>CM076596.1:6541798-7931798 GCA_038430175.1 Ficus hirta
ACAATTACAGGGGTTCGAACTCAGGACCTCCTGCTCTGATACCATGTTAGTTTACCAATTCTCCCAAAAGTATAAGCTGTTAGGAGGTGGGCCAACAATAATTTTATATTGCAACACTATGTGATATACATAAAGCAAAATATGTGTCCTTGTCTATTGCCTTTACAGTATAAATGTCAAATTATGTTGTTAGATGAAAACAAAAGAACTTTGTTGACATTTCTACGTCAAATAATTTCCGAAGTACAGCTGGAAAATTTTTTTAATGACATTATTTCATTTATAGATATGAACCTGATATGCTAGCATTTTCGGGATGTGATTTTGGTGGGGGAGAGAAAGAAAGGAAAGAACTTGGTGAAATTCGGAAGAGGTGGAAAAGTTTACATGTGAGTCTCCACTCGTATCTCAAAGTATCACACAACTTTGACAAAACAATGTAACTGATATCTCTGCTTTGGTGTATGAAATGCAGGCCAGCAATCCTGACAAAGTACGAAGAAATGGCAGATGCCCTCTCACGCCGGAGGAAGTTGGTCTTATGCTTAGAGCATTGGGTTTTGGAAGCGATGTTCACTTGTATGTGGCATCCGGTGAGGTATATGGAGGCGAAGAGACATTGGCACCTCTCAAAGAACTCTTCCCAAACTTCCATACCAAGGAGACTATAGCAAGTAAGGAGGAGTTGGCACCGTTTACATCCTTCTCCTCTCGCATGGCTGCACTGGATTTTATTGTTTGCGATGAAAGTGATGTTTTCGTCACAAACAACAATGGCAATATGGCTAAAATTTTGGCTGGAAGAAGGTACCAACATTTTACTATTAGTTCTTTCTAGATTTTTAGATCTTCAAAAGGTACCAATGTTGGCTAAAATTACATGGTCAAGTAGGCAATCCTCATTTGACCACTAGCTTTACATGTTGCAATCTATTGCAGGAGATACTTTGGGCACAAACCCACAATCCGTCCGAATGCTAAGAAGCTATACAAATTGTTCATGAACCGACACAACACTACATGGGAAGAATTCGCCTCCAAGGTTCGAACGAATCAGATAGGATTCATCGGAGAGCCAAATGAGATAAAACCAGGCAGGGGCGAGTTTCATGAGAACCCGGCAGCCTGCATTTGCTACGCTTCTGATGCAAATGCCAAAGAAGGAATTGCACAAACTCAAACTCAAGACGGCCGTAATTTGGAGACGGAAGGTAATAGTACAAGTAAAGACAACAGTTATTTGACAGATGAGCAAACGACCGAGGACGAGCAACATTGGTCCGAGATGGATTACATGGACAATGGAAGTACATTAGAGGAAAAGGGGGAGACTGTTTTACTCAAAGCCGATCAACCCGAACTGGAAGAGTTATTCTCAGACTGAAAAAGGGAAACAAACAATTGTTCTCTTACCATATTCTTTGGCTCTTTCTATTGCCACCCCATTTGAGAGATTGCTTCTGCAGACAAGATTTTTTTTTTTTCTTTTTCCCTTTTTCTTTTGGCTTTTACTGAAGTGATAGTGACAGCAAAGCAGTTTGTATATAGAATATAGAGGAAGCAGTTTAGGTAAACAGAAATCTCTCCACATAAAAAGGGTTTGTCTAGAAATCTCTCCACAAACTATTATGGTAGAGATGTTAGCTTTTTTTTTTTTTTTTTTTTTTTTTTTGGGCATGGATAATTCTTTTCTTTAAGGCAGTGATGTTTGTGATGTAGAACCAAAGTGTAAATTGAGGTTGTTACTTTGTTAGTAGAAGGCTTTACTTTCTCTTTTTTCTACTTTATTTTCCCTAGTCATTTTTCCCCTTTTTTTTTTTTTGGCCATGAAATAGAACCAAAAAATGTTGGACGGACTGACTGAGTCATTGCCATTGGAATGTCCCTTTTCTTTCGGCCACTTTTTGACAATTGAAGCTTCCAGAAACAGGAAATACATTCCACAGTTTAGCACATGGAAATTGCTCGCAGTCCTTGTCCTAAGCACTCCGTTATTTGAGAGAGACAAAAAAATAAAATAAAAAATAAAAAAATAAAAAATAAAAAGAAGAAGAAGGAGAAGGAGAAGAGAAATTATGGAGAGAGGGAAAATATTGTTGGCCTTGTGACTTGAGAGTCCTTTGCTCGTCCTAACCGGAACGGATAAGAAAATATTATGACGTCATTATTCTAATAGTTCTATTTATATATTTATTTATTTATTTTATTGATATTTAATAGCTTTAAATTTTTTTTTTTTTTTTTTGCATAAATAGCTTTACTCTTTATCCTTTAAACTTTTTAATATGTTAAGCATGTGCTATGCACATGTGAAACAAATTTGAAAAAATATATGTAAATAGGGAAAAATTAAAATAATAAGTAAAAAAAAATACATAAAAAGACTCAAGAAAAAGATATTAAAAAAAACCAAAAAAGATTAAAAGATTAAAATAAATGAAATTATCAACATAAAAAATGACTAAAATGAAAAAAAGAGTTGGGTCCAAAAAAATTAAAAAAAATATATTAAAATAAAAAAATGATTTTGAAAAAAACGGAGGACCAAAAAAATTGGTCCGGAAAGAAAATAAAAAAAAGGAGTAAAATGAAAAAAAAACTTGGTTCGAAAAGAAAATAAAAAATGACTAAAATGTGAAAAAAATAATCCGAAAAGAAAATAAAAAAAGGACTAAAATGAAAAAAAAAAAAAATCAGTCTTAAAAAAAACTAGAGGATTAAAAAATAAATACAAAATTTTTTCGTTCAACACGAACTGTTTTGGACGAAGTATGAATGCACAGTAACACTTTTGTGCTTTTTATAATATTGTATAGATCATATTTAGCTTAACTTCATGTTGATTTGATCATAAAAAATTCACACACGCATGATGTGAAAACGGAAAGTTTCATTTCTGATTAAAAAAATCTAAATCTACTGCATATCTTAATACAAATCTTTCATATTAAAGTTTTTAATTTAATGTAAAGTTTATAAAATGAGACATGTTCAACAATTTAAAAAGTTCCAAGATATATTAGGCAAAAAAAAAAAAAAAAAAACTTAAGAAGCAACAGTATTATATATTTTATTTTGTTTAGAAGGGACATGCCGTTTGTAAATTGGAATGCAAATATGCAAAATGCATTATCTGGGTGAGGACGTGGCAAAACCCGTAATCCAATCGTGAGAAGGACGTGGCAAAATGGAGTTCTATTGTTCATCCGCTCCCCCACCTCGGTTTTTTTTTTTTTTTTTTTTTTTTTTTTTTTTTTTTTTTCAATCTCCACTCGTATTGCTCATTTGCTCTGTGCGAAGCTGGTAGAGAGAGAAACAGAGAGGAGAGAAAAGAGAGGTGTATTGGAAATGGCTTGTAGGCTTCCGACGCAGCTGGCGACACCTGGAAACCTCCACCACACAAGAGCATGGAGCTCGACCTGCCATGGTGGCGCACTGTCGTTTCGGCGCACTCTAGCACCGGAAGCTCTCGTTTCCTCTCTCTCTTCTGCTCCATCCTCTTCCATTACTCTCTCTGGTTTGTTAATTTCCTTTTTTTTTTTTTTTTTTCCTCACCTCTGCTCGTTTCAATTCTTTTGGCATTTGCAGAAATTGTTGCTTCGGAATTGAAAAAAGAAAAATAGAGGAATGAGAATTAGAATTAGAATTAGAATTAGACACATTTCTATAATCAGGAATATGAATTTGGATGCCAAAAAAAAAAAAAAAAGTAACTCACTTCTGTATAATTTATTAAAAAAAAGGAGAAAAAAAAGGTCAAGGATTCTTTAGAATTATAATTGAGATTCTCTTTCATTATTATTCTAATCATATGACGAGAAAATTGTAATTAATTATTATAATTATTACAATTTTGCTAGTAAACTCGTCATGAAAGCTTTATTAATGCGATAATATTATAGATTCCAAGTTTTTTACTAATTTTTTTAATTAAGTGATGAGTGGCATGATAATTGAATCATTATTTCTCAAATAGATTAAATTATTTATATAACTAATTCAAATTTCTCAGAGCTACTGAAGGAGGTGGGCAACAAGAATTTTATATTAATTCATTCACCATTTCACTTATTATAAAGATTTTTTCTTTTTTCTTTTTCCTTTTCTTTTAAGAAGAAAAGAAGAAAGAAGTTATTTTTATCATTGGGTATTGACCTTGTTACTTTTCAATTTAACTAACTACTTCAGTATCGACACAACTTCACTGGATCTGTGGCAGGGGGTTCTTACAAGAGACCTCTAGTAACATGTACTGGTCAGACATCTGTTGGAGCTGTGAATCTCGCTCCGGGCACTCCAGTTAGGCCGACCAGTATACTTGTGGTGGGTGCTACAGGCACTCTTGGCAGGCAGATTGTGAGGCGGGCACTTGACGAGGGCTACGACGTCAGGTGCCTCGTGAGGCCTAGACCAGCCCCTGCCGATTTCCTCCGTGATTGGGGCGCCACCGTGGTCAATGTATGTCACACCTCGGAAAAAAAAAAAAAATTTCGTCTTTTAAGTTCAATCTTTTGAAATTCTAGGATGACTTGTTTAATTGTGCTATCGTGCGATGCTTGTGTTAATCTTATATGTGTATGCTGGTTCAACCGGTTATCTTGGAAGATTATGTCATGTTAAGAGAAAGCGTGTTTGCTTGTTTCGATATTGGGGAATGTAGTAGTGGTGAATTTGATATTGTTGGGAGTTAACTGTCATAGTTCTACGACCTTATCTTGCTTTGTTGAACTTGAAGTTGAACTGAATGTAAAGTGTTTTGGAGCAGGCAGACCTCAGCAAACCGGAGACAATTCCTGCAACACTGGTTGGAATTCACACGGTGATTGATTGTGCCACCGGACGACCAGAGGAGCCCATTAATACGGTAGGATTCAACTATAGATATTTTTTGTCTCTTCAAAAGAATTGTAGTAGCCTAAGATATACCTAGTATTAATCCTGCATTTTTTAGTAGCTGCTATCCATGTCAAAAGTATTGAGATCAAGTTGTGTTGAATTTTCTTTGTTCGGTGAAGACGTTGGCGCACACCTTATGGAATCATTAAAGAAGCTAGAAAGAGGAGGGTGAAATTGTTTGATATTATTCTTTTAAGGATTCCTAGCCTAATCTTATCTCTTTTTTTATTAGGTAGACTGGGAAGGAAAAGTCGCTCTTATACAGTGTGCGAAAGCAATGGGAATCCAGAAATTTGTGTTCTTTTCCATTCACAACTGTGACAAGCACCCTGAAGTTCCATTAATGGAGATCAAATATTGTACTGAGAAGTTCCTTCAGGAATCGGGCCTAAATCACATCGTTATAAGGTTATGTGGCTTCATGCAAGTGAGTAACCAACAACTTCTTACATCCATACTGCTATTTTAGATAATCTATCAGGTTGAATATCTTGTGCTTTCGTTAAATGTCTCTTGATTTTTAATTAAAAAAGTTCAATACGAATGCTTCTTGTCATCTTGGCAGGGACTTATTGGCCAGTATGCAGTATCTATCCTCGAAGAGAAATCTGTTTGGGGTACAGATGCTCCAACTCGAATCGCTTACATGGACACCCAGGTTATTTATCCCATAAACGACTTTACCATTTTCTTTTAATAACTACATTTAATTCCATTCCTATGAAATCTGAAAACTTTTGCATTTTATGACAGGATATAGCTCGTCTGACATTTATAGCCCTGCGGAATGAGAACATTAATGGGAAGCTTCTCACATTTGCGGGTCCCCGTGCATGGACGACTCAAGAGGTGAACAAGAATAATGCCTTTTTTGAGAGCTTATATCCTCCTTTCCTTTTTACTAACTTGGAAAACCTAATATCTGAACTTATATTTGCTCACAGGTGATAGCATTGTGTGAGAGGCTCGCGGGGCAGGATGCAAATGTTACAACAGTCCCAGTCTCCATCTTGAGATTGACTCGACAACTAACTCGGTTGTTTGAGTGGACGAGTGATGTTGCTGATAGATTGGCATTTTCAGAGGTAGGATTTCTTGCATTTCCCTTTCTGATTATTGTGTTAGGTAAATCCTTAATCGAAGGGCTAATCCGTTGCCCCATGCGTGTATAGGTTCTCACGAGTGACACCGTTTTCTCTGTTCCCATGGCGGAGACTTATAATCTGCTTGGTGTGGACGGAAAAGACATAGTTACGCTAGAAAAATATTTACAAGATTACTTCACAAACATATTGAAGAAATTGAAAGATCTCAAGGCGCAGTCGAAGCAAACGGATATTTACTTCTGAGCGAAAGGGGCCATTTTGCAAAATTGTAAATGAAGTCATTGTATGTATTTACAAGTCTTTTGCCAGATACCACTCATGACTCCCTTTTTCTTATTCCTCTTTCGAAATTTTCAATTGTAGAGAGAGAATTTGTTATTAAGAGTGCAAAGGCTCCACAATTTGATATTTCATAGTCTTCAGAAATTTGGAGATGTAATAACTAGAAGAGCTTGTGATAATAATGATCTGCATAAAAGAACTGTGAATCATACTTACGTGAATCATTAACCAATGGGATTAGATAGTTGATATAATATTTTGCCAGATATGTGGTGACATAAATCTTTCTTTCCACTGAAGTTTCAATCTGAATGTATCTTACAGAATTTATCCTTGTGCACAATTGTATCTCTCTAAAAAAAATAATAAATAAATAACCCCAAAAAAAAAAAAACACTTATATTTCTGAAATGAAAAGAGTCGGGAATTTCAAGACTTTTGAACAGCATTGACAATAAATATTTAAGATCTAGACATATGCAAGTGTAAAGCATATTTTGAGTCTCTTTATTTTTCTTTCAAGTTGAAAATAGCCCTCTAACTATTATATAGGCACATGTGCTCTTTTGCAATTTCCGCTTGTACTCTTTAATGTGGGGTTGATTTTTTTTCTTTTTTTTCTTTGGAAAAGAAAAAATGTTTGCAATAATTTCAATTGTTCGAAAGAGCTTCTTTTTTTTCTTTTTTTTGGGGCGCTAAAAAAGAGCCAATGCATGCAAATTGCAAGCAATAAATTTGCGACGTAATACGAGGGATGTCACGGTTATGAAACGATGTCGTTTATGAGCATATGCCTACGTATTTCAAGGAGAAAGAGATAAATAGTTTATTTACAGAAGCTATAAGAAGTGAATAGTATATTTTAGAAATTATTAAAATAAATAGCTTATTTACCTAATAACTATATTTTTCACTAAAAAATAATTTATTTACTCATAAATATGTTGTTAATTCCAACAATTTCGTAAATATATTTACTTATTTTTACTTCAATGTGCTATTTGCTATATATAGAATTGGGCTGGGGATAGCCAGCCCATGAATAGGACCACATGCATGGCCCAGCCCAGAATAGCCCAGCCCATCTGGCCACTAACAAAAGCCAAAGCCCACTGGGACAGTGAAAGCTGGAAAACTAGGCTGTCAACGACGACGACAAAAAATGGATCTGTCAATATAAATAATTTACAATGCACCTTATGAAATTGAGATTGTTTAGTAAATTACAAATATTAACAAATTGTCAATATAAATGTGTGTTTCTCGGACAGTTTCAACTAAAATTCGTTTTTAGCATATCCAATATAACTAGGAATCTGAAATACTTAAAAAGACATGATGAAATAAGCCTTTAAACAACAAGAAGGGGTAGAGACCACCAACAATTCAGGACAATTCACAGCGGAAAGGACCCCAATGGGGCCCTTGAAGAGACACTATTGGCATAAGTCGCATTCCTCCAGCCCCAACTCTAGTGCATGATCATACCAAATTGAGCTTAATTGCGCCGGGGCTTCTAGGCAAGCAACTTTAACGGCCCTTTTTTAGAAGACGAAAAATTTCCTCCGGTGGGAAAATGTCGGTTTGATTGAGAGCCTTTCGAGGGCCGTTTCTAGAGGGCGGATATTCCATTCTATGTGGAACTTTCTACCTTCAGATCTCCGCTTATTTTCAACTCGCGCTTTCACTTCCTAATAGGGACTTTCCTTGGCTTACTCCTCTTACAATCTGAATAGTAATCTTTTGATGTGTAGTAGAAGAAAATGTACCAAGATGATAATATGAGGCTAGTTGCTGACTCTATGTTGGTGGTTTTTGTGATGACTACAGCCTATCTCTATCTCTCTCTCTCTCTCTCTCTCTCTCTCTCCCATCTAAATCAAATGATAGAAAGAGAGACAAAATGCTTGACAAAGTTGGCAATTTAGGTGGTGGTTCAAGAATCCTTACACCACATGCAGTTAAAATTAGGTGGACCCAATTTACGCAACTCTATATTATCAATCAAGGTGGACCTCTCATAGGTGAAATAACATTGGAGCGTTGTTTTTATTTATTTATTTATTTATTTATTGTGGGATATGGAGATTTGGCACCCTTTTAGTTTGATTGCTGAAATAATTTCGTTTCACAAGGTTTTGTTTTGCCTCTCCCCTATTTCTATCTACTCTCTAGAAAGAAAACATAAATTAAAAAAAAAAAAAAAAAGTGACAAAAAGTTTTAAGAGTACATGCACGGCAGTTATTTTCTTCACTTATTATTATTATTAAATTTTTTTTTTTTTTTGCTGTATTATTTTTGCTTTTCATTGGACACAGGCAAGTATCATAATTTCTTTGACATGAAGTGAATTTGTAGATCATATTCCACTGCTGAGCATTTCTCTTTTCTCTTTTTATTTTTGCTTATAGTTGTACTGCATGTGGTCTTTTTGGTACGGGTACTTGTGTTTTCTGGCTTTAACAAAAGCGTTTTGGCCTTAGCCATTCTACCGCAAATCAATCAAATAAAGCAAAAGACTTACAAGATTTTCATATAAGAAAATAAATTAAGAAAAACTAAAAACATATGATAAGATGGGACAGTTTGCAACTAGTTTTGAGTTTTTGGCATTGTCCATCTTTGAACTTCTAAAAGAGTGATTTTTTTATTTCTAGATTTTTTTTTTAATTTAATTTAGTCTCTGAACGTGACATAGTAATACTATGACACTTTTTATGATTTTGGTCCCTGATATTGAAATTCACAATAGATTTTTAAAATTTAATGGAGATAATCATTTACTCATCACTTAAAAACTTAATATCCTATAAAAAGAGTCAGATGATATGCAAAAATAATCTAATTTTTAGTGTTTTTGCATCTTTTTATTATTTAGCTAAAGCCCCTTATTTAATTGTTCTTGTTAATTTCAAGTTGACTCTTTATCACCTCTATTAATCCGTTGTCAATTTTATGACTAGTGGCCAAAATTGCTATAAGAATAGGATATTAATTAGCTTAAAAAATTAGGAATCAAACTGTCACATGTTAATAGTTTAGAGACTAATAACAGTAAAACCCTTTAGTTTTGGGAGTCTGCTAAGTATGGTTATCATTAATTAATCCACGTTAATAGTTTAGAGACTAACAACATCAAAACCCTAGTTTTGGGGTATATTAATGACGGTATCATTATCTAATTATTGATCAATCCATGCTGATCAATAACATAAAAGACTTCCAACATAGAACCTCTTGTTGTCACACTTTTGGGTTCATCGGTGAAATTTTTTTTTCATCTGGATAATTGTTACTTCGCTTGATTTCAAATCTCTGAACTCACTCTAGAGAATGGGATAAAAAAATTATCTAACGCTCGAGTTCAAGATTGAAAATTTCTAAATTCCATAAACAGAAAAGGCATATTACATAAAAATTATAGATTCAATTCAAATCTAGATCATTAATTGAGAACGTTCTATCTTTTAAAAGTCTTCCGCGGTCAAATTAGGCATTCTGCACTAGGATCTTTTTTTATCAATTCACGCGTTCTACTCTAAAGCTTCGGACACATAACGCTGACTCGTTATTAGAGTGTCGTCGTTTTCCTTGCTCCCTTTTAAACAATCGCTATGAATATTTGCTTAAACGTCATTTTCTAATTAAGTTTTTCCACATCATTAATCAAAACGCGGCCGTTTCGTAAGCATTTATTTTCCCCCTCTCAAGTTGAATAGCTTAAATTTTCAAACGGACAAAATATAAATTTGTTAGTGTTTCCTGTCATGAAAGAGAAAAGCCATAACTTCGACCAGCTCAGCAGTTGATATGCATTAATTAATATTGGTTTTTTTGCTATGGCTACTAATCCAGGATGAGGTGGTCCAACATGTTCCATTAATCTTGATGCCAATATTTGTACTTTCAATTTTACAAAACCTCTGCAAAAATCAGTTTACAACGGTTCATATATTATCATATTATTTTTATCTATACTCCTGAATGTTAAAATCAATTTCACTTTATCTTCTAAACTTATAACAACTCTTATTTTGTTCCCTAAATTGTGAATTTAACTCTTTTTATTAGAATTTCAGTTAAAACATATAAATTAATATTACTAAACTCATTCTGTTAGAAGTTCTGCTAAAAACAAATGGAAAAAAAAAAAAACCATATTGCTTCATTTAACCCTTTTTTTCCCTTCTGTTTTTAACTAAAATTCTGATAAAAAGATAAAATGATGTTAAAATTCAAAATTTAAAAAATAAAGTGAGATATTTTAAAGTTTAGAAAATAAAACACGAGTAACCTAAATTTAGAGAGTAAACATGAGAACAATCCGATTTTTTTTCAAGTACTAATTTTCCAGCAAATAGCCATCTATTAATAGATTCTGTACTGTCAATTTTCTTTCTCACTTAACCGTTTCCCTGTCTCTTACTGTTATGATTGAATTTGATGGATCTTTTATCCTTTTCCCCTCTTTTTTACTCCACACAATCTCTGCCCTGGTTTATTAATTTCATCAACCTAAAGTGGTGGGGCAAAAAAAAAAAGAAAAAAGAAAAAAAAGAAGAAAATTGAAAAGGCAAAGGACAGGCAATTATACAGACGGGTCATTTTCTTTTGCCTGTCTTTATCCTTATTTCCCTCTTTTCCTTTTGGAGTTTTGGAGTGAATACTAATATTAATAGCATCCATGAGATAATTCAATATCCTTGATCCGTATACATATTGATGTCTGTCTTTTTCCATTGACAGGCCCAGAGATCTCGAGAATGATTCTTTTGAATTTTTCCTTGTATATTTATATAGCTACCAATAAAAATAATTGAGTCATTTCAAAATATAACCACTAGAAGAAAGAAGAAACAATAAAATTGCATAGGGGGTTTTTCATCTGTATTAAATGACTAATAAAACTTCATAATTATGGGATATTTTTATAATGGGACACGTTGTTTTATCCTAAACAAATATTGCTCAAAAGATATCTATTAGAATTATGTGGTTTAGAATTGTGAGATTGGAAAATTTTACTCTAGGGCACATTGTTTTGCCCAGGAAAGCAATTTGTTTTAATCCATTTGATTAAATCGTAATGGTTCATTAAAAACTCATAAATCAAACCCGTTAACATTTAATCAATTATCTGAAAAAACCTTACTTTATATACTGATAGGATAAAATAACATGTCTTACTGTAAAATTTTCGAGAGATTTTTTAAATTGCATCATCTCTTCTTAAAAGAAAACTTAATTATGAGCTAGAAATGTTTTTTTTTTTAATAGAAATTATGTTTACTGTATTTCATTATACTATTATATGCCAAAATCCAGAATTTGGTATATACTTTAGAAACGCAACGTAATTGAAGAAAAATCCAAACCTTAAAAATAACCAAACCGTGTTTCCACATGTACGATACGACAAGACCAAAATTTGTACTAATCATTCACATGACTTTGCTCATGAGTCATGCCAGTCTCTCTCATGCGCATGTCTTTTTGTAAAATCCTTCAAAAGAAAGAAAGAAAAAGAGAGAGAGAGAGAAGAAGAAGAAGAAGAAGAAGAAGAAGACCCCAAAAGAAAAAAGAAAAGAAGCACTACAAACAAACACAAACGACACAAATTCACAACGTATGTATTAGTATTATATACATTCTGATCTACTTACTTTGTTATCACTTATTTCTACCTTCCCCTTTTTCGTTCAATTGTACGGTTATCACTGTCCAATTAATTTAAAAAAAAAAAACTTTACTCAAAAAGAAAAGAAAAAAAAAAAACTAGCTTAACAAATAAAAGATTAACACGTACACAAGATTATATATGAACTTTCATGTTCTAATTGATCATAAGTGTTTACATTAAAAATCTACCGTACAGATATATCAAAACATCAAAATATCAATCTAACGAACAGCTAAAATAATAATACCTACTCGTAATGAAATGATAGTTCATATGATAAATTTTTTTTAAAAAAAACATGGATTTATATACACATATACCTGGATATATATATATATATATATATAAATGATGTGTGCGAGTGTGTGTTATCTACAGTACTTGTCAAACTTTCCCACATTCCTATAAGAACACCATGATTGAAGTTATAGCAAAGATTGGTTGTTTTTCAATGGGAGAAGAAAAGAAAGTCACCCACAACCCCCCCCCCCCCCCCCCCCCCCCAATCAGGGATATTCTTTCTTGGCACACAAAGTTCCCAATACTTTAAGGCTTTTCAAAGGAATATATATATATATATATATATATATAATATATATATGGTTATTGGCAGGGCAGTGTGTGTATATTCCCTTCTTTTAATACTCATTATCATTCTCTTTTTTAATATATATATTTATATATATTTGACCTTCAACTTCTCGTGATCTTCCCATAAATTATACCAAACAGAACATATCCATCGAACTCAGGAATAGAATTTTCTCTTACAATATGTGTGTGTGTGTGTGTGTGTGTGTTTGTGTATATAAATGCTAACAACAATTACAATATTCCTGCCCAACGAGAGATATCATTTATACTACTGCGGAGAAAGTGAAATTAAGTGCTTGTTGGCACTCTCATATATATATATACACATACACACACATGTATACATATATGTGTATATATTTACATATGACTGGCTTTTCCACAAACAGAGAGAGCTTTTTTACTTAAAAGAAGATACCAGTTTTATGCGTTACTATCTGCTTTGTCACATGATGGAGGACCCATGTCTCCCGCGGTTTAGAACTAGTTAGAACTTCTCTCACTAAAAATAAATAAATAAATTGCTTGATTATATTATTATCTAATTATATGATTTGAGGCCAATTTGATATTGTTTTTCGTTTTTTGTGTAGGCTTTTTGTCGGTGCTATAAAAGAGAAGTAATTGTTATCGTTGGTGTTTAGAACTACAATATAAAAATAAAAAAATATGGTATTGACATTTTCGAATGACAAACAAATATATATATATATATATATATTAGGAAAAGAAAGTTCATAAAGTCTTATTGAAATTCTAGTATGAATGTTTATGACAATTACAATTATGACGTTGAGGGAAAAGCTCTTACAAAAGGTAAAAGATTTTTTTAAATATCATGAACACCTCTAATAAGAGGCGACTTGGATCTAGGAAGTAAAAAATAGCTAATTTTTAGACGTAACGCCAAACATGCACTGTAAGATGTCCCAAACCACCAAAAACCTTGTTTTATGGGGACGTGGTTTCCATGCACGGAGCCCTAAGGGCCTAGTGGGGGCACCTGCCTGCACTAGTCAAAATATAATTTCAATTATACCCGTACTTTTTTAGTCTTTTTTCAATATTTACTCCTACTAAAAAATTCATTTTAATTTACTTCATGCACTCAGGGCTTGTTTGGTGAGTTAGTTCAACTCAAACTAAACTGTACTTTTTCATCTCAGTTTTTTTCTTTTTCTGAAATGTCAACAAAAATTCTAACTAGTTCTTAAAAAATCAACCAACTCAAATTTAAAAATTTCATCTCAAACTGTTTCACCAAACGGAGCCTTAGTTTTCCTTAAAAATAAAAAGAAAAAACTTGGCTTCTCTCATTATTATTTATGTACACTTTTCTTTTCTTTTCTTTTTTCTGTAATTTTTTTTTTATTAAAAGTTCATAATCTGCTCACCAAATTCTATTAGCTTTAACAAATAATGATTACTGCATTGTTCTATTCAGAATGTGGTTATCAAAAAAAATGTAAATATCATTTATAACTTTTTCAAAATGTATCTTTTCATCGATGCACAAAATAAAATAAAATAAAATAAAATAACTTAAAAACTTACCATTGGCTTATTACATGTGATAATATTAAACAAACGACAATTTAATTATGTAAATTAAGAAGTGTTTTAGTTTTATATTTTGAACATTAAAATTATGGTACAACACCTTCAAATATAAAGAATTTATGAGTACCATTGTTATTGTTCTAAAATATTCAATAAAACTTTTATTGTGTGATAATATCAGAATATTTATTATTAGTGATTCTTATTTTAATTGTAAGATTTTATATTTATTTATGATCCTGCTAAAATAAAATCCTGACTCCATCTACGGTGGTTTCCCAAACTTAAGTACAATTAGCGAAGACAAAAGCAAAATCTTCATGAACAAAAAGCCTGATAATATGCCTCTTTGGTAATTGAATTCAAACGATCTTACTAGTGCACATTGAGCTATACGCCTTATAGGGTGCCAATTTCAAGAAAAATATTCCATTACTGTTAAATGATTTTTTAATTATAGTTCATTAATGCGCTTTAGTACGGAAGAATAAAACAGTACAAAGTCTAACATGCAATGTTCAAACTTAAATTAACTGGAAAGTTTTGTCTTCATGCTCCAAATGCAAGGACGCAATGAACGCGTTTACTGTTCGAAAATTATATTACATTGTATATACATATATATATATATATAAATGTACCATATCATTCACATGAACTACATGCTATTGTCGTCGTAATTATGTGCCTCGATATCACTAATAAAATTAACATATATATATATATTATTTAAATATAAAAAGTAGAGACATAAGGTGGGTAACCTATACGAATGTCTGCTAGACTTTTGAGCGTTAGATTTCTATTTCATGTCAAACATTACGATTATACAAGTCTATATATATCTTTTCCAAAGTGCGTTTTAAGTGACTATCGACCATTTCAAATATAGACTCGTTTTTTCACTTTTTAAGAATAATTATATAACCTATTGACATTGATACCAGTGGTATAACAATAAGATACAATTACTTTATAACGATCTTTATATCTATTGAAGGCTCAATTTTTTACTTTTGCACTTAGTTTTCTAAAATAATAAGATTATGTGATTAATATACGTGAATTTTCAAAATGAATCTAGGTCACGAAATAACTAGTGCACCTTTATTTTGTTTCTTTTTTCTCCAAAAAAAAAAAGGGGGGGGGGGGGGGGGGGATTTGTATAAGCTGTATCCACGTTAGAGGCACGTGTAGTGTAGAACCAAAAGTACCCCAATGTGCAAAATGGTGGGGGTTTTGAAGTTGAATTGGGAATAGAGCCTCGTTGAATATATAATGGAATTACAATATAATGTTGAATTTTTGTGCGCACGTTCAAAGCCAAGAGTGCAAGAACCACTACCAAATGTAGCGCCTCTCTTTTGCTGATCCTACACAGTTATACTGTTTTTTTTTTTTTTTTTCCCTGAAACTTTGAAGGTTATATAAGAGGAGAGATTTGATTCCTCACACAAGATCTCAAACTCTTGCTTGATATATATTATATATTTCCTTCTCATATATTTAAATTAACACGATAGGATTAATTTAAATTCAAATTATATAAAAAAAGATGAATGTGTTATCAATCTACCTATTAACATGTTGGCGTTACATTATAATGTTTGGTGATAGTCACATCCAATCATGAATCATCTCAACCGGCCAAATGCAATATATACTTTCATGATGATTAGAGGCATTTTGGGGCGGCTGGGTAATACTCAAAGAAGTGTACTCAATAACCGATGAGATTTAGATTAGATGATCATTATTACATATATATATATATATATAGAGAGAGAGAGAGAGAGAGCAATATTGCCAAATAATTATTGAAGGGGATAAAGTGTGTGCATGCAATTAGTGACCTCTCCCACTTCTGGTTATTCTACTGTACTTCTCATGATCTTTTCTGATGACCCACCCAATTATATGGAAAAAGAGTTAGAGCATACACATTGGATTCTTTTCTTGGTAATTAATGAACAATTTTCTGGACGAGAGAGAGAGAAAGAGAGAGAGGGTCTTTAGCCCAAAAAAAAAAAAAAAAGAAAAAAAAAGGGTAATACCAGAAATGAATGTGAAAATGATAAATAATAAGTAAAGAAAGCAAAATATATTGTCTACGTACTCGCAGAGGAGATAGCAGTCAGGTGCATGAATGATGGGGAGTGGTTTCCTCAGTTTATATGTGTCAGTGTGTCCAACTTAATAATAAAAAAAAAATCTTATGGAAAAATGGTCTTATTCCACCATAAAAAAAAAAAAAAAATTTATTATAGCTTTCGGCCAATGTACTTCTCATGATGAGAATTCATTATTATTATCAGTATTATTTTGTGAGGAGTTGTTTGTCACGTGACAGTACAAAATTTCCTTTTCTTTTTAATATTAAGATAATAAATTTTTAATCAGCGTTGGGGCTAGAAGTAGAAAGTCTTTCTGCTTGGTTTCGAATGGAAAAGCAAAAGAGGCAAATCTCAATGATGAAAAACATTTAGCTAATTATGTTACGTTATGTCAATATATAAATCCAATATAAATCGTACATATCAATATGTAACAAACAATAAGTATTTATGACTATAATGGCTAAACCAATTTTTCTGTCAAAGAATATGAAAGTTTTTTTTTTTAATGCACTTTGTTGATCAATAGGAGATTGCATAATTTCACAAATTATATTAACTTGAGTTCCACTAAAAAAAAAATTTAACTGGTCTAACATTATTCTAGGTTCTTTTCATTAATATAATAAGAAAATTATATTATTGATATTAATTAATATTCACGTTCCTATGTATTAAACTTTCGGATCTGGTCTTAAACTTACAAATATGAAGCTGAGGAAAAACCTTAACGAGGGCCTAGAGGGATACATGTCACTATGTCGTATAAGTAGAACTTACTCTTTATTAGTTATATTGTTTTGAATTAGTGATATCTCAAGAATTTTCATTAATAATTGAATTAATGAGTGAATGATATTCCTATTGCCTGGCGTTGACAATGATCAAAGTATTGACATAACCCAATCGGTGTCATTAGCAATTAATACAATATTAATTATGGGGTTATAATTACCATCTGTACCATTTAAATGTAATATTAATTCAATGAAAATTTTCTACTTCACATTTAAAAATCGTACTGCATTTCTTTAAAAAGATTTTAAACTAAGGGGGTGTTTGGTGAATGAGTTTAGTTTAAGATTTTTAAGTTTTAATAGTAATTTTTTAGAAAAGACAAAAAAAATTTTCAAAAAAGATAAAAAAATTTTTCAGAAAAAGATAAAAAAAACATGATAAAAAAAATACAATTTAATTTAAATTAAACTTGAAATCAAACACCCCCTCACAATATTGCACTTTCTGAAAGCTACGTCTGAGTTGAAAGCGACCAATCTTGCTGTTTCTGTACTATGCAAAATAGATTTTTTACTAGTGATAATTATCAATAATATTTATGGTACTATTAGAATTATTACAATAGTCATCTTTTTTCACATGGAGAAAAAAGAATGTGGTTTTGGCTTCTAAGTCTGCAACTATTAAAACATATATATAATATAATATATATATATATATATATATATGGGATACAAATTGGCCACACACATTAAAGGCAAAATTATTTTTCAGCGCCAGTGAAATATATAGGGCCATTAATAAGTGCATATGGTTGTCTTTCGTTTTCTTTGTTTTGATAGGAAAAGAACAAAGAACAAAAAGAAAAAGGAAAAGGGAAAAAAAAAAAAAACCAGGTGAACAGAAATGTTCAAAAATTATTATAGGATGCTTTTTTTTCTTTTTTTTTAAGTAGATAAGATATATTTTTTTTTCTTGATAAAATAAAAATAGGTTATAGGAGTAGAGATTGATATGTCCAGATAATTCTACGGAAGTGGATGCCAACGTGGTGCTGACGACTTAAACTCAAACATTCAGCGAGGAGGACGAGCACTTTACCAACCCACCTAAAGAACGTTGGTAAATAGGATATTGCTTATGTTTTAGTAGGTTAAGTGAATATTTTTTTTTTCTTTTTTGAAATCATGATTAAAAGTTTTTGCATATATATAGGTGTATACAATTTCTTGAAATTAAATGTATATAATCTGCATTAAACATATGATTACTAAATATTTTCCTAGTGTTTTTTTTTTTAATTATAATATATATTGTTATTAATGAAACTGATTTGCCTAGCTAGTTGCTAACTTGATCATGTGAGTATTGGCCGCCGGTAAGAGCAACCAAGCTGGCGAGAGACGTAAAGGTAGAAAAACCGAACATGGCATATATATATATATATATATATAGATAGATAAGAAAAGTGAAAACGACATGATATTGTGACATTAAATTCTTGGTTGGTACAATATTCTTGCAATCATGGCATTTGACCCTCTATGTCACTTTGCCTTGTGGTGATAATATTATAAAGTCTTTGAAAACCTCAGCTTACCCATATGACTACTTGATGACTTCACACCCCCTTTCTCTGATAATTCTTTTTTACTTTTTTAATTCCTAAACTAGTACGTACTGATATATATATATATATATATATAATACTAGAATTATATATTTCTCAAACTCCATTAAATATGTTGGACAAGAGCGAAAAAATTAAGTGATTTATAAGTGTCATAATTTTTCTTTCAATCAGTAATTGTCTGAAAATTATAATTTAATTGAGTCTATTTATGAGTCAACTAAATTCTTTCACCTAAAAACCTTTGTGGTCAATCTACTTTGTGAGATGTGTGTTTCATTACTTGTGTGAATACCAAAAAACAAAAACAAAAACAAAAACCTCTCTTAAATATGTATATACCATGGTCTCTAATTTTTTGAAAAACTATCCTTCTTATTATGCTCCATATTGTTAAAATAAAATGTGTAACATAATACTTATTTAACGTAACATTGACATTGCAAGAATGATATAATATTTTATTTATATTATCTAATTGATGTCAATGTTGGATCGAAAGGGTATTGCAATAATATGTGATAATTAAATTTCTCGATATTACATCATTTTTACCTTATAATACGTTTGTATTACCTAATCAATGTCAAATGTTTCTAATCTTGTTAATTAGCTTTTGAATATTGAAAACGTACGTAGAAATCAAATAAATATAATATTTAAAACTCCCAATTATAGCTTGATAAACTAACATACAATTGGCCTATGTTTTTCAAAAAGCCATTATGTTCAACCACTATATTGAATGCTAGTCTTTTCTAATTTCCTTTAATTCTTTAAGTCTATGCAAAGTGCAAACAATTAGAGACAAAAGTTTACTAAGTTGAAACAAAAATATATATCGACTAAGGTTTTATTTGGTATTAATGTTTTCTTTCTTTCTTTCTTTCTATCTTTTTTTGAAGGCTAAAATAAAAGTGTAAAATCTTTTCAAAATATCATAGAAAAGATTTATAAAAAAAAAAAAAAAAATTTGTCCATTATACACAATCTCAAATTCTATACGAGATTTTTGTTATTTGTTATTTGTTTTCATTTTATTTTATATTTTTTTCTTGAGAAATCCCACTTGAGAATGTGAGAAGTTCATTGTCAACAATCATTCATTTTTTATTGACTAGGACATAAAGTCTAGACAAGTGTGCCACCTTTGCATTAGCAAAATAACGAAGAAGATGTCACTTTGCTCACATCATATACATAGAAAAAATGGGGACTAACCTATGATGGGACTGAAGCCATATCTCATCTCAATTTTCATTTCATTGTTCCAATTATATGAGGGGAAAAAGAATTATTGTCATGGGATCTTTCTCTAGTACCTTTGTTTCAAAGTTTCATCAATCATAAAGTAAAAAAAAGAATAATAATAATAATAAATAATGAAAACCTCCAATTTTTTTATAGTTGAAAGTATGAGATCTTCTAATAATGAAATAAATCTTCATAATCAAAAAGCTTTAAACCCATTATGACCAAATGGGTTATGATCTAGCCACTTCCATTATGGCCAAGTGGCCCCTTGTTATTTTGACATGGCTCATGATAATGTAATTTAAATAAGTAATAGGTACATGATTGAAAATGAAGTGCTAGATCAAAATTTATTTTATAAAAGGATTGGCTAAATTGAACTGATACACTCTGAATTTATCATATAGTTATAATATGTAACCTGAATTTTTAATTTTAATAATTTTGTCCTGAATTTATTATGTAGTAATCTACACCCATTTTAATTTCTTTTAATAAAAATTGACACGTGACTATCACATAATTAAGAGTATGAAAGGTCTTTTTTTATTCAATCTTAACCAAATTTATATTTAAGACAAAGTTAATTCACAAATTTCTATTTTGGTTGAACTTAATTAAAAATCTTAACTTCAACAAATTTTAGTTTAAATAAATAAAATTGACGATTCAGGCTATTAATCAGTGACTCATGTAAAATTCACATGTCAATTTCCTTAAAAAAAAAAAATTCAACAATGTTATTAATATAGATAACTATGACATATTTGTAAGTTTAGGTATAAATTATATAATTTAAAAATTAAGAGTGTAAATTAGAACTAGATGATAAATTTAGAGAGCACAAGTAAAAAAGCCAAAGGATTTAAGTAATAAGCGAGGAAGGACATGGGTCCCGCACATATTATAACTTTTTATTAGGTACTTTTTAAAAAAATAATAATAATAACTTAATAAAATAATAAGATCACAGCTTTTAGGGATGCATATATAATGTTATATTACATCTTGTTAATTGAAAATAGAAGCAGATATGACATAACATTCCAAAATAGGAACTATTGTGCACGGCCAGGTGGAGGTCAATCTCATGGCCTAAATCCACCACCACCACCACCACCACCCACCACTTTTTGTCACCCTCAGATAAAGCCTTCCACGTGCACCTGTGGGTTGGAATTTGGAATTTGAATATTCCAAACCAAAGAGAGCGCTCAGAAGAAAAAAGGTCCTAGATTTTTTTTTTTATTATTAAATCTCTTATTATTATCTCTTCCCTCGTATGCCTATACAAGCAGAAATTGAGAATTCTTCTATGGTTTTTAACTATCTTGAAAAACAATACAACCATTAAAAAATCATCATGGAATATTTATAGATTTCATGATTTTTTTTTAATCGTAGTGAAATGAATGAAATAGTCATAATATTTAGGATTTTAGTTGCAGTTACCATAACAGTTTTCAGTGAAAAATCATCATGTAATGTCAATCTTCCACGACTGTTTCTAATGGAAATCGTCATGGGAGACGGGCTATCCACAAAAGTGTTATCGGAAAATCATCGTGAAAGATTGTCTAAAAAGAAAAAAAAAAGTTTTTTTCATGATTTTTCACGAATAGCCTATCACGCGTGTTATGAAATACATGACCCGAAATAAAAACAACAAAACAATAATCATATTACATTATAAATGTGCACAATACAAATACAGTACGTTAAATTACAAGTTTATAGTCGATATTAAATGAACTGCATTACAAACTTGTCCATTCTCCTGTTAACTAAATCCATATGATCACTGGTAAATAAAATAATAAAGACAAGAAGAATAAAGGAGAACATATTACTTTTCCATGTGTTATTTTGTTACCGAGGCAGACTTCAATAACGTGTCTATCAAACTTTTCCTCTTCAAAACCTATCACATTATCAAACATAATCACAAATTAAATCCTTAATAACAAAGTTAGTTCAAGCGAGATCACTAATTTCAACAATAAAAAATAATGAATGAATTTGATTTTAGCTTCTACACTAGATCCACATGGACTCAGATAAGATATTATTCTATAGAATATTTCCTTGCACATAAAAGAATGAAGAATGCATTTCAAATAATTGATAAATCAGAACTTACCTGCTCGTGATACTTATCCTCAAATTTACTTATCTTATCACTAATTTCCTCATCTTCCATCTGTGCCATGTCGGACTTAACAAAAGAAAAGTAAAATTATTATTAGCAACCGATCATATAAAAGAGAAAGAAAATGATAAAAAATAAAAATAAAATCACGATGTATACTACCTGATTGGTATAATATACATTTGCATATGTACACTAGAACTGTTTTTGGTATGAAAAATTTCATTAGACAAGCACAACGAAACACATGAACCTAAGGAGTATGGTATACAAGTGAAAAGAAATATGCATTATTGATCATACTTGTGCCACTGTTTTCCTTTCACACACACCGCAGATTGTGTACCCAAGGCCTTCACAATATAGACATTTTGTTCCCTCATCCACCCATTCCAAGAACTGCATGGTTGAACTGAAAACATAATAACTAATTCTATGATAATTATGATTATTTGATTACAATAAAAAAAAAAAAGAAAAAAAAAACAATATGATTTTCACTTAAGATTCAATATTTGGTTTTCCTGTTCCGTCACATTCTGCAACAAAGAAAGTGGTTCATAATGGAAATACACTCAGGGACATGTTTCTCAAATCGTAATGAAAGGTAATTTGAACAATAAATGTAATAGAAGGTTTTTGTCGTTACCAACAGGCCTAGAAGGTTTCTTCCCATCTGTTTACACCTTCCTCCTAAATAGCACAAAGACCCCAATTACATTTTGCATTTAGACACTACCAATAAAGATAAGGGTATCTAAAGTTGAATATAATTTCTAGAAGCAAGAAACCAGTATAATATAGGCCAATCAGAAACGGAAAAAACGCTATTGCTGCTTATGAATTCACATGACTATGCTCTCATCGGCATGTGGACTTCCTAATTTTACACTCTAGGATGAGATCATCAACTTATATTGTGATTCCATAATAACGAGTAATTACCCATTAATAGTTATTAGCTCCCCTAATAAAATATTTATTGCTTTGTCACACATTAGAGAACAGAAAGTACTGGATTTAGATCGTACAAAAGCAATTATATAATTTTTATTATGGTAGTTTTTCAATTTCATTGTATAGTTTAGAGTGAAGAATCTCAAAGAAAATTCACTCAACACTACATCTAAACTAAAGCGTACTTGAAAAACTAAAAGCAGTGTATTTATGTCGGAAAATCTTTGCTTTCCATAATGGTTTTCGGAAACCAAACTCCGTGTCGCATTTTTTAACTACTTTAGATGACAGTTTTTTAAAAACCATCGTGAAATCTCCATCGTGTATTACAAACTATTATAAATATTTTTCCGATTAATCCCATGCTGCAGCCTTGTTAAAAGCAAAGAAAAGAAAAGTTTATATATATATATATATAAATATCTATTAAAAAAGCAAGTTTGGTATATTCCAATCCCTAAGATGTACACAACTTTTACTTGTTTTATTAAAATGAATATTTTCATGAGTGATACCTAAAAAAAAAAGGAGGAAAATGATACTTTAATGAGAAATATAATAAAACCCAATATTTAGTGTTTTGCTTAAAAATAATTAATTGGTAATTTATTGACCACCCAATATCAAAATAATTAATTGTTTCTCAGCACCACTTATTGAGAAAATAATATTATTGGTATAATTTTCATATTATTTTTCACTTCTCTCAACTTATAATCACTTGTTTCAAAATTACATATTTTCCTAATTATGATTCATAAGTTAAATATTATTATTACTACTATATATTAGATAAAAAGAATCTCTGCAAATTTTGATTTAATTATTGAATATCAAAAGTGATTATCAATGAAAATTGTCATTTTTCTATCCATAATATAATATTTGTCAATTGGAATTACGCAAAGACTTGGGGGAAGATATGAATAGGGTAGGGGAGTAGAGGTCCAGGTGCTTCGTGGTGAAGCTATGCATGTATAATATATAAATATGTACAGAAAAGATATACACAAATTTTCTATTTAAAAAAAGAAAAAAGAATAGAAATACAATATTATAAGTTTGCGTCCAAGACTCTTTTCTGGAAAACAAGGGAGACGCCAAAACAGTTTGGTGCAGATAACTAAAAAAAAAAAAGACCCCTAGATGAGTTGAACACGTCTGCTTGGACGCCCCATTATTTACATTCCTTTTATAAATCTTGGAAAGTCAAATGCCTGATTGCGACTTTTGAAATTTACTGTATATATACACACATATACATATACACATGTATATATAAACGGATCATGTTTTTCAATCCCATAATTTCTAGACTCTAGAGAGTTGAGTAGATACGTCATAAAAATATGCAAAGTTTACGTCTTCTTCTTGTCCGCCTAAATAAAAATATATAGATATATATATATATATATATTTGAGAGTACATATAGAACTGATTTGGCAAAAATGCCCATGTGATCCCCACATTTGTTCAAAGTTAACTTTGGCTTCGACTTTTGAGGGTGGTGGTGCCTATTTTTGGGATTGTCTTCTTTTGACTGCAGTACTCTGCGGTGATATCTTCAAATATTAAAATCCCATTTAGATTTTAAAATACCAATTTTAGATTAAATTTTATCTCTTTTTCATTTTAAAAAAAATTTTAAATTTTAAAAGTTCATAACTTTTTTATTTTAATATCAAAATGAGATAATTTTTATGTCAAAATAAAAGTTCATAACTTTTTCTTTTCTATTTTCTCTCTTTTCTCATTTCAATTTTATATTAAATTTTCTCTTTTTTATATTTTCAAAAGACTTACACTTTAAAAGTTTATAACTTTCTTATTTCAATATCGAAATTAGATAATATTTATGTCAAAATACTCGTAACAGCGAGACAAATAAGACATGATATATTTTGCATGTTTTCTCCCGAACACGTATCAAATTTTTACACTATTTTTTATATTACATAACTTTTTTAAAAATTTTCCCTCCAAACACACATTTCCAACTTAACTTCCAAAATACTATCTCTATATGTCTGCTCATACGTGCCCTCATAATGGTTTATCAGCTACATTAGTTGTTGGCTTCTTTGCCTTTGAAAACCTTGGTTAGCGTGAAAATTTCTACCACCACTGCAGTGTCTGTTATTGAGTGTACACGTTAAAAATTTACTGACAAGATGTAGAATTATTTTAAGTAACATGTGGTATTATTAAAAACTATGTTTGCGTTTGAATATGAAAATTTTAAATTAGAGTTTATTAACTTTTTAAAAATTAATTATAATTTTTATTGACTTTAAAAAAAAAGATAAAAATTAAATTAAAAAAATATAATTTAATTTAAGTTAAACTTAAATCCCAAACAAAATCTATATATTTATCAATAACTAAAATAACAATACTTGCCAATTTGATATAAATACAATTTGTATCATCAATTTTTCCGAGCTTATTCTGTTGATTAGACCATTGCTTTTAGCTTGCAATTATTTTTTTTTCTTTTCCTTTTCTGGTTCGGTGGAAGCTTTTACCTTACAATTAGGTACAACAGAAAGCTGAAAAATCCTTGCTACTTCCTTTTTGTGGAAAAAACTGTAATTTTCTGATTTTGTAGGTACACCAGAGGTTTGAAAGTGAAAATGCAGTAAAGTCTTGGGGGGTGAAAGAACAGTCATATATGTATTGATTAACATTTTTTATTAAGATTAAAAAAAAAATATGTTGCTTTGGAAGTTAAAAAAAAAAAAAAAAAAGATGATGATCATCGAATTTTAGTGAGCATACAATCAAGAAAAATAGCAAATTTTGTTAATGTTCCTATTTTCTCTTGATTGGAAAAATAAAAATATTCTATGTGTAGCAGATTTTCAAAAGGGTTTAGTAGAAACGACGGAGAGAGAGAGTTAAAAAAAAAAAAAAAAAAGCATGGAGTTAGAAGGACAGCCCTCCCTCTTTTGTTATTATTGTTTTTTTTAATGAAATTATTAACATCAATATTAAGAATTAATCGCACATAATCATAATATAATTTGGTGACACATTTTTTTTTTTTTTGGAACTTTGGTGACACGTTATTTAGAAGATATGTAGTAGGTAACATTTGGACTCCTTCCTCTACCAAATTATTCTTGATTTCTTCCTCTAATTTTTTTTTTCTTTTGCTATATTTTCGGTCACGTGAGAAAATTCTCTCTTGCTTAAAGTTACACGGTTTTATCACTTAATGCAATGCAAAAATGACCGTTGAAAAGAAAAAAAAAAAAAAAGGTGTTATAATCGTCTTTATTGATGATATACATACACCAACAAAATCAGAATTTAATAATTAGACAGGATGCAATTAATTTACATTTTATTATCTAATATTCCAAATCCATCGCCATAATAAAAAAAATACAAAATAATATCATTCTAAACAATTAATAACATCTCTTCCTCGTACACAAATTTAGAAGACTACAAATGGAATGCATCGGCAAGTTTTAAATTTATATAATAATTGGGTGATAGAATACATTTATACACAAGTTTGCAGGCTGCCATATACGAATTGAACTTCCTTTTATATAGTCCCAATATTCATTTAACCATTTTTCTACTTTTATTTTATTTTATTTTTTAATCATATATAGACTGTTATTTTTACATGAACTTACTTTTTACCGTAGATTATTATTGCTGTGAGTGCATATTAATTTATGAAGATTAAATTTGATTAAAATTCTGTAGAATACACAAACATATAAAATAGACAAAACTTAATATAAATCTTATTATCTGAAATATGATATTATGAATGAGGTTTTTTTTTTTTTTTTTTTTTCGTACACTACCGTAAAATTCTAAAAAAATGTTTCACCCCTTTTCTTCTTTTTGCTATAGCATCTCTATTTGGCAATTTGCAATGCCCTATTTTGAGTTTGGAAATTCGGATAGATTCTCACCAAAAGAAATGTTTGTTAGACGTTTTACTATCATCCTATTACAATTTTCTAGGCTTTTAAATATATTAATAATTGCCTTGTTAGGGAAAAAAATTTGCATTGACCAAAATAAAAGAAGAAACGCATGCCAGAGCCAAAAAAAAAAGAAAAAGAAAAAGAAAAAGGGGGAAACGCATGCTAAAGAATTGTCTGCTAGTGGCAGAAAATAATTGAAAAAAAATTCAAACACAAGGACAAAAAAAAAAAAAAAAAAAAAGATCAATGAAGATGAAGAATTGGTCATTCGCCCAACTCTTCCGGACAATTCTTCCTCAATTGTTGTTCATAATTAAGCTATCCGAAGTTCTTTTGTGCTTGATTCTCTTATCATTGTGAATATTTTAGCATTCAAAGAGGACGTAAACTTAATCAATTAAAGTGAATCTCTATCAATTTCGTCTTTATTATTTATTTTTTACATTCACTTATTTGTTTATATGCTATATCAATTTGAGGCTCCGATCCAAATCATATTATATTCAAATCAAACATTTATTTTTAAGCAAACTGACTTAGATTTTATCTTCTAAAATATCAATAACAAACTATACGTAACTAACAAAATGCGATACAGACTTGAAGTTGGGCAAAGCCAACCAAGGAGGGTGTGAAGTCAAATAATCAAAAGCTTGTCAAAGCAGGAAAAGGGTATTTATGGAAATTCAACAAAGCGGTTAGACCGAGACCGAGAAAATGATGTGGCGGCAACAGGCGTCAAACTTTCCGTCAAACCAAACAACCCCCCCCCCCCCCCCCCCAAAGAAGTTTCTCTCTCTCTCTCTCTAGAATGTTTTTCAATTCAGCTTCAATTCAAGTCTAATGCCTATCTAAAAATAGTAAATAAAATACAAAAAATAAAAAAATAATATTTATAGGGCTTCCCCACATCAATAATCAAACTTTACACCCCCCTAAACACAAACTCTGCTCCACTGTGAGATTGTGTTCTAACTTCTAACTAACCAAACCCATCAGAATCTGACCCCTCTAGTTTCTCATTTTTTAATTTTTTAACCCCCCCCAAAAAAAAATTTATTTATTCCAAAGCTTAGACCAGAAGAAAAAGAAAAAGAAAAAGAAAAAAAAAAAGAAAGAAAGAAAGGGAAACAGATGTGCTCTCAAAAAGTACACCCAGAATAAGCCAAATTATTTTTATTTCCTTTTTTAAATTTTTTTACATTTCATTTCACCGACTTATACAATTCTCTCTCTGCACCCAAACAGTTCACTTGTTCTCTCTCTCTCTCTCTCTCTCTCTCTCTCTCCCTCTGTTATTTTCTTTTTTGCGTTCTGCAGCGTCTCTCTGCTATAAGCCGACGACGAACTCCGCGCTGGCAAAGATTCCTTCTTTCCTTTTCTTTTTTTTTTCTTTTTTCTTTTTCTCTTTATTTTTCCTTTATCTTCTCCCTGTTTCCTAACCCTAAAAAATTTTCCCGACAAACAAACGCTGCCGACTATCGCCATCACCGTCGCAATCACCATGGTGACGCCGATTGATTTCCTGATCTACCAGCAATAACCTTCCCTGTCTTCGTCACACCCCCAATTTTCCCAACCGAAACCGCCATAGTTGTCGAGCTGGTGGTTCTCTTCAGCTGAGCTGAGAGAGGAGGAGAGAGAAAGAGAGTTTTTATTTTTATTTTTGTTTCTCTCTCTCTCTCTTTCTCTCATGGGCTGCACCAGCTCCAAGCTCGACGATCTACCGGCGGTGGCGCTCTGCCGCGAGCGCTGCGCGTTTCTTGATGAAGCGATTCAGCAGCGGTATGCTCTCGCCGAGGCTCACTTCGCGTACATTCACTCTCTCAAAGGAATCGGTAACTCTCTACACAAATTCGTTGAGCAGGACTTGGCTAATAATCATCGATCTTCTTCTTCCCCTGGCTCGCCGCCTCCGACGAAGCTCAATCTCCCTCCTCAGAGAAAAGGCGATCTCGATGTTCATCACGCCGTCCAAGCTTCGAAATCCGCGCCTCACCCTCACTCCGACGCGCACCTCGAATTCCACTCCGACTCCGATTCCGACGATTCCGGTTCGCTTCACCACTCCGACGATGACCACGACCACTCCTCGCCGTTGCACGGCACCGGCGGTCACTACGGTCAGTACATGGAGTCGGATCAAGGAGCCCTAGGTCCGTACGCCGGCGGGTTTATGCACATGAATTTCATGAAGAACAAAGCGACGCCGTCTGTGGTCTACGAGCAGAGGCCTCTCAGTCCCGAGAGAGTTTATCACGTGGGTGAATCGTCTTCTTCCACTTCTTATTATCCTTATAATAATAATAATTATGTGAACGCCAATCCTAATTATGACAATTACGGATATACCAAGTACGACGGTGGAATTGGCGGCTACTACGGTGGTTCCACGCCGCCTGGCTACGGGACTATGTCTCCGGCGCCGGCGGCGTCTTCTTCGAAGCCGCCTCCACCGCCTTCGCCACCGAGGGCTTCTCCGTGGGAGTTTTTGAATCCGTTCGAAACCAACTACAGTTACTATTCTCAGTACACGCCGAGCCGGGACTCGAGGGAGGTGAGGGAAGAGGAGGGGATTCCGGACTTGGAAGAGGAGGACTACCAGCACGAGGTTGTGAAGGAGGTTCACGGACATCAGAAGTTCGCCGGAGACGGCGGGAAGCATTCGAAGTCCGATGTGGACGACAAGGTGGTTGATGAACCGGACGTGTCGCTTTACCAGACGAGGCCGAGCGTTTCGATGGAGAACGAGCGTGGGGTTGAGTATGAGGTTCACGTGGTGGACAAGAAGGTTGTCGACGACGAGGAGAGGTCCAAGGGTAGTGGCGGTGGGTCCGGGTTTAAGGGCCGAGGTGGTTCCCGGGATGTTTTCGAAGTGGTAAGAGAAATTGAGGATCAGTTTCAGCGAGCTTCCGAGTCTGGGAATGAAATTGCCCAGATCCTCGAGGTGGGCAAGCTTCCGTATGGCCGTAAACATGGTATGGATTATGAAATTTTAATTTTTCTGCTTTTGTTTGCTTGATCTGTGAGAAATTTTGTGTCTTTTTGTTCTTTGGTGCCTAATTTAGAAGCATTACGCCGGATCACTTACGGAAGTTATCTATATGGCAAGCTGAAGCATTCTTTTTTAGAACATTCAATTTGAGTGATTTGGGATTAGTTCAGTTGCAGTTTTAACTTTCAGTTTATGTTGTGAAGCAGTTTCTTCCAAGATGTTGCATGCGGTTACTCCATCTTTATCAGTAATGTCATCGCAGCCGTCTACTTCTAAGGGCGCGGAGTCCTCATCCTCTGCCGACAAGGATGGACCCGCCCAGTTGGGCTTTGAAGAAGAGTTACGGACGAGATCGAGAAATCTTTCTTCTACATTGCACAAGCTATATCTTTGGGAAAAGAAGCTCTACAATGAAGTTAAGGTATGCTTGCTAGCAGTCACACTCCGTACTTCTACCGTGCTTTGCGCATTGAGTTTCATGAGAAAGTTGGACTTCTCTCACTATTCTGTGCTAAATTTATGTTCCCACCCTTAATTTACTATGATTTTATATGTGGAGTGTATAATTCAAGTTTATCAGAATCGAGTGATGCACAGAACGAACATCTTTTGTGAAAGGTCTGACTGGTGGAATGAAGTATGAAGGATGATTCTTGTTTGATGCTTTTGAGGTCTTATCAAATCATAGTGCATCAATCAACTAAATGACAATTGTCCCACGTGGGGCCTATTTGAAGAAAAATACTTTTTTTAATGTAGCAATTTTCATGTGACAAGTTGGATAAAAATTTTTTGGGTATTTTGATCTTTCTTGGTTATTATCTGGGATTACAAATTTGAGGTGTTAGCGTGTTGAACATCCATGTCTTTCTATGTCTACCCTTGATATGCTGCTTAAATGGTACAAAATTTATGACTATATCTGCAGGCCGAGGAAAAGATGCGTGTAATCCATGAGAGAAAGTGCCGTAAGCTGAAGCGTTTAGACGAAAGGGGTGCTGAGGTGCACAAAATTGATACAACTAGGACTTTGATAAGGAGTCTCTCTACAAAGATAAGAATTGCAATTCAAGTTGTTGATAAGATATCAGTGGCAATAAGTAAGATCAGGGATGAAGAACTATGGCCACAACTAAATGAGTTAATTCAAGGGTACGTGAAATTTCTGGTTCTATTTTGCATTTTTGGTCCTAAATACTAGTCTGATTTGGCCAGGCCCATGTTTCATAGAAAATTCAGCTCACGGTTTAGGTTTTATGGTGTTCGTATGTTCTTTCGGGCATACTTTGTCATTATCAATGTCAGTAGACATTTTGTCTTATTGTCATCTTTGGTTAAAGTATCTGGTTTGACAATTTTGGTTCTGTTTTTATTCATTGTCATTATCGTGATTATTGAATTGTATTAGTTATTCAAAAAAGCAAATGTTGATATCATGGTTATTTTATTATGTACGTTGTTATCAAGTCCTTTTAGCTATATTGTGATTGTTTAATTAACAGTAAAAACTAATGTGGATGTGGAATAAGCCTATTGGTAACTTTGTAGGACAAATCTGACTTGGGTCAGATTGAAATCCTTTTGGTCTGGAAGCTTTTGTAATATGTGCTGTGTTGGAGATATAGAAAACTTCTACAAGTATTTAGGCTTTGTTATTAGTTAGAGAATAAAAGTGACGGGAAATATGGGCAGTGGTCAACTCAAAATGAGGAGGAGAAAGATTTTTTTGCCAACTAAGGTGTTATATATATATATATATATATATATATATTTCTCCCCCCCCCCCTCCCCCTCTCAGAATTTCAATTATTTTGCTCGTCCATTTACTTGCAAATTTGCAATTAGTCCTCATATTGGACTGCACAGACCACGAATGACAGGATAGGTTGAGGATTATGGGTACTAATGTTAGGCTGAAAATTAATTTTAAAACTTGGTGGATCTGGTTGCGGAAGCCTTCTTCATATGCTTATAAGTTATACGTGACATTTACATCTGCTGTTTCTGAAGAACATATGAGCAAGTGTTCTCACGTTTCCTGATTATTGCTAAGTTGGAATTTTGTCATTTGTAGAAGATGTATAAGTTTCATCGATATTATGCTCATGATTGAGATTCTCATTGGCATTTGATTTGGCATATCTTCAGGTTAAATAGGATGTGGAAATGTATGCTTGAATGCCATCGTATTCAATGTCAAGCCATCAGAGAAGCTAGAGGTTTAGGTTCCATTGGATCTGGTAAAAAGCTTGGCGATGCACATCTTGCGGCCACTTTGCAGTTTGGGCGCGAGCTTCTTAACTGGACTTTTAGATTCTCTACTTGGATAAGTGCCCAAAAGGGTTACGTGAGGGCCTTAAATCAGTGGCTTGTCAAATGTCTTTCGTACGAACCTGAAGAAACAGCAGATGGAGTAGTTCCTTTTTCACCTGGCAGGTTAGGTGCACCTCCTATTTTTGTAGTCTGTAATCAGTGGTCACAAGCTATGGAGAGGATATCTGAAAGAGAAGTGGTTGATTCGATGCGTGTATTCACGATGAGTGTTCTTCAGATTTGGGAACATGATAAGCAGGAAGCACGCCAGAGGATGATGGCAAACAAGGATCTGGAGAGAAAAGTGAAGAACATGGATAGAGAGGACCAGAAGATGCAGAAGGAGATCCAAGCATTTGACAAGAAAATGGTGCTGGTCTCGGGGGAAAATAACGGTCTCCCAGTAAGTGGGCATATTGTACATCAAAGTGACACCAGCAATATTAGTGTACAGGCTAGTTTGCAATGCATTTTTGAGGCCATGGAAAGGTTCACTGCCAACTCTTTGAAAGCTTATGAGGAGCTTTTGCAGCGTAGCGAAGAAGAAATGGTTTCTAGGCAGCAAGAGAGAGTTTCGTAGGCCATTTTACGAGGCCTGAGTTATGCCCATCTCTTTGGGTTGGCAAGTCGAGTGATCTGAAGCTCATCTTTGACACCATATCCCTTGCCTTTAATCTTGCTGTCCACACAAGGACTTTGATAAACATGTCGAAGCCGGAAGGGCGTGCATTACTTACAGCAACCCACCCCGACCCGTGCTTATATTAAACTCGCGCAGCATCTTCGCCAATCTGAAGGAATATATTGCCTACGAGCATTGCATTAAGCACTAGGAAAGTATTTGTTTTAGCAACATCAGATTCACAAGCTGATTCTGGGGCAAGTTACAAATAAGCTGGCTGAGGCTATTTTTCCCGTACCGAACCAGTTGTTTTCATCATGATCTCCAAAGCCAAATGCCTCAAATGCAATCAGGGGTCTGCTCTGAATTCTTGACATCATATTGCAATTTGGCAGTGTGTGGGCACCGCCGCACCGACGTGCAGAGAATCCACGAGCTTCCTTTCACCAAAACGAGGAGCAGGAAGGCCTGCAGATTACACAATCCCAGGAAGCGGATTTCCTTTTCAGTTTTGCATTATCGAGTTTCAGTGTAGGTTTTATTTATGGGCTGCTTGCAGTGACGCAAGTCACCTGAATGCCCATCAATTATAAACACCTTGTACAATAGATACACACATATATATATATATATATTTTCTCCTCTTGACTTTTTTTTTTAGGTATTTCATTTATATTAAACTATTGACTTTATTGTACAGAAGACTTTTTTGACATTTTAGCTGAGTGAACACTTAAAATAAAAGCGGGTTTTGATTTGGACCAAGTAATTCTTTTTCCTTTAATATATAGTTTCGATTATGAGTTTGGCAGCGTTTCACCTGCAAATTCGACTCATATATCCTCTTATTTGTGTCATCTTCTATGTCCGTCAATATCATCATGCAAAGTATTTAACTACTAGAAAAACATGAAATAAAAAGATTATTTTTGACGTGGTATGAAATTTTAATTGAAATAATATATTAATTAATATGTTATGATATTATTAGAGAGTACTATGAAAGGAATTCAGGAGTCGAATGATTGAATGAGTTTTAACTAGTAAAATTTCTCACGAATAGAGAGAGCTTTTTCGGCTGTATGTATGCAACTAGCCGAAAAATAGAAAGGCCAAAATAGACAACTTTGGCAAAAAGCAATGTATAGTTTAGTGTAAGTCCAGTATTCATAGTCAGCAAGAAATGAAGAAGTAAATGGCATGATAAAAGGATCAGAAAATCCAAAGGAGAGAACAAAAAAAAAAAAAAAAAAAAAATCAAATCCCACCAAAACGTACTAGGTTCTTGCTCTTCTCTGATATGCGCAAGTGGTTGGTATCTATTAATAATAAAACTCGCCCAACACGACATGAAATATGATGTTCATCTTATGCTTGAACCGACTGGCTACTACTGGTGAGAGGACAACTCCTCCAGTACAATTTGCTTTTATTCTTATTGAGATGCATTCCCAAAGCAAAACTTCTTTTGGATTTCCACTTTTCCTTTTCATATGATAGAAAAGTTTCTCCTCTCATGTACATGGTTTTTCCACTTTATGTATTATCATCATGAGAGGAGAGCAATTAGGCCAAAAATATCTATTAACAATAATAAATATCATATTACTTACAAAATATTATTTGCCATAAAATTATCCTAAAAATATTCTTGGAAATAAAATATTTACAGTACATATCATATATTTATTTACGAAGCATGTTTGTGATAAAATTATCTTAAAATTTTTTATAAATAAATAATTTACCATAAATAGTAATATACTATTTGCCTCATATGTTTATAAAATATATTGTTTAAATATTTTTAAAAAATAGTCTATTTGCTGTAATTTCCCTACTTAATAAAAGCAAATATTTGAGAGTCAATAAATATGTTTGTATATAACGGGCTTTTTGTTATGGATTTTCACGACATTACTTCCAATATAACATATAAAAATATATATAAAAATGAAGAAAAAAAGAAGAAGTAAGATTTCAGCATTGAAAGGGCGTAAAGACATTGGAAGGACGTAGAAGTAATTTGAGATGATTAAATATTGAGTGTTACTCCCTTCTAATATTAATATTAATATTACTGTTATGTTATATATGTTTATATTGTTTATCGTTTCTCGAAAAATGAAGAAATAGACAACAATTCTATGGAGAATCTCCTTGTTAAACCCCCCGAAGAAATTCTAGTTCTCCCTCTTGTCATGAGGGGGGGAAAAAGAAGAGGATAATGACATTCCACTCCAAGTATGATTCTAAGTATTATTGACTAAAGAAATGTTATAGTTCTTTTTCCTTTTTTTTTTTTTTTTTTTTTTTTGGGGCATAGCATTATCGAAAGGGTGCCAACTATGAATGAGACTGTTAGCAGAGAGAGGGGAAAAAAAAAAAAAAAAAAGAAGAAGAAAAGAGTGGCATATCATGATTTATATCCCACAAAGGAACACTTCATTTGGTAGAGAACATATGCTTTCCAATCAGATTTACACTTATAATACTCAGGACCCATCACAGACAACTCAACAAGTCCAGCTCTCAAATAATGCTTAATGTCCTTTTTAAACCCCAAAAAAAAAAAAAAAAAAAAAAAAAAAAAAAAAAAAATCCACAACACCACAGGACACAAGTACATAAAAATTATTGTTTTTTTATAATTTCATTTTATTTTTATTTTTTAACAGCAATTCAATAATTCTTCTGTCCGTAGAAGATGATATGAAGAGTTCCATCAATTTCAGTACAGCCCGAAAATATGAACAGCTCTTCAGATTCTACAATTTGTCGTAACACATAATATATATATATATACATATATATATATATTTTTTCAAAAAGAGTGGAATAAAAGCGAAAAAAAGTTACCCTAAAAAAAAAAAAAAAGCAGGGGTGGATTCCATATTTTGCCTGTTAGCGTACTTCTATGGATGCTAAAGGAAAAAAAATAAAATTGAATGCTTAAGGACTACTCTTTAAAAAAAAAGAAATGGATTTCTAATGTTTCCGGGGAGAAAATGATGAATTAATAATTAATTAATTCCGGCCTTTATTTTTTAATAAATAAAGTAAAATAGAATTCAAATACGCCAAGAAAACAAATATAAATAAATCATGCAATCCTTAAACCCTTTTCACATTTTACCGATGTTGACGTGCCTTAAAAAAAATATAAATATAAATATAAATATAAATAAACAATCGATTAGGATGTGAGAAATTAATGAAAATGATTTATCGACAAAGCCGCCTCTAATTGATAATTACAAAGTAATAATATCCAAACTATCTCATTCGCTTCGAAAAATTATACTTTATTTCATATATAATTTTGTGTACTAGATTTTTATTAAATTTCATTGCATTATTATTATCTATTTTTTGTTCACTACCATTTGACTGTTAGAAACCGTGTCTCAGTGATTATTCAGTGAGGAAGAAACATAAGTTAACTAAAATAACTGTTTCGGATGTCCATAATCATCCTTTAATTAATCAGAATACCAACTTTTTATTTATTTCTAATTTTTTCTTTTTTTTTTTTTTTTTTTCATAAAAAAGGAAACCAGAGAGGAAAATACAGAGGAAAGCTTTTTTTTTATTTTTTTTCTTTCATCTCTCTATCTTTCTCTCTCCTTTTCTACTTTTAATTCACCCACCCGCCCATCTACTTATTTTCATTCATCCATGGTTTCCCTTTAAGCAGCTCCGAACAGTGAAGAAGAGGAGAGGAGGAGAGAGAAAGTTAGAGAGAGAGAGAGAGAGAGAGAGAAAGAGAGTGATGGGTAGCTGTCAATCGTTTTTCTGTGGCGACGAAGGTGTAGCAGCTGAGGAAGAGAAGAACGGGAACGTCCAGGGTCAGGTCCAACAGCAGCTCCACCAGACCACCCCGACCCAACACAACCACCACCACCACCACCACCCGCCGCCGACGGTGGGGCCGGAGCCGCCGAGCTTGGCGGGTTCGGGCACGGGACCAGGACCAGGACCCGGACGAGCGCCGGTGGCGTTCAGCGAGTTCTCGCTGGCGGAGCTGAAAGCCGCGACCAACAACTTCAGCGCCGACTTCATCGTCTCCGAGAGCGGCGAGAAGGCCGCCAACGTCGTCTACAAGGGCCGCCTCCAGAATCGCTCCTGGATCGCCGTCAAGAAGTTCACCAAGCTCGCCTGGCCCGATCCCAAGCAGTTCGCCGTACCAATTCCCTCTCTCTCGCTCTCTCTCTCTCTCTCTTTCTTGTGTTTGTTTTGTGTAATTTCGTTGAAACTAAGGATGTTGTTTTTGTTTTTGTGTTTGTGTTTGTTTAGGAGGAGGCGAGAGAGGTGGGGAAGTTGAGGCACCGGAGGGTGGCGAACTTGATTGGGTACTGCTGTGATGAGGAGGAGAGGCTGCTCGTTGCTGAGTTCATGCCTAATGATACTCTTGCTAAGCATTTGTTCCACTGTATGTTTACTCTGTTTTGTTCAATTTGAATTGTTTCAGTTCCTTTATTTTTTTATTTTTTTAGCTTCTTTTAGTTATACCCTTTTGCGAAGAATCTCCGAAATGCTTTCTTCGAATGTTGAATTGAACTAACAACAGATGTTGAATGTAGTTTAGGCATGGCAGTATTACTCTCTCTTTCTCTTTATTATGCTCTACATTTGCTTCTAGATATGTTGGACCCTTACTAAGATTTAGACTCACTAATCTTTTACTACCGAGAGCAATAAAATCGAGGAAAAAACATAAACCAAGCACGCACGAGATTTATATAGGGGTTCATGGGAAATTTTGCTAGAATGAAGAAGGTTATAGGGTTGATCCATGTGCTGATGTGCTAACTCTGCGAGATGAGGCGATAATTAAGCTATACACACTTAACATCAACAATGTCTTTGTTGCTAGTGTGGCAATACGGGATTAGTGCATTTCTAATTTCGTAATGGATCCCAATTGATTTTTCTTCTTGCTATTGATAGTTTAGAAATTTCTTCTTTTTCTTATAGTTGATTATGTTACTTTTCTTTTTCTTTTTTCCTTTCCTTTTGTGCGCGCGCTCGCGTGTGTGTTTTCCTTTTGGTATGCTATGTGTTTTTCCGTTATAGATTCTGAAAGGAATCAACTGAGGTTATTTAATCTCTGTTGTTTTGTTCTTTTAGCTTAAAATGGTAAGGAATTGGACTTTGCTTATCTTAGATTCTTTATCTGTTCTTGGCAGGGGAAAATCAAACAATTGAGTGGTCCATGCGTTTAAGAGTGTCGCTTTATATCGCCGAAGCCTTGGATTATTGTGGTACTGAGGGTTTCCCAATATACCATGATTTGAATGCTTATAGGGTTCTCTTTGATGAGGTATTGTTTCTTGAATTCAGTATTTATTCTAATTTTTTCTTTTGCATGTATTGTGGTTTCATTTGTGTTATTTCTTAAATAAACTTGTAGGATGGTGATCCACGCCTTTCATGTTTCGGCTTGATGAAAAATAGTAGGGACGGGAAAAGTTATAGCACTAATCTTGCCTATACACCTCCTGAGTATTTAAAACACGGTAATAATTACTCTAGTCTGATTATCACCTCTCCTTTCTGTTACTTTTCTTGTTCATTTTTAGTTTTCCAAATCAAGAGTGTACCTATTCCTTGCATAGATTCTAAATTGTGAGGGAATATGGAAAACCCACCATCTGAAGTTCCTTTTATGCACTACATTTTCTAGAAATAGTCCCTGTATCGTATGGTTATATTTCTATTGTTTCATGGTAGTTTTCTTCTATTTGTTTGACTTCTTAGTTCTTGCAACTGTCATTATTTCGGTATTTTAGGAAGAGTCACTCGAGAAAGTGTTATCTACAGTTTTGGCACTGTCCTTCTGGATCTGCTAAGTGGCAAGCATATCCCTCCAAGTCATGTAAGTGGCTTATTTTGTAGCGCATGTTATTCATATTTGCATTTAGCTGCCTTTGTTAAATGGTGCTGCTGTTATGCCATCTGAGAATGTCAAGAAGTTGTTTGTTGCTACTCAAACTTTAACCAGAGGGCTATCGGTTATGAGTTTCTTCTATATTAGTTTCCTTAAAAACAAGTTTTCTGTCAGTCTTGGACTATTATCAAACCTCCAACTTTCATGCGTGGAAATTCATCTGGGAGTATAAGATGTTCTCATGGCAATGGGGCTAGTTGTTCAATGCTTGTTATTTTATATACAAAAATGCTATGGCAAAAATTTGATCTTAGTTTTTGTTTATAGGCTCTTGACGTGATACGCGAAAAGAACATTGTTCTTTTGATGGACTCACATCTGGAAGGAAAGTTTTCTACAGAATTTGCAATAGTGGTTGTTAATCTTGCTTCTCAATGTTTGCAATATGAACCTAGGGAGCGGCCTAGTACGAAGGAGCTTGTTTCAACACTTGCTCCTCTCCACACTACACCTGATGTAAGAGGCTTTTTCCGTTATCGCAGTATCAAGTGTGTTGTTCCATTCTTCTGAGATGCATCAGTTTTGTTTATTGAGTGATTCATTGTTTACATGACTCCATAAACGGTGTTTACTGGACTTGGATAAAAAATCTGCACGCTTGATATGGAAAAAAAAAAAGTGATTGCCTTTAGTTGAGAATCTAATTACAATATTTGTGGGGTTGCAGGTTCCGTCTTATGCCATGCTTGGAATTCCAAAGCATGAGGAAGCCCCTTCCACCCCCCCAAGGCCCCTTTCACCAATGGGCGAGGCCTGTTCACGGATGGACCTCACTGCAATTCATCAAATCTTGGTTATGACGCACTACAGAGATGACGAAGGAACCAATGAGGTAAGTAAAAGGTCTTGCATTATTTTGCATATGCCTTTCAACAATCTACGGTCAGAGTATATATTCACATGAAATTATCGATGGATTCAGTTATCGTTCCAAGAGTGGACTCAGCAAATGAGAGACATGCTGGAGGCAAGAAAGCGAGGTGACTTCGCATTCAAGGACAAAGATTTCAAAACTGCCATCGACTGTTATTCCCAGGTATAAATCAGTTTCATGCTTGAATGGAAAGTCTTTAACTACTGCACACGATTCCTTATGGTAAAGAGAGAAGCTTAAACTACGATTAGGACCTGGATCACGATACGATCTTTCTTTTTCTTGTGCAGTTCATTAATGTAGGAACAATGGTCTCTCCGACTGTTTTTGCTAGACGCAGTTTGTGCTATCTGTTGTGTGATCAACCTGATCCCGCCCTTCGAGATGCGATGCAAGCGCAGTGTGTTTATCCGGATTGGCCTACGGCGTTTTACATGCAGTCGGTAGCTCTTGCCAAGTTGGATATGCACAAGGATGCGGCCGACATGTTGAACGAGGCAACCTCATTAGAAGAGAAGAGGCAACGAGGTGGGAGGGGATAGTGAGTAATGAGAATCAAACTCTGACAAAACCCATTCAACACTACTAAAAATGTTGCCGAGGCTGACCCAAATTTGTATAAAATCTGAGTTGCGAATCAAAATTTCTTTCTCAATTGAATTGTCTATATATACTATATGTATAAAAAGAAGCTGTCCTATTCATGATAAAAAAAGTTTGTCATTTTCATCCATTCACTTCTCTCTCTCTCTCTCTGTTTTTTCTGAAAGAAAATTTGCATACAACCTTTCGTTGTCTTTTTACAAAATTTTCCAGCTGAAGAAGCTTAAATCGGACAATAACAGTAAGTGAGATTGATATTTTTGCTCGCTTATTATTATATCCTAGAGCATGGTCATGAAAACTAGTTAGCTGACTTTTGGACAAAATTAGGGTTTATACTTGCATTCCAATGCAAAAAGAAGAAAAGAATAGAAAAATAAGAGTCTGCAAAAATGGTCTAATTGGTATTGATATCTTGGAAACTGATTGCAAAACAATTGTGGACGAGCTAATTAAAGAATGACCCGTTTCACACAGTTTTTACTTTTGTTTTTAACAAGTAGAAGAAGAGAAGTAAAAACTGTGATTTCTTAGTAAGTGCTCAGAATCAAAGAGCTTATGATATCAAAATGATTTTAAAGATTTCTATCAAGTAAGAAAAATAATAAAATAAAGTTCATAATGTCTAAATTAAATTTTATTGTAAGTGTTAAGAGTACAATGACCCGAATTCTGTTTTGACCTGGGTCGAAAAGCACGTGGTGCGAAATATGTGATGGAGTTTTAATTATAAGAATTTTTTGAGGGTCTGTGGTGGTAGCTCGACCTGATCCAGTATCCCGCCATTGAGCCCGTGTTACGTTTTAAGGTTTGGGTATATATATGATGTAATTTTAAGATTTTATTATTATTATTATTATTTTATAGCCGTTCCCTCTTATACTTATATTTGATTTAGTAGATTTTCTTCTTCTCTGTCCGTAGTTTTTTCCCATCTAGGCTTTTCCACGTAAATATGTACATTCTTGTTTTTCGTATTTTCTGTTACCTATTCTCGTTCCTTAATTTCGTAACAATAAGTTTTAAATTAGAAGAGTTTATATCAGAAACTATATTTTTTTTTTAAATTTCGACAAGAAGTACTTTTAGAAACTGCAAGTTCTTTTGTAGATTATCCAAATACTTTTATAAGCTATTTTTGGACCTAAAAAGTCAAAAAAAATTTCTAAGAAGCTCTACCAAACATGCCCAAAGACTCCCTTCTAATATAGGACCAATCCTTAATGATGTCGTTTCTCTTATGCAAGATGCCAGTTGTGCGCTGTGTCGTTTTGTCCCTAGGCAGGGTAAATTGTTTCTCATGTATTGGCTAGATATGCCTTCCCTAATTCTTGGCGTTCTTAATTAAAGTTCCTTTCTGCCCTTAAAAGAAACAAGACACGCACATATACATACATACATACATATACATATATATATATATATATATATGTAATGTGTTTTTTTAGAGGACATACATACATCTATTTATGATATATTATAGACAAAGCATTCGAATCAAATCAAGATATGCTATTTTTGATTTTCTATTTTATTGGCTGTCCTTCAAATAGTGTCATGCCACATCATCTAAATTTAAAAATTTAGTCATATAAAAAATACTAAATATTAAAAATTTGTGAACAAATTGATGACTTGTCAAAAATCGAATGGATAACCATTGAGTTAAAAAAATAAGACAGCAGATCTGGAATATATGAATATATAAAATCAGCACTAGAATCACTTGAGAATGAGTGGGACAGCCGTCTTTATTAACTTATTTTGTCATTTAAAATCAGCTTTAAAAAGTATATAATTTTTCTTCTTTTACCCTAATTGAGATTCATATTTTGCATGTACGTCTGCACTAAACTTTATGTATTTTCATTTTTATCTTTCTATATATATTTTTAGAAAATTTAGTTTATACCCCCCACTGAAAAAGAAGGTCGGCTCCTATTGTAGACTAGAATAGGGTCTAATATGTTTATGACTTTCTAAATTATAGCAACAAAAGAATTTTAGTTTTATAACATTTCTGTCTTTTACCAACATTACAATGAGAATCTCATTCATTCATTTGATAAAATAAAATACCTTGTGCACGTGTAACTCCTTTTGTCTCTTAGAGTTGGTCTCCGTTGCAGGGAACCAAATGCGCCATTGCTCCTTTCGGACGTGGTGGTGGAGAAACAAGGTTGTTGTCAACCATTCACTTGGTTTTTTTTTTTTTTTTAATCTAATGTATATTTCACCAAAAATTAAGGAGGATAATTCTCACCTGTGTCCTCTCAATTTTAAGGTCATTCTTATTATATCTTTTAAATTTTAAAAACTCTCTTTTTATCCTTGAATTTTGAATTAGTCTAACTTAATGTCCTCCGTTGTAATATATATTTTTAAAATAGATGGAGTTTATATAATCTTTTTTTGTTTTGTTTTTAATATTAAGTCTAACAGAAAGGGTTAAATGAGACTAGTTTCTTACCTTTTTTCCATTAGTTTTTAACATAAATTCTAATAAAAGAGTTTAGTGAGCTGGTTCAAAATTTAAAAGATAAAACAAGAGTTTTTAAAGTTTAAAAGATAGAGTGAAAATGAACATAAAAATAAAACACACAGGTAAAAATGAATTTAAAAAAAAAAATGCTTGTTATCTAGGTGAAGATACACTCATGTATATTATATAAATTTTTTTAAGAGAAAAAGAAGTTGGGTGGTGATTTTGTGATCCGGTAGTGAGGAGACATTGATCAAACAAAGATGAGAGTTTTTAAGATCTAAATCAACTACTTTTATATATGCCGAGATTGAGTTGTGATTCTGTCAAGAGGTGATGTGAAGCTGCCAGTCTCTTTCACCTTTAGCAACACGACAAGACAAGCTTGACAAAACTCAAAAGAGTTTAAACTAACACCGTGTACGGCCTTACAATTTCCAATAAAAAACACACACACACACACACACACACACACACACACACATATATATATATATATATATATATATTGTTTTGCCTCTCGTGTATAGCAAGTATTTTAACGTTATTTGTATAGAAGGGACAAAATTAACAAATTTAGGGTTTGTTTGGAACTCAGTTTCCATTCAAACTAAACTGTACTTTTTTCATCATGTTTTTTATCTTTTCTAAAAAAGTTTTTTGTCTTTTCTGAAAAAGTCAACAAAAATTATTATTTAAACTTAAAAATTTCAACTCAACTCAAACTGAACTTGTGCACCAAACAGACCCTTAGTAAGCGACCGACCAATAATAAGACAATTCCTGGAAATTTCCACCCTTAGAACTATGGAAACCAACAAAAAAATTTCAAGACTTTTGGTCAAATATACAACTTGAGAAAATAGTATATTGTTGTTGAAGTACTCAAATTTACTATGCGTGTACCTCTTTTGTCCTGGGAAGAAAGGGCCCTGGTTGGACAGCAGAGCATCTTAAACTTTTGAGTTGTTTCATTATTGGTTGAACATATATATATATATATATATATGCATATAAGCATTTTGCATTAATGGTGCAAATCCAATCCTTATCTTGCCTAATCATTTTTGCATTGTAATTACAACATATTATGAATTATATAACAAAATAATGGACCATGCCTTGGTTCATTGTAACCTGTGATGAATTAATTGAAGCCAGAAATAACAATAACAAATTGCTATATAGTTCAAGAAAATAATGAACACATTCATTAAAAATAAAAAAAAAAGAGAGAGAAAAAAAAGAAAGAAAAAGAAAATAATGAACACAAAATATCATAAAACATGAGAAAATAATATCCAATATTGTCTCGATTCATTGGAAACGGTGACAAAGCCCCTCGTGTTGCATTTATACATTATAACTACATCCTCATAATGGAGATATTCTTAGATTTCTTCAAGCCAATATACATATACAAATATAAATATACATATTTGTGTATATATATATATACACACACACATATATATATGGGAAATGAGTTGGAGACATTGGTGGGCAGGGAACATTGCATAAGCATAAATCTGCTAGAGTGTTGAGATCCAAATCTTAATCATGCGTGTTTTTGTTATGCATTTGTATCTCAACAAGATATTATGCTCCATGTTTCCCTCATTTGTGATCATATATAATTGAAAGAAGAGCAAAGGAAAGCCATCCAAGTTTCAACTTTTAGGCCATCTCATTCTTGAAAAAAGAAGCAAGGGAAAAAAAAAAAAAAAACAAAAAATTATGGCTGCCTCAAAATCCCAATACCATGTCCGTTCCAACAGCTTGCCCACCAAACCGCACCCGCTATTCGAGCAATGCGACGAGCACTTGCGCCGGTTAGGGCGTGGCGGCACGACTTCGTCGTCTTCAATAAGCCACAAGCTGAGTGGTCTAGAGGATTTGCATGATTGTGTAGAGAAGTTGCTTCAATTACCCTTGACTCAACAAGCCTTTGTCCAAGGCCGCCAAGAGAAGTGGGCTGACCAAATGGTGGACGGCTCTCTTAGGCTCTTGGACATGTGCAGCGCAGCCAAGGACGCGGTCTTGCACACGAAAGAGTGCGCGCGCGAAATCCAATCAATCATGAGAAGAAGGCGCGGGGCTGAAGTTGGGCTCGAGAGCGAGATGAGGAAGTACTCTGCCTCTAGGAAAGTGGTGAAGAAGGCAATTCACAAGGCGTTGCGGAATTCAAAAACCGCCGAGGCAAAAGCCTCATTTATGCCTCCTCCAAACAAATTAGACGATGAAACTATGGCATTGGTTTGTGCTCTAAGAGAGGTAGAAGCGGTCACTCTCGCGGTGTTTGAGTCATTGTTGCGGTTTGTTTGCGGGACCAAGGCACAAGCCAAGCTGAGCGGTTGGTCCTTGGTCTCCAAGCTTATGCAGAGCAAGAGAGTCGGGTGCGAGGAAAACGAGACGAGTACTGCGAACGAGTTTGAGAAGGTGGATTTTGTGTTGAACGCCCTCATGCGTCAAGAGATCACAAGCAAATGTGACAACAAATTACAGGTTGAGAACGTGCAAAAGGAGCTTCAAAATCTTGAATTTTGCGTTCAAGAATTTGAAGAAAGATTAGAACGTCTGTTCAGGCGTTTTATCAGAACCAGAGTTTCTCTTCTCAACATCCTTAACAACTAGCTGAGATGAAGTTTTAATCATTCTTTCTCATCTAAGCGTGTGTGCAAGATGTAAAATTTTGATGGCTTTGAGATCAAATTTTCCCTTTATGTATACTTGTACATGATTCATGAATATATGTGTCAATTCAATTTCTCTTCATAAAAAATAGGTACACCTTTATTTTTTTTTTTTTGCTCAAAATCTGTTCTACATTGCTACCTTAAGAATATAGTTTTAATTCAGGAATATTTTTAATTATTATCAATATTATTGTTACTATAATTATTTTTTTCATTCCTGGGCCACCTAAGATGCCCACAAGAACTAGGAAATTCAATAAGAATTTACAAGAGAGAAAGTGGAGCAAAACCACATATTAATGAGCCACCAAGGAAGCAGCCTAAGCATTAAGTGGTTTCCTCCCAAGTAGTTTGAGAGACGAGACGTCTCATGTTCGAATCTCATAAAAGTACTTGGATTATTTATAAGATATAGATTCAAATTTCATAAATCGTGGTGGGACTGATATGAGTGAAAATAGTTAGGCTCAAAATGCACATTTCTTAATGTGTGGGGTCCCTTTAATCATGTTAAAAAAATAGCTATGGTTGATTGCCCTTCTTATCTCTTTTATATTCACCAAAAAGAAAAACAACAAAATAATGATCTAAGCTCGTCAAAACCAATCAAACACCTAGCTTCCATAACTTTAAGTCAACAAACCCTTCCTAAGTTCATTTTCCCAATCCACTGAAAGAAGACCGATCGACGATAACTGCATCAGCTTATACTATTCACGAAAGAAGAGGGACTCCCGTGGACCAAATTTTGATCCAAAGTGTAGTTTTCCACCTTTCTAATGTGAAGAACAGAAGACGAGTTTTTCCGTTTTAAGGGAATGAAACGTAAGCATCTAGAAAACGACAATAATAATCCATTAAACGACTCATATTTAGAAACCGACACATACTTTAGAAACGACAATATTTGAAAACCAGGGAAACGACAAGTATTAAAAACGACAATGGCTTAGGAAACGATAAAAGTGTTGAACATGAGATGGTAAAAGGAAAACGACAGATTTAGAAGACGACAACATTATCCAAGAAACAAAATTTTCTTTAATAGTGGCACAAGCCTTAAATACGAACTGCTTGGAAATGACAATAACTTGAAAAACAACAAATAGAAAACAGCAGAAAGATACGGACTTTAAATATGTGATCTCCTTTTAGAAAGTCAGCAATTATAAAAACGACAATCAAAGAACAACAGGAAAAGACAAATTTGAAAAACAACAAGAAGAGTGGTTGTATGTATAGTCTAGCGGTAATTTCCAACCTAACTTTATCATAAGGTACAAAGTTTAATCCCCACCCCAAGTTAAAAAAAAATAAAAAAGAAGAAGAGACGACAATTAAGAGAGACAGGAGAAACGACACAAACTTTAAAACGAGAATGATAGGAGAGAACCACAATTAATAAACATCAATAAAAGAACGCCAGAAAAGCGATACAAATCATAAAACGACAACGATTAGAACGACAGCGATAGAAAAACAACAATAATGAAAAGGACGAAGGAACGGCACGTTAAAAACAAAAATGCCTAGAAACGACAATATAACAACAGCAGAAAAAGATACAAACTTCACACAACAGGTAGTAGAAAAAGAAGGCCAACAACTAAACAACGATAAAAAATGACAGCCGGAGAATGGCACAAACTTGAGAAAACGACAAATATTACAAACGAGAAAACGACACATTAAAAAAATGATCATATCCATTAGACGACAACATATCGAAAAAGGACACATACTTGAAAAAACGACGAGAGAACAAAAAACAAGACTTATTATTATTTTTTTCTTTTGGGACGAAAAAAGGAAAAAACAAGACTTATTTAGAGTACGATATTGATATTGCAACATGACAGGACGACTAAAATTCCACTTTAGCGATTACGACAACGACTAAGATAACAAACAATTAATAGGAAAAAAAAAAAAAAAAACGATACAACTTAAAAAACGACAATTGCAATTTTTTTAATTTTTGTTGTTCTATTTAGTTCTTTTAGTAATTAACTACTAGTTGCTTTCTGACACAATGGAAAACTGAAAAAAAAAAAAATTGTAATTTTAAGTGCATGTGAATCACGCCCGACAATATATTTTGGGGTATGATTTATAGAATATTTGGTATAAGCATTTTCTTGGTATAATGGGGTTCCTTTGCATTTTTATATAAAAAGACAAAGAAAAAGATTCAGGCAGAAGATTGGGCAGTTGCATTTGTCCAAGTTTGTGGTTTTATAAATTTGTACCACTTTTATTTTGAAAAAGGAAAAAAAAAAAAAAAAAAAGGTTTGCGACTTCTAGGTGAATCCAAGGAAATCATTTATATTCGATAAATACTGTAATTTTATATGTAGGTAGGTGACGGTTTCTCATCAAAGAGAATGGCTTCTTCAACAATCTTTAGATTTTTTTTAATCTGTTAGTACCTTTCAATTTCATAAATTAATTCACTTGCTCGAGTTACTTACTATTGATTGCAATATTTCCAAACGTTTTGCTTTGGATTTGTATCATGTTCACTTCGTTTTTTCAGTATTGAGATCACATGTCCAATTTTAGTGTCTCAAATGATATTTAATCAAATTATTACATCATTTAATGAAGTCAATGTTAAAGTACATAAAAAACATTGATAAAGGATTAAACTTTTTTAAATGACATAGCGTAGTACATGTTGGTTAAGCATACCATATGAAACATCATAAATTGAACACGAGATCTAAGTTCTTAATTTTATGTTGATTTAAGAAAATGGTAACCCAACATTAATTAGTTAAAATACATAATCATGTTAAATATATAGGTGTAGAGCCCGTACATATAGTAAATGTATGTGCATGCACACGCGGGTGGTTGCACCCTTTTGTCTCCCCAAAAGGCAGGCCCTGTTGGATAAGGAAGCATCTCTTCTTTATCTTCTTCTAACTTGCCTTTAAAAAAAAAAAAATTTAATAATTTGCATTTAAATGGTGAAACTTGTACTACTACTTCTTTAATTAGTATAGTCCCACCACACGTGTAAGTTGTAACAACTAATGTTTGAAAACCAAAATAAGACAAGCATCATAAATGTGAGAAAATAATGGCGTACTCTTTCCTTGAATATGGATAGAAACATGTCAAAGGTCACTCATGTGTTGCATTAATATATATATATATATATATATATATAGGTATGTAAAGCAAACTAGCGTGACTAAAGATACTCGAAGATTTTTGACGATTAATATATTTGTTGTGATGAGTTGGTTATATGGGTGGGCAGGGAACATTGCATGAACACCGCTCCTCTAGTGTTTAGATCCAAATCTGAATCTGGTTACTAAGCAATTAATATTTACATCAGACAATAAATTAAGATGCTTTATGTATAGCTCTCTCTCTATATGTATGTGTATATATATTGTGCTGGTGGTAAAGGAAAGCAAGGAAAATTTTGAGAAAGTGTTCAATTCCCATTTCAACTTCAACCCTTCTCTTTCTTTCCAAAGTAAAAAAAAATAAAAGAAAAAAAAAATGGCTCCTTCCAAATCACAATACCATGTTCGATCAAACAGTTTCCCCATCAGGCCACACCCTCTTTTCCAGCAATGCGACGAGCATTTGTGCCGATTAGGGGCCTCCGACGCGGCGTCGTCGTCATCATTAAGCGACAAGTTGAGCGGTCTCGAGGATCTGCACGACTGCGTGGAGAAGTTGTTTCAGTTGCCCCTGACTCAGCAAGCCTTTGTCCAAGGCCGCCAAGAGAAGTGGGTTGATGAGATGGTCGATGGCTCGCTTAGGCTCTTGGACATGTGCAGCGCGGCTAAAGACGCCGTGCTGCACACCAAGGAGTGCGCGAGGGAGGTGCAGTCGATCATGCGCCGAAGAAGAGGCGCGGAAGTTGGGCTTGCGAGCGAGGTCACCAAGTACTTGGCCTCCAGGAAGGTGGTGAAGAAGGCGATCCGCAAGGCCCTTGAGAATATAAAGACCGCGGTGAAATCTGCGTCTTCTCCTTCCAATAAAGACAGTGTTGAGGCCATGGCATTGAATGGTGTTCTGAGAGAAGTAGAGGCTGTCTCTCTCGCGGTGTTCGAGTCCTTGTTGTGCTTTATCTCCGGTCCAAAGGCGCAGACTAAGCTGAGCGGCTGGTCCTTGGTCTCCAAGCTTATGCACAAGAAGAAAGTTGGCTGTGATCAGGAAGAATTGGAAACCGATGTGAACGAATTCGCGAAGGTGGAGGAGGCGTTGCAGCGCCTCATGTGTCATGACACGAGCAATGTTGAGAATGCTTCGCACATCGAAAACGTGCGAACCGAGCTTCAAAGCCTTGAGTTGTGTGTTCAAGACTTTGAAGAAAGGCTGGAGAGGCTGTTCAGGCGTTTAATCAAAACAAGAGTTTCCCTTCTCAACATCCTCAACAACTAGATGAAAATTAAAAAAAAAAAAAAAAAATTATGTAATCAAGAATGGGAGTCCAAAATTTTAATGTGTCTTGGATCTCAATTTTCATGTATTGTTCTTGTACATGATTGCATATAAATGTACTTCTGTTTCAAAAAAGTAAATATTAGATGCTCTTTTCTTTTGCTCTTATTTCCACTTTTGAACTTTTTTTTTAGAGCCCTGATGGTTATTAATTAGCTAACAAAAAAAATTTACTTGGAAGTGAAAGTAATACTCTACCAATGCCATTTGTTTTTCCCTTTCTCATTGGCATGCAACGATTTTTTTTTTTCCCATTAAAAAAATGATTTATAAAGTTTAATCCATTTCCTCATGGCCAATTTCTTGGTAATTAAATTATATATATATATATATATATATATATATATATATGAAGGCTGTATGGATTCCAATTAAATAAAGCATTAAAATGTCATTCAACACTAAACTCAACTCCCACATGCTTCATGCAATAAAAGCCACGTTAGCTGTCTTTATGTAGGGAGGCCAATAATCTCGCTTGAGCATCTATAATGTAATGTTAAATTAGTATGCCAATGGTAAATTTTGGCATTTTGATGAAAAAAGTGCTCATCAATGTAGTGCTATCTTTCATGTCAAATTTGTCATATGCTAAACTTTATGACAAATTTGTCATAAGGTATAGCCAATGCCAAATTTCATTTTTGATTCTTATTGGTTGTTGTCTCATGTAATTATTACAATATTTTTATTTTTCATTTATTTAAATACTAAAAGTTCACTTTTACAGCTTCTAAAGTACAATAATAATAACAAAAAGTAGAAATAACATAGTGCATTGGAACATAAAGTAACATAATGTTATTTTTCACATTATTTTGTAACAAATATAACATTGACATATCTAAATGTATTGGAGATGGTCTAAGCATGCTTATCTACTAGCTAATCTCAAATAATTAGTATTTTTCCATTCCACATTAGTTATATGCAACTTGAAAAGATTCTACATTGTCATTTAACGTGCACATTTGTTGTTCTTCTATTATATAGATTGGCAACTTGAAATATTATAGAGCATCATTTAACGTGCTTATTTTTCTCTAATCTCATGTGGGAGCTTTTTTTAATTCTACATTATGCAACTAATTGCAAGGATTATGAAGTTTAGTTATATAATCCGCACGAATCAAATTGACAAAAGCAGTTTTATAATTTCATATTCTTGATGTGGAATTTAATTAGTCATGGCCTCATTATGTGACCATGTGCTAACTACAGATACAAACTGTACGGATCTTATTAATAGTGATGAATTCTTATTGGTCCTAGTTGCAGATGAATAATGTGGGAAATGAACGGATCCAGCTCGGACAAGTGACTAGGCCCAAAGCACCTATATACTCTTAATCTTTAAATCAGAAACGTCTCGTTTAAATCATAGGTTCAAACCCCAATTTAGATAGTAAATTCAAATTTTATTTAGATAAAACACTGAAAAAAAGTTAAAAAAGTGTGTTCAAAGATTTTGATTTCTGATTACTGTGAAATGTTAATAAAGATTAGAGAAAAAAAAAAAAAACCTTATTTAAGTAATCATTCTTTACCGATCTAATTGGTTAGAAGTTTGGTCATCCCATATACACGTTTATCCTAAAATTAGAAAGGCAAATAAGTGGGTAGATAAGCAGTTTCACTAACAAAGGGTTAGATTTAATTTAATTTTTTGAAGGTGCAGATTACTCTAGAGTCTGACTAAAAACAAGTTAACCAAACACCAGTTAAGTCCTCTGGTCATCAACACTGTTTAAACTGCAACAAAAGTTCGGTAATTAATTAGGCCACACGTGGATTACTGGAAAACCAGCAGATTTCCAATTGTTTCAACCGAAACCACCAAATAACGAGAGTCACGTGGCGAGATACAATTGGCTCAAATCTCACACGGGCGCCTTCGGTGTTTGGAAAACTTGCAGCCTCTCTGGGGCACAGCCATAGTTGTTAGACCGCGTATTAATTCTAATAATAATCTTCTACATATTGTTTATTGAAGGTCTTTCCAAACAAATGTGACAGGGAAGAGATAATATTTTTCTGCATAATGTGCATGTGCACGAGTGGCAAGTCCCTCTGCTCTCTCATTTTGGAAGCAATGCTGATCTGGATAGGCTGGCTTTTGCCCTCTTCCTTGTCTCTAACAGGCGGTTTCAACGCCACTCGTGCATTACGTATTTTATTGCCCCGTTGTGAGATGTGTTATGATCAGTTTTGCCACCCAAGGGAGAGATTTGTGCTGACATACCAGCTTTAACTTGGTGGTGGGGAGACATAAGATGAGCATCTTCTTCACCATTGTATTTTTTAGATCCAAATCAGAAACATGTTAGCCTCGCCGTGTAGTGAAGAAGACGATTGAGATTCGTCTTCTCTTCCTTACCTCAAATGTAAAAACAGATGGTATATCAAAGAAAAAGTAGGGAATTTTTGACCTTTTTTTTTTTAATGTTCAAAAGTTTTATCCCGTGATCAACATGAGATATTGTTGAATGAGCTTGGATCTCTTAGGCTCTTGGATGCCCTTTTGCAAATGAAAGAATCCATGCGAGAACTTCAATCGATCATGCGTCGAAGATGCGGTGGTGAATCGAGTTGTCTATCAAGTGAGGTCAAGAAATTAAATTCTTGAAATCAAGGAAAGCAAAATGACATAATTTGGAAATGAGAACAACCTATGATTGAGACGAAAATAAAAACGACAGCAATCTTGAAAACGACATGAACTGGGAAATGACTATAACTAAAACGACATGGAACACTGAAACCACAGAACACATAAAAAAAAAAAAAAAAAACGACATGACCACGGAAAAAACAACGGATAGAAAACTATAACAACATGCAAAAAGACATTATATGGGAAAGGGACAACCATCTTGAAAAAAATACATGGTGTGGAAGATGACAAAAACCTCCTAAACAACATTAAATGGGAAAAGATGATGACTGTTGAAACGACATGAAATAGAAAAACGATTACAAGCTAGGAAACGACATGAAAAAGCCGACAAATATGTAAAATGTCATCATTAGACAAACGACAATGACATTAAAAGCTGAGTTTAAACTAGAAAACGATATACAGCGGTAAAATTACAATAACTTCAAGAAACTATAGAAAGGAGACCCATTATACAAATCATAATTACGTTTAGAAACTACACGAATTGAAAGGAACAGTTTATTTAAACGAGAAAAGCCTGAAGAAACAAAAGAAATCGGAAAAAGATCATAAGCGAGGAAACGACATGTACAAACATGAAGAAAAACCACTAAAAACAAATAAAACGACAAGAACCTCAAAAGAGGATGCATGTGCATACATAAAACGACAACGTGAAAAACGATGTTGACTCAATAAAACGACAACGGCTTAAAATCGAGCTTAAGAGAAAAAAAAAAAAAAATTAAAACAAAAACATCTTATGATTAAACGATATAAAGCTCAAAAATAGCATTAAATGTTAATGAAAAAAAAAAACTAAAATAACCTTAAATAACGACATCAATCTAATATTCTCAAGCATAGACTTTATTTAGCTCACGTTTTATGCTAGCAAAATTGGAAAGTAAGGTTCTGTGAGGAGTGTAATGACTCATGCTTCACTTTGGTATGATATTGTCTGTTTTGAATTTCAGTCTACACGGTTTTGTTATTGGGCTTAACCGTGAAAGGCCTTATATCATTAGGATATCGTCTTTTTACTTATGAACCATAATATATTCATTTTCAAATGATGTGAGACTGCAGAGTTTACCCTTTTTCTTGTAGGGACTGATGACTATGACAAGGCAAGCATCCTCGCTTGATGATCTATTGATTAGCCCAAGAATAGCTACCAGAGGGTGAATTGGGCTCTCCAGGCACCAATATTGACATACATATATTTCTAATAGGATGAAAAACTAAAAAATATTGCTTGTTGTCACAATCATTTTATCAGTGAGACCTAGTAATGTTTGTTTCCCCTTTTGTCTCACGCGGAAGTGTGCTGATCCAAATAAAATGGAACTTCCCTTTTTCTCTTGTTTCAAATGGTCATGAAATGGTGTCATAATTGCCATTCGTGCCTTACAATTTTAATTCCTATTAGATAATAAGGAATATATTATGAGGTATGCTCCCCAACTGAGAGATACATTTCTCACAATTATTGTAATATTGTTGGCATTGAGATCCGGAACTGGTGGTGGGGAGACATGGCCTAAACATCTTCACCAATGTGAGTGTATATATGTATATGTATGTATATGATTAGATACAAATCATCACAATCATGTTAGTCTCAGTTGTTTATTGAAGAGGATGAGATTCCTTTTGTCTCCCTCACCTTCTCATTGATATATATTGTACATATATAAATGGTTTGACGCCAAAGGGAAGCAAGCAAACTCTAAACTTTGTTGAACATTCAACAGCTAGAAAGCTCTTCTCCTTCCTTTGTTTTAAGAAACTAAAATGGCAGCTCACCACGCTCGCTCCAACAGCTTGCCTTCTAGGCAACACCCTATCATTCTTGAATATGATGAGCAGCTCTGCAGATTGAGGTCTTCCGAAGCAGCCTCTTCTTCATCAGCTTCGCTAAGCGGAAAACTTAGCAGACTTCAAGATCTGCATGTTTGTGTTGACAAGTTGCTTCTTTTACCGCTAAACCAACAAGCCTTGTCCAAACAACAGAACGAGAAATGCATTGATGAGCTTTTGGATGGATCTCTTAGACTCTTGGATATGTGCAACACAGCCAAGGACGCCTTGACGCAAACAAAGGAATCCTGACAAGAACTTCAATCAATCATGCGTAGAAGACGCGGTGGTGAATCGAGTCTTTCATGTGAGGTCAAGAAATTCTTGAACTCCAGGAAAGTGGTGAAAAAGACTCTCCGCAAGGCCATGGAAAGCAAGTGCTCCTTGAGTCTCCTTAACAAGGATCAAGAAATTGTTAGCATGTTGAGAGAGGCTCAATCAATTACTCTTGCCGTTTTCGAATCAGTGTTTTCCTTCATCTCCGGTCCAAAGTCAAGCAGCCGGTCATTGGTTTCCAAGTTGATGAAATCCAAGAAAGTGTCTTGCGAGGAAGTCAACAAATCAAACGAATTCGCAAGCACTGATGATGCATTGAGCTTGCTGATCAGCCACGGGATTGAGAAATAGATATCATGCTCGAAGAGAATGCACAAAAGCAGCTTCAAGAATTGGAGATGTGCATTCAAGATCTTGAAGAAGGAGTTGAGAGCCTTTACCGGCGGTTGATCAAAACCAGAGTCTCTCTTCTGAACATCTTCAACCACTAGCCGATGAGAGATTTATTTGTTTTGCAATAGAAAAAGTCTGAAAATCAGCTTTTCATACTAGTACATCAATGAGATAATTATACATGTGCATATATTTTTTCACATTCAATATTGAAATACTTTATCCTATACATTCTTCAATTGTCATATTTCTTCTCAACTATATTCAATTCAGCAACATATATAATTTTTTAGTCCTATTATTCTACAATCTACACGATTTTTTACCATATATATGTTTTGTTATACATCGTCTTCCTCACGCTTTTAAATTTTAAAGTCAGAGCTGAAAGGTCTACTTCAAGATTTAGTTTCAAACTTCTTTTTTTCCCTGCAGCATATACATGAATCAATCTAAAAATAATTGATATTTGTATAAAAAAATTGAATTATTTTAAGAATATTCTAAGGAATACAAAGGTATTTTTTCAGTACAAAAATGGTGTAATGGCTACCGTGCAAGAGCTTTTAGTTGTAATTTGAAGCGTGTGAGATCTGAGTCTACGTGGAAGGGTTATTAATTATTGGGCCAACTTATTTATTTCAACATTTTTTAAAATCTGAACCTTCATTTTGATATGCATTATTCAATTGCTACAAGTTGTTGTTTTGTTTAATTCAACAAGTTTTATGTTAATTTGACATAAGTATTTTTATCTTCCAAGACTTTAATACAAAACTGTTAATCAGTAAATCTAAAAAGATAAGAAACATTGCGATAATTATTTATTCAGATCCTTTGAAGGTTGATTAATATGAAAGCTCAAAATCAAGAATGCAACAAAAATGGAGAAATTGTGTTTGGCACTCAATTTAATAGTTGAAAATAAGTAAGACAATTGAATAATGTAGAGAAAAACGTATTTAATTTCGAGTGTGAAAATATATTACATTGTATATCTCATTGATCTACAAGAATGAAAATTTCTCTATTTTCATAAATAAAAATTTGTTGCCCATTTTCTCATCTGCTAATGGTTCAGGATGTTGAGAAGAGCAACTCTGTTTTTGATCAGACGCCGGTAAAGGCTCTCAACTCCTTCTTCAAGATCTTGAATGCACATCTCCAACTTTTGAAGCTGGTTTTGCACCTTCTCTTCGAGCGTGCTATCTGATTTCTTTGTCTTGTGGCTGATCAACAAGTTCAAAGCAGCATCCGTGCTTGCGAATTCGTTTGACTCATTGAATTCCTCACAAATTACTTTTTTGGAGTTCATCAACTTGGAAACGAACGACCAGCTGCTCGACTTTGTCCCAGAGATGAAGGAAACCATTGATTCAAAAACCGCGAGAGTAATTGATTGAAGCTCTCCCAGCATACTAACAATTTCTTGATCCTTGTTAAGGAGACTTGAGGAGCATTTGTTTTCCATGGCCTTGTGGAGTGCCTTCTTTGCAGCTTTCCTGGAGTTCAAGAATTTCTTCACCTCACTCGAAAGACTCGTTTCACCGCTGCGTCTTCTGCGCATCAACGATTGAAGTTCTTGTGTGGATTCCTTTAACTGAAGCAAGGCATCCTTGGAGATGTTGCACACATCCAAGAGTCTAAGAGATCCATCCAAAAGCTCATCAACACACTTCTCGTTCCGCTCTTTTGACAATGCTTGTTGATTAAGCGGCAGTAAAAGCAGCTTTTCAACACAATCATGCAGATCTTGGAGTCCGCTTAGCTTGCAGGCTATTAATGATGAAGAGGCCTCTTCAGAAGACCTCAATCTTGATAACTGCTCGTCGAATTCGGGCACGAGAGGGTGTTGCCTAGCGGGAAAGCTATTGGAGCGAGTGTGGTAAGCTGCCATTTTTAGTTTCCTAACAGAGGAAGGAGAGAAGAGCTTGCTAGGTCTTGAATGTTCGATGAAGTTTAGAATTAGCCTGCTTTCCTTTGGCATCTATTTTCCCTATATATATAGACCGAGAGGATATGTAAGGAGACAAGAGGAATCTCATTCTCTCGAAAACACAACGAGGCTAACGTGATTGTGATTTGGATCTAAACATACAATGGTGAAGATGTTTAGGCCATGTCTCCTCACCAACAGGCTCGCATCTGGCCATCGATATTTTTAAAAGTCAAATTATAACCATAAATATTGCATTGCACGAGTGGAATTTACAATTTACAACCCCCATGTTGGAAACAAGAGCGGGGCAACAACCATCCTATCAGGATCATCATACCTTGTACATGAGACAAGTGAGGGATATACCAGCCGTGCACATTTAAAAAATAAAATCACAAAAAGAAATTAGAACAACATTTTGTATTCAAAACACCAACTTTTGTTAGTTGGTCCTTGGTGGTAAATTAGATTACGACGACACAAAAATGAACTTGAAGAGAAAAAAAAAAATGTCAAGAAAGAGCTAAAAATAAAATTGACTGTTTAGTCATAATTATAGATATTTTAAAAATGTACGATACATGAGAGGTTAACACGGTTGGATATTAATTATGAATGCTTTCTTAAAAAAAAAAAAAGATAATTAGATAATATATTTGAAAAAAAAATAAAAAAATCACTTTGCATAATGTTGAACAAATGCCTTGAGATTGGTAAGGAAGCAGGTTGATGATTCTATTGGCCTCCTAACAGTAAAGGCAGCCAGCGTGGCTTTCATTGCATAAAGCATGTGAGGATGATTAAGTCTAATCGTTGAACCGCAATTACTGCATAATGGTTTTGCTAATCTCCCTTAAGACAAATGGAATCTGTACAGCTAGCCTTGGCATTTGATTAATTATATTTCAAAAATACCATGTTTCTCTAAGCTGGAGAAAACTATGTGGCAGTATGGTTCAAGTGTCACGACACGTTACGATTTATTAGTTCATTGATCACGTGTACTTGTTTTAGTCATCATCAATCTGATTTAATTTAATAATTCAGTAGAGTTTTTGAGGCGATGCATGCCCCTTTGAAATGCTAAAGAATTGGGTAGAATACTATTACCTTTTCATTTCCAATAAGTAAATGAATGATTTAAAAAAAAAAAAAAAAAAACCATTTAGCTAGGCTAATATGAAAATGAAATATGAGACTGGAATTGGTCAAAAGAATGTAAATTCACTATGGAAGAAAAATAGGTTGTGTATATATTCCATGATTTACAAGTATATTTGAGAACCTTTTATCTAGGCTATCAAAATTTTGGATGCCCCAATTTTGGAGGACAAACAGGTATTCTAATCTAGTTGGTGAGGATGTTGAGAAGGGAAACTCTGGTTTTGATTAAACGTCGGAAGAGGCACTCAAGTCTTTGTTCAAATTCTTGAAGACACATCTCTAGATTTCGCAGCTCGCTTTGCACCTTCTCAATTTTCATCTCCTGACTCGTGAGATAGTGCAAAGCAACATCCACATTTGCGAATTCATTTACATGTTGTGCTTCTTCAGAACCAACTCTCTTGCTTTGCATAAGCTTGGACACTAGAGACCAACCACCAAGTTTGGTTTGCGCCTTTGGCCCGGAGATAAAGGACATCAAAGACTCAAACGCGGCAAGAGTGACAACTTCAACCTCTCTCAAGACACTAATCAAGGCTGCGGTTTCGTTGTCTTTGTTGGAAGAAGAGGATAAGCTTATTGTTTCGAAGCCCTTCAAAGCACTGAGAGCTTTACGGATCACCTTCTTGACAACTTTCCTAGAGGCTGAGTACTTCCTGATCTCACTTTCGAGTCCAACTTCAGCCCCTCGTCTTCTGCGCATGATTGATTGAATGTCGCGTGCACATTCCTTTGTATGCAACACGGCATCCTTGGCCGCACTGCACATATCCAAAAGCCTAAGAGATCCATCGACCAATCGGTCAACCCATTGCTCGTGGCGGCCTTGGACAAAGGCTTGTTGAGTGGAGGGCAATTGAAGCAACTTTTCGACACTTTCGTGCAAATCCTCGATACTGCTTAGTTTTTGGGTAATAGAAGACGATGATGAAGTTGCACCAGAAGCCTCCAATCTGTCCAAATATTCATTGCATTGCAAAAGAAGAGGGTTTGATTGGGAAGGCAGGCTGTTTGAGCGAACATGGAAGTGGGATTTTGAGGCAGCCATTGTATTCTCTCTCTCAAGAAATGAATATTATTGGCCTTGAAAGTGAATTTTACAATTGATTAGTTTTGCTAGTTTTGCCTTGTTCATTTGCCATCTGCTCTATGTATATATATATATCTATATCCATATCATCAGATGAGGGAGACATTGAGCATTTTATATTCAAATATCAATGAATAATAACATGTATGATTCAGATTTGGATCTAAACACTGTATCAGCAATATTTATTTCATGTCTCCTGCCCACCAATATCTCCACCTCATCTCTCAATTATGTTAATTATATGTTAACTTGCAACAAAACATAAATAATCATCTCATGATCAGCCATTAATGATATATGTTCCTTGTACATGAACATGGTTACAAGGTGATCTTAATTAATGCAAAAAAAAAAAAAAAAAAAAAAACTAATCATAGTCCAAGGGGTCTAAAAAAACGTCATTGTTGTGAAAGAAGCAGGCAAGTTCTGCATTAAAAGCAGTTATAAACTTTGTTAATTATATATAGAAATAATCTTGTGCCTCTTGTATTAGTAACAGACAGATGAACTCTAAGATAAAGACCAGAAATTTCTAAAACAATGAAAACGACATGACGTCTTTTAAATTAAAACGACGTGTCGTTTTCAATCTAAACTACTGCAAAACTTAATTTTGAGTACAAACGATATGTCGTATTCTTAGAACAACTTCAATAATTCAAATATTACGGCGACCTTTTTGGAAACTTTTGATAATATGTCGTTTTCTTAGAACATAGTTGCCTTCTGGAATATAACGACTTGTCATTCTTGAAATTGAACGAAAGAAAACTAATGCCGTTTTTCTCTTTAAACGACAGAGAAAAAATGATAAACGAAATGCGTGTGTCGTTTTTCCAATTAATGAGTTCAGATTTGGATTCAGACACTTCTTCAAGCAATGTTTATGCACGTATATGCTTGCAAAAAAAAACAAAAAATGATTACCGGTATAGTCTAGCCGTATATCTAACTCTACAATCAGTTGTAGAGTTTAAATCCTACCTCACTCACCAATTCCAAAAAAAAAAAAAAAAAGGAAGAAAAAGAAAAGAAAAAAGGAAAACCGTGTGAGAAGATGAATAACCTCTGATTAACAAAATTATATAATTATATAAACTTGCAGGTAAGAGTATTCAGGTGCATGCAAGATCTGCAGAAGCTTTTTGCGGTTTTTTTTTTTTTTTCCCAATGTTTTTTTGCCGTCCTTGCAACGTCGGAACGGGTGGTTGGTAACAACCGGTTGATAGTTCATGGTGGCATGCCAATCTCTCTGGATCCAACCAACAAAGCTTGTTATTCATAAAATATACAGACTGCACGAGTGCAACTTGATCATATTTCTTCCCATAATGAGGTAATAATTGCGAACACGTTTTCAAACGAACTTTTATTCAATGAATGCCTTAAATTGATGTCTAAAAAAATAAAAAATAAAAAATTTCAATCCTGCACATGTTAGACGCAATTGCTGTGCAAGGAGCAGGCAATCTCTACATTTGCCATTAAATGTGATCTGCTAATGAAGAGAAACAGAAGCAGCGACACCGCCTTTTTAATTGTTTGATGCATGTGAGATCTGAGTGTTTCATGTGACGCTTGTCGATGATTTTAACAAGTAGTTTAATTTTTTATTTTTTTTTTCCCTTAAGACATAATTGAATCGATTCAAGTCCTCATGTGTTGTACAAGTCCATGAGTTTTATACTAATTTTGGCAGGGAAAAAGTTTGTAATTTTTTCTTTTTCCGAATAATTTCTGAGTTAGTTCACGGCTTCCTTAAAATTTTAATGTGTTAATATACTTGAAAATGGAGATATCCTCTACATCTTTCTAAGACTAGATCAGTGCCATGATCCGATCTACTGGACTGTAATAAAAGATTTTCAATCGTTTTATCCAAATTAGTTATTCGTTGATTCATCGGTGAGAAATGAAGAATTTTTCAAGTGCCAAGTAAGTAGTTGGGAAGAAATTACAAGACTGAAAAATGTATGGGGAAGAGTATTTTTGATATTCGTATGTGTGAATAATATACATATCTATCTCATTGATGTACAAGTATGGAAAGCAGGTTCCCAGGCTTTTCCAACAACTAAAACAAAATTTGATGTCTATTTTCTAGTGGTTGAGGATGTTGAGCAGAGAAACTCTGGTTTTAATCAAACACCTGTAGAGGCTCTCAACTCCTTCTTCAAGATCTTGAATGCACATATCCAATTTCTGAAGCTCGTTTTGCGCATTCTCTTCGAGCGTTCTATCTGATTTCTTCATCTTTTGGCTGATCAGCAAGGCCAACGCAGCGTCTGCGCTTGTGAATTCGTTTGATTTGCTGACTTCCTCACAAGACACTTTCTTGGCGTTCATGAACTTGGAAACCAATGACCAGCTGCTTGAATTTGGCCTGGAGATGAAGGAAAACACTGATTCGAAAACACAAAGAGTAACTGATTGAACCTCCCTCAATATGCTAACGATTTCTTGATCCTCGCTAAGGAGACTGAAGGAGCATTTTTTTTCCATGGCCTTGCGGAGCGTCTTCTTCACCACCTTCCTGGAGTTCAAGAATTTCTTGACCTCACAAGAAAGACTTGATTCATCACCGCGTCTTCTGCGCATGATTGATTGAATTTCTTGTGCGGATTCCTTTGATTGCGTCAAGGCATCCTTGGCTGTGTTGCACATATCCAAGACTCTAAGAGATCCATCCAAAATCTCATCAACCCATTTCTCGTTCCGCTGTTTGGACAAGGCTTGTTGGTTGAGTGGTAAAAGAAGCAACTTGTCAACACAATCATGCAGGTCTTTAAGTCCGCTAAGTTTGCCGCTTAGCGAAGGTGATGAAGAAGAGGCCGGTTCAGAAGGCCTCAATCTGCACAACTGCTCGTCAAATTCAGGGATGAGAGGGTGTTGCCTTGAGGGAAAACTATTGGAGCGAGTGTGGTGAGCTGCCATATTCGTAGGAAGGAGACGAACTTTTCTAGCTGTTGAATGTTTAACGAAGCTCGGAACTTGCCTGCTTTCATTTGGCATCAACCCTCTCTCTATATATATATACAGCGGGTGAGGGAGACAAAAGGAATCTCATCCTCTTCAATACACAAAGAGGCTAACATGATTGTGATTCCGATCTAAAAACATACTATTATGAAGATGTCTTTGCTATGTCTCCCACCACCAGGTTCTCGTTTGGCGAATACTAATTTTATAAGTTGCTATATATCAGAAGTGTATCTCTCAATTGGTGGCATACCTGATTTATATTTATTTTCAATCACTAATGATCAATAAATTAGCAATTCACGAGCGGGTTGATACGACCATGTTGGAAACAAGAAAGAGGCAGAAACCATCCTATCCGGATCAGCATTCCTCTACATGAGACAAGAAGGAGATATACTAATCGTGCACATATTTTATTTTAACAAAAACTACTGGCTCACATGCATGAATATAGGAGGGGGAAAAGAAAGAAGAAGAAGAAAAAAAAGATACTTATGTTGCACAAACAACATATTTTACGTGGTGAAATATAATTCGGATGCAAGAGTATTAACGGCCGATTAGCATGTCTTTTACATATACTGTATGAGCACCAATTTTTACATTGAGAGCACCAACATGCCGTCATAAGACAATCGACTAGTTGACTTCTTAATCGATTGAACTTTAGGTGTTATAAAGTGTCTGATAAATGATAAGCCGAAAATATCACATAAAAGTCTTCAAAATATTTTCTCAAGTCCTCAAATATATTTCCAGTTTGCATAATGCAGAAAAAATGCATCGAGATTGGCAAGGGAAGTGTTGATGATTCCACTGGCCTCCTAACATTAAGACAGCCAACAGCATTCATTGTATAAAGCATGTGAGAATCAAGTCTGTTGTTACATGATAATTATTGATTAATGATTTCGCTAATCTGACTTGAGACAATTAGAATATGTACAGCCTAATCATCTGTTTTAAAATTGCAAAATCCCCATGTGACATCTAATTTAATTGAACAGAGAAAAATGCAGTGGTATGGTTTGAGTTGACATAGAGTATTACAGTTTAATTCCGTAATATGATCATTTGGATTTGATTAACTGGACTAGGAAATTTTCTTTGTTATAGCCAAATGTTTTGCCAAAGTTATTTCACACATAAATTCCATGAATTAAATGTCTAATATAAGGGGATCGGTAACAGAGTTATATCACTTTCACGTACGATCAAGTAAATTATGTATGATAAACTACCATTAAGGCTCAAAAAGTAAAAGATTTAAAAGAAAGGAACGAACGCCGGAAATTGAGCAAAAGTGTCTTGAAAATTTACTACCACAAGATAAATACGATATATATAATTTACAAGTATACATTAAAACTTTTTATCCAAGCTATCAAAATTTTGGATGTCCCATTTTGGAGCATAATCAGATTTTCTCATCTAGTAGTTGAGGATGTTGAGAATGGAAACTCTAGTCTTGATTAAACGCCGGAAGAGGCACTCTAGTCTTTCTTCAAAGTCTTGAATGCACATCTCTAGATTTTGCAGCTCGCTTTGCACCTTCTCAATTTTCATCTCCTGACTCATGAGGCGGTGCATTGCAGCATCCGCCTTCGTGAATTCATTTACATGTTGTGCTTCTTCTTCGCTGCCCACCCTTTTGCTGTGCGTAAGCTTGGGAACTAGAGACCAACCACCAAGCTTGGTCTGTTCCTTGGGACCAGAAATAAAGGATAACAAAGACTCAAACACGGCGTGAGTGACAACTTCCACCTCTCTCAAGGCACTAATCAAGGCTGCGGTTTCGCTGTCTTTGTTGGAAGGAGAGAATGAGATTTTTGTTTGAACACCCTTCAAACTACTCAGAGCTTTACGGATCGCCTTCTTCACAACTTTCCTAGAGGCAGAGTATTTCCTAATCTCACTCTCAAGACTAAATTCAGCCCCTCGTCTTCTGCGCATGATGGATTGAATTTCGCGTGTGAATTCCTTTGTATGCAGCACGGCGTCCTTGGCCGCGCTGCACAAATCCAAGAGCCTAAGAGAACCATCCACCAGCTGGTCGACCCATTGCTCGTGGCGGCCTTGGACAAAGGCTTGCTGAGTGGAGGGTAGTTGAAGCAACTTCTCAACACATTCGTGCAAGTCCTCGAGACCACTTAGTTTGCGGTTTAAGGATGACGAAGAAGCTGCGTCAGAGGCATCCAATCTGGCCAAATGTTCATTGCATTGCTGAAGAAGTGGGTGTGATTTGGAGGGCAAGCTGATGGAGCGAACATGGAAGTTGGATTTTGAGGCTGCCATTCTTTTCTTTCTCTAGAAAGAGATATTAGCCTTTAGTGTGTTTTTGCAAATGGCTAGTTTTGCCGTCAATTCCTTTGTCATTGCTCTATATGTCTATATATATATGTATATATATATCATCAGATGAGGCAGACATTAAGCATTTTCTTATTCAAATTGCAATGCATAATAACATGTATGATTCAGATTTGGATCGAAGCACTATAGCAGCGATGTCTATGCAATGTCCCCTGTCTACCAATATTTCCCACTAATTTTTCCATTATTTTTAGCTTTGTTAAATTATTAGAGCATTTTTTTTCATGAGTCATTGTTATACATGTTGAAAATGCAACTTGAGTGAATAATTGGGGTTATTGTCGTTTTGTGATACTCATAAAGTAGTTGTAATATATATTATTTAAAACGATGGTGTCCAACCACCCTCCCACCCACCCACCCACACACACACACACACACACACACACAAACACAAAGAAAAACATTATTTTAAGGGTGTTGGTGCTTGTTAGTAGGTAGATGAATTTGAATAATTTTGTGTATGTCGTTTGTTCAACTGTGTGACAGAAAACGACTTGTCGTTTCCAAAGAAAAGGACGAGCAAACGAATAAGCATAAGACGACAAAATATACTCAGCAAACCTTAGTCATTAACTTTATGTCGTCTCTTAATGAACAACAGAAAAAATTAAAACACGAGGCAACTTGTCGTTTTCAATTGATGTCAGCAAGCATTTTGGCAACGAACCTAATAAAACATATCTTTTTCGTCCAATACACACAAATTTTTTGTAAAGAAATAACATATCCTAAAAAAAAAAATTTTAAATAATCATTAGAGCATCTTTTCTCATGAGTCATTGCTATACATGGTGAAAATGCAACACGAGTGAATAATTGGGGCTATTGCCATTTTATGTGACTCATAATAAATTAGTTGTAATCATTTGGGTCTTTAAACGTGATTGTTGTCGACAGAGCAAACAGGATATGCTTGTCTTTAATTCGCATTTCTTTTCCAAAATGTTATTTAAAATAAAACGATGGGGTGATTTCTTTTTCTTTTTCTTTTTTCAATAATAATAATTTAAAGGGTTTTGGTGCTTGTTAGGTGGTCAATGTATTTGAATAATTCTGTGAACGTGTTTGTTCGACTGTATGACAGAAAACGTCTAGTCCTTTTCTAAAGTAAAAGGACGAGTAAAACGAACAAACATAAGACAACATAATATACTCTACGGCAGCTAACTTTTGTCATGAACTTGATGTCGTTTCTCCATAAACGACAGAAGAAATTAAAACACGAGGCAACATGTCGTTTTTCAATTAAAATTCTCTAGGATATGATCTGAGCTAGTTTGGTTTCCTTTCTCTTTCTCTTCTGCTATTAAAAAAAAAAAAGAATCTTTTTTCATTATATTCTTTAATTTTTTATGTCCCCGTCTGTTGTCGTTTTTACAAGAATTCCTTCTACCACGGAAAAAAATATAGCTTAAAAAAGAAGAGTTTGTCGTGTGGGTCTTATTGATGGTTTAGCCACTTGTTCGTTTAATATTGATTTACTCTAATGTTATCTAGACGAATGGAATCTTGACAGCTATGCTATCCATTTGAATTGCATCAGGTCGTATCTAAGGAACGAAAGGTACATTAATGAAATAGAGAATAAGAATAGAATAGGTGATTGAATGAATAGCCTAACGGTAACATTATATCTGACTCTATCACAAGTGTAGATTTCAAATTAATCTGAAAAGTTGCAAAGGAATGATATATCAAATTTCAGAACGTATGGAAAAATGTATTTGAATTTCTCATGTGAACATATGTACAATGTAATTGATATACAGGTATGAAAAGCTGGTTCCCAGACTTTTCCTATTGCTAAACAAGTATTTTTCTCATCAGCTAGTGGTTGAGGATGTTGAGCAGAGAAACTCTAGTTTTGATCAGATGCCTATAAAGGCTCTCAATTCCTTCTTCAAGATCTTGGATGCACATTTCCAATTTCTGAAGCTCGTTTTGCGCATTCTCTTCAAGCGTGGAATCCGAGTTTTTCTTCATCTTATGGCTCATCAGCGACGCCAATGCTGCGTCTGCGCTTGTGAATTCGTTTGATTTGTTGACTTCCTCACAAGACACTTTCTTGGAGTTCATCAACTTGGAAACCAATGACCAGCTGCTTGACTTTGGACCGGAGATGAAGGAAAGCACCGATTCAAAAATGGAAAGAGTAATTGATTGAGCCTCTCTCAACATTGTTACAATTTCTTGATCCTTGTTAACGAGACTGAAGGAGCATTTGTTTTCCATGGCCTTGCGGAGCGCCTTCTTCACCACTTTCCTGGAGTTCAAGAATTTCTTGACCTCACATGAAAGACTTGATTCATCACCGCGCCTTCTGCGCATGATTGATTGAATTTCTTGTGTGGATTCCTTTATTTGAAGCAAAGCATCCTTGGCTGTGTTGCACATATCCAAGATTCTAAGAGATCCATCCAAAAGCTCATCAACGCATTTCTCATTCTGTTGCTTGGACAAGGCTTGTTGGTTAAGCGGTAAAAGAAGCAACCTGTCAACACAATCATGCAGATCTTCAAGTCCGTTAAGTTTGCCGCTTAGCAGAGTTAAAGAAGAGGCTGCTACAGAAGACCGCAATCTGCACAACTGCTCGTCAAATTCAGGAATGAGAGGGTGTTGTTTAGAGGGAAAGCTGTTTGAGCGAGTGTGGTGAGCTGCCATTTTCTCTTCCTACCAAAGGAAAAAGAAGAGCTTGCTAGCAGTTGAATGTTCAATGAAGTTTAGAATTTGCCCGTTTTCCTTTGGCATGAACCCTCTGTATATATATGCATCAGAAGGCGAGGGAGACAAAAGGAATCTCATCCTCTTCAATACACAAACAGATAACGTATGATTGAGATTTTGGATCTAAACCTACAATGCTGCAGATGTTTTGTCCCCCGACCACCAGGTTCGCATCTGGTCATTAATAATTTAATAAGCTGATATTTCAGACCATGTATATCCTCATTGTATATTTAACAAGAGAATTATTATCTATATTAGTGGGTTGATATACCATGTTGGAAACAAGAAATAGGCAGTAACCATCAGATCCGGATCATCATGATATCTCTACGTGAGACAAGAGTGGGATAAACCAGCCGTGCACATTTTGGAAAAAAAAAAAATTGCATATAGATAAGAAAAGGGGTTTTTGGCACCAAGCAAATGCTACTTGAACCGTTCGTACGCATTGCAACTGATTCCCTAATTAGGTGAAAAAAACCATGATTTGGTAACCAACCCCTTAAAGTTGAATAAAAAAGAAAAAAAGGAAAGAAAATATGTTCCATATGTAGCGGAACATTTTACTTGAAGAATGTCGGATTTCTACATTCTTCCAACGCTTGGCACAACAATTGATATTTTTAGAACACCAGCATTTGGTTGTTGGCTCCTGATGGCATTATTATAAAATGCATGATAGATGAAATGTCAACAAGATTACATAATATAAAGACTTCACGTTTTCTGCAGGTAAGCATAATGCGGAAAATACCCCGAGATTGTTAAACGAAGCATGCCGATGATTCCATTGGCCCCCTAACACCGAGACAGCCAGAGTGGCTTTCATTGCATAAAGCATGTGATAATCAAGTATAGTGCTTAATGATAATTACTGCATAATGGTTTTGTTAATCTCCCTTCAGACAAAGGGAATCTCTACAGCCTTGACATTTGATTTGCATAAAAAATCCCATGTGGCAACTTAAACAGAGAAAACTATGCCAGTATGTAATATTGATTTAGATTTGTAAATTATGCAATTAGGCAAACGCATGATTTAGTTTTTAATTAGGCTATGAAAATAAAATATTTTGGAGTAAAGACATGAACACCGGAAATTGGGCAAAAAAGTATGTTGATTTTCTATCAAGAAAATACATTGCATATATTCTCGATCATTTACAAGTATACATGATAACTATTTATCTAGGCTGTCAAAATTTTGGACGCCCCGTTTGAGAAGACAAACAGATTTTCTAATCTAGTTGTTGAGGATGTTGAGAAAGGAAACTCTAGCCTTGATCAAACGCCTGAAGAGGCAGTCTAGTCTTTCTTCGAAGTCTTGAACGCAAAGCTCTAGATTCTTAAGCTCACTTTGCACATTCTCGATTTTCATATCGTGACCCATGAGGGAGTGCAAAGCAACATCCACCTTTGTGAATTCATTTACATGCTGTGCTTCTTCTTGGCTGCCGACCCTTTTGCTGTGCAAAATCTTGGAAACTAGAGACCAACCACCTAGCTTGGTTTGTTCCTTGGGCCCAGAAATAAAGGACAACAAAGACTCAAACACGGTATGAGTGACAGCTTCCACCTCTCTCAAGACACTAATCAAGGCTGCGGTTTCGTTGTCATTATTGGAAGGAGAGAATGAGCTTTTTGTTTCAATACCATTCAAAGTATCGAGAGCTTTACGGATTGCCTTCTTCACAACTTTCCTAGAGGCCGAATATTTCCTAATCTCACTCTCAAGACTAACTTCAGCCCCTCGTCTTCTGCGCATGATCGACTGAATTTCGGGAGTGCATTCCTTTGTATGCAACACGGCGTCCTTGGCTGCGCTGCACAAATCCAAGAGCCTAAGAGAACCATCCACCAGCTGGTCAACCCATTGCTCCTTGCGGCCTTGGACAAAGGCTTGTTGAGTGGAGGGAAGTTGAAGCAACTTTTCAACACATTCGTGCAAGTCCTCGAGACCACTTAGCTTGTGGTTTAAGGATGATGATGAAGCTGCATCAGATGACTCCAATCTGACCAAATGGTCTTTGCATTGCTGAAGAAGTGGGTGTGATTTGGAGGGTAAGCTGTTCGAGCGAACATGGAAGTTGGATTTTGAGGCTGCCATTCTTTTCCTTCTCAAGAAAGAGATATTGCTCTTGAAGGTGATTTGCAATTGATTAGTTTTGCAAGTTTTTCCTTGTTCTTTTGCCACCCGCTCTATGTGTATATATATCAGCAGATGAGGGAGACATTAAACATTTTATTATTCAAATGGCAATGCATAATGATATGTGTGATTCAGATTTGGATCTGAACACTATATCACCGATGTTCGCGTAATGTCCCCTGACCACCCATATCTCCAACTCATTTCCCAATTTTATTAACGTGCAAAAATCACACCATCTTTAATAATTCAATGGTATTTTCATTTATCTTAATGATTAATAAGCCATTTTAAACTGCGATTAGCGTGCAAGTAGCAGGCTAGATCTGCATAAGCCTTTTTTTAAAAATATATGTCTGCAGGGTGAACAGGGCTCAAGCAATAAGGAGCGGCACGTCATTACCACTCGTGCATTGCAATTATGATTCTATTCTGCAATGTCTTACAGATAGTACGGTATGCTTCTCGAATAAGGGTGGTAAGATCTGTACCTGGTGGTGGGGAGACATGATATGGCATGTCTTTATTCCATCATAGCCTCTCTCTTTATGGTGAATATACACTAGTTGATGCCAAAGAAAGCAGGAAAATAATTGCAAACGAAAATCGAACTTTCAACCACTAGCAAAGTTTTCCTTCCTCTTTGTTAGGAGAGGAAAATGCAAGCTTACAACACTCGCTCCAATAGCTTGCCCTCTTGCCTCATTCCTGAATATGGTGAGCAGTTGTGCAGATTGAGGTCTTCCAAAGCGGCCTCTTTTTCATCGGCATCAACCGCCTGCAAAATAAGCGGGCTTCAAGAACTGCTTGACTGTGTTGACAAGTTGCTTCTATTACCCCGGCAAGCCTTGAACTAAGAACAGAATAAGAAATAGGTTGATGAGTTATATTGGATGGATCCCTTGGGCACTAGGAATATGCAACACAACCAAGGATGTCATGCTGCAAATAAAGGAATCCACACAAGAACTTCAATCAATGATTTGCAGAAGATGCGGTGGTGAATCGAATCTATCAAGTGAGGTTAAGAAATACTCAGCCTTAAGAAAAGTGATGAAGAGGGCAATCCACAAGGTCATCGGAAACAGATGCAATTTCAGTCTTCTTAACAAGGACCAAGAAATTGTTAGCTTGTTGAACTAGAATGACCCAAAAAAAAAATAATAATAACAAAAAAAAAAAAACCCAAAAACGACAATAAAAAGTAGTCGTATCTAAGAAAATAAGTCAGTAGAAGTGTAAGAACCCAAAAAAGAAAAAAAAAAAAAAAAATCAGAAGACAAAATCGCCCTGAAAAGTGAAAACAACAATAGCAAAAATGAAATAAAAGAAAATAAAGAAAAACGGGAAAACAAAATCAGAATTAAACGAGAATTAGAAATACATAAAAAACGACTATAAGACGAGTAAAAAAAAATATATATATATATATATATATAAAACTTGTATCAACCGCAAAACTGAGTACGATTTAAAAGATAAAACCACCCCCCCACCCCCCCCCCCCCCCCCCCGGCGCGGTAAAAAAGGATTAGATAGAAAAACGACAATAAACTTGCAAACAGGTGGAAAGAAGATACGACAAGGACCTCAAAAAACGACATCAAGCTAGCTAATGTAAGTCAACATTTTTAACTCTGTATACTTTACGAAGAATAATAACTATGTCTCTGTTAGTAGGCCATTATTAGCACGGTTGGTGAAGAATCACATAAAACTTGTAAATGTGTGTGTGGATGTGCACGGGCATCAAGCTCACAACAGTGCTTTGAAAATAGAAAATTCCTTCTGTATGAATTTCCATGAGTGGTCCCCTCTTGTCTCTAGAGTTGTATGCCGGATCCGAACAGAACGGAGATAGCCTTTTCTTGCTTCAAATGATTGGTGGTGTCATTGCTAATCTTGTATTGAAATTTTACTCCTTATTCTGCAATTTGTTACAAGGCATGCTCCTCAACTGAGAGCTACAAAAATTTTCAATGCCGGGGACTAGATCCGTACCTTGTGGTGGGGAGACATAGTATAGACATCTTCACAATCGTTTGTTTAGATCGGAATCGCAATCACGCTGGCCCCGCTGTGTATTGAAGATGATGAGATTCCTTTTGTCTCCCTTACCTTTGTGTGTATATACATATATATATATATACAAATAGTAGATGCCACAGGAAAGCAGGCCAAACTCAAAACTTCATTGAACATTCAACAGCTAGAGAGCTCTTCCAATTTTTTTCGTAAGAAAGTATGATGGCAGCTTCTTACCACGCTCGCTCCAATAGCTTGCCTTCTAGGCAACACCCTCTCATTTCCGAGTTTGAAGATCAGTTGTGCCGATTGAGGTCTTCTGAGGAAGCCTCATCGTCGTCAACATCATTCGCTTGCAAACTAAGTGGACTCCAAGATCTACGCGATTGTGTGGATAAGTTGCTTTTGCTACCTCTCAATCAACAAGCTTTAAACAAAAAGCGGAACGAGAAATGTGTTGACGAGTTGTTGGATGGATCTCTTAGACTCTTGGATGTGTGCAACACCGCCAAGGATACGTTGCTGCAAACAAAGGAATCCACACAACAAATTCAATCCATCATGCGAAGAAGACGTTGTGGTGATTCGAGTCTTTCAAGCGAGGTTAAGAAATTCTTAAACTCAAGGAAAGCAGTGAAGAAGGCACTCCACAAGGCCCTGGGAAACGGATTCAACTTCAGTACCGTTAACAACGACCAAGAAATTGTTGGAAAGTTGAGGGAGATTGAATCAATTACTTTCTCAGTTTTCGGATCATTGTTTTCTTTCATATCTGGTTCAAAGCCCCAATCCAAGTCAAGTGGTTGGTCACTAGTTTCCAAGATAATGCACTCGAAAAAGGTATCTTGCGAGGTAGTCAACACGTCGAACGAAATCACAAGCGCAGATGCAGCATTGAACTTGCTCATGAGTCAGAAGACGAAGAAATCCGATTGCAGGCTTGAAGAGAATGCACAAAACGAGCTTCAAAAATTGGAGATGTGCATTCAAGATCTTGAAGATGGAGTTGAGAGGCTTTATAGGAGTCTGATCAAAACCAGAGTTTCTCTACTAAACATTCTAAACCACTAGGTGGTGATAAACTAGTGATTTAGTAATAGGAAATGTCTGGAAAACCAGCTTGTTCATACTTGTACAGTACATCAGTGACATAATTATACATGTACATATCTTTTCACATACAAAATTCAAAAACTTTTGGCCATACATTCTGCAGTTATATTTATTTCTTTGCAATCTTTTCAAATTTAAAGGTAAATTATATAAACTAAAATACTCTATTACGTTACAAGAATCTTTAGGTTTCAAATTTCCAATCACTTTTTGCAGCATTTATATGAAACCTTCTAAAATAAAGGATCCAAAGAAATGATTATGTAATTATTTAAACAAAGAGTGTGTTATTAGTGTTTTTTTATTTTTATTTTGACAGAGTGATTAATGACTTGAGATACAAGTTTTAGATCAGAGGTCAATGTGTGGAGTAAATGGGTATGTTCAAATTTTGACAGTTTAAAAGTAAAACACTTGGACAAATAAAATCAGAGCAAAAGCAGAAATTAGTTTTGAACATGATAAAATTAGTTTCTCAAGCTTAAATAAGAGCATCTAAAAGTTGGACCCTGTTATATTCAATTCCTTATTGAACCTTATGGAATTCAAACGGATGTTACCTTTAGCTGTAAAGATTCCATTTGTCTTGGGGAAAATTAAAAATTAATCCAAAATAGCAATTGACTCAACAATCAAGAAGACCCACATGGTAAACTTTTTTTTTTTTTTTTTTAATTTAAAGAACCTACATGGTAGGAGTTCTTTTAAACATCCAATCATGCAAACAATACAAAGTTCATTAGAAAAAACAAGAATTTACTCAAAAAGAGAACTTAAAAAAAGGGAACCAAAAAAAAAAAACAACAACAACAACTTGCTCTAATCCCACACAATTTAAACGACAAAAAATTGGTGGCCCTCTTTTTGTTAATTGATCAGTCTACTAACTAACAGCAGGGCAAAAACCATTTGTATCGGGAAACGTGTATGACGCATAACAATCACATTAATATTATGGAGGAACATGTTAATTTATTGGTACTAGAATAAATAATGTTAATTTTGGCATAAATTTAAACGTGCATGGGGAGGTGAGCGGGGGTCTACGACACGTGTTCAATGTATATTATTTCATATGATATAACAGGGAACTGAGCTGGAGATATTGGTGGGTAGGAAGCATTGCATAAACATCGCTGCTACAGTGATTGTTCCTAATCTTTATTAATTAATTGCAAAAACGACATGCTGACTTTCTTACAGAATTTTGCTGTTGTATTAGTTGATAAATTACAAAACATACAATAATTATGGTTCAACAATAAACTTGATTATCACATGCCTTATGCAATTAATGCTACGTTGGCTGTCTTATTGCTAGGAGACGAATGGAATCATCCACATGCTTGCTAACCGATTTCAAGCTATTTTTCTGCTTTTATACAATCTGAAAATATTTTCACAGTTATGTGATTTTGCTGGCTTCTCTGGAAATCATAAATTTTGTAACCTTCAAAGCTCTATCAATTAAAAAAAGGCGCTTGATTGGCCTATCCATCTCTTGTCTCGCGTGGAGGTGCGCTAATCCGGTTAGGATGGTCATTGCCTATTTCTTGTTTCCGACATGGTGGTATTATCGATGCCACTCGTGCAATAATTGTAAAGTTTATTGCTTTATGATGCATTGCAAGGCATACCACCAATCGAGGGAGACATTTCTGATATGTCTGCTTATAAAATTGTCGATGACCAGATGCGAAACTGATAGTGGGGAGACAAAGCGTAAACATCTTCACCGTTGTATGTATAGATTCAATTCACAATCATGTTACACTCATTGTGTGTTGACGAGGATGAGATTCCACTTGTCTCCCTTACCGTTGTCCTAATATATGTATAGAGATGGTATTTGCCAAATGGAAGCGGGGAAATTCTAGGCTGAATTCGGCATTCATCAGCTATAGCAAGCTATTCTCCTTCCTTTGTTAAGAAATTAAAAATGGCCGCTTACCACACTCGCTCCAATAGCTTGCCTTCTAGGGATCACCCTCTCATTCCCGAATTTGACAAGCAGTTGTGCAGATTGAGGTTTTCTGAAGCAGCCTCTTCTACAACTTTGCTAAGCGGCAAGCTTAGCGGACTTGAAGATCTGCATGATTGTGTTGACAAGTTGCTTCTTTTACCGCTAAACCAACAAGCCTTGTCTAAAAAACAGAACGAGAAATGGATTGACGAGCTTTTGGATGGATCTCTTAGAATCTTGGATATGTGCAACACAGCCAAGGATGCTTTGCTTCAAACTAAGGAATCCACACAAGAACTTCAATCAATCATGTGCAGAAAACATGGTGATGAATCAAGTCTCTCATGTGAGGTCAAGAAGTTCTTGAGCTCGAGGAAAATGGTGAAGAAGGCACTCCGCAAGGCCATGGAAAACAAATGCTCCTTCCGTCTCCTTAACAAGTATCAAGAAATCGTTAGCATGTTGGGAGAGGCTCAATCAATTACTCTTTTGGTTTTTGAATCAGTGTTTTTCTTCATCTCCGGTCCAAAGTCAAGCAGCTGGTCATTGGTTTCCAAGTTGATGAACTCCAAAAAAGTATCTTGTGAGGAAGTCATCAAATCGAATGAATTCACAAGCGCAGATGCTGCATTGAACTTACTGATTAGCCAAGAGATGAAGAAATCAGATTCAACACTCGAAGAGAATGCGCAAAACAAGCTTCAGAAATTGGAGATGTGCATTCAGGATCTCGAGGAAGGAGTTGAGAACCTTTACAGGCGTTTGATTAAAACCAGAGTTTCTTTGCTCAACATCCTCAACCACTTGCTAACGAGAAAATAGGAATCAAATTTTCTTTTAGTCATATGAAAAGCCTGGGAACCAGCTTTTCAAACTTGTACATCAATGAGATAGACGTGTAAATAACTGTTTACAGATACTAAATGGAAAAAAATGAAATAAAATACTTTTCCACATATGTACATTCTGCAGTTTAATTACTTCTTTTCAACTACTCAAATTCTGAGATTAGTATTTAGTTTCGAAGGAAACCATTAGGATACGTCTCTGTTTTAGTTTTTGTTACTTTAAAATGTCTCAATTCTATTCTGTGTTTATAAGTATGTAACACATTAAAACTTGAAGGAAACCATAAACTAGCTCAAAAATTGAATTGGCTTGAAAAAGATAAAAGTCTTCGATGTAAAATTAGAATAAAACTCATCAAGCTATACAACACATATGAGTACTTGGAGCAATTTAATTATGGATATCAAAGCTGTCAACACTCATATCAGTGTCTCAAGAAACAAAAAAAAAAAAAAAAAAAAAAAAAACTATACTAGTTGTTAAAATGAACGAGTTGACCCTGTGATTAACAAACATTATTCAGATCAAGCTTCAAACAATGTGAATAATGTTGCTGTCCTGTTTCTGTACTTGCGGTTTATTTCCAGACATGAGACCTTTTTTAATATGAATTCATAATGACTTATGCAGATCTTGCCTGTTCCTTGCACAAAAATCGCATTTAAGAAGTGTAGGCCTAAGATTATTTTTTTAGTCTTAGGCATCTTATCGACATAGAATTAAAAATGTTCTGAAAACGTGTTTGCAAAGGTAAGTGGTTCGAGCAATGAAAGATGTTCTTTCCGTCATTGCCTCATAATTACACTAAATTTGATCAAATGGCTCTTTGTACATTTTAAGAGCTGTTAAGTTTTCCTCATTAGTTGATGCACTGGTGGAAAGAACAGTTTTTTGCTATTTCAAAATTTTTTTGCTGAAAATATCTATTTGAAAACTTGAAATCCGAAACAACATTGTGCACAGGAAACCGATTTTCTGGATAATATATTACATTCCATGTATGTACAAGTATGAATAGCTAGTTCCTAGGCTTTTCTTTTGCTAAATAACTATTTTTCTCATCAACTAGTGGTTGAGGATGTTGAGCAGAGAAACTCTGGTTTTGATCAAACGCCTATAAAGGCTCTCAACTCCTTCTTCAAGATCTTGAATGCACATTTCCAAATTTTTAAGCTCGTTTTGCGCATTCTCTTCGAGCGTGCTATCTGATTTCTTCATCTTGTGGCTGATCAGCAAGTTCAATGCAGCATCCACGTTGGCGAATTCGTTTGCTTCGTTGACTTCCTCGCAAGATACTTTTTTGGAGTTCATCATCTTCGAAACAAACGACCAGCCACTTGACTTTGGCCCAGAGATGAAAGAAAGCATCGATTCAATAATGGCGAGAGTAGTGGATTGAACCTCTCTCAACACGCTAACGGTTTGTTCATCCTTGTTAAGAAGACGGAAGGTGCATTTGTTTTCCATGGCCTTGTGGAGTGCCTTCTTCGCCGCTTTCCTTGAGTTCAAGAATTTCTTAACCTCACTTGATAAACTCGATTCACCACCACGTCTTCTGCGCATAATCGATTGAAGTTCTAGTGTGGATTCCTTTGTTTGCTGCAAGGTATCCTTGGCCATGCTGCAAATATCCAAGAGTCTAAGAGATCCATCGAAAAGCTCATCAACGCATTTCTCGTTCTGTTGTTTGGACAAGGCTTGTTGGTTAAGTGGCAAAAGAAGCAACTTGTCAACACAATCATGCAGATCTTGAAGTCCGCTAAGTCTGCCTCTTAGCAAAGTTGATGAAGAGGAGGCTGCTTCAGAAGACCTCAATCTGCACAATTGCTCGTCGAATTCGGGAATGAGAGGGTGGTGGCTAGAGGGCAAGCTATTGGAACGAGTGTGGAACGCTGCCATTTTTAATAATTTCAAACAAAAAGGAAGGAGAAGTGCTTGCTAGAGCTGATCTAGAATTTGCCTGCTTTCATTTAGCATTTTCTATATCTATATATAGAGAGGGAGGGTAATGGAGACGTCCTCGTCAATACACAACGAGGGTAACGTGATTGTGAGTTGGATCTAAACATAAATTGGTGATGATATTAATGTTGTCTCGCCACCACTAGGAACGGATCTTATTACCAACCTGGTCAGAATTAATATACAAATATAGACATATATATATATATATATGTACATATGTGTGTGTGTGTGTCATATACCTGCCTGTTGGGGAGCATAACTTAATCATACATTGCAGAATAGGAATTAAAAATTGCTGTACACGGGTGGCGATGACAGCTCACACCGCAACAAACGGAAATCTCCATTCTATTCGGATCGGCACACCTCTAGATGAGACAAGAGAAGGATATACCACTCGTGGAAATGCAAATCATTTAAGTCATGTTCAAACCAAAAAAAGAATCGTATGTGTTCAAAAACAATTCACAATTCACAAAAAGAAAAAAGAAATGAACATTTCCATATACGTACGAAACAGACTAGGTGTTTGTTGAATACAATCATCCCATTTTCTTATTTGATTCTATCTATCTACATATTCATTTCCACAACGAGGACTTGAGGCAACTCAATAACGGATATATAACGAAACTATCAAGATTCCAATTGTCTCGTGAAATGAATTTTTAAAAAAAATTAATAATAATAATAATAATAGAACACTACTTAAAATGAACAAATTGACGGTATGAATAATAATTGTCAATTGGTAGGACTCGATTAACACGCTTCAAAACAACTTATAACGACGCGGATCTGTTCTGTTTCTCCTCACTAACAGCTATTAGACCATTTGTCTACAACTTTTGGCTTATACAGATCAAGAAGCCAGTTTGCCTTTCTGGTTTCCTTGTTTTGCAATAGCTGTAATACATCATCCAAAAAAAAAAAAAGGGACAATTATTGTTAAAAATTAGCACTCTAATTCTATATCAGAGCAGTAGAATTCACGGAAGAAAGTAAACAAGTACAAATCATTCAAATTTTTTTACAGGTTTGCCCATGTTAGATTACGTCTTGTTTTAATCACTATTGTAATTCATTAAATTATCATGAAGTTTGCAAGAGAAATCGCCCTTTTTTTTTTTCTCTCTCTCTAAAAAAGTGACTTTCTCAGAAAACGACATCAATGTAAAACTGATAAGCGATTAAAACTGCATGATTCATGAAAACGACAATCATTTCACTGAGCGCAGTGAACGTGCGACATGGCGACATGCAAAAACTAAAAGAAATAACATCCAACTGAAAAACGACAGTGAGTTAGAAAACAACAACATTAAGGAAACGACAACAGCTGGAAACGACTGTCACACAACAACGACAAGAACTACTAAAATGACTTTACTTCTAAAGAGAAATGACGACAGAGATCAGAAACGACAACATCTAGAGTACAAGCAGGGAACTGGGGAAATGACGACAAGCAAAAGATGACTGAAAATGATAAGGTTTAGCATCCGTTTAGAACACAGCTCTGAGATGAAATTTTTAGGTTGAAATTAGTTGATTTTTCAAAAATTAATCATAATTTTTGTTAACTTTTTAGAAAAAAAACAAAAATTGATATGAAAAACTTTGGTTCATACCTGCAATCCAAACGCATCATTAGTCAGCAGCATGATTCATTCATGAACTAAAATAAAGACAGCCAAGAAAATGAAAATAGTTTATTAATAAAAAACGACAATAGTTTTTTGAACAGAAAACGACACAATTTGAGATTGACACCAATTTTAAAACAATGTGATGAAAGCTACAAATTTCGACAAAACAATTTAACACGAGAAACCACAAAACATCAAATACGATTAGAAATGACATCATTAAGAAAATAAGCCCAAATAAAGAAAGAAAAAGCTTGTGTCATCTTGGAGAACAATAAACAAATAAAACATATACCATAAAAATAAAAAAATAAAAATTGTGCTACTGTTTCTACAATCATTTTGTGACCTCTATATATAATTTAATTGAAATATCTAATTCTGCCTCTATGCATGCATTTCCACGATTGGAAGATCCCCCGGCCTCTTGTCTCGAGTGAAGGTGTGCCGATCCAAAGATGAAGGAGCTTGCCTTCTTCCTGTTTCGGTTCCAATTTGGCGAGGTGTCATCGCCATTCACACCTTACAATTTCGGTTACGATTCTCCAAAACATATAGAACAAAAGCTTGCTCCCCAACTAAGAGGTATACGTCTGACATAATTAGCTCAAATTAAAATGTTGTTTGGTAATAATAACAAGATCCGTACCTAGTGGTTGGGAGACATTTCATAAACATCGCAACCGCGGTATGTCTAGATCCAAAATCACAATCATGTTAGTCTCATTGTGCATTGTAGAGGATGAGATACAGATGGTATAGATGCCAAGGAAAAACACGAAAAATTCCAAACTTTGTTGAACAGAGCTAGTACTTTCTTCTCTTAATTTCTTTCGTCGGAAACTAAAATGGCAGCTTACCACATCCACCCGCTCCAATAGCGGCGACACCCTCTAGGAAAAGAGATGCAACTTTAGCCCCCCTTAACAAGGACCAAGAAATTGTTGGCCTTTCGAGAGAGATCGAATCAATTAATCTCGCCATCTTTGAATCATTGTTTTCCTTCATCTCTGGTTCAAAGTCTCGATCGAATTCAAGCGGCTGGTCATTATTAGTTTCCAAGATGATGATCAAAGCAAATAAAGTATATATCTTGCGAGGAAGTCATCAACAAATTGAACAAATTCGCAAGCACGGATGCCGCGTTGAACTTGCTAATCGTGAAGAAGTCGGATTGCACGTCTGAAGAGAATGCGCAAATCGAGCTTCAAAAATTGGAGATGTGCATTCAAGATCTTGAAGAAGGAGTTGAGAGCCTTTACAGGCGTTTGATCAATACTAGAGTCTCTCTGCTCAACATCCTTAACCACTTAATGATGGCATACAAAATTTCTTAAGCGTTTGTACATCTATAGATATACGCGTATATATTATGATCTCACGTAAGGAATCAACTTTCTGTTCCCAACATTGCAAATTCAAAGCTGATTTGTCTTAGACCTAATATCTTGTACTACATATAATTATTCAACATATTTGATGAAAGCAAATTAATATTATAAATCAACTGATAAGAAAGTGAAAACTTTTAACAAGAGATAAAGCTATTTTTTCTCTGTCGAATTAAAATAAATTAAGCTTATTACGTTAATTAAAAACAAGGGCTTGAAGCAAAATGAACATCAAAACTGTCAAGATTCCAATTGTCTCAATGGAGAGAACAAAAAATAAATAATATATATAAATAAAAAACCTACTACTTGAAAAATGAACTAGCTGTCGACTCTATGATTAATACCTCCCATGAAAGGCTAAGATCTCACGGTTCAAAGAAGGGGAAAAAAAAAAAAGGAGGTCTCTCGTTCTGTCCATGCTCAATAACAAGCATTAATAAAGGACCATTTTTCTACAAAAACTCAATAGTGTTTATGCAGATCTTGCCTGCTACTTGCACAGCAAAAACGTTTCAAAAAGACAATTATTTAATGAATTCCTTGTATTGCTGTCCTTAATGTATATGGTTTAACTTTTTTATAAAAGCTTGTTGTATTTCTAGTGCCCTTCTTACCACATCTGTAATATGAAAGACAATAATTGTCTTATTGTAATATATTGGCATGTTAAATTAATCGACGCTGATTAAAAGATAGGTGTCAATCTAGTTGGAACGTCAAGCGCTATCCTCTTTTAGTGTCATCTATAAAAGAAAATTATTGATTAAGTAGAGAAACTGCGTAAACATTTATTTTTATATATTTAATTTTAATGAAAAGCGTCAATTAAAACACTACTTAGTTATAAAGTCGACTACTATTTCTAAAGACATAATATTATCATACTTTAATACACAACGCCTACTGTTATAAATAAGAAATTCAAATAATTTCAATGATTTATAAATTACGTATGATTTATGGTTGATAAGTTTATTAAAAGGATAGATTTTGAACACACACTTGGGAGATCCACCAAAGATAAGAAATTAGAGTGTGTTTTTTTTTAGGCTGAAAACACTTCAGTTTTGGGTCTCAATAATCTGTTCACCTTGAGCCACGAAAATTACATAATTAATAGTATTGGAACAAGCCCTCTAATTGCTATATTCAATTACAATATGGCTGAAAGTCAAAAGACTCTATTCAGCTACTAACACACACTTACAACGCTTTAAATCATCCACTAACATACCAATGGCCACAAAGCACTCAGTCATTAACACACAATAAAACCCACTATTACACTTCATTAAAAACCAGAAATTAGGATAAAGAAATAAAAACTCCAAACAACCCATTATCTTCTGATCTTCCTTGATTAATTAGCCAATTAGTGAAAGTTAAGAACACCACTTGAGACTGTAGATATTCAGTTACACTTGGGCTAAATACGTCACAATGGGCCTCGTATTGGGCTGCCACCACAAGAGCTGATCTTGCATCTCCATCGTTCTCCCCCGGTTTGAAAGGACTCGTCCCTGAGTCCACAAGTGCTATAATTACTCAAGTCAACTAGTCAAGTAGTAGAAGTCAAATCACTGTCAAGCTATAATTACGCAAATCATTTTCATTAATTTGTTAAACATCGTTAGAGATAAGATATATACCTAGAAAGTTCATTGTTATATGAAGATAAGTATAAATAGACTGATGAAAGTCAATTTTGCCAAACTTGAGATATCCTGAGCCGGTATAGCCCTCAAGGGCGTCGACCTTTCTTTCTTTTTTTTTTTTTTTTTTTTTTTTTAACTTTTACTTTTTCTGGTAAAAAGCAAGGGTTTCCACTAATTAAAAAAAAAAATTTGTTAGCTAATAATGCTATATATATATATATATATATATATATTCAAGTGTATATATGCGAACGTGGATGATCACAAACCTACAAGTGGGCGTTCATTATGCAACAGAAAGCCGCCACTATAGAAACAATTTTCGCACTTTCTACAAGCATATCCAGCCTTTTACTTTTGTTCCCTCTTAATCTTATCAATTCACAAGTATTATTTATTATATTCACGTAGACATCAAAATATGTTTTGAGTTAATAATATGCACCCATCTGATTTAATAAATAATTTCTCTTCATATTTTGTTTTAATATAAATAATAGGGACATAAATCAATAAATATACTAAGATATCTCGATTAGATCGGTATCTCTTTAACATCATCATCATCATTTATCAATCTCTTATAACATTAATATTAAATAGAAAATACATAAAGTCTGTCAAATAAACAAAACCACTTCAAGAAAAAAGAAAAAGAAAACACTAAAATAACTATTACACTACCATTTTATAGAATCTATCTAGACAGATTCGGTGTCTTATTAAAACAAATTCTCTTCATGTTATTGAGTCACATACATCACAATTCTTTAAAACAGAATACAGTTGCATTTTAAGGTGGCATAGTTCTCAAGAATTCACTAAATTTATTTTTTGCTCTTTTATCTGGAAGTTATTGTATAATGCTTACTGTAATTGTTTGTTTTATCCCCTGTTTATTTTTTGAAAAATGCTTAGGAAATATACCATCGGCGTTAAAACCCCAAAACTAATAAAAGTTGAACTTTCTAGATCTCTGATATTTATTTTTTATTGTTAGTACGTGATATTTAATATTATTGGTATTTTTTTTTTAACAATTTCCTTTTTTCCTTTTTCTTTTTTCTTTTTTTATGATGTACACATCACATTTATAACGACATTGTCTAAAAAGAAACTAAGCTTACATTTGAAAGAAAAGTTTGAAATAAAATTTTGATATTAAAGTTGATCGACTTTTTAAAAAATTAATTATAATAACTGAAATATCATAAAGGGTGAGCTTATCGTTTTCTTTTTTTTTTTTTTTTTAATATTAATTTGATGTTGGGAAATGTAGAGCGGGCGTGCATGATATCATAAAGGGCGAGCTTATCGTTTTCTTTTTTCCTTTTTTTTTTTTTAATATTATGTAAGCTATTTTTAGTTGTGGTATGACGTTCTCACTATTGGAACTTGATGACGATGGATGCGTTGGTGATAATTAAAGGACCACAAGAAGCCGCCTCCTAATAATTATCTGATTTTTGGAAACTTGAACACTCAGCAAAGTTTATCTTTCTAAGTTTTTTTTTTTTTCTTTTTCAATTATTAAAGGAAAAATGGTAAATAATATCATATATGTGGTCTCCAATATATGTTTTTCAACTTGCTGAAAGATGAGTGACGATGATCAAAAAATAATACGACAATAATTTTTCCTTTTATTTTTATTTTTGAATAATAGAAGAAAATTTTAAAAAAAATTTATTTAGAACCACATTTTTAAAATAGTTTAATAAAGTAAACTAATTTTTAAATTTCTACAAACAATTAAAAAAAAAAATTAATATCTTACTAATACTCTAGAACAAGTTTCAAGTCTTTTTATAGAGATCGTATTTTGTGATTTTAACTGAAATCTCTTTTTTCATATATCTTATTACTATACTTGTTGTTGTGTTGGTTTTTAGATTTGATACAGGAGTGAATAATGCTACAGCTTTTTCAACCTGATTCACCGGATACAGCCTTGAGACAACATTACAAGCTTCAATAAATGCATTAATTGTGTGAAATTTTTTGAGACAACATATATACCTACGATAAAAAGCCGAAAACATGTTTTAAAAACCATGGTCAAATAAGCTATATAGCCATTAGTAAGTTACTAATACAACCTATTTACCAAAAAAAAAAGTTACTAATACAACCTTGACCCAAAAAGGAAAAAATTGGCCTTATCAGATGAGACGTACGAAATTAAACGATAGAACCTCGGTTTCCTTTATAAATAGCCACCAGCTAGCTGTTCGATTCTAAAAAATAAAAAAAAAAATCAACAAAAAATACAAGTAATAGAGATTAAAAAAAAAAAATGATGTTTTGGGTCATAACCACTATGTCCCTATTGCTGTCTTCTATACAAAGAGGCTCAGCAGAGCAATGTGGTAAGCAAGCTGGGGGGGCTCTATGCCCGGGAGGGATATGCTGCAGCCAATATGGCTGGTGTGGAACCACATCTGACTACTGCGGCCCGGGTTGCCAAAGCCAATGCGGTGGCGGTGGTGGGGACCTTAGTGGGATCATTTCAAGTTCCACCTTTGAACAGTTCCTTAAACATCGTAATGACGGTGCTTGCCCGGCCAAGAACTTTTACACCTACAACGCTTTCATCGCAGCTGCCAAGGCCTTCCCTGCATTCGGCACCACCGGCGACACCGCTACACGCAAAAGGGAGATTGCTGCTTTCTTTGGCCAAACTTCCCATGAAACTACCGGTTTGTAATACTATATATACATATATATAATTATATATATATATATATATATAATATGACCTATATATAATGAATGAATGTATTGCAGGAGGATGGGATGGTGCTCCTGATGGTAGATACGCGTGGGGATACTGCCACGTCAGGGAGATAAACCAACAGACATACTGTTCTCCCAGTTCAACTTATCCTTGTGCTGCCGGCCAGAAATACTACGGCCGCGGTCCCATTCAACTCACGTGGTAAACTCAAATTTTAGAGACAATCCGTAGTAGTTGAGCACGCAACTAATAGAATATGAACTCATTTATTACAAATGTCACGCTATAAGATTCAATTTTTATTAATTATGATATTAAAATAGAACTAATAGAATATGAATTCATTTATTATAAATGCCTCGCTATAAGACTCAATTTCTATTAATTATGATATTAAAATAGACGGTTAATCGAAAAAGGTTAATCGAAAAAGAATATTGTTGTACTAGCTCAAAGACATGAGTGACCCTACATCAAGGCCTATATATAGGCCCACCACTAAATTTGGCAGAGCCCCGCATCGTTGAGCATGATTTTTTATTATTTTTTTTGGGCAAATTAACCATGAATTTTTTTTCTTTTGAGAAATGATCATCATTAATTAATTTTCTATAAACAAAATCTTCTCATTGAAAAAAAAAAAAAAAAACTCTGTGTTGTCGAGAATTAATTTCTAAATTATCTCAAACTGACATGTACACGATTTATGCCTTATTATTATTATTATTATTTACTTCTTTTTGGTTAAGACACTAGTCTAACTGAGTAATATGCTGGTGAAGTTGAAATTTCTACCAAATTTTATAGACACTAACAAGAAATATTATGATGACAACTTTATTAGGAACTACAACTACGGGCAGTGTGGGAGAGCCCTAGGGTTGGGCCTTTTGAACAATCCGGACCTTGTAGCCACGGACCCTGTGGTTTCGTTCAAGACGTCCCTGTGGTTCTGGATGACCCCGCAGTCGCCAAAGCCGTCGTGCCACGACGTCATCACCGGCAGATGGACTCCCTCCGGAGCCGACTCGTCGGCCGGTCGAGCTCCGGGCTACGGTGTGCTCACAAACATCATCAATGGAGCGATTGAGTGTGGCAAAGGTCCGAACGCCGCCGGGGAGGACCGGATCGGGTTCTTCAAGAGGTACTGCGATATATTTGGGATTGGTTATGGCAATAATCTCGACTGCTACAGCCAGAGGCCTTTTGGGTCTGGACTCACGGTGGACTCCATGTAGTTTTATACGTATATATATACACATATGTTAAATAATGTACTTTGCTCGTCAAAGGTTCTTGTATTTTCTTTTATGAGGGTTGTACGTTGTCACTGTTTTGGCGACAATTTGGTTATAACCCAAGTGTAATGTGTGTCTATATATATATATATATATGTATATAGCATATGGTATGTACCGTATAATTATATATATGATATAAGAATAAAGAGTACATTTCCCTCGGACTATCAAACCTTTCATGCAATAGGAAGTGGACCCCTGTTCTTTTCCTTAAAGTTACCAAAGTAATGTGAAGATCTTTTTGGCTTTTCTTTTTATTTTTTAGTTTCTTATTTGTATACGGTATTGATAACGATTTACGATGAAATGTGTTTCTAGTAATTTAGTATTGTTTTGGATTGGGGAAAAAACCCATATAACATGAACTGTGAATCCTCTCTTCACGATCTTTTCTTTTTATTTTTTAGTTTCTTATCTTTTATATATATATATATATATAAAAGATATGCATATATATCTTTTATATATATATATATACACACACACACACATGTTGAATGGCCTTCCTCTTGGAGCAAGAACACCTTTACTTTTAAAAGAAAACATTATCTTAAAAAAAAAAAAAATCCCTCCTTAGTCGTTATTTGTCAATTAATTTAGGTCCTATCCCTATCCCGATTACATATCTAAAATAAATAAAATTATTTATTTTTAACGTATATTTTACTATTAATTTTAATCTCCATCTATGCTTGTTTTATTGAAATTTTGTTTTACTCAAAAGATCATTGATTTCAAATTGAATTAATGATGAAATGAACTTTTTTTAAAAAAATTAATTGGTGAAATTTTTATCTATTTTTTAATATTATGGCAGGAATATTGAAATTGGTCTGGGGAAGGTATCCTCAATGGGATTTCCCTATGTCATCCCTGCTTCTACTTAAATGATGAATTGTTTTTGAAAGATGGGGATTGAGGGCCGGCCTGTCATGTTGCCGTCTTTATCTAATACCAACGTACATTAACGAGCTCTCATCGTTTCAATTTGTATAGTTGTTTTCTAATTTGTTGTCGTTTCTTCTTTCATGTCGTTTATTCTATCTTGTTGTCAATTTTATTTATAATGTCGATCGTTTGACTTTTACTGTGGTTGCCAATTTTCTTCCCGTTTCTAATCGGTTTCTTCCTCTTGCTTTTTATGTTGTCGGTTTCTCATTTTCTCGTCTTTTTTAGTTGATGTTGCATCTTAATTTTATTGCATTTTTTTTTCCATACACATCATTATCTACATTTATATGACTTAGCAAGAGTATAGGTCTGTCAGACATGGTTTCTGTTTTTTTTTTTTTTTTTAATCGGCAGAAAAAAAAGAAATAAAAACTGTAATTTGTCCGTAAGTATTTAGAAATCACATTTTTAAAAAGAACTTATAAATCAAAATAATTTTAAATTTTTTTAATACACAATAAAAATATTAAAAATAAAATTTCTAACAATTTCTAATTTAAATTCTGATATATATTTTAAAGTCTTTGGAGAAAAAAAAAATTTTCATAAATCATATTTTTCTGACTTTAATAAAAAGCTCTTTTAAAGCCTAAAAATAATTTTGACAAATCATCTAAGTAATTAGAAAAAAGTTTTTGAATCTAAAATACTAAAAGTAGCTTTAAGAAATTTTGCAAAAAAACGTATCCTTCGTTTACCCTTTAAGGAAGAGGACATATGAAACAACAATCGCACAGGAAATAATTAATTACGTAGAAGACAAGAACAAGTCATTTTCCATTGTCTTATCAGTCCATAATTAAAGTTTTTTTTATTTTTTAAATTAAAGTTGGAGATAAGGTGATCATGACTATATATACGTTCACTAGACATGGAAGTCATTGATGCCAAACATAGAATATCCAATACCTGTCGCAGCTGGCCAATCAAGGAAGGTAACGTTCTGCTTGGGTCACTTGTAAAAAACTTTTATTTTTTTTAAAACCATGGGCGCCCAACGGTGTAAAGCTGACCAAGTGCAAGGTATTGAAACCTAAATTTCCACTTTATATTATATAAAGGACTCTAAATTTTGATCAGCTTTAAGTAGGGCAATATTCATATGCTATAGACTCTATATATGGGTAAAATGCAGGGAACATGATAATATTTGTCATGCCTTTATATGTCCCTGTCGGAACTAGTAAACCAAAAGAATATTCTCACATTCTATTAGCATATCCACTAACAGGATTGTTAAATTATAATTCTTATTTATTATTAATTTTGTCATCTTCGTCATTAAGAGTGTAGTAATCTTGTATTAATATTAAGGGTAGAATAGACTTTTACACCTTTCATGCAAGTCAATAAAAACCATTTTCCTAACCTTTTTTATTATTATTATTATTTTGCAGCTCAATGAGAGACTCTAATTTTGTTTTGTTTGCTTCTAAGTTGTATTATAATACCAATAGTTTAAATGTAAATTAATCATTTTTAACATAAAATAGTGAATTAATAAATATCCTTCCTATATTCTGGGCTTTCCACTTTGTTACTTTGATACAAATGTATTAATTAGTTGGCAAGGCGTTCTAGTACTAAAACCAGATTCCTCATTATCTCTATAAAAACAAAAAAAAACAAAACAAAACAAAACAAAAAACCATGATTTCTCAATATTTATTTATTTCCTTCCCAAACCTTTTGGGATAAACCATTTCGTATGATTTTTTTATAGGAGTTATGGCATAATCTGTTGAATTTTACAGATGTAACATGGATTTAGCCCCGTGATTAACATTAGTGCGAGCTTAGCTGTTGTCATTAGATTAATGGAAGTCATAATCAACACGCAATTAAAAAGTAACAATTCTAATAATTCAGAGAAGAAAAAAAGGCTAAAAAGTTAAAAAGTATTCAATTGAAGCCGCCTGTATGTCTGACTTTTCAATTAATTATCTGCTTTTTACAAAGTTTCCTCCTTACCTAAATGAGTACTCGGCTGTCGTTTGGGATTTCAATTCAAATTATATTATTTTATCTCAGTTTTTTTTTTTTTTTTAATTTTTATATTTTTCTAAAAAAGTTTATCTTTTCTGAAAAGTTAACAAAAATTTTTAACTGAAACTGTAATTTTTTAACTCAAATTTATTCATCAAACAGACCCTAGATTTTTTATTTTTTATTTTTGTTAAGTGATTTGAGGATTGTTCTTAAAAAAACAAATTCACAAAAAAAAAAAAAAACAAAACAAAACAATAAACAATGTCTGTTAGAGGTGTTGTTTTCATAATTTTCTTAGATATAACAAAGCTCTCCAAAGACTAAACCAGCCATTTGCTATTCATTAAAATAGTCCAACATGACTGAAGACTTGAGTTCAGTTTTTTTTTTTTTTTTAATTTTATTTTTTTATCCTTTACTATTCTCTCTTCAGTCACTGACACTTCATTGCATATATAAATAGGGCATCCAAGTGCTCCTCAAACATAACCAAAATCATAAAACAGATAAAGATGAAGTTTTGGAAATTGACCATTTTATCTCTGTTGTTGTCCACAATATTACAAGGAAGTTCAGCTGAGCAATGTGGAAGCCAAGCCGGAGGTGCTCTCTGCCCAGGTGGACTGTGCTGCAGCAAATATGGTTGGTGTGGTAACACAGCTGACTACTGCAACGACGGCTGCCAAAGTCAATGTGGCGGTGGCGGCGGTGGTGGCGGTGGCGGTGGAGACATTAGCACACTCATCTCAAGGGGCACCTTCGATGAGATGCTTAAGCATCGCAATGATGGCGGATGCCCCGCCAAGGGCTTCTACACCTATGACGCTTTCATCGCAGCCGCCAAAGCCTTCGCCGGCTTTGGCACCACCGGCGACGATGCCACACGCAAAAGGGAGATTGCTGCTTTCTTAGGCCAAACTTCCCATGAAACTACCGGTATATTTACTTTCTTTTTTCCTCAATAAAAAAAAGATCTAGTGTCTTCACGTCCCCCCAAATTAACTAACGTCGTTATGAAAATCTATTGGTATATATACAGTAAAGCAAAACGAACTGATCAGTATTTTTTCACTTATTATCTAGGGAGTCCAAAATCACCGAGATCCAGCATAAATTTGATTTGCTTTCCTTTTTATTTTTAGTTTAATAAGTGGTTGATGATGAAATTTTCTTTTAGGTGGATGGGCAAGTGCACCTGATGGTCCGTACTCTTGGGGATACTGCTACCTGAGAGAGCAAAACCCTTCATCTAGTTACTGCTCTTCAAGCCCTACTTATCCTTGTGCTGCTGGAAAGCAATATTATGGCCGTGGCCCCATCCAAATTTCATGGTAAGAATTTCCAACATATAGATATACATATACATACATACATATATATATATATATATATATAACAGGTTTTTAAACCATCACAATCTAAACCAATCAAATTAAAAAGGAGAAATTAGATGGATAGATAATTTTTTAATATTTATTTTTAAAAATACTAAACTTCAATTTTTTTAGAAAGAAGTCAATTAATATTTTTTTTAGGGTAAATTTCACATCTTTTCCTTGAATTTTAGGTCATGTCATAAAATACTTTATAAATTTTAATTTGTAATATTTCTTCTTTTTAAATTTTAAACTATTTGTAAATTTTCCTCTTTGGTTAGATTTTCAACTGAAAATAACATCTGCGGTGCACACCTTAACAAAAATTAAGGGTATTTTAGTAAAATCCTCAATTGGATAGACTTTATGTTTTTGAAATGGTCTAAAAATAAAAATAAAAATAAAAAATCTTCAAAAGCCAACTCATTTTCTCTCTCTCTTTCGAAGTCTCTCTCTCCATCACTAGCTTTGGCTTTTCTTTTCTTCTCCATCAGGCCATAACTAATCTCTATTCACTTGTGTTTTCTCTCTTCTTTTTGAAGTTGCGTTGATTGCCTTTATGATTTTAATTTTTCAGTTTGCTTAAATAGAAAACTAATTTTGTTAGAAAACTAAACATTAATTTCAAAAACTAGTGTTCCATTTGTAATTTGTTCTGCAAAAACTACATCTTCGTGGTTGTCGACGGGAAGATAGGTGGTGCTTGGGGGGTCTCTAAACTCTATGGATCTTTACTTAAATCTCGCTGAGGGAGGTGCGACGGCGAACTAAAGGCGGCAGGGTCAGATCTCGGAAGCACGGCGGCGTCAAAATCAGGGGTGGGGTGGACGGCGCGACGGAGATCCGGTAAAGTATGGCTGCAATAGGGGCAATGGCGGTCAGAGATAGGGGCCTGCGACGGAGTTACGGTGGAGGTGATGACGAGGCTGTGACGGTTACACGTGAGCTTCGATGGTGGGGATGCGAAATTAGCACATGGGCGGGGAGCACTTCGCCGGCGGGGAGCGGGGTGCCGGCGTGGAGCAAGACGCCGGAGCGCGCAGGAGTAAACCACCTCTGCTAAGTGATGGCAGAGAAGTTTGCTGGGCCTCCTTAATTGGCTTCTGTATTTAAGGGTTGTTAATTTGAATTTCAAGGGTAACATAATAATTGCATATTTAGCGTCTCAACTCCTATTATTAGTGCCACATTATTAGTGAGTGGCACGTGTCTTTTCGGTCAAATAGATCAGAGGGTATTTTACGACAAGGTCTAAAGTTCGGAGGAAAATTTTGATATTTATCCTTTTTCTTAACAATCAATCAAATAATTAATCGACGAAAATATATATTAGTATTGATCAATTAATAATTGATCATTCATTAATGATTAATCATTAATTAATTATAAGTATGTGTAGATCAAATTCTAACCTAAAAAATTTGCTAAAAAAAATTGACATTTTTGGATATGTATATATATTATGGATTTCCCATATTGAACAATTGCTACCATTTTTTTATATTGTCAGTTTTGGTTTCACAATTTGAATTTTACACCAAAGTTGTTGACATTAACTAGCAATAAACAACAATATGTAGGAACTACAACTACGGACAGTGTGGAAGAGCCATAGGGGTGGACCTGTTGAACAATCCGGACCTTGTAGCCACGGACCCTGTGATTTCCTTCAAGACGGCACTCTGGTTCTGGATGACCCCGCAGTCACCAAAGCCGTCGTGCCACGACGTCATCACCGGCATATGGAAGCCGTCCGGAGCTGATCAGTCGGCCGGTCGAGTTTCGGGATATGGTGCGGTCACAAACATCATCAACGGAGGTCTTGAATGTGGCCAAGGTTGGAAGGCTCAGGTGGAGGACCGGATTGGGTTCTACAAGAGGTACTGTGATATATTTAAGGTTGGCTACGGGAACAACCTCGATTGCTACAACCAAAGGCCTTTTGGATCTGGACTACTCCTCGTCGACTCCATATAATAGTTATAAGTTCCGATATATATCTCTTTTGTGAGGGCTTCGTTTTCTCATGTTGTCACGGCTATGGTGACAATATGGTTATAATAATATGGTTATATAATAAAGCATGTATACGTTTGACATGTGTATGGTAATAAGAAAGTACTTTAATCTACTTAAGAAATGAATTGCCCTGTAAAACAAACTATGTATGTATAACTTACATGTTTTGCAATTCGGGAGCTGTGTTGTATATGCAAGAGCGGTTTAGTATACGCTCTCACTGAAATATATTTCAATTAGGTCGACACTTATTTAGTATCTTATTATTTACCTATCACCTATATTATAAAGATAAATAAAAAGTTTAACAAGAAAATAAACCAAAAGTGATAAATGTGCCTGTGAGCGTCAAAAAGATAGTAAAAGAAAATGTGTAGGGAATCGAAAAATGTACACAGACCGCTAGGTAATAGCCGGGTGTTAGTCTTAAAGAATCAAGACGAAACTCTCATCTTATAAGTAAGCCTCAAATATTCTTTGTTAAAAACCCTCTAGCCAAAACCTAATAGGAAATATACCATGAGGAAAAAATATATATACATTATATTGAAAGAGTCAGTTAGTTACAAAATTTATAACAAAGAAGACATACCATATCCCTGTGGGGCGGCCGAGATGCAAAACTCTTGGCTAATATATTAAACCATCCAAGTAGCATTTTCAAGATTTACTTCATAAGAAGATAGTTTGTCAGGTACATGATTTCCTTCCCCAGAAGACATGAGAAACCCAGTAGCACGATATCATCTAACATAAAACCTCCATGGAACGTTCCTACTTCGAGATTGAAGGAGATCAACAACAACATAGGTGGCATCACATTCAAACCAAAGAAAATTCCAACTATATTGAATAGCAATATCAATCGCCATGATAACTCCAAGAAGTTCAGCCTAAAAGCATGAAGAATATCCGTAGGTCTAGCAAAGAATCCTTCACAAAATCCTCTATAGGTTCTAAAAATTCCACCACATCCGGTGAAGGGTTATGTGTGTCACTGCACTTATTTAATGAACGTGGAGCTTTACAGACTTTGTTCGGAAGATTAAAAGTCTTCAGAATTACAAGGTCAGTCTATGAATTGTTCATAGTGCTGGAATCCAAAGCATCATGCTTCATGCATATAATGTAGTTCCAAAACAAGACCCAAGCATATGTTGGATTATGAAATTCTTATCGTAAAAAATCAATGAATTCTTGATCTTAAAAGATCTTAAAAACGATACAAATTATCTAAATAATGTAAGAAATCCACAAGTTATACACTTCCGTACTCAGTTTGAAGTTAAAAAGCCGAATAGATTGCCTGCTTTATCGAGATGAACTTAAAAGATAGTCTCCAGTTAGGTTCCAAATAGCTTTCACAAAATTGCACACTTGAATATTCTTCTAATTTGACTATGGAATTGATCGTCAGAGTGATTAATTAAATATGTATATATATTATGAAATTTGAGATTTACTTCATTTGTTTTTCTTGAAAGAGGACAAGTGTCATTTAATGTTCAATTATATATGTTACAATGTGAAATTTATATGATCAATTACATAAAAATTTTATGAAATTTGTAATTTGCAATTAAATTTCGCTTGTTTTTTTAAAAGGATAAATAATTGATTAATAAACATGTTAAATTTGTCATAATTGTGTCAAATAAATTGTAAATGCATCAATTATGTATATTCAACATGTTAATTTAAACAGATTACCTGAGTTCGTCATGTCAACACACCCGTTTAATAAACGTGATGCGTTATGATTGATATTTTTGACACATTTAATAAATGAGTCATGTTCGGATTTATATTCTCGAACTTGATATATAATAAATAAACATATCTATGAACACGATAAGTTAACATGAATTGTTATCTTATCTGTTTAGTTTTTCATGTTTTTTAATAGCAAATAATCTCCACTATAATATGTAGACAGATATATATGGACACTATAAGTTAATATAAATTGTTATCTTATGTGTTTAGTTTTTCATATTTTTTAATAGCAAATAATCTCCACTCAATAAATTATTTAATGTGTTTAAACTATCTTAGTTATTTATTCAAAAGCCGTCACTAATGTATTGCTCTGTTCCCTAAAAATAGATGGGTTGATTAATATTTTAGTCCAGTACTGACATGAAGCTAGCCTTCAAAAGAGCCGCCCACGTGCCTAACCTCTGTTGCTATAAGATTTGTGGCCAAATGTAGAAAAATGAAAATATAAATACATATTTGTTTAGAAATATAGGGATTCATATCCGTATTCATATATACATTTATATATACATATAAAAATATGTATTTATCATATATAATTTTTCTTGTTAAAAAAGGGCATGCAGTTTGACATACCAATCAACAAATTTAAGAATTAAATCTAAGATCAAAATTAATCTCTATTATTGATCATAGTTGTATTAGGCTGAAAATCAATAAACATTTATTTATGTAAATGTCATGTTTAATTCTTTTTTTTTTTTATTTAGGTATAAAAGATTTGAACATTACATTTTGTGATATAATTAAATACAAAATTACCGTTATATTATACTTACAACCATAATCTAGAGGGTTTTTGAGTTTATAATCTTAACCTATGTAATCCACAATTTGAATTGGATTCTCAAATAAAGATTCCTTTTTTCCAAAACACCTATTTGAATTAACATTTTCAACTTGAATAAAAATAGTTTGAGCATTCCAATCCTAATCCATTTATCAAACAACATCTAAATTCTTTGTTCAACAAAATATCTTAGTTGTTTTTTTCTTATCTTTTTCGTTTTGAAGTTCATAATTAAGTAAGGGATATTTGTGATAAAAAACCCAATCAAAGAAAAAAAAATGACATCATCCAAATTTAGATGATTAAATTATATTTTGACAACTTTATTTTTTTAAGTTGAGAGAGTGAATAATTGATATCAGGATTCTTAGCTCAACTAAGTTGGCATCCAATAACAATCTCATCCTCTGTCCAATTCTCAACTAAATATTTTTAAAATAAAATAAAAATCATAAAAGAGGATGTGAAGAAAAGAGAAAATAAATGACAATCCGACCAGCATCAAGCGGAAATATAAAGCAAAAAGACAAAGATCAAAGAACGTGAAAAGCTGCAAGTCAGCCTCAAAAGATTAATGGGTAACTCTACACCTCCTCTAGTCAATGTCTAGAAGAAAAAAAAAATCATTAAAAGACTGGAAAATGAGTACATGTTTACTTTGTAAAGTCAACTAATTGCAAATTCTAGGTCAGAAAAATCTGATCATATCCCTAAATATTGACTGCCGAGGAACAGAAATATGGAGCATTGAACCATCAAGTGTCGTCATTTAAATCAATTGCACGCAAATAAACTTATCTGTAACATGATTCTCTTATCCAAAGATGTCTGAAGCCGGATAAATAATTAATAATGTGGCTTTACAAGACTAATCTCTTTAAAAGCTTTAAAACATTGATGCTCGCAAACTGAAGCTGACTTGTAAAGCCAATACATTTATATTTCTCTCTTTTTATCTCTAAGGCAATATGCTAATGATTTTATGAATTTATTTGTCATATTTTGAAATAGTAACGAAATATGATTAGATATTTAGAGAGTGAATATTATAACCAATGTGACTATCAGAAATTTAGACAGACAGACAATATTTATGGGACGACACTTGAAATTGTTTTAACTTTTGTCCATAACCATAAATTAGGATAGAATAGATAATAAAACCTTGGAATGTACATCAAAGAGAATTTGTTTCCCTATCATAACGGGAAAAATCGCTTGTCTTTATGCGTATAAATGGAGCATTTTCTATATCGTTATTATATTATTAATTTGTTATTTTCACCAGGACCGCATCCTTGATTTTCTTTTCATTTTTCTAATGCAAGTTGAGGCGGCGTCGAATCATACTCGTTTTTTGTTAGTAAACTAGTACAGTTTCTACGAGCACAAAAAAAATATATTAAAAAAGTTTCTGATCGCTACATTTTTTTTTTTCTCAAATATCAGAATACGTTTTCTTAAAAAATATATATTAAGAACCAAATTTTTTTGTCATTAGAAAAAGCATATATTAGAAGTTTCAGTTTTTTAAGCATGCATATTTTATAATGAAAATTGGAAGAACTAATTATGATCCATGTAGTCAGGAAGATGGACAGCTTTTTCATTTTGGTAATTATTTCTTTTTTTCCTCCGGAGAACGAAAGCAAAGTATTCAGGCAAAGTATTTTTATGAAGAAAGACAATTTTTTTTTTATGAACTTTATTTCTGTATATTTTTCCTGGCCAACTTTTGAAAAAAATAATAATATAATTCGAAACCAACAGTTCTACAATCTTTTATGAAAAAAACCAAAATTATTAATAAAAAAACCATTATTGTGCTATGCCTTCACAATAGATTTTTTTTTAATTTCTTATTTTACAGTATATGGGTTATATGCTCTCGTTTGTTAAATATAAACATTTCTATTAAATAAAAAATAAAAAATAACACTCTCCAAGTTTTAAATCTACAAAAAAATTTCTATTCAAACCCCTCCCCTCACACCCGTTAGAGTTACTCTAACGGGTCCCTCAGAAAAGATTAATAACACGGCCAATTATTGGTGTGAAAATACAGAATTGGACAATTATGATATCATTATCTTCTACATGTGCCCTTTCAAGGGTCATAAACTAGTTCAAACCAGCAAACCATGGTATTGTGGGATATTCCTGCTTCCTCTTATAAGCATATCCTTTTAGCTCATGAAGAGATACGTTAATGTTTTTCTCAGACAAAAGTAATATTCAGAATTAATGGAGCCAAATTAATGCCCTTTGGCTATGATATTAACGCACACAATAAGTTAAAACACTACTTTCACTTTGATTATAATTAGCTCTAATTCTGTCCACGAACTACTAATTTTCTATATATACACATTAGGAATAAGTACCTAACTCAACCTTGTGTTTAATCGGAAATGTCACAGTTTCATATAATCTGTGTTTTTAGTAGCTAGTGCCACAAAGTATCTCATGTGTTTTTTTCTTTAATTTCATGCTTAAAATCTCCGTCTTCACGAAATTTTGGTAAGATGAACATGTGAAAATAATAATAATAATAATTTTAACCACGTGATTGGTTAAATTAGTCAAATTTAAGGTGTTCAGAGATCAATCAATCAAACAGATCATTTGTACTTTGACATGACCCAATTTTATTAAAATGACAAAAAAAAAAAAAAAAAAAAGAAGAGGAAAACCAATTGTTTATATATTTACTTAATGCAACAAATTAATGAATATGATCAATATAACTTTGTGAAGTTAATTTGTTTCTACTTAATAATTAAGCTGAGCAAGTAAAACTTCATAAAGCACTGTTTCTGAGATATTGAATTTAAAAATCTCCCTAGTCGTGTAGGGAAAAATAAAAGACCAATAAGCGGCCATGAGTGAGAAGACCAACCTTTTCAAAACATTTATTATTATTAATTTTTAAAAAATGTTAGAAATATGAGCTTTAATATCAACTTTTAAGTAAGTTTTTTTTTATTAGTAAGTGTTTAAAGCATTAATTCTCACATTAATTAACTACATCTACATGTGAGTTGATACTCAAAAAATTATAATTAGAGTTAATATCCTTGACACTACTTTTATTTTTTAAATAACCTCAGAACATATGTTATAGACAAGATGGGATAATTAGTTATCTAATAAATCAAAGCAGTAGAGATTTGAACTCGTCATTATCCATGTCTGAATACTACTGGAAACTTTTTTTTTTTTTTTTTTTTGGTTGTCGTCGTCATTACTATATACAGATATATATATATATATATATATATATAATGTATGTATATGTAGTGGTGGTCACGACTTTGTTTATGTATCTTTAATAATGGATAGATCATATCTAATAATCCAAATTCAAATAAAGAAAAAATCATAGCATCTGATTGATGCTGTACGACGTCCGTCTCTAGGGATATGGCTCTCAATATAATAAATAATAATAATAAATTGGCATAAAAAACCACTCTTTTATCTAAAATTAGTGCACCATTTTTCTTATTACTTTTTTTCGTGTATCTTTAAGTAATCCTTATAGTTTGTTATGTAAAATGATATATATATATATATATATATATAATATCAAATTGATGAAAATGAGTGGAATAATAATGCACCAGGCTTTGTTTTTAAAATCTAAATTTAGATAATAATATGATGACTAAAAGGGAGCTAATTAATAACACAATTATTGTTTAATTAATGCCAATAATTTTATACTGGACTGCTGAATCAAATTATTTCATATTGTTCAAACGGATTAATTTAGCAACGACATGCAGGAGCATTTATAACTTTTCCTTGCCTGTCGTTTTCCAGCTCTATTGTCGTTTTGTTATATGTAGCTGATTTGGTCAATCAGTCAAATGTTACTATGTCGTCTAGTGGAACAGCCAGCAAAATGTTGCGTTTTCCCAGTGGAACAGCTTCTCTACGTCATGCCATCACTCTAACAAATTCAATTATTATGATAAATTCACTAAAATTTTTGGAGTCGGATCGTTGTTAAAGAAAATGTTATCTAACTATAAAATGCATACGATCAAATAAAAATAACTACCTCATCAACTTTTTTCACATATAAATACCATATAACAACTCAGCACCTTAACTATATATATATATATATATATATAACAAAATTCAATTTTTAACACCATCATTTTACACGTACCATCATTTTACACGTACCATGTTATGTAAATATGTCAAAATCCAAATCTTTAATCGTCTGCGAAACTTACTTTAACACCGTGATAAATGGTCAACTTCTGACAAGTTTAAGGTGTTGTTGATCTAATTTCCTCGTCTCCTATTACCTTTAGACATTTATGTGGTTAAAAAAAAGTGTCATTCTAATATTGCCACAAGGTAAGGGGTGTCATAATTTATTTTTTTCTCTAATTTATATATACACACAGACTAATTAATTAGAGTATAAGATTTCAGTAGGACCACACTGTCACTAATCACCATGTAGGTCCGGCTATAGCTTATTATTTCTCTGAGTCACATTTTCAAGAAATGGTGAGATGTACAAGTCACCGACATTTCTTAAATTTCAACCAACATTTCAAAATTTTCTAAGGTTTCAAAATATCTTTTGGGGTAAAATATTTTCTGAAAAATGGGAGAAATTTCAATAACTACTAAGTGTTAAAATATGAATTTTGGTGAGTTGCTATAACCTTTTACAAACCAATAATTAAAACCAATTTCCCCATGTGTTTTATTAGATTATCTTCCAAACCAATATACTCATCAATTACATTAAAATGAAAGGGTAAAATAGGAAAAAATAAATTTAAAGAAGTTCAGAATCCAACCCAAGACCAAAAAACATAATTAATAATAATAATAATAATAACATCATGGAAAAGAAATAAAAACAATAAAAATAACACCTTAGAAAGCTAAATGAATCCAAACAAAAAGTGATATCATTTATATATCTTAAAACCGTATCTCTTTCAAACATGACATTTATAGCACTTTTTCTTTTTTTTTTTTTCCAGAATTAATAATCTTATCTCTTTATAAATTATTGAGTTATGCCAATTTTTTCCAAGATCTTGAAAATCACAATCTCCACTTATTTATAAGTAAGTGCATAATTAGCGTTTCTCTCTATTGATGTAATGTTTTTTGGAGTCAAGACCTCTTCATCATTTCTGGGCCTACTTAAAGATATTTGACATAATATTACTCTGATATTTATGACTGTGTTGTTTTTACTAACTCCTATTTCCATCTTTTCATTCAATACATACACAAAATAGTATAAGTAATTGTGAGTAATTCCTTCATTTGTAGCCTTAGCAAATCGAAAAATTTTACAGACCACGTTTCCATAAAGAATAGTACTAGAAATCAACTCTAACTATATTTCAACTTTTGAGTAATACAAGACACATGAATTATCATTTATTTCAATTGATAACTATTTATATAATTATCGCATATTAAATTTAAAAAGTTACATCTATCAATAAAAAAAAAAAAACAATTGAAGGTTACGTAAATTTGTACTCAAAACTTAATATGACAATTCATCCTATCCCCATCAACCCTGATCCACAAACATTTCCACCATGAGTTACGTTGCCTGCTGCATTAATGTACATGGAGCCAAACAAAGTAGGTATATGCACAACACAGTAACTAAAACGAATTTCCCCATATGTTTTTTTTTTTTTTTTTTTTTTTTTTCAAATTGGATTATCTAGATATCTTCCATATCCTCATCGCTGTATATTGTAGATATCTTCCAACCTGATCCACAAGCACCCTCTCAAAGTCTCAACCCTGATCATGAAAAAAACCTTTTTTAACAAGTAGTACTTCTAATTTTTATTAGCTCTCCAAGTAAACATGAAGTGCTTTTGGGGCTCATTTGCAAGTAGTTTATCGATATTATGTCTGCTGTGCTTGTGCTTCTCCTCCTCCATCCAAGCAGCCTCAGCAGGGCAAGCTGGCGGCGGTTCCAGCGTGGCCGATTACTTGACGGAGGACCTTTTCGAAGCCATTCTCAAGAATCGTAATGACCCTATTTGCCCGGCCAGGGGATTCTACACCTACGAGTCTTTCCTTGAGGCTGCAAAGAATTTTTCCGACTTCGGCACCACCGGCGACCAGGAAACCAGGAAGAGGGAAATTGCTGCCTTCTTCGGCTTAACTTCCTACCTCACTTCGGCGCCCGGTACTTCATTTTCTCATTATATTCTCCCTTTTCTCATATATATATATATATATATATATATATTTTGGAGAAGGGAGGAAAGTACTTATTATGTTCCATATTATTGTTAATATTATTATTAGGATAAATTGTTAGATTTGTTCTTGAATTTTTAATTTTGTGCAACTTTGATCTCTGATCTTTTTTTCTTAGTTGAAATGTCTATAAATTATTACAATTTTACTACAATAGTTCTTTCCGTTAATTTTTGGACGGAATCTGTTAGTTAGCATCATTTTTTGATCAAATTACTAACAAATTCCGTTCAAAAATTAACATAAATGACTATTATAGCAATATTTTAATAGTTTAGGGGTATTCTCTAATCCTTTTTTCTCAACTGGAGTGCCCTTAAACTATTAAAAATATTACTACAGTAGTCATTTTCGTTAATTTTTAGACAAAATCAGTAGTTAGCCCCATTTTAAAAAAGTCAGCAGAAATGACTATTATAGCAACATTTTAATAGTTTAGGGCATTCCAACAATGAAAAAAAATCAGTAACCAAAGTTGCACTAGGTTAAAAGTTTAGGGATTAAATAAGCAATTTACCCTTACTATTAGGAATTTTGAAATTATTTGTATTTATTGTAATTTGAGATATTTCTTCATTTTAAGTGATTGTAAATTTATATTGTAAGTATTAGATAACTTATCCGTTTTTTAAATTTATATTGTAAAAATTAGACAACTTATCCATTTTTGAAATTTATAACTATGAATTTATATGAGAGTCAATTCCATGGACTAAAGCACATTTATGTTAAACATGTTTGTGTTCTCTATCTTCTAAGTTTTTGCTTCATAATTTTCTTATTTAACTTTATTAAGAGCAACTAGTGATACATTATATGTACCAATATATATATATTTATCTGTGTATATATGTAGGGTGGTGGTGGAGAGGTCAAAGAGGATCAGATGAATATAGTTGGGGATACTGCATTGCTAAGGATCCATACCCAGGGAGCTACGATTACTGTGAACCTCTGGCAACGAATTATCCTTGTGTCCCTGGTCAAAAGTACTATGGCCGAGGCCCTGTTAAACTATCCTGGTAATTTGAACAATATATTCCCAAAAAAAATGCTGGTCTGATAAGTTTGGAATATTTGTTTTGATTGTATAAATTAATTTAATTTTAATTATAGATCTTTATGATCACCCACCATGATCTTCACAACTGATTATGAATGTGTTGAGTTTATGCGAATAAAAAGTCTCACATTAATTAGGTAGAGAATTGAGATGGACTTAAAAAATACTTGGATTACTCCTCCTAATAGATTAATTTTACAAGTGGATATCAGAGTTAGGTTCCAGATGTAGTCATGTGTACATGTGAAATGAACCCTAGAAAAAAAATCAAACGATGAATGGTAACCCCAGAAAGATTGCAATGGCAAGAAAATCCGTGGTGTGACCTCTCGAGATAGAAAACTCCATGTAACGCGGGTCCTGAATTGATAAAGATCTTGATGGAGTATAATCTTCTTGATTTTCCTGTTTGAGAGCATCATCTGAGGGGAGCTGCAGCGATAGTGAGTTTCTGTTCGAGATGGAGATTGTAGAGTATGTATGGAATGTATGAACAAAGAGATCCGAATTAACTAGACATAAAATTAAAAATGAAATTAAAAAGAATTTGGGCTACTCCTCCGGAGAATGTTAGTATAAATTGTTGTCACAATACTTAATAATGCTAACAAAAGTTGTGCGTTTAAATTCAGGAGCTTCCACTATGGCCAGGTTGGAGAAGGAATTGGATATGACCTTCTATCAAAGGCAGATCTTGTGGCGGAGGACCCAGTCATTTCCTTTAAGACGGCACTTTGGATCTGGATGACACCACGAGGCTGTGGGACGGGAGTGCCGTCGCCCCACGAAATCATGACAGGGAAATGGACGCCATCGGATATCGACTTGAATGCTGGACGGAGTCCCGGGTATGGTGCCGTTACAAACATTGTCACGGACGGCAGTATTTGTGGCCGTGGATGGGACCCGAAAGATGAAAACGCTGTTAGGTACTACAAGAGAGTCAGTTATATTTTTGGGGTTGATGCTGGGAAAAACCTTGATTGCAACTACCAGCTTCGTTTTGGTGAATGTCTTTCCAAGGCTACCAATATTAGTTCCATGTAACTAAAATAATATTGTTACCTGGTTTTTTGTTTATCTCTCGTGCATTGTTTGTGCGGGTGAATAATTTTTGGTCCACTTATATATATATATATATATGTTGATAGGACCAAAATCCCTTGTGAAAAAAAATGGACTTGTTGTATACTAGTAGTTGTACTAGTTGTACCTGTAGCTGTACTAGTGAATAAGGTTGTTTCTAATGCCAAACCCACTTCTGAGCCAAGAGTTTTGCTTTGGTGAGCTTCTTAGTATTATTATTTTTAGAGTGATCTTCGTAGTTTTTTAACGATTACATGGATTCTTTTTTTTCTTTTCCTTTTTTCTTTTTTTTTTTTTTTTTAATTTCTAAGCACTAAGTACGAAGTTTCGTTGAGGGTCCATTGAACCGTACGGAGCATTTGTAATAAGTGCTTTGGATGATATTTCAAACAGCAGTACTAACGATTTTAATTTCAACTTTTGAATAAATGGTAAGTTGTTATTTTTTATTAATAGATGTAATCAATTGATGTGATAATATATTAAACAATTACAAATAAAATGATGATAAAACATGTGTAGATTGGTCCTTAAAAATAGGAATAAGAGAGTTGGTGTCCAAGTATGTTTCTATTTCAAATAAGGCAAGCTCCAGTTATTAGTTATTAATTCCAAAGAAGTTAATTGCTGTGTGCAGATATAATTGTTGCTTGTCTGCAGATTAGGTGTGTTCTCCATCTGAATCAAGGAAGACTTGTTAATTCAGAGCTTGTCTATAGTCTTTTTTGGATTTTGGTGAAACTAATTTTGTACTAACAAAGACTCGTTTGATGCAGGAATTTGGAGACATTGATATGTTCGTTTTTTAATTAGCAATTAATTAACTTTTCATGTTAAAATAATTTTGGATGCTTTGAGCATAAGCATGTGCATGGACGTAACTATCATATGGACCCAGAACTTGCATTGTGCTCATGGTTGCCCATTGAAATTTCTTTAGAAAAATAACAATTTTCCTCCATTTTCCTTCTTTTAGCCCCTTAAAACAAACAAAAACAAAAACAAAACAAAACAAAACAAAAAAGTCAATTTTAGGAATACTAACCACCTTGCAAACGCGTTTTTTTGGCATTTCACAAGATTTGAAAGTTTCAATAAATGTAAAGTCATGCCTGCGGTGGCTGTAGAGTCTAAAGTGAATGTCTTTCATTGATCTATGTCAACATCGATGTCGCTTGTTAATATAAATTCAATTGATAGCAACAAGCATTGATATGAAATTCCTCAAATTTTCTTTTTTTATTATACGTGTGATCTAACAGATGGTTAGACCAATTCAAACAAAATATCTTTACTAACAACAAATTACTTTATATGATATAGGAATAGTTATAAGTTTGCACCAAAAAAAAAAAAAAAAAAAAAAACACGTCGTCTTATACAACTCGTCGAACTCACAACCCTACTCCAACTCTACTCCATCTCTCCTTCTGACCTTGTCTTACTCCAAACTTCAGTGCTTGCTTTCAGTACTCGACTTATTCCAAATTATACCCACTTTCAGCACCACTCACGCGGCCTTACTTTAGATGGTCCCAATGCATGCAACATGTTTTTTTTATATTAAAAAAAAAAAAAAAAAGCCTAAGAAATGCTATGATTTTTCTCACTCTAAAACTTGTAAAGTATGATTCTTCACTTGATGAGATCACTAGAATAATAAACTCTTTAGATATGATAATGCGTCTACGGTTCCCTTTTTTTTTTTTTTAGCTATTTTAATAAATCATATATAAATGTTCCTGCATCTCGTGAGTCGTGACATAGGATATCGAATAATTAGTTAACTAAAAGTTTTGATTAATTTGCAATTTATTTGATTTTCAGAATAAGATTGTGTTGAGATCACGTTGTTGAAAATTAAACGAATTTTTCTCCGAGTTTAGAATTATACTGAGTTAATTTTATGCTTATTGCTGTCTAGGTTCATTTTTTATTAACTCCAGTTTTGTGTAAATATAATTTTCGAGTTAAACTGTTAAGAATTTTGGAATGGAAATTTGATTAGGTTCCATTTAGAATTGATTTATTTAAAATTGCTAACAGCTAACTATAGAACTTGCCTGCACAATGCCGAGATCAGACGTGTCTACAGTAGGAGCACAACTCAATTTTTGAGAAAATTTGAAATGCAAGAACATCATTAACCCCAATCCGATTTCAAGGCAGATCTTGTAAATCTGACTCTAGACTTAGTGGAATGAACTTAGGGACGTTTGATAGCTACATTATTCCAAGCTAAAATTTCATTTTCTTTCCATAATAAAAATGGAAAATGGGTTTATTTATGAAATTACTTTCCCCTCATTTTACCACTTTCACAACCATTTTAAACCTATTTTGCATCGTAACATTTTTAGATTCAAATGTTTCTCTCTTTTTTGTTTAAAGTTTTAAAATGTCATATTAAGACGATTTTTTTTTATTCCAAAATGTTCATAATGTATGTAACATATTTTGATAGGGTATATGAATAGGGATTTATTTGCATCTAAGATATATATAGGATTAAAAATTCTAACATTTATTATATATTTGCATTTCTGTCTTTGCAATGTTAATCAAGGTCTATTTTCTTAATGCTTTTAGTGTAGGAAGGAATTTAATTAGCATCATTTACAAAAACTTAAGAGGACGAAAGTGTAAGTAAAAAACATAACTAAGTTTTATTTTTTTCCTTTGTTTTTCTAAATTCCTAATGAGATTATGAAGGGATGCCAAGTATATAGCTTTTTGTATTGGTTCCGGAAATTTGGGCTCTAATTTTCGATACTTATCTTAATAGCTTTTTTTAACGTACAAACAAAATAGTTGAACTTTATATTTCATGATAAATATAAATACTTGTTGTTAAACTATATTTACAATCATTTTCTTTAACCTAATAATTAATAAAGTTAACTTGTGAAGTCTAATTAATTAACACCTTACGCAGAAACACTCGAGGCAATCACTTTCTTTACCCAAATAGTTAGTATTAAGTTGTGCCTTATGCTCCTGCTGTTGGCAGACTAATGAATGTCATGGTTTGCACTAGACCAGACATAGCACACATGTAGTGGGAGTTGTGAGTAGGTACATGAGCAATCCGAGAAAACAACATTAGGAGGCAATGAAGTAGATTCTCGGTATTTGAGAGGTACTAGGACAAAGCATATTCATGTTTATCATGCTAGGACAAAGCATGTTTAGGTCCGTTATTTTATAGGATAGAGCCTTGGCACTTGAAAAGATTAAGGGGAGTCAAAATCTCGTAGATATATTGACCCAAACTGTTACGATTACAAGAAACTGAAGTTGCACACAACTTCAGTTGAACTTCTCTCTTGAAGATTGAGGAGTTGTGCTGCTGCAAAGGAATCATTGATGGTGGATTAGTTTCAAGTAGGAGATTGTTAAGTTGTGGAGATAAATTAATACCCTACATAGAAATGCCTTACACAAATTCAGCGTGGATCGACCCACTTGTAATTTTGATTGCCCTTTTTTTTTCTTTAAAAATAGGAAATACCATCGTCGGGGATTATTATGAAAGAGGCTTGGAAAAAAAGAAAAAAAAAAAACACAGAGTTTTGAGGGTCTGCGATTTCTATTGTAATTCTTAATCATAGAGAATTATTGTAATAAAACATGATATAGTTTCATATTAAGATGAAATTTTATATAAAAATTTATGTGTTTATAATTATTTATTTTTCTCATGCGATTTCATTGATCTTGATAATATAAAATTAGTACACTAATTCGTAACAGTTAAGAAGGAAGAAGAATGAACAAGAAAAACAACAACAAAGTACTGATGCCAAACTGAAAAAGGGAATAAACTATCAATTAGACTCGAAGTCCTGTTTTCACTGAGAGAACATGTATAACGTGTCGTGTTGTCGCCATTTCAGCCAAATAACATTAATTTTGTGATGTATAATTGCCTCTTCCAATTTTCCAATTTTTATGCCGTCAATTTGCTTGACTTGATCAGTCCCAACAAGGTATGTTGTCCATTTCTGTAACTATATAGACATGTGTGTGTGTGTGAATGCAATTCATTTTCATGCTTGATGCAGGGTTAATACCTTGGTGGACCTCCAGTTGTCCACGGAAATCCGCCATCATTTACAATAATTTTTGTCCTCTTGTGACGACTTGACTTGGGATATCATGTACTAACGCTGCACTGGAATTCAATTAATTTAACAGCAGATGCTACAAAATCCTAATGTCAACATCCAATTATACTAGAATTTTAACGTAAAACACCTATATATATTCTTAATCAGTCGATATTTCTCATTGTTATTTTAGGGTGATAAAGAACCTAATCTTAGATCTTCACAACTAGCAAACCCCAGATTTCAAGAAAAAGATAGCACATGATCTTTATTATCAAGACTAGACTCTGCGTGTGTCATGACTTAAATTTAAGACCTGATAAAGATAAAGATTCTAATTAAGTATTTTTTATCACCAAGTCACCATCATCGGTGGTTATTATTTAGAAATTAATTGAATTTGGATGAGTACAGCTGTTTTGATCTGTTGCACTCATCTCTACAAGGAAAATTCATGTGTTCCCTTGAATTGCCGTGTCGGTTTGGGCTCGTCTATTATACATTCCCAAGATGTTTGCCTAACTCTTTGTTTTGGTATCAAATTTATTCGACAAGCATTTATATTAACCACTAATATTTGGTTCAGAATGTAGAACTCCATTCTTACTCGAAACCTTTCTACAAACCCAATTTTTGTACAATGGAATTTAAAAAAAAAAAAAAAGTGTCTTAACCAGTAAAATTTTGATGTGCCTACATGGAGTTAAAATTTTCTCGAGACAAATAAAAGTGTTTATTTTGTGAAATGTCAATTTACCATCTTATGATATGTTAACACTCGGATAAAATAGCACCTGATTAAGCTTTGTATCTTAGGTATTATATGGCGTCATAGAGGAATTTTGTCAATATCTGATGGTTCTTTTGTTTTAGTTTGCATTTGGGGAATATGCTTTTTCTATAAATTATGCTGCAAATGATAATTTATTTATTTCTTAACACATTTTAAAAAAAGAAAAGAAAAGAAAAGAATAAATCGTTGATCACTTTTTGAGCTAAAAGCTTAATCGTTTTTTGGCTGATCAGATCTTTATTTGGATAGTGACAAGTTTTTAAACTTAAAAAAGAGACCGTAGTCCATGAACTTATTAAAATTTTTTCCAAGTCTTTTTAAATTATATTTTTCTTTAAATCTTGATGCAAAATAATCAATTTCCATTTATTTATTTCATTATCGGTCCTTAAAATATAGCAAAAGTATCGTTTTCATCCTATTTCGTTAACAATTTAACGAAAAATGCCTCAACTAGATTTATTGACAATGACTTTAACCGGTTTAGGAACTATATATAGTTTCTAATTTAAAATTTTGGGATATTCTTATTAGGAAAATACTAGAAACACTAACTCTAATCTTGATTTTTGAACACTTTTATAGTATATGAGTTGTTATTTCTTTATTGATATGTATTTAAAAAATTACCACATCAATTAATTATATCTATCAATTAAGATAATAATTATTGTCATATAAATTGGTACTTAATCAAAAGTTAATAGAAATTGGTAATATTATTATAGTTCCTCAGTTCTTTAGCGGTGGAGGAGTTGGTCTCTACAGTATAAATTTCGATTGTCTCCCCTTGATTTTGTACATTGCAAAGGCAGTAAAATTGATAACATCTGTCAAAATTTTTGTCAAATTCGTTATAAAGCAACAAATATAAAATTTATTATGTCAAGAAATTTTTTAGCCAAAAAAAAAAAACCCCTAAGCTCGATTCATGGCTACTACCACTAAGGGGTGTGCATACATGGACACAGGTTGGGTAGTTGACGGTGGTGGGGAGGTGTCAATTTTCGTAAAACGAATAATTTTAGGACGTCGTTCAACTCATGCTTTGTTCTTAATGACTAAAATATATGTCAACAAGTAAGTGAATACATAATCTAATAATAATTTCATATTTAATTTCTCTAAAAAATTAAGCATGTGTTTGGTGCTAAGATTTGGATTGTAGAATTTAGATTTTGATTGATTGTGCGTTTATCAAAACGTTTAAATTGCTTGAGTTAAAAAGTGTAAAAACTTAAAATGTGTTCGGAAAAAAAAAATGTATCAATATGGAGTTTGTTTCGTTCTTCTCGAAATTCTATGCAATTTTTTTATAAAAAAAATCATTTCATTTGGACTTGTCTATGTAAAGTTATGAACTTTTAAAGTTTGAGTTACAAAACTGTGTGAATAATGAAGCTGAGAAAAAAAGACAAAAACTGGATTGTAATTGTATAGCTTGGATTGTTGGTACAAACAAGCCCTGAGAATTCGAATTCCCCACCACAAATTCAACAGCAAAAGAAATGACAAAAATATATTTCAACAACTAATTACATAGATAATCTAATAGTAATTTCACATTTAATTTTTCCAAAAAATTAAGAGTTCGAATCCCTAATCCAAAATTCAATATGTGTATATATATATATATATAGGGGTGGCAATACGGGTCGCGACACGACGACACGAATCGAAAACGACACGAATTTTACGGGTTTGGGTTGGGAAAAATAGTGGTCGTGTCGTGTTCGGGTCACCCAAAATTGACACGAAAAAATTCGTGCCGTGTTCGGGTTGACACAAATTTTTCCGTGTCAATTTCGTGTCAGATGTCGTGTCAAATTCGTGTCAATTTCGTGTCAATTTCGGGTCAATTTTGGGTCCAACCTAAATTTCGTGTCAAATTCGTGTCAATTTCGGGTTCAACCTGAATTTCGTGTCAATTTCGTGTCGCGGCTCAATTTCGTGTCGCGGGTTAATTTCGTGTTGCGGGTCAATTTCGCGTCGCGGGTCAAGTTCGGTTCGTGTCGTGTCAACCCGTTACGTGTTCGTGTCGTGTTCGTGTCGTAGTTTCGTGTCGTTTTCGTGTCACGGGTCGTGTTCGGGTTGGAGAAGAAAAAATTCGACACGGCTCAAATACGACACGAATCCGACACGTGACACGAATTGCCACCCCTATATATATATGAGTAATTGACCTAAATAGTCCTTGAACTCCTTCAAAAATGACGATTTAGTCCCTATTCTTTTTTTTTTTTTTTACTTTTTTTACCGAGATAGCTCTAAACTTCTATTTTCTTGGCCATTCCAGTCCTTTCCTTCTAAATCCATTAAATTTCTAAGAGAATGAGTCATGCGCAATACATGTTATCTAATTTAAAAGGGTATTTTAGTAATTTAATAATATTTAATTTAAAAATTATCTCTCTCTCTCCCCTCCCCCTTGAATCAAAAGCGCAAATCTGGGGGGTAGGGCCAAGATCGACAAGGAACCGGGGGGGGGGGGGCGACTCAAATTTCGCGAAGGGGGGTGGAGCAAGCTTGGCGAGTTTGGGGGGGGGGGGTATCGAGGTCAGCAAACGAGGGGCAACGCAAGCCCGGTGGGAGGGGGGCGAACCAAACTCATATTTCGCGAACTCGAGGGAATGGGGTGCGAGAACCCATCGCGACTGTGTAAGGGGGCAACCCAGATCAGAACTTAGCGGGGTAGGGGCGCGCCGGCTAAAGATGGAGGCTGTGGGGACCTGTCTACAAAGGTAGGTAGAGAAAGAGGGGGAGGAGGGGGAAGGGAGAGAAAGGGACTTTTTGGAAGATTTGAGGGTATTTTAGTCTTTTTACTACAAAAAAAAAGTAAATTTCAGTAAGATTCCGTTAGAAATTTAACGGAATTTGACGGAAAGGACTGCAATGGCCAAAAAATAAGAGTTTAGGATTATCTCGGACAAAAAAAAATTAAGAACCAAACCATCATTTTTGAAAGAATTTATGAACTATTTAAGCCAATTACTATATATATATATATATATATATATATTTCAAGCTTGCAGCAAAAGAAATGACTAAAATATTTTTCAACAATATATATATTTCAGGCTTGCTGGAAAAGAAAACTCTCCATCTAATAGAACTTCACACAACATCTCCGTTTATATATATATATATATATATATATATAGAATTATACAAATAAAGTTTAAAAAAAAATCCAAGAATATTCCAGTGAGCAAATTAATGTAAAAAACTGTTCTTCAACTAGAGCAGCAAACACTTGGGAATTACATTACAGAAAAAAAAGTTAAAGCCATCCTCTTCGACACAAGTAATAGCTGGAGATTACATTCCAACATATCAAAGGATGGCAAAATTTTCATAAACATATTAAACAAAAGAGAGAGAGAGAGAGAGAGAGAGAGAGAGAGAGAGAGAGAGAGATGTTTATTTACAACACGGCAGCTACATTTTTTTTTCCCTTGGCAGTACCACCCGTTGTGAAAAAACAAAAAACAAAAACAAAAAAAAAAAAACAAAAAAGAGAGAGAAAAGCTAAATTAGGCATAATTATTATTATTATTATTATAATAGTAATAATAATATTGATTGGGCTAGAAGTTGAGAATATTGGCCAAGGGGGTGAGGCTTTGAAGCCAAGGGCTGCTCAACAAAGACCAATTGTCTTGGGAGGCCCAATCCAGGCCCAACTTGCTAGGGACTTGGATCTCTAGAAACTTGTCTTTGTACCCATGTGGTAATTGCAAAGATGTGGAAGAAGAGCCTCTCAGGTCCAATAATGTTTTTTCTCTCTCAACATTCTTATTGGCCTCCATATTTGGCACCACCACCTCTTCAACTTCTTTCTTCATGGGGACCAATTGGTGTATGGTCATTATTTGTGGTGCCTGTGGTGGTGGTGGTGGTGTTATAAGCTCTTCCTCATGTTGGCTGCAAAATGAGATGCAAGTGTCCATTGGAGACACCGGTGCATTTTGAAAGCTCTTTAGCTCCTCCTCCATTGCCACCCTCTGCTCTAGGACCTTCAGTGAAGTTGCCTTCCTATACACCTTGCACAACACTATGTCCTGCGTTCACATTAATAATCCAATCATTAATTCTTTACCGTCATTTATAATATCCATCGTCTGATTTAAATTTTTACGACCGTGATTACTAATTATTTCTTGCCCTGCATTACTTGTCAAAAGTGTGTAAAGATCGATACATGTCCCGTCAAGTTCTTAAACTGTTACTCGGAACCTTATTCATTACACTAAGTTTGCGTTTGATGTACAGGTTTGAAAGGAAATTTTTAGGTTGAAGTTGATTGACTTTTCAAAAACTAATTAGAATTTTTGTTAACTTAAAAAAAAAAAAAAAAAAAGACAAAAAACTCAGGTTTAGACCTGAGAGCCAAAATGAAAGCGAAAATAGATGTTACAAGAGTATGAAAATAAGACCGAACATGAAGCGTTTTACCTTTGACAATTTGCAGTGATCAGGCAGGCGATACTCGTTCATGACCCAATCGGTCTTGGTTCCTCTAGGAGCTCTGCCCCTGTAGAACACAAGAGTCTTTCTCAGCCCGATCACCCGCTTTGGCTCCGATAAGCTCACGATCCGACGGTCAGAACCCGTCGCTTTCCAAAAGCCTCTCTCCGTCGTCCGGTTAGGCCGTCCGCCACTTCCGTGCTTCCTGTCCCTCGGCACAAAGAAGTACCATTCTCTTTCCCCAATCTTCGCCTTCCCTATATTAGACCAAACAACAATTGTCATACTTTCTCATGTCACTAAAAAATATATATATACTAGACTAACATAAGACATGATTAAAAAAAAAATGAAAAAATATGTAACATATATATATATATATGTATGTATGCATGTAAACGTACCAGGCAATTCCCAAGGGTCATAGTGATAGATATTGAGATAGCCAATTATGTCAAATCTCATCTTCCCGGAAATCATGTTCTTGAGGTAGAAATCAAGAAGCTCTTCCTCCGTCGGATGGAACCGAAAGCCCGGGAGTTCGAGTACTTCCGGTGACATTTCATCCATGGTGTTGGTTGCCATTGAAAGGGGTTAATTTGTAAGTGACAAATGTTTTTTTCTCTTTCTTCCTTAAAAGGTTTTTAGTGATGAGAACTTGTTGTAAAAGCACACATAAAAAAAAAAAAAAAAAAACACACACTTTGAAAGATAATAAAATATCAAAGTGAAGGATTTGGGATAGAAACAGATAGATGTTGTGAGCGCTGTTTTATAATCTTAGCCAATGCTCGACATTGGACTCAGTCAGTCACCAAAGATATTGGGGGGCAAAAAAGTCATGTTCATAGAAAATGGGGGAGTGGGGCCCTCATTGTAGTGGGACCCACGCGGCTTGAAGTAAAGTCCTTATAGGAAAAAAAAAAAATTTTAATAAATTAATAAAATTTTTGTCTGACGTGGACAAGGACACGCAATTAATTTCTCTCTTGTCTGTGCTCTAGCTTGACCTCAGAGTTCTTTATGTTTTGGACTTCTACTTGGAAATTATTCCCATTATTCTAGTATGGAGGGGAATAATTTCCAAGTAAAATTTTCTTCCCACATAATTTTTTTTTTTAATATAAATTTTCTACCCACATAATTTTGATCTTTGAAAAACAAAACTATAGGGAATATGAAATTGCACCAAATGTTCAATACTTAGTAGACAAGTCTACAAGTCTACGGTCGGTTCAATGTTCAATGTTTGGTAATATATTTTACTTTGAGTCAGTCTTAACTCGTTGCTTCCCAGCTTGTTTCTAGGAATGCAGAAGTAAATCATCAAAAACCTTCTAGTTTGCTTATCTTGATTTCAACACTTTTAAAGGTTGTTCAACTTAGAATTCTTTGTTGTCTGCACCAAGAAATCATGAAAAGAAAAGACCAAGGGCTCTCATACATTTGTTTTAATATGGTTGCTGGCAGAGTTTCGCTGTAATTATATATCTGAAAAAACTCAATTTAGTTTTTGTCTGTTTTTAAACTGTTGATTAGTTTTACTATTTATCTATTCCAATTATAACTTAAAAACTCAAACTTCAAAAGTCTATAACTTTGTATATACAGTCCAAACGTGATGATTTTTTTTAAATTACACAGAATTTCAAGATAAATGAAACAATCCATATTTATCGTTTTTTTCTAAATACATTTCAAGTTTTTACATTTTTTAACTCCAGTTAGCCAAAAACACACCAAACACACAATTTAACTCCAACTTAATTCAAATTAAATTTTTTTCAACTCCAACTTATCAACCAAACGCATGCAAAGTTTTTTTTTTTTTTTAAACATACATTTTTATGCAATATAATATTAAAACGATGTTGAATTAAACATGTAATGATATTGATGTGAATAGAGATTAAATGCATAACAATTTTGATATAAATTAAGATAAAACGTGTGATAAATTTTATTTTAATTGAGATTAAACGCGGATTTGGAGCACGTATGTCCTACCATAAAGGTCATGTTACTTTACGGTTTAGTAACAAATCATGCTTTCTTTTTTTTTTGTTTTTTTAACCTTTAGCCCCACATATATTGCAGAAAACAGAGTAAGGCTGTAAGAGAACTTGGTTCTAGGAATGAGACCCATGTTACATCATCTTGCAAACAAAACTGCAAACAAATTTTGTAATCACTAGGAGAAAATTTTGGAAGTGTATGAAAAAATACCCAAGTGATAAGATATGGTTTTTTATCATAAGATTTTCAATAATTTTTTTTTTTAAAGTGTGATACTTTTCTTAACATATTATGATTTTGATATGATCTCATTTTTAAAATCTGAGTCATCTCACTTGATTTTTTCTATACCCTAACACATATTTCTCCTTATAACAAAACTACTAACCTTAGCAAAGAGGGGCATCGAAATGCATATTTTTAAGTTTAAAACCTCTCTTAGCATCATTTTATTTGATTTTGCTTTAATCCAAAAGTAGAAAGGTGTTTCCCTCAAAAAAGCAAACCCAAAAAAAAAAAAAAAACACTTTTGCAATTGAGAAAGAAGTTGAAGCATCAAAGCACTTTCTTTAAAAGTATATTGTAATTTTGTACAACGATTGTTACATTAAATTGCATGAACTATAACTAGTTTGAAATTTATGAAGCAAGATAGTGCTTAAAGGAAGCTTAATTATAAAGGATAGTTGACTTGTGGGGTCAACATGACCGGGATTTATTGACTTTAATTGGGATTTTTTTTTCTAATTGGAAAAGAGGCGATTAATCAATCAATTACGGCATTTAAACGAGTTTAGATTGAGCTATATGGAATGGTGGAGGGCCCTCTCAAAAGTCTATTTAAACAGGGTAGCCACAAAAACTAATACAAAGAGACCAAAAAAAACAAAAAAACAAAAAAAAAGAGCTTTCAATCAAGTTGTCAATTCAAATCAACTCCGCGTTTTTTACATCATCTATTTCATACTCATATATTTCTAAAGAGAGAAAAAAATTTATTTATATATATATATATATATGAAACTATATGTATATAACTATCTATGAGCAAATACTCAAAACACCCGATGTGTTTAGTGTAAACACCAATTTTATCCCTTCTATTATACAAATGTCCAAATCACCTTGTGTGTTTTTAAAATCAGTCAAAAAAATCCCCCTGAATCAATTCAATTTATGAAAATATCAAGCTTGTCCTTCCCAATTTATAATAAATACAATTTAAAACATTGTTAAACTCAATAAATAAAATGATTATGAAAACTTACAAAATTCTCAAAATAATTGAAACATTTTTTTAATAAAACATATGTTTGATTCGTTAAGTCATATTTAAAATAACATTTAAGATAGATTGGTAAGGATAATATGGATATTTCCTAAAATTTAATTGTTTTCGGAAGTATTTTATGATTGACTTTGCAAGTACATAGCAGTTTTGGACAATAATATACTAAAAGGGGTACAAGTGATATTTAGATTAAATGTAAGGATATTTAGGATATTTTACCTATATTTATATTTATATATTTATTTATTTGTAATGTTGTTTGATGGGAAATTTTGACTTAAAGAAGTCTTTATCAAAGACTTGAAGAAGTCCGTCCACAAGTAAACGCTGAGGCCCTTTTATTTTCTTCTGGTAGTGCCCTCTTAGGCCTTGATTTTTCGTCTGTTTCTCTCTCCCCCTTTTCTGCCATGGCTTTCTAATTAAAGAACTTGAATAAAGATTTCTCTTATTAAACAGTTGAATAATTAAATGCCACTATATTATCTTTGATCTTTCTGTGCTATTTCCTCGAACTTTCCTTGTCATTTAGAGACCACTATCACAATTGATTCTCGTTGGCTAACACTACACCCACATTGGTACAGCATCTCCCCATCCCATCACTTGGCTTGAAAAACTAAGTTTCTATTTGAATCGTTAGTTGGAGTTAAAATTTTTAAATTGAAATTGATTGACCTTTTAAAAATTAGTAATAATTTTTATTGACTTTTTATAAAAAGATAAAAATCCATGTAAAAAATAACATATGTGAGGACAAGAATTAAATACGACAAGACGTTTCAGTAAAAAAAACGACGTCGTTGCAATATAACTAGAAAAAAGAAAGAAGCTTAGTAAGCAAGAAACCAGGAACTGAAGCAGAAAGCCACATTAGCAGAAGTTAGTTAGAAGATATGTCATCTAAGTGTAATAATTAAATTAATACATGTACTAATAATTATAACATCCAAGTCCCCAAGAAAAACTATAAATAGGGGTGAGGATAGGAAATTGGCAAGCTTTTAGAAACAGTGAGAAATAGAGAAATTCATATTTGAGAGAACTCAATTATTGTCGCTCTAAATTTCATTGATTCTAATAAAGTTTAATATTTTCACTGTTTGTCGTTAATCCAGATTTTGAAGTTGGAATTATACCTATAAACCAAATATCCCATGAGACAAATTTCCAAATTAGAATGTTGAGGGTAACTGTGATTACTATCTTAGAAGGAAGTTGTTATGGTGGTTTTGCGGGATTTTATTGGGTATGGTTGTATTAATCATCAGAACACATTAGAAACATATGCAATTGTTATCTGATAATTTAATTAAATTCGATAAAGATCTAATTAACTAAAAATGTATTATATATATGAATAGGATTAATGATTTATTTTAGGGATATGGTTCAAATTAGACAGTGTTTAAGAATTGTGTATAACAGTGTTGTACAAAATATTATTTCAACCTATAAAACCTCATAAAATAATATACATTGTCGGATTTAAATTTTATGATCCTATAAATGTACGGATTACTACTACCAAAAAATTTTCCTTCATTAATTTCCCTTTGTTTTCGTACCTTACAACATAATTCTCCTATTTTAGTTTCAAAATTTTCAAGAGTGGTCACACCAAGGTGTGATCGCACAATTACTTTTTTTTTTTTTTTCCCAGTGAATGAGAACAATTTATTATCGTATGTTATTTGATCAAAAAATGTAATTATTACTTGTAACATAGGATCTAGACTATATATGGATCAATTATGAGGAATGTTTTTATGATCCGTACATAACCCTCATCCTTGAACGTCTGACTATGTCTTTACTCGTCTAAGGAGGAGCATCGCCGACTTGTACAAGTTAATTCTACGTTAAAGGTGAAAAATAATAACTACAATAACCATTGGTGGCAAAAATACAATCATATATACTTCAGAAAAGAAAAGGAAATATGTCATATAATAACTACAATAACCTGATTTGCTCATCTCTAAATTATTAGAGCATCAATAGTGTGACGTTTTCGTAATTTAGAAAGATAATTTAAATTCTTTAAGTTGATTATACAGTTCTTCCGAAAAAATTTTCGGTTCTAGTTGTCTTCTACAAATTTTTTTTTTTTTTTTCACTTTATATTGTCGTGTACTGTCAAATTATCTCTTACTTCTTGATTTTAACAAATCATCTCGTATATAAATTGAGCTTATGTTTGATTCAATTATTGGAGTTGAAAATTTTCAACTCATTTTTGTATATATTCTACAAATTCAACTCAGTTTCACTATTACAGTCCAACTATATATAACTTAAGGGGAAGTCTATTGACATCCTTTATTATACTTTTCTTACCTTATTTCTTAAGCCACTCATCAAATTAAGTTTAAATTATAATTATTACTTTCTAGACCCTTCTATTTTTCCACAATAGTACTTATAACTAATTTGCATTTTTTAATCCTTTTTCCACCCACCAATCAACAAATAACCTTCCCTTCTTTTTTTTTTTTGGTTAAACAAAAGGTTTTTTTTTTTTAATTGTTTTCTACGTTATTAGGTTTTTATTTTAATTATCCAACGTAAGATTTTTTTCATAATTTTTTAACTTTGTTTTGGGAATTAATAGAGTCATATATATATATATATATAAACATAGTTTTCTGTTTTGTATCAGTATATAATTTCATTTTTTTGTGTGATTTAACTTCTTTTTTTCTTAAAGTCACACTTTTTTATAATTAAAAAAATTGTCGTTTCAAATCAAACTTTGATTTTACATCTCCTCCTTTGTTTTCTTTGTTCTGGGTTGTTTTAAATCATTTGTTTCAATGTATTACTATTAAAAAAAATCATGTTCTGCAAACAAAATATATGTCAAATTTCCTCATATTTTTCATCACCATCTTTAGTAAAAAGAAAAAGAAAAAAGAAAAGAAAAAGAAAAATTCTGCAAATTAAGAAATGATAATCATGTATTTTAAAGAAAATAACTTTTATAAAATTCGTTTTCATCATAAGACAAACTGTATCTATTTCTTTACAAATTTGCTTTAAAAGATTAATATGTATTGCATTTAAAAGGATATATTTTTATTTTTTAATTACTAGAGTAGGGTGTGTGTATAGCATCTTTAAAAGTAATTTATTCATAGGCAATTTAGTAATAATAAAATGCATTAAATACAGGGTGAGAAGAATAGATGGAAGGGTATTAATTGAGTTAAGAGTCAAACTTTAAAAGTCCATAATCTTGTAATTTCGAGTCTAAATAAAATGTTTTTTTATTGTACAAAATTTCGAGACGAATAAAACAAAATCCATTGATTTTTCTTTTTAATGCATTTCAAGTTTTTAGTCTTTTTTAATTCCAATCAGCTAAACGCACAATTTAAAACCTCAACTCAACTCCAATAAAATAACTCCAATTTTTCAACTCAAGCGGATTAATCAAACACATGCTAAGTGCTGTACAGTGCTGTTAGAATTTAAATGAATACATCCTCATTTCATCATCTAAAAAATTCTAGTCTTAATTTGCTCTTCAAATAAGTTTTATACATAACTTGTAACTAAAAGCACAAAATTCGTTTGTCATCTCTAATTTTGCTGGGATTGCCTTAAGTAAACGCTAGAACGAAATAACAATTCAAAGGCAGCACCAAATAAATGTGTGGAAATTCATTCACATTGTGCAAATTAGAATAGGAAACATAGATTCACATTAGTTGTAATCGGCAATAGAGATGTGGAGCTTTTTGTGTTCTTGCCCCGTATTCCATATACCAGTTGACAAATCAAAACCCGATTAATGCACACATTTTGGACTTGGGCCGCCGATATAAATTGTGTCCAAATTGATCAAAATAGATGATGGGGACATGGACAAGTTCAAATTTCCAAACAAAATTCCATTTCATTTTTTTTAAATAATAAAAGAAAAAGAATAAAAAAAATTTTGAAGTTTGGATCGAACCAGAGTGTGGCTGTTTCTGGTTAGAAAAGAAGGGAAAAGGGAAAAGTCAGGTGTACGAAACAAGGACAAAGGGAGACGATGAAGAAGATGGGTTTGTCAGTGTAAGGAGAGCGTTGGGAATGGGAGGGGCCATTAGTATTACTACTAGTATTACTAGGTTTTTTTTTTTTTTTTTAAGGACATGAATTTTTACAGGAATTTTTACAACACCCACATTCCTCAAATATTTGAATATAAGATATACATATTTTATACAGTAATTTTGAATCTAAGGGGGGATAATTGAAAACAGAATTTTGAAGATGTTTTGATTTGAATTGAGTTGAATATTTAAAATTTACGTTTGATTAAAAAAAATATTGTCTGAAATGAAAAAGTATAAAAACTTGAAAAGTATTTGGAAAAAAAAAAAGATATTGTTTTGTTTTTTTTCGAAATTATGTGTAATTAAAAAAAAAATATCATTTCATTTTGACTTAAAATAATAAAATTATGGACTTTAAAATTTTGAGTTTATTGTAAGCTTCAGAAAGGTTTCTTTGAAAATTTAAAACATCCCCAAACGGATGTTTGAAAACTAAACAGAAAAGCACAGTCTCAAAACATCCCCAAACACCGTATAAGAACTTTTAACCAAGCATCTCATCTTTTCCTTGCTGAGCTAGTCCCAACGGGTCAACTTTCGATATTTCCTTTCTTTCTGTGTTCAGTTCCTTTTGAGAGGCTTTCTAGTTGGTAGTACTGCTCCTGTTAGTTTAGCTCCATGTTCCAACTATTTAGGTAGCACTAGTCCCTTCAATGGCGTCCGGAGAAAAAGGGCTTTGTTCCCACATTTGTGCTCCATATTATCCGTTCATGTTATTGTGACACCTCATCTCACACATCAATTTGTTTCCCAATCTCGCCATTAAATTACACCAGTATTCACTCCTAAACACCACCTTGGTAAAGAAAAATATTCCTACTTTGGTACGATACTTCAGATAAGATTAGATTTCAGTAACGTTGCGCTATATTATATGATGGTGTGTGACATCAGAGTTTCGATACATGTTGCTTTGCCATTGAGACAAAGCTGAATGGTAAAATAATTGATCATTGCCTTTGCCTAGAAAAAGGAGGAAATGTGAGGCTAATTCAAAGCACAAAAGGATTGCCTTTGCCTAGAAAAAGGAGGAAATGTGAGGCTAATTCAAAGCACAAAAGGGCAGCCAACAAACAGAACCAACATGGGAACCAAAACAGAACTTGGCATCTACTGATTTGGGTATCCCATGCTTTATGCTTTCCTTTGTTTCTTTCTTTCAGTACTAGGCTGAGGAAATGGTACAAAAAGCCCCCATCAAAATGCCTCCTTATCTGAGAAAAAGCTAGTTCAACCCCACGTTAACTTCCACCATACAGTCAAATTAACCATCAATTATTTGTACCACCACTTGTATTTTTACCCTATTCAACCTTTCTATATTTTGGTGTCCAGACCTGAAACTCTATATCGAGCATGCAACAAGATCCATATATATATATATATATATATTTACGACTATTGATCGTGGTGACAAGTGATGTCTTATCTAAGATCTTCGCTTCTATTATGTCGCAGGTTTTGAGTCTTGCTACGCACAAAAGACTGTCAATATTGTGTTGGCATAGACTACGCTTCCTAACAAACTATTGCAGCCCATGTACTGTTAACTAATGAAAGCTCAGGACCGAGATTATTTATCATCTTAACGGTGGTCTCAAGGATTACTGTTTTTCCATTCTCACTGGACTGAGGCACAAGAGCACCATCGATCCAATTTTTGTTACAAGAAAAAAAAAACCATAATTTCAGTTCTTTGCTGTTTATATACAAGAAAACTTACAAAAAGGGATTTAAGACTGAATTATTCTCTATTTTTTTACTTTGTTCTTTTTTTTGTTTTTTCTCTTGGGAAGACCTCTCTGACCTCTGGAACAGGGGCAGTTTTGAAAAGCTGGCTTCTTTATTGTTCATTTTAGTTTAGTTCATCAATTGGTCAGTTTCTTTCTCCTTTTTTATCCTCTCCAAGTCTTAACATTGCAGTGCTTTTTCAGGAATAGAAACAGCCTCCGGCTACAGTTTAAAAAAAAAATTAAGAGACAATTATATGAAAAGGAGTGAAGAACTTTTTTTAAACCACTTAAAATCATATGACTATTAAAACATTGAGAATATTAGCAAATCTTAATGCAAATCTCACTGTTAGAACTAGTAATCCTAATAATTCTTAAAAACAAAAAAAAAAAAAAAATCTCTTGTCCCTCAAACAGAGCTGTACATTATAAAGACGTCTGTCTTGTGAGGACCCAAACCAAACCAAATCACAAAGATGGCAAAAATAAGACCACACGTCGGCAACATGTGGGCTCTCTCTTAAATTCACCCACAACCATTCCAGTGCCACCAATTGATGCAAGACATGGGTCAGCACAAACCCCACATCACAGTACCTTAAAAAACTAGAGAGAGAAAGAGAGGGAGAGAGAGAGAGATGAAAGGGGAGAGAAATTATAACGCCAACAGTCGGGCATGCATGCCCTAGAGCAATGAAATGGAGAGAATAAAGCTGCCTTTTGCTCTGGCTATTTTTTTGGATCTTTGCTTCTTGTTTTCTTTTTCACTATATAATTTTTGTACATATCTTCACCAACCAAAAAAAAAAAAAAAAAAAAGAAGCTAAAAACACCCAGCTAAATACTTGGAAATGGGGTAGGTTCTTGTAACTAGACATACAAAAATAGAAGCATATACACGCGCGCACACACACACACACAAAAGAGTAGAACATCAGTCAAAGTTTTTCCATTTTATCTCCTAATCAATGTAAGACTTGCCATACCATTATGGTATGGTTGGTTTGGTTTGGTCTATGACCCCCCCAAAATCATCATAATATCAAACAGCAAAAGAGCCCAAAACACCTTTTCCCCTAACTTTCTTTTTTTTTTTTTTTTTTTTTTTTTGGGGTTCACCTTTTGTTATGTTGTTGTTGTGTTTTTTTTTTTTTTTTTTCTGGTCCATCTTTATAGTGCGATCTCAGTCTGCAAAGTAGTAGCGGCATTGAACCCCTTTTGCTGCTGCTGCTGCTGCTGCTGATGATCAACATCTTTCCCCCACCTTGCCTTTGCAATGACACCATCATGCACAGGCACGTACTCCTGACCACCACCATCATATAATTTTTACACGCCCAAAAACAAACACATAAACCAAAAACAAAAACACACACCAAGATGGTAAATCTGATTAAAAATGGATTCTCACTACCCCAGACCGTGCTTTCCATGAAATTGTTTCTTTCTTTTCCCCGTTCTTTTTTTTTTTTTTTTTTTTTCGGGAATTTAGAATAAATGAATAAAATAAGGGGGACCCACCTCTAGTTTTTGCACAAGCTCTTTGGCGTTGGGGGCTGAGACTATGATGTGGCGCTGAGAGGGCTTGATGAAGCCATCATCCACCGCTTTGTCTATGAAAGTCAGGAGAGAGTTGTAGTAGCCATCCACATTCAGCAGACCCACCTGCAGGTTGTTTATATATATATATATATATATATATATTTATGAAGATCAGATTTTGACAATTTAAAAAGAGCATAAATTAATAAAGAAGGATTTCATTAGTCCTCTCAGGTGTTTGGAGTGTTTTTTAACTCACTGGCTTGTCATGGATGCCGAGTTGAGCCCAGGTGATCACTTCAAGTAACTCTTCCAGTGTCCCATATCCACCTGATTTGAAGAAGCGAAGTTGTGACAAAACCCCATTTAGTAGAACAGAAATGAACGACAAACAAGGAGTTTTAGTATATTATTTAGAGAGAGAGAGAGAGAGAGAGAGAGAGAGAGAGAGAGAGAGGGGGGAGAGATTGTGGGGTAGTGTAATGGGACCTGGCAAAGCAATAAAACAATCAGAATGGCGGGCCATTTCTGCTTTCCTTTGATGCATGTCGGCTACTGGTCTCACTTCTCCAACCGTCTCACCTGTTATCTGAGTCTCCCACATACATTTTCCGAGGAAAAAACACATATGTTACCAAAAGCACTGAACTTTTTAACAAAAAAAACCCCAAATTCAAAAACAGGAAGAAACCCAAATGAGATTACTCGCCTCTTTACACATTAGAGTCCTGGGGATGATCCTGCAGAAACAGATAAACAGAGAAGCGAACGGTTATTATATATATATATATATATATATATAATATATATATTTATATAATAATAATAATAATAAGATATTAAAAAACACATCATAATAAAAAATCTGAAAATTTTGTTTATGTACCCAAGAACATTCCCTCCACCACGATGAACAGCCTGAGAAACCAAACCCATTAGCCCAATACTGCCTCCTCCATAGACAAGGTCCAACCTTCTTGACACCTTCACATAATAACCAGTTTATCAGATAAAATCAATATATATAAAAAGTACCCAAATGGGTATTGTATAAGTTGTATATATAAAACAGAGAGAAAAGTTACTCTACATATATATATATATATATATATATTATACATATACCAGCTCTTGGGCCAATTCAATGGCAGCATCTCTGTAGCAATTTCTCTTGCCAGTACTGCTTCCACAGAAGACACAAACCGTCTTAAATCTTGATTTCACAGCCATTCTCTCGTCCATGCCCAAATTTTCTTGTAATCCAATATATATATATTATATGTTATATAATAATCACACTTTATAATGGAGAAATGAGAAATCTTCAGTGAGATGCAGAGTGTGTATTATGTACGAAGAAAATGGAAGGACAGGCCACAAATATATAGACACCTCAAAGCATACAAACAACTTGAACAGGGGCTCTACCCCGTAGTCTATAATGTAGGCACTTATTTATTTATATTTAAAAAAAAATCGAGAGAGAGAGAGAGAAGCAGACTGGTGTTTCTGTGAATGGGATTGAGATGAAGTAAAGACAAAAAGGCCTTGGCAAGAAAGAGAGGAGTGACCAAAGACCATGTATTATGTAGCATGTGCACACGTGTCGTGAAATTAGGCAAGAATGTTGGTGTTTTCGTGTTTATGCTAGGGATTTTAGACTAAATCCAATTCCAAAAATCAACTAATAATTAAAAAATTCTCAACCTTGCATTTTTTTTTTTTTTTGAGGGACCTTGTATATATATTTTTTCACCTTAGCTAGCCTCCAAGGGCCTCTTTTTTTCTACCCCTTCTTCTTCTTGTGTATCTACCACTTCTTCATTTCATATCTGTCTCGTTTTTAATGCAAAAGCAATCATATCTGGATGGCTAAAACACGTGCAGAGCCTTTCTAAAACCAACCCTCAGAACAAAAACACACACTAAAAATTTGTTTGGTGTTTGGATTAAGTTTGAGATAAAGATAAAATTTTTAAATTTAAATTAATTAATTTTTTAAAAATTAATTATAAATTTTATTGATTTTTTAATATAAGATAAAAATTGAGATAAAAAAATATAATTTAATTTGAGTTAAATCTATATATCAAATATGGGTTAATTAAAATTCCTTAAAATATATTATTCTTCTTGGCAAATCCAAATTTTAAGCCAACTCCTTTTTTACTTTGCATGGAGAATAATATTTTTTTTTAGTTAATTAACTTTACTCATGGCTTGATTAACTCGAATCTATCTTTTTCCTTTGTTCATTTACTAATACTATGTTTAGTGGAAGGGATGGAATATAGAGAAGAAGGATGAGCAAAATACCCAAGTGAAGGAAATGAAAAGGAAAGAAATTGGATTTCTTTCATATTGTTTGACAGAAAAGAAAGAAAAGAGGAAATAAAATATCTAATCTAATATATTTTATAATTATGACCTTATAAAAATTAAAAAATATTGAGAGAGTAAGATCAAAATAGTGATTTCATTTATCATTTTCTTTACTAAACTTTCCTCTTGTTTTCTTTTCTATGTTGGAAAGATTAAAATGTTGTAGGCCCCATAAATTTATATTTTCCTTTCATTCCTATTTTCTACCCTATCAAATAACTAAAAATTTATTTTCCTCCCTAAAATCCCTCATTTGCCTTCCTTCCTCTCCCTTTTCCACCCTACCAAACAAAGGGTAAGATATATATATATATATATATGTGTCTAAAAAATTATCTTAAAATTTTAATTCATTTATCGGTCTAAAGCATTAATATTACACAACTAATCTCTCTGTAAATCATAGATAATAAGGTCATTGAAAAAAAAAATGAAGGACAAACAAAACGGAAGAGTAATGAGCTTCTTTTTTTTTTTTTTTTTTACCTTCAAAAGTACGGCCATAATTATTTCCATGAAAAGAAAAATGTATTTTATATAGAAAAGTGAAAAATAATAATAATAATAATAATAAAAGAAACATTTGTTACTTTTTGATGTTCATCACTGCTACGAAAGATTTGACCTCACTTAAATTACTTGTTTGCTTTCCCTTTCACTACTTTGTTTGAAAGCAATTCGTTTGGTCATTTCACATTAATTTCTTCGATTTGTGTCCTTTCCATAGCTTCATTTCATGACTTACGTAAACAAGTTTCCGTTTAAACGTGCCGTAGCCATATACTAATATATGTGTATATATATATATATTATCCAAACCTCTCGTTTTGGCTAGAGCTTTATTCGTCCACAAAATCTGATATTATAAACATGGACATTTTTTTTTAATAAATGAAGCCAGTGTAACAACCTAAGAAGTTGTTGGCATAAAAAGTGCTCGAAAACCATCGAGTTTGAAGTAGAAAAGACTTTCTACTAAAATTTGTCCTTCTCGTCATTAATCTCATCAAAGAATTATTGGGATTTCAAAGACATAATTAATTAAATAAATTACATAAAAATTAATTTATTAGAAATAAATATGAAACTATCTTTTTTTAATACCAAAAAAAAAATGAAACTTTCATAATAATTTAATGGACGGATTTTGTGGTAAGCATGGGAAGAAACCCATACGTGCAATGTTAAAAAAAGAATAATTAAATGGAACTTGATGGAAATAAGATGACTAAAAAACGTGTCTGCAATAAAGTTGAATTTTCTTAATTTTGTTTTTTGCCAAACTTTACTTGCATAATAATTTGATACTCTTACGTTGGCGATAATATACATATATATACATATATTACTTGTCACATTTTGAATTTAACCGATTAAAGGCCATTTGGAACAATGTTTTCAAATAGAATTTTACAACTCAATTCTAAAATTCTAAGATCTATATTTCATTTTCTTTCATTTTTATTTTAAAAAATTCAAAATTTAAAAGTTTATAGCTCTCGTATTTCAAGTCAAAATTGGATTTTTTTTTAACACACAGAATAACGAGAATATCAAAATAATAATAATACGAAACATTTTTACTTAACACATTTCAAATTTTATATAATTTTTTATAGTATAGTTCATTTTCAATTCGCACTTCAACCAACATGCATTTTAATTTCAGGATTCGTTTGGAAGAGGTTTTGCAAATGTAATTTTGAGGACAAATTTCACTATTTCCCCCCTAAATTTTAAACCTTGCTACAAAACGCCCCCCCGAACATTAGTTTGTAACATTTTTTGCCCTCAAACTTTGAAATTTTTATAGATTTCCCCCATCAGTTAAATTTTTAATAGAAAAATGCATATGCCATCAATATTAAATATGAAATTACGAAGTGATATTCATTGGCAGTACACGAAGTACTCGTTACTCTTATTGAATGTGAAATTATGAAGTTAACATTAATGAGCAATATGAGAAAAAATGATAATCAGTCATAAATATTTACTATTTTGACTTAATTACAATGGCAACTTTATAAATTTATACTTAATACCCCTAACTCATGTTATCAATAAGTGTGACGTGCATTTTTTCATAAAAAATTCAATTGAGGAGAAAAATCTATAATTGTTTCAAAGTTCGAGGAGAAAGAATGTTACAAATTAAAATTTAGGAGGGTATTTTGTGACAATGTCTAAAGTTTAGGGAAAAAGTAAAATTTATCTTAGTTTTGGAAATATTTGAATTGAAGTTTTTGAAATATGTGTTTGGTTTAAAATATATATATATTGTTTGGAGTTTAAAAAAATCAAAATTCAAAAATGTGTTTGAAAAAAAAAATCAATATGGATCTTATTTCATTTCTCTCGAAATTTTTTGTAATTAACAAAATCATTTCTTTTGGACTTCAAATAACAAAGTCATGAACTTTTAAAGTTTAGGTTTACTGTAGACAATTTAGATATATAAATAGTGAAAAAAAAGTTATGAGTTGAAAAAAATGACAAATATATATATATATATATGAAAATCAGATGTCAAAACTCCCCACAAACTAACCCTCAATCTATAAAATTTCAACTCCAACTATTATTTCAAACGGATACTATGTAAAATATATGGATGGAATCCTACCAAAACAGCTACGAAATTCGTGGTATGTCAAAACTTTCTACAAACTAACCCTCAATTTATAAAATTTCAACTCTAACTATTATTTCAAACGGACACTATGTAAAATATATGGATGGAATCCTACCAAAACAGCTACGAAATTTGTAGTATGTCAAAACTCTCCACAAACTAACCCTCAATCTATAAAATTTCTAATTGCAACTATTATTTCAAATGGACACTATAGAGCTTGTTTGGTGAATGAGTTGAGTTGAAATTTTTAAATTTGAATAATAATTTTTGTTGACGTTTTAGAAAAGACAAAAAAATTTTTTAAAAAAGATAAAAAACTTTTTTAAAAAAAGATAAAAATTTAAATTTAAACTTGAGATTTGAAGTTGAACTCCAATCAGAGCCTACGTAAAATATATGGATGGAATCCTACCAAAACAGCTACGAAATTCGTGGTATGAACATTCTTTTGAACTGTGCTTTGCGGAAAACTTGGACGACTATAGTATTATATAGTTTTTAAACTTGAGAGGTACGTAACTCATAAACTAGCAATGCCTCACCGGCTTTACACCAAACCTAGAGCTAGCCAAATAGCAGCCTATCATAATACTTTAAAACGAAAAATGAAAAAGAAAAAAGTTCTATTCATCTGTAATATCCATCATAAGTTCTACTTTCACCTTTCTGCAGATCACCAGAGATTTCAAGATCCCCACAAGTCATGAACCAAATCCATTTCTAACATGGAGAGTATGAGAGACAGTGTAATCCAATAATGACTTCTGGGTCAAGTATATACAGTACTATAGATGTGTATATATATATATATATAGCTAGTGTACGTGCATAAGAATAATACATATTATTCATATATGAATGGATATATACAGGGTATATATGCGTGTTTTATGGTGTGCTAGTAACAGAGTACTGCACTTTCTTGGAATTTTATATATTGGCACATATGTTTTGGCAATGATAAAGGACAATTTTGATACACAAAAAAAAAAAAAAATGACGAGAACACAGTTGGTTGGTACCAGAAATGAATGCTCTTTTTGGGGGAAGATCAAGAACCATGAATTTAGGTTTAATATATAATAATAATAATAAAAATCCAATTTGCTTGCACGGTCCTGAAATGAAAGGGATGTCAAAAAGAGGTGAAATGGTGGCGGTATTTACTAGAAGAAAAGGCAGGGGCGGCGCAATGATTTTCCTGCAGTCGTGTAAATGAAAATTTAATATGTTTAGGTAATATTCTTCTCTACTGTACGGATTTAAAATAAAAGTTTTGATTAATTTTTAAAAAAATTAATTATAGGTAGGTCTATTTTTGTGTCTAGTATTTTATTTTTTATGGGATATAAATGATATTTATATCAATTAATCTTTTAAATTATATTAATTAATCTTTTAGATTATATTGATTAATTTCTTAAGTTGTCTTTTCTCTCTTTCACTCCCTCTCCGTCGGATGACTGGATGTCTGACAGGAGAGTATTCTTAAATTTTGTTCACTTTTCATTAAAAAATAAAATTATTAAGATGAAAAACTAAGATTTAGACCTGAAAGCCAAATAAAGCTTAGTCTTTATTTGATAATTTACTTTAACTTCACTTAAATTATATTTTTTCATATTAATTTTTATCATTTTCTGAAAAATCAATAATATTTATAACAAATTTCAACTTAAAATTTTCTTTCTAATTAACTTACGCTCAATTTAATAATCTCCACGTTTGTTCTTTGTTACCTGAACCCAATATATAGCCGAAAAGAGAGAGAGTGTGTGTGTATATATATATATATATATATATATTTGAAGTTATGGAAACTGCATTAATATCGAAATTTTATGATCAGTTTTAAATTTAGATAGTAATTTAAAATTTTTATGAAAAAATTACTGGATAAATTTTTTAAATAATGTTCAAAATCAATCTTTGGATGATATAAGTCACTTGAAAAGGTGCATTTGGATGAGTTATTTAAAAAAAAAAAAAAAAGCACTACAACCATTTTTTTTTTCAATATTTACGGTATTTGAATATTACAATTAACAAAAACTATGTGAATACTCATTTTTTATTTAAACACAAAATTTGAATTTTACATTTAAAAATAAAGATTAAGTCGAATAAATATTCAAATGATTGGTTTTTTTTTTTAAGGTCTGTTTAGAGGGACATATAAAGATGAGATTATTAAAGTTGAGTCAAAAATATGTATTTGAATGAAAATTTTTCAAAAAAAATTCTATAATATAAAAAATAAAAACAAAAATTTAAAATATATTCAAAAAAATATATAAAATAAATATTATTTTATTCATTTAATTATTACTAGAATGATATAAAAATCATCTTCTTTTAATTTAAAATTAATGAAAAAATTATAAACTTTGAAATGTCAAGTTTTTTAAAAACGAAAAAAAAAAAATGTAAAATTATGATTTTAAAATCTACCATTACAAATTCAAACAATAAATAAACCACCTTTAATTCACTTCCCTTTCCCCGACATACTTCTTTTAAGAATCATAATCATGATACACATGTCAACAGATACATTTCGTCTTGTTCTATCAAAAGGATAATAATAATGATAATATTAATAATAGAAGAAAAGTAGAAGAAATGAATTTCGTCTTGCTAAAGAAGTCTTTTTGTTTTTTTGTTTTGTTTTGTTTTTTTATTTTTATATAAGGTGGAAAAGAAGTACTTGTAATTTGTACTCTTGACATATACTCGAGAAGTGCAAGCTCATTTATCACACATGCCCTTGTTCAACAAAAAACACACACAGAGAGTCGTGAAGAATTCAAAAAGTTGTACTATATAGTTTTACATTTCATTATGGCTAAACTGTACATTTCTTGAATATTATATTAGCGATTTTACTCGACGTGGTACGTATATTAATATATATATATATATATGTATATACATAATGATTTATATCAGAACATGCCTATACTATCTGTAGATATGTATCTGGTATACCCTCACAGCTACGTAAAGAAGATGTTGATCCAGCCGTTGGATCCCTCACATCAGGTGTGATTCTCAAGGAAACTCTATTAACGGTGGGAATCGAGCTCGGGGGATATTGTATGTGTGTGTATGTGTGTGTGTGTGTGTATATATATATATATGTATGGCTGATCGTATGAGATAACAGAAGATAATAAAAGTACCAGCAGCAGTAGCAGTAGCGTAATTAACGCCTAGCCCTCCATCCCATTTTACGTACTGTGAATGATTAACTTGCTGTCAAAAAAAAAATTTTTCGTTTTGATTGTTGTGCCCTCTCTCTCTCTCTTTCTCTCTCTTCTTCAGGAATGTCAATTCACTGCTGCTTCAGGAATGTCTGATAAGCCACATACCTATAAGTCATTACCCCACTTCACTTGGCTAGCTATTATATCACGCACGCACGCACGCACGCACGCACATATATATATATATATTTATATATCTTGCTTTTCTTTTGACCCTCCAATTAAAACAAAGAAGGAAAAATCACATACTCACAAACCGGATCAAATATGGCAATAGGTATTACAATCTTATGGGATGTTTGGTGAATGAGTTTGAATTAAAATTTTTAAATTTTAATAGTAATTTGTGTTGATTTTTTAGAAAAGATAAAAAACTTTTTCAGAAAAGACAAAAATTTTTTTTAAAAAAAGATAAAAAAAAATACAGTTTAACTTGAGTTAAACTTAAGAGCCAAACAGGACCTTAATTAAGGGCGTCTGGGTTCACGTTTGTAACCGATATTTTAAAGATCTGGTTTGAGTTTTAAAAATATATATTTGATAAAAATAAATTATTTAGAGTTAAAAAGTATAAAAACTTAAAATGTATTCAGAAAAAAATAATAATATATTTCTTGTTTAATTCATTTCAAAATTACATGTAATTTAAAAAAAATCATCTTATTTCGACTTAAAATGATAAAGTTAAAAACTTTTGAAATTTGAGTTTTTTGAAAATATTTAAAAAAATAAATAATAAAATTGAAGGAAAAAGACAAAAAAAAAATGTTTGGAAACATTGTACACAAACGGACCCTAAGTTGTGAATTCACAAAAAAAAAAAAAATAATAATAATAATAAAAATTTTGAAACATATACATATGTTTGGTCTATATAAATTATATAGAAGTCGATTTGAAATAAGTGTTCCAATCTACTGTGACATTATAAAAAATCTTATATGTGTTTATGTTGAGGTTGGCATATGGTAATAATATGGTATCATATGAAATGGGCAAGATACCCATTTTCAACGTGGTTTCATGCATCGAGAATGAAATTATGAAATTTGAAAATGGTGAACCTACAAACTTTCCTGTTTATAGTGGGAATGCCACTACTGATTAACTTGAAAGAGGGTGGAATATTTGGCAAAGTGAACAAGGAATGAAGTGCATATGGGGAACGGGGAAGGGAATTTACTCACGCAACTTTTCTATTTTGGACACACACACACACACATATATATATATATATATATATAGATGTTTTTTTATATTCCACACACCTCCTGTAAAACAATATTTGTGACAAATGTATAATATTTTTATTGATCCAGTATTGTACATAAAGTTATAAAAATTGTGTTAATTAACAAATAGTTGCATATACATCTAAATAAAATCTGCTGGATAGTTACAATCAATAGATAGTAGATTATTTATATAATTACAGAAAATATCTTGTATCTGGTTTGTAATTTTTTACTTAAAAATTTATATCAACTAGTTAATTTATATGTAATGTTTTATTTAGAACTTTATAACATTGAAACTTTTTATGTTATATACACAAGTTAAAAAATTACTAGTTAGAATCACTTGGTTAATATAATCTATTATTAAAAAAAAATTATAAATACTGTATAGAAAAGGTACCGAATTAACCGTCACTCCTTACATATATTCTTATATATACACAGACGTACATATACATAATCAATGACCACTTTCCCGGTCCACATCTTGTCACGACACATCGCAAGTGATCTGCTTGAACGGTGCAACATAAATGAGGGTAGAAATATTTTGTCTAGTTTTGCTTTGCTAGGGTACACTAGAAATATTTGTTTATTTCGTGCTTTTTGAACCCAATAATTAAAGCTAATATGGTGGAAGAATATTATAATCATACTACCATTATCTTTTATCCTAATTTGTCCTTGTTGCGCTAAATGTTGGTTGGTGGGAGCTATATAATATACACATATATATATATATATTATGATTTTCGTTACAGTTCATCGGTAATTATAGTGAGCAATTTTGAGGTTTTTCATTTTCATAAGATGACAAACACGCGTATAATAGATAAATAAAAAAAATAAGAATAATTCACGTAATATTAAGATAATCATCTCGTGATAATGACGTGATAACTACATGACTATTATGTGGTGAATCAAAAAAGAGAGACGAAAGCTTCTATATATATATTTACGCTTTTAAAGTTAGAGTTAAAGATTAAAGGGTCTACAGAATAAATAATTATAATGTGTTTGGCATGTAAAGTAGATAAGATAATGTTAGAAGATAAAACTTTGTGTATGTTGACTTGTAGTCAGGCCCATAATTTGACAAGGTCAAAGATGGGATTGTTTAAATAGTTTGGCTGCCAACCTGGGCAGATTTTATTGGCTAAACATGCAGCTGTGCCTACCTGAGTTTTGGAATGCAATTAGACAAAGATTTAAGGGTGGTAGCGGTTGGTTCATACCTAAATTTGGCTTTTATTTCATGGTTTTGATCAGTTTATCTGAACTTGGACATTTTGTATGTATTTGTTTGGTAACTTTTTGTTTCTGTTTTAGTTTACGTATGGAGTTTTTAATCACGTTATACGTAAACTGACGAGCCAAGATAAGCCTGTAATATTACAGTATCATGGCAGCGATGGTTTTACGAAAATAATACCTAGAAAAAAAGATATATATATATATATATTTTGGAATTGGGGATAGAAGATTCTAACTCTGTACTTTTTGATAGAGTCAAATGTGAAATTATCAGTAGATTATTCATGTAGTCACAATAGGTATATAGATTAATAAATAGAAAGAAAGATATTTTAAATGAATTTTTATTTAAAAAAATCTTTAAATTTTGATAACAAATTTTTGTTTAAGATTTTTTATTTTTCTGCTGCTGATATCAATATGTGTGTTTGCATAAAGCTGTTTGACACGTTAGATAAAGTGAAAAACGACAACAAATTGAAAAACCAAAAATAAAATTAAAATGTAAAAGGACAATAATAGGGGAAAAGTGCAGGGTTAAGAAAAAAGACAAAAAAAAAAAAAAAGAAGGAAACGACAGACAGAGACAAGAACGACAATAAGAAAGGACAAGCACCAAGAAAAATAACAGAAGAAGAAACCGAAACGACTAGAAAGGCACATAGTCAAACGATCATTATCATAATGAAACGACAATGGTAAAACGACAAAAAAAAAAAAAAAAAAAAACAGACATATAACGACAACCAGAAGGAGAACGAAAAGAATGAAAAGAAAAAGGGAATTAGGAAATTTCGGCCTCACCTCCCTCCGCCCTTGGAAAGAAAAACAACGTGCGCTGAAAAAAGAACCACAAATTGGAAAAACGACGAAAAAAAAAGGGAAAAAAATGACGAGAAAGAAATCAGATAACGACAAAAAGTATGAAAAGGCGGGCAGAAGTAAACAAAACGACAAATTTTAAAGAAAAATTCAATGAAACGACATCCCAGGTAAGAATTCAAACAAGAACATAGGCAAGAAATGACGAAGAACGAACAAAAACTAATGGCATACGTACAATAAATCCTGTTTTTTGAAATGTATGGAAAGAAAAACAATTGCAGTAGTTTCAAATTGCCGTTCGATAAAACTTGAAAAAATTTACCACGACTAAGATCATTTTCATTATTCCATGGCCCACATATATCTTAAAAAAGGGGTTATATACTGTAATCTTACTTAAAACGGCATTAAAATAAAGAGCCACGGGCACCCCAAAAAAAAAAAAAAAGAGTACTAAATAACGGGATAAATAAGAAACGACAATAAAAGTAAGAAATGTCAGGAGCAAAAACGACCAAGTTATGTGATAAACAAGGAAAATCAAAACGACGATGAAAGGAAGATGTTGTCAATTGCAAAACGACAAGCCCATAATAATAAGACACGTGATAAGGCTACAACAAAAGGATAAAAACGACAAGGAAAAGCAAATTTGAAAACTAACAGAGAAGACGACCAAAAAAAAATTAATAATAATAACACCAACGAAAAGGACAAAACGCAAAAAACCGAGTACAATAGGGAAAACGAAACAAAAAACAATCGGAAAAGGCTGTACACATAAACGACCAAAAATTGAATAAACGACAACAAAAAATGCTGTGAGTATGCCAAATGTTTCGACCAGAAAATAGAGGGTAAAAAAAAAAAAAAAAAAACACCGTGTGAGAGAGAGAGAGAGAAGCTAGGAAAGATCCTATAGTAGTCAAGGCTTCATGTCGTTTGAGGAGGGACATGGACTAGTCAGATGGACATGGGCTTTTTAATTTCGTTATGCTAACAACAGAAGGCAAACCCAAAAAGTTTTTTTTTTATTTTTTGCATTTGGAATCCGGAGAGTTCAATATAACCTTCCAGATGCCCCATATTAGAAGTTATGGTAAGAAGACACCCTTTTTAACACTTACTGATTTCTATCACCAAAGTTTATTTATAAATAAAAAAAATCAACGATAAATAGTTTGTAGCTAGTAAATTATGCATCAACACTAGGAGAATTTGGAACAAATAAATTAAAAAAAAAAAAAGGAGATGATGACATAGATAATAAACACTGCCAAGTATATTGCATCTTATTCTTTCCTTGTGTACAAGACACAGCCGCAGTAAGAGAGTTACAAGAGAACACAAGAGTTCAAAGGAGAAAAATATAGTAAAGAAAATAAATGTTACATATATCATTAATATTCTATTTGCAATTCGGACTTTCTTCTTTTATTTCCTGATTCTACAAACAAATTATATTAATTTAGCCATTAAAAATCAAAATCTAGCTTTCTCTGATTACTTAGATACATAGCTAATGTAGTACCACACAAAATTAGCTAAATTTCCAAGGAGTGTCATCACAAGGAAAGCAACCCTCTTGAGCAATATCATCAATTTGAACTGCGGAGTCGTATATGACCCCAACCTTCCAGTCAGAAGGCAGCACGCTCTTGGCCCATATCCATTTCCCGTCATAACCCGCCGTCACCACGAACCGGAATTGCAGTGCCCCTGCCGGAACTCTGCTCGTCTCCCACACTGCTCCGCTCTTTCGAGTCAGGAAACCCCAGTTCGGCGAACCAACCTAGCACATTATTTTTGTAGACATAAATGAGTATCGGTAATCGTGATACTTTAAATTATGATAGTGTATAATTGAGTTAAAAATAACGTCTCGAATTAATTAATTCATTGTATGGAATAGTAATTAACTAACCTGAGCTACATCAATTCCGACTATTTCTGTCTGACCCCCTTGGTATAGAATTTTGATTGCCAAGTAATTTGGCTTTTTGCTTGATTCCTCCACTCGCACAGCCAAATTTTGGTTCTTGTATTCACAAGGTACCCTGCTCCACATAGCCAATAAATTAAAAAAAAAATATAGAACTCTAATAATAATATTCTAAAGAGAGTAAAAAATAACAAGTTGGTGTCCAAAAGGATCAGCAATTCAGGGACTAATAATTCCTTGTCTACTTATTTTTATTTTTATACTTTATTTTATGGGATGTAACCTAGCATTTTCATTTCATCTATGGATTTTTATATGTTTTGAATATTTTGGACCGTTACTGCATTAATGAGCTTGTTCTTTTGTCCAGACAGACCTCCATTATTTAAAACGGTCTATATAGCACCAAGCCATGTAGTGGTTGCAACAAAACCATTACCAAAAAGGTCAAAACTTTGAATTTTTATTTTTATTTTCTTTGTTTTTAATTGAATCGTCATGAGAAGGTAAAGGTGTATGGTCCCATTTCAAAGTACTTGAAATCACATTTTTAGAAGAACATCATAGGTGAAAATAAGTAATCAAAATAACATAGTTTACCAATTAAAAGTCTATGATTTTGTTTGAAATATCCGTTGGAAATAAGATTTTCTAACTCATTTTTATCTTTTTTTTTTTTTAGTCAACAAAAATCTTAATTAATTTTTGAGAAGTTAAACAATTCCATCTAAAAACTCAACTTCAGCATCAAGACCAAGCTAAATCACATTTAATGATTTTGACCGAAAGACTTTCGGGAGAACTAAATCTCTTTGCACATTTCTTTCAAACACATAAAAATAACATAGTTTACCGAATACGAGTTAAATATGATTTTGTTTAAAATATCGGTTGGAATTAAGATTTTCTAACTCATTTTTTTTTTTAAGTCAACAACAATTTTAATTTATTTTTGAGAAGTCAAACAACACTCAGGCCCAAGCTAAATCACATTTAATGATTTTGTCCGAAAGACTTTTGGGATAACTAAATCTCTTTTCACATATCTTTCAAACAATTCAAAAGGAGGTTTTAGACTCAGAAACCAAAAACAGAAACTCTGTCAAACTTTCCAGCAAAAAAAAAAGAGCAAGCTAAGAGACTTGAATTGGAATGCGAAATATAAATAATCAAAATGCTCACCTCTTGTACTCAACGTCAACAATCCCAAGTTTCAAAACATCTTGGTCCAGACCCTCCTTCGCCAAGGCCCTGAAAGCTCTGCTGCTCAGCACAAAATCTGTTTTGTTATTGCCATTGAGATCAGTCACCGTCACTATGGTCCCTTGTTTGCTGCAAAGCTTTTCGTTTTTGCATCTGATCTGTTACATGTATATACATATATATATATATATATATATTCAAAATCAGAGGAAAAAAAAATCAATCTAAAAAAAAATGTACCAATAAAAATCATAATTAAAACTTCAATTAATCAAGTGAAAAGAAGAAGATTATGAGTAAAGGAGAACAGACCTGAAAACAGGCACCACAACCGGCACCGTCTTTGTAAATGGAAGGCACAGCACCCGCAATGTGTCCACCACTCAATCCCAATGCCAACGACCCATACTCACATGCCCCAGCTGCATTTATTTCATAATTCCAAAATCGTCCATTTCATATTTTCTCTTAAATATTACCAAGTATTCAATCAAATCCCCAAAAAAAAAAAATACAAAAAATAAAGAGAAAAAAAAATAAAGAGCTACTCTTTTTTTTTTTCCCCTTTTAAAAAAAAAAAAAAAAAAAAAAGCAAGGATGGTGAATCTTACAGGAAAGTGAAGAAGCTTTGGAGAAATAGGCAGCTTTTGATTGGTGCACGCAGCGATCACAGGCAGTTGCAGAGGAGGCAACAAGAGCGAAGAAGAAGACGAAGCAAAGAAGCAGAGTGGCCATTTCTTTTCTTTTCCTTTTCTTTTTTTTTTATTTTTTTTTATTGGTTTAATTGAGAAAGTGATGTGAGAAGGAAGGGAAAATCCATCGCCATATATATATAGTGGTGGCCTGGTGTCTGGATAGTGCAGCGTGTTGGACTACAGATCAGCATTTTCTTTTTCTTTTTTAAAAATTTTTTAATGTTAAAGTTTTTTTTTTTTTTTTTTTTTAAATTTAATATGTTAGTTATCATAGTATGAAAAGGTTTGGACGTGTAGGGAAGGAGACAAAATATGGGAGTAGCGAAGACGCGGTGGGACAAAGACAAAGAAAAATGGTATGTGGTCCCTCTCTCTCTCTCTCTCTCTCTCTCACACACACACACCGACTTGTTACTCTTTTTCTTTTTTTTGGCCTCTACACAAACAGCTGTTCTGTGGAGAAAAGAAAAACATTTTTTAATATGTGCGTGTTTTTCCTGCGTCTGTGGATGGATGATTGTGTGAGGGGACAAACATTTTGCACTTTTAGGAGGATTTTCATCTTCTCCTCTCTCTTTTTGTGGGTGGTTTTCTAGTCCCCACAATAATTTTGAAACTTGCAACTCCTTGAACCAGATTAGTATTATTTTACACATCCATGTTGTTTTTTGTTTCTATTTTTTGCTCCTTTTTCTTCTTCTTCTTCTTTTTTTTTTTTTTTTTTTTTGGGGGTTTGGGGTGGGGAGAATTAGACTCTCTGCAAAGCAAATGATCAATATAATGCTATATCTGACATAATACATATTTCCTTTTTCAACTTAAGGGATTGGAATTATACATTTTACAATAGAATCATGTGTAAAATTACAAGTAGATTATGAGTTTATTTGATAGAGTTTTTTTTTGGAGTTGTTTCGGTCCAAAAAGCTACTTTTGATCTGTCAGAAAAATTTCCGGTCTCTATAAAAGTTTTGTGTCAAAACTTCAGGAAAAACACTTCTGAATAGACATTAAAACTTATATTAGAGTTTAAGTTAGATATTATACACTTTAATTTAACTTTTTTTATTATTTATTAGAAAACTTTAGAATCATTTTTACTTCAAATTTTTTTTTTAAAAAAATATGATTCCAAAATACTAACTGAAAAGTCATCATATTTGCTTATCTTCTTTTATGGACTGAAAACAAAAACAAAAACTGTGTGAAACGATTTCTATGTATATAATCACGAAAAAGAAAACATACATTTGGGATCTTATTTTATTTTGTGCTCTAATTTTTAATGTTATTTGAAACAATTATAATTTTTTTATTATAACTTTTAAAAGTTAACATTTATTTATAAGGACTAAATATTTAAATTTGGTGTACACTATACTTGGTATCAAATTTAGTACGAAGTATAACATTAAGAGAGAGTGACTTTTCTCTTGAAGGTTAAAATTAACATATTAACTTAACATTGTATTATAAATGCTTAACATTGACATATTAATTTAATATTATAGAATAGATGCTCTTATCTACAAAGATAGTTGGATGTAGGTCATGAATATATTCTAGCTCCAATTATTACTAATGGCGATTGGGATTTGAGTGGCTAAGACCACCAATTAAGATTTGGATCGATTTGATTTATGATTTAAGTTTTCCACAAAATTTTTCTCTAGTGGAGGTTGGGGTGTCCTTTTGGAGGGGTTGGAGGGTCAAATAAAACTAATAAAGCATTAATTAAAGTTGATTAAAAAAAGAACCCATCCTATTCCCATACCCCTTTGATTAGATAGTAATTTCGGAGACCATCGAGAAGTAATTGAGGTCTATATCCAGTCTCATTAAGCTTTTAACTGAGGGTCACTACCGCTTGTCCCTGGCTTTAATGCTTCAACAGTCAAAGTTGAAATAGGACCTTCACTTACAGACTACGAGATTTGAACCTTTGGAAAGAATAGAAAGACCTTAAATAAGACCCTCAACCACTACATCACAACCTTATGCAGTTAATTTAAGTTGATTTAGAGAAACATAAAAAAACAAAACGTGGGGGTTTTTTTTTTTTAGTTTATTTATCTATTATTTTGATTTTTAAAATAAATATTAAGTGTGAGATTCGACTTAGAGAGGCCATTACGCGTATGGTCCTTTAAAAGAAGAAAGAAGAAAGGGAAGAAATTTAGGGGAAGAAAAAGAGTTTGGTGAATATGATGATTGCTTCTTAATGGGTGGAAAGATAAGAACAAAAAAAAAGAAACATAGTCCCAGCTGTGAAGCAAGAATATTGCCAAAACATACACAGCTAATATGAACTATGTCTCTAGACCAAATCAACCCTTCAATAATATCTCCCCATTACAAACAAGAGTACTTATATAATCATCCTCTTTTCAATCCTACGTTATTTGTGTTGGCTTTTGTGCCATTAATAACACTGTAATGCACTGAATCACATAGTAATGCTTGGGGGACAAATATTGTTTATGTTTTTCTCCAATTGGTATTATAAGCTTTCACTTATTATTGATGAATATAGATAGAATGGTAAGACTAATCGTCTAATTAATAAGATTTTACATTCAGCGAATCTTATAAAATGATCGAAATATATAGATTTTATCTAAATATTTTGAAATTTCGGAATATGTTCCCTGCTCTTCTTATAAAATTTTCTTTTACCGGGGGGGGGGAAAGAAAAAAAGAGCTTCCATCTTTCTTAAAAATTATATATATAAAAAAAAACACTAAAAAGATAACTTTACGCGCCACGCCTATAACAAAATATAGTTTCACTTCGTGGAAAAATAGACGGATTAAAATTGAGTTAGGTGTAGTCATATAACCTTTTCTGGTTTATTTTTAACATAAATCCTACTAAAATGAGTTTAGTAAGACTAATACATTTAATTTACCATCTATTTTTAATAAAATTCTAACTAAAAGGATTAAGTAAGACAAAATCAAAGTTTAGATGACAAAATGAGAGTTTTTAAATTTAAAAAGTAAAAAAAATATATATATATATAGATGTGATTAATCTCTTAATTAAATTTAGTAAAACAGGGGCATTTTGAATAATGATTCATGACTTGGATCAATGGGCTCAAAGTGCGTTCATCACTACGAACAAATATCATTAGTTTCTAAAGCTGTTGCGCACACATGCCCTGACGTGGTAAAACTTTCATCAGACTCACTTAACAGTCGGATTAGAGCTGTCGCTTACTGCTTAAGCCACTTCTCAAACTTGGGAAAATACAACTATAAAAAGTTGACACGAAAAAAAAATAAAAAAATAAAAAAAAATGTGACTAGAACGGAGAACGAGAGCCTGATTTGCACTAGTCCCCATGAAATGCAAGCAAATCTATTGGGAAAATCGCAAAACCATGCGTCGAAATCAGACAAAGACTACAGATTTTATGGGGTTTCGTAGTTGGCCCATGTGGTAGATTTTCTCACTTAAAAATAAAGTCGGCTCATATGCGTAGTACTAGTAATAGACGGTTCCAAGATCGTTCCAAGATTGTTCATTTTATATACATGCATTTTTCTTTTATGTAATATATATATACATACATTTACATATTATTTTAATACCTTGTAATATGAATATAGGATTGTGTATATATACGGGCAATACATATATCACCAAATGTCAACAACTTCACTTGTGATCAGAAAAGAACAAAAAGTAGATAGTCAATAGCTTCCAAATCGTTGAATTTTATAGCACTGATTAGTAGTGCATGGGCGTGGCCAAATGCCCCAAACAAGGAAGGGACCATTTTTGCACTTCGGCATGCTTTGAGAGCAACAGGCACAGACAGTCCCAAACATAAAAATAAGTGCCAAAAAAAAAAAAAAAAACCCAAAACACTAAAAGAGTCTATTTATATACCAAATTGTTCAATTTCATCTTTCTAGTTAAGGGGATCAATTACATTTAACGCCGTTCATTAGCCTAAATCGATTTGTTTTGGATCATAACACATTGCACGAGTTATTTCCATTTCCGTATAAGGGGAAAAACAAGTATAATTTACCTTGCCTTCGTAAGGAAAAATGTTTTGGAGCCTCATTGTTGTTCTGGTAAACTTGAATGTTTCCACAAAGAATTGTAGCGAAGTAAGCTTAGAGGAGTTTCAGCTTGCCTTTTCAGATAGAATTGAGACGAGCTCTGATCTAGCTGTTTCAAGTGCGCTTGATAAGTTCTCAGGCTTCCTCCCGCCTGCCTGAGCGAAGTTAGGCCTGCCACCGCCTCCCCCGCCGCACAACTTAGCTATCGGCCCTATGAACTTGCCTGCCTGTATTCCCAACTCCACTAGTCCTGGAGTGAATGCAGCGACCAAACTGACCTTTCCCTCACCCGGGGACGAGCCTAGTACTACAGCTGCTGGATCTTGGAGCGTATCTATCAGATACTCGGCTGCACTTTTTAGTGCATTGGCATCAGTGTCGTCCATGCACTCGACCAGCACCCTATAATAAGAATTTTCAAGAAAATAAAAGTCATTTAGATCACGATTTCTTTTCAAGCTCATTTGCTTGTTATCGGTTCATCGTAAGCACTCCAAACATTTTAACAAACTGAATTAACATTGATCGAAGACAATTCTATTCCAGGAAAACAAGTGAAACACATTGAAAATCCGGCCATATATCTACAAAAGTGACCACGTATGCATAGGGACAGATAAGTACCTGATCTCCTTTGACGTTCCCACTGAAAACGCTTTGCTTGCTAAAACTGAGGCCTTATAAACTGCGGCTCTTTCACGCAAAGCAGAAACTTCATTTCTGGTAGTTCGCAACTCTTCTAATAGATTTTCCACTCTGGTCGTCACTTCTTCAGCTTTCACCTTCACAAAGGTATTTTAAAAAAAATTTGTAAAATTCTTGTTCTGTTTACAAGGTAATGTTTTTAACCATGAAATAGAATACTGAAAAAGAACTGAAAGGAGGACTTACTTTGAGAGTCGAGCATAGTTGTCTCATATGATAATCTCTGGAATTGACATACTCAATGAAAGCGTCACCTGCTACAGCTTCTATACGTCTGACTCCAGATGCAATCCCCTGTTCAGAGATTATTTTGAAGCCACGTATTTCGGCAGTGTTGCTAACATGGGTACCGCCACAAAGTTCCATGGAGACACCTGGAACCTCTACGACTCGTACCTACAATATTCAGAGTTAGGGGAGCTATCAACTAAAAGATCTTTTACACATGAATATTTTGCAGTTAGATATTTGAATGGTAGGGTCTCTCTAAAGTTCTTCGGTAGAAAAATGCGTCTTCCCAAATACCACAAAGACAGGTTACGGGGGACATATGACCTAAAGTTTGGTTTAGAAGAAATATATAGCCTGGAAAGTCTTCTTAAATTTCAAGATACTTGTCCCAGTTAGATATAATATCAAATTTACTGTTGGACAAAGAAAAACTTATGCCTAAGGGAAGATATGAGACTAAGTTTTAGATTGTCGTTACTAGACACTGAGTGATCGTCCATTATGCAGTATTAATCGAAGGAACGATATCAGAACTAGAACAGAGGTCAGCTTGAAAAACTTCCAAGAGTTTGTTGTATTTTGAAGTTGAAAGAAATTCAAACCTCTTCACCATATTTTTCTCCAAACATGGCAATAGCTCCTGCTCTTTTTGCATCAGCAAGAGGCATCACTTTAGTCTGAAGAAGCGTTGCATCCCTGATCCATCCGTTTATTAACTTTTCAATTTCTATAAGCTCGCTGTCGTGGAGTGGTCGATGGAAGTTGAAATCAAATCTGAGACGGTCAAAAGCCACTAAGGAACCTGCTTGGGATGTTTCCTGTCCGATGACTTTCTTTAATGCAGATTGTAACAAATGAGTAGCAGTGTGGTGAACCTGCAAATTACCAATAGAAGTTCAATGTTCAAACTAGATTAGTTTCCAGAACAGATATATGGATGAAAAACAAAAACCTGTCAACAAGACTATCAGCAAGCCAGGTGAAAATTAGTATGATTGAGTAGATTGTAGTATGTCATTTGCATCTTGGTTTTTGTTATTTAGGAGTATCAGAAAGCACCTTTGCTCGCTGCCTCAAATTTGCATCTACTGCTGCTTCTACTTCTTTGCCAACCTCTAGAACACCCTCTTTGATAACACCCTTATGGACAAAAATGTTGCCTAAAGATTTTTGGACATCTTTTATTTCAATTACTGCAGTCTGTCGGCTTTCACCTTCAGTCACATATAGATAACCATTATCTCCAATTTGACCACCTGATTCAGCGTAAAATGGAGTTCTGTTCAGCAGGACCTCAACATCACTTCCTTCAGCAACCTGAATCACCGATTTTCCATTCACCAGAAGGCTTTCCACAACAGCTCGAGCAGAAAGAGTTTCGTGTCCAAGAAACTCAGTATCAGGAACTTGTTCTGTAAGGTCTGCACTATTTTCAACCTCAAGCTTAACAGTATTATGTGCAGCTTGAGATTGGCGCCTTTGCTTTTCCATTTCAACATCAAAACCAGCCATATCTACACTTACGCCGTATTCTTCGGCGACTTCTGTTGTTATTTCTACTGGAAACCCATAAGTATCATACAAAAGAAATGCATCTTTACCAGACAAGCAGGGCACTGTTTTATTTTCTTGTGCACTTGATAATGCATCGGCCAGCATTTGGTCAAGCAACTTTTCTCCTCTCTCTAATGTTTGTACAAACCGAAGCTCTTCCCTTTTCAACTCCTCACGAATGCGGGGTGCTCTAGCCTTTACATCTGCATCAAGGTGGGTGCTCAGTTCTATTACTTTTTCTGCAATTTCAGGTAAAAACGCTCCTTCAAGATTTCCCCTCCCGTCACCGTGTATACCTACCAGCCTGCCAGTACGAACAGCCCTTCTAATGAGCCTCCGAACTACATACCCTCTCCCAATATTTGATGGGACAACCCCATCGGATATGAGGTATACAATTGCACGCAAATGATCGCCTACAATCTGAAAAAAAAAAAAAAAAAAAAAGGAAAAATAACAGGAATCACTCTTGTTCTTTAAAAGAAAGATTTATTTGTTGAAAGGTGAACTTGCCAGCTAGCAGTTTCTTGAACAATAGCTTACTTTAAGATTCATTTTTGAACGATCATCAGCGAGCTCATATGACACGTTTGCCAATTCTGCAGCCTTTTCTATAATTGGATAGATCAAGTCAGTCTCATAATTGTTTGGAACCTGCAAGATAAGCATGAATAGTATCAGCAAAATATTGTTTGATCGCAGGAGACAATATCTAAGTTGCTAAACACACATGTTCTTTTTCCAGCTACCAATTTATTTATCTTTCAGCCAAAGGATATTAAATCATGGTTTTGCCAAGTGTGAAAGCAAACAATACCTTCTGAAGGATTCGAGCCATTCGTTCTAGGCCAAGTCCAGTATCTATGTTCTTCTGTTTTAAGGGTTCGAGTGAACCATCATCCTTTTTGTTGTATTGCATGAAAACCAGATTGTAGAACTCTATAAACCTCGAATCATCTCCAAGATCCTAAAACTTAATTCGTCAAACATTGAAAGAAAAAGAAAGACAGGAAGAAAAATTGACTTCGACACTCACAACATTTTCATATCCCCTCTCAGTGTGGAAATCATAATAGAGCTCTGAACACGGACCACACGGACCAGTTACTCCACTAGTCCAAAAGTTGTCTTCTTCACCCATCCTTTTTATACGCTCAACAGGCACACCCACCTGAGGAAAAAGCCACACTTGAAAACTTTACAAAGAACTAATTACAAAAGCTTCATACTCGTACAAAATCAGGCACCAGGTATGACCAATAGTTGATACCGTTCAAGACCAAAATCTATACACAGAAACAAAGAAAGTACTCCTTTGATCAATTATTGATCCTAGCCAAAAGGATAAAAGAAAAGCGAAAACAACAGTAACAACAATGTACATGAAAGGCTGCAGCTAAGAAAGAATGAAAACACAAAAGTGCGAGAAATCAAACACAAGGTTTAACACACATTAAGTTAAGTTGGTATTCTTGCTCTCTAGTTCTCAGATGACTCTTATTCCTTTGATCTGAGATAGATTCTAGTTGGGCTAACCTCATTGTGCCAGATTGCAAAAGCTTCGTCATCATCTTCATAAACACTCACCCATAATCTGTCAGCTGGTAACCCAAATCTGCAAGCAAATAAAGGTACTCAAAAAAATAGTTTTCTTGTGTGGCCAGAAAATGAATGAACAAACAAGAAAAATGCATGATTATGAAACAATAGAAAGAGCCTACATTAGAAAAAGCCTGCAAAACGCAGACATGTACGAAATTTTAGAAAGTTTGAGAGTAAAAAGCCCTGCCTTAACACAGTAAACTTACATAATCTCAAGAAAAAGTCATATTAAACTTCTCGTCTTACTAGTAATGATTGAGTTCATAAGAAATCTTGGTCATGATGCAAGAAACGTAAACATATATTGAATCAGTTATGCATTAATAACATAATGGCTCTAGCATACTCTACAGTTGAAAGTTCCCATGCCCATGTAATTGCTTCCTTCTTGAAGTAATCCCCAAAGCTGAAATTTCCAAGCATCTCGAAAAATGTATGATGTCGAGATGTTCGACCAACATTTTCCACATCGTTTGTTCTTATGCACCTTTGTGCAGTAGTAGCTCGAGGTACTTCTCTAGGAACCTGACGTTGATGTGCAATAATCATCACTTAAAGTTTTAAGGAATTTAAAAAAATGTAATTACAGAATAGTAACACGCACAACTCAGCCAACTGATAACATAATTACTGGAAACCAAAATTCTCCAAAATCCGAGAAGTTCCATTAGACACTGACTTATGATACCTTCCCAAGAAATATAGGCTTGAATTGAAGCATTCCTGCAATCGTCAACAGAACAGTCGGATCATCTGGTACAAGAGAGGCACTTGGAAGAACCTTGTGGCCACGGGAAGCAAAAAAATCGAGAAACCGACGGCGTATCGCATCACCACTCACGAGGGGATCCTTGGATTTCTCATCCTCCTCCAGCTGTTCTGTCACAGGCTGTACAGATGCTGAAGTGTCAAGCGGTAAGTACATTGTGCTAACAAAATAAAAGCATAAAGGTGACAAATAAGCTTTTCAAGAAAGACATCGTACACAATTAGCTACAGCAACCTGATGTACTTCTTCTGCTAAACCGCAAGCCCCGTTCTTCTTTCAAGACATGAGGTCCAAAGGGCAAGATATTGGGAGTAAATCGCTGTATGGTTGTTCTAGTAATGAAGCCTGTACAATTCCAAAAAACTAATAAATCAGAACAGTTCATTTAACCCAAAAAAAAAAAAAACGTTTTCATTGTAGATTAAAGACCCTAATTCTTAACTAAGGAGAGCAATAATATATTAAAAATAGCAAAAAGAAAAAGGACAGGCAAGCATACACACACACATTTCAGCCTCAATATGACAGCGACGCCCACTTTTAATGGTTCTAGATTGTTACTATGATAAACAGAAGATTACTAGAGACTCACACTCCTCACATCTTTTGGACTCGCTGTGTTTTTTTTTTTTTCTCTAACCTAATTCCCAAAACCGGCACCCCCAATTACAAGCATAATTTGAGCAACCAAAATACATGTTTCACAGCACAAATTCAATAATGCTTACAGAATTCCTAACCTAATTCTCCAGCCGCATTCTAACTATGCCTCAGGAAGATTATTAGGCTTCACAAGTTAACATGTTTCACAGAACAAATTCAATAAAGTTTACAAATTATACAGGTAAAATCAGACAAAGTTGAAAAGAAAAGGAATAACTTGGCGAGACAAACAACCCCCTCCAAACAAATATATATGTGTGTGTGTGTGTGTGTGTGTGTGTGTGTGTGTGTGTGTGTGTGTAAATATATATAAACAAAGAACAAAAAATCCCTTGAATGTAGCGAGGTCAGTGAAACAAAAGAAAGACCAGAATTCAATGGTACAACAGGATAAGGCTCTTACAGAGTCGTAAACAAAGCGAGCAGAAAAAGTTTAGAAATTTGCAACATATTCTTGGTGGGTATTTGGTTTGAGGACCAGAATTTGGCTCAAAGCTTAGAAATTATTCCAAAAAGCATAGAACTAAAATAAAAAATAAAAAATAAAAAATAAAAAATAAAAAATAAAAAAATAAAAAGAGTTGAGAGGAAAAAGTACCTTTGGAGAGAGCGAAGCAGCGAGGTGGGAGAAGAGGGGAGGTGGGTTTTGGAAAGAAGGTCCAAGTGGGAAGTGGGAAGAGAGCGTTCCCGCCATGGCTTCTGCTCAGTGAGTGTGGGAGCTTCAAGCTTCCCATGGTGACCCTCTCTCAAGTGAATAATATCACTCAAAGAAGTTCTCCAATGAAATTTCAAATGGTCGTTTATATACGTTATAAGAGGATAAGCCACTTTGAGACGTCCACACATTTGGAGCTTAATCAAAACAACCCATGATAAATGCAAAATCTCATGGTATTTACACAAGGGCTTTTGCTAGGCTTCTCCCATTTGTCTATCTGAATTCAATTCTTATTGTCTTTTTTTAGGCCTCGTCACAATTTTAACTGTTAAAGTATGGTTTGATGATGACAGAGTAGGTCCCGGGTGGACGAGAGAAACTAGTATATGGATATGTCTCTACCATATCTAGGAAAAATAATTCCTATCTATAGAGCTGAAAACCTGAAAATGATGAAGCCATCCTTTTTATTCACCAAAAAATCTCTTGGTATTTAGGTGTTTTTAAGGTCAAAAATCAAGTAATAGATCGAGAAAAAAGCAATACATAATTACATATGAAGTATATTTTTAAAATAAAAGCAAAATAAACTGAGTAACTTTTTTTGTTTTCCTTGGAATAATTTCCTGTGTTCTACTTGTTTGTAAATTTTCTTGTCGTTCGGTGGTTTCCTCTAAATGTCGTTTTTCCCTTTGTACTTTATCTTCGTTTGCTTTTGACATTGTCGTTTGTATTTATGTGTCGTTTTCACGAAGTTATCGTTTTATTCTGTCACTTTCTCTTTGACGGTCGTTTGTAAACTTCATTTAAATTTTTTTTTTCTTTACTTTGGTATGTCGTTCCAATCGTTGTAGTTTATAGACATCTTCTATTGTTGTTTACGCTTTACTTGTCGTTTCATTTTCTTGTAGTTTGTAACTTTGGTTGTCGTGTCGTTCTGGTGTAGCTTTCTTCTTCTTGTCGTTTTCTCATTCTATATCAACGCATATCAAGAATCTAAAGAAGGATCGGAGGAAAAAAAAAAAAAGAATCTAAAGAAGGAAGCAAAATTTTGTTTGACATTGTAGCAGGAAGAGAAACACAAAAGGTTCTTAATTTCATATCATGATTAGTAGGATTCGGTCATATTCCGATTCAAGATATCGAATTATCGCTTTTTTAATTGGGAAAGAGTTTTTTTCATTAGGGCAAAAAAAAAAAAAAAGTTCATCAATAAAGAGTGAGAATCTTTCTCAGCTTGGATTACATCTATGAATTCATATTTATTATTCAATATTTCCGTCTCAATAGTTGTTTCCTAAAATTATTTTGGGAAACTCATTAAATTTATTGGAAAATTATCTAAATAACTAATTTTTTTATCTATTGATCAACATGACATAAATTTTTTATTATTGACCAACATGACATAAATTTTAATTTAATTTTATATTATATTAATTTAGTGCTAATTTTTTTTATGTCACATTGATATAATTATCTTTAAATTGTGTAATTCACATGCTTTCTCCATAATTGTTTAAATATTTTTAGTAATTAAATATTTTTATGTGATTAATTCTAACCAATTAAACAGAAAATTTAAGATAGCATACTTTGAGTCCGCAAGATATATATATATATATATATATATGCACGTGTGCCATAGTTGATACTGTTCTTTCCGTTGCACGTCTCAGTGGTAGCATGGTTTTTAAAGAGTTCATTTCGGTAATAGCACTATTAGGAAAAGGTGTTTCCTAAGCGATGTTATGTTTTTCTATTAGTGTCAATTCTTTTTTAAATTATTATATTTTTTAAATGTCGTTTTTTTTTTCTCAGACAAACGCTCCTTGACCAATTGAAACGACATATTATTTTCATGTCGGTTCACTTGACTGCTTGAACGACATGGTGTTACAGTGTCAAAAATTAAATTTCGACACATATTCATAAAAAAACGATATTTTTTAGTTGACAATCATTGTCGTACCTATTTATTATTATTATTATTATTTGTTATTATTGCTAAAGATTGTCATTTTAATTTAACTAACAATAGCAAATCACCATTTTTTTTCTCTCTTTTATAAGAATGTCTTATTCATACAGTTTTTAATTTTGAAAAAAAAAATTATTAAAAGAGAGTTTTAAACATAGATACAATTTAAAAAATCAAAATAAAATTCTAAATAAAAATTCAAATTAATTTATATATTATTAAAAAAAAAGAATTAAATTAGAATGCCTTCAACTCCAGAATGTGTTGCTTATTATAAATAACATTAATACTTATAAGTCCACTATATTATGGACCTAAAAGATTGAATGGAACTTACATAGAGAAATATTTTATTATTCAATTAAGTAAGGGACTACACAGTCATTTCACATTCCACTTTATCTCCTACCAATATTTAAAAGAGCCCAAATTTTCGTCATCCCTCCGCTTCAGCCACGTGTCACATTTTCTTTTCTCTTCTTTGCTTTTTATTTTTTTATTTTTTTATTTTTTACTTTTTTTGGGCATTAAAAACTATGAGAGAGGGAGAGAGCGATGGGGAAGGGTACAAGTGAGAGCAGAGAGTGAGATAGATAGAGGGAGAGAGAGAGGGCAACGCATGGGAAAGAGTAAAAGGATGATAAAACGTTTTTTTGAGAGGCCCCCGTTGTGCATGGGAAAGAGAGAAAGGAGAGTGGGGTACTCGTACAATAACTTACATTAAAAAAAAATGCTTTTCATAAAATGTTAAAATATTATCTTTATAACAAATATAAATAGGGCTATTTACATTTTAAACCCTATATTTTGCTTTAAATTAAAGGGTATTTTGGATATTTTAAATATAAAAAGTAAGCGTTAATCGATAAAACATATAGATTTATGCATTAAATGTAATCCAATCATAAAAAAATATAAAATTTAAAAATACATTGTATACTTTTTAGATAAAAACAATATGTATGGTATAAAAATACAAATAATACATAGTTGTAGTCTTTTTTTTAAGAATAATTTGGATAATTTAAGGTCAAAATTAAGTGTTGACTAATAAAGAGTATAAATTTATATATGAAATATAATCTGATGGTATTCAAATGTAAAAGTTCAAAATACAGGATATACTTTTTGAATAAAAACAAAACACAGGATATAAAATTCAAAATATTTTTCCTCCTATGATCTCCCACGTGCTTCAACTAGTTTTTTTTTTCTAAAGTACAAAAATTTGGTGTTTTGATTTTGCAAATCGTTTGAAGTTTCTTCGATGCACAAGTGACTAATGAAGCAATTTAATTATATAAAATTTGTTAAATGGGTTGGGGTAAAATTCATCCCAAAAACTACATTAAAGGAGAGTAAGTTAATCTACATATAAATATTAGCGGCGTGGGATAATTTTACAATCAAACAAAACTAACCCGTTTTTTCTTAAATCACAAGACCTTAAATTTATGGATATAGGAAAATCCACCATTTTTTTTTTTTTGGGGTCATGAAACAAATCACATGTATCTTGATCGAGAATACAAACTGTATATGTACTTTTGCTTCTCCAAGACTAAAAATTAACTTTTTAGGATGCAGCTAATAATACTTTGATAGCTTCAAGTAGATACTACATATACAGTGATGTAAGAACAAGCATACCCATGTTAGGCTTGTCAAATCCATATATCTCTTCTTTTGTGGTTCAAATTGGCCTCTGTGAAATTGTCATGTCTGACTTGCTGGCAATGCCAATTGGGCCTGACTATGCCCCTTTCCACAAGGCAACAAAGAACAATCAGATGTGTATGCAGAGTTGTTGTTCCCTCTTAATCAGTTAGTAGGTTTTTATTTTATTTTATTTTTCAAAGATAATCGGCTTTAGCATATTTTTATGTACATGATCAAAGAGGCTTTCCAGGAATGTTCCTTGAATACTTATTCTCAGATCACGTCTCTCGACGAGAACGTGTCACCTAACCTTGCTAAATGTCCTAAATCCTTTGAATATATCAAGTTATAGTAAGCTTAAGAAAAATAAATTCTGATTAGTGTTCTAAGAATCAAAACTCATCATGCTCAGCGCAAAGAAGCTCATGAAGATGGCTTTTTATTGTAAAGAGGGGGAAGTTTTTGCTTTTTATTTTTATTTTTTAAGAATGAGTTATTTCATGCAAAGTTGTTCCACCATGCAAATAATAGATCATGTCTCTTCCTTGGTCCTTTCGGCCATGAAATCTACGACAACTGCCAAGTTTGGCAAGTAGGCTAGCTAGGTTCGGTGGATGAAAGTGTCACCATCTATAGTTTTTATTCAAGTCAGAACACAAAATGAGGACTTAACTAGTTACGCCTAAAACTATTCATGCACTATGAAAAGATAATACAATGAATCCTAATAGGATTAGGAGTTTCTAGAAATAACACAAATACGTCCAAAATCTTAGGGAAATAACATCACCAAAATGAGCAATTTATAACCACTACTAAATTTTTCAGAAATTTGAAATATTAAAAAAAAATCACCAACTTTTCTAACTTTACTATACAAATAGATATGTGGGTAAATTTTTTTTAAGTACTTTTTTGAATAGTCGTTTGAAATTTTGTAAAATTAGAAAAATGATATATATATATATATATATTTATAATGATCAATTAGTGGTTAATTGATTGACCAACACTAATATGTGATTTTATTAATCAAACATTATAAATCAATATTTTAATGATCATCAATATTTTTTAAATAAAATGTTCAAAAACTGTTTATATACCTAACTTTTCATATTTTATGAAATATTAACTTTATTCATGTTTGAGTGGTTATAATCCACACGGACTTTGATCTCTATGCCATGATTGCAAACTGAGTATAAAATTGGACGGTTGTGTCATTAATTATATCATACCATGAGACAGAAAAATATTATCAAACCATGAGACAAAAACTTGTGCCTCTTCTTAGTACTTGTACCTGCCAAACATAGCTAACTATGCCTACCAGGTTCACATGTAGACATCTGCACGTAGCATTAAATTACACCTAAATTATTCAAATATGTTTTGCATAGGAATAAGTTATCACCACACACGGATGATACTCTGCATAAAATCTGATTATTTTCGCACCTAATAACTAACATATATTATAAAAGTGACCTAACTCGGCAATTCCATTTCATCATTCTGAAAAACCATACTTCTTAATCCTCCTTGATATAAAAAATTAAAAAAACAAACAAAAATTAGCTCAATTTGTCCCAATTGTTAGAGATTACTAGCTAGGAAAAAACATGATTAGGAAAATCATGGCAAGGAAGTGGCAAAAGCTAGTTTGTTGCACGCGTTTTGGTGGTGATGGAGGCCTGTTTGTGATTTACAGCACTGACCATTGGAGTACCTCCGACACAACATCTTCCAAGAGCTGCTTAAGATCTCCGAACAGGAGTTCGGGTTACCGAGCGGCGGGCCTATCACATTGCCTTGTGATTCAGTCTTCATGGATTCTTTAGTCTCGCTCATCCAAATGCGGAAATGGCTAGAGAATTGGAAAAAAGCTCTGCTGATCTCGGTCGATATTTCTTCATTTCTCTACAACATGTCAGCTGCTGATCATGACCATCCACTCCTTTTCGTCCCCATCGCGCCGATTTGAATTTGCGCTCAACGCTTATGATCAAAACCATGCTGTTTGTAAAAGCAACAAGAATTAATAATCTTGCTTATATTTCAGTAATTTCCTGTTAATAAAGCTCATCATGATGGTAGGATTAATTAGCTGAATAGCTATTAGTTAATAATTATTATTTGGAAACCATTTGGAAAATCAGTGACAAGGACAGGAGAATAAAATGATGATGTATTAGGAACTAAATGTGATTAATGAAAAGTCCGTACAGCTGGTGATTCTCTTGGCCTTGTGATATCCGTGCTGATTGTATAAATTTGGGGCTGCTTTGTCCTTTCTTGTATAAGACATACAGGAAACGTGTGTGTGTGTGTGTGTGTATGAGCTCATGAAATAATTATTAATTATCTAGAATTTATGTTAATTTCCTTTGGATCGGTCGGCAGCCATACCAAAGAGAGAGAAAAAAAAAAAGTTGAAAATTCAAACATGACATATTTAAACACTGACTAACCACATGCTCTTGCATCGGAACGCCCAACACAAGAAAACCCAGCAGAGGATGAACTGTCCCTAAGCTTTTGAATCCATAATATATATATATATATATATATATATATATTAAGAGTTGCCCATCACTACCATAAGCTACAGAATAAAGAAGGGAAAATAAAAAATAAAAAAAACCCATATCTTTTTTTTTTTTTTTCCCTCTCTTTCTCACTCTCTCTTCTTGTCATAAAAATTCTAGCTAGACAACATGAAAATCAGGCCCAAGAAGCTCATCAAGATGGCAAGAAAGTGGCAAAAAATAGCAGCCTTAAGCAAGAGAAGAATCTCCTTTCGCAGAGTTACCAATGACACTAATTATCATCATGTAGATACTTGTAATGAAAGTTGTACGACATTATTATCATCATTATATTCATCGGTGTTTGATAAAGGCCATTTCGTGGTGTACACAACAGACGAGAGGCGTTTTGTGATGCCCTTGGAGTATCTGAAATACAACATCCTGCGAGAGCTCTTCAGGTTGTCGGAGGAAGAGTATGGATTGTCGTCGGACGGGCCTATTACGTTACCATGCAACGCGGCGTTCATGGAGTACGTTGTCACGCTCCTCCGGCAAGGCGTGCCAAAAGATTTGGAGAAGGCTTTGCTTCGTTCCATAGACAAAACTTATGGCTGCTTTAGCTTGGTTTCCTCCTCTTTCCAGTATCAAGGACCTGCAACCCTTCATTTCTTTGTTTGTAGCTACTAAAAAATTATCACGATAAATTAATGCCATATGTTTCTGATAAATTCAAAATTAGGATGTTGTCTATAAATACTTGTACATATATCTTCTTGCAGAATAAACTTATATTGGGGATTTGTAATTAAATGACCTTTTTTAATTTAGAAAATTAGAAAAATGACCTTTTTTTTTTTTAAAATCAATCAATAATTAATTTATTGATTCCAGTTAATTAATGATTAATTAATATTAATATAAATTTTTTATTAATTGATTATGATCAATTACTGATTAACTGTGATCGATCACTGATTAATGACTATTTTCTTAAGTAAAAAAACATTCGGCTATTTACTTATATATAAATGTTTAAAAACGGTTTATTTATCTAATTTTTCTTATATGTATATATTATGCGCATTAGAAAACACAAAATTAATCATGTTTGAAAACAAAACTAATTAGAAAAATAATTTGAAGATTATTTTGTTTTTGTTTTTGTTTTTGTTTTTTTACCAATTTCTTTCTTGACAATGATCACCAAGATAACAGAACCCTAACAAACAAAAACCATACACTTTTTGAACGTCGTTTGTTCCCCACGGAAAACGAGCTGTCGTTTTTCCCATAATTGTTGCATTTTGAAGGATTTTCGTTAAAAAATAATAATAATAAATAAAAAATTCATTGGAAATACCATTTCACAAAATGTTGAAATTCGGTTCGTGATAAATTCTAATCGATATACATAATAAAAGGACAAATTGGAACTCCATCATAAACTTTCTTTTTCTATTTTATTTTTTCCTTTTTTTTTTTTAACCTACATATAGAGAAGATTCAAAATTTACATAATCTTATGATAAAGTCAAGTGTGAAATTATAGTTAATTATGTTTGCAACCACCCCTTTCAAACAGTATATTTTGGATTTATATTTACATATTCTAAAAATATATATATTGGCTGTCAAATCCTGCGCACTAAAAGCCAGAGAACCAAACAAAGATCAATAACAAGGAGAGAGCTCCACACACACATATGCATAGCCACAAGTTATTTCTGCTTCTATTTCTATTATGTGTTTGGACAGTAGTACTCAAGGACAATTATATAGCTAGATACATTGCATTGGATGTTGTTGTAATGTCTGCTAATCGAACAGCCTTCTTCTTTATACCACATATATGTATATACACATATATATACACATTATACATATATACACATACGTTTGCATAAAATCGAACCTGCATATAGCACTCCCATCAATGACCTTCTCTCACTCTCTCTCTCTCTCTCTCTCTCTCGCTTAGCTTTTTTAATTAACCGAACAAAGACCTTTCTGAACTAGGATCAAACATCCCGGACCCATATTGTTTGTTAAACCACTTGGCAGCCCAAAGAAATAGATCCCCTATTTCTGCTTCCAAACTTTTAAGTAAAAATTATTTTACAATACATATAGACTATACTATATATAATTTAAACGTATATATATAAATATATACAGATATATGCCCACCTTCCAAACCGCCTCCAGCCATATCCACCAAAAAATATCATATATCACATGGTTTGTTCCCCATGCACTTCCTTCCTTCCTGCTTAATCAATGAAACCGCGCGCAACGAGTTACAAGAGTCTGTCTAGCTAGCTGACAAAAATATTCAACGACATAATATGAACTTATAGAGGCAGAGATCAAACATTAAATCCTTGACACTGGGAATGTGGCTCCGTGGTGCTCTACATTGATATATCTATATATATGTATTGGTAAAGTGAAAAAAAAATAAAAAATTTCCACGTTGTTTAGACATGAAATTGAAAATGAATTTAAAAGGATTTGCGCGTTAATTATTTAGAATAAAACCTTAAAGTCTTAATAAGTGATATCAGAGTTAGATTCTAGATACAACTATGTATATGCACAAGATGAACCCGTTCGAAAAATTAAATATATTGATGGCCCGAGGAGGGATCATGGAGCTCCAATTTGATAGAGATCTTGATGACTTTATCGTCTGCTTGGTTTCTATGGTTGAGAAAGACAAACGGATGGATTATCGTTTGGAACCCTAAGGGCTCAATAATATAAAATGGATACATACATATTTGTAGATTTGTATATGGCTGTTATGGACCTAATGTGCCCCTGAATAACCCACTTGGCTAGAAGTTGCAACATGTTTTAAGTTATATTTTGATTTCAAACACATAAATAACCAAAATTGTCAACCACAAAAAATACATAACCCATCACATGTCATGTTTTCCATTCATCACACAATAATTTAAGGAATTGTCTCATGTTTCGCCACTATATATAACGGCCTGCTTTTATTTAGTCACACATAATCATCACATCACACAAGAACAAAATAAATAAATAAATAAACTTCTTTATCTTCAAGCTCCTTGTTCAAACTGACGATGATCGGAACCAATAAATGGCTGATCAAAATGGCGAGGACGTGGCAACGACTCGCCGCCATACGGAGGAAGAATATTACGTTGCCGAGGGCGGCATCTCTCCGAGAAGCGGGTGGTGGCGGCACGTCAATGTCGATGGCGGAGAAGGGTCACTTTGTTGTGTACACGATAGATTCGAGACGCTTTGTGCTTCCTTTGGGGTATCTAAAGAGCGGAATCTTTAGGGAGCTTCTTAAATTGGCCGAAGAAGAGTTCGGATTGCCAAGAAATGGACCTCTCACTTTGCCATTCGACGCAGCGTTTATGGAGTATTTACTTGCGTTGTTCAGAGGAAATGTAGCTTATGATATTCTTGAGAAAGCCTTGTTGACGTCCATATCATCAAATGGTCGTTGTTTTAGCTCTTCTTCTTACCTTCACCAGGAACAAGAAAATCAACGATTAGTCATCTATGGATTCTGAATATCATTAATTATTCATTGACAACATTTTTCAAATTTATCTTCAAATTTACTGATCTTTTTTTTTTTTTTTAGCTATTAGTTATTAAATTCTCGATTAAGCGCTGGAGCACTTAAATTCACTTATACATATGTAACATATCCATTTCAATATCCTAATTAGCCTTTTTGCTTTTACGTACTGTTTACAACGTACTATATGGTTAATTAGTTAGCATTTGATCTACGTGTTTTAATAAGAAAACTATTTAAATTATAAAATGCCGTTACTCGTTTTGTACAAACACACATATCCATCCATATATACATATATTTAAGGATTATATTAATTGGCGCCGAGGATTTGTGATATATATATATATATATATATCTCTCTCTTTGACGTAAGTGCTGACGTGCCGTCTTTTATTTTATCATTCTGTGGTCAATGACACATGTTTGACGTAAGTTGTAGTTCATCAAATTAAAGCGCGCTGATCTATAGACTGATTACTAAAAATAATGATATAAAAATATCTGCAATATTCAACACTATGCACTAATAAATGTGAGTACCACGGTTTGAAATGTATGAGTAAAATCCAATTAAGTGTGAAACTTTATTATTACTGATGTCCCAAAACATTTCTTGTTAATTAGGCAGTCCAGAATCACTTAGAAAATTTACAACAAATAAATATTTTAAAGAAAAGTTTCTGCTTGGAAGGAGTGAATATCTACACAAAATGACCGACGGCCTGTATGTTTATACATATGTATAGGGCCTCATTTTTTTTTTTTAATCATTTGTGTGTAAATAAAAAACTAAAGCATACGCTTACACGCGCAAAAAAATGACCACATTCATCTAAATTCCAATATAATTCCTCTTTTTTAGTTACTCTTAATTAAAAGGAGGATTCCAATATTTTCTTTGCCTCCAATAATCTTAAATAATTAATTAGCAGCCACATGACTTAAGACTTGTTATTTTTCTAGTTTAGATCACTTATATTTATATGGTCTATCGATGTGTTTAATTTCTCATTAATTTTAATTCTGGAGAATTAGGGTCTTATAACTAAAGCCTGTTTTTAGAAAATCATTGGCAGAGTCGTCCGAAATTTCTTTAGCTGAAATGATTATAAGTATCCCTAAGTCGCCATCCTAGAAAAAATATTTAGTGCTAGCTTAATTAATTCAACAAGCAAATGTTTTTCCTATAATAACAACTTGGTGTGGAAAAAAAAAAAAAAAAAAGAAAACCACGTGGGCAGCTCGGCAATTATATTTTTTGTAGATGACTAGCCGACAACAATGAATTTCCTCTTGCGTGAAGTGATGAAGTGATTTTTTTTATTTTTTTTATTTTTTTTATTTTGGCTGAATAAGTGATGAAATGATTCAAATATAATATTACAATTTCCGATATTGTAACAGCTCGCTATTTTATAACGCAGAGATTAAAGATTGAGATTAAAATTAAAAATACCTTAGGGGTATTGTTGCTGGATTCGACTTTGCATGTGCATCTTAAGATAATATCATGTCAATTAAAACTATATCTTTGTTTACAATGTCATATTAAATCATATAAATTAAAAGATTATATTAGTTACATATATGTCATAGCATTATTACAGTGATATAAATAAAGTGATATACGATTAAAATCCATTATTGTTTAATTTAGTCCTTTTGATTTCAAAAATTTCTGACATTTGATTGTGGAAGTAAATTCATTTAAGCCCCATGCAGTACTAAGCAAATTCTTTACACTTACACACCATCTTTCTTTTTTTCTTTGGCAGTGGAGATTGAAAATAAATTTTTGCAATTAAATACACTTTTTTATTTGGATTAGTGCTGTGTTTTGTTTTTTTCGCTGAAAATTAGTGCTCTATATATTTACGGATATTGTTCATTGAGTTATCTTTGTTAATTAATTTAGTTGGACAACAAGAAAGGTCTTTATTTTTTTTATTAAGAAAGGTGATTAATTGAATCAACTTTTTGTAGAGGGTAGGTTGAGCAAACTGTTGTATATGTTATTGTAGTTAAGATGGGAATTGGGAAACGATATTTGGTGGTTTTATTTCTATTTATTTATTAATTTGAATTTTGAGCACAAAGGTTTAAACTCTATATTATATAATAAAGTATAAAAGAGTTAACTCTATATTATATAATGAAATGGGGTGTTGATTTGGAATCTACATATATGTTGGTGGTTTTATCTATTTTTGCACGCTAGCTAGCGTGAATTCAAAGATACTTTGAGGCCATCTCTTTTTGTTATTATTATTATTATTATTATTTTTAGGATCAATATTCTTTTGTTAAATGCAAAGAAAAGACAAAAATGAAAATAAAAATTAATGTAGATTAAAATAGTAGTAGACATGGGAACCCGGTGGCCGCAGCTTAAATAGTTATGTTCATGACATTATTTATAGGTAACCAAATCAATCTGGTCACACAAAGTAAAATCAAATATTTCTTCTACTGCCCATAATTGCTAGGTTGCCCCACATATGTAGTTAAAGTATAATTTGATGCTTTTGGAGGTGATGGAGATGAAAAACAGCTTAAAGTAACTGGTTCTTTCATTCATTACACAAATATATATATATATATATATATATATATATATATATTGTCTTAAACCTAGCTAGCTATATACGGCCGATCGAGGATTGGACAAAAAAAGAACTTAGGGTTTGCTTCATGTTTTATACCAATTGACAAATAAATAAAGACAGAAATTATAATATAAATATAGTTCATTTTCAAAAAATGTTTACGAATTTTTAAAATATTTGAGGTAAATAGAGTGTTCATGGTATGTAATTATAACCCTACAATGATGACCCATTAATACCAAGAACCACTGCGGTGGATTTTCCGCAACTTATGGTGTCACTTGCTGAATTACTTTCACCTCTTCCAATGAAAACTCATTTCCCACCATCTTCAACTTTTTCTTTACTTTCCACCTATTATAATGACTAAAAGAAACTAAAATATATTCCAATATATAATAAATATAATTATAACACTAGGCTCAGAAATTTAATCATCAAAGTCTTTTAAGAGAATAGAAATTTTAAAATAGACGTTGAAATCAACAATCATATGGTTGCTCAATATATATATATATATATATATATGAAAATTGTTGTTTCATGTCTTGAAAAAAAAAATAGAAAGCTAGATAATTGAGTTGAAAAAAAAAAAAAAACGATAAACGTGAAGGTGCTGGTAATGGAAGAGTTTTAAATTAAGAAAACTAAATAAGAAAATTATAAAACAAAAAAAGAGAAGAAAACATAAAAATATTAAGCGTGGACGTCGTACTTACATTATACGGAATAGGAATATCTAGTGTGAGGAGCACTATGTGTTTCATATATTAATTGAGAGAACATGATTAATATCTCAATATAGTGCATCTAATTTAAATAAGATTTTAATCTAACCAAATCTCTTAAAATCACGGAAACAATTATATTAATTAAATGTTACAAATAATTCAAATTTCTAACTATTTAATGATTATAAAATCCAACTTTTTTTCTCTATAACAGGAATGTGGATCTCATTATAAGCCACTAATACTCTTTAATATTGTTCATAAATTTATTGGTACTAGCGGCTAATTTGACTTTTACACGCGCGTCAAAAATTGGAAAAGAGATTATCCGTTTTCATTTTGTGTATTGTGAATTGTGACAAAAGGAGAAAATTAACCTGAATTATATAAAACAGATTAGTAGTATTAAATATGTCAATTAATTACAATTGTAATGTAGGCTAATGATTATGTTTTGGCTAACACTGTCTATACCGATCACCTGGCTGATCGAGGTACGTCGAATTACAAAAATGTCAAATAGGTGTGTCGTATGATGGTATAGTAAATGGATGACACCACCATGACTACTTGGTGACGTCGCTTATCACTGAACCGCTAGAAAAGTAATATTCTTGATCATGGAAAAAGTAAAATATTAAAAATATATATATATATTTATACTACTTCGGTAAAAGAAAGATAAAATTATTTAACTTTTCTCAAATTGGGAAATAGGCTTTTTCATGTATTATTAAAAAAATGGAAGTGATGTCCATGTCTCAGTCCACTTTTGGTGAATCTCCTCTTTTTCTATTTCGATATGCATACTGGGAAAGAGAAAAAATATATAAACAAAGGGAAATTAATCTTCCGTACCATTCAATAAAAAAACAAAAAAAGAGGATATATAGTAAGTCGTATATTCCCACTCCAAAAGCAGTAAAACCTTTTCAACAGAAGATCATGATTCCAGTGAACTTGGTGAATAAAAAGAAGTCGTCACATGCACATAATCACATGGGCTTGCATCTCTAAAAAGGAAACTACAAAAATAGGCATTTTATTTCACTACAGGACCCTCTTCCTAGTATATTGACTTTTTTTTCCTTAGATCTTCTTTTTTTTTTGTTTTCCCTCCTTATTAATATGCCCCTTCTTGTTAGTGGAGATGTTGGTGTGGCTTCCCGGGACATAAAACCTCTTTAGGCCTCCACCGTGAATCTTTTTTTATCAAGTAAAAGAATATATATATATATATAGAAGAACTGCATAGCTAATTGTGGGCAAATCTTTTTTTTATCAACACTCTTGTATAGTGTTGGTGAAGAATATTTGTTGTGAGAAGAGAGAGTGTCGAAACACCACCCATTAAATAGTAGTTGTCCATATCTGAGAATGATCGGGAAAAAATCGTGTATTTTATTAACATTTAGAGGAATTGGGAATTGATATCGCAACGTGAAAGTGAAATAAAATATCATAAAACCATTACTCAGACAGATCATGCCGAGTAGATAATAAAGTTAAAAGTGAGTGGAAAACTTTTGGAATATTCTATTAAAATATTCTACTAGAATTTTTTTCCAACATGGATAGTCGGATGTCTCTGACTTTGTCCACCGATGTTGGTCATCGCAATACTCTAGTATAATATTTTGAATATTCTACTGTATTTTTTTTTAACACGGATGGTCGGATGTCTCCACATTCTAGTAGAATATTTTGAATTTTCTACTATAATATGTGTGTATATATATATATATATATATATTCAACATACATGACCGGATGTTCCGACTTTGATCGCAGATCACCGGAGTATTCTTGTATATTTTGGTAACATAGAAGAATATTTTTTTTATTTCAGCATAAATTGTCGAACGTTTTTGACTCCTGTCGTGGGGCCAGTCGCACGGAGCATTTTGTTAAAATATTATTTATATTCTATCAAAATGTTTGTTTTTATCATAAATGGCTGGATGTTTCCGGTGCCGCTAGTCATCGGAGTAGTATAATAGAATATATTTTATTAAACATATTTGGATAGATTATCAGAAATATTTTGTCATAATACTCCTTTAATCAGAGCTGAAGATATCCGGTCATCCATGTTAAAAACAAAAATATTCCGATATGTTACAAAAAAAAAATTCTACTCTATTAACAAACGGTGGCGATTGGATCCGAAGATATATACCACGTCTATTTCTATTAGTTAGTGTGAAATCGAACAAATAGCCTCACTACTCTACCAAATAATGTCATCTAAATGATAAAGCATTAGGTCCTATTGAAAGAGTAAATGTACAGTTCCGATCCAAAGTTATTTTTTCTTGGAATTAAAGGGAACTTTAATTATATGCCGAAAAAGAGCTATCGTGCTTTCATAATCAACCACCTGGCGTCCTACTCACAGAATTGGTGCACATAGAAAGGTAATGATAGATCAATGGCAAGCCACTTTACCGGTGATAAGGAAACATGAATATTCAAGTGGGATTTACACACATTAGTGGCAATATTCGGTTTTTACATCATACAAGACAAATATGTCGAACTATATTAAATATTAATGCAAAATTGTCGTGTACCACCAATATTGGCACCCAAATCCCAATCACCCTACTAATACTATATATATATATATATATATATATATATTTATGTGCACTAACAAATCACAATAAAGGAGTTTAAATCGAGAAATTGTTGTTGAAATTATACTGGCATGAGCTTTATCTTTGTTTGTAACAACCTAACTGGATAGGCTCACCCTCCTTGAATTTCTAGTCGTTCAAATTTTTGTCACCCTTACCAACTAACTAATAGTGGAGGGAAATTGGGAATTAGGCACTCGCTTTTGAAAATTCTCTCCCTCTCTACAGCTTTTAAACCTCTGACCTTGTGAAAGGCAACAAAAGTCACTAGAAGTTGTTGGTAACCAAATTCTCTCTTTGCAGTACTGCTTTACTCTTTTTAAGTTTCTTGGCATACACATTATCTTGTCTTAATTTTAATTTTAATTAATATAACATATATAAAAGTATCAATAGCTACTTCTTATTTGCTTGACACGGGTACTAAAGCTTTCATCCTCCTTTTTTAACTTTCCCTTTTTCTTCCTTTTGTTTCACGTATCAATCTTCTTTTATTTATTTATTTATTTAGTTTTTACCTTTTACTTTTCCTTGCTTTTGTCTTTGGCTACCTCCTACTCTCTCTCTCTCCCTCTCTCTCTCTCTCTCTGTAAACTTTTTTTTGGTTTTGCCGTTTTTGTGCTTTTTGGTGTTTTCTTTTTGAATATTCGAATATATAAGTCTATGTTATGTTTGGTGAATGAGTTTAACTCAAACTCAATTTAAATTTTTTATCTTAGGGCTTGTTTGGTATCCAAACTCATCTCAAACTAAACTGTACTTTTTTCATCATGTTTTTTGTCTTTTCTGAAAAAGTCAACAAAATTTACCATTCAAACTTAAAAATCTCAACTCAACTCAAACTCAACTTATACACCAAACACCCCCTTAATTTTTATCTTTTTCTGAAAAATCAATAAATTTATAACTACTTTTTAAAAAGTCAACTCAACTCAAACTTAAAAATTTCGTCTCATCTCAAACTCGACTCAAACACCAAACAAATACTAAGGATTAGTTTGGAGTATGAGTTTGAGTTAAGATTTGTAAGTTTAAATAGTAATTTTGGTTGACTTTTTTAGAAAAGACAAAAAACTTTTGGGGAAAAAGACAAAAAACATGATGAAAAAAGTACAGTTTAGTTTGGTTTGAGATGTTTGCCAAACTAAGCCTAAGACAACATTTTTTTTTTAGTTTGCCCCTTTTTTTTCACAACTATGACCCTATTTAAACATCATTTTCTTTATAATCTTTCTAACTTAATTTTATAGTATAGAATTTCAAGATTCAAACCCGTGCACTAATATTACAATGTTGCTTTTCAAATATTTATCCTCACTTTTTCATTCTTTTTTTTTTCATGATTTCTTTACTTTTTTGAATCTACTATTTTTAATTTATGTCTATTCAAGTACTTGTACTTTATTTATTATGTTTAAAGATATGTTTTTTTTTTTCAATTATATTTATACCTAAATATTCTTCTTAATTAAATTCAAACAAATTTATCCCACACGTGTGCACGTGTGCACGTGTTAAAAACTAGTTAATACTGAAAGTTGGAATTTGCTAATATTTCAAACTTGTTGACATGGTGTATACATGTACCTAAACCACGAGATTCATCATATGTATAGGGTTTACTGTGACACTTAACCCAATGGGGGCTTAAGCCCCTCTCAACTTTTTTTTTTTTTTATCTATATTTATATATTTGACTTTAATTTATAAATAGCCCCTCTGAACTTTATTTTATCTATATATATATATAGTTGACTTTAATTTATAAAATAGCCCCTCTTGAAAAGTTAAAAACTTCATTTTATTCTTCGATTGGTTAATGTCATGAGTAACATGATTAATTAGCGACATGTGAGATGTTTGTGAGAAGTTTGAAGTCTATTTCACATATGTGATAGAAGCCTTGAATTGGATATATTTAGGTGAATCTTATAAAAACTCTCAATTAATCCAACTTATTTGTGCTTCTAATTTAAAAAGAGAGGAGGGAGAATGAGATTGAAAATTCCAAGTCAAAAAAAGTTTTATTTTTTAAAATTTTTCCCTCGTTGAATTGCAATTTTATAAGGTGCTGTGGGGCAAATTGCAAATGCGAATCCGACGATTTTGACTGATTGTCTCCTGTGTTTGAACGACTATGATGTTTATCATATTATTTCATCGGTTAATGAAAACAAATTTATACTATTTTGGCTAAAGTCTTACTTGCGTATAAGGTTATTAATACATTTTGTTCTCAAGTTTAATTAAGGCGTAATACCATATTTAGTACTGTGGTTTCATATATATAGTCTAGCAGTAATTTCACACCCGACTCTATCAAAAGGTGTAGATCTTGAATCCCCTCACTTCAAATTCAAAAAAATAAAAAAACTATAATTAGTATACAATTCAAGTGGCTAAAATGTGTCCTAATGAAGCCTTCTTTAATATTAATAAGTGATCAAATACTGCACCATTTCAAAATGTGATGATTTTTGATATTTTTATAATGTTTTTTCTGGCCAACGACTTGTAATATTAAACATCCTCTTGGTAGAATCCTCCCCCCCCCCCCCCCCCTCTCCCTCTTCCCTTTTCTTTTCTTTTTTTTTTTTTTTTTTGTTTTTTTGATGCTAAACATTAATTAAAAACCCATATATACTTGAACCACTTCCTCCATGAAACCCTTTTTTTTCCCCCCAATATTGTTCAATTACGTCCAATTAATTTTTCTATAAATGGACGGACGGCAGAATATTGTTACTCAAGGATTTAAAAACCAACTTTATGACGATAGATTAAATTCTTCAAGGACAACTTATGTTGATACACAAAATATATCCACTAATGATACACAAAATATACCCATTAATGGACTATCTAATTCATTTATTTTTTAATTTGAATTAGAGGGTGTCAAACTCTATATGTTAGGATAGAATCACATGTGAAATTAATCACTATTCAGTTGTGTCTATAACAAGGTGGACATTTGATTTAAAAAAAAAAACTTAAAACGAATTTAATAAGATGGATAACAGCTGTATTAAATAGGTTAAACGTGATTATGTGAGCGAGTACGGCATTAGTTTGAATACTAAATAATTTCCTAAGTTGACCTCTCTTATAACCAAAAGTATTGTCTTTTCGTATAAAAATTTGTTTCTACTAGGTGATGAGTCAATCATACAACAACCCGAGTGATCACATGTCATCAAAGGCGACGAAATCAACAACACATTTTTTAACGAAAATCAAATTAAGTCTTGGAGACAACGGTCCAAAGTATTAGGTCTGCCGTCCGCCTCCAAGTTTTTTTTTTTTTTTTTTAATTTTCTTTTAGATCGAGAATAGAGATCTAAACTCTATACATTATAATTTAAATAAATGTAAAATTATCATTAAATTATAACTGCAATCACATGAAAACTTACAAGTTAACACCTTCTTGTTGGAGATTTTATACTAATCCTTTTTTTTTTTGGGGTGAATAAATATAAATTTTATAGATTATCATTTTTTATTTATTTCAAAGTGATCAAAAAGTAGAACTGTATCTTGCCAACAAATAGCAGTACACTTTTTCATAATTTACCATAAAATTTTCAATTCTCAAAAGCAAAAGTATTTTCTGCTAACACGGCAAACCAAATAATTAAACTCCATGAGTGAAATAAATAAATAAATAAATAATTTAACACTTCGTGACAAGAAAAATCAAATACTAATTTAGTCTCTACATCTGACTCTATTATATGATGAAGAATTTGAATTCCTGAGCTCTAAGTAAAAAATAAATAAAAAATCAAATAATAACGGGGGAAAACAAGAAAAAGATACTCTATTTGTTTTCTTTTTCTTTTTCTTTGTTTAGAAGAAAGAAATATATCTGAAGGCTAGTTCACACCTTGAAATTTTGATCCAAATTTTCAGATCCAACCAGCGAGGCCACCACTTTGGTAAAGAAAAAGCTAAGGTGTACAATATGCTTCTATAGACACCAATCTCTCCCACTTTTTCTTTTCTTTTTCTTTTTTCAAGAAATTATTATGCAATAAATTTATTAATAATATTCCTTTTTAAATAATAATTAGACAAAAACTGTCTGTTTTAACTTTTATATACTTTTTTAATTATAAAATAATTTTCATCCGAGGCTGTTGATAGAAATACAAGCTTTTATTTCTTTTGGTGTATTTGATAAAACGATTTGAGTTGAAATTTTTAAGTTTGAATTGGTTGATTTTTTAAAAATTAATTATAAATTTTTTTTGATTTTTCAAAAAAAGATAAAAATTAAGATAAAAAAATACAGTTTAATTGAAGTTAAATCAACGAACCAAACACCCATTTATTTATGTTTATTTTTTTATAAAGTCCCGTTTGTACAACTAAAATGCTTTATAATGAGAAAGAATCGTGAGAACTGATAACTTGAATATCTTCCACCATAAGTGATTACGTCACCCACATTATATACAAATGACGTCATTCCCTATGTGTAAGCCAAGTCACACACGCGTCAGACCAAACAAACCTTGAACACTACTGGTTTTTCACATATAAAACTTGTACAATGCAATCCGAATTCTCTGCCCACAAAGTGTTTGACGAATCGACCCATCGGAAAAAACACACATATTTTCCGTTCAAAACAAAAGGTGGACTAGAACTAGAAGGAAGGAAAGGAAGCCATGGGAGAAGTAGCGGGTGGTGGGATTGTTGTGGTAAACTGCGACAGTGGTAGTAGCACCAATGTTGCGGATTCATTTTCACGAGACCGGCCGTTTAACGCCTCGTCGAAAAGCTTCGATTCGTTTCGAATTCATAGTGTTACAGACAGTCCGGCGAGGGATCAGGTGATCAGTTTCGCGCCGTCTTCTCTGCAATGGCCTGGCCGAGAGCTGAATCCGCAGGACGCCTGGCTTCCCATCACGGAGTCGCGGAATGGCAATGTTTTCTCTGCTGTTTTTCATGTGTTGTGCTCTGGGATTGGCTTCCAATCCCTGCTCTTGCCCGTCGCATTCGCTACTCTTGGATGGTAAGTTTCTCCATTCTTCTTCTTCTTCTTCTTCTTTTTTTTTAGAAATTTATATAATTTATTATGAATTTATGTGTGAAATTATAATTAAATTATGTTATTATTCACTCTGTTTTTTCATTGTAAAGTCTGTACACACTGTTTTTACTTCAAAGTTAGAATTCCTTGATGAGAAATATCACACAGAAAAATTATTATTCTTGAAGCCGTCGTATTTTCATCAATTTTTTTCGAAGAAAATCAGTTTTTTTTTTTTTTAATAACATGAAGAAATGATAATAAAAAAAGATGATGTTATTTCGTTGCGTTAAATGGTTGTTGCTCTTTTTTCTTGTTCTTTTGATTTGATGACGATAGGGAGTTTGAGCTTTCGAGATTTTCCGAGCTAGTTATCATGTCCTAATAAGTCGTTGAAGGGTCCAGACAAAAAACTGGTCAGACGCCTTTAACGTCACCTTTTTCTTTTTCTTTTTCCTTTTTTTTTTTTTAATTCTCCCTCTGAGTCTACGCTTTTTTGGTGATCATTTGGAATCTGCAACAAAAAAAAAAAAAAGAAGAAAAATTACTGGTTCACACGTATGATTCACCTTCCCAAGAAATGTGAGCGTATTTATTTCTACCAAGAAAAAGGCGCTAATTATATATATATATATATATATTTTTATTAAAAAAAGTAGCAATTTTTTCCAGGTCAAGTAAGAGGTACAATTTTTTTTCTTTATTTTGCCTCTTTTTTTTTCCCTAAAAATATATTAAAACTATTATTTTTCTTTCTTTATTTTTTTCCCTTACTATAAAGTAAATCATGAGCACAGCTAACATAAAAATAATGGGCAGAAAATCTTGTGATGTGATACACAATCTTTAAACAGAATTATTTAGCGGGTTTTTTATATAAGGAAACTCAACTTTTAGTAAGGAAAAAATAAAAAATATATATAAAGTTTTTAAAGTAAAATTGATTAAAAAAATAAAAAGCTTATGGGGCGAAAGCCTTCTGCGTAATCATGGATAATTCCGTCCTTTTATATGTATAAGATCAGAAGTGCATTAAATCGCACTGAAATACGTTGAATATTTCCGAGATCATGAATGTAGCGAGTCCATCAATCGTTAATCGCAGACCAAAAAAATTTAGCCGCCCCACCCCACCCCACCCGAGGGTGACCACTAGCAGGCCGATGGTGAAACAATTTCTTACTATTGTTGTCATGTGCACCCCAATTATATGGCGATTGTTTGACCTATCATAATCCAATATATGTATGTATATATGTGTGTGTGTGTGTGTGTGTGTGTGTGTGTGTTTGTGTGTGCGGTCCATTGCATAACACTACTAGATGTCCATATCAAAATAATTTGAAAATTCAAAGGAGTAGGGAAGGATATTTTGTTTTTTTCTCTAAATTTTTTTTTATTTTTATTTTGGTAATGGTTGTAGGGCATGGGGAATCATAAGCCTGTCGCTGGTTTTTACATGGCAGCTGTACACTACGTGGCTTCTTGTAAATCTCCACGAATCTGGTGATTCTGGAGTCCGTTATAGTAGATTTCTCCACCTCTCAATTACTGCCTTCGGTTAGTATCTCACCCTAATTTAAGGAAAAAAAATATAGAGAGAGAGAGTAATTTGAATTAAAGAATTTTAACTGTCTAACTTGTTGTGAAATTAAATATAAAATTATTATTAACTAACATCTCTAACAACAAAACAAATATTTACAATATTTTACTTTAAAAAAAAGATAAATTATTAAATTAATCCTCAAATTTTTAAATAAGTGAGAATTTAATATTTAAATTTTATTTTTTAGTAAAAATATCCTTGAACCCTTAATATATATATTCACAATTATAGGAGCTTATAATCACATTTCAGTTTTGAAAAAAGAAAAGAGGTGGGTCCTACCATCTTCATTTTTTTTTTTTGAAAGGGGACCTGTACAAATTAGAAAATAAAGTTCTTTGATAAGACATTAAATTATTTTTCCCATGAAATCGGGGTTACCTAACGTCACCTTTTTTTTTTCTTTTTTTTTTTGAAAGTCCTAACCTTACCTTTTTATCAAATGTATGTACTCTTATTTAATTCAATTATTTTATTCACATAAAGACATTTTATAACCACACTGATTTTATTACAAATCTTTCTAATTTGTAAGCCAAGTAATTATTAAAATAATAATTTAATTCCTCCCCATCAATACATGTGATCAATGTTAATCGTATTTAATTATATTTTTAAAACGCTGTAATGATACTAGACGCTCACTAGTGGTGGAAACACATTCTGCTCAAAGGGGTCACATACCACCATTTAGAGTTTGACATTTTTTTTTTATAATTATTATCGCATATAATTTTTAAAAAGAATTTAATTTCTCCCCTATCTAATTGAAAACATATTTTGATACCATCACTTAATAAAAACTTACAATTATACTCATCAAATAATAGAAAATTCTTACCATATCTCTGATTATCTTTTCAATATTTTAACTTGTGCCCCCCAATAAAAGAATTTCTTAGACACTAGTGGTGAAGTTTATCATTTCTCGAAAAACATGACAGACCGAAATATCATTTTCAGAAATAACCTAAAAAATAATTCTACAGTAAGATACGAAATTCACCTTGCCAGTCGGGCTCTTTCTTCAACACCCCTATATGTATCAAATTATGAATTTTAAAATAACGTAGTTATTTTTTTAATGTCATTTCGATCAAATCTAACATTCGGAACCTTGCACACGGTCCCTAGCATAGAAAGCTCCAATAACTAATAGCAACACATTGTTTTGAAGGTGCAAAGCTAGGAAAGTTGCTAGCCATCTTCCCGGTGATGTATCTATCAGGAGGAACTTGTGCGATGCTGATAATCACAGGAGGCGGGACGATGCAACTTTTCTTGAGGAATTTATGCGGGGAAGGGGCGGATGCCGTATGCGACGGCAAGGCGCTGAGCGGGGCGCAGTGGTTCTTGGTGTTCACTTGCATGGCCATTCTCGTGGCTCAGCTCCCCAACCTCAACTCCATCACTAAGGTCTCTCTCATTGGCGCCCTCACAGCCATTACCTACACTTCTATCCTTTGGGCTCTTCCCATAAGCAAAGATAGGCCCAACTCCATTTCTTACCGCCCACTCCAAGCAAACGAGTCTGGCATGGACAAATATGGTGCTATTTTCAATGCCATTGGGATTATTGTTCTTTCTTTTAGAGGTCACAACGTCATCCTTGAGATTCAGGTATTTTTTTTTCTAACGGTATTTTTTCTTATAAGAATTTGAATTTACTATTTGAATTGTGAGTTTAAATCTATTATCCAAGCGGGAGCTAAACCTATAAAATTAATGTAATGCAGGCGACATTGCCGTCAAGTATAAAACAGTCATCACGTAAGGCAATGTGGACAGGGGTCATTATCTCCTACATACAAATAGCCATGTGTTTATTTCCCCTAGCCATAGGCGGATTTTGGGCATATGGAAACAAGGTCAGAACAACTCTTTTTAACTACTTTTGTAAATCGATTTATGGAGATTCTACGATGAGATGCCCTCTTCGTAGTTTTTCCAGTATGACGATTGACGAGATTTAAAAAATGACAGATACCAGCACAAGGGGGAATTCTAAAGGCGTTATCAGAATTTCACAAAGAAGACGTCTCCAAATTTGTGATGGGCGTAATTTACTTCCTAATAATAATAAACTGCTTATGCACATTCCAAATCTATTCCATGACAGTTTTCGACAACTTGGAGTCGAGATACACCGGCATCAAAAAAGAGCGATGCCCTAGGTGGGTTCGCACCGCAATCCGCCTCTTCTTCGGAGGCCTGGTTTTCCTAATATCGGTGGCGTTTCCATTCTTGGGAAGCTTGGCACCACTTATTGGAGGCCTCACAATGCCCTTGACATATGCCTATCCATGTTTCATGTGGATATCAATCAAGAAACCTCGCAAAAATGAAGCAATGTGGTTTGTCAATGTGGGACTCGGTTGCTTAGGCCTCATTTTGTGTGTCTTGCTAGTTGTCTCAGCCATATATAACTTAGCGAACAAAGGCCTACATGCCAATTTTTTCAGGCCTTAGTCACATTTTTACTTAATTTTAAAATTAACAGATATGACCTTACAGTCATATACAGATCAGGGCAAGTTTGTATAGTTCCATTGATATATAGCAGTTCTTTTTTTTTTTTTTTCTTTTTTTTTGTTGTCTCAAGAGAAAGCAGTTTAATTTGAAATCAACATAAATACATGCTTTGTTTGTTGGGATTTGCAGGTAAATGGTCTTTTTTGAAATAACTTTTTTAGTAAATTATCGAAGTTTTGTAAATTTAAGAAAATAATAGTTTTTTAAATAGTTAATCAGCGTCAATCAATCACTAATTGATTAATATTGATATATATTTTTCTCAATAATTGACTGCGGTTGATTATTGATTAACTATGATCAACCATTGTTTAACTATTATCTTCTTAAATAAAAAAAAATTCCGGCCATTAATTTAAATAAGTGTTTAATAACTGTTTTTTTTTTTAAACCAAATTTTTTCTTTTTTATTTAATTTTAAAGAGTGGTGTTCGGGACTTCAAGAATGTGCAAACAATATTCTAGTATCGAGATAGGATGATGATATTTACTTCACTTATTAGCAGAGTGCTGCATTCCCTAAATCTTGGTTCCATAATTAGATCTGGACCATATAGTTTTATCATTATGTATCTGTAAGAGAAAATTAGGCCATCTACAATGCAAACGCGAATACTAAAGTTATATGTAGTACAAAAAATATGAAAGTCTTGTTCTATTTTGTAGTGCAATCCATGATAGATGCTATTTCAAATGCAATATCTACTTTTTCAATAAATTTTAATTGTTAGGATGTTTAGCACAATCAACCCAACCACCAAAAAAAAAAAAAACTCGTCACCCTTTTGTTAACTTGTCCTCCAAACTTTTAATGACAATTTGGTCTTTAATCTTCTAAATAATTATAATGTACTCAATTTGATTTAACTTCCCGTTAAATTGATTATAGAAAGCTCACCGCAGTACGTCCTCATGTGAAAACAGAAAACCCATTTTCAATAAGGAAAAAAAAAAAAAGAACCTAATGTAAATCTTCCAAATTCAAATTTTTAATTTAATGTAACTAAAAAAAACAAAATGAGTATTTACAACAATATAAAAAGTACAGTTGTTAAAATTAAAAGTTGGAGGATAAGTTGTCAAAAAGTGACATGTTTAGGGGATGACAGTGTTATATATCCTATTTTGTTATATGAAAAGAAGTAACATAGTAGTGACTTTTACTCTTATTTTACATTGCGTACGAGCAAAGGACATACGAATCTAGATACGTGAATCAATGTAAAAGCTAAAAGTATTTGTGCCAATTTGATTGCAAAACCTTGAACATCATTGCCAAATTGCACGTGATCATCGTACTATGATGCGAGGCCATTACTCCTCATCTCGAAAACTAAGCACGCCGGCGACCATGTTTCACCTCTTGATGAGTGCAGACATGAGAGATCACCGTCCACTCCGACCTTTGCGGTTTTTCTCCTCCCGATAACCGACCACCACAATTGTACACACCTCTTTGATTCTTTTCATCGTATTCCTCGGTTTCATGCCATGTCGGCTGCACGTGCTCTCTCTCTCTCTCTCTCTCTCTCTCTCTCTCTCTCTCTCTCAAATTGATTTGGATCAACCTTGGCTTGGCTTCTATAAATAACAACGGATGTCATGGCTCTTAGATCATGTTCTGATCAGTTTCACGTATTGCATTTGTACTTAAGGGCTTTGTTTTTGTTAAAACTTTCGATAATTAAGGTTGGCATCATGGCCGAGGAGCATCAGAAAGAGCATGGAAGCGAGACCGCCTCAACCGGTTGTGGGATGTTTGATTTCTTGAAAAAGAAAGAAAACGATGATCATACGCCTAAGGAAGAGCTTCAACATGGGAACTCTAGCTCGGTAAGCCTTGTAGCACTATCTACGTACTGTTTCACTTGTTTATTTTAATATATTGTGACAAAAATAATTTGAGATTTTTTTTTGTTTTGGGAAATTTGGCAGTCTAGTAGTGATGAGGAGGAAGAAAATGGGGAGAAGAAAAAGAAGGGCTTGAAGGACAAGATCAAGGATAAGATATCAGGAAAAAAGGAAGGAGAACATACTGAGCACGCAGAGAAAAACAATGGCGTTGCGTATGCAGAAGCAGGAGCAACTCACCCTGAGGAGAAAGGATTTATAGACAAGATTAAGGAAAAGCTTCCCGGACAGCACAAGAAGGCGGAAGATCATGGCGCCTCCGCAGCCTGCGCTGCACATGGAAAGTCCCCCGAAGGCGAGTCAAAGGAGAAGGGACTACTCGAGAAGATTAAGCAGAAGTTGCCCGGGGGCCACAAGGACGACGAGAAGCCAAAGGAAAACTAGAATGCAACCTTGTTAAGAAGGTTGGTTGTCGTGTTTGCTTGCTTTGTGTTTATTTTGTGTCGTGTTCATCGGTGTCTGTAGCGTCAAAAAGCACCTCATGTGCTCGTCTAAGCTAGTCAGTTATCTTTTGTAACTCCTGAAGTGTAGTAAGTAGTTTGTTTAATGAACGCCCAGAAACTTGACTACAAGTTTTCTCAACCAACCAACCAAACAGCATATCTGAAGACTAGAATCTGATGCCATACAACAAATTTCTTCACTCGAATACCGATTCTTACTAACCAAACACTGGAACGACACAAGACCATCAACATATGTTATTACAGTTGTTTAACGTCGTACAAAAATGTTTGAACATGATGCTGAAGCCATTTCAAAACCTCTACAACTCGACATAATTATAAAATAAAAAAAGAGGGAGAGAAATAATTCAGTGATAGATACAGGAATCAGCCATTTTAAAGGGCTTGCCCAGCTGGTTGCCCCGAAGGGTGACAGGGCATCTGACTCTTCGATAAAACTTGGACTTGACCAATTGACCCAGAATATAGGCCCTGGATCTAACCACAAAGGTCAGGTTCAGTGGAACGACAACATTATCAATGGTATTTCTAGCACCACCTCCAATAACCGAGAGCCCACCATAAAGAGGCACTTGGGACCCCAGCACTGTTGTCACTGTCGTACGTTGACTCTTCCTCCTCTGATAAAACTTCTTCATCTATTGTCGTGTTTCCCAACCAAATACATATATACACATATCAGTTCGTCATAAAAAGCTCGTAATTATTAACTAGTGGGATATAGACAGGCACAGAGTAACTAACTTTTAAAGGATGCAAATCCAACAAATCATCAACTCTATGGTATCAAAAAAAAAAAAAAAAAAAAAAACTCTTATTGATAAATTAAGAATGAAATATAACAGTATATGTAGATGTAAATTTAAAAATATCAATATCAACAAGAATATTTGCAAAAAATAAATAAATAAAGTGATTGAAAACTTTAAATAGTATAGATCACAAAATACCTTATTTTTTAAGAAAAATTTTGGAGTATTAATTCACGGATATTTCCCTAGAACTGTAGAACTTCTGTAATGTCGATATTTGCCTAGATAGTTAACATTTTTTTTTTTTTTTTGTGAGATTTTCTGAATTTGTGTTTAAAAGATATTTCCGTATCCTGAAATTTCGGCGATTTTTCATCCTTTAGAAATGACAACTTTTTCCGTAATCATCCAAAATACAAACACAACTTTTGGGGACCAACCCGACCAAGGGCCAGCTCTAGCTAAAATACCACACTGCCCTTGGAGGACTGGATTCCAAAACCTACCTTCCACAACTGTAAACGGAGAATGTGGGATTCTAAAGAAAATTGCTGTTTAACTCAATGGGATTAAGCCGTATTCTCTCGCAATACATGAACCCCAATTAGTGTAATTCTTATGAATGCATTTAGTTGGAGGGAGGATTGGTGAGTCAATCCATTATTTGATTGAAAAGAGGAAGGAGAGAGGTGAGGTGGAAGGAGAGAGGGATTCAAGCTATTCAGTCCATTTAAATTTAAAAAGACTATTTTATTCTTAAAAAAATCTATTAACAAAAACTTTAAGTAATTAGACAAATAATTATCGTCCGTCCTTTTAACTCTTCTTTCTTACTACTTTATCCTTCATATTTCTTATTCCACCAACTCTTCCCATCCCTATGTCCAAACGGAGCCTAGAGGAAAGTAGCAAGTAAACTGATTCTTCTTTTCACCACCCCAAAAAAAAAAAAAAAAAATGTTTGATGTATAAAGTATACTGCGTACTTTTTTTTCTTTTTGCAGAACTACAACTAACTGCTTAGCTTTCCTGGCATATAAATTGGGTTTTGCTTGACACTATTGGATAAGATAAAATTTAAAAAATTGCTAAATGGCCTAATTTTTACTCAAAATCTATTTTTCTTAAGTCTTTAAAATAAATTAATGTTAAATTTTTTTAACCTATGAAATAAATTCTGACACATCTACGTGAGGTTAAAACTAATAAGGGACAAATAGAATTGTATAAGTCGTCCAAATTACCTCAACAACACGACCAATAAACACATGCACACAAGATAAAAAGGAGCAGTACTTTCAAAACAGATATTTTTGCTTAACGAATGCTTTAACCAGAAACCTTAAAAACAGATAAAATATAGTTAATAATTCTCAACCGTGTTGAGTAAGGTTTAAAAACGATCTTATCCGTTAACTTTTCATCATTCAACGGCTAAAAAATACGTGTGCATCTCAAAATATTATACCGAAATTGTTGATATATATATATATATATATATATATATATATATACAGAAAAGTGTGTGTGCCCAAAAGTTGGCACTTGCAAACTTCTCCTTGGCAAGATTTTTGGGCTGAATTCTCCTAGGCCGTTTCAAAAACACATTAACGATGCTAATACTATCTAACGCTGAAAATCGGTTTTGACATAACACTGCTTAAAGTTCACACTTTCTTTTTCTTTTTTTTTTTTTAAATAATTGGAGTTCCTACTTTGAACCAATAAAGACAAGCCCGTCCAAGTTATCGTTGGAAGTTTCAAAACTCTTTTAAAGACCGTTAGATCAAAATCCATGGATATAATGCACTATCTTTTTCACGGTTCCCAATAGGCCGCAGCTTGTTGGGATTATAGTTGGGACGGGACAGTCACGAACAGGCTTTTCAGTTTCAGGCAGCTCTTATCTTGTAATAAAGACGTTACTCTTCTTCTGCTTCTCTCACCTCCCAAAGCGACAAAACACAAAAGACCCACTTTTGACCCCGCCCCAAACCTTCCGTCGACTGCTGACCACTCGGCATGCGTTCGGTGGTGAGGTTAGAATGTAGAATTTAGATTTGGATAGATTATATATTCATTGAGATGATTAAATTATTAAAATTAAAAAATATAAAAATTTTAAATATGATTAAAAAATATATATATAAATATATAGTTTTATTTTTTTTCAAGAAATTATATATAATTATTTTATTTGAATTTGTTTATATAAAATTATATTAATAGTAAAATTTGGAGAAATATATAAAAATTAGATTGTAATTTTAAAATTAAGATATAAGAGACAAATTAGGCTTATTCACAATAGATTTTTTTATTATTTTAATTTTAATTCAAACAATGGGAATGTCTGAACGACTTAGTCGTACCTGTCCGGAGGCAACTTTGAGCTCGTAGTAGTGAAACTCCATCGGGGTTGAGGTGACGTGGACGCCGAAGAACGTCCCCGGATTCCTGTACAAGATCCTGACCGTTGAATTCATCGTCAGCATATCTGTTGGCACCCCTGTTTGATCATTCCCCTGATGAATCTCGAACCGCCTGAACACTATGTACTGCTCCACCCCAACACCCCCACAAAAACGACAATCAATATTCCTCTCATTCCTACTCCAAACGACACTGATTAAAAAAAAAAAATTACCTTGACGACAACTTGTGGCTTGTAGGACTTACTAGCACCCCAAAGGATCAACGAGAAGAGAGAGAATAGGACGACGAACAAGAGCGCGAACAAGAGGTAGAGCCTGACATTGCGACCGGGGCCGCGGTCGCCTCTCCCGTCGCTGGCGCCGTCGTCGACGTCGTCTTCCTCGGAGTCGTCGTCGCCGCCGTGCTGAATCTTCTTCCAGGCGGAGAGGCTGCGGGGGTTCTTGAGGGAGGCGGAGAAACGCGAGGTGGAGGACTCGCGCGAGTGGTGGATCGGCGAGCAGTGGTAGTAGTGGTGGTGGGGCGAGCCAAGGGGGCTGGAGCCGTACGACATCTTCTCCACGTCGTGGTTCGACGGGCTCTGCACGTAGTAGAGCGGCCGGCGCGGCGACCTCGGCGGCGTCGACTGGTCGAAGCTCGTCACCTCCGAGTCCGACTTCGCGTGCATTGTCGTCCTTGCCGGCGCCGCCATGAGAGCAGAGTGTTTTAGGTTTTTTGCGATGTATATGGAAGCTTTTTCTGGTTATTGTGCACAAGTTTGAGGATTTTGGAGGATTTTTTCCTTTCTTTTTCTTTCTCTCTGTTTTTGCGAAGACCCAGAAAAAAAAAAAAAAAAAAAGAACCTGTTGTACAGGTAAGTTAAGTATATAGGACGAAGACGGACCAGAGTGGGGAGGAAAAAAATAATTTAAAAAAAAAAAAACAAGACTTCTGAAATCCGATTCTAAATACGGAATTATATTGAATTACGATATCACTTTTTTCCTTTTCATATCTTATCATGCGCATGAACGACTACGATACGCCCCATGCGTTGTCTACGTCCACGCTTGCCGAAGTCCACGCGCGAATCGCCAGATGATAATGTGGGATTTTGAACGTTGATGAGTGAATCATCATGGGTCGTATGATGCACGCTCGTTGAATGATCGTGGAGTTATGAGGCTGGGTTGGGGTGAGAGTTCAGCTTTTTTTGTTTTTTGTTTTTTTTTTTTAAATTTAGTGTGATTATTTTGAGAGAGATCGTCGAAGTGTTGGCCACGCGAATTGAAAAGGGGATAAACACAAAAATACTTTTGTAGTATATAGTTTGAGAAAAGCCAAAGGGTAATGTACTCTAATGTCCTGCAACCCATGGTATTAATTATGTCGTGGGATTCGAGTTTGACCAAATTCGGCGAAACTAATGGCAATGGCCTTCTGGGACTATTAGGGGGTGTTTGGTGTGTAAATTTGAGTTAAGATTTGTAAGTTTAAATAGTAATTTTAGTTAATTTTTTTAGAAAAAATAAAAAATTTTTGAGAAAAAAGATAAAAATTGAGTTGATGATGATGAATTTAAACTCATCACCCAAACATCCCCTTAAAAAAAATGACAAGGACCAAAAGGGGCTCGTTGATTTTTTGGGTAATCTGTGTCTCTATCAATATATATATATATATATATATATATATCAATGACCCATCATAATCATAATAATAAAAGAAAATAGTTGAATTTAATTAGGTTCTAATTCCTTTCAAAAAAAAATTAGGTTCTAATTACTAGAGCTATAGGGACGCAAGATGCCAATACCTTTCTAAGGTAGGTTATCTTTTATCAATTATTGTACATTAATACATACGCACGCGTTTATTAAATTGTAAAAAAAATATAATGTAAAAGATAATAAGATCGAAAAAATAATTAAAAATAAAAGAGTGAGTCATTAACAATGGCGTAGGCACTGCTCAAGGGCTTAAGTCCCCTCAACTTTTTCCTAATTGTTTTTTACATATGTATTTGACCTAAATTTATAAATAACCTCCTAAAAAATATAAAAACTTCATTTTATTCCTCAAAAAATTAAAGACTTTTAATAATTATTAGCCCTCTCTTCAAAACTCCTAATCTCGTCATTGATTAATAATTCTTTTTTTAGTGATTATTTGCCTCTTATAAGATTAAGGGAGAGTCTATTGACACCCCTTTGTCTACTCTTCCTACTCCGTTTGAATATATTTTATTATTATTAAATTACCTATGAGTAAAATTACTTTTAAGGACAAAAGTGTTATTAAGTATACTATACACACACCCCACTTTACTAATTAAAAAATAAAAAATTATCCTTTTAAAAATACATATTAATATTTTAAAGCAAATTTGTAAAGAAATATATGCAGTTTGCCTTCTGATGAAAAGGAATTTTATAAAAAATTAATTTCTTTAAAATACCTTATTATCATTTTCTTTGCAGAATTTTTCTTTTTCTTTTATTTCTTTCTTTCTTTCTTTTTTCCTTAAAATATAGATGGTGATGTAAAATACAAGTAAGTTTGACATAAATTATGTTTGCAGAAAAATATATTTTTTTAATAGCAATATATTGATTTAAAACAACCCAGAACAAAGAAAACACAGGAGAAGATGTAAAAGCAAAGTTTGATTTGAAACGATAATTTTTTTTATTATAAAAAAAACATGACTTTAAGGAAAAAAAAAAGTTAAATCACATAAAAAAAAGGAAATTATATACCGACATAAAACAGAAAAACTATGTAGATATACATAAAATTCTATTAATTCTCAAAACAAAGTAAAAAAAAAATTATGAATAAATCTTATGACGTTGATAATTAAAATGAAAACCTAATAACGTGGAAAACAGTAAAATTGAAAAAGAAAAAAGAAAAAAAAAACCCTTTTGTTTGGGGAGAAAAAAAAAAAAAGAAAAAGAAGAAGGATATTTGTTGATTGGTGGGTGGAAAAAGGATTAAATATACACATTAGTTATAAGTATTTTTTTTAGAAAAATAGAATGGTGTAGAAAGTAATAATTATAATTTAAACTTTAATTGGTGGGTGGCTTAAAAAATAAGGTAGGAAAAGTAAAATAAGGGGGCTCAATAGGCCTCCCCTAAGGTTAATGGTAAAAAAATATAAATTCTTGTTGTGTGTTTACCATATTTATCATGATGATATAAATTTAATATCTTAATGATAGAAATTCATTAAAAGTGTATAAGTAAATTTGACATTTATTTCTTTAGACAAAAAAACAATACCAAAAGCATACAAGATTGCATTCATTTTTCTCATTTCTTATATTGTTTAAGGCCACTAAACTTTTAATTTTCTTTTTTAAGAAATAAATACATGATTAATTAGAAATGAATAATTATTAATTACTTGATTTTTTTTTTTTTTTTGATATAATGCACTAGACTTTGTTAGACCAAGAGTAATTTGTCAAAACCGTCATCTAAGCGGCAACTTTCAAATATCACTAAGTGGACTTGCTTGCCAATGTATAGCTACTATTGTGGACCGGACCCATTTTAATCATAGCACTGGACTGCACCTTTCACTTTCAATCACAATTATTTCCATTTACTATTTCCAGGCTATTAGCCCGTGACCAACGATCCGATTGCTTTTTTGGCTGATTTCAGCACCCTGACTTTTGAGAACGGCAAAAAACTAGCAAGTCTAGTGGCTAAAACCAGTCTGTGATGAGAATAATCATGTGCAAGCTGGGTTTTGGCTGGCAAGAATTCATCATTTCTTTTATCTTTTAGCTTTTTTTATATTAATCCGTCCTAAATTTATTAGAAGGTCATAATTTACATTATAAAATTTTAATTTTTAATAATTTACATTCTTAATTTACAAATATTAAACAATATGTATCTTATTAACAATAATATTAATCTTTTAAAAGAAATTAATATATGATTTATATATTGATTATTAATTCATGACAAAAATAATTATTTTTATCTTTATTTATTTATAATCTATATGTAAGTGAAGTATCAGTTTTATTTAAAAAATAATATTATTGATCAATAGAGTGTAAATTACTATATATTTATAAATTTAAAGTGTAAATTATCAAAATTAAAAATTTATTATATAAATTATAATTTTATAATAAATTTAAAATGTATCAATAAAAAATACAATATCTTTTTTAAACTGTCAAAAGATTTTAATCAGCTATTTATTAGTAAATATTCATGATTTGCTAGGCGTGTTTGTTGCATATATCTAAACCCAAATTTGCGAAACAAGGAATAGTTAGGTTTATCCACTTTGGTAATAAGTTGAAAAGGGGAAGCAATGAGTAACATCGAGTAATGAGTAATTAATTCTCAATCGGGGGCGTCAATCAAGGATTAGCACTCATTGTCACATAAATCCATGATTGATAAACTCATTTTGTGGAAGCATTGTAGCAGCAACTAGGGTCGTGCAAGTGTGGATTGGGCCAAAAAATAAAAATCCCCTAAATTGTAAGGGATCGTTTGATATTCGGATTGAGTTTGAGATGAGAAGAAATTTTTAAGTTGAGATTAATTGACTTTTTAAAAACTAATTATAATTTTTGTTAATTTTTTCAGAAAAAAATAAAAATAAAAAATCAACCATAAAGTAAAGTTGAATTTAAACTCAACTGTATCACTGAACGTAGGCTAAGTTTCTTATTGTAACACCGAAACCAACTCTTAACTATAAGTAAACCGCACTAATCCCAACCTATAACAGATTATCATGGGTCGAGATTATTGTAACACCAAAACAAGATATTCACTGCGTAAACGACTATGATGTATAGTTAAAAATTGACTTATAACCAAATGCCCTAAAAATTATGATAAAAATAAACTATAAATTATTGTGACCCATTTCAATTTTAAAGATTGCAAATTCACATGACATAAAACTGTGGGTATAAGTGATAATCGAATTTACCAATATTAGTTAGTTGACTAATTTTCTGCATAATAATTGTGACTTATACCACCCTTTGAAATTATCAAAATTTAAATGATTAATTATGTATTTTATATGTATTGTCAATTGAAAATTCAAATCATACTTCACTTTTTTCCACTATACTATAATTTCATTAAAAAAAAAAAGAATTCCAAATTAATATTTAAGACAATAGCATGGATTTGCCATTGCTCTAAAACACCAATTGATTAAACCACTACTTTCTAGTATTCTACTAGTCCTTTTGCCTCCAACACTTGTGACATTTATCCACCTTCAGAACACCCCCCAAAAACAAAAAAAAAAAAACAAAGAAAAAAAAGTAAAAATTTTCAATAAAAGATTCAAAAATTACTATCGCCTTCCCAATAAACATTAGTGAATCAATCATCACCAAATTTCTTTCTCAACTCACAACCATTTTCATCCCAATAATATGCAAACATACCATCTATCAATGAAGACATCAAAGTCAAACATTCAACAAAAACAAAACCTTTAATCCCATTGGCCATCGTTACTCAACTCAACTCCACCGTTGACTTTACCCCCATCGGTTTGACCCTCCTCGAACTCTTTAATCAGATAAGGATCAACATTCTCCTCCGGCTCCCACGTGGCGTCCTCCATGTCCGCCCACTTGACCAAGTACTCATTCTTCCCGTCGTCGCCGAGCCTCTTTCCGACCACCGCCTCCGCCACCGCGTACTCCAGCCCAGCCTCGTAGTCCCTGACCAGATCCTCCGCCACAAACCTTGCCTTCACCCACTCGTTGGCCTCGCCGTCCTTCCACTTCACCAGATACTCCAGATTCTCCCCTTTCCCTCTCTTCTCTATTATCTCCTCCACCTCCGCGTACTCGAACACCGCCCCTTCCAAAGCCCTCACCGCCCCTTCCAGCCCCAGTCTCCGGCCGAACTCCATCGGATTCCCCCTCGGCGTCACCTTCAGAATCTCCCTCGCCAGTTCCAGCGCAGTCCGCCGCCGCCCGTCCTCCACCTCCGGATCCGCCCCCAGCCGGAGGAGCAGGCTCACCACCCCCGCCCTCGCGTAACCCGCCGCCATGTGCAACGGCGTCAGCCCGCCGGCGTTGTCGCGCAGGTCGAGGTCGGCCCCTGCCTCTGCCAGGATCCTCACGCACGGCTCCGAGCCCAGGCCCGCCACGAAGTGGAGCGCCGTCCGGCCGTCGGAGTCCACGGCGTCGACGTCGCGGCCGTCGTCGGCATCGACGAGGGTTCTCAGCGCGTTCTCATCGGCCTTCTTCGCGGCGGTCCACCAGGGGGTCTCGTACTCTGCCACCACGTCCTTGGCGATGAAGTCCGACGGGACCCAGGACGGCGCGTGGCCGTCCTTCCACTCGATGAGGTACTCCATTCCGACGCCGCCATCGAGCGCTCTGGAGCCGATGATCTTGCTGACCTCGCCGTAGGACTCGTCGTCGGTGACCGCCCTGTCGTCGGAGAGAGTTTTTGGGTTCTCTTGGTTTTGGATGACGCGGACCGTCGTGAGGCTGGGCTTTGGGCTCGGCCTGAGACGAACGGACTGGGCGGTGCTGAAAGGAGAAGAGTTGGAGCAGTAAAAAGACTGGGTTGGAGAGAGTTTGAGGCGAGAGAGAGACTGGTTGACGAAGAGAGCGTCCATGGAAGTGGAGATTAATGTGGAGTTAATGTTTGAGATTGAGTTTTGATTGGAGTAAGGAAACAATGTTGTTTGAGTGTTCCATTGTTGGGATTTCTTTTCGCAATCTAAAAGATGTGGTGTTTGAAGATAAGGAATCCCATCCACTTCCAATTTTCATGGCCGTTTTCGGGTGAGAAAGTGTGTGTGTGTGCATGTGTGTGGATGACATAGTTGGTATTTCCTGTTTTGTCTATGGCTCGAATTTTGTGGTTTTTGTCCCTACTTTTGTAATGAATTCTAGCCACAAAAACGTACCTAAAGTTGGGTTTGGGCTGTTTTCTGCCAAGCAAGCTCAATTTTAAGCCGTTTCATTGTTTAGAAACAGGTCATCCTGAGCTAGTGTAACCCATTACTGGGAGCTAAAGCCCATTACGAAATGGTTTGGATGAAATAGGAAAGTTTGCCAAAAATGATTATCTCACCTAATAAAATTAGCATAGTATTTGTTGTCTTATTTTCTATCTTAATGATTATCCCTCCAATATGATTTTTAAAACTCAAATAATTTACTTAAGTATTGTAGTATTTAGAACTTTTTTTATATGGCTAAATTCTTGAATTCAGACGAAATGACGTAACACTATTAGGGAGAGCTAGTAAGATGAAAATTCAGGATAGCAGATCTCGATTTACAAATAGTCATGTTGGGTAAAAACAGGTCATTCAGGATCGTTTTGAAGTTATGTTGTAGTTTGTGTTGAAATCCAGCCAATCGACAAATAACAGAATACAAAGTTTGATTGGATTTAAGAATCAAAAGAAATCAATTCTAATAATTTTTATAATTCTCAAGTCTATCCAACAAATTTTATGTCTCAATCCCAAATTATAGACCCACTTGGCGGATTCAGTGTCAATTCTTTAATTGTCGATCATGATCTCGATCTCGATCTTGCATGTGTTTTTTCCTTCTTTTCTTTCACTTGCCAGTTCTGTCATCTGATGTGGCACAACTTTAGTTCTGCCCGATTATTTAATTGTCTTGGTCTCGGTTCTCTAAACGTCTTCAACTCGTCTTCGCTAGTTTCTTTAAAACTTCTCGAAGCGACGTCGTTTTCTAGATGATCTAAAATTTCACCCATGATTGCTAATTAGAAATTTTGAAAAGTTAGTTTACTAGCATGGCTTTTTATTAAGGCTATCTTAACAAAGCACTAAGATGAAATAAAATATTTGTTGCGTAGACGACAACTTATCAATGGATTACGTGACTCAATGAGAAAAGTTGCAAGGTCAAGTTATGATTGTATGTCACTTGAGTTATCAAGTAGTCACTTAAGGTAGTGTATGAATAGGATTTTCAGACGAAATTTTTGATTTTGGTTATATCATTATCACACACGAAATTCAACAATTCGTGCGCCTTTTGCGAACTTGTTCTTTTAAAATGCAACTCTGAATTCTACTTACATTGATGAAAGAGTAAGCATTTTAGGTTCCTTGAGTTCCTGTTTTTCTTCATTTAATCTACTTTTTTTTTTTCTTTTCTATTCTGTTTTCGTTACTATTCTTTTTTCTTTTTTATTTTTCCCCACCTTTCTTGGGAGATCAAAGGGTAATGTGTTAATTAATAAAGATGAAATCATGAAAAATAGTGGATGTAGATAACTTGTTTTAGTGTATTTGTGGTTGCTTATCTTTATGCTAATAGTTGTTTTATTTTAATTCGAAAATCGTAAAGCTTAAAACCCTTGTCAAAAAAGAATTTTAACTTAAACCTTTTTACCAATCGTAAAGAGATTTCTTTTTGGATAAGTACTCACGGCCTTGCATTTGCATCTTGATCAATTTAATTAATAACTATATAATTGAACCAGCATAACTTAATCAATATATCATTGTCAATGTAATTATTTATCATTCTCAAATAATAACTGAAATTTTTTTTTTTTGTTTTTTCAGCAAAAAGAATAAATATAGAAAAGGATAACCTTAAATTCATTATAGGAAAAAGGCTTCTTTTATAAGGTTAGGCTAATGATTTTTCCCCATGCAGTAATGCACAATTATTCACTTAAAAACAATGCTATTATTTTTGGTTAACAAATAACAACATTTGAATGCGACATATAATTCAAACAGATACCGAGTTATAATAAAAATAATAATAAGTTGATATAAACAAATTAACCAGAAAATATATCAATGACAAAACCAAACATGTGCAGTACATAAAACATCACATGTGACATGTGAGATCTCTGTCAAAGAACAAATCAACTATTTATTATTTTTTTTCAGGGTATGACTTTTCACACATTAAATTTTTCATATACGAACTTAATTTCCATGCATGTCAGTCAACTGAACCCAATAATAAATTAAGAAAGGGAACGTCTTTAATAATAAAATAAAAAATCCACTAATTTCCAGTCATGTGAAAGCCAAATATACAACACAACTCATGAAATTATTAAATTACTGAATTAATATATTCAACGATGTCATCTAGGCAGTACTCGTGCCCCCACCGCAATCTTCATGATTGATTATTATTCTTTCCGCCACCAAAATCTTTCAAAATTATTTTTTTAAATAAAAGAAAAAATAAAAAATCATTTTGTCTACATCGCAAGGAAAGAGCATGAGAATGTCCCTGAAGCAAGAATAGCCTCCGCGTTAATTAATCTTTAAGCTCACCATGCATACAAATTTCCAATAACAATCTTCAGCCAAAAAAAGAAAAAAGAAAAAAGAAAAAAAAAAACCTTAAAAAGAATGAATAAACCAAATTTGTCGTGGTGTATCCGGTTCACAAAATGTATCTGTACCGTCATGCGTGTGGGACCCACTTTAGAAGCAACTTGCGCCGTTGATCAATTAAGGTTCAAACTTTGGAAAGACCAGAAAGTTTGGCGATTCATTTTTTCCTTTTTCTTTTTTATTTTGTAAGGAAGAAAAGGAAGGTGGCGTGTTTGGTTAGAGAGAAAATAGAAACATGAAAATACCGTGTGTCGCGTCCCAAATCACGGGCATTACACTTATCATCCAGCAAGGCATCTCTAAACCATTGCGTACGCGGTTCAGCTGATAAGCTTCGTTCCCATGTTCCTAATCCCCACCGAATCAAGGGCATTAACGTCATTTCACCCAAAAACACTCTTTCTTTCACACACGTGTCTTTGTATCATTGGTTTAAAAATCAAGATCAAATTTTTGTTGGGTTCATTTTATGACCCCAAAAAAACACTAATGTGGCACTCTCCAACCGACACCCAATTCATATCTTTCTTTCTTTCTTTTTTTTTTTTTTTTTTTGGTTTGTTAATAAAATTACAAAATACCATTTTGTTGCTTGACTTCCCTCCTACTATTGCGCTTTAAATAAGTCATAGCCCATTGCCTCTCTTAGCCATATCTATTAATTAGTATCTCTTTCTCTTGAACAGTCTCTGCAACCTTATAGAGATTTATAGAGGAGAGAGTACTATTTTATCATCATCTTCTTCTTCATCTCCTTTTACAATCTTTTAGAGAACCACCATTCTTTTCATCTCCTTTTACAATCTCTTTATAATACATATATATATATATATATATAGTATAATAATTCTCTCCAAATAATGCAGCAACATTCTTCAGCCAGTGCCGTACGGCACTTTTCTTTTATTCTTTTAGTCTTGGCCGGTCTCGTGGCCGCCGAGGACCCTTACAGGTTCTTCGACTGGAATATCACCTACGGCGATATCTATCCTCTTGGTGTTCGTCAAAGGGTCAGTTCCCACTAATATTAGTCCGATCTCCATCAACTTTTTGCAAATCTTTAATATATTGTTATATATATATATATATATATATACGTATTAACTATATATATACGTGTTGCAGGGAATTCTTATAAATGGACAGTTTCCGGGGCCAGATATTTTCTCGGTTACCAACGATAACATCATCATCAATGTTCGAAACAACTTGCCTGAACCTTTCCTCTTATCATGGTGAGAGTTGCTCTTCTCGTTCTTTATTTCTAAGAATTTTATTACTTTTAGTGCTGGATTAGTGATGGTGTGTTTGTCGTAGTGATCACTATTAATATGAAAAATATGGTATAATTAACATCAAAACAACGAACATTTTGTTGCCGACCTAGTACTCTTTTATTCTTTCCAACTTTCGTAGTGCGGTTTTTAACATTTTTTTTTTATATATATATTTTAATTTTTTTCCCACCTTTCATGATCAATTGTGCCATATTGGTCAGCTTTGCACATTCTAGCATATTCTACAACCATTTTAGCCTTTTCTCTTTAATCTATTTTTCCCTAAGAGGCTTGGTATTATATATATATATATATGGAATATAAATATGCTTTTAAAGCATGCACATGAAATCGAATATAAGTTGTTTCCTTTTTGTATATATATATCTATATATATATGTAATACTTCGCGGTCTATTAAAGATTATATTAAATACTTTCAAATATATGTGTTCCAAAAATAGAATAACCATAATGCTAAGAGAGGGTCTAAAGAGTAGCATGCAGGGACACACGTTTTCTGAAAATGTATTTTGCTTTCAAGTACATTTTAATCTTTCAGAAGTAAAAAACACTCTATAATCACTTTTGTCTTTCACAACTCACACCGTTTTCTGTACTTTTTTAATTTTAATATATCATTACACACATACACACACACATATATATATAACAGCTTTGTGTATAGGGAATGATTAAAGGCATGTTTTTATTATTATTTTTAAGTGTGCTTTTAATATCGTACACGCAATGTCAATATAATAATTGCGGAACGTAAACAGAAAGAGAAATATCATTATTAAGTAGACACGTCTAATGCTTATTAACAGAGGCAGCTAAAATCCAATCTTTATCTGAGTTTGACAAACATGCAATGTTTTTTGATATCCTAAATTAAATTGCCAGTTAAGGTTCATAAATAGGGCCTCCATAGACTACACGCTGTTTTGATTTTAATGTAACAGTTGGAAGACATCATTTGTGTGAAAGACTCTTCACGAAAATAAAAAATAAAAAATAAAAATAAAAATAAAAATAAAATATAAGGTGTGTGAATTGTAGCTGTGACTTTGATCCACATTCTTTTACTTTTTTTTTTATCGTGTTGGACAAAAAGTCATGGAACTATTTTCACTTTTTTTTTTTTTTTTTGAAAATAACTATTTTCTTTCTTTGAATGGCGGCTCAATTGGCTCATGGAGGACAGTCCTTAGCAAGCTGTATCCATATCTTTTAATTTCCCCCCGTTTTTTTTAGTTCATCTGTTTTTTCTTTTTAAGTGACTTCCCCATTACGATTTCCTCTAGAAAATTGGTCACGATCAATACTATGGTCTTACCCTTTTATTTATTTATTTATTTTTAATTAGTGTTGTCAAATTTGACAAAAACAGAGTAAATTGATTCACACAGTTTGGGCAAACACTGGTCCATCTAAAATGTGTTTGTTCCCAACATTCCTTAAATTGTTGGAAACTTGGACAATAAAATGCGTAGTTAAAGCAAAAAGAACAAACTATCATATAGTTGTAATTTTGACCTCAAGTGAATTGGTCACTGTTAAAAAAGAATATTGAGTTCAAGCAACAAATTTGTACGTTTTTATTTGCTATGACAGGCTTTTTAATGTCGAACTATTTTTGTACCAAAAAAAAAAAAAAAAATATATATATATATATATATATATATTCAGGAGTGGAGTGCAAAACAGGAAAAACTCCTTTGAGGATGGGGTATATGGAACAACATGCCCAATTCCACCAGGCAAGAACTTCACCTACAAACTTCAGATGAAAGACCAGATTGGAACCTTCTACTACTTCCCATCTCTCGCCCTCCACAAAGCCGCCGGCGGTTTCGGAGGCATTAGAATCCTCAGCAGGCCTAGAATTCCAGTCCCATTCCCTGATCCAGCCGGCGATTTCACCGTCCTCATTGGAGATTGGTACAAGCTTGACCACCAGGTATACTTAGTCTTTATTTTGGAATACAAGTCCAAATCTAAGTTTTTCATATCAGTTTTCGTCTTTTTTTTTTTATAATTATTTTTTTAAAAGTCAATAAAAATTATAATTAGTTTTTGAAAAATCATTCATTTTTAACTTAAAATTTTCGTTTTAAACCGGTGTTCCAAATGGAAGTTCTTTGAAATTGAAGTTCCTTTTTTTTTTTTTTCGATATTTTCAGAAATTGAAGTCCATTCTAGACGGCGGTCACAGGCTTCCTAACCCAGATGGTGTTCTAATCAATGGCCGTGGACCTAACGGTACATCATTCACATTCGAACAAGGTAATTTTGTCTGATACTTGTAAAATTCGAACTCAACATCTTAATAATTAAAAAGTAAAAACTGTAACATAGGACATGATCAAGTTTATTTATGCTTATTTACATTTGTTGTTATTATAGGTAAGACCTACAGGCTAAGGATATCAAATGTTGGGCTTCAAAACTCACTCAACTTCAGAATTCAAGGACACAAGATGCAGTTGGTTGAAGTAGAAGGGACCCACACAATCCAGACCACCTATTCGTCGCTTGATGTCCACCCTGGCCAATCCTACTCTGTGCTCGTCACAGCAAACCAAGCCCCTCAGGACTATTACATTGTGGCCTCAACCCGTTTCACCAATAAAATTCTCACCTCCACCGCCGTCCTTCACTACAGCAACTCGGCCCGTCAAGTATCTGGCCCAATTCCCGGTGGGCCCACTAGCGAAATCGACTGGTCACTCAATCAGGCCCGGTCCATTAGGTACAGTTTTCCGTTTTCGAAAATTGTAAACGAAACTAAAAAAATTAATGCATTCCTATAGATAGATTTCCTAAAATTCAAGCCAAATAAATATTGTACTAAATAATTATTTTGTTCTTATTTTTGTGCATTTTAGGACTAACTTGACAGCGAGTGGACCAAGGCCAAATCCACAAGGATCCTACCACTATGGTCAAATAAACATTTCAAGGACCATAATTCTAGAGAGCTCTGCTGCTCAGGTCAATGGCAAGCAAAGATATGCCATTAACAGTGTCTCTTTTGTCCCCGCGGACACACCCCTTAAGCTCGCCGACTATTTCAAGATCGGAGGCGTTTTTCGTGTCGGAAGCATAGCGGATAAACCCTCCGGCAAGCAAATGTACCTTGACACATCGGTAATGGGTGCTGATTACAGATCCTTTATTGAGATTGTTTTCCAAAATCGTGAGAACATTGTCCAAAGTTACCACCTTAATGGATACAATTTTTGGGTAGTAGGGTAAGTCCTAAACTTAATAATTTTTAAAAATTTTCTATTTCCTATAGTAAAGATTTTCCTTAACATGTCCTCACACACTCTTGTTATAAATTTCAGAATGGATGGAGGACAATGGACCCCGACTAGTAGAAAACAGTACAATCTTGAAGATGCAGTTTCGCGATCCACCACACAGGTTTGTTACTCTAATTAATTATTCTTGATAATTTCGATAAAATTAGCTTTAGATTTGTTCTAATTATAGTGTTCTTAACATGAAATGTTTGTTTTGTGAAATTTTGTTACAGGTATACCCGAAGTCTTGGACCGCTATTTATGTAGCGCTTGACAATGTGGGAATGTGGAATATAAGGACCGAGTTTTGGGCAAGGCAGTACCTAGGACAACAGTTTTATCTCCGAGTTTACACGCCCGTGGACTCGAGAAGGGACGAATATCTCATTCCCGAAAATGCCCTTCTCTGTGGGAGAGCCGTTGGCCAGAGCAAGGCGGTGTCGGAGCCTCTGTAAACAAGAATGTTAACCATTACATTCATAAAGTTGATGCCCCAAATTCAAGTCATTCTTTACCATTCACTTGTATGTCATATATATGTATAAGTTTTATATTCTGCCAATTAATTAAAATATCAGTAACTTATTAATACCAATGTTATCTTCTTGTACTTTTTTATTTTTATTTTTAAAGCAGTTCCTGTGTTTGTTTGTATATTGCTTCAGGTTTGTATTTAGCTTTTTAAAGTCTACTTTGGACCAAAACAATGCTAAGCCTTATAAAGCCAACACATTGTTGGACAGAGATATGGTATATGAAAAGCCCAATAGTTTTTGTTTTTACCAAAAAAAAAAAACCACATTTTTTTATTTATTGACTAACATAACATAAACTCTTCATTTTTAATCAATATGAACAAATTTTAATTTATTTTAATTTAATTTTGTGTCGTATTGATCTAGTGTTAATTTTTTATATTATGTTGATGTAATGATATTTAAATTTGCGTCAAGTATTTTCCTATCAAGATGATTTGTTTCCCAAATCCTATCATGGATCTTATGTGATTGTTTGGGTCTTTCTACAGTAATGCCTCTGACATTTTTGAATGTGATTTAAAATCATATCTAATTAAAAATAATATATATATATATATAACTATCAGTTTTTAATGCAGATTTAACTGTTAAAACAAAATCCTATTGATAGTGTATTTTTTAGATCCTACAGTGAAAATCTCCTATTGTTTTTGGAAGTTTTAAAGTTATGAAGTGATGGATGCACATGATTATAGACCTAAAAGTTTAAGATTTCATGTTCTATTTTAGAGTACTGAATATCTGCATAACCAAACCAAACAAAAAAAAAAACACTAATTTATAGTAATGGTTAAATTATTATTATTACATAAAATAAGTTATGCAGGGACTAATTATCCAATAAAGTCGAGAACCAATAATCGTAATACTAACATAACCAGAACCCAAATTTCTATCTATTTGTATATAACAAGAGCTTTCTTGGATTGGTTGTGTATGTATTATGTCTCTCTTGGATGTGTTTCCTGATCAGATCCCACCATTTATGTATATACGTACATTATGAGATAACAAACTAAATGGCAATCTTTGAGAGGTGGAGTTGAAACATAGAAAAAAATTTTAGAATATTTTAGGAATTATAAAATTTAAAACTTATTTTACTAGTATGGCTAATTTTACCTTGATCTTGTTTGCATTAATCATAATCCTTCGGATATTTAGTACTAATATCCTCCAAATTAGTCATCTTTTGACAACTTACCCTCAAACTTTTAATTTCGGTAATTTACTTCATGAACTTGTTAAATTGTTACAATATACTTTCTATGAATTAATTTAGGGCTGTGCACGAAATCCGTGAACCCATCCAAACCATCCGGCCTTGCCCTGTCTCACCTTGTCCATTTGAATGGGTTTACGTCATCACCTGTTTGTTTCGGACGGGTTTTCCACCCACCCACCATCACTTACGAACGGGTGCGAGTTTCACTTTTTGGCTTACAGGTTCAACCTGTCCACTCGTCATTTTTTTAATTAATAATAAATATATTTTCCTTTAATAAGAGTATAAGACACTTTGACGAAGTTACCAGTAGTTTAATTATTTTTTGGATTGTATTATTATTATTATTATTGTTGTTGTTGTTATTTAGATATTGTGTTTGCAATTAGAATAAATCTTACTCTTTTATTTTTTCGTCTCTCCAAGCTTAATATTAAAGTAGGTTCGATAATTGAATTGAAGTTCTAAGTTTGTTTCGGTTATAAAAAAAAAAAACAATCGGAAAAAAATAAAGGAGAATAAAAAATTACAAAATTGTTTTCAATATTCTCAACACACCCGCCACCAACCCGCCTTCATGGTGGGCAGGACTGGTTTAGGATTTTGAAAAAACCGTTATCTTCCAACCCACCCCGCTACCCGCTAAACCTACCCACGCACAGCCCTAAATTAATTCTCTGTTAAATTAGTTACGAAAATATCACATACGTCTCATATAAAGACGGAAAAATCCATTTTCAACCTCAGAAATATAATTACACCTTATTTATTAAAAGAGAAATTAAAAATTGTCAAATTTTAAATCAATGACTTATCATTCAGATCCTTCCCTTTTCATATGCTAACTAGCCGTGTACATTGTTCAAGATGATTAAATGGTAAGAAAATAATGCCATCAAACTGAGCTGAAGAAAGATACTTTGTGAAAAACTACATAATACATATAATTGATAACAATAAGAATCGATCCAGAAAGAGGTAGGGGAGAGGACATCAAAACAACGTGCGCACCATACATATCAACCTGCCATTAGTAGCTACCTGTGAGTTTTATTGCAAAATAAATATATATCATCTCATAATTCTCTACCAAATAGAATGCCATCTACATTAAACAAAAAGAAAAAGAAGAAAAGGAAAATTATTCATGCTTTTCAAAAGAAAAAAAATGGAAAACAACTCATTATTTGGTATTAAAATAAGCCGTGCATTCCATAAACTCATCTTCTCTTATAATTCCTACAAGTGTCAGTCAACCTTTTATAGTAAGTTCCTAAAAAGCAAACCAAAAATATAATAATCAATACAGCACACAACGTTGTCTTTGATTTTTCTTTTTTTAATCAAAACTTTTTTGTCTAAATGATCCCAAGAAAAGATATGAGAATGTCAAGAAAAATTTTGTAGTTTAAAGTTCATAATATTAGTGCCAAAAATTAAAATTATTTTCCTTACTGACCTGTCTCTGCCTTTCATGCATGTATATCTCTGCATGCTCTCTGCCGTCCTTAGTTGTGGGCCCAAGAAGTTGCATAATTTACACCGTTGATGATGAATTGAATGTCAAGATACTTGGCCAAGATATAAAATTATTTCAACTAATTTGTCTAGCCTTTTCTTTTCTTTTCTTTTTTCTTTTCTTTTTTTTCCCTCTCCCTCTCTCTCATCAGGCGGCTTGGCTTGGGGGGAAAAAAAGCCATTTAAAATACCATGTTTTGAGCACCAACAAACTAACACCAAATTCAATTATATTTTAGGCCTATTATTCCTAGAATTTTACTTATATTTTCCTTATCAAATAATAATTTGGTGGCTGACCTCTCCTATGTTTTGCACTATAAATATGTCAAAGACATTTGCCTCTAATTACCACATTAAAGTGTCTCATCCCTAATTCCTTGAGCTCCTTGTTCTTAACTCTCTTGCTTCTCTCGTTGATCACTTTCTCCCAAAAAAAAAAAAAAAAAAAGAAAAAAGAAAGAAAGAAAGAAAAGAAGGATCCAAATGCAGCTTGTGGGTGCAGGAAATTCCATAATATGGCGTTTAAGTGCCATCCTTTTAGTTTTAGGTATTGTTATAGCTGAAGATCCTTACAGGGTCATGGAGTGGAATGTTACCTATGGCGATATCTATCCCCTCGGTGTTCGTCAACGGGTTTGTATACAATGAATTATTCTATTTTGATAAGTTTTTCCTTGATCAAAATTTTCAATGTTAAAGTTCTAAAGTTTGAATTCCTTTACGTGCCAATTTCTTGATTTTACACAGGGAATTCTCATCAACGGTCAATTTCCAGGGCCTGGTATATATGCGGTCACCAACGATAACCTTATCATCAATGTTCATAACAACTTGCCGGAGCCTTTTCTCATTTCATGGTGAGAGGGCTCCCTTTATCTGTTTATATATATAGGCTTTTTCTTAATTTTAATTTCTTCCTTGTGAGTTGTGACAAATAATTATAAAGACAAGTGACCGATGCTGCAAAACTCGCACTACGTCAGTTTTGCTTTGTATTATGATATCACAATTTGTGATAACAATTATATACATTTTCAACCGATCATAATTTCACATGTCTAATCTTTCCTTCGATTTTTTTTTTAAGGCATGAATGCTCTTAGCATAACTAGACAATTTGCATTTTATATTTAAAAAAAAAAAAAAGGAAAGAAAATTTGAATTTACACATACCCTTTGTTTTCTTAATTTGCATGCTAATTGTGTACTCTATACCAAAAGAAAAATAGTACTAATTGTCAATTCAAGATAAACTTCTGTCTTGAAACTTTTTTTCATGACACGTGATGAAATTTAGTTGACAAAGATGAAAACATGAATTTTTAGAACCGTAACCGCATTTTCCTGAATTTATCACTAAGCTACAGTCGCTACAAGCTCATGCTTAAATATCATATAATTGTAATATTTTCTGATGGTATTATTATTATTATTATTGTTATTTATTTTTTGTGTGTGTGTGTGTGTGTGTGTGTGTGGATAAAGGAGCGGATTACAGAATAGGAAAAATTCATTTGAAGATGGAGTTTACGGAACGACGTGCCCGATCCCACCGGGAAAGAACTTCACGTACAAACTGCAGGCGAAAGATCAAATAGGAAGCTTCTACTACTTTCCGTCTCTTGCTTTCCACAAGGCTGCCGGTGGCTTTGGAGGCATCAGAGTCCTCAGCAGGCCCCAAATTCCTGTCCCTTTTCCTCAACCTGCCGCCGACCACAGACTCCTCATTGGGGATTGGTACAAAACTGACCACCAGGTACTACTTCAAAATTATGGTATATACAACCTAAATTTCGGCTAATAGGTTATGGAAATAAACAATCTCAGTCGTCGAAAAAAAAAAAAATATATATATATATATATAATATATATATATCAGCTTTTAGCAAAAACATTTTTGAAACGTCTAATATTGTTCCTTCAATCACCTGAAAGTTGAAATTAAACTGCATGCATATAGTTTATCTAGAAAATGAAATATACCGTAACATATTTAATTACCATAATTAAAATTAAACAACCTTTGAAAAAATTAATTAAATCTTACCCCTTAAACCTCTCACTCATAAAAAATTTGTTCTCCCTCTAAAATCCCAGAAATTGATGGCCACTCTAGATAGTGGTCGCATGCTTCCATCACCGGATGGAATTCTAATTAATGGCCGTGGACGCAATGGTGCACTTTTTATTTTCGAACAAGGTACGTTTTTTTGTAAATTTCTTTTCAAGTTATACCTCCACGACTTCTTTATGAAATGACACTTGTAAATTTTTTTAAACATAAATATAATAATTAATTGATTCTAATAATTCGAATTACACATAAAATTATAATATAAATCACTAATTCCTATATGATTCTAAATAAAAAATTACAACAGCCAAATCTATTCTGGTAACAAGAGACTATATATATATATATATATATATATTTGGCAACATGTTAAATCATGTGTTTGCTTTATAACAGGTAAAACCTACAGGGTTAGGATAACAAATGTAGGGCTTCAAAGCACACTCAACTTCAGGATTCAAGGACACCAAATGAAGTTGGTCGAGGTTGAGGGGACCCACACAGTCCAATCCACCTACTCCTCGCTTGACGTCCACGTGGGCCAATCATATTCCGTATTGGTTACAGCTAATCAGGCTCCAAAAGACTACTACATTGTCGTCTCAACACGCTTCACCAACCAGGTCCTAACCTCCACGGCCATCCTTAGCTACAAAAACTCTGCCGGTAAAGCATCTGGCCCAATTCCCAATGCACCATTTGGCATTGATTGGTCTCTCAATCAGGCTCGTTCCATTAGGTATTCTCTCTCTCTCATCCATTTGCCCACTTCTTTTCTTTTTCTTTCTCATAGTAAATATCTACTCGCACACTTTTCACACGACACCGTCTTAAGTTATCGGGTTACGTTTAATATTTGAGTTCATTTTGAAATTAATTGTATATTATAGTTTTTATTTTTTTTGGAAAAAGTCAATAAAAATTATAATTTTTTTTGAGTAACCAATCAACTTTAACCTAAAAGTTCTATTATATTTCAAACACAACTTGAACACCAAATACACCATATATAGGTTTGTATGTATTAAATTGTTTGACAATTTTTGTATACTTTTTTACTTATTAATCGGATTTTAATCGTGTCTAACATTGATAAACACAAACTATAGATAAAGTATTATATCTTTATAATAACGCTTTGAGACGGAGCATCAGTGATTTTAAATAACATACTATAGAGTGGATCCTCCCCGTATGCCTCATGTTGCAGGAATACTCATTCTTTATTAGTATGGTTGTGATGTCAAATATTACTAAGAAAAGAAGGAAATTTTGTTAGGAAAGTCTAATAATTACATGGGAAAATTTTGAGGGATATGTATTAGATTTTTCATTTCTTTTTTTTTGGGGGGGGGGGGGGTCAATGAAATTTTTTATATGAAAACTTACATAAATAAAAAGGTAAATAAAAGGGACAACAAATTTGAGGGGGGCTCAACTTGGTTGCCTCCATGCACGTCAAATGCTACTGATATATTTTAACAATATTGTTCCGTCTTTATTGTTCCATTAATATTAATCACATATCTTTTGTAAAGATCTTCAACTAGACCGAAACTATTCTTAACCAATAAAATACTTTACATTTATAAGATTACAACACAGACTATAAATTTGTTGACATATACAACACTCTTAAACTTTTTTTTTTTTAATCTTTAAATTTCTTTTTGGTGCAATATTTATTAGGACAAACTTAACAGCAAGTGGACCAAGACCAAACCCCCAAGGCTCGTACCATTACGGCCAGATAAAGATTGCAAAAACCATAATGCTACAAACCTCAGAAGGGAAAGTGAATGGGAAGCAGAGATTTGGGGTAAACAGTGTGTCTTTTGTCCCTGGTGACACGCCCCTTAAGCTAGCAGACTACTTCAACATTAAAGGCGTATTTCGTGTCGGAAGCATGCCTTATTTCCCCACCGGCAGACCCATCTCTCTCGACACCTCAGTCATGGGTCTTGATTACAAAGCCTTTGTTGAGATCATTATCCAGAACTCCGACAACAACATTGTCCAGACCTTTCACCTTAATGGATTTTACTTCAGGGTTGTAGGGTAAGTACCAATAATTAATTATATGTGCATTATTGTAAGTAATTGTTTACATCATTATTGGTTAGTGGAAATTATTTGGTGGAAGAATTCAAACTCTACATCTAATGGTAAAATCAATGTGAAATTATCGATAGATTATGCATGCAACCACATTTGGTTTTAAATTTTGTTGCGCATGTTAGTTGTAAATAAAAAAAATTTACTAATATATAGTAGTCACTCTTTTGTATCCATGTCTAGTAAGAAATTCTTTTAAAATTATGAGAAATTTTATAGCTAAGATTAGTATACAACACTATACATACAAATGAGGTTATGTGTCATTTCACATACAAGGGATTAGTGTATTTGTCCCGTTTGTTTGATTGTTTGTTTGTTTGTTTTTTTGTTTTTTTTGTTTTTTTTGTTTTTGTTTTACGTCACTCACTATATATTGTCCTTAACATATTATTGATATAACCAATTTTTGATGATTGAGAATTACCTGACATTATGGAAAATGATAACAGTTATCTCATTTGAACATGTAACAAAACATTTACTTATTATGGTTTCAGGATGGATAAAGGACAATGGAGACCAAGTAGTAGAAGTCAATACAATCTCAAAGATGCAGTCTCACGATATACCACCCAGGTTTGTTGCTCGAATTGACCAGATCACTACCCAAAAAATAAAATAAAATAAAATAAATAACACACACTAAAATATATAGCTAGTAATTATGGTGATCTAACATATATATATATACACACGCACAGGTATATCCCATGTCTTGGACTGCTATAGTTGTAGCACTAGACAACAAGGGCATGTGGAATTTGAGGTCAGAGGTTTGGGCAAGGCAGTACCTTGGACAACAATTTTACCTCCGAGTTTATGCACCTGGCAATTCAACTAGGGATGAATATCCAATTCCCGATAATGCCCTTCTCTGTGGCAAGGCCGCTGGAAAAAAGCTAATTTAATTAGAGACCTTTATAGAACAAGCCTATATGTATTTTTTTTTTTTTTTTTTTTTTATGTTTTGGCATTGTATCCAAATTTAGTATATATATACTACCCTGATTCAGGACCTTTTATTATTATTATAGTTGTTGTTATTGTTTCTCTTTTATGAGGGAGTGATTTTAATTGAAAAGGCCTTGATGTGATTATTAGAGCACCACAAACTTTACAATAATGCTGGTGTATTTTCATATTAATTTATAGTGTTTATTAGCGTTATCGAGTTGCTTATTAAAAGTGTTGCTTTTCAATTGTTCTCCTATATATATTATATTATATTAAAAGGCATTTTTTTATATAAAATAATAATAATTAGAGTAAATAATATATATATATATCATATATATATTATATTAAAATGTAGTTTTTTTTATCAAAAAAATAATTAGAGTAAATAATTGGTTTTTCAAATATTTAGAGTAAATAACAGCTTTATTAAATAAATGATTTATTTATGTCAGATTTACTGGGTAAATAATAAATTTACGTCTTGTAAAATATATCATTTAGAAAAATTTTCATCTACTTGATAATTTTGCTGTTTATTTTAAATATTTTAAAACCTTATTTACTTCAATATTAGGTAAGTGTTGTGTTATTGAAAAGAATATAGGTAAATAATGTGATTTATTGGAATCCCCTCTCACATGTGATCCAGAATATTATCAATGAAAAGTTATAATAAAGTCAATGACTCAATAAAACATATAATACTATCCCATAATTCTGCATCGAATTCCTATGCACATGTTAGTCAACTAAATCCTACTTTATTTCATTTGGGGAAAAAAAAAAAAAAAAAAAGAAGCAAAACCTACCTTATTAAGTCCACTAAAATTCAAAAGAAAAGAAGAATAGCCATTATTAATGTACACAGCGATTTCTGTACAATTCTTACATATCTTAGAAAAAGAACACAAGAACCCTTCGAAAATTAATTATAGATATAATATGTATATAGTTTGTATGTATATATGTATGTACGTATGTGTATATGTATAGCGTTTCCGCGTTCACCAAACTTTAAGCTACTTATATCTGTCCATTCAATCTCAAGCTTAATTAATTAATTAAAACCCATCATATATATATATATATATATATAGTTCTCAGTATAATACTGGTTTAATATAATTATATTTATTATCATGCTGTATATTCTACAATAATGTAATTCTCTTTCCGTGTCATCTTATCTGGCTCACGTTGTTCTATCATATTGATCATGAGGTTTGAAGGTCAAACCATGCAAGTTCCAAATCATGACCACAAATATCTAATATTTTCTTTCTTCATCATTTCATTTTATTTTATTTTATTTTCTATCTTCCTTCTGCCGAAGAATGTACCAGTGGGCATCCGGCGCATTTGCTTGCTTGTGTGCTTGTGTATATGTATATATATATATATATATAGAGAGAGAGAGAGAGTAGAAAAGTGGGAACACAGCTAGTAGTATTTTATTTTTCCCTACAAAACAAGTAATTACGGATTGTGCAATAAAGCACGTGTTGAGTCCGAAATCTCGGACCTTAAATATGAGTTCTCCGGCAAAGCATGTGACTGCATGGCGTACGCGGTTTACTACCATACCAAGGCCATTCGTCATTTTAAAATGAAAATTGTCTTTTTTTTTTTTTTTTTTACTTGAAGATGGAATATTCGAATTTTATAAATTTTATGATAAAATCAGGTATTAAATTATCATTATGCTATATTTGTAATATGAGTTTATTTTTTTAGTCTATGTCTGTATTATTATTATTATTATTTTTGAACTGTATCCATTTTAGTGTATATATATGTATAAGTATATATATTTTTTCTTTTGAACTAATAAATATTAATATTTAATTTTGTGTATATCTATTTTAATTATATTAATTTAGTATATATTTGTATCTACATTTACCATATAGCATTTGTAACGATAATTTCATACTAATTTGGCATTTGCTTTTATTACAAAATTTAAAATTTAAATCCTTTATTTTTTATGATGTATATTTATATGTGTATATACAACAATATTAGGGCGAGCTTGGGGACATTTCCATTTTTTTTTTGTCTTTTTCTCTAACTCAAAATTACTTTTTGCTCTTCATATTTCTAAATGTCTATAATAAACTCAAATTTTAAACTTTAATTTAAATATCCATGACTTTATTATTTCAAATTTAAATGAGATGTTTTTTTTTAATGCATAGAATTTCAAGAGAAATGAAATAAGATTTATATTGATATTTTAAGTTTTTACATTTTTTTCACTCCAAACAGTTCATTTTTACCAGATAAATATTTTCAAAACTCTCATCATCTTAACTTCCAAAACACCATTTCCAAACGTCCCTCAAATGGGTCCGTATTCTGTTCATGGAGATAAACTAATAGAGGGCAACGATTTTGAGGGTTGGACACTTAATCCTAAACGATTTTTTTTTCCTCTTTCTTTTTTGGTTGGACCATCCCCGCAATTACGACATACATCATCACATTCATACCACGTCCAACCAACACCGGCCAGTTCATCTTTTTTTTTTTTCCTAATATTTTTAATTTACTTCAACTAGTATTTTATATTTGTTTTCATTGATCGTGTGCTCTAGTTGCTTTCCTTCCAAGATCCTTCCTATGTTTTTGCTTGCACTTAATAAAATATATATGTATATATGTATATATATGCATGTCACGCAATTATAGTACTACCTGCACTAGTACTCTTATAAATTCTCACCACCTTCCCATGTTCTAATTGCCTTATATATATATATCTATATATATATATATATATTTATATACATACAGATATACATAGATTCACAGTTCACTTTCTGATCATCATTAATCTCTTCGAAATGATGCTGAAGTTTAGTTCGGGAAGTGCTGTACGGCACTTTACTGTCATTCTTCTGATTTTGAGTCTTGTTGGAGCTGACGATCCTTACAGGTACTTCAACTGGAATGTTACTTATGGCGATATTTATCCCCTCGGTGTCCGTCAAACGGTACGTACACATTCTATGTATATATATGTGTGTGTGTATATGTAGATATATTATGTTATGTAGGAAAATTGCTTTTGTATTTAGGCTAACTTTGAGAAAAAAAAATAATAATTTGGCAGGGAATTCTGATAAATGGACAGTTTCCGGGACCGGAAATTTACTCGGTTACCAATGATAACGTCATCATAAATGTCTTTAACAGCTTGCCGGAGCCTTTCCTCTTATCATGGTGAGAACTCTCGCTTTAAGTACTTTCTGATCTCCTGCTTTCTCAACTTGTTGATTTTTTTTAAATTATTAGTGAGTTAATTCATGTTTATCATGATTAATTAAGAATGTCAAGAGCTAAAAATTTGTATAGGCGTATAGCAAGTTCGCTAATTATTGGCGTTATCCTTTTACAATATGAGAATTTACGTGCAATTTTGATCTAGTTTTAATTAAGATAACCAGATCATCTTGATTAGGAGTAATAATATATATTTCACGCAGTGTGATCCATTAGAAAACTAATAATTAGGTTAATAATAGTATTTATGAATCAAGATCTATATTAACAATTAGGCATAATTTTTGTGTGAAGAATACTTAGTTTTTTTTTTTTTACTTTTTATTTTTTGGGTGCTATAAGGTGTGAATAGTTTGACTCTGAATTATTTTCCTATAGATAAAATGGCTGGAACTATATTTTCAGTTTGGCGCCAGATATCTTTAGGTCAACCTTCAATGAGAGCAGCCCATAACAGGCTGTACTTTTTTTTTTTTGGGTTAATTTCCATTTGTTTTCTTATTATTTTTTACCAAAATAATGCCTAATGCTTCAAGCATGTGGAATTATGTCAAGCATTTAAATTACCACATGCAAAAGAAATATATTATATATATATATATATGTATAGGATAAGCCATAGTTTTCACGACTAATCTTCTAGATAAAGCAATACTATTATGTAACATTTTTCTACTTTTTATTTAGCATGTTTATAAAACTATTTTTTTTTAACATTTTAACTCCATAATTAAAAAAAAAAAAAAAAAAAGGAATGGAGTACAAAATAGGAAAAATTCATACGAAGATGGAGTATACGGAACAACGTGCCCGATCCCACCAGGAAAGAATTTCACGTACAAACTACAAATGAAAGACCAAATAGGAAGCTTCTACTACTTTCCCTCTCTTGCCTTCCACAAGGCTGCTGGTGGGTTTGGAGGCATTAGAATCCTCAGCAGGCCTCTAATTCCTGTCCCTTTTCCTGATCCTGCTGGCGATTTCACTCTCCTCATCGGTGATTGGTACAAGCTTGACCACCTGGTACTTCTTCCTTATAATTAATTACTTCACCACATTATGTATGCTTCTTTTGTCAATTTACCACTATAGATGGATAATCAGTAACGGAGTCATAAATTTTTGTCAATGAGAAACACTACGAAAAACGGAAGATAGTTTTTTTTTTTTTTTGAATAAGAGTATTCTTATATAGTTCTCCTAAAAGAGTGGATGGAGTCGTTACGGGCTTACTTCTTATACTTTATTTAAGGAAGAAATCTAAGATTCAAGCTCCTATTCTTCTAAATACGGAAAGATAAAGGATGACACCCTGTATCTCTTTTTATGGGATAAAAAAAAAGAGTTCATTTCTTTTTGTTTTATTAAGTGGGATATAATTTAGTTTTAACGTGGAACAATATGAAAGATTATAAATATATGTACATGTTACTTAACAAAGGTGGTTGTTTTGTGCCTCTACAATTCTCAGAGATTGAAGGCTATTCTAGATGGTGGTCATAGGCTTCCTAACCCGGATGGAATTTTAATCAATGGCCGTGGACCCAACAGTAATTATCTCACAATCGAACCAGGTAATTTGTTTTTAACATGAACAGCTTCAAGTGCATACATACGTTGTGAAGATGAGAGAAAAAAATTTTTTTTTGAGACTTCTAACGGATTGAATTTTCATTTTAAAATATCACTCTATTAAATGAAGTAAATCAATATTTTTATATATTTATTATTGTTATTATATTTTTACGATATAAAACACATATTTCTTATATAGGACATAATCAAATTTTTGATCTACAACGAGGTCTATGGTTATTTATACATGGGATTTTTTATTTTTGGTCACAGGAAAAACATACAGGCTGAGGATATCGAATGTAGGGCTCCAAGATTCACTCAACTTCAGGATTCAAGGACACAACATGACTTTAGTAGAAGTTGAGGGGACCCACACTGTCCAAACCATCTATTCAGCTCTTGATATCCACGTGGGCCAATCATACTCTGTGTTGATCACAGCTGATCAGGCCCCACGAGACTATTACATTGTGGTCTCAACCCGCTTCAGTGACCAGATTAAAACCACCACTGCAATCCTTCACTACAGCAACTCGGCCCATCAAGCATCTGGCCCAATTCCCGGTGGGCCCACCACCGAGATTGATTGGTCTCTCAATCAAGCTCGTTCTATTAGGTAACACTAATCTTTCTTCATTCACTCATCTCTCAATCTCTATATAAGTTGTAAGCTAAGCTGTAAATAGGAGGAGAATTCTACGATAGGGTAAGAATAAAAAACCTTATCAGAAGAACTATATTTAATCATTGGATCTGTAGAATCTGTTAGTTTTTTATACTTCTTACTTATTATCTTAATATGATTTTGATCAGATCTAACGTTTAGATACATGTCTTACAAGGCAGAAATCTTATAAACGATTAAGATCTTAATCTTTTGTTGTTGTGCATTGCAGGACTAACTTGACAGCGAGTGGACCAAGGCCAAACCCACAAGGCTCGTACCACTATGGCCAGATAAACATATCAAGGACCATAATTCTAGAGAGCTCAGCGGCTCAGGTTAATGGCAAGCAAAGATATGCCCTTAACAGTGTGTCTTTTGTCCCTGCTAACACACCCCTTAAGCTTGCTGATAACTTCAAGATCGGAGGAGTTTTCAAAATCGGAAGCATACCAGACAGCCCCTCTGGCAAACCGATGTATCTCGACACATCGGTCCTTGGTGCTGATTACAGAGCTTTCATTGAGATTATTTTTCAGAACAAGGAAAATCATATGCAGAGCTATCACATTAATGGCTACAGCTTTTGGGTTGTAGGGTAAGTACCTGCATATTGTCGCATATCGCTATTGATTCAATCACTATTATTTTTGAGTTCTAGTTGAATCCTATTCTCATGGTTACAAATCTTCAGATTACATAAGAATCATATCAGAATAAAAAAAAAATTGTATTAACGAAAATCTTACTATTTAGAATTGTATCTTGTCAGTAGAGATGCAATATTAAATGTCTCTTACGCGAGTTTTAACGTTACATACATGCTTTTAAATTTTAGACAAGAAGGAGGAAAATGGACGCCTGCGAGTAGAAACCAATACAATCTCGGAGATGCAATCTCGAGATCCACTACACAGGTTTGTTGCCTTTTCTTCCTTTCAAGAACAAAAGTGATTTCCAGTGCTACCATTTGTGGTCTTAAAAAAGTTTTTTTTTTTTTTTTTTTTTTTTTTGGGTGTTAAAATTTGTGTAACAGGTATACCCGAAGTCATGGACGGCAATAATGGTAACACTAGACAATGTGGGGATGTGGAATATAAGGAGCGAGTTGTGGGCAAGGCAGTACCTCGGACAACAAACTTATCTTCGAGTTTACACACCCGTTAATTCGACGAGAGATGAATACTACATTCCACAGAATGCCCTTCTATGTGGCAGGGCTGCTACTTTAAACCTATAGAGGCTTTCATGAACAAGCATCTCAACTATTTGTATTCACAGAAGATACAACATTGTTTTCTATTCTTAATTTGTTTTTCTAGTATTTAGATCACCACAAATGTGACCCCCCAGAAAAAAGTAAAACATTTATCTTAAAAAAAAAAAAAAAAAAAGGGGGAGTGTTGTTGTTCAGCTTCATTCTTCTTTGTTGTTCGCATGCTTTATTCGTAAACATGAGTACATTTGATAACAAATTACAGACTTCGGTATTTAGTATAGCATATCCTGTGCCCTTGTATTCGTTTCATTTTGTCTATAGATTTAGGTATGTGGATTTATGATTATTAATTTTATTATTATTATTATTATTATTAATGAACCAAGCTAAATCGAAATACAAAAACCTGAGGCAGAGTCTCACCACTAAAGAGGATAAAAAAGCAAATAGCATTTTTACAGTTAACAATTGGATAAATAACAGGCTTAAAAATATTTGAAGTCATATTACTGTTATTTATTTCAAATATTTTATTCAATTTCATTAAATTGCAATTTATTGTAATTTTCGGTAAAGGGAGCCTAAACTTCAAAAGAAAACCAAACCAGACAAAAAAAAAAAAAAAAAAAGAAAGAAAAAGAAGTACAGAAACACCTTATATCCTTTTTCCTTTGTGTTTTTAATTTACAACCACACACAAACACCCCGCCCACCCCCCCCACCCAAAACAAAACCCTTCTTTTCACTTTGTCCTCCATTTTATTTTTGGTGTCGTCTGCTAATTTGCGTCGCTTTCAAGTTGTTCTTTTAGTTTATTGTCAGCTACCAATGTGCCCAGAGGAGGAGCCAAGAATTTTTTTCAGTGAGGTGTACACTAAATTTTTTTTTTTTTTTAAGATAAAACAAATTTTAGTAGGGACTATGGGAGAATTTTTTATTTTAGTGGATTTATATGAGGATTTTTAATTTTAGTGGGGACAAAGTAGTAAAAGTCTAAAATTTTTTTTAATTGGAATTAATATAAGTGGGCATTATGTAAGAATTTTTTATTTTTTGTGAAGATAAAATAGGGACTATATGAGAATATTTTATTTTATTTTTATTGGAGATAAATTGTAAAAATTAGAAAATTTTTGAGGTAAAATTAAAAGAACTAAAAATTTGAGTGGGACCCCCTCCTCCCTTGAATGTGCCTGTCGTTTTCAAGTGAAGATAATTTGTTTTTCTTTAATTGCCGTTTTCAAGCTGTTATCTGTTTTTCTAATTTCTTGTCTTTTCTTTGTTGTAGTCCTTGTTTACTCTTTTTGTCGTTTTTGCGTACTCTGTCGTTCTAAATTTCATCGTTGTTTTTAGATGTGTTTGTCGTTTTCATGATGTAGATTTTCTTAGTGTGCGTCCGTCGTTTTTAGATGCTATTTTTTTTCCCATTGTTTTCGAATTTGTTGTCCTTTTTTACGTTTTCATTTTTATGAACGCTTTTGTCGATTCATATGTGCTTTGTAGTTTTCACATTGTTGAGCTTTATTCTGCTGTAGTTTTTGCTATGATGGTCTTTTTAATTTTAGTTGTCGTTTTTAAGTGCGAGTGATTTAGTATGGTCGTCGATTTGTTTTCTCTGTTGTCGTTGCTTTCTGTTCCTGTCGTTTCTCAATACTTATTGGTTTTAAGTGCTCCCGTTGTTCAACATATAACTATCCTTTTAATTGTACCAGTAGGTTTTCAAATTACTGTCGTCTTTAATTGTTATCATCAGTGTCGTTTCTAAAGCTATTGTCGTTTGTCCAATGCATTTATCGTTGGAATTATTGTCGTTTTGAAGGACTCGTTGAGGCAAAGTCAGAAGGAATCAACTTCGGTAACTTCAAATGGACAAGACAATGATATCCGTAAAGAACTCACGTTTAAGAACAAGAACCAAAAAAAAAAAAACACTTGGTCTTTAAAAATAGGTGTATTTTCATTAAGTTTAGCAGGATGTAGAGTTCATGTACTTACATTCTTCTCTTTTCTTAAGAGCTTATCATCTGAAAAATATTAGGAAACATCAATGACGTTCAACATTATACTAATAGAGAAGTGGACCCCATATTACGGGACACACCCTTTATTAGTGGGTAATGTTATCTTAAACATCACTGATGTTTCCTAACATTATTCTTCTCATCCTTATAAGATAATTCTAATACCCTTCCAAATTACACAAATTCCGGATCATTTTCCTTGTTAGCGGTTACTGATCCGACGTTTTAGTTAGTAGTAGTACTTTTTTTTTTTTTGGTTCAGTTTTTATCTGTAGATAACTAATAAGTTAGCATAACATGTCTAGATTTCTTCCAGATCACTAGTAACGGAGTCGTCGCGTCTGCAAAGGTCGACTTCGCACTTGGCACTAATACCACTCAGGAACTCATCCCTTTCCCTCTGCATGCTAATCCAGTACTCTGGCTCCTCAAATAGCCTCAGTATCTGCCCAAACACAACACAACAATAATCGTCTTGGAGCTACTTTTCAATCAATATTGCGGTACTGTCACATGACAAAATGTGGGACGCGACACATAAAAGCCATGAAATACAATTACTAAGAAAAAAGCAGATCCATAAATACTTGTGATTCGATAATTGAAAGGATTGAGAAAACCAAAATGATTTAACCAGTGGAGCTTACGGTTTTCATAGTGGGTCTTCTTGAAGACGAATGCATAAGGCAAAGGCGTGCCGCGACGATCATTAGCTTCATTTCTTCCTTGTTGTAGTCTTCATAAAGGTAAGGATCGATTAGACGCTCGCATAGACCGTAGCTGAGAAATGACCTTGCCTGCAAGTCAACGAGGCATAGAATTAGAGGAAGGAACTAATATGAACTCAAAAGCCCAAAAAAAATATAAAAAAAAAAAGTTTATACCCAAAGGACTAAGCTTTCATGAATAGCCTTGTCCGTTTGAATAGCGTCCTTGCCAGTGATGAGTTCTAGAAGCACAACTCCAAAGGAGTATACATCTACCTTCTCATCAATCTTTCCATACATCATGTACTCCGGGGCCAAGTATCCAAAGGTGCCAACCACAGAGACTGAATTTGTGTTCGTCGAAGTTTGATGTGGTTGACGGAGTGCTATTGCCGATCCGAAATCCGACAGCTAAAGAAATTGGAAGCAAAATATTTTTTAGGCGTTGGAGCTCAAATTAAAGAGAGAGTCAGCTTTGGAACATAGTTAACGGTTGAGTGGCCAACCGAGAGTTGCAAATTGACAACGGTTGAGTCACAGAAGATAATATTGCCGGATTACCATTCCTACTTTTTTCTTTTTCTTTCAATCTGATAACTAAAATCAGGTGAAACTCTACCCCACAGTTGCAAACGACTAGACAAGATGCAAAGTGCCAACAAATAAATTTCAACTTCTCAATCAATACTTGGAGACAAACTGGACACCAAACAAAGACCTTATGTTTTCCAAGAATCCAAAGACACTGACACTAGCATAATAAAAGGTAATCGGAAGGCAAATATGAGAAAACACTTACTTGGGGCTCGAAGTTGTCGGAGAGGAGAATGTTAGAAGACTTCACATCTCTATGAATGATGGGAGGGTCACAACAATGGTGAAGATAGTTCAGCGCCTTGGCTACACCAAGCGCCACACTCATTCTTTCACTCCAATCCAATCTTCTCAAATTCTCCTTCAAGCTTCCTCTCAAAAGTTCATACACAATCGCCTGCACATCCCTGCAATCACAATATCCAATTATCCGAATGATATTTTGATGCTTTATTCTTGACAACAGATCTATCTCTTGCAGAAGATCCTCTGCAGCCCAGCTGGTTGTCTTCAAAACTTTCACAGCCGCAGTTTGACTGTCCTCCAGAATGGCTCGGTAAACTCTGCTCTTCGCACCCTCTCCGATCACCATTATGGGGTTGAAATTGTTTGTTGCCCAACGAAGCTCCTGCGGCGAGAAATGCTTGCTGCAATACCCTTCTGTTTCCAGGATTGAGAGGCGCTGAAAGAGCTTTTGAGCCATCAAGTTTGGAACATGCACCGGCTTCTTCAGACTGAACAATCCTGTTCTGTTGCTTAATGATGACGCTGTTGTTGGTGTTGAGGGAGATGGGGCCGTAAACGACTTAAGTAGGCGGCGGTCAGAAACCGATGACTGATTGTTAATACTGTTAGTACAAGCAGCGTAATTGGGAGTCGATAAAGATTGTCTTAGGACAACCCTCCTAGAGCCCTGCTGGGAAGTTCCGGGCCTTTCGAGTAGGATTCTTCCCACATTGTTCATCACAAGAAGAGTACATGTCGGAGGCAATCCTTTGAGACAAGAACTAAGAGCCGCAACATTGGGTCTGTCCGACGAATAGAGAACATGTTTAAGAGTAGAGAAAAGGAAAATAGTTGAGAAAGAAAGATATTTTTTTTCAGTTCGTATACCCTGAGAGATTGGATCCAAGTGCAAGTATTGTCGCATATGTGAGCCTTACTTGGTGAGTCAAAACAGAAATGTATGAATCACCTAGACACACCATGACTTGGAAATCAACCTGCATTGATCAGTAAACAAATTGAGGCCTTGGCTTCGTAACCCGGAATTTTTTTTTTTTAATCATTTCAGTGATCAAAAGAAGGTTAAAGCTACCTACCTGCTTGGACTTGCAGAGATCCTCATGGATGTGGAAAGTGTTTGGATCAAAGCTGTCATCAGAGTCCTGCACATGAATAGCCAACACATTGTCCCCAGGTTTAACAACCGAAGTCAGCAGACGGATAAGTATCTCTCTGCTATAATTATCGGACTTCAGGCCGACGATGATCGTTCTCTTTTCCTGTGTCTTGGATCGGAATGTTAACTTTTGGAGATTAATCCTCGTAATTCCAACCATCGTCAAGAAAACGGTAATTGGTGCTTAGGTAACTTCTCATTGCACCAAAAGAATTGGTTTTTGTATTTAGTTTTGGGAGTTGGGGGCTATCTGCTGTCCTGATTTCTGGTAAGAACTTTGTTGTGATAAGAAGACATGTTTAGTGGAACCATTGTTGAGCTACCCTTGTAGATGATGGGTTCAACCATTTATTCGCAGTTGGTAGGAAGTTATGGCAATATCCAACCAGCCTCATTTCCAAGCCGTATAATGTAAATACTAAACCAGTAGTATAAAACTACTGCAGTAGGACATTGCTTGGAAGTAAAATTTCCATGCTTCCTATTATTTATTTATTTATTTATTTTGGGGCTATGTTTTCGGAACAATAATTTCCTCTTCATAACTTTTTTTTTTCTTTTTTTTTTTTTCCAACAATAAGAAAAGAAAAGCAGCAAAACATCGCAAGGATGAAAGAAACAACAATAGATTGAAAGACAAAACACGGTTGTTGTGAAGCGAGCAAGAAGACATGGGATCAGAACCCTTAAATGTGTTTTGTTTTTACGATATAAGCCCTGCAAGATCTTGTATTGGATAAATCAAGTCGCTCGTTTGAGCTTTGTAGGCTTTGATATCATGTTGAATTTGAGATTCCTAAGTGAGTGAGCTTTCATCTTAAAATGCTAATCTATTAAGAGTGACCTAATACCCTTATATATCTATTATTATTATTGTGTTTTATGATGCAAGACTCGAATTTCGGGTTTCTTTTTATCATTAACTTTGTTTGGTATTTAAGTTTAACTCCAAGTAAACTGTACTTTTTCATCTCAGTTTTTGTCTTTATCTAAAAAGTCAACAAAATTTATAATTAATTTTTGAAAAATCGATTAACTCCAACTTAAAACTTTTACCTCCAACCGAGAAACCAAATGCAAGCTAAGTCTCTAGAAAGAAAGAAATAAAGAAAGAGAGAGGCATACAAGAAAAACAAAACATAATAAATGGATATCTGATAAGAAAATGGTAAGGCAACCAACAGTCGGCTGGGTTCGAACATGGGGTACCACCGTTAATTAGCACCATTAAATTCCAACAAACCACCATGCCTAAACGAAGTTTACCCACTTACCACATTTATGTCTCCAATATAGCCCCCTTTTGTTTCCCCATTTCATTTATCAAGTAGAACATTACCATGTTTATTTTCCCAACACTACATAGACTCTTAAAAGTTCAAAACGACTTAAACCTTGAAAGTTTTCCTACCTATTAATCCCAAAGCAATGGCAACGACAGAACCTGTAGTTGCATTCGATTTTATTGAAAACGATTAACAATGGTTAACCGGTTAAGATGGTAGAATGTACTAGCAACCAAATAATTTATTATGAAATCAAGTCATGATTCATGATTTAATCCTAAATTAAAGTCGTGTTGTGAACTAATCCGATAAATCGAATACCGGTGTCTTACCGCCTAATTGATACAATAGTTTTCTAAAGACCTATCAATAACAGAACGACAACTCACATGTCACATATGCTAATACCAAAAAAGTTGATATTAGAATCGGGGTCTCTAACCTAATTCTTTTGGGAAATTGACAATGACAAACTTATAAGCCCTTATATGCTATAATACAAAAAATTACACTTTACCTTGACACAGAGATCCCACACCTAAGGTTAAATGATCAATTTGTACTTTAAGCTAATATAAGATAAACTATGCATACTATTGCCTAAATGCAGGAAAGTGGTACGCTACTTTCACCGGATATACATTTACACATCAGTCAACTGTTTACAGAGTCCGGTAAAAACAAATAAAACATGCAGCATATTTCGTGACCACATAACTAGGATACAATTAAGCTAAACAGAACCAAGAATGAGAGGGCTATTATTGTAATTCAGATTTTATTGAGTGGACAAAGCACAAACAGTAGAAAAGAAACCACACAATCTAATTAAGCCAAATATGCGGGCCACATCAGAGTGTGATCGATCCTATTTGACGATAATCCAACAGAAAAATCCATCTGCTATCTTACAGTGAAGATGTAGTTGTCATCACTCAGCAACCTGCAAATGCAAAAGTAAAAATTAAGTAGGAAAGACTTATCCGAAATAAGTTTGTTAGAATCTTAGTATCAATCTATCAGGATGAATGTCTAATAACGATTGCTTTTAGAGATAGACACTGAAGCATCAGCTTGAGAAATGCTGAAATGGTAAATCAAATGTTCACGTACCTAGAAGATGAATCTAAGTTCTAAACCATACCTGATTAATCTAAGTTCTAAACCATACCTGATTAAGGGGATTGTCCGGAGATTTCTTCCACAGCTTCCATATCATGTCTTTGTATTGTGTGTGAGTAAGACCGGGTTTTTCTTCCTTCAGCCTGGGAAGCTCAGCTTCCTCAAAAGCCTACAAGTACAAGAAGAATTAATTGTTTACAGGCCACCTATACTGTAAAATTGATTCACTAGCATTACTTTTCATCCAAACCACTGTTAATTATACTCGACTATTCTTGACGTTATGAAAAAGCAAGCTCAAGTACCATCCACAGAAATACATTTCTCTATCAACTTGCTAAGGCACGGATTATGAGCAGGGTAACTAGTCCACCACAAAATGCATATTTCCAATGGTTTTATCGTATTAAACTGATAACAGCCTGCAAATCCAGGAGGGAAGGTTCCACTCTAATTCTTTTCAAAAATTCAACTTATAAATCCCAACACTACAACTGCCAACACATGGATTAAAACCAATAACGGGGTGATATTACTGCCAGCACAACCAAAAATTACAAAAAACCAAGCAGATCACTGTTTTTTCTCTACTCGAATAATACCATTAAAAACAAAACTGACCAAAGCACAACTTCACAGAGTATAAACTCTAGGCTTCGGCACATCCCTTGAGGGGCGGCATTTAATTCAGATGGACTCTCAATAAAATCAGTTTTTTGCCCTTTTTAGCTCTTAATTTCAATTGTATTGCTCGAGATGCAAGCATCCAGATAAGAAAGATACACGATGCCACCATTTCCAGCAGTTCCTATCAATCAAACTCATCTCTTTATTGACCAACTCCGTCTCATAAGTAATTAAGCAAAAATTTTGTCTTATAGTAACTAGGCATTCACGAATTCACCACAGCGAAGCACAATTCAACTGGAATAGAAATGGATGAGATCTGACAATATTTTCTCTTCAATTCTAGACAATGTGTATATAGATTTCCCAGTCTCAATAAACTATATATTAATGGCTCGAAATTCATCCAAAAGTTCGCAATGTAATAATTAAAAAAAAAAAAAGAAGAAGAAGAGGAATAGCGACAATGAGAAATTGTCAAATTCGCACCTTAAAGGAAGCCTTGAGCCTCCTCTCCGGGTGCCGATCAACCGGCAGGTTATCCGCCACCGTCATCCGAGCGATCGCGTCATCGACCGTCCTCGCCTCAATAACCGAATCGTCGCGATTGGTGTTCGTCACCAGTACCATCCTCTCGTACTCCTCCTCCGCGGCGGTCCGGCTCTGCTGCTTCTTCGTCTCCTCGGCTCTCTTCTGCAGACCCGCCTGCTCCTCCTCGCGGCGCCTCCGCAGCTCGACCTCCGTGACCTTGGGAACGGGGATCGAGACTCGGTTGGCCTTCTTGTCCGGCTTCTTCGCCAGCCTCTCGAGCTCCCTCTGCTCCTGCTCCGCCAGGCGGCGGGCCTCGGCTCGGCGCGCGGCCGCCTCTGCTCGCTTCTCGGCCTCGTCCTCGCGTTTCTTGGCCGAGCGGGACTTGGCGCCCTCGGCTTCGCGCCAGAAATGATCCTCCTTCTCCCGAGTCTCTTGCTGCTTGCGCTCGGTTTCGGCGGCGCTCTTCCGAGCCCTAGCCTCCTCCGCTTTACTGTTCACTCCCATCTTCTTCGGCATCGTCGCTGGCTTGGATTTCGAAACCCTAACGGCGACAACTATGGTGCAACTCCCGAGGATCGGAAAATTGAAATGGTGTGATGAAGGTTCGCCGGGGATGAGAAAACTCCAGCGAATCGAGATAGTTCACCGACTAGGAAAAAATAAATAAATATATCTGAAAAATGTTAAACATTGGGCCTTCTGTCTTAAAGCCCAAATAAACTTGAAATTTGGGCCTTTGGGCCTTAATATGCATACTGCCTCCAAGATTCCTCGGAAAAATATCAGCAAATAAGGTATTTTTAAAAAAATATTTAAAGTAAATAATATTCTTAAAAGTGAGTAAGCTTCGGTTTGGATCGCTGGTTAGAGTTGAAATTTTTAAATTAGAATTGGTTAACTTTTTAAAAATTATATATAATTTTTGTTGCTTTAAAAAAAATAAAACAAAACAAAAATATAACCAAAAAAGTACAGTTTGATTAAAGTTGAACATGTAAACCAAACAAAACATAAGATAAATAGTATATTTATAAAAAATTATTTATTTATAATTTTTTTAAGATATTAAAAATGTATTCGTAAATACTTTACTTTTGAAAATTTTAAAATAATTTTTGTTTTGAATATGCTTCAAAAATACATTATTTATCGTACATATGTTATATATCATCACCCGAAAAGTTTTATACTATTTATTTTTATTACCAGAGGTTTTTAGCCTATTTTCCTCCTTCTACTAATTCCTTATTCATAGCTCTTATTTAAGATCCCTATTTGATCACTAGGTTATGTAGCGTTGATCTTCCATTTGACATTCCGTTCTAAATTAACATTTTAAACTTTTTTTTTAAGGTATTTTTCTCATAAAATTGAAATGTACTATTTAAATTGTGAATTTGGACTTTTGATCCGAATGAACACCGAGTGTGTTGAGATTGAGATTGAAAACCAAACCTCCTGCATATATCTAAGTCAAAATTTGTCCCAGAGAATTGGATTGGAGAAAACTCTTTTTGGCAAGAGAGATTTTGAACAAATTGTGCAAGAAGAGAGGCGAAGGGGACTTCTTGGAGTAAAAATCGATGTGCAAAAGGTACATGATCGACTTGAGTGACAGTTTCTTCTTCAAGTGCTTCGGTTATTTGGGTTACTTTCTCCTTGTACCACTTTGTCTCAACGCTGGAGCAATGTATTTCTATCACATCTTTCTCAATGCCCCTAAGTGGTAGGTAGCCCTTTGAAGAAGTTTGCTCCAAATAGAGAGAGACAGGAGGCAAGGTGATTCTCTTATCTTTTTCATCATTGCTTCGGAAGTTATTTGTCGGTTGATTCTTAGGAAGGAGATGCTTGTTGTTATTCCTAGTTTATTCCCTCCTATCTTACTTTGTCAAGTATGGCCGTTGGTCCGATTAACGTGTAAATGCTACAAAAACTGGCCTTGTTTTTTCAAAGAACACCTCCATCCATGCATGTGCTGTGTATGTTGGCTTAATGGAAAGAAATAAGTATAGGATTTGGGGAGTCCCATGATTCTCAAGTCTAGGGAATTTGATTTCCTTAAAAGGAGCAAGACTCTGTCGGGCATGCATTTTTTAATCAAAAGTAAATATCATTTTTTTTTTTTAGAACTTAAAAAAGTAAATAACAGTTATTTACTATGAGTAAATATCTTATTTACCTTAGCAGCAGCTATTTACTAAGAGCAAATATATACCTTTATATATTCTAAATAACTTCTTCAGTAGTAAATTTAGTAAATTGGTTAATCGTAAAAAAAAAAAAAAAAAAAAGGGAAGATTAAAAACATATAGGTTAAAGTACAAAACTAAGTGCAATGTCATTCTCCGATTATATATAAGTTAAATTTTAAATATAGATTATAGATTGGAACAACGAACAGAACTTAATCAACATGAAAAAGGTGGCCCAACGCCATTCATCGTGTTAACAGAGTTAATGTCTTAATGAATAAATACAGGAAAAAAACAAACATATGAAACGGAGGTGGGACATAATACTCGAAGCTACTTTAGAAGTTTCACTTTATTGTTTGTTCTTGGTCTCCAGTGGCATAATGCGACAAATTTGGGCAAGTACTTGTATTCTCCTTCCTAGTTCCTACGATAATTAGGTAAATATATATATATATATATATATATGTTGGCTAAAGATAATCACAAATTTTTTTTAAGACAAGCATATTGATTATTTGAAGTGCGTGAAGAAAAGTTCCATTTCAACTAGACATAAAACTGAGAATGGATTTCAGAAGAATTTAATTACTTCTCCGAATAATTAGTGTTTTTTGACGAAACCTCAAAGGTTTTAATAAATAATATCAAAATCACGTTCTTAATATAATTGTACGTACGCATAAGATGAACTTTAAAGAGATCGTGATGAAATGAAATCTATGATGAAAAAGAACTCATGAATATCTTAATAATAATGACAATTAATAACATAAATAACAATAATAAGTTTGAATGTAAAAACTCATTTTCAGTAAAATTATAATAAACAAATTCTCGAAATTTAACTCTAACATTGGCAATGAAACAATTAAAGGAGAAATTGCATTATAAATTCATATTATTAGCTGCAACTATTGAACTTGAGTGCAAAAAACGAAAAGTAAGTGTCATAGGAAATTGTTTTTTGGGTCTATTTGGTAGAGTTCTTGCTTTTGTTTCTAATCAGTAGAAGAAGATAAGCAAAAAATGGGCTTCTCAGTAAGTGTTTGAAACCAAAATACTTTTGAGGTTAAAATGATATTTAAAATATTATAATAAGTACTAAAAATGTTACGTGAAGTTTATAATGTCCAATTTAAATTTTGTTACAAGTTTTAAAGTTTACTCAAAAAAACTTTTGTCAGAAACCATATTTTTTGATTTTGATAAAAAGCACTTACGGAGACTGGAAGTTATTTTGATAGATCATTTAAATACTTTTAGAAATTACTTTTGGATTGGGAAGTCAAAAACAGTTTCTAAAAAAACTCGGTCAACCAAGCCCTTTGTTTCTTTCAAAAGCAAGTTTTTTTTAAATTCCCAAAAAAAAAAAAAGAGATAGATAGCAAGTTTTATTGTTATTATTATTGTTATTTGATTAAATTTTAAAGGTCTGATTTAGACCTGAATCTTGAACGTCTTATTTTATTTTATTTTATTTTATTTTTTTTTTGCTCTTAAGAATCTTGAACGTTTAATCAGCCGAGTCAACATTTTTGCGCGAGGCATAACACTCGCTAATTGTACTTATATCCCAAAGGTCAAAACGTCTTTGGGATTATTAATGACTTTAATTACTTTATAATCTCTTGGAAATCAGTAATTTCATTTAATTCCTCATTACAAAGTCACCAAGTAGTCAATAAGTAAATACACGCCAGAAAATTATACAAGCGAAATTAAATACCCATTAATTTTCCAAGAATTAAAGTAAGGGGGAATCAACATTATCCTTTACAATAAAATCAAAACATTTACAGCCCGGCAGTTCTCCTGATCGTCAAGATCAACGGTCTTGATTCGGCAAAAAATAACTAACTATAAATGAAATGCAAAAATAGTCACAAAGGAATTGGGTCAGGCACGTAAAGTGCTTTCCTTTAGGCTTCCTGTCCAAGGCCCATTAGTGGCCACCCGACAAGCCGACCTATTAGCCTGGGCCCACAGATGCTGTTCACGTGGATCGCCATGACAATTGCTATGGTGGTCCTCACACAAGAGCACAAAATTTCATCCTGATTTTTGGCTGATTTCGAATCCCGTCATGATCATTGGCTGAAATTTAATCAGCTAAGGAATGTTGCACCGAATCATGAGACGACACGTGTTTCGAGGTTCTCATTTTTAGCCAAAAAAATGAGAAAAGCAAATAAAACCATTTCTCAATGTGTTGGATCTAGGTAATGAGAATCATAATATAAATTTGAAAATTTGCGTACTAACTAATTTATATATATACACACACATACACAAGTCGTATATGTTAATGTCTGCAATCATATCCGTAGCCCGAATTACTTCTACTCCACACAAAATGAAAGATTCGTTCCAACGAGGGGAATGAAAGAAAATTCCTGTGGGACCCACCCAAATTATACGGATGATCTTAACGATTCAAAACATAGTCAACGGCCCAGGATCATCCTACTGATCCTAGTCCTCGCAATACTAACCGCTTATATTTTTTTAATCACGAGATTAATTACACTGAAGTTTTAAAAAAATCCTTAATCGGAAAATATTTCAATAATGTCCGCTGACAACGATGCGATCAAAGGCATTAATTGTAATTACACGCTTGGGGAGACGAGCCCACGGCTAATCAATTTAGAAACGGCCGTTTACTGACCATTCTCCGCGCGAAACAATAGAGAGAGAAAACAAAAACAAAACTAACCGCCGTTTCGTCTCTTCCCACGCAAAAACACCGAATTTCCCTCCATCAGGACGCAGATCAACGGCTGAGGGCCCACACACGTCAGCAAAGAGGCGCCACGTCATAAAGAAAATGTAGGTGTAGCACGGCAGAGTGGGGCCCAGGGCAAAGGGGATCTTGTCGGGCGCTATTACGGAAAGAGAAAATCCTCTCCAGACGGCGTCACTTTTGCTTTTTGGAGGCTTTTCTTTTTTCTTTTTTATTTTTATTTTTTTAGCAGTTTAGCTCATGGCTCTTTATCAGTAGTGGTAGTGGTAGTACCAGTACTAAAGCCAATAGGCAAGGTAAATAGCATTTTTGAAGAGAGAGAGAGAGAGAGAGAGGAGAGAGAAACAGTAAAGCCTGAAGTTTGCTTTATCTAAATTCTGCTTTACCACTCAATCATCGCTCCCGCCACTCCTGTCTATCTTCCTCCGTTTCTTTCTTCTCTACGGGGAATTACTTTTTTTTTTTTTTTTGGCTGACCACGGGAAGGGTGGGTTCTGGGCTGAATCTGCTGCGGTGAGCCTCACGGGAGGGAATGTGCTTCTGAGATCTGTCTGTGGTGGGTGTGTTTGATCTGTTTTGGCGATGGGAAGTGTGTCCGACGACGACGGCTCCGATCAGCAGAGCGAGAGGTGCGGGAGCTACAGCCTGAGCGCCGACGTCAGCGAGTCCGAGAGTTGCAGTAGCTTCTCGTACCGGCGGTTTGACTGCGAGGGAGCTTCAGGCTCGATGACGTCGTCTCCCCGTCCTCCGGTCGCCGGGAAATTCTTGTTTCCGAATCCGATTATGCTTCCGTTGATCGGAGGGAAGGAAGTTGTCGGCTGGGGAAATAAGTCAGAGAAGCGAGAGCCTGATTTGTCCGGTTTGTAATTTCTATGCAATTTTTACAGTTTTTTTTTTCTTTATTCTTATTACTATTTGTTTTTTTAATTATTCACGAATAGGTTTGTTCTGAAAATTGTGAAAAAATGAGGACTTGTTTAAGCTTGAGATCTTGCATTTCTGCTGTTTGGTTCCCGGGAAAAAGATTTAATGAGAAATGACTCTTTATATCTGGAAAAAAAAAAGTCAAAAAAATATTAATTATTTAGAATTTATCATGTTCTTATTATGTAAATGCAGAGGTTGAGATGATGAAGGAGAGGTTTGCGAAGCTTCTGCTTGGAGAAGATATGTCGGGTGGTGGAAAAGGAGTCTGCACCGCCCTCGCCATCTCTAATGCCATAACCAATCTTTCTGGTTAATCTCCGTGCCTCTGAGTATACAGGTTTATATGGGTTGGTATTTCTAGGAATACAATTATAATTTCTGATTTTTTCTAAACTCAACTTTCTGGGTTGGAATTTCAGCGACCGTGTTTGGCGAACTCTGGAGGCTAGAGCCTCTTGCCCCGCAGAAGAAGGCAATGTGGCGCAGAGAAATGGAGTGGCTTCTTTGCGTGAGCGATTCAATTGTCGAGCTTGTGCCTTCCATACAGCAGTTCCCCGGTGGCGGCACGTATGAAGTCATGGCCACTCGACCCCGCTCGGACTTGTACATGAACCTCCCTGCCCTGAAAAAGCTTGATGCAATGCTTCTAAGCATGCTTGACGGGTTTTGCGATACCGAATTCTGTTATGTAGATCGTGGTATAATTTTCGGCGATTCTGGTGATGGTGGCGACGCGCTTGGTATGCCTGGTGGTAGGCCTTCGATCAGGCAGGAAGAGAAGTGGTGGCTGCCCTGTCCGAAAGTTCCCCCGAGTGGGTTGTCCGAGGATGCCAGGAAGAAGTTGCAGCAATGTAGGGACTGTACCAACCAGATACTGAAGGCTGCTATGGCGATTAATAGTAGCGTGCTTGCTGAGATGGAGATACCAAGACCCTACTTGGAGTCATTGCCCAAGGTATGCAATTCCAGCATCAAATTAACATGTATTCTACGGTTGGTTGTTTAATGTTAATGAGTTGGAATTTGTTGGATTTGCACAAAAATGTTTGTTGTTCTTTGCAGTTAATGATTGAAAATGTGCTTAGTTTTCTTAAGACTTTGTTGTTTGGAGATTGAAAAAAATATAGAGTTGTTGCTTGTATTCATATTACGGAAGCAGATCATGCACAAAGCGACGGGGCACTGACTTTATTTGTTGTCTGATTGAAATTGCAGAGTGGAAAAGTTTGTCTTGGGGATATCATTTATCGCTACATAACAGCTGAGCAGTTCTCACCAGAATGTCTTCTTGATTGTCTGGACCTCTCATCCGAACATCAGACTCTGGAGATAGTGAACAGAATTGAGGCGGCTGTGCACATCTGGAAGCAAAAGGACCACAGAAAACATTCTACTCATAAGAAAGGGAAGAAACGCTCAACATGGGGTGGCAAGGTTAAAGGCCTTGTTTCTTATACTGAGAAAAATCTTTTGTTATCCCAACGGGCAGAAACACTCTTACACAACCTGCGAAATCGTTTTCCCGGTCTTCCACAAACTGCACTGGACATGAACAAAATTCAGTACAACAATGTATATACCGTTTTTATGAATTGTAGAAATTCTTTACACTCTCTAACTAATGAATTCGTAACCTAATAGGATTAGTGATTACTAAGACGAATTTTATTTTCCTTGCAGGATGTAGGGCAGTCAATTCTTGAGAGCTACTCGAGGGTGACGGAGAGTCTGGCCTTCAACATTATGGCAAGGATCGATGATATTCTCTATGTTGATGACGCCGTGAGACGATGTGTGGCTGCTGAATCATTGCCTCTATTCAGCAAAGGAGGTTTGGGTGGTCTTCCTATTCAAAAGAGGATGTCTCCAAGTCCTTTCTCCATCCATCACACTCCTTATGCCTCTCCACTTGCAACTCCAACCTTATTTTCTTCAACGCCAGTAAGTGGAAGTCCTGGAAGGACACCTCTCCCGGTAAAAAAGTCCTACCTTAAGGAAACACCAGACCGGAAAGAAAAATTAGCTGCAGCGGAATTTGAGAGGGTGTGGTCTTATGCCGGGAACCTAAGTGCAAGACGTTCTAGTGGAGACGCACCAGAGCGAGATTGAGTGCGAGATTGAGAGAAAGTGACTTAGCATCCTAGTTGACATTGATCTGAAGAAGTTCATCGATATTGTCAACGAAATCACAGAACTGGTTTTGTGGTTCTCGGTGGTATATATTGGTGGGTTAAGTATGTAAATTGTTTAGCTGTAGATTTAGAATAGATTAAAGTTTTGACCATGACTTTTCATCAGGTTATAGATGAAAATATTTGTTATGTTTGTTTTATGTACCCTCAAATGCTATTATGAAAACTTCTCTTCCTTCATTTCCAGTTTCCTCTTCATTAGCTCCAGTCGAATGTTTTGGTTGTCTGGTTCTTGATAGTGATTTTCATTTTTATTTTTCATTATGAATCTTTTTTTTTAATTTTTTATTTTTATCAAACATTCAGTTTACCCACGACCGTTTAATAATGACAAAAAATTGCAAGAACAGTCTTTGAAGAAGTTTACCAGAAGAGTTTCTTAAGTAACTTTAATTACATTAATCAACTGCAGAACAATACTGGAAATAATATACATCTGTGGGTTCATCAATTTATGGGAAAAGAAAAAAGTGAAATTTTTATGACTAGAGAACAGCTAAAAAGATTGCTTGCTGTACGTTTAACAGAAAGAAGGGGACTAGAATGTCAGCACTTGATTTATCTTTCGTTCTTTATGGCGCTTCGCTTGGTAAGCATCCGGTGAAACATTTGCTTTTGGCCTGCACTTTTGGGTGGAAAGACTGTCAAGCAAGTCCTCAATTTGCGAACTGATTGAGTAGGCAATTGGACTACTGATTTACCATTTGGACGGCCAAAACACCTGGAGAGAAATTTCCACTTCACAGAATCACAAGTTCAGTTCTTCAAGCTGAGCTTGTACCTGGCTTGCCTCTGTTGAATCAGTTGACGTTGCCTTCAATAATACGTAAACAAAAAAAGTAAAAATACAAATTATAAAAATAGTTATACAGTCAAGTAAATTGAACAACTTCAATCATGGATCTCTTATTCACATTGTTGCCATACAAGAATGCACTTCGAACAACCAAAGGACATGCAATCTATAAACCGATATTCAGTCTTTTTCCGCAACGTGCCAACTGCCAAATGATCTAGAAACTGGCACCAACCTTGAACCAGGATTATCAAAATGAAAAATCGAATAATGTCCTGTCAAGCAATTCGTATAGAATCCCTGGTTATAGAGATTACTTGTAGAAAATTTCATAGTTTCAACAAAGTGGACATGACACGAACTAGCACGACTTGGTAAAGTTGATAGAACAAAAAGCATTAGGTCCTGTAATCTAACAATTATAACCAAACCAGTGTAAGGAAGAAATATAATACAAACACACAAGCTCACAAGCTCACTTACTCCTGATGTGGACAACAAAATCCAATCGGGGGGTGGCCAGAACAACTTTGAATACTCCGGGTAATCAGTTAAAGCCGCAATGCTACCGTTTTCCATGTCAAAAACACCTATGTCACGACCCCTAAACACACCGTCTTCTTCACCACCGGTATAGAAGAAATTATCGGTGAAAAATATACAATTCCTGCAACAAGATAAATCAGAGGCAGAGGCAGAGAACGTGCAATCATCTCCCAAAAACAATACCCGATCATCCAAGCTGTTCACCTCCACCCACTTCTTCTCCTCTCTATCAAGCTTAAACACTTTGAATCTCACTGTTCTCTCTCCCATACACAAGTCAAACTGCTCAAAAGCATCGTCATTTTGATCCCCCATATCCACTTCTGTACTAGCAGCCATGCTCAAGTACATGTCAACCATCAAAAGCTCACCACTTGACTCCACCAGAAACTTCTTGTCCCCGCCAAACACCGGCCTCGCAACCAGACCGACATTCGAGGACGACAACCCGACGAGCACGGCACGCCCCGTGCTATCGACGGCGTAGAAGTCGCCGGCGAAGAGTATCACATCGTCGTACGGGGACGGCATTTCGTGGATTATATTCCACCGCTTGTCCCCAGACCTGTACATGGCTAATTTCCCAGAGACGTGAATCGTGAGCAACACGAAATTACTCGAATCGGAATCCAAAAACTTGAAAACAACCTTCTCCATATACAGATTACCGGCATCGCCTAAGGAATTGCCGAAAGGCCTGAAATGCATGTAGTGCAGGACGAATTCTTGACCTAATTCGAAAACCCTAAATTGGGAAATGTCCAGTACCTTGGGGAAATTCTCCGGAAGGGGCTTGATTTGGAACCTGGAGAGGGGGTTGAGGAGGTGCATTCGTGTCTGGGCGTCGTCTTCGACCTTCACCAGCCAGAGATCGCGATTGGGAGGGTCGGGATTTGGCGGCGGGCCGAGGAGGAAGACGGTGCGTTTGGAGAGGTGGAAGCCCCAGGTGGTGTCGGAGATTCCGTCGTTCGGGAGGAAGGGGAAGCGGCCAGGGAGACTGCGGGGCCTGGGGGAGACGGAGGATCGCCATGAAGAGCAGACGGAGCGGAAGCGGAGGAGGTAAGTTGAGCTCTCGAGGCGTCTGGCGATTTCCTCCAAGAGTTCGGTGGGGAGTTGCGACCAATTTGCCATGGAAATATTTTTCCGGGAATGGATGGGAAAATTGGCTGGAAAAATGGGAGAGTTTATGGATGAAGAGGCAGTCTTCTCTGAACTGGATGTATTTTTCCTTTTCGTTGTCGTTTTTCAAGGTTGTACTTTTTCGTTCTCATATGTCTGTCGTTTATCAAGTTTTGTTGGTTCTTTTGTGCAATCTTTCCAAGTTGGTCATCGTTTCTAACGTCATCTATTTTCCTCTACTTGCTTTTTCCAATATGCATTTCGTTGTTAAATTGTTATATATATCCTAGTTGTTGCAGGCACGTTTAATTAACTTATTAAATAAAATATTAATTACGAGATATTATTAGAAAATAGTTATTCATAGAATGTTGAAGAGAAAATAATTAAATAGTAATAAATTGGAGAGGAGTTACAAATTATGTAGAAAGTTAATTAGGTGGTGTTATGAGAAAATAATAATTGAGATGGTAAAAAAAATGTATAAGTAAGGACACATTTACAAAAAAATTTACTTCAATATGGACAAAAAAGAATGAAAATTAAAAATTAGAAATGATGAAAGAAAGCAAGCATAGAATAGATCAGTATGTGAACGAAAATGAATAATAATTTTAAATAGTAAAAATAAAAAAATGTATACATTAATCAAAATTTTCACATAATTTAGGTCTGTATTTAATTAAGGCTAAATATTACGAAAATATTAGTTGAGAATCTGAAATGGTCATGAAAAAAATAATAATGTACGCATGGAGAATTTTTTTAAATAAAAGAAAGGAGAAAATAAAAATTAGCAATTAAAGAAAATAAAGAGAGAAAAAGAAAAGAGAAAGCGAATTAAAAAAAAAGGAAAGAAAATAAGGGAATGACATGTGTTAAAAAAATGAGGAGTTTTTGGCTTTTATATATGTTACGTTAAGATTAATATATATATTAGGGATTATTTTAGAATTTTGTGTGGATGATTCTTTTATTGACGTTTTCAAAGTATTTTTCGTTGCCATTTTTTATTTAAGTTATTGTCATTTAATCCTTTTTGTTGTCGTTTAGATCTGCCAATGTCTTTCTAACTGTCATATCCTCAATTAGCATCACTTTATTTTTAACCGCTTAGAGGTACAAACCCCGGGTTGTGATGCCGTCGTTTTTATGATATCCTTGTTTGTTGCGTGACACTTTTACCCCCCCCTTAGTTGTCGTTTTCAGTATATCGTCGTTCCACATGTGCTGGTTGGATGTCGTTTTTCTTGATTTGTTGTGTACTATTAGTTGTCTTTTTTATTGACTATGACGTGTAAAGTAGTTATCGTTTTACCTTTATTTTCATTTTCTTTTTGTTGTATTTTAATTGTCAGTTTATCCTTTGTTGTTTTCCAACTATCACGCCTTTGTATATATATATATATATATATATATATACATATATATCTATAAGTTTTTGTGTTTTGGTTTGGTTGCAGAGGAATTCTTGTTTCTCATTTGCCTGTTCTTTTTTTTTTTTTTAATTTTTTTTATATATTAGTTTTGAATGTTCTTCATTTTTTCACGTCGCTGTCGTTCCTATAGACTCTGTAATTTGTTTCATAAGTCATTTTCAAGTTGTCGTTTTTAATTCCTTCGCCGTTTATTTTTGCTGTCGTTTTCCATTTTGTCATCTTTTAACGATCTGTCGATACTATGTTACTGTCGTTTAATGTCATGCCAATCGTTTCATTTTATCGCCTTAGTCCACTTACAGAAATTTTTGTCGTTTTGTAATGTTATCGTCGTTTCTAACTAGCCAGTCGTTCTCAAAACACCCGAACCCCACCGCCCTTCATTCCATCCTTGCTGCCAATAAAAACCATTATTCGGCCAAGTTACAGAGAAAGTCTCTCCTCCCCACCGCCGTGCTCATGGAGGAGAAGAAGAAGAAGAAGAATCAGCAAACCTCCCAACGAAACCCTAACTCCAACACCTCTTCGCACCAGAGGACGAAGATGAACTTCGGAACCAGAGGCCTCCAGGTTAGCGAAGACGAAGCCTCCCACTTGGTCGGTCGTATAGTGGAGAAGGGAATTTCCGACGAACCACCTTCCAAACCCTACTTCCCCCCAAACCCCACCGTTCTTCCTTTTCCCGTCGCTCGCCACCGCTCTCATGGCCCGGTAAGCGTCAATTTGATAACAATTTGGACATGACCTTGTTTGTTTCCCAAGAAAGTGAAGAGAAAAGTGGAAAGTTTGAATTTTTTTTTTTTTTGGGGATTGATATGCATGTTCGATTTTACAGCATTGGGCTCCAGTTGGGAGTAAAGCGAGTGCTGGTGATGGTGATAATGGTGGTTTGGGTGCCGAGGAGGATAGAGATTTTATGGACGTTGATAATTCGATAGCATCTTTTGCTCATCCTGTTGAGAGGAAGGAGAAGAAAGGCATTGATTTTAGCAACTGGAGAGAGCTTGTGGCAGGTGAGAAGAAGTCAACAATTCGCTCAGCAAAAACTGAAAGACGAGAGAAAGATAGAGAATCAATTGAGACTGTTCGTGAGAGTGAAGATAATAAGGCTAGTTCTGTAGCTCAGATGGAGTTTGATTACTCAAATCAGGATCATGATGATACTTCGTTAGTGGAGATATTGAAGAAAAGGGAGACAAATTATTCAGCTTCAGCTATGGTTTCTTCAGGGTCTGATTTTGGTAACAAACAAGCACCTGTGTCGATTGAGAGCGAGATTGACGCCGAAAACCGAGCGCGGTTGCAGGGAATGTCGGCTGAGGAGATTGCGGAAGCACAAGCTGAGATAAAGGAGAAGCTGGACCCTGCATTGCTGAGACTTCTGAAGAAGAGGGGTCAGGAGAAATTGAAGAAGCAAAAGCCGCCAAGCCCGGATGTTGTTGCCAATGCTGAAGGCGAAAGTGGATGGAATGAGAGTGAAAAGGACGTGAAAGGCTTGTCTGTCTCTGAGAGTGAGGTGACTCGTACGGATACAAAAATGGCCTCAAAGGAAACAAAGAGTGGACTTGACAATGGCGAGTCGCAGAATTCAAGCCTGGCTAGTGGCTGCTTGTGGAGTGCTTGGAGCGAGAGAGTAGAGGGTGTCAGAGGACTCAGGTTCTCCTTGGACGGGACTGTTGTCGAGAATGATCTTGTTCAGGTTGCAGAGACCGGTAAGACAATTAGTTTGTTTAAATTGTTGATTATCTTCAGCTGTATGCCTTAATGGGCTAACAAGGCAAGATATAAGATTCAGGTCTCAGCGCAAAAAAAAAAAAAAAAAGTTTAAGAAGTAAGACTTCTATTTCGGAATTTTGTATCGGATTCTTATTAAAGGACTTGTACCTGAATTGGGATGCCATGGGGAGTGAACAGTGGTAATGTATTGTTAAAATTTAGTTCAGTATAAATAATGTTATGGGGAAATCCAAGGTGATTCTGGGGCTCTGATAGCCAGGTATTGCTTAGAGAGAGAGTTTAGATTAATCTCTGTTTCATTTTTGACATTTAAATGGTTTTTTTAGTACTTGAAAAATGCTAGGCCATTTGTCTCAACATAGTTTTGATTATCCCTTCCCTTAATATATTTTGTTCTTCAGAGCGTGTTGCTGAACGTGACTTCCTGCGGACTGAGGGGGATCCTGGTGCGGCAGGTTACACAATCAAAGAGGCGGTGGCACTAACTCGAAGTGTGGTCAGTCTACATTTTAATTATTGATTGCTCATTTCGCAAGCATCGGTTTGTTTTATAAATTTCATAAGTTAGACTTGAGTATTGTAAGATGCTTATGAATAAAAATTAGTTTTCCGTAGTGTTTCACAACAGGTTAAAGTTATCATCCTTAAATTATTTTCTTTTACTATCTTGCCTTTTGGTTTCAGATTCCAGGACAACGTGCACTTGCATTGCATATAATTTTAGCTGTTCTTGATAAGGCAGTCCATAATATTTGCCGGGGCCAAGTTGGGTGTTCCATTGGAAATGATCATAAAGTTAACAGATTTACCGACTGGGAAGCTATTTGGGCTTATGCACTTGGCCCAGAACCTGAGCTTGTTTTATCTCTAAGGTGAATGACTTCTAAATGCTCCTACTGCTAATTTTGCTTATATCCTGACACGAATCGGTCATCTCCCTTTATAGTCTTATCCCTGGAGACTTGCTTGAGCCAGAGGTTCTGAACTGGATTTAAGTTTTTCTGAAGTAGTTAATTATCGCGTAAATTTGGCTGGAATTGTTCTACGTCTTAGCAGATTCTTGGATAATAAAGAGCAATAACTTTTATCCAATGATCTTTATGGCTACAATTTGTCATTATCTTCATAAGCGAAATACTGATCATGCTCTTAACATTTCCTTGAGTTATTTTTCACTTTTAACATCAAGATTTTGCAGTTTATCTAAAACTTTGTTGATTTGTAGGATATGTCTCGATGACAATCATAATTCTGTAGTTCTAGCTTGTGCGAAAGTCATTCAGTGCATATTGACATGTGACGTGAATGAAAGCTTCTTCAATTTCTCAGAGGTACTTCTTTTTTCCTTGTTTCAATACATATATATAAATATGTCTTTTTTCTTCTTTGTCTATATTTGCTTACTTCAGGTTTGACATATCCGCTTCCAGAAAATAGCATTTCTCAAGGATATCTGTACTGCTCCCGTCTTTCATAGCAAACCTGAGATTGATGTTGGTTTTCTTCGTGGTGGATTCTGGAAGTACAATGCTAAGCCATCTAACATTCTCACTCTTAACAACAATATAATTGATGACGAAACTGAAGAGAAACATACAATACAAGATGATATAGTGGTTGCGGGACAGGATTTTGCTGCAGGTTTGGTTAGAATGGGAGTCCTTCCAAGGCTTCGCTATATTCTTGAGGTGCGTATTTCAACTGAGTTTACATGTAGAAGGTTCTCAGATGTTAACAGTTCCCCAGCATATATATGTATATATACATGCACACACACACACACACACATATATATTGGTGTAAATATCCTGCTTGATGCGAGTGTAACTTGTAGGTCATAAAATCAGTGCTGATTCTGTCTGGTTTTGTAGATTGCTGAAGGTACTAATTTACTAATTTGTATGGCTTCAGTCAAACCCTACCGCAGCTTTGGAAGAATGCTTGATTTCTATACTTATTGCCATAGCAAGGCATTCCCCAACATGTGCAAATGCAATTATGAACTGCCAAAGGCTTATTGAGACAGTTGTCGACAGGTTTACACTAAAAGAGAACATAGGAATTCATCCTTCTAAGATAAAGTCTGTTACTCTTTTGAAGGTAAGTTTTTTCTTTATATTCTTCGGCAGCATTTTTATACTTCTTCTAATTGTACATTGTATAACTAATATGATTGTTATTGTTTATGTTTGTTTATCAAAGGTGTTGGCTCGATCTGATAAGAAGAATTGTCTTAAATTTATAAAGAATGGGGCTTTCCACATCATGACATGGCATTTATGTCATAATACTTCCTCTGTTGATCACTGGGTCGAATCCAGACAGGAGAGCTGTAAACTTTCATCAGCTTTGATGGTTGAACAATTACGATTTTGGAGGGTTTGCATTCAGCATGGGTATTCTGTATCGTGTTTCTCGGATATTTTCCCTTCCTTGTGCCTGTGGCTGAATCCACCTACACTTGAAAAGCTTATGGAGAATGGTGTTCTTCATGAATTTGCTTCCATCTCAGCAGAGACTTACCTTGTTCTACAGGCTTTGGCTACAAGACTTCCAAATTTCTTTTCGCAGCTGCATCTAGGAAATCAAATCCGGGAACGGGTTGGCGATGACATGGAGATCTGGTCTTGGAGTCATGTTAGTCCAATGGTTGATTTAGCTTTGAAGTGGATATTTGTAATTGGTGATCTACACACACGTAATTTTTGGCAAAGTGGGATCAAGAGTGGTAATGTTTTACAAGATCCATCTGTCACTTCATTGTTGTGGGTTTGTTCCGCTGTAATGGGCATGCTTGCAGAAGTGCTCAAAAGAATTATTCCAGGTGATGCTATTAATCAGATGGAAAGTGGTGGGCATATCCCTTGGCTTCCTGAGTTCATTCCCAAAGTTGGACTTGCGATTGTCAAAAATGGGTTTCTGAGTTTTTCGGATACTATTGGTACAACATTTGGAACAGGTCTTGTCGAAGATGGTTCTTTCGTTGAGAAACTATGCTATTTGAGATGGCAAAATCAACACGAAATATCATTAGCTTCTGTATGTTGCCTTCACAGTATTTTCCAGACAATTTCTACCATTGATATCTTGATCCAGTTGGCCAAGAAAGCGATACAGAGTTCCCAAGATTACAGTCTTTCAAGAGAAGAGGAAATACTGAAGGACGGGATATTGAAGGGGTCTCTGGATGAATTGAGAAGCGTGCAAAATATTTTTACGAAGTTAGTTGCATCAGAGTGGCAATTTGTGCAGTCTATTGAGACATTCGGCAGAGGTGGGCCTGCTCCTGGGGTAGGAGTTGGATGGGGTGCCTCTGGTGGAGGATTTTGGTCTGTAACTGTTTTGTTGGCACAAGCAGATGCAAGGCTAACTGCTGACCTGCTTGAGAATTTGCGGATTTTGTCAATAAATGATGCACCCAGGGACGAGGGAATAACTTCTGCAGTGCAAATTATTAATTCTTCCTTGGCGTTGTCTTTAATTGCCGGGCCAAGAGAGAGAGAGATTGTGGGTAAAGCATTTAAACTTCTGGTCCATGTCTCTGTTCTGAAGTATCTTGATCTCTGTATTCGGCATTTTCTTCGTCATAATGGAAGAATTAAGCTGTTTGGCTGGGAATATAAAGAAGAGGATTATCTACTCTTCAGTAAGATATTAACTTCTCATTTCTGTAACAGATGGCTGTCAGTAAAAAAGAAGCTCAAATCAGCGGATAAAACATTTAAGAAAGGTAATGGTTCTTTGGATACCATACATGAGAATGAGGACTTGGACATGAAAGATACCATTCAAGACAGTACAGCCTTGGTTGTAGAGTGGGCTCACCAAAGACTTCCTTTGCCCGTCCATTGGTTTCTAAGTCCAATCTCGACCCTTTGCGATAGCAAGAATGCTGGCCTTCGAAAATGTTCCAATTTGGAGTCTCTTATTCAGGACCCAGGTGATCTGCTTGACGTTGCCAAAGGTGGTCTTTTTTTCCTCTTAGGTATTGAAGCGATGTTGAGTTTCCTTCCAAGTGATGTCCCTTCACCTGTTCAGAGTGTTCCATTAGTTTGGAAACTGCATTCTTTATCTGTGATCTTGCTCGTTGGAATGGCGGTGATTGAGGATGACAAAAGAAAGGATGTTTATGAAGCTTTGCAAGATCTCTATGGTGATGTTCTTGATAAAGCAAGGCATGGAAGTGCTGAAATAAGTTGTGAGAAGGATGTAAACCTGTCTTTGGAACCTAGAAATGAAAACAATGTGGAGTTCTTGAGGTTTCAGTCGGACATTCATGATAGTTACTCAACATTTATTGAAACTCTTGTGGAGCAATTTTCTGCTATATCTTATGGCAATTTAATTTATGGCCGACAAGTTGCGATATATTTACACCGATGTGTTGAAGCTCCTGTTCGGCTTGCTGCTTGGAAGGCACTGTCTAATGCTCGTGTTCTTGAGCTTCTCCCACCCTTGGAGTCTTGCTTTGGAGAAGCAGAAGGGTACCTTCAACCTTTTGAGGTACAGCAGAAATTAACTTCTGTACAGTTAATTAGGGCGTGTTTAATGCTGTGTCATTTGTCCTTTTCACATAATTTATGCAGAATTTATGAAATAAATTGCATTTCTCTACTCTGCAGGATAATGCTGATATTTTAGAGGCTTATGTGAAATCCTGGACCTCTGGTGCCCTCAACAGGGCTGCAAGTCGAGGATCAATTGCATATTCATTGGTTCTCCACCACCTTTCACATTTTATATTTCACTCCGGTAGTGGTGATAAGTTGTTGCTGCGGAACAAGCTCGCGAGGTCACTTCTGAGAGAATTGTCCCTGAAGCAAAACCATGAGGTATGCATACTTTTTGATGACTGTCTATCAAACTGGTATTTCCTAATGTTAAATGAACTAGTAAAGATGCACACGGTTTGACAAACTAAGGCACCCCTAGATGAAATCAAATCTATTACTTTGTGTGGAATTTTTTAACTTTCGACTGTCAAAAAAAAAAAAAAATCAGATGATATGGACCTTTGTGTCCAAGAAGACGGTTATAAGACTACCATATTTGTTTGATTTCCCCTGGGATTTTGCATCGCACTATAACTATGGCATGACAGATTACCTTCAATTTATATTAGAAATGGAAATTTCTAATGTTCTACTCTCCTGTAATTGTAGGCATTGATGTTGGATCTTATTCAATATGACGAAAAAGCATCATCTCAGATGCCCGATTCGGCATCAGACAGCAGTATAAACAAAAAGCTCGAGGTCTTGACTGAAGCTTGCGAAAGAAATTCCTCTCTTGTAAACGAAGTGAAGAAGCTAAAGTCCCTTGCAGAGAGTAGTGTCTTGTGAGCTTATCAAAAACTCGGCGAAAAGTTTTCAACTGTAAATATAAATTTCAGAAAATAGAAGAGGTAAAAGAAGCACTGGAACAGGTTTCAGTGTTTAAAATACTTGTTGCATGTGTATGCGGCTGCATAATTTTGTTACGGCTAATTATCACTTGAGGTGCCAAAATCATCTTTTGATTTAGTGACAAAATCAAAACCTACCTTTATATTTGAAAGATTCGTCGTCGTGAGTTTATGAGCATGTTTCTAGTTTCGGGACAATGAAGGTTGTAAGATGATAAAAGCAGTTTGATTTTCTATTTGAAAAATGAAGGAAAGAACGGCTCAAAGGCAAGAGAATCACCCGGTAGATGAAAGTCCTGCAGTGAACATTTTGGGATTTTAGGCCGACTCGAAAGCGGGATTTTACCGTGTTGCCTACTGGGTTTAATCAACAAATTGGCTAAATCAAAGAGCGATGAAGAACTTTGATCACAAAATTTTAGCTAAAAAGAACAAAACAAGGACCGAAGGATTTGGACAAGTTGAGAAAGGAAGCGCGCTTGGTCGAATTGCAACATGTTGTTAGTATCCACGGAAGATCTCCCTTTGTCCCACATCGAAAAGGTAGGACATTTGAAGTGGTCTTGTCTGAATATAAAAGGAGACCCAAGTACACGTTTTAAAGCATCTTTGCGCTTGGGGCAATGACGCAGCTAGTGAGGTACTAACCGAGGCGCGTCTATTGCTGGTTGAAAACTATTTCCAAACCCCCTCTTAGGCCTGGGCTAGCCCCTGGCCTTCGAGAATTTCTGGAAGGGCTCCCTTTCGGGTAAAGCCCTACGATCCTTAGTCCTAAAATTTAATTTCTTAGTAAATTCAATTTCAATTTAATTGTACTGTTTTATTTTAAATTTTTTTAAAAAAAATTAATAAAATTTATAATTAATTTTTAAAAAATTAATGAATTCTCATTTTTAATTGGCTAATCGAAAGTAAGCTTATTCTCATTTTTATTCACGCTTTATTCCCTAATCCTCATCTCTGTTCGGCTAATCAAAAGCAAGTTTGTTCTCATTTCTTATTCACACTTTATTCCCTAATCCTAAGGTAAAGGGTCAAGAAATTCAATGCTATTATTCTTGAACAACTTGGAGTTGGGCCTTCTTTTTGTACTATTACGGATACGAAAATAATGAAAAAATTGGATTCAATTGTCAACTGTTCCTATCGAAAGTAGGATTGACTACAGATTTGAGCCATAGCATAAGATTTCATAAAACCGTACGATTTTTCCAATTGAAATAAAGCAAGTTTTACATAAAGAAGATTTGGCTCAGCACATTCTATTCAACATGGGTAGGAGAAGAGCTCGATTCGGTATTCTTAATTAAAAAAAAAAAATCATAACTAAGTCAAAGATGATACGGATTAATTCTATGTTATATGTCTAACTCACCCTAAAAACATTGCATCTTGATTTTTATATCTAACTTTTGGCTTAAATATTTTTAGTACGAATACGATTCTACTATTCAAGTTGGTTAATTACATAATTACTTTTTTTTGGTTTAATTATTTCATATTTTGTCCCTCTTTCTATAAACTATAAATGAACGTTTTGAAGTTCAAAACTTATTTTTATGAAAAAATATTTTACAAATTGACGTGAGAAATAACTAAAACGTTGATAAAAAAGAAAAAAGACATAACTAAAACTATTAAAGCATGTTTAGTTGTTTATTTGTTTATTTATTTTTTTAAGACTAAAAAAACGTGTTGCTACAGTGTACAGTGGCTTCATTTTGACTTCTGGATGAAGAGAGTGGCTTGCTCGTTGCTTTTGATTGGGAGAAAAATCTAGTGATTCGTGTGGCTGTTGAGTCAGCTTCAGAGTAGGAGATTGCTGTTTCCTTTGCACTTTCATTCTAAAAAAAATTCACATTTATTTCCTCAATTCACCTCCCCTGAAATTTTCAAATTGCACTATTTAAATTAATTTTTTTTAGGAAATATTCAATTATACCCCAAATTTTGATATTTTACATAACTTTAAAAAATAAGTAAATAAAAAACAACCATGTTATTTGTATAAGTTTATAATCTTGTAAACCATAAACTTTTAAATTGGACCACATTAATTAAAAATTTTGGTTCAATTTCCACAGTAAAAAAAGATTTATGGCTCCACCACTGTTTAGGAGTTTGGGTCGATGTTATTTCTAACACTTCTTCTCATTCTACTTTTTAATGACAGAATTTTCTCATTCGTACTATACCTTTATCTCAATACGTCCTCTATTGATAACTACCGCTTTTTTTTTTTGTCACAATTTCCTATTTTATTGTTGAGTAATTGTTCTTATTGATCATATTATAGTCTCTAATTTATAGACTTTATTGAATCATCTCTAATTATTTTTGTAAGCATTTTATTAATTTTTTAATGGGGTTTCACCATCTTTTATTTCAAATTTACATTTCTTTTCTTCTCCAACATTAATTTAAACTGGAGTCTAAGTGTTTGTAGATATAATTCCATCTCATGGTGTTGAGTGTGAATCCTTCCCTTCCCAAACTCAAAGAAAAAAAATTTAGCTGAGCCTAATCCGCAATTTTAAAACTAAAACAAAATGAAAAATTGATCGGTAGTTTAATACACAATGCAAAACTTAAATGGGTGGTCCAAAACACAAGAGAACAGAGTGACTATATCTTGATACATGATAAAAAAATCAATTGATGGTGATAATAAAGCGATAAAAGAGGTTTTTATTCAAAAAAAAAAAAAAAAAAAAGAGGTTTTATTTATATAGAGCCTTTGTTTTTCACTAGATCAAAGGGTTCGGATTAGAAATTACACATCTGCTTTTGACAAGAACTATACTGATGAACTATACTTGAAGACACCAATACCCTCTTTCTTTTTCAACCGAAGAAAATATATACAATCAAAAATCCAATTGCCGAATACCAATTATAATAAGGGAAACATATTTCTAAAGTTGAACCTCAAAAGTTTGGCACTTTCTTGTTCATTGAATTCGACTGAATGACAAAATTACATAACCAATAAATTTAGACAATGGTACTTACCGCAGAAAAATGAAGAAAACGAAACCAATTATTAAAGTATTAACCAACCATGATACTTATTATCACAAAAAAAAAAAAAAATCATGATTCTATGATTCAAAGTTCCAATGGATTTTTTTTTTTCTCTTTTTTTTTTTGGGGTTCTGCAACAGTTCTCTCCTCCTCGGGAGGATGTGGATAAGAATTCAGAATTAGTTGATGAGGGGTGGATAAATCGAATGGCTGGAAGAACCCATTTCCATCGACGACTTCAGTGTTGCCTTGCATATTTTTGACCTTAGATTGTCAATCATGTTAGAGCACTTGACATTTTTATTTACAGTGTATTTCTTCGAACATGGGGGTGTTGTTATTAGAATATGTTTTAAACATTTTGTGTGTGTTAATGAACGCAGTGAAACTCTGGTGGTCATTCGTGAGTACGATTTGCAGCGTTTATTACTTTCGGATCTTGCTTCCTCGAGGTCACGTAGACGCACAGGTGCAAGTGTTGGACTAAATTATGTTTTAATTTTGTAAATCGTGAATGAAATGTTAATCTGGTGATTATAGGTAATGAGTACAATTACCCAACGTTTTGTTACTTCTTCTTTACTAAATCATACTTCCCCGGTTACAAACACAATTGAATGATCAATGTGCACGTCAAACTCTTATAATTTCCCTATTTCTTACTAGTTTTAATCAGTAAGATTCTCAATTTGTTTTACGCACTTCAAATTATTACTATTGATTATGCTGATTTTCTAAGCACTTATTAATTTAAACATAATATGCATTATATTTACGAAAATTAGTACTCAATTTCAACATCATTTCGGCTACAAATTAAAATATTAAATTCCTGAAATTTTTCATGAAATTCTGTCAAATTCACTATGAATTTTCCAATGTATATGTTGTAATTAATTTTTTAAAACTCTTCACATTTTCATTGTGTTGGAAAATTATTTTCCGATAACTCAATTTATCAACTTTTAATATCAATGCCTCATTTGAATCATAATATATTAAAGACTAAATTATATATATCCAAATAGACAAATTAGTATACTAGAATTTTTTAACTTACAAAATTGTGTGGCAAAATCAGTCATGTTTTGTAACAACCACCAATATATTTTACCTTTTAATTCATTAACCATCTTTTTTTTTTCCGGCTCTTTATCAACTATAACATAATTAAATAGAATAATGCAAACCAATAAACATTGTTCAAAGTATCCGGTCTTCAAATCAATAGATAAATTATTTTTCTTTCTACCTAATTACCTAATTATATTCACTAAATTGAATGCTTTCTTATAAAAAAAAATTATATTCACTACATGACAAAATTTTTTTATACTCCAATCATTTTGGAACGCCACATTAATTCAAATATCATGAATTAAACAACACTTTATTTTCATATCTCAGCAAATAATCACAACAAAACAGAATACTCTCCCCTTTGCATAATTTACTATCTATAGTTGTTATGTTATGACTCCTCTCCTAATTTTTATTCTCTCCCTCTCTTTGCAAAATTTTATTATCTATAGTTGTTATGTTACGACTACTCTCCCAATTTTTATTCTCTTCCTCCTTTTGTAAAATTCATTACCTATAGTTGTAATATTATGACCCATCTTCTAATTTTTTATTCTTTTAGTATTCATTATTTAATTATTGAACATACTAATTTACATTTTTATCCAAAAGTTTCATCCTTTTTCTACCCTATCCAACAACTTTATTCTATGCCCTGTAATTCATCATTTTGTTCTCAAATTTTTCTCTCATCCGGTGCACAACCTGCCATTGCCGGTCAACTTTTCTCCACTGCCAGCCTTATCACACAGCCACCTCATGACTGGGCCATTTATAATTAAAAAAAAAAAAAGGGAAAATAAAACTTGTAAAAATTGTTGAACACCTTTTTGTAATAATAATTGTACTTTTGCTTTTGTAATAATAATAATAATGCTTGTCGGCACTTTAAGGTCGCGATGAACAAATTAATGAATTATTAACCAAGGATATAAAGGTACGTATATAAAAAACAAAGTGATCTATTCTGACCTAAATAGAAAGATTTCTTCAAGATACAAAAGCAAGAAAAATCTGATTTTATAAGTCCATGCTTTTAATTAGAGTCCCATTAAAAAGCGGCAAATCTTGATTTCAATTCCTTGACGTAAGTCGGGGATAATTGCCTAATTGGGGAAAATAGTGTACTAATTGTTTAACTAATACAAATATATATATTTTTTAGGGAACAAATACAAATATTAAAATCACTTGTTTTTATCACTTTCTTTCTCATTAACTTATTTCATGTCAGCTCACTTCATTATGAAAGTAAATAAACAAAAAAAAAAAAAGGAAGATTTTATTTACATCCCCAATATTTATAAATACCCCATAAAATCATTAAAAATTCTTATTACACTTTTGTCCTATAATAAAATTACCATAAAACACATTAACAATACTCATACACCCACATACATATAAATAGAGATATTCTTTTTTTTTTTTAATAAAATAATTAAAAAACATAACTACGTTAACTATAAATGAAAATAATATTTTTGAAGAAATAAAAAAAAATTCTCTACAAATTTTTATCATTAATTTCATTTTATAAACTCTAAATTATTTATTATCAATTTTTTCTCTTAAGAAATCGTTTTAACTATATGAAAAATTTCAATGGAGGATTCAGGTAAAATAAAAATAAAAGAAAGTAGGCTTCTTGAAGAGTCAACAACAATTAAAGTGTATTTTTGATTCATTAGTATCGTGTGTTCTTTCTCTTTGCTTTCAATATTTGAAAATGATTCTTTGTGAGTTTTTTTTAATATAAATAGATTCTTCTTTTTATTTATTTATTTATTAATTTCCTACTTTTTCCTTATTTAGATTTGTTAATTTATTTTTTAATAAAACAAATTAAATTTAAATTTAAAACGGAGGTAGGTGTATGAGATGGTTAAATTTGGTCCTCTATAAAAAGTATCTATAAAGGATATACTTATTATATTTATATTACGAAACATTTATTAGGTGGGGGTATTTATCAATATTATATATGTAAATATAAGCACTCAAAAATAAATCATTGCTATGCTTTTTATTACAACTCTACCACTCTATTTTTTTCATCCTTAAAAGAGAATCTTAGAGAGTTTTATTTTTATTACAAAATTACAATCAAATAGGAAAGAGAAAGATAAAAATTTTCTACCTAAAACGTTTTTGGTTTATACTTCAGCTCAAAAAAGAAAAAAAAAATAATGTTTTTGTTACGAACTTATATAGGCTGTATTAGAGAATGTCATAACTCAGAAGAAGAAGAAAAAAAAGTTCTTCTATTTAAGTTTAACAGGATATAAAAATGAACATATGCTAGGAATACCAATTCTAATATCAATTTTTGAGTACTAACTTATGTGACATATGAGTTGTTGTTATTTTATTTGTAAACATTTTAAGTATTATCACATCAATTGATTACATCACTAATAAAAATATGACATGTAAGTTGATACTCAAAAAATTAGGATTAAAGTTGGTGCTCCTAACACTACTTTATGATTAATTCAATGTGGCAAAAACATCTTTGTATTACATCAAATTGTATAATTTTACCTAAAAGACAATATAAACGTATAAATATTTTAAATATATAGAGAATCAAAAATAGAGTCAGAGTCTGTGAATAGTTGTGGGTTGAGAGTCGAGCTCAAGATCTGGATGGGCTCCAAGATTTGGGTCAAAATCTGGAACCGGAATCAGATTGGGTTTTCAGGCCGATGTCATGTCAGATTTTGGAATTGGTGTCAATGTAGGGTTTTAGGTGCAGGCCTGGGAGCAGGCTTCAAGACCAAAATTAGGGTCAAGATCTTGGATTCAGATTGGGATGGTGGTTGGGTTTTAGGACCGAGTTTGGGGTTTGGTTTAGGGACTTAAGTAGGATTTCGATACTGATGAGGACCGTATTTCAGAATTGGAGTCCGGTTCGGATTTCAAAATCTGCACCACTAGGTTTTTTTTATTCCTCTTTTCAGAACACCAACATAAAATGATTCATATTTTGAAATGAAATGTAATTAAAAGAAACATTTACCACGTGCTAATACGGGTTATTAAATGTTTAATATCTGAGTAGGGCCACCTCCTCGATTTACATTAAATCTTCCCATGATTTGTATATATATATAGTAGTAGTGCTACTCAAGACTATATGCAGATCCCAAATACAATCAAAACACATAAGAAAAGGGGTAGAAAATGGGAGAACTAAAAAAAGATCACTTGATAACATGGGGAGTTTCAGAGGAAGAAGAAGAGCGTGCAAAAGTAGATATATGGAAATACATATTCGGGTTTGTAGAAATGGCCGTAGTGAAATGTGCCATTGATCTTGGCTTAGCCGACATTATAGAAAACCATGGACGTCCCATGACACTCCTTGAGCTGTCGTCAGCCCTAGGATCATCCTGTGTTCCTCAAACCCTTCACCGGGTCATGAGGTTTTTAGCCAGCCGTGGGATATTCAAAGAGATCATCACGACGACCGGAGACGGAGACGGAGACGGAGACGTCCAATTCACTGCCATATGCTACGCGCAGACACCTCTTTCTCTCCGGTTGATGACAACCGGAGAGAAAAGCATGGCGGCGTTCATCCTGATGGAGATCAGCCAGCCGATGCTGGCGCCATGGCACGGCCTGAGCGCCCGTGTCATGGAGAAAGGCGCCCCGCCCTTTGAGGCTGCACATGACGGCGAGGACGTGTGGAGCTACGCCGAGGCAAACCCCGCACATTGCCACCTCATTGAAGAGGCCATGGCTTGTGATACCAGGGTGGTGGTGTCGGCGATCATCGACGGCTGTTCGGACGTGTTTGACGGGGTTAGCACCCTCGTCGACGTCGGCGGAGGCAACGGGACAGCCCTGCGCATGTTGGTGAAGGCTTGTCCTTGGATTAGGAAGGGCATTAACTTTGATCTTCCTCATGTTGTGTCTGCTGCGGAAGAGTTGGAGGGTGTCAAACATGTTGGCGGTGACATGTTTGATCTCGTTCCCAAGGCTGATGCTGTTTTTCTCAAGGTAAATTTCTACTATTTATGCGGTCACTTTTGCACTTTCTTTCATAAAAAGAGGGGAAAAATCATCTTTAGATATATTCAGTCACGGATTTTGAAACTATATTTAGTTTTTTTTTTTTTTTTTTTTTGATTAGTTACATAAAAATATTAAGTTAAAGTGGCAGAAATTTAACCATAAAAAATAGGTGTTAGTTTTATTTTCCCCACGCATCTTAAAATGGCATAGAACTCTCCATGAATTTATCATAAGATTGTCAATTTTTATAAATTTTTTAATCACATATGCTTATCAAGTGACCCACATATATGATTAAATACATTTAAAATTATCCTTTAGTAGCAATAACGTGATCCACACGTGATTAAACAATTTGAAAAAGCTAACATATTAAAGGTAAAATATAATTAAGGTTGCAACTTATTAAGAGCTTAAGAATTTTGTCCCAATATTTTAAGTTTTTCAATAAGTTATAATTTTGTTACTTTCATTATTGAAGTGTCGATTATTATAAAGTTTTTAATTACATATGCTTATTAAGTGACCCACAATTAAATACATTCAACATTATCCTCTAATATCCATAACATGATCCACATATGATTAAACAATTTTAAAAAGCTAAGATATTAAAGGAAAAATACTAATTAAAGTTGCAACTTATTAAGAGCTTAAGAATTTTGTCCCCATATTTTAAGTTTTCAATTAGCCACAAATGCTATGTAATTAAAAGGGTGTATGGTACTTGTGGTACATATCATATCATGAGTCTTTAAAGTTGTGGTGATTTGTATGATTGCCCTCTAAAAATCACATCTCTGAATTATTGTCCAATAATAATAGTGTTAGTGTTTTGACTTTCAATTAAATATATATGAAGGATTAAAAATCCAAACAAATATTAAAAAAAAAAAAAAGGCAAAAAAACACAAATGGATCTATTTGAGGGGTTATTTTTATAATTTTCTCTAAAAGAAAAAGGTTAAGACCGGCTAAAACCCAATAGGCAATAATAGTAATTATTTGTATAAAATTATAGCTTATCTGTTGTCAGACATTAAAAAAAAGAAAAAAGGACTGGTACAAAAGTTAGATGCAAGTTTAGTATTACTCCAAGTACATGTACTTATTTATCCTTTTTTTTTTTCAACATTTAATGATTTCTCATTTTTTTGTGTCAATGTAAACACTAATCACAGTGGGTTCTTCATGATTGGGGAGATGAAGAGTGCATCCGCATACTGAAAAAATGCAGGGAAGCCATTCCAAAGGACAAAGGGAAGGTGATAATAGTAGAAGCCGTGATTGGAAATAAATTAGATCAACAAAAAGAAGACGACAACAAAAAAAACAATTATAATTTGAGCAACAAGCGAAAGGATGTCGGGTTGGCTCTAGACATGGTGATGATGGCTCATACAAGAACAGGCAAAGAGAGGACTTCAGAGGAGTGGGCTTTTGTTCTTCGCGAGGCTGGTTTTTGCCGTCACATCCTTAGGCCTATTGCTGCTGTCCAATCTGTCATTGTTGCTTTTCCAACTTGACCGTTATAAAATTAATCTACTATATATATATATCCATTTGATATACAAGTTTTCTGTCTTGAAGTGGTGTGGTAACGTTTGTTGTTTTTGTTACTGTCTTCCTAGGGTTTGCTTTTATCTAGAAAGTGTAGTTATCCCTGGGTACTATGTTGGATGTACTCCAATAAACATTTCTCTCAGCGTCTAGTAAATTTCTTTGATAACGTTCGAATAATATTGATGGTCTCTTTTCCAGACTTTTAATTATCAAAAAAATGTTGGTTCTTGTCTTTGAGATTTGAATAAAATATGTAATTTTTAATATTCTATGTTTTGATATAATGGAAAAGATGAAGGAAGGCAGGAAGGAAGAAAGTTGCTGGAGGAAAAATTGAATGAAAAATAGTATCAGGCTATGTTTGGTATGAAAAAGAAAGAAAGGAAAGGAAAATCGAGGAGATAAAATTAGAATTGAACCCATCAATTTTAATCTCTCCAACATTGAGTGGAAAACTTAAATCCACTCAATGATGCTTAAATTTACTTTTTTGTCATTAATCTTAAACTAAACATAATATTAATAAGTGGAGAGAATAGGAATTGTACAACTCTCTCTCTCTCTCTCTTTTCTTTAGCAAACAATATCTAATAAGGAAAACTAAAATTCTCTCCACCATTCCAATTTTCTATCTTTTATTAATTTTCTTTATCATTCTAATTTTTTTTTATCTTTTATAAGTTCTCTCAATAAACGGAATGTAAAACGACTGATGATGAGTACTGATCCTAATTAATCCTTACCTCAATATACATATAATGCTTTTGAATAAACGTTTCTTTTCTTGTATATGGTGATATTTAATTACAATACTTGAAAGATTTTGTGAACTGATCATATTAACGACATCAAAGGGTCTAAATCCAAAGGTTTTTGATAAGAAAACCATGATCAATCACCTAGAGGGTGAAGGTAATGAACTATTATGATATTCAAGTAGTTGAATGACCGCTTTCTAAAGGTTTTAACTGTGAAAGCTTATATAGTAATTTAGTATTCGATTTACAGTATCTAAAATCACAGCCACTCGTATTCTTATTGTTAGGTAAATTAGGTGGGTTTAAGATAATATACTACTCGGTGAAAAGTAGGATCTGAACACAAGATATTATTCAGTGAATATTTTTGTTATTGTTTAGGGAGTCCTTTTAACAACGTTCAAGTAAGATATACTAATACCACGCATCCTTTTTTCCAGGACTTTGTTTTTTTTTTTTTGGGGGGGAGGGGGGGTGAAAACCATATGATTAAAACTAAAGAAGGAAATTTTATCTATGAATATAGTTATCCATGAGAACATGTCTTAATGGAACTGAAAAAACCCAGTCTAAAATAAGTTTGGATTATAAATTAGTTAAAAGTTTAACAAGTCACAGATAATGGGACAATGACATAATTAGGGAGATCCGACTTTAAAATATTTGAAGTTATGATCATGTTATTTGTTTTATTTAATTTTGTGAAAATCCTATTTCCTATAGTTAGCATAATATTATCTACAGGAAGAGTTAGGGAGAAGATCATACCGTTTCAATTATTATAATGACACGCCATCTAGGGTAAATGATATTTTTTCTTTTCATTTATTTTCTTTCCTTTTTTAGATTTATTAATTATTATTTTCGGTGGAATAGAAAACATAACCAAATCCCACTAATTTCCTTCTTCAATCATTTCTCTTTTCGTTTTGATTTTTTTCAGTCGTCCACTACAATAGGAAAAGCACCCAAGATTTTGTTCCACCAGACACCATGTGGTCATCTGATCATGATTCATGTTTTTGAAAATAATATAAATATATATACTTTGATATGATTTCTTGCAGAAACTGAAAAAGTGATAGAAGGTAATGTGATTTTTAAAAAATCTATATTAATATATTTGGTTGTATAAATGAATCTTCTTTCATATTTTCAAGAATGTTATTTTACCTTGTTTGATTGTGCACGGTAATGTAACGTTTTTATTATAAAAATAATGATTATGAATATTTTAAGATTAAATAAATCTTATTAGTTTGAGTAGTTAGCATCTGTATAGTTTTTTAAATCTTTAAAAAATTAGATAATTAATAAATTTTGAAAGTTAGTAAAAATTTTAAAAAATATTTCCGAAAAACATTAAGCATATGAATTTTTAAATAAATTTCAAAAATTAAAAGCAAAAATTAAACAAAGAAACGAAAAACTCTCTTTTCCTTCACACCCCCCCCCCCCCCCAAAAAAAAAAAAAAACAAAAAAACAAAAAAAACCCTCCTTAATCTTCTCGCTTGCTCTCTCTCTGGTGGCAGCTACGGCTCCGGTGGAGCTTGGCTGGGGTTGGGAGGACCTGGGCGGCATGGGCGGGGGTCGGGCTGGGTGCAGGAGGCCGGCGACCAGTGAGGTGGGTTTGCGACGATGCTGGTGGGACCATTGACAGTGGGCTGCGACGGTGGCTGGGTGAAGGAGGCTAGCGTGGGGCTGGGTTGGGTGGAGGAGGCCGGTGCCTGGTGAGGTGGGCTGGGTGAAGAAGGCCGCCGGCCGGTGAGGTGGGGTTGGCTTGGTGGAGGAGGCCGCCGGCCATGCAGGTGGGGTTGCGATGGTGGTGGCGGGACTGGCGTTCGGGGCCTCGACGGTGCTCTGCAATGGTAGTAGGCGGTGGGCGCCGCAATGTGCTGGAAATAATTTTTAATTTATTTTGCTTTCCGTGATATTGAGATTACCATGAATGTGAATTTCACCCTGATGGGTTTTAGATTTTCTTATTTTAGAATAAAGGCAATTCCATAATATTAAATTAAGTTTTTTTAGGAATGTCAAAATTTTGATTCTTATACCAAATAAAAAAATGTGAAAAATTTCTCATTCTCATCCTAAAATTACTGCACACCAAATACGCTTTAAATTAGTACACAAGTCTTCTTAAAAAGCCATTATTTTGTTAATTTAATTCAACATGAAATATATCATTCGTGATTGCGGTAGCCTAGCACAAAGCTCTATAAGCAACATCATTCATGTACACTGATTGTTTTCAGTAGATTATAAGATATTCACTAACAAAACCTTCTTCTTCTTCTTCTTCTTTTTTTCCTTTCCCTTTTTTTTTTTTTTTTGGTTTGTTTGTTCTCATGCACGGGTGTGATATGACAAGTCTGGAATCATAAATAAATAGTATTGTACAATAAAACTGACAATCCAACATTAAGGTCAAAATGAAAATTTTATGACAGTAACTAAAATTTTTCGTTATATATGAATATTATTTTTTAATTATTGAATCAACTTTTTAACATTCTGATTTATAAATAAAAATCGTTTTATGTAATATGTTGTAAATTTTTAATATGGATGCTTATATATTAAAATATTACTAAAAAGTTAATTCGACAGTTAAAATATCAATGTTTATCGACAAATAAAAGGGATAGGTTGATATATGATTTTTTATTAAGTCTTTATTTAATAAAATGTCTTAAATTTTATTAAATTAAGAAAATCACAATAAGCAACCATTGATTTGATCACTTAGTCGATAGTCAATTATGAAATATTGATTAATCGATAATAATATGTGTTTTTTTACCTCTCACTCACGGATTGATCAATAACCATTTTCTTAAATAAAAACAACAATAGGCTATATTTCTAAATAAACATCCAAAATTATCTGTCTAGGCTCCGTTTGGATCATATGTCTATTTTCAAAAAGGAAAATTTTCTTATTTTAAATGAAAAACTCTTTTTATTTTGAGATAAGATGGTATTTTGATGTGTAAAAAATTTTCCTTTTGAAAACAAAAAGTTGTTTAGAATGAGAAAAAATGATATTGGGAATAATGCATTATAAAAAGATTTAAAAAAAATCATTTTCTTTTTCTAAAAAAATATTGTACAAAATAAGTTTGAAATGAAATAGTTTTTTTTTTTCAAAATAAGTACAAAATAAGTCTGAAATGAGATAAATTTTTTTTTTTTTCAAAATGAGATAATGATGAAAAAAGTTGAGACAAATAATTTTTTTATAAAAATTTGTTAATTTCAGAAATTAAACACTCTATCTAAACATTGGGTAATTTTCTCTTATCCCTTAAAGTGAAAAATGCAGTTTCTACCATATTTTTTTAAAAGAAATATGTGATTTATGTTGAATGGCTATGAACTTCTAGAAACCCCCAGCTCATGTTCTTTGTACTTGGAAACTTTAATTCCTTCTTACAATCACAGAGTCGATGTGAGGGAAGTCACTGCCTACTGCCTAGTGCTAGTACCCATCCCTTTGCGGGAATCACTTTTTATTGATTTGATTCATAAAATCTTAAAAGCATTAGAAGCATGAAAATCGAAGCCAGCACATGCTAGTGTGAGAAGTCCCACATCGACTGCGTACGAAGAGCAGAGCATTAATGCACGTTATAAAACAACAGCTGAAGCACCCCCTGCAGTATCTTTGCGCTTGGGGCAATGACGCAGCTAGTGAGGTACTAACCGAGGCGCGTCTATTGCTGGTTGAAAACTATTTCCAAACCCCCTCTTAGGCCTTGGCTTGCCCCTGGCCTTTGAGAATTTCTGGAAGGGCTCCCTTGTGGGAAAAGCCCTACAATCCTTAGTTTTAATACTATTTGTGTTTTTAATTATTACTATTTTTGTTTTTATTATGGATTATTAATTCAAAACGTTAATTTTGATATTTAAATGAATTGAAAATGAAAATATATATATATGTGTATAATAGTTTTATGTATAGTCAGGTAATTATTAAGAATCAATTATTAAATTTAACAATTAATAGAACTTATGGTATATTTATCATAAAATTTAGTGATAAACTTGACATTAAATATTACATTCTGTGTTGGAGAACTTTTTTTTTTATGATTAAAATGTTAAATTTTATTATATGCACACAATTTAGCATTTTATTAGAGATGCTCTAAGGTATTATTTGGCGTAATTATTTAGAAACATTTGGGAAACTCCATTTGAATTATCATTCCAAATTTATGTTTGTTGGAAACAATTGAAAATGAAGCTCTCAAATATCATTTTAGTTTTTGTTCTTAAATGGCAAAAAGTCCTCCATAAATTTACTCCACTCTAATGCACATTCTACAATGTTTTGGAAAATAAATTGAAAATCATTTCAAATTGTTATTTTTCTATCTCTCTTATGTCTTTTCAATTATTTATTTCTAGATTCATATTTAAATGTTTCTGTTCAAATATTCTCTTTGGAATGTTAATATCTAAACGTCAATTTTGATGGCAGTTCAAGTGTTTCTATTCAAAAGTTTTCATTCAATGTATGCATTACGAAATTTTCATTCAAATGTTTCAGGGACCAGTTTTTCTCATATTTGATAACAAAATTGCATACTTGCTTATTCAACATCTGATTCATATGTGTTTTTTTTATTAAAAAAAAGTTGATTTAAAAGTTGATTTAATATCCTTTATATTTAAAAGTTGATTTAATATCCCATATAAAGTTGATTTAATACCCCGTATCTTTATTTTTATTTGGAGTGGGATTTGGTAAGTTTATTTTAGTATTATCTAATTCTTGAATTGAAGTAGGTGATCATGATAGTTCTATTTTAATATTTGGCGTTTTTGGTCCATTGGAGGCATTTGGAAAACGAGAACAACACGTTTATCGATATTTTTGCTTGCATATCTTTAGATTCAACCTGTGGTCTAAATATTTTAGTACAACTTGGTTCTATATTTCAAACATTAATTTTGATTTGGAGTAGGTGATGAGAATTCTGATTTTGTATTTTCAAAATCGAGTATGATGTGATAGTGAGATTTCTTAGCTGATTAGAGAAAGTATATAGAATATTGACAATTATAATAGCATGGTAATGTGTATGTTTGTCGTGGGAAATGAGGTGGGGCTCAAGCACAAAGGCAAATACCAGTGGGCTTTGCGGTGTTCTTAGTACCACTGGATGGTTTTTTTGCCGCTCAGTGGCTTTCTAGTATTACTATTTCGGTTGTTGTTTTTATGGGTTTAGTCGATTGTTTGTACTTCTAACTCTTTGTTTAACAAAAAATAAAAATAAAAATAAAATGAGAGAGCGAGCGAGCATGGCAAATACAAAAAATTTAAAATTCCCCATATTAGTTCGGCCCTTTGAACAAATAGGTAGATACCTACACTATTTATATGGAGCTTGTCTTTGGCTATGCAAAAGAAAAATGGCATAAAAAAAGCTATTGTGTAGTGAAATGCAAATCATTCCCATTGTGAAGGCTGGACAAAAAGAATGGTTCGTCTCCGCAATTACAAGTTCTTCAATTAGCGTAATCAGTACATGATACATAAATGTTGTATGTACATTGAAGTTGGTTTTAATATTCCTAATCATACCCAATTAGCCGTTCTAATAATTTCTTAATAAAGTGTTTTGATCCAGCAAGAGCTTATGGTGTAGCAAGAATTTCCGTGAATAGAAACAAATTCAAAGTAATAAGAGAGAGATTCCTAGAATCCAAAAGAAAGGCGCTGGTAGATTCTATTTGTGATTCCCCATTTCTCGGGAAACAAACACAACGTATGAAAAACATTAAGGTCCTGTTTGGAAACATTTTTCCAGACGGTATTTCATCATCTGGTTTGCATCTGGTTTGCAAATGGTAGTTGGGGGAACTTTTAGAAACTTATAGATTTCCAAAAGTGTTTTCCAAAAATTTATGATTTAACAATATTTTTTTATATAAAAATCAACAAAATACACATCCTAAAACATCTTTTTTTTTTTTTTCCAATTATTCTTCCATTAAATGCAAAATTCCAAGACAATTTTTTTTCCTAAATGTTTTTACTCCAAACTCACATTTACAAATCTCATAATAACTTTAAAAGTCTCAACTTCTGAAATACCGTTTCAAACGTGTCCTCAAACAGGCCTATCGTTTGCAGGTTCCCTGGCCCATTTAATAGGTGGACTCTAGACCAAATGAGGTCTAATTCGTCAGTTTCAATCCATTGGGTTTAGTATCACTAAGTCGGTCCATTTTCATTCTTCACCACAATTCTATGTATGTACGTGTCTCACTCTCTCTCTCTCTCTCTCTCTCTCTCTCTCTCTCTTCAAAGAAGTAAATAATATATTTACATTAATAATTGAAGTAAATAGAAAGTTTTAAAAATATTTGAAGTTAATAGTCGTAAATAAAAAATGTACCCCCATTTTTATTATTTTTATAAATATGTTATTTATTTAGTAAGACACCACTGTTGTATGTATGTCCGTGTCTTTTTTTTTTTTTTTTAAGAAGTAAATAACATCTTTACATAAATAATTGAAGTAAATAGTATACTTTATAAATATTTGAAGTTAATAACAGAAAAAAAATTTTATCAAGTAAATATATTATTGTTTACTTAGTAAACCTGTTATTTATCTAGTAAATTATCTATTTTCTTTGTAAATTTGTTATTTATTTTAAATACTTTAAGATCATGTTTTTTACTTTAATTATCTTCGTAAAAATGATATTTACTACATTTTTTTTGGGTGTAAATAAAACACACTTCTGTATGTGTGTCGCGTTTCACTTTCACGTGACATTTTGAAAATGGAAGTAATTTCATGTGAGAATTCATGTACTGCTATCAACCAATATTTGGCAATACAGTTTGTAAAAATTTTTGGTATCAGAATACTTCTTCCTCTCTCTCTCTCCTTTTTTCTTAATTCGCCCTCAACGTATTATGCTATTCAACATATATATATATATTTTTTGTTAGTTTGCAAAGCCAAAAATTATGCATTCAAATTCTTTTCTCTTTATGCATTTTGCTAAACATAACGCCCATTCTTAACAAAGAAAAGGTACTCATATTTAACACATTATTTAACTAATAATGCATTTGTTTCACAACTATTCTCCTTTCCTCCGTTCTACACTACTCCAACTGGCTTTCCACCATCACAAAACACTATGCATCTTCATTCTACTATATTATTTATTTATCAAGTTATGCTTTTTTTTTCGAGGACTCATAACTGACCTAAATATCAGAGTCCCCCCGATGCCCCTCACTCCGTAGCTCTATTTATTTTTCATGATATCTATAGGTTCACATAGATCGAATGTCTCGGTCAACAAGATATCTAGGGTGGAAAATTCAAAATTGTGCATCAACATATATTATATAGAGTAATTGACTTAAATAGTCTCTGAACTTTTTCAAATGTAATAGTTTGGTCTTTGTTCTTTTTTTTTTTTTTTTTTTGCAGAGATGACCCTAAACTCTTATTTTTTGACCGTTATGGTCCTTTTTATCTAAATCCGTTAACTTGTGAGGGTATTTTAGTAATCTAACATTAATTAATTTAACAAAAATTTTAAAAATCATTAAAAAAAATTTTATCCTTTCATTTCTCTCTCTCCTCTTTCTCTTTCTCCTAAAAAAAATTTTTGTCTTTTTCTGAAAAAAGAACATAGACCGAAATATCATATTTTAAAAAGTTCATAGACCATTTAAATAAATAACTCTATTATATAATAGATAGGCTTTATTTTTTGTCCTTCTGTAAGGACCTGATTCTTTCTCACTAACATAAATTGACAACTACAACATATTACTTATATAACATAATATTTTTCATTTTAAATGTAATACCAAAATTGAGTTGTCGAAGAAATAAACAAGTCAAATAAAAGTTTTTCCAAAAAAAAAAAATCAAATAAAAAAAAGCACCATTCATTCAAGCAAATTAAAGTCGTCAACTATAAACGTGAATCTCACATCTAATGCTCAACTGTCATAAATACTCTAAATAAAACAGTATATGACCAAAATACAAATGTGTAAAGGACTGAATTTAATATATATATATATATATATATTCATAAACAAATTCAAGATTAGTCACCAATCATATCTCATTTTTTAAGGAATTCAAAATTCAGAAAAAACTACGAAAACTTGTATATATAAAAAAACCAAAAACATTGTAAATACTAATGGGTGTTTGGTCCATTAGTACAAACTCATCATCATCAACTCAATTTTTATCTTTTTCCCCAAAATTTTTTTGTCTTTTCTGAAAAAATCAATCAAAATCACTATTTAAACTTACAAATCTTAACTCAAACTCATCCACCAAACTAACCAAAATAAACTTGTGAATAGAAAAAGCTATAGTGAGTTCCATCGTTTCTACGCTCATTTAACAAACACATTATTGTTAACTTGTAACTATCGGTTCTACGATAAATGAAAAAATTGGAAGTACTTTTCTTATATATTGTTAACAAATTCCATCTTCCCTATACTTAATATCTTGCTTATAGGGAAAAATATTCGCAAAAATCAATTGGCAAGATATCAACGATCACGTTGGTTCCACTCCAACAATTTCAAATCTCAATCAACCCCTCAACCGTTGGAAGAACAGAACATCACTATTTATATCGGAACGAACAAAACTCAACTCGGAGGCAACAAACAAGACTCATTTTCCTATTTCTTTCTTCAAAATCTCCCTCTTTTTATCAAAAACCTAAAGATTATCCTCAGCCGGGGATAGAGAAAAAAAAATGGCGTTTTCTGCCCTATCGTCTTCCTCACATCTCTGCCTCTCGATGAAGCCCCGGAACCTTATCCTCCCAGTCCGATGCTCCTCGGCGTCATCGCCGCCGTCGATTTCGACCCGATCGAGGTCTGCGCAGTTCGACCTGAAGCAGTATTGGACGACGCTGGCTACGGAGATCGACCGGAAGCTCGACGAGGCCACACCAGTCAAGTACCCGGAGCAGCTGTGCCACTCGATGCGCAACTATGTCCTTCCAAAGGGAGCCACGAGGGCCATGCCGGTCATGTGCGTCGCCGCCTGCGAGCTCTTCGGCGGCGACCGCCTCGCCGCTATCCCCACCGCCTGTGCCTTAGATATAGTTATACTTCTCTCCCAATTTTTAAATCTTTTTTTTTTTTTTTTTTAAGAAACCAATTTTATCTCTCTGATTGAGAAAATAATTTTTTAATCTTTTGTGAACTCGATTGTCGCAAAATTTTGCTTGGAAATCTTATGGTCCATTCAGCTCTTAAATCCGGATTTAAGTGCGGAAAAAAAATTGTTTTAATGTGATATCAAATAAAAAAGTTGTGGAATTTTTAAGGCTCCGTTTGGAGCTCAAGTTTAAACTTAAGGTTTAAACTCAAATTTTTGTCTTTTTCTGAAAAAATTTTTTGTCTTTTCTGAAAAAGTTTTTTATCTGTTCTAAAAAGTCAACAAAAATTACTATTCAAACTTAAAAATTTTAACTCAACTCAAACACCAAACACCCCCTAAACTTAAATCAAATGAGGGAAATTTTTTTATCTGAAAATATTATTATGTAAAATAGGATTGAAATAAAATGAGTTTAAACATTGATTTTGAAAAAAAAAAAAAAAGGGAGATTTTTTCTTTTAGATCAAGTCTATTTGGGGATGTTTATAGATAGTATTTTGCCATTGGTTTTCAATTATCCGTTTGGGGGTGTTTTTGGTTTTCAATAAAACTAGTGAAAATTTCAACAATAAATTCAAATTTTAAGCGTTCTTAACTTTATTGTTTTAAGTTGAAATTAAATAATTTTTTTAATTATATAAAATTTTAAGAGAAACGAAACAAGATTTATATTAATATTTTTTTCGAATACACTTTAAGTTTTTATATTTTTTTTACTTTAAACATATATTTTTTTTTCAACCAAATATATAATCTAAAAATTCAACTCAATTTCAATCCAAATATTTTCAAATTTTCTTCTTCAATTATCCCCCAAATTTTCTTCTTCAATTATCCCCCAAATATTTTTTAAATTGTGCATGATTGTGTTACTAAATAAATTAATTTGAGTACAAGAAAAAATAAAGTTGTGCTTGGGAATGTTTTTAAAAATATTTATTGGATACATAAGCTTTGGATATATAAGCTTTTATAAGGAAAACGAAAATGAAAGAGCAATTTTATTACATTTTCTCATTCCTTAACAAAACATGCGAACTTTTTTTTTTTTTTTTTGTTTGTTTCTGTACTTCATATAAAACAAATGCTATTTGTGAACCATTTTCAAAACACGTTTTATTGGAAATCATGAGACCGTATCTACACTAACGACATATATATTAGTTTAGGATTGCTGTGCTTTGGAAAAATTTTAGCATCGGAGTTTTGACTAGATTATCCTTGTTTTTGAATCTCAGAAAACAAGTTTTTTATTGCCACTGATTTTCTATAACTGGAATCAATAATTGAGTTATTTTAGTATCAGAGTTTTGACTAGAAACTATCCTTATTTTGATATATAAGCATCAAAATCTTGAAGACAAGACTAATATATATATATATATATATATCTATATATATGAAAATTGAATTAGCTTTCTTCTGAAGTTTTTGTTTTTGTTTTCTGTTTTTGATGTTAAAGTGTTACTCTGAAGTTGTTGTTCATTGTCTGCTTTTTTTTTTTTTTTGGACAGGTACAAGCAGCTTCAATGACACGTGACGACCTGCTTCCCTTCATGGACGACGACCCTCAGCGCCGAGGCAAGCCCTCCGACGACAGAATCCACCGCGCCGACATGGCGATCCTCACCGGCATAGCCCTCTTCCCGTTGGGATTTCAACACATTGTCTCTCACACGCCCTCCGACCTGGTGCCGGAGGCTCGCATCCTCCGCGTGATCGCCGAGCTCTCCTACTCTATCGGGTCCAACGGCACGGCCGCCGGGAAGCTTCTCGACCTTGAGGGGGAACCGAATTCCGTTGAATCCGTGCTGCAGAAGAAGTTCGGCCAGATGGGCGAGTGCTCCGCCGTGTGCGGCGGACTCCTGGCCGGCGCCGACGAGGAGGAGGTAGAGAGTCTGAGGAGGTACGGTCGAGCTGTGGGGGTTTTGTACCAAGTGGTTGATGATATTTTGGAAGAGAAATCAAACAAAGGTCAGGGTAAGAGCTATGTGGGAGTTTATGGGGTTGAGAAGGCATTGGAAGTTGCAGAGGAACTTAGGGACGAAGCCAAGAAAGAATTAGATGGGTTTGAGAAGAAATATGGCGACTCTGTTTTACCACTCTATAGCTTCCTTGATTATGCTGTTGATAGAGGATTTAGCGTTGGAGTTTCAAGTTCGTAATGGGAACGTTGCAGGTTATCTTTGGTATCTTATTTTTAATACGATATACATATTTTTAATGTGTTTAGATGATATATTTTTACATTCGAGTGTATGTATTTTAATAAAATATGCGTTTACATGCTAATATTGAAATACATTTGAGTGTTTTAAAAAAGTTTTATACAAATAGTGAATAGTATTTGTATCGTGGTTTATTTATTCAGACAATAAATAGTATTTGTATTGAGGTTTGTTTAAAAAGATAATGTATTAAAATGTAAATTATTGAAAACCAAATGAATATTATTTTGTGACTTAAAAATTTTCTAATAAAATGGTTTTATTTCCTCTTATGAACTATAATATGAAGGCCTTTAAAAGTGGGGGAAAATAAATAGCCTCAGTGTTTGTATTTCACCCATCAATATTTATGTTCTTCCTTTATTGATTGTGTAATTCGTGTCAAAGATGTTGAACCTATAAATAATTTGAAAGGGCTAAGAATATACGAGTATACGTATAGCACTAACTTTTTTATTTTTCTTTTCTTTATTTATATAAGTTTAGATTCTGGTAAATAAAGAAATTAATTTGAAAGGGAGAAGAATATAGGAGTATACGTATGGAACTAGCTTTTTTATTTTTCTTCTTTATTTATATAAATTTAGATTGAGATTCTGGTCACGAAAAGATTTTTCTTGTGTCATGCATCTTGAGTCTCTGTAGTAGCAATTGTTATACGACATTAAAAAATTTTGCAACATCTTTTTAATTGGTCTTTTTTTTTTTTTTCCCTAATATTCAATTGTTAAACGGCTTTAAAACTTTTGCATCATGCGACAAAAAGTTGGCCACAAGGGAAATTAGCAAAATAATATTGTAGATTTTTGAGTTATGTCAAGGGATCTTAGAATTATGTCGTAGTTTCTCTCTTTTAATATGATAATAATCAAACGCTCTAAGAAATTCACGAGATAAATAGAAAGTTAATAAGTTTCTTCCCCTAAAATTAAGTTAAGACTAGAGGTTTAGTTGAGGAAAATTTGCCACAAGCCTTGTGCATGTTCTCAAATCTCCTATTCAATTTTCCGTGTTTCAAATATTGTTTAACAATCGTATTGTATTACGTCGTTAAAGAAAAATGAAAATGTTTCTTAATTGATTTTCTTTACAGTTTATTTACTGAAATGGCATATTATATACTTCATTAAGCTTGAGACACCAAAATTAGTCTCATCGTTACTTTTGTCCTTGCTTTCTTCTCTCTCTCTCTCTCTCTCTCTCTCTCTCTTTTAGGGCAATTGGGATCCTAATCAATACGACTGTCACAACCCATTAGTGGGCTACACGTCAGTACGGCCCATTAGAAAACAAATGAGCCCATGGGCTTTTCAATGTGCACGTGGGGGCCCAGTTTCTTAAACACTTCATTGTTCAAGAGTCATGCCCATCCCATTATCCCATCACCATCATCTTCTCTTAACACGACACTAAATAAATAAACAAGCAAAGTAATCAATGTCATTTTTTTTTTAAATTTTGCAGGCAGCGAAAGAAAACTGCCAGGATAAGACATTTGGAACAATAATTATACGTAAGCTTTAACTTAATTTTAATTAAATTATATTTATTTATTTTAATTTTTATCTTTTTATGAAAAGTCAGTAAAAATTATAAATAATTTTTAAAAAGTCAACAAACTCTAATTTAAAAATTTCATCTCCAACCGACAAACCAAACGCAAATTTAGAGTTTTGTAAGTTAAAATTAAAATATGTACTTTGGTTGAATTATTAATTGAAAATAAACTTTAATATAGATAATAGTATAAAAATTTAAAATGTATTCAGAAAAACTATACAAAATATATATTGTTTCGTTTCTCTATCGTTATGAATATTTAGACACAAGAATAATTTCATTTTGACTAGAAATAAGAAAACTATAAACTTTTAAGATATAATTTCATGAAACTTGAAGAAAGAGAGTTATATGTAAATTTGAAAGTTCTTAAATTGAAAAGACAAAATTATAATTGGAACTAGAATTCCAAATGACCCAGTAAATGAAACCATCTCCAATATGAATATCAATACCAATGTGATAATAAAGCACACCGAGGCTGAATTTGAGGGAAAAAAATAATGTAAACCAAATTCAAGATTAGTGGCAGTGACAACGATTAATAGCCAATCATATAACTAGTTAGTGGGAAGTCATCACTCATCACCCAATCACTCCATTAGTCGTAAGCTGTTAATATATAAAATGATAATTATAATATAATATTTATTTAATATAATATTTTTTATTTGAAGAACGTGTTTACTTTATATAAAAGAAAAATGAAATGTGAATAGTTATTCTCTTTTGTATGTAATTAGAGTTTACTTATAAAATAAGTAATGAGAGTTTAATAAACCTCATATATAATAGGAAATGAGAACAAAAGAATGTGAATCTCTACATGTCCCTTAATATTGATTCTTTATCAAATAAAATAAATGTCAAATTTACTGTTATCTTAATTAACTATAATAAAAGAGTAGATGAGGTGAATACTGTTCATTTTTGATAGTAAAAAACGATTCGTTTTGATGCTCCTCTCTCCTTTTTGTTTTTCCTTCCTTTTCTTTAACTTTTTGATTGCTTCAGCAATATGTCACTGTAGAGCACTAATTCCAACACTGCAAAGCTCCACGTGTACATAGGAAAACGATAAAATCTCTTTCACAAAAGTGGAACCCACGTTTCTTTTTTTTTTCCCCTTTTTTTTAAATAAAAAAATGAAACTCATGTTTTTTTCAATGATAAAATAAAACCAATCTCTCTCCCTCCCGTAAATATCTTTTATTTTCATATCATCATGATAATAGCAGCATGTGTTTTTCTTTTTCCCATATAAAGTTACAGCACAAATGTTAAACAAATATTAAAATGAAAAATAAATAATCACATTTCATTTGTACCAATTCTTTTGGTAAATATTTTACTTGTTATTTCTATTTTACCTGAAGTTTTACATAATTTTTTTTTGTTGAAATTTTACTTGTAGTTTTAAAATAAGAATTTATGCCTACAAAAAAAAAAAAAAAATCGATTATAAAACCGTTTGGTGTCTTTTTCTTATTTTTCTTTTATCTTGTCATCGTTTCTTGTCTTTAACCTCTTTTTATTTTACTTTGTTTCATTTTTACCCTTATTTTTTTTGTCTAAATGATTTTAGCTTATCTTTTCCTGATTTTTCACTTTTACTTCATTCTTCTAATAACTCTTTTATTTTTATTTTTCATACATTTGTTCTTCATTAGAAGCTGAGCATACCATAATTTCCTCTCTTAAAGATTTTTCTTTTTATATCTAATATAAACTTTATGACCAAAAAACTAATTTGTTTTTATAATCTTAATAGCTATATACTGTGGAGAATTGGAATTTAGTATTCCTACTGGAAATGGAATAATTTTTTCATGCTTCTAATTAAGTTTTCTTTTCTTTTTTTGATGACAATTTATGCGTGTCTTTTTTAATTTTTACAATAGATGAAATGAGGTTTTTTAATTATAGATATTCTATTTTCTTTACGTTTGATAATATTTATGTGACTATTTTAATTTATATGATATTAAGAGAAGTTTTTATTTCCTTTGAAAAAAATTATAACCACATCAATTTCGTCTCTTCCCTTTTTTTTGTTGGGGTGGTTTCGATTTTATTTTTTTTTAAGTTGTTTGCCAAGGTTTTGGAAAAGGAGACCAATAGGCAATACTTTAATACAAATTATAAAATTATCTTATAACTTACAGTTTTTTTAAGTGTAAAACGTTTTTTTTAGGGTGATTAGCACATTATTTCTAAGATGAATACTTTTAATTGAAAATAAATCTAAATTTACTTTTCAATTTTCATCTTATGATGGAGTCAATTATGATCTACATGTTTATTTTTATGTATTGTAAATACCAATTCATTTCAGATTCTTAATTTAAAATTAGTTTATTTAATTTCAAATGATATGCAAAGCGAAAGCTAAAGTAAAAATAAATAAATAAATATAATGAAGATGAAGCACTTAGTTTTTTCCTTTGTTGAAGAGAATGAAGGTAAATCTTATTTCATTTATTCCGTCATTGTACTTTATTCCCTATTTTGAAGGTTTTTTTTAATTTTTATTTAATTGAAAAACCATCTTGATATTCATTTCTCATTTAATTTTGTTCCACTTTTTTTTTTTTTTTTTTTTTTTTGCTTGTTAACTTTTCTTTTATGCTAACCCGCCTTCTATTTTGTTTCTTCTTTCTAATTCGTATTTATATATATATGTTTTTGTTTTTGTTTTCCTTATTTTTTAGCTTGTACTTCTACTTGTATTTTTTTTTTATTTCATTTTCTCCTCATTAAAAACTCACCATTTTAAATTTTTTTAACTTTCTCATCAAAAACACTCATCTCCTTAATTGTGATCATGTCTAATTATGCTAAGATATATTTTTTCCCTTATTTTCATAATTAAATTTATTTATCTTTTTAGATCTTCCCAATCAATTATACAGAATTGTTAAAGTTCTCTCTCTCTCTATTTTTGGTCTTATTTCTTGTTTTTCAAAAAGAAGACTGTGGAGATAATAAAACTAACTACTTACTTAAAAATGTTTTATGATGTAAATAAAAAATATAATCATGTTGGAAGGATAAAATATAAATTCATATTTTAATTAAATTATTAATTTTAAGATTTTAAATTTATTTATAATTCTAAATTATTTTTCATGTTTTACATTATAAAAATTTTAAGTATAATTCAATACGTGCGAACGCACGTACGTTAACTAGTACTCTTAAAAAGTGTGAATATGAATGATTATTTGGTTATAAATTATCTATGATTTGGAAAAAAAAAAAAAAAAAATAGAAGAAGAAGAGAGAGAAAAGAAAGAGAGAACACGCTTACAATGCCGTAAATGATCATTCTTCTTAGGAAAGAGACAGAAAGAAGAAAAATAGTTTAATAATTTAAGGAAATAAGTTTTTTTCTCTCTCTTCTAAGCAGTTCAAAAAGATGGAAGGAAAGAGAGATAAAGAATAAGAATAGTTTAATAACTTAATAATTTAAATAAATAAAATTTTTCTCTCTCCTCTGACCGGTTCAACAAATTATCTTTTTATGCATTTAAAATGTCACGTGTCACTGTCACAATTAACGACATAATGCCGGGATTTTCAATTTGGGCACCGTAATAAAAACGTTTTTCATATTATTTTACTTTACTTTTCAATTATATTATATTTTCATTATATATCTTTACAATTTAATAAAAATACGTCGAGAATGTAATACCAATAATTTAGTTGTTTAAGAAATAGACTAGCAAAATTAAAGTCTTTTGAAAGCAGCCCTAAATACATAGAACATTGATAAGAATTGCCTCTTCTAGCAACGGCCTTAAGGAAATTACCAGCAGTATTCATGAGAAGTTCCTCACCGCTAAGTTTGGATTGCCAATAGCATAACAACAGAAGAAGTTTGAGAAATTTTGTGCTCCGAAATCTGTAACATGTCAAGCATAATTACAACTCTACATATAGGGAGGGAAAAAAAAAAAAAAAAAAAAAAAAGGATCCAACTCAACCGATGATACAATATACCATAAAACTAAAAGTTACAAGTTATTCCCAAAAGAAAATTTGCAATAAGATCCGATAAAAGTTGAGAGGAAAATTTCAGCTCATGAACTTACCACGAGCTTTGAAGAAAACAAGGAACTTCTCCACAAAAGCCTCCATTTGTAGTTTTCCTAGAGATTTAAACATAGCTGCCACAGTGTTCAGTGAAGCAAACTTCGTGATATCCGTGATGTCAAAAAACTGCGAAAGCTCCTTCTCCCTGCCACCTTCACAGAGCCCTAACAAATAATTTTCTTCAGCACAGCTAAAACCCATGAGGAATTCAACAATACAAATGGAAAGACCTAATATTGCAATAAAGAAAAAGAACAATATCAAGAAAAGAAATAGCTACTCTTAAAAGACAAAAAAAAAATTTGGTTTTCTCTTTCCAAAAAAGTGATCTAAAAGTGATCTTCAAATTTACTATTTATAATTATTATTATAATTTTGTAACTCAAAATTTTAAAATCCATAACTTTATATATATAAGTTTAAATGAAATAATTTTTCTTAAATTACATTAAATTTCGAGACGAATTAAATAAATTTTATATTGATAATTTTTTTTTTAAACATTCTAATTTTTTATATTTTTTAACTCAAAAAACTCAAATTTAACTCAAAAAACTTGATTCTAACCTATAAACCAAATATATGCTAAATTTAAACACATTATTATATATATAATCTTACCATAACTTGATGTTTAATTTTATTATAACGTGAATTAAACATCTAAAAAAAAAGGATTGAATCAAAAGACCCCAAAAAAAAAATTTGAAAACCAAATTCAAGATTATTGACCGTTGACAATTAATAGCCAACGATATGACTAGCTTGTGTCAAGTCATCACTCATCACCCAACCATTTTCCTTAGGTTTCTTCGAAATCTCCATCTTTTTTCTTTACCAATTCACATCCCCATTATCAGAAGCTTGAAGAAGATTATCCTCCTCAGCAGCGGATAGAGAAAAAATGGCGTTTTCGATACTATCGTCTTCCTCACATCTCTGCCTCTCGCTAAAGCCCCGGAACATTATCCTCCCAATTCGTTGCTCCTCGGCGTCGCCGCCGCCGCCGTCGATTTCGACCCGATCGAGGTCGGCGAAGTTCGACCTGAAGGAATATTGGACGACACTGATTACGGAGATCGATCGGAAGCTCGACGAGGCCATTCCGGTCAAGTACCCGGAGCAGATCTACCACTCCATGCGCTACTCGGTCCTCGCTAAGGGCGCCAAGCGGGCCCCGCCGGTCATGTGCGTCGCCGCCTGCGAGCTCTTCGGCGGCGACCGCCTCGCCGCTTTCCCCACCGCCTGTGCCCTAGAAATGGTTCCACTTCTCCCCCAATTTTATCTCTCTGATTATGAAATTTTTGTTTTGCTTTGTTTTATTTATTTTATTATTATTATTTTTTTCCTTCTTTTGTGAACTCGATTGTTGCAAAATTTTGCTTTGAAATCTTACTATCAGAAGAATAACAACAACAACAACAACAAAAGTATTTCCTTTTCCTTTTTTTTTTCAGTTAATTGCAACGTTTGGTCGGAAATTCTACAATTAGAAGTACTTCTTTTCTCAAAGTTTTCTTCTTTAATAAAGATTTAATTGTGGGAGATTTGAAAATGGGTTATTTCTGGTTGACAAGTTTGTTTTCTCTTTTTGAAAGACATCGGAATCTTGAAGACAAGACTATAATATGAAAAAGAATTAGCTTTACTCTGAAGTTGTTCATTGTTAGTTTCGATTCTCTTTTTTTGACAGGTACATGCAGCTTCATTGATACATGACGACCTTCCCTACATGGACGACGACTCTTCGCGCCGAGGCAAGCCCTCCAACCACACAATCTACGGCGTCGACATGGCGGTCCTCGCCGGGGACGCCCTCTTCCCGTTGGGATTTCAACACATTGTCTCTCACACGCCGTCCAACCTCGTGCCAGAGGCTCGCGTCCTCCGCGTGATCGCCGAGATCGCCCATGCTGTTGGGTCCACAGGCATGGCCGCGGGGCAGTTTCTCGACCTTGAGGGGGGGCCAAATTCCGTCGAATTCGTGCAGGAGAAGAAGTTCGGCGAGATGGGCGAGTGCTCCGCCGTGTGCGGAGGACTCCTGGCCAGCGCCAACGATGAGGAGGTAGAGAGTCTGAGGAGGTACGGTAGAGCTGTGGGGGTATTGTATCAGGTGGTTGATGATATTCTGGAAGAGAAATCAAACAAAGGTCAGGAAACAGTCAGCAAAGAGGGAAAGAAGAAGGGTAAGAGCTATGTGGGAGTTTATGGAGTTGAGAAGGCACTGGAAGTTGCTGAGGAACTTAGAGACAAGGCCAAGAAAGAATTAGATGGGTTTGAGAAGAAATATGGTGACTCTGTGGAACCACTTTACAGCTTTGTTGATTATGCTGTTGATAGAGGCTTTAGCATTGGCGATTCAAGTTCACAGTGGGAATTTTAATCCTTTTTTTATTTCCTCTTATGAACCATAATATGAAGGCCTTGGAAAAAAAAGTTTAGCACCGGTGTTTGTATTTCACACACCTATATTTATGTTCTTCTTTTATTGATTATGTAATTCGTGTTCGAGATGTTGAACCTACTATTTTAATTGAGAGGGAGAAGAATAGAGTAGTATAGCATCAGCTTCTTTATTCTTGAGACTCTGTTGTGGCAATTGTTAAACGACGTTTTGTAAGCCTATGATTTAATAACAAAGTTTAACAATAACTAAACTGTAATTTTTCATCTCAATTTTTATTTTTTTCTGAAAAGTTAATAAAATTTATAGTTAATTTTTAAAAAATCAATCAACTTAAACTTAAAAATTTTTTCTTATCTCAAACACCAAACAAACCCTAAATTTTGCCGTATCTTTTTAATTGATTTTCCCCCTAATATTCGGGTATCAGTGGTACTAAAAAAGTGTAGTTCATGAGTAATATTTTTACGGCTTTTAAAACGTGTCATGCGACAAAAAGTTGGCCATAATGGAAACTAGTGAAATAATGTTGTTGCCAAGCTTATCTCGAAGACTCCAACTGCTATTCTGCAAAGCTGAAGTGCATTAGATGATTAGGATAGAGCTGACCCCTCCTATATTAACTAACTTAATAATTAATTTTTTACGCTGGTCGAACATCGAATCTTAAACTTATGACACTTTAAGTCCCAATCCTCTGCATCCGTCACCTTTGAGCTAACCCCAATGGCTTAGAGCCGAATCAGTTGGCAGTTTCTAAATGCGCCAATGGATTGAGAATGGTGGTTGAATTTGTAGTATGGGATCTAAGTTGCCCCACTTGGGATCCTAATTTCTTAACAACACACGACCATCGTCATCCCCATTACTGGGCTAGGCGTCAGTCACGGCCCATTATGTTTTGCAATGAAAAATGAGCCCATTGGGCTTTTTCAATTTTCTCGTTCCCCCAATATCCCATCATCATCTTCGCTTTTTACACGACACTCGATAAATAAACAAGCAGAGTAATCATCGCCATTTTTTAATTTTGCAGGCAGCGAAAGGAAAGGAAATTGCCGGGATAAGACGTTCGTTCGTTGGCAGCCATGGTCAAACCCAATCATTCTCTCCCTCAAGATCCACTTTCGCCGCCACAATTATCATTCTCCGGCTAGAACAACAAGAACAAGAAAGAGGGACACCGAAAAATGGCGACGGGGAGCGACAGCAATGGCGGATTCGAGAGCCTGGATCTGCTGCCCTCGGCTCTACTTGCAACCATCTTCACGAAGCTCGACGTGCCGTCCATCTGCTCCTGCGCCTCCACCTGCAAGACCTTCCGAGCCTGCGCTTCCCACATCCTCTCTTTCCTCCCAACCTTTCACCTTCCGGTGCATGTCTTCCTTCTCTCACCGGATCTCAAATCCCTAGCTTTTCGCTTCGTTAATTCCAGAAAAGCTCCGATCTTTATCTGTTTTTCCTTATATTCCAATTTTGATTGCCATTTCAGGAAATCGCACCTTCGGTGGATTCGCTGAGGCCTTTGTTGCCGCCAAACCCGTACCTGAGAAGCCTAAAGGTTGACTGTGGTCGGCTTGATGATTCGGCGATCCAGACTTTGGTACGGCCTTCTCTGCGCGAGCTTTGCCTGCTTAATTGCGCGGATTTTAGCGGCAAATTGCTTTCTGAAATCGGAGGCCTTTGCAAGGACCTGAGGTTTGCTCTTTTACAATCTAGTGCATTTAATGTATATGAACAACATTTTGGTTCTGAATTTATTTTTCATACGAAAAAAGTGCAAAAAAAATGCCATATAAGATGTATTGTTGTTTGCACAATACTATTTTGAAAGTTATATTTATCATTTTATCATAAAGTTTAAGACTTGTAGGCTGTAGCTTGTAGGGAAATTTTTTATTTTAAATAATAATAAACAAAAATTTGAGAATCTGGTAAAGTTAAAAAACCAGCATATCAACTGTTTTTTGACACAACATATTGTTTTGTCTTTTAAGTGCCAAAATTTTGGCGATGACAATAGAACCTTAACATTGCATTGTTGATACTTCCTAGGTTTTGAAGTATGATTGGATTTACCCTTTGAAATGTTATTGTTTCTTGGCTTTGGGTAATGGGTATGCGTGTACTTCTCTCCGCCAGGTCTCTCTGCTTGGGGTCTGTGGCCGAAAAACGAGGACGGGCTATTCATATTTCTGATTTGGAGGAGTTGCTCAGTGGTTGCAGTCAGTTAGAAGTAAGGAATTGAAAAAATAAGAAAGATTGTGCAAGAAAATGCTTGGTAAATATGTAACAAGTGGGATTACTCTGTTGGCCTAGGAGGTGTCAAGTGTGTAACCTTTTTTGCCAACTTGGTTTTGGCATGGATTTAACATGTGAAGAAATTGGCTTATAGGGTGTTGATGTGGATATTGACATTTAAAAAATACCTAATATCGAAATCCAAGCTTCCAAACTATTAAGTAATTCGGGGTGTCATATATTATGCTTTTTTAATTGCCAATCTCTTCTATTATTATACATATGCCATTACGGTTGTACAGTAACTATACAATAAATGAGATTTTATTGAAATCTTTTTGTCATCTTAATGTGAATGATTTGAACTCTATACCTTATGAGAGAGTGAGGTGTGAAATTACCATTAGTTGTGCCTGCAACCGTCACATGTTTTCACTTTTGATGATATAGGCGTGCATTTGACATAGGATTTGCATCTTTACTTGCTTCTATTTTCTGACTTGCTTAGTTGCTGTTTTGATAGGCACTTGTCCTGATGTTTGATGTCTCGTTATTTCTTCGCCATAATTTTGCTCGAGTTTGGACTTTGGCTTCAGAAAAACTTGCTTCTCTTGAGATTGGCTACATTTCATCTGTAATGGTGACTGAACTGCTTAGCCCGAATTTGGGATTTCATCAGTTGCCAAATCATATTCGACCATCAATATTGCCTAGCATTCAAAAATTGTGCCTTTCAGTCGACTATATTACTGACACTATGGTCACTACAATTTCTAAAGGTCTCATCTCCTTAACCCATTTGGACCTTCGAGATGCACCCCTCATTGAACCAAGCATTACACTTGACCTCACAAACAATGGCCTTCAACAAATTAATCACCATGGAAGATTGAAGCATCTCTCATTGATCCGGAGTCAGGAGTTTCTTCCCACGTATTTCAGAAGAGTAAATGATCTTGGACTCCTCTTTATGGCAGATAACTGTGCAAATATGGAAAGTATATGCCTTGGAGGCTTTTGTCGGGTTACAGACACAGGTTTCAAGACAATATTTCATGCATGTTCCAAGTTGTTAAAGCTTAAGGTGTCTCATGGAACTCAGTTAACTGATTTAGTTTTCCATGATATCTCTGCTACTTCCCTTTCTTTATTACATGTTAGCCTGAGATGGTGTAGCCTTTTAACTAACCAAGCAGTTGCCAATTTGGCGTCTAATAAGGACCTTAAAGTGCTTGATTTGAGATGCTGCAGAAATCTTGGGGACGTAGCCCTTGGAGCCATAAGGACTCTCACGAGATTGAAGGTTTTATTATTGGATTTCACTGATATAAGCGACGTCGGATTGTCATTCTTGAGGTCAAGGGTCATACAGTCGCTAGTTTCATTATCTGTAAGAGGGTGCAAAAAGCTTACGGATAAAGGCATCACTTCTCTCTTTGAGGGTTGTTCCATAACAGAATTGCGGGAGTTGGACTTGTCAAATCTCCCCAATCTCTCCGATAATGCAATCCTGTCACTGGCAAAAGGCAGAATTCCAATTGCCGAATTGCGGATGCGACAATGCCCGCTAATTGGCGACACTTCAGTCATGGCATTGGCCTCAATGCAGGTCGACGAGGAGAGGCGGCATGGCAATAGTTTGCGGCTGTTAGATCTCTTTAACTGTGGGGGCATCACGCAGCTTTCATTCCGCTGGTTGAAGAAACCGTACTTTCCAAGGCTGAGATGGCTGGGAGTGACTGGTAGTGTAAACAGAGACATGGTAGATGCCTTGGCTCGGAATAGGCTATTCTTGAACGTGGCATGCCATGGTGAGGAGCTGGGAGCTGAGCAATGGGATAGCTCTGATCTTCTGTACACAAATCACTTCGATGAAGTGGATGAGCTCGAACAATGGCTTTTAGAAGGTGAAGGTGACACTGATGATGAAGAGATGGCTGATGCAGAACTCGTGGAGTAAATTTGTTCAATAAGATATGTTTTACGCGTATAGATGTTTGCTTGTCTTATCGGCCGGTCTTACTGGATTGTATGTTAATTTATCATTTTCTTCCGTTTTTTCTCAATCGGTCAATGTGTGTCCAATATAATCTTAAGTCGAGAAATAGCCTCAACTTGTACTTTATGTGGATTGTGAAGCAAATACTACATCGGGTTGTACATGTTTCTGAAGTAAATTGAGGGTTAGAAATATGGTCACTGATTCCCTACCACACACACACACACAGCGCCCCCTCCCCCCCCCCCCCCCCCCCCGCCTCCTTTTTTTATGTTCGAATCTTGATTTCAATTCGTTTTATACTTGTTTTAAAAGTAATTCATTCTATACTTTTAGGGCATGTTTGCACGTCATATTGTATTATTATTATACAATATGATGTTTAGTTTTACATTTCATTATAATATTATACAACACATTACATTGTTTGTTTATCACCATATTGTATCGTCTTAAGAATTGAGCTTTTAAAAGATAAAATTTATGCCATGACCCCAAAATCAGAGTCGGGGTTTGGGATGGGGGTCAAGTTTCAGGGTTGGAGTCCGGTTTCAGGATTATGGTCGAGGTCAAATTTCGGGGTGGGGGTTGGGGTTAGGTTTCTGGATGTGGTCGGGGTCAGATTTCGAGATGGCGGTCATGGTCGGGGTTAGGTTTCGGAATTGAGTTTCAAGATCGGGGTTGGGTTTTGAGAACGAGGGTCGTGCGGGGTCGGGTTTGAAAACAAGTGTCAAGGTGGGGTTGAGGTCGGGTTTCCGAGTCAGGATTCGATTTTGGGACGGGGGTCAGGGTTGAATTTCGGGATGGGGGTCGGGGTTGGATTTCGGCCCCAAACCCCGAAACCTAACCCTTGTCCCAAAACCTGACCCCAAAACCCAATCTAGACCTTAGTCAAGAAACTTGACCTTGAACCCGACCCCGATCCTGTCCCAATACCCCAACTTTGACCCTAAAACCCGACTCCGACCCCCCGAACCCATTCCAAAACCCGACCACAACTCCTAGTCCCAAAACCCGATCCCAATCCCGACCCCTATCTCGAAACCTGATCCTGACCTCTATCTTGAAACCCAAATCCCGACCCCGACCTCAACCCTGTCCTGAAATTTGACCTTGAAACCCAACCTCGACCCTCAAACATAGTACTGAAACCTAACTCCGACTTTCGTCCAGAAACCCGACCTAACTTCCATATTAAAATCCATTATATTTTATTTTTTAATATAATCATTTAAATTAAAACTATACAATTCACCCTAATACAAATGTTTTTTGTCGTATAAGATATTATAATCCATATTGTATTAATTTTTGATTTCGTATTAAACTATATAATATAATACGAAGTACTAATACAGTGTATCAAACATGCCCTTAATATTTATATCTCTGATAAAAAGATCCTAGTTTGGGCCAGACTTTTTTTTTTTTTCCCCCAAAGGTGTGTTGAACCCCCGGCCTTCATTGAGATTATCTTCTTGGGTCCAGGTGCTCATCAAAGTTTTGACTAATGTTCCAAGATTGCTTCACGACAAAGTGCCCTTAAATTCAAAAAAGAATTTATATAGTGGCGACTTTAGAAAAAAGCCCAAGTGCCATAGTTACTTATATTTGAGACCGAACATGTCACCTCAGCACTGATTAGTCCCACAGATTAATGAGCATTGATTCGAGGCATTCGACTCTTATGTCTATTTAGTTCTTATCTCTTTTATTTCTTTTAAAATTCAAATAATACAATAACACATAATTTAAAAATCACAAATTAAAAACTAATAATCCGAATACTGTTTCACATGAAATTCGAATTTAAAATCTCTTATTGATCAAATCACTTGATAGATCGGATCTATTTATTCTTTGGATGGTTATTTATTTATTTATTATCATTATTTTTATCTTTTCCTAAGAAGTGAATGGCATTGACAATCCATAGGTTCTTAATTCATCATCATATCAGTTGTAGCACCACTAGCTTTTGTTTCTTATGGGGTTCATCATGGAATGGATATGATGGGGGCACTTTTTCAATGGTACATCTCTAGAGTAAGAGGTTTCGATACCTTTTGCTGCTCACTGAAAATGACAGTGTCTTAACTTTTCACGTGCTAATAATCGTCACCTCCTGAATATTCTGAGGTAATTTCTTTCGTTTTTCTGGGGACAAAAATCTTTAGCGTACGCCTATGTGTTATGATCTAATTCAAGAACCATTAGATATATGCTGATTAGAGTTACATCAATGTTTGAATTAAAGTCTGTCTTGGTAATCATTAAGCTTCCATAAGAAAATTATATGGAGATAAGGACTTCGTACCCTCAATTAAAGTGAGATTGTAGGTCAAATGATTTCTATTAGATGGGAACTGAATTTTGTAAGAGAATTTTCACTGTCGAAACGTAGAAAATGATGAATCAAGAAAAAGGGATACTACGAGCCCGAGCCCGAGCCCTTGTGGGACAGTTGAGCGTCATGAGCTTTTTGTTGAGTCAGATGTGACATTATTGATTCAGAACAGTTGTCCCTTTTTTTTTTTTTTTTTACTTGGACAACAAAGCTGGAAAAAGAAAAGAAAAAGAAAAATTGTTCAGGATATAAAGTTTAGTAATTTCTGTCACGTCACTGTGTCTCATGACCACCAAGTGAAGGGAACCAACCATGTCAAGAGTAGGCCTAGCTTGAGGTGAAGAGGACATGAAAACATAAAAGAGTACAGATTCGTTATCCACTAAAAATCTAGAGTACTCTATCTTGTCTTTAGACATGTTTGTGTAGTTACTTATCTATCTCAAATTTAACCGTGCCTTTCTAGTTTCTTTTCTTGGCCATTTTTGGGACTTGGTTAATCAAAACGTACGTTGCAACATCTTTTCTTTGGCATATGCTAAACATTAGATGTTAGCCTAGAAGAGAAATGCAATATGCATGATACAATAAGATTGAGAATTGGCATATAACCATAATGGTGCAAAGAATATACTTTGGGAGACAAAATGGGATATGCTATATATACAAAAGGACATGCTCAAGTTATTCCAAGCTAGCAAGGTGGGAATTAAGGACTATAATTTAATCTTGGTGGTTTGGAACAATTTGGTTTAGTATATGTTATCTTTGATCTCATTAGATTCTTGGTACTAGCTAGTAAGGTGGTGCTAAAGAATATGCCTAACCAAAAAATAATATTACTAGAACATATATATATATATATATATATTAAGAAAGAGCTAGAACATGAAGTTATTAATGCCTAAGGAAGCTATGTTATCATGATTCCAAAACTAGTCTTTCCTCCCCCCCCCCCCCCCCCCCCCCCCTCTTGAGAAGGAGTTAAGATTAATGGATCATATTTTCGTTTTTTTCTTTCGATTAATTCACGTGTAAGGGGAAAAACATTGAAATGCATGTGTTTGCTTACCTGTTTTTATTTTTATTTCTATTTTGTAATTTAATTTATTTTTTAGGGGTGTGTTTGCCCTACTTGCTAATTGGGAAAAAGGGTAAAAGATGATATTTGGTTAAATTATTATATACACAACTACACATGCATGGGGTCTTAAGAATGAAAAAACTAGTAGGATGAATGTGGTTCAATCTTTTTAAAAACATTAGTTCACGAGCATGTATAGAGACAAGTAAAAACAAAACAAAAAAACAAAAAAAAAATATCACATGGTAATTGATGGACCCATCACGTGACAGGTGACTGGATTGTCATGTGACAACCTAAGAATAAGAACGTAAATACTATTCATTAGTGATTCGTTATAGTATAGATTTCCATTTGCTCGATCTTCTCACTTCACACAACTACATAAAACAAATATTTTGTGGAAATTGGAAGAGTTTATTGATTAAACAAATACTTTACGTCGTGTAAACAGATCCTTTTTCTTAACCAAACTGCCTTTTTGCTTCTTTAAAATACTCTTAAAGGGACTTTTTTTCTCATAGAGAAGCCTCTTTTACATGATAATTGTAGTTCAAGTAAAGGTCAGGAACAAACGAGATGTGATACCTTTTTTGCCACTCACCATTACGCACAAGCAAATTGCTTTTTTATACTTCATTTATCTACTTTTCTTCGTTGGATTTTGGATCTTCTCTGAAAAAAAAAAAAAAAAAAAAATGTTATGAAGAGAAGGGGAAAAAATATTAGAGAAATGCGAGCAAGAGAGAGACCATGAGAAAATATGTGTCCAGGTGGGATGAATGAAAAAAAATGTGTCTAGATTCAATGAATGTATTATCAGCTTTTCGATAATGCAGTCTAATTAATTTCTACGCTTCTATTTCTATCCCGAAAACAATGCAGTCTACGCAAGAGCCAAGATGACACCATACATTACAAAAGCACAAAATTAATCATTAGTTTTTTGCTATGAATTTGTACTTTTAAAGAACAAAAGTTTCCATATATAACCAAACAAGCAAAAATTATTTAACAGATACACCAAGGAGAACTGGGGAGTCTTCTCATGTAGTTTGTTTTCTAATGCTATCTTAATTCCCTTTCAAAACACTATACACCAACACACAAAATCGAAACAGTACTAACATGACAAGATTTAGAACCATCACCACAATGGTGTGTCATAACAAATATGCGATATTACAAAATATGTTTGAGAACAAGATGTTTATCTTTTTATAAAATGAATAGAATGATAAAAAAAAAAGGTTGAGAAAAACGTCACTCTTTTATTATTTTTCCACTCATTTTGAAAATAGGCATAAAAAACAAACATACAAGATTTAAGAACTATTAAATATAACACCCACAGGGGTTGATAAGTTGACAAGGGTGGGTGTCTTTGCTAGACTTCTCATCTTCATCCACCCGGATTCGTTTTTTCTTACCTCCCCTTAGGCCTCGCTCCAGTTTTGACTGTTGAAACATGGTTTGGTGATGACAGACTAAAAGAAACTAGTATAAAAAACATGTCTTCCTATCATACATAAGGAAAAGAGTTCTTGTCTATGGAGCTAAAAATCTTAGAATAATGGGACCACCCCATGTCTTTTTTAATTCCCCAAAAAAGAACTATTAAATATAAGAGAAATAATATAGAGTACACTTTTTTCATTAAAGTTGAAGATCACTCATGCCTTATTTTTCTTTCCTATCATCATAAGTTTTCTTTTGAGAGAGTAATATAAGTAATTTATTTTTAGTCTTTTTCAAGAGAGTTTCGAAAGTTTTTTATTGTTAGTATTTTTTTTTATGAGAGTTTCAAAAGTAATTTATCCTAGTCAAAAAAAGAGCAATTGATTAGAGATATGAAAGGAAGAGTGTATTACTTTTTTGTTTCACCATCCCTCCAATTATCTCACTACTCCTACTATGTCTATATCAACCGAAGGAGAGGCAATCGAGAAGTTTTACTTCGAGATAAGTCCTAAATCTGAATTTTCTTTTTTCTAATTGATTCTCATTTAAACTAATATTAATTAGTTTTTATTTTCTACATGTGACGGAAGATGATATATTTTTTCCATGTCTAACATGAATTTTTTTGTTTCTTTTATTACTCTGTATTATTTGTTAACCTTACATTAAAACTATATTTTCACAGCTCATGATTTAATTTAGCTTGCTCTTTGGGTAAAAATTATGTCTTTCAGATTCTTTTATAATTCTCTTAAAAAAAAATAAGTATGTATATACTACTATCATAAATCACATATAATAGACTTCAAATGAAATTCACTTTATATAAAATGTAGTTAGTGTCAAACCCTACTGATTGATGATAATACTCTTTTTTTTTCCCCCTTAAAACTATGCACATTTCAAGTGTCTCGCTACTTCTAAGTGTTAAGCTACTCCCACAAGTTAAAACCACAGCAATAAAAGCCACTTTAAAAAAAAAAAAAAAAAAATCGTTTTAGGTTGTGTGTGTTTGTGTGTTTTCTAGGGAAGTTTTATATGGCAGCCATTGATATAGCAATATTTCAACAAAAAAAAAAATTTTTTTTTTTAATATAACAATATGAACCGAAATCTTGACTTAGAAGTTAGGTTGTCAGCAATGCTGATATATTTGATGTACATATCTCCAATCTCCACGTAGGTAGTTCATCTTCATGCCAACTTCCCGAACATTTTCCTCGGCTCTTCCCATCCTCTTTTGGGCCCCACACCAAACCATTTTTCTCATAAACCAGCACCAGTTTTCCAAGATATGAAGAACCCTTCCAATTTTCCAAGACCTGACCCCACCCAATGGCCCATTCCAAGGGCCCCACTCTTCGGTCAGTTTGTTTTGTAAGTTTTGGAATGAAATTTTTTCTTAAGTTTGAAACGATAAATCACTTTATTTTTACTTCTGATATAGTGTTTGGATGTGAAATTAAACTGTATTTTTGAAAATTTTAAAAATTTTGAAATACTCTTTGGATAGATATTCAAAACATTCATTTGAAAATTAGTTTTTTTTTTTTTTTTAACAAATCTAATCAAAATTTTATCCTGTTTTAATAGGATATGGATCTCAATTTGTTCCTTTACTAATTATGATGAGAAAATTTTAAATATGAAAATTGAACTGTGCTAATAGATTTGAAATGAAAATTAGTGTAAGGATTGATTCTTGAAAAAAGAGATTTTTTCATCTCATTTTTTAAAATAAGACAAGCTTCTAAATTCAAACAAACACCATTTTTATTTCTTTTTTACAATAAGATGGATCAAACATGCCCTTACATAACTGCCGGCTCACAAAGCACCCCCCTAGATTCTCGTTTCCAATTGACACATTTTGAACGTAAAAGGAACTGACTGGAACAGGTTGAATATTATACTTTCCATTATTGCCAGGCACACCAAACACTACTCTAATGGATAAGATTTTATAATTTATCTGTACACACATACATACATACATACATATATATATATATATATATATATATATATATATAACACGGCTTGGTAGACTTTTGGATTCAAACGGTCAGGCACGTTAAGTCTCTCTACCCACCTGGTCCAGCGGCAACCTGTCGCCGCTTTGCTGGCACTATTACCAGTTCTTTTTTTATTTTTTTTCCTTGGTCGTGCTCATCTTCTCCCGGCTGTCCTTGTTATAAATAATCTCAACACTTGCCCTTTCGTCACCTCCAAAGGCCACTTTTTCCACGTCATCAGCCTCCAGACTTCCACGTGGGTGCCACATCGTCCAGCCACACGAATTGCGGCGGTTCATTCCCTCTACTCCTGTGCAGGTGTAGATTTCGAACAGGTCAACCGCTCCCGCGTGCCCGCCACGTGTGGGTACACGCAGCCGGGTTTCCTCATCGACCACGTGGGTTTCTTAATTAATTCTTTAAACCTTAAGACAGAGTTTAATCTAATCTTGATATTAGATGTATATATAAAAATATACATGATAATCTTTTTATGTTATTCTATTAATCCCGACTAGGTAACGTGATTATATTATCTATGTCCAAATCCCCAAGAGCGAGGACCTAATTTTATTAGTCAGTAAATTGCTATTAAAAAAAAAAACAAAGAAATAAATAAGAGCTTGAACTATCAAACATGCTTTTTTTTTTTCTTTTTCTTTTTTCATTTTAAACGTTGAAGGGTTGTAGCATTGGTTTCAACACCAAAAAATTTGGTGGTCTTGATCACAAACTTATTTTCTGATTAAACTAATTAAGAATGTTTAGGTTATGGGATTAGGGACCATAATGTTGCATTATTATATATAATAACCACGTTTATAATTATCCTCAACCAAGACTCAGACTAAGTTTTTCTCTCATTTATTAAATATTATCTTCAAATTAGCATGCGTCTTAGATTCTACGGCATATGCCCCAACTAACTAATATGCGTCCCTTTATTTTATTTATTTATTTCTTTATTTCTTTAAATTACTTTGCCATTTTCTCAAAAGCTCCATAGTAATGTCCCAAGTAAAGTATAACTGAGACCTCTATTTTTCTATATTTTATGGGTCAAAATTTCAGTTTACACGTTTGACATGAATTACAAATAAGCAAGTTTAGATTTAACACGCTTAGTTACTTAGTTGAAATGGATACAGTTGGTACATTATTAAACTAAAAATAAACGCATGACTAAACAAGTCAAGAGAGAGAGAAAATAATTCCGAAGCTAGCTAGAAAGAGAGCGATTATTCATTGGCGACCCATCTATTTAGTTGATTCATTTCTCTGTCTATTTTTGATTTCCCACCTCTTAGGATTCACAATTTAAATTCAATTAGTTAAAATGCACACATTTGTATGTGTAAAATAGACAAACAAAATAAAGTAAAATAAGAAAAAAATAAGAAAAAAATTTATTTTTTAACTTGTTTTTTAATTTAAAATTGTCATGTATCGGGTTTAAGATCCACGCTGAATAGACAAACAAAACAAAAAAATTAATAAAAATAAATTTTTTTAATTTTTAATTTTTAAATATTAATTTTTTATCTGAAAATGGACGGGAGAGGAAAGACAAAATGCACTATTTTAATCTAATAACCTCATTTAAAATGACAAAAGGTACTAAAATAGTGCCTTTTAACCTTAAATTAATTAAAAAAACAAAAGATTAAATATTTCATTTGAAAATGTCACATGGTGGGCTCAGAACCCACCACATGGTGGATGGGGAGGAAGTTATTTTTTATTTGAAAATTAATTTTTTTTATCCCATATTACGGTGCTATGAGTCTTTTAATTTCGATCTTTCAGGTGAATATTATTGGTATACCTACTTCGATGTGCATTTCTAAAACTTTATAACTTGAGTAATATTATATTTAAATTTATTGATGGAACCGATTAGTTAAGCTATGATTGTTCATATGATTTGAAATTAAAAGAGATCAATATTGGGGTTTGTTTAGTGATTTGAATTATATTCCCCTTTCAAAAAACATCCCAAATTATGATCAACCAACATATTTTCTTTTTGGAAGAGGAACTAATAGGTTTTGAAATTAAAAAAAAAAAAATAGCACGTTTATTAAGCATGATACAAGTGTCAATATCATGTTTCGTATATAATAAACTAGTCATGGACTCACGCTTAAACAACAGGTTAATCAAGATTTGCAACATGTATAATTATGCATTCCCAATCTAAATTATGAAGGTGTTTGTCACGCTTTTTTATAAACAATGTTGTAATAACTTCAGCTGTAGCAACTGCCCTGTAGTTTTTTTTCCCCCACCCCTAAAAACATGGAAAAATTTTGTAATATCATTAAAAAATATATGATAAATCAGAGTAGTGTATAGTTTTAAAGACATTAGAATTCTATTTTGTTAGGGAAATTATATTTCTATTTGAAGAAATATAAAATATTCATTTACCATAATTGGATAAAAATCTAACATCCTCTGTAATTATGTAACAATTTTGTATCATGTTATAAAATTAGTAAAATCTCATGATAGGACGCGTCTTTTTGTCGTCTTGGTTGGTCATTAGACTCCTGACCCTAGAGAAGGTGCTATGGGATCCACGATAGTGGCTTTGTGTCGTAGGGGCACGTTTTGACCTTTATGTGGCTTATCGCCGAATGTATTATTCATGTAGATGAGGTTTTTTATCTTTTTCATGATAGTTGTTTGTTTAAATTAAATGCAATATTTGTTTCCATCATGTAGGTATTGTGGTTTGTCGTTATACCTTTATTTTTATTTCTCTAATAACGGAGGTTGTCTTTTTCACGTTCTTGCATTGGTTGTATGTCCAATCTACGAGACTAAGTTCTCCACAGTATTGGGATGATCTTTTTGATATAGGGTCTCGTGATCTCAAATATCGATCATAATTTTCTATCAATTATAGTGTTGTTATTGAAAAATGCACATGTATGCTTGATAATTTGTCCACCTTTTTGGTTTCTTGTTAGAATTTGATGCATGTTTTATTCATTGTGCACTTCTTCAAACTCCACTAATGAAACCGGTTTATAATTGAGGGTAAGTTTATTTGTGTTATGAGATAATTATAATCAACCTTTTGGTGTTTGTATTTTCTTAATTTAAAAGATTATTACATTTTTTGAAAAATAAAAGTAAACACTTTAACATAATGTAGTAAGAATACATGTATTTATAAATCAGCCTGTTAACATATAATTATTATATGATCAGCAAAATATGCTCAACTAATGAAATAAATAATAATAATAATTCCTGCTGTAAAACTTTTCATATATAAAAGACTATCTTGTATATGTGATAACTCGTGCCCTGTAAGATAACATAAGACATGAACTCCGAACTTTAAGGTGGTGTTTGGGGAACAAGAAAAGTAGAAAACACGTGAAAATGGTGGTCCTGACTCACATCAAAGAGAAAAAGTTGTCGTTGCGTATGGAGTTAGGCCAAGTGTCAGAACTGATCCCAAAAGCAAACGTAACATGGTGCTGACTCAGATACTCAGTAAAGTGAAAAAAGTTGGTATCTCGGCACCAACCCCCCCCCCCCCCACAAAAAAAAAAAAAAAAGCCATTAATTTCTCATTCAATTACAACTACTAATTAAGATCTAAAACATAAAAAGTAACGTTATGAAGATCGGTGGGACCCAGCGTCACCAAAAAATAACAATATGAATAATTTTTTGTATGGGGGGTCTATTGAGACCTCAGTTTTACTCTTCCTACCCATTTTTTTTATAAAATATTTTATTACAATTTTATCCATTGGTAAAATTACTTATAAGTACAATAATGTTTACAAAAACTAATCATTACACCCATCCTAAAAAAATACGATACTTACCCTAGTTTTTACTCAAAAAAAAAAAAAAAAAACTTTCATGCCCTAATTGCTAAGAAAAAATACAATATGGACATGAATAGTGATTGTGAAATATTAAAGTGTTTTTTTTTTTTTCCTTTCACAATTTCTGTATATTAATTGTTTTCTTTGATATTGTTTTTATTCTGGAGTGGATTCTTTTTTTTTTTTTTTGAGAGGGTATTTGGTATGTAAGTTTGAGTTAAAATTTTTAAGTTTAAATAGTAAATTATGTTGACTTTTCAGAAAAGATAAAAAACTTTTTGAAAAAAAGACAAAAATTTTTGAGAAAAAAGACAAAAAAAAGTTTGAAAATGTTAGTTTGAGCTTATCAACCAAACTAACCCTGAGTTCATTTACAATTTTTTGCTTTAACTTTTTCTTATCTTTTGAATTCCTTTAATCTATTTTGATCTTTCATGTTGTTTATCATGTAGCCATCGTCGGACCGTTTCTTTTTTGATAAATTTTACAGTTGCTTTTCATATGTAGTCTTGTTCCAATATTTTTTGTCAGTTGCAACTAAGGAGACCATTGATCTTGATTGTGATGATTTTTCAATATAGTAAATAATATGTATTTTAATTTGTTTTTTTCTTCATCATCATTCACTACTCTTGATATTTGTTTTACTTAGAACTACGACTACTCTTTGCATTAGTTGCTTCTTTGTTTTTTATTTTATTTTTATTTTTATAATTTGAGATAAAGCATTATGATGAATTTTGATGTAGAAATGTGGATAAACAAATAGATGAGGGTTATAAACGTGGGATATTTGAAAACAAAAAAGAAAGAGAAAAAGAAAGAAATACGTGGGATTTGATTGGTGAGTGAGAAAATATAGGAAAGAATAAAAAAAAACTAACATTGGTTTAGTAGGTGTGGTTTGGTGGGTAAAAAAAGGATAGATACTATAATTTGATTATAGGGGTTTTTTTAGAAAAAAAAAAAGGGGTGTGATAAATAATAATTAAAATTTAAAATCATTATAATGGGTGGTTTAAGTAGATGGGTGGGAAAAGCAAAAAAATAGACGTCAATAGACGCCTCATTTTTTTTATTAATCATGATGTTTTTGTTTCATCGATTCTAATTAACCATGCAGATAACATCGTTCGAATTAGTTATTTAAATTGTCATTTGATAATCCAAAAAATGGAATTAGCATTTAATGGTGATTATTTGAAAAAGAAATTGGAATTGGTGGGACCTCTCTACTAATATTCAAATATTTTCATTTGATTACGTAAACCGGATAGAATCTGAAACACCATTGATATTAAACATCATAAGTAATAGTATGTGTTGATGTAATTCATAAATATAATGCCCATCTTTAATTAAATATGAGAAGTTGAACATCTTTGTCACCTCACAGAAAATATCCGATACACTACTCATATCGTAACATTATAACTAATATAGTATGGATCTTATTAATATAATCTTGTTCTTTATTAATGTATGACGTTGAACGAGTGCTCCCAAACATAATTTGCTAAATAAAGGTTCACAGAGGGTCCCATCTTTAGACAGGTTATCATTTTTTCCCCACCTTACTTGTCACTCTAGTTCGTCGTTCATTCTCCACCTTAGACAACAGCATCAAAACGATCAGATATGAGATATTTGAATCACTGTCGTTTTCTGCCCCCTCACATTTCCCCCCGTGACCATGAGCATGTGTTTATTTTTTTATAAAACCCAACTGTTTTCATAAGAGGTCTAGCGCAAAAAACAAAGAGAAAAATAAAAAATAAAAACAGTTTTCATGAGAAGGTATCGTTATCAAGGCCGTCCATTTTTTTTTTTTAATTTTAATTTTTCTTGGCTATCAAGATACCTTTCGCGTGGTGAATTTACGTTTATGCCCAAGACGTTTGACCACTACTCCAAGTAATTAGGAGTCAATCTTGGCCACAACCTTGTACGCAGAGAAATTTTGTAGTTTTCCAAGCCAAGTCCCATAAATGAGGGGTATAATGGTCTTTTCGTTACGATCTTATCCAAATCTGTGGGCGCCAAGAATATGCCACTCTTGGGGGCTTCTCTCCTTTTTGGGTTAAAAAAAAATAAAATAAAATTATTGAGAATGTAAAGTGGAATTGGAGGCGTCTAATTGGTAGCATATGGAGGCGGGGGCTCTTCAATCGCGGATTCATAGGGATTAATTAAATATCAAACACCCTTATTATAAATTCAAAAACTAAATAAAAAAATATAAAGAAAAAAATAACACCCATTTGTGCTCCTAACTACACTAGTAACCCCTTTTTTCTTCTTTCCTTATAAAAAGTCCATATTGATTCACAATTTCCATAAAAGTGTAAAAAAAAAAAAAAAAAAAAAAACGAATTGTGACCATTTTGACTTCAATTTTAGACCTTTTTGTGTTTTGTGTACTTGTTCATGTCTAACAAGAATTGACAACCTAGCACCATATTATGGTTATCCATTAGGGCCTAATTTATATTCTTTAAACGAAAAAATGAAATACAAAAATAGAAGGTGAATAAGTCGCATGGTTTTGGTGGTTGGTTTGCTGATTTGGTGTCTCATGAAATATTTTTTCTTTTATTTATTTATAGGCAATTTCCATAATATTTCCTCTACCTATTCTAGGCAATTTCCATAATTAAAACATAACAATGGTAGGATTCTGACTTTAAAATGTCAAATCTAAAAAAAAAAGATTAAATTTAAATATTTTTTTATTTTGATATAGTTTTCATTAGATCTAATACCATAGAAGATCCTTTTTTAATTTTTATATTTATTTAAGAAAAAGAATAGGAAAAGGCAAAAAAGAAAAGAAAAGAAAAGAAGAAGCAAAAATAAGGAAGGTGGATCAGTATGGGTAATAATCCACGTCGGCGTGATTCAACGGGTGCGCACTACGCCGTTAAACATTCAGCGAATTAAACCGGAAAAAACTTTTATTACATATTTAAGAGAGAATTCCTAAACACAGACGGAATAAAAATATGTTTTTTTTTTTTAAATTTTATTTTTGGAGATAATGTTAATTAGTCTCTCTCAAATCCGCGTCTTATTTATTTAAACCCGGGTTGTTTAGTTTTTCAGTTTAGTTTTGAGTTTTTCTTTATCATCATCAGGAACAAGAACCACCACCTCCTTCAGTCACGTAAACCGGCTGAGGCGATCCTCAGCTTTCTCGCATTTTCTCGCGCATTTCCCCTCTCCTTTAGGCGTTTTTTCTTTTCTTTTTTCTCTTTTCCTTCTTCTTCTTCTTCTCAATGGTGATGGACGATAACGAGAGCTGCGGGAGTAGAGTGCACGACAAGACGTCGACGTCGTCGCCGGTCCGGACTCGGCAGCATCGGCAGAAGCTCGAGGTCTACAATGAGGTCCTTCGTCGCCTCAAGAATTCTAACAACGATGATGCGATTCAGCCCGGCTTCGACGACGAACTCTGGGCCCACTTCAATCGCCTCCCCTCTCGGTACTTTTGCCCTATCGTCTCCTTCTCTCGACTCTCTCACTTCCTTGTTTGTTTATCCTTAATCTTCGTTTTTTCTCTCGTTAATACTTGTTTATTTGTTAAACTACTCTTATCTTTGAGGTTTTGCTTGATCTTCAAACTTTTTCACAAAGATCAGTCCTTAAATTTTGTTTATTAGAAAAAATTATTTTTTACTTTTTTCGTTCTGGATTAGATTGTGTTATGCGAGATTTTCTGTTTGCTGGTATGTAGTTGCTTGATGCTCTTTTTGGCAAATTAATTCTTTTGGATTAAGTGGAACAGATCGTCTGATTAGGCTTCTTCTTCCTTTTTTTTTTTTTTTTCCACAGTAAAACTACGTTTGAATTTTGGATTTTATTCTCTTCTTTTTAGGCTTTGCTACTACGTTTGAATTTTGGATTTTATTCTCTTCTTTTTAGGTTTTGCTTTTTCTACTGGATTTTTTTTTTTTTTTTGTTGTTTTTTTTGGAATTATTGTTTTGAGCAATTCGGTTGCAATATGTTGTAGATACGCGCTGGATGTGAATGTGGAGAGAGCCGAAGACGTTCTTATGCATAAAAGATTGCTGCATTTGGCTCATAATCCTGTTAACAGACCCGCCATTGAAGTCCGAATCGTCCAGGTTAGCTGATCTTAGAGAACTATTGGTTGGTTCTAATGCTGTCTCTTTTTTTTTTTAACTTGCGGTTATGGGATTGAACTCTACAACTTGTGGTGGAGTTACTTGTGTAATTAGCGCTAGTCTATACTTACAACCACGTCTTTTTTTTTTTTCGGTATTTCTAAATTTTGTAATTGGGCCTAATGCATCTTGAATGTTCATCATTTTGTCAGGTTCAACCTATTTCAGATGGTAACTCAGCCTATCCAATCCATTCAGGTTCACCTAGTAAAGACGTTGAACAAAGTGCTTCAGTTTTTCCCACTAAACAAAGGTATCAATTAGATTATATACTTCTAGAAGTAATTCAAGTTGTGTGGTTGCAGGCATAGCCTAGCTGTAATTCGGTGAAGTTAAAAAATATATATATATATATATAGATTAATTCAAGTTGTCATAATTCGGCTTCAAAAAAGAAAAATCTTAGTTTGTTTCTAAACGCAGACAATTGTATTTTGCTTTATTTTCTGTATTCCTCTATGACGATTTGTAATTCTCAGCAATTATGACAACTCGTTGGGTTTTGAATTATCAGCGTGCACCCACCACCTACCTTTGGTTCATCCCCCAACCTTGAAGCGCTTGCGCTTGAAGCAAATAACAGCTTTGATGATCAAGCTGAAGAACGTTCCGTACATGCCAACACGCAATTTGCTCGGTGATTACATTTGTCTCTTCTGTCTGTGCCATTCTTAACGACTTTCACTATTCATGTCTTCTGGATTAGCTTATGTCTTTCACTAAACCTCTATTATTGACTAGTTGCAGTTCATGGTTTATAGTTGTTGATTCTGACCAAGATTTTTTTTCTGGCTGTTACATTTGTTTTATGTTAGTTTCATGAATATAAGGGAGAATTTTTCGATAGATTACCGATGTTGTTAATTGTTCTTTAGTTATGTGTGGTAACTCTTTGAACTATTTTATTTTTGCAAGTCCCAAAGTTGGCCTTACTTTTCCTGTTTTTGAGCTTAAAGCAAACTGAAACGTTAATCACGTGATCATGGCTTTTCTTCTCAGTTTAACTTCTCCCAGCCCCCATCACTTTCTCCTCTCTAGTTAGCTTTTAGTTTCTAAGTGATTACCTTGGAGCTTCGTGCTTATATATACGTATAAGAGTGTGTGTGTGTGTGTGTGTACTACATGACCGACCAACATCACATGTCATGATTTATAACCTTTTTTTTTTTTTTTGGTTCATTAATCTGGTTGATATATTGGCCTTTTCCATATATTTGTTTCACGATGCCTAAATATTTGCAACCTTGCTTGCATTGATTTGTGATAAACAGTTAAACGAGATAACTCATATTTTACTGATAAAATCAGCAATTTGTTCTAATTTGTCTTTATTTGATTGACAATGATGCAGACCCATGCATGAAATCACTTTGTCAACAGATGACAAGCCGAAACTATTAAGTCAGGTACTTACTTGTTTTGCAATTAGATGACTCTTTGGTTACGTTCATTTCAATTCCTCCATACACTTACAATGATTGTGGCAATTGGCGTTTCTGACGGAGAAGAGATGATTGTGAGGTGTGAGATCAATCCTCTCTGATTATAGTAAGAGACTGTAGCGGCAAATTGGACCTAACTCTCACATTGAGAATACAAGCTCAGTTTATTTACTGTTTTTCTTTCTTTGTTATTGCTCTCATAAATTATAGATTAGGGATTAATTCCTAACATTTTTCAGTTAGTGAATGTGAGACTTAGAAGTTACTAATGCAAGTTAATCAGGAAAGGGTCATTTCCTCTTGATGTAGTCTCCATTTTCGGCTAATGCACTGGAAACACATTATTAAATGTTTTGTTACCTATTACGCTGAAGTCTTTCTCATCGCATGGTCACTGCTTCACTAAATTTTGTAGTTGACTTGCTTGCTTGCCGAGATGGGTCTCAATATTCAGGAAGCACATGCATTTTCTACTACAGATGGTTACTCCTTGGATGTCTTTGTTGTTGATGGCTGGCCTTACGAGGTACATGCATGATGCATCTAAATTTTTTCAATGAACAGGCATTTCTTCTACTGGAAAGAAATGAACATCTGTAAACGATAGGATGATATGGTATCCAAAGAATGGGCACATGCTAAGCCACTTGAAGAACTTCTAGTAGCCATAAAATCTATGTTTTTCGTGTCTTTTAATAGCACATGTTATTATTTTCTCGATTCAAACTAGGCTTAAACTGGATTAAATATGTTTTTTCTGTCTTTGTTAGTTTTATTGCAATTGTATTTCATTTACATACCCAGTGTTAAAACAGGGAACGGAGCAGCTAAAAAGTACATTGGAAGAGGAAGTTTTAAAAATGGAGGTAACTATTGCTCTTCTGGTCATTTTTTAAGAAGGATGTGCTGATGAATGATACCTTGTTTCTCCTCAATGCTATGCTAACAGCCGTGAAATTTGTGCCTTTTGTTAGCATTATTATCATTGTTGTTATTTGATTCCTTTATATTTCTATGTTTTTAAAATTTCAAATCTGGGGTCATCATGCAGAGGCAGCCTTGGCCAACTTTACAATCATCTCCTGTTTGTGAAACTGATCAAACAAGGATCAAACGAGAACCTGACCATTTGACTATCCCTGACGATGGCACTGACGTTTGGGAAATTAATCCTAGACGTTTGAACTTTGAGAACTTGATTGCATCTGGGTCCTATGGTGATCTGTAAGTTTAATGTTCCCCTTGTTCATGCACTATTTGGAGATGTGTGTTCTTGCCTAAGCATCCGCTTGGTAGATTTTCTGTTGACGGACTCTTTCTCTTTTTGAATCAAATCAGATATAAAGGTACGTATTGTAGTCAGGAAGTGGCCATTAAAATCCTCAAGACTGAGCGAATAAATACGGATATGCAGAGAGAGTTTGCCCAGGAAGTCTTTATAATGAGGTAGGTGAAATCATGCCATGAAATTAACAGTTGTTGATTCATCATGTAGAATTGTTCTCTCTCTCTCTCTCTCTCTAACAGGGTTTTTTGGGACTTTCAGGAAAGTTCGGCACAAGAATGTTGTACAGTTCATAGGTGCATGTACTAAACCTCCAAGCATGTGTATTGTTACAGGTGAATACTAATAAAGTTACTGTTATTATATAGGGAACTTGACAGAGAGTTTATGCATTTATTTGTTTATTTATTTTTTTGGCTGAATAACAGAAGTCTAGTTTGAGTTCTAGTGTTAGCCATTAGGTTATGGCTGAGTGCAATATTTTCATAAGATTTTTTTTTTAATTTTTTTAATCTTCGTGCAGAGTTTATGTCTGGTGGAAGTGTATATGACTACTTGCATAAGAAAAGGGGTTCTTTTAAGCTCCCATCCTTGCTCAAGGTTGCAATGGACATTTCCAAAGGAATGAGCTACTTGCACCAAAATAACATAATCCATAGAGATTTGAAAGCTGCAAATCTATTGATGGATGAGAATGGCGTAAGTGACTCGATTTCTTTTTTTCCTTTTTTTTTAAATTTTTTTTCTAAAGCAGTTTCTATTTTCCTTGATTTCAATAAGGATACACAATTCCTTTTCCTCCTTATGTATCTTGTCTTAGTACAAATATTCCACAAAACAGATGTGTACAACTAAACTTCAAATTTTCTTTTTTATCTTACTGGATATCAAAGAAAGGAAGTAATAATCTCGATAAGGAACTACTCTACTTTATTAAAGCAGTTTTGTCCAAGAAAACCTGTATTTTTATCTTTAGTATACTTTTGCAGTTGGTTCTTTGATTATTTAAATGGACTGGCGGTTTCTTTTTCAAGTTCTAATCCGAATTCATTATCACCATTGTTTCTAATAATTTGTTCATATATATATATACACACACACACACACATACACGCACACATATATATTGCAAAATGAATGTTTTGACAAATGCCTATTCTGTTCGTCTTTGTCCAACACGTTTCAAACTTATGATAATGATTTACCTCTCAGGTTGTTAAAGTTGCAGATTTCGGGGTTGCTAGAGTGAAAGCTCAATCTGGTGTTATGACAGCAGAAACTGGGACTTATCGGTGGATGGCTCCTGAGGTGAGTATTCTTAAAATTTGTCTAATGTTTTTGTAAGTAGTGGTTTTTTTTTTTTTTTGGTCCCAGTAGAAATATAATAATCATCATAGGTTATATCAAATTCAGCGCCCGCTCCATAGGTCCAACCTTTTGATATGTTCTTTAATAGTGACGAAGCTAGAACATTTTGTTGGGGGGCTAATAACTATATAATGAGTAATTAGGGGTTATTAGGATAAAATTTTTCTTTTTAGGGGGGGGATTTTATATAAATTTTATTCAAAATTATAGGGTATTAAAAAAACAAAAGTAAGCCATCCCTAGGCCCTAGCTTCCTCCGTCACTGTTCTTTAAACGCTTTACTTTGAAGTTTGTATATGCTAAATAGTAGAGTGGTAATTGGCTTCATGATGATGACATGATGCACACTTATGAGATATTCAAATTTGTTTGACTTGATAATTAGTTTGATGGAATTTATAATTGGTTGGGTAACATAGACATTTGGTCAGTGTCACTGTCAAACTCAAGTTTCCTGGTCGCTAAAACGTTCCTTCCCATGCGACATTTCCTCAAAGAGTTTCATAAAAGACGGTTTCTGATCAAACAGTCATGTGAATAAAAGTCAACGGCTACAGCATTATTGTTGTGCCCGTTTCCTATAACTAATCTCATCGCTCAAATCGTACAGCATTATTCAGTTTCCCTGTCCTTAGTAAAGGCTTCATACTTTTTGTCATGAACGTTGCTCATCAAGTCATTTTTCTTACAACAGTTCTTTTGCATTGAAGGTCATAGAACACAAGCCATATGATCACAAGGCTGACGTTTTTAGTTTTGGAGTTGTGCTATGGGAGTTACTAACTGGAAAGGTACCACATGTCGACACGAATTCTATTTCAAAATGGTTGTTTCTCTTGTTACTTTGCGCTAAAACTATTTTCTCCTGTTTCAATTGGCAGCTTCCATATGAATACCTAACACCATTACAGGCAGCTGTCGGAGTCGTCCAATCGGTAAATAAACACGCTGCTAAACTAGTTTAATTTACCGTCCAGAACATGTTATTAGAAAAAATCTAGTGTTATCGGTCTAGTTTATGAGGTATATGTATATGCATATCACCTTTTTTTTTTTTTTTTTTTCACTTGCAGGGTTTACGACCTAATATCCCGAAGCACACTCATCCAAAGCTTGTTGAAATTCTTGAGAGATGCTGGGAAAAAGACCCAGCATTACGACCCGACTTCTCTGAGATTATAGAGATCCTGCAACCATTGGCCAAGGAGGTAAGCCTAGGCCTTACATGTTTCTTGATCCAGATGAAGTTCATTCCTTTGGCATAAATTCGCAGTGTTTTATGTTTATGTGGTGATTAACATTCTGTTAAACTCGTTTCTTTCGGTTTTGAGTCCGTTTAAGGTCTCACTAACTAAAAAGTCACTTCGACAGGTGGGAGATGAAGTAGAGGAACGACGTAAATCATCTTCGGGAAGATTCTTGTCCGTCCTTAGACGGGGACACTGAGGGACACACAGCAATAACATGAGCGTACAATTTATGATCCATGGGGGCTATTTTCCCAGCCATTTTCACATGACGACCATGTACAGGACAGTAATACATTCAAAGTTTACTTTTTTTTTTTTCTTATTCTCTTCCTCCCCTTTGATTTGTTAGCTCGTCCATTTTTAAATCGACCTTTTTCCCTTTTATTCGTAAATCAAAATATTATAGCACATATATTTATATGTTTATATAACAAAGGTGATGGTTTTGGATGAGCATTGTACACTCTCACATGATACCTGCGGCTTCATTATAAGAAGTATTGTTGACCAAAATTTCCTTGGACCAATTAGTGTGTGTGTATATATATATATATATATATTTTTTTTTTTTTTTTTTGGGTACTGATTTTAGCTCAATAAATTTGGTACGTCTCTTACCTTTTTTGCACATGTCAATTCTCGTGACCTTGCCCCCCGTTCATGGTTATTTGAATTTTGATGTTATTTTTCACAATTTTATTAAGAAAGGAGAACATGTCATAGATATACAAATTCCTTATTTGAAGAAATTCCATTTTCAGCGTCCCTTTTCACATTTGCTAGCTTACCCTACTTATTCAGGCCTAGCTAAAAAAAAATTGATAGAACGACGAATGCAATTTTGGGACTTTTTTCTTTCGTTTTGTTTTATTTTGTATGAAATAAGAGGATTTTTTTTTTCTTTTTTTCAAGGAATAGGAATTGAATCAAGAAGGTAAATGATGAAAGGAGATACGGGAATAGGCTTTAGTCGTAGCATGAAAGGGGATAAGGAAGACTCGAACTATCGAGCTTCTTTGAGCCCAACACGGCTTCCCAAGTTTTGTTTTTTGTTTTTTGCTTTTTGCTTTTTTTGATATGACGACAAAACTGCCAATCATATGCAGGACAAATATAATTAAGTCATGATTTTGATAACCAAGTTTCAATATCAGGAATCAGGGAATGTCACCATCATGCCCTAGGACAATTAAATTGTAGGATTGAATTATATATCTCAGCAATGTTAAACAACTTGATTTAAGTGAGTCCGAAAATAAGGGTCCGTTTGGTAAATGAGTTTGAGTTGAAAAAGTACAGTTTGAGTTGAAAATTATTGTTGACTTTTCAGAAAAGATAAACTTTTTCAGAAAAAAATAAAAACTGATATGAAAAAGTACAATTTGAGTTGAAACTCCAAACGAGACCTAAAAATAAGGTGGGTCTATATCCAGAAGTCCATATCTGCAGTTTCAAAGTCCTATATATAGTGTTTTTTTTTTTTACAACTCAATTTAGGTTTTTCAAACATGGATATTTTCTTAGAAAAAAAAACATGGATATTTTCTAATTTACAATATATAATTTTGATTATTATATATATATAATCATGTATTTTAGATGTTTTTTGTTGGTACCAGAAATCCTTGATACAATATCAGAAGAGATCACTTGATATGGTCAGCCTTGTGCTGTCGTACTCCAATTGGTTGCTTACAAAAGAGAAGTACCTCGGAGTAAGGGAGACACCAGTGGGATGCCTGTTAAGAATACTCCGATGTTTAAGTCAGTACAAGATACTGATGAGCAAGCAAGCAAAGAAGCAGAGTTTAGGCAAGGAAATTAGTACATACCTGAGTGAGTGATGCACTCCTTTATTTATAGGCATTTCCCACGGGTCCAGGTGCTCGGGTGACCTTGATAGGTCGTATTCCGAGTGGTTCCGACGGGTAGACATGCTCCGAATGTATGGATGTTTGACCTCCACTAGACGGATGCCACATGCTCTACCAGTTGGGTGATCGAGGGGACACGAGTACAAATATTAGTATTGGTATAGGCAACAAGTATTGTGTCAGTTCGGTCAGGTGGTGGAAGTTGGCACCAAAGCAGGAACAAGGACAGGTACTATCAATGTCTGCTTTTATACATTTATCAACAATTTAAGAACATCTAAAATACTTTATTTTTTTTTAATGAATTCAAAATACAAAATGTAAAGCAATAAATAACCCTTTCGAATAGTACATCAACCTCACACTACATTGTACATTCGAAGAAAAAAAAAAAAATTATCATTTGGTGCCATACACCACCTCTATTAAAGAGATATCACATCCCATCAAAACAATGAAAACAACCCAATCTTATTTCATTCGAATGAGGAGTTCAATTTCACTTACTTTATAATGAGGTCGACGCCACGTAATATATTAACCGAATAGAACTTTGGATTAGGGTTATTGAGCATTATATATGGACACATCTTAAGAAGAAAAAGGGGGGGAAATAAAAGAAAGAAGCAATATTCTTACCACTAGATCCGTGGTGAAAAAAAAAAAAAAAAAAAAAGTGCTTTTCTTTTACAGAAGATATTGAAATACAGGCGTGTAACTTATATCCTAATCCTACAAGACCACAACAATTCCCAGAGGAACACCTGATGCATTTTCTTTCTTGTTGTGCGTGCCTATCTTTGTCAAAACGTGTAACGGAACAAGCATAAATGTCCTTTCATTGAACTGAAACTTCTGGACATGACTAGATGAACGACATTTAAATGCTAAAGTAGGAATCATATAAAATATAATATATATAGTCTGAAAAAAAAAAAAATGTGGGCTTGGGATGTTGACAGCTTTTTATGAACAATGCCCCACAGAGGAACCAATGAATTGGGATTTTGGTGGGTTGAGTAAATGAAATGATACGTGTAAAATTATTATCATTTACTACGTATGCCTCACTATCATCCAGATTGTATTAATGCATATATATTAGACTATTAGTTATATTTTTCTGTTTAAGAAATTTTTATTGGTAATGCATATTTTTAAATATAGATCTAATAAAATCAAATTCATGTTAAAAAACAATTAAAATTTATAATTTAGAGAGCGTTTGAGATATGCGGGGATCAATAAATATCGTATCATTCAAAAAATGATAACATATAATATGATTTTTAGGAAATCAATATATGAGGAAATTCTTATCTTTATCTTATGGGAACATGCATCTTTGTGGTTGGATCTTGGATACGGACATATCAGTAAACAATTACCGAATGAAAAACAAAGTTATTTTAATGCTAACTAGAGCTGGCAAATGCCAATTTTCGCACGGTTTTGTTTCATATATGACATCTGTTATAAGGTTAAGGGAGAGCCGTAAAGTTTGGCTGAGTTTAGCTGTCTCTATGTCTTGTTCTGTTCTTCTGACATGGCATATATTTTTAGTTTTTTTTAACAATAATAAGAAGGAAATAAAATATGCAATGAAAAAAAAAAAAAGAAGAAGGGTGATTAAAAATGGTTTCCGCTTTAGCATTTTGTGGTAAACATTAAAAAATGAAGTCTTTTTTTTTTTTTTTTTGGTTAATAGAAAATGAAGTCTCTAGATTTTTTCTTATTTTCATTTAAGAAGAATAATAGTTTTTTCTTCTTTTTTTTTTTTGGAAAATAGAATAATAGTTTTAACGAATCTTATTTATGAAAAGAAAAATGAAGAATCTTTATTTTAACATTTTTCAGTTTTTTAGTAAAATTGCTTGGACCTCCTAGAAAGTTCTGTCTAGCCTCTTTCCTTTCCTTTTTTCAACTGAAACTAGCTCAGTTGGTTTAGTGAAACGTATAAATTATTTTTATTTTTAAAATATTAAGTTCAAGTCTCAGTAAATAATAATTTTTTCCCTTCAATATTTAGCATGCGTTTGGTGTTAAGATTTAGATTGTAGAATTTGGGTTTGAATTGATTGTGTGTTTATTGAAATGTTTGAATTGCTAGAGTTAAAAAGTATAAAAACTTGAAATGTGTTTGGAAAAAAAAAATCAATATAGAGTTTATTTCATTCGTCTCAAAATTCTATGTAATTAAAAAAAAAAAAAATCTCATTTGGACTTGTCTATGTTAAGTTATGAATTTTTAAAATTTGAGTTACAAATCTATATGAATAGTAAAGTTAAGAGAAAAAGACAAAAATCATATTATAATTTTAAGATTTGAATCATGATGGCAAACACATGCTGAGTATATATTATAATTTTTTTAAAGTCACGGATCCGGGATCTCCATACACAAATCCACAAAACACTTATATATACTCTATGAGATTAATATTCTTATTTCTATTAATTTTTTTTTTATCTATGGAGTGCTTGGAATTTCCTCTTAGAAAGAAAGCCAAAATCTACATATGTATATACAGAGTTTTTCTACTATCTCTCGAATAGGATGACCTCTTATTGTAACTTTTTTTTTTTTAAATAACTTGTAACAAACAATTGATTTATTTATAATTTTACATAAAAATGTGTGTAACATAATAACTTAGGGATAAATAGTATCATACTATATATAATTTTGTATAAATTTATAAGCAAGTCAATTGATTGTCATAAATTATTTAGAAGAAAGTTATATATAAGAGATCATCTCACTTGAGCGATAGTAGAAAAACCATGTATGCATATATGCATATATATATATATATATATAGGATATGTGTGTTGTTTGGCAGTTAGAGGTCCTGCAAGAGAGAAAGAGATGGTACACCCGAATAAGTTATATTCTAGCTTACTTTCTCTTTCATCAGCATCATTTATTATTGCATCTAGCGGTCCCAAACAAACTGCCATACATATCCAGTAAAAGGGCTGTGGGACACGAAAATAAATGTGTATATTTATATATATGTTATACAGTGAAGCTATAAAGCAACATCATATTTCTTGTTTGATTGACTTGCAAATTACGCTACACACTTTTTTTTTTATAATTAAAAAAGGGGAAATTACGCTACAGTCTTAAATACCACATTTCTGTCTTTTTCTCAAAACAAATGGAAAGAAAAAAAAAAACACGTTGCTGTCTTTTTCTCACAAAATAAAAAGAACAAAAAACTTAAAAAATCAGAAAAATCAAATATCACACATTAATGTCGGTCAACGACATTCCTTTTTCGTCCGTCGCCCACTCCTGTCCTACCATTTTTCCTTTCCTTATAACCGTTTTTTCTGCACTAGTTTGAAAAAATTAATATAATATAATATTTTATTTTTAATTAATATTTATTGTCGCAGTACACGTGTCGCATAGTTTCGCCCTTACGGTCTGCCGCGTAATATTTTAAACTCGAAAAAGTCAAAGAGCCTTTAGCGGGAAATTTTCTCACTGTGCTCATTACTATCTCGACACGCCGCCTATTTCCCAACAACTAAAGTTTAGTGTTACAGGTTGGTGACCGTGACGGTACTGAGGAGTCGTATCGGTGACAGACACGTAAACTGATTGGAGGAGCACAGTTGAAGTTCGACCGCTCACCGACCGGTCGTTTTAAACTTTGAGCATGTGTTGGGATCTGTGTCTTAACACAAATCATGAAAACCCGAGACATCTCTTGGTTCACCACTCCCAACCACTCCCAACTACGAACAATGCTAGTATTTTTGTTGGAGTGGAATGACTATTATACCCCTGAGCCTTTCGCAAAATAACACTTTCCCAAGCCAGTTCTAGACTGTTCTTTTTATTAGCGAAAATATAAAAAAGGAATTTTGTTATAGTGTCAGACAAATATATTCGACACTGTGTAATTTATGGTTACGGTATGAATAAAGCTAAGGGGCTAACGTGGATGAAAAAGATTGGAGTTATTTTATTTTATTTTAGTAAGATGAGTTCATCTTTTAATAAATGATTAGTCATGTAGGAGTTATCTCAGATGATATAAGATATTAGAGATACTCTTTAAATTTTACTCTTATGATATGATTATATAATTTAATGATATTATCACATATAATTTTATTTAAAAATATAAAATTTAAATTCATTATCTTTAATTAATTGTGTAATTTAGATCATTAACGATTTTAACTTAGTTTGCGTTTGGTTCGCTGGTTAAAGATGAAAATTTTAAGTTTGAGTTAGTTAATTTTTCAAAAATTAATTATAAATTTTATTGATTTTTTAAAAAAAGATTAAAACTGAGATAAAAAAATATAATTAAATTAAAATTAAACTTAAACGTCAAACATAATCTAAGGGGGCGTTTGACTCGTTGGTTTAACTCCAATTAAACTGTACTTTTTCATTTTAATTTTTGTCTTTTTCTGAAAAATCAAGAAAATTTATAACTAATTTTTAAAAAATCAACTAACTCAAACTTAAAAATTTTAACTTAAATCGTTTTACCAAATGTACCATTAATATAATAATTATCAGTAGAGTACATACATATATATATTTTTTTGGTCTTAAACTTCTAAAAAAACGAAAAGGTAAAGAAACATCAACACTGTCCTGCGTTAATAAACAAAATTCACGAGAACCAATAGAAAAAAGCTACTCTCGAATTGTGACTAGGAATGTAACTTTTAATTGAATCAAGTAAGTAGAAAAAGTGTCCCTTACCCCCACCCCAAATTTAAAAAAAAAAAGAAAAAAGGAGGAAAAAAAAAAAAGTGTCCCCCTTCCCTTGTGGAAAGGAAAAGGAAAAGAAAAAAAAAAAAGTTTTCTTAAAAATATATTTTCCCTTTTTAGCGTTAGTTTAAAATAACATTAATCTGGAAATTAGTAAAGGAAATTGTCAACTTTTCTTTAAACACTTTCATTTCCTTGGACTAGAAAATGCATCTCTTTTCTCGAGCCCATTTAGTAGAGACTTGCACGTCCCCTTTCCCTAAAAATAAAAATAAAAGATAACGGATGCTTTACATATTTACCCCCTTTTCAACGTTTGCTTTATTAAGTAACTTCCTTTTTAGACCCTAAAAAAAACTTAAGCGTTTGCTTTAATAAGTTCATGTTTCTCTACATATTTCATGCAAATAAAATTTTATTTAGGAATCAAATTTGAAACGAAAAAAAAAAGGACTATTTTTTCTTGAACCAATAAGTAGTAAAGTACCCTTTTTAATTATTTTCCCTTTTTAGAAGTTAGCTTATAATAAATAAGTTTACATATATGTATTCCAGCCAAAAAAATTTTTTTTGAGGGAAAAAAGTTTGCTCCCATTTTAAAACTTTTCTTGTTTTATTACGCACTGACAAGTGACATTTTTAACAATTGTCTGATTTTTTCTTTTTTCATTTACTTTTTGAGAGCAAAGGATGATGGCAGAATCGCAATTAAACTAGAAACCAGTGGCTATTCCACACGCATGGCACGAAAAAAAAGAAAAGAAAACAGAGTTCATACATGCCCACAAAAGTTCAACGCCAAAACCCATGCAATCCGGTCCAACTTTGCATAAATAAAGTTTTTTCTTCTCTCTCTCTCTCTCCGACCTCAGTCATCGGCGCCAATTGTTCTTCTCTGTTAGCCACTTCTTCTTCACTCTCATACCTCCTTTCTCTCTCTAACAAATATATATATATATATGTATATACAGACCTTCTTTCTCTTTCTCTCTCTAGAATAATAAATTAACGTTTAACAATCCCAGGTTTCCATTTTTTAATCCCTCATCAGCTACACGCGTCAAACTGATTTCCCTTTCTCACTTTAAAAATTCTTTCTAAATTTTCAAATTCATTCAAACAATAATTTTTTGAATTCGAGCCCCAGAAATTATTGGCAATAATTTATTCCGACAGTCGCTTTTTCTGTGTTGGCCGGTAGTATATAGATACAGTATATTTTTATATAATGGATTTCTCGCTCAGGAAGTCGTTTAAATCCCACGGCTCCTACAAGCAGGCGAAGAAGATCTCCGCCGGCGGAGGACATTCCAGCAACAGCCACGAGGAGCTTCCGATTCTCTCCGATCACGACGTTGAAGATAACGGTCACGACCACCGCTTCAGTTACAGCGGCGAGATGGGTGCCGCCTCCTCCAATAAGAACGAGGTCATCGTGAAAATTGACGGAGGCGGCGATTCCTCCGCGGCAGTCGGCGGGAAGTTTAAGCTGGAAAACAGAGCGAATGGCCCCGACGGGGATGGTTCGGGGGAGAGCTTTCAGTTTGCGCAGACGGAGGACCCGCCGTCGAGGCTGATAGGGAGTTTTTTGCACAGACAGAGGGCCTCCGGCGACATGACGCTCGATATGGATTTGGAGATGGACGAGCTCCGCCGCAGCGGCGGGGACATTGAGCGAGGGTACACGCCGACGACGGAGTCGCCGCGAAACTCGAGGTCGTCGAAGGATTTGAGGGTCTCGTTCCATCCGTCGCCGTCGGAAGCCGGGTCCGAGATCTTGCAAAACGACGCCGTGCGGCGCCGTTTCAAGGACCTTCGGGACGATAAAAACGACGAGTTTCAGAATCGCGACGCCGAGGAGGTTGTGAAGTGCACGTCGAACGCGTCGTACCAGCGCGACATTTCGTTCCAAAGAGGATCGACCCTCTTGCGGTTGAAGACCAGGTCCAGACTCATGGACCCGCCCGAAGAACCCGGCATGCGTTCGGATCGGACCCACAGATCGGGTCAGATCCCAAAATCGGGTCAGATCCCGAGGTCTGGGATGATTCCGAAGTCGGGGCAGTTGAGGTCAGGACTGCTCGGAGGATTGGACGAGGACGACGACGACCCGTTTTCCGATGAAGATTTGCCTGACGATTTCAAGAAGGCGAATCTCAGTGCCCTGACTCTGCTTCAATGGGCGAGTTTAATCTTAATAATCGGAGCTTTAGCTTGTACTCTTGCGATTCCTTATTTACGGAAAAAAGATCTGTTGAAATTGAAGCTCTGGAAATGGGAGGTTCTGGTTTTGGTTCTGATCTGTGGAAGACTGGTCTCCGGCTGGGTTATTCGGATAGTGGTGTTCTTCATCGAGAGGAATTTTCTACTGCGGAAACGGGTTTTGTACTTCGTCTATGGAGTCAGAAAGGCCGTTCAGAACTGTCTCTGGCTCGGCCTTGTTTTGATCGCTTGGCATTTGTTGTTCGACAGCAGAGTCGAGAGAGAGACCAGAAGCAAGGTGCTCAAGTACGTAACCAAAATCCTGATATGCTTTTTGATGGGAACTCTGCTGTGGCTTGTGAAGACCCTCATAGTGAAAGTCCTCGCTTCTTCTTTCCACGTTAGCACTTACTTTGATAGGATTCAAGACTCGCTCTTTAACCAATTCGTGATCGAAACACTCTCCGGTCCGCCATTGATCGAGATGTACAAGGCAGAGGAGGAGGAGGAACGGCTCGCCGATGAGGTTCAGCAGCTGCAAAATGCCGGGGCTACCATTCCTCCGGACCTCAAAGACACGGCGTTTCCGAGGACTAGCCGGGTCATCGGCAGTGGAAGGCTGTCCAAGTTGGGGAAGAGCCCGAGGCTGTCGCGGTCGCTCGGGAATGGCCGCGATGGTGGGGGGATCAGTATTGATCACTTGCACAAGCTGAATCCGAAGAACGTGTCGGCTTGGAAAATGAAGAGCCTGATGAGGATGGTTAGGCACGGCACTCTTACCACTTTGGATGAGCAGGTTTTGGATTCGACTCATGAGGATGAGTCCACCACTCAGATTCGAAGCGAGGTCCAGGCCAAGGCCGCCGCCAAAAAGATATTTCTGAATGTCTCTAAGCGAGGCTCTAAGTAAGCTCAACTACTTTCTTAATGCTGGTTTGATTCTATTTTGATCGATTTTCAAATATACATTGCTGTGGATGAGACATCAGACATGCCATAGATATGGACTTGGAATTCCATCAGCTATGTTTAGGATTTAGGACTTAGTATTTGTGTATCTTATTCACACGTTCACTTGTCATTTTGTGTCTGTCGCTTTCGTCTCTCTCTAGTCTGCTCCTCAATGCCGTTTTATAGGGATACCATTCAATTGGACGACGAAGCAACTTGATAATGTTGTCATTATTTTATTTTTTATTTTATTTTTCCTCTGATTATTTGATAAATTTGATGTTTATATAATTTTCTACTCCATTATTTATTTGGCAGGTACATCTACATGGACGATTTGATGCGTTTCATGCGAGAAGACGAGGCTATAAAGGCAATGTCTCTCTTTGAAGGAGCATCTGAGAGCCAAAAAATCAGCAAATCTTCCCTGAAAAACTGGGTGGTAAGTATTAGGCAACAAATCTCCTTCTTACAAAAATTCAATGAAAAGAAAAAGTTCCCATTCATTGTTTATAAAAGGGTAAAACGAACTATTTCTTCTATTACTAGTTTGATAATTAGGTGCATCTGTTCCAGGTCAATGCATTCAGAGAGCGGAGAGCACTTGCTTTGACACTAAATGACACGAAAACTGCTGTCAACACACTTCATCGCATGGTGAATGTAATAGTCGCCATTTTAATAGTTGTTATATCGCTTCTTATACTTGGAATTGCCACCAGCAAGTTTCTGCTGTTCCTAAGCTCGCAGCTAGTCCTTGTGGCATTCGTTTTTGGAAATACATGCAAGACCGCCTTTGAGGCTATTGTTTTCTTATTTGTGATGCACCCTTTTGATGTGGGAGACCGGTGTGAAATCGATGGAGTTCAGGTTACTTTCTATCTCCACTTGTGCTCTGTGTATTCCACGCTGATTGGCTTGTTCGTGTTTGGCCTAATTTGTGTATTAACAACAACTTTTCAGATGGTTGTAGAAGAGATGAACATCTTGACTACAGTTTTTCTGAGGTACGATAATACGAAGCTAATATTCCCAAACAGTGTTCTTGCAACCAAGCCCATCAACAACTTCTACCGTAGCCCGGACATGGGAGATGGAATCGAATTCAGCATCCACGTAGCTACTCCAGCTGACAAGATCGCCGCTGTGAGGCAGAGAATTGCAAAGTATGACTTGTGGAGACGGCATTTCCTTGCTTCTAAATGTATGTGTTGTTATGATATGCTCTTTCTACATACCGACTAATTTCGTGTTCCTCTTGTTGCAGTTACGTAGAGAACAAGAAGGAGCACTGGTATCCGTCACCGATGATTATAATGAAGGAACTTGAAGAACTAAACAGGGTGAGAATGGCGGTCTGGTTGTGCCACAGAATTAATCACCAAGACATGGGAGAGAGATTTTCTAGAAGATCTCTTCTGATTGAAGAAATGGTCAAGATTTTCCAGGAACTCGACATTCAATACCGTCTTCTTCCCATCGACATTAATGTCTGTGCCATGCCCTCCATGACACCGCCCGGGACCTCTACCACCCGGCTTCCCCCTCACTGGACTGCACCTACAAGCTGAAGAGTGGAAGGAAGGAATGACAATACTCGTTAGAGAAGGAAAGCATGTGAACCCCATTGGAGGTTCTGTTCATAAAAAGAGAAAATATGAATTCTGTAGAGAATTGAGAGAATCATTTTCGGTTTTAATTTTTTTTAGTCGGTTAAAATCTCCAGAGGAATTAACTGCTTTTAGTACGAACTGGAAAAGTTAAGGAGGTTGGTTTGATAATATTTGCTTATGCTTTGCATATTTAATTGGTTTATTGAATACTATAGTATGCAATCTATCTGACTTATAGAAATATACGGTAACAAATGCAACTGTTGTAGGTTAATGTTGTGAATAGTAGCTTTTTACTCTTTTTAACCCTTCAAATTTAAGTTTTATTTGTTTTGTGTGTATGGCATAAACTGTTTTTCCTTTCCTTTCCGGGAAAAAGTGACTTTATCAGGGGAAAGTTTTTCTCGTTTTCTTCCCCAGTTAGCTGTATGTATAATTTACAACTTTCAGGAACAGATTATTATTATTATTTTTTTTTGAAGGAACAGTTTTCTAATATTCTTGTCTTAAAAAAAAATGTTATTATTAGATAGGAATAGTGGGTTTGTTAAAAAAAAAAAAAAAGGATAGGAATAATGGGAAAGTGAGAATTTCATACATCTTTTTTGTTCTAGCTAGTAAAATTGAAATATAGTAAATATATATATATATAGAGGAAAAAATCACATCATTCACATAAAAAAAAAATCACATCATTGTAATAATTATGTATGATAAAACTTGAAAATCCATACTACATAATTATCCCAAAAAAAAAAACCTACATAACAATTTTATTTTAAAAACATTTTAAAAAACATTAATATACTAGAGTCACTTAATCTAATAAATAATTTTTTTTAATTTAAAAAAATAATCATTTATTATTTTTTAGATTTGATCAATCAGTGATTGATTATAAAATTTAATAATTCACGTTATAATTAATCAGTGATTGATTTACGATCAATCACTAATTAACTAACATGTGATCAATCACTAATTAATCATTTTAAATAATTGATTAATTATATAAAAAAATGATATTTTAATTAATTTTTTAAAAATTTCTGTCATAAAAAACTTAAAAAAAAAAAAAGGTTTCTTGAGCAGAAAGTAGAGAGTCTGCGATGGATGACACGTGGCACCAAAGCAATTGGGCCCAGCCCAATAGTTAAATGTTTCTGTCCAAAAAGCCCAAAGCAGCGTTGACGATTATTTGACCAATTAATGGAGAAGTGACAAATGAAATAAAATAAAATAAACTGACGCAAGCAAACAGAGCAGTGAGCACAGAGGAGTGAGTGACTAACAAGGAGTGAGAAAGTGGCGCGGTCTTGAGCAGTATAAATAGCAGAACCGGCACTTTTGAGTGGAGTGGGCGTGGCGGTCTGTCTGCGATTTCGAAATCGCGAGGGAAGAGAGAGAACTTAGAGAGAGAGAGAGAAAGAAAAGGGCATGAGATCATGGCGACCTTGTCGAGCCTCGTGCACGAGCTCCGAGAACGCATAGCAGCTTCCTCATCCTCTCCTCCTTCCAATGGCGGCGGCGCCGGCGACGACGCCCTCGAGACCAGATTCCGTGCCGTCCTTCCCAATCTCCTCCACACCTATGTCGTTCCCTCCCCTTCTGGTTCTCTCTCTCTCTCTCTCTTAAAACTTTTCCTTTGCGTTTGGTTCTCGGGAAAATTTGAAATGGATTATGCGCTTGCAAACAACCTGATTCTTTTCTTTCCATCATTTCTCTCACTGATTGCGTTTAAAGGAAACTGAAAATCTTTGTAATCTAAGTTATGTGTTTGGTTCGTTAGGGATTTCATTCTCTGCAATTATTTGTTAAAATTTTCATCAAAATTGAAATGGGGAAGGCAACAAGTTAGGAAGCTCTATCTCTCTCTCTCTCTCTCTCTCTCTCTCTCGTTTTATAGTCGGAAATTGAATATTTAAGCAATGCGTTTGATACTAAAACATGTATACATTCCTGTCAGATGTTGATTGAATAATCTTTTACTTATGCACAGCCAATGAGAGGGAAGTGATAGCTGTGTTGAAGCTTATTTCACACATTGCAAAGAATTTTTCTGGGGTGTTTTACCATGGGAAGGCCAGCACTATTTTACCTGTTGTTGGCCGGATACTGCCTTTCTTTGCCGAACCCGTCTTTCGGTAATCCATTCAACAACTTCTAATTGTTATACATCTACAGTAATGCGCACGCACGTACACACATATTGTTACAAGTTAGAGACAATGTCTGCTGTTATTACAGTTATGACTGCCCTTTGGAGATTAACATCTTTCATTTCAGTTCTCGGCATGGTGTGATTTTTGAAACTGTCGGATCACTTTTGTCTTTGCTTCGCACGGGAACGCGAGATGCTTACCGTTTGTTTTTTGCTGATGCCATGTTAGTTGTTGAAGGTAAGAAATAACTTGGTGACCAACTGGTTTTTAACTAGACGGTAAAAGTGCTGGCCCGCCTGAGTCTTGACACAATTTCATCTTCCAACTGCAATAAAAAAAATGAATCTCCCAAAAATTTTCGTGCTGCACATACTATTTCTCTGCATGGCATAAGCTAATATGCCTCCTTTTTTTTTTTTCCCCACAGATCTTTTCTATGTGGCATCAGGCTGTACTGACCAAGAAAGAACTGCAGAGCCCACTAGATTAACTTTAAGGTGTTTCTGTAAATCATTTAATTGGGGTTTTAATGATCCTGCTCATCTTGGTGATCTTCCGGTGGGTAACAAACCAGCAGATGGCAATGGAATTTTGATTAACCTTACAGGACAAGCTAGGTGGCAACCTTTTGCTACTTGGATGATTAGGCTTCTTTCTAAATGCCTAACAGAAGGAACTCTCTGTGTGGAGGGACTACTTAATGTACCATTTGTTATTTCTGCATGTTCTCTCTTATGCTATGGCGATGCGGATTTGCATATGGTAAGTGGCAGTTGCTTTACTTATCATTTTAGCCTACTAATCTATTCCATGACCTTGTTTATACGTTTTTTGGTTATCATTTTCCTGGTTTGTTAGAAAAGTATTTCATTTGCAAATTTACAGTTTTTTGACCACTTATAATTTTGTTGAAGGCATGTTTTGACTTTGCAAGCATCATTGCATCGGCCGTAAATTTTGACATTGTTCCGCATCAAAATTTGATCTTGTCGATATCCAATATATTGATGGAGGACAAAGAGGGGCTTCCTGTATTTAGGTATGCGTTTGGATTTCTGAAATATTGAAGCTCTTTTCTGGTAAACTGTCCTACTAAGATGTGCTACGGCCCGGTGAAAAAACCCAGGAATATGTAGGCTTTTTTTGGGGGTCAATACATTTATCTTGCCACTACTTACACTTTTGTTGCTAGACGATAATGATATGCCTACATGGATCTAGAAATTTACACAACCATTCATGCATGCGCTAATTTGCATGTCTATATGCATACATGTACGTACATACTAGCATTTGAATTATCACTCTTCTAGATTATTGATGTTTTAAGAAATTTCTACATTTGTATGTAATCACTGATCACATTTCAACTTCTGTTTCACCCACTTTTTGATTCTATGGTTGGTAATCATGGTTTCCAGGAGTTGAACGTTTCATTTACTACTGTGAACTATTTATGGAAAAAATATGATTTTTTTTTTGGGGGGGTTGAATGTCAAATTACTTCGTGTTCGTCGGATCTCAAGAGGAGCTCATTTGAACAGTATTATTGCAATTTTTTTTTTCCCCAAAGTATGCTGATAGTGTTGTTGTACTGCAGGAACGTAGTTTATGATTCGTCATTGGGTGGTTGCCTAAATGCAATATATTCTTGCTGTTCTGATGCTGTTGTCAAGCTAACAGCTGCTGATTTGGTAAATGTATTTCCTCAATCAATGAGGAGAACCAAAAGCCAGGAGCTTAAGGTTAATTTTAATGTCCATCCATCTTTATTGTTTTAGCGTAGTAATTCTTGTAAGCCATATATCGGTTCTCGATAGCCAACAAGTCTGTAGAGTTGATTTGCTGTGAGATATAAAAACAAATTTTTCCTTTCAGGTTGCACTATGCAGTGCATATATTCGAATTGCGAAAAGTTGTTCTCCTCGTGTATGGAGGCCACAGTCGCTTATTTATGCGCTTTCTACTCCAGAACCCTGCTTCCCCCTGATAGATTGTTTTCAAGTAGCTATTTCTGTACTTGGCCCTGATCTTGTTGGAGGGAAAATGACAAATTGTAAAAGCGTGGACTTGTTAATGTTAGGTGATGAATCAATTGGAAATTTGAGGGTTGGGGAAAAGAGACCTCTTCCGGTTATGGAGGCTTGCATGAGCAAACGAGTAAAGGTAGATGAGGGAACTATGCCTTCTGATGCTAGTAACCAGTTGGAGCAAATGTATAGTCACGTAGTTGCTTGTGAAAGAGAAGAAGACTATGCAAATTATATGCATACAACACTTCTTTCTTTTGTTGAACTTTTAAAATATCCTGCTATCAATCCCGATTCTATAAGACCAGATGTTGCATTAACGGCTCTAAGCATGCTTTGCATTGCCTTCTGTAAATATCCAGAGACCGATATGGCATTTAGAATCTTTCAGCAGATGTATTCATGGATTCCTTGGATATTGCAGCAGGTATTTAGACTTTTAATTGTGAGAGTGTGTGTGTGTTCTTTTCTTCCTTTCTTCTTCTTCTTTTTTATATGTTTGTTTTTTTCCCCCCCCCCCCCCCCCTTAAAAAAAACTCTCATTTTCACCTTCAGTTACCTTAATACACGTGTTTACATGATGCAGGCAAAGCAGGAAAGCCCAATCATACTTGATTTTTCAATCTTTCTCGAAGGAATTCATAGCATATTGCTTTTGCATAGTAAGTCATCAAATCTAACCTGGTCATTTAAGTTTCAGCGAAGTGGACCGAGGCAATTTTAACATTTTAGCTTGGTTCGCTTCTTGAAAACACGTGAACTTTGTACAACTTATACATTTATCCTAATTGAAGGAAAGTTACTTTAATGCAGTCTAGTAATGGGACGCAGATACAACCAAACGTGTCCATATGCATGTACTTGAATAGTAAATAATCAAAGTAAAATAGTCAAACATAGATGATTGAACATGTCCGTATGCTATCTGCCTCTTGATTCAATTTTCTCACAAGCATAAAGTCATGGTTTTCTGAGGTGCAATGAATAACTGAATTCTCATGCACAAGGTAGAAATAGGATTATGAATGCTATTCCAGCTTTTCAAGTTTGTGATCCTTGTCCTTTAATTGCTTCTCATTTTTCTTGTAATTTTTTCTAAGCGACTCTTGTGATGCAAATCATATGTTTATTTACTGAAAGACAAAAGTTAGAGAGGTAAGAATAGTAGTTTGTTAGTTTTTCCAGATGGTTGTCTTCCTTTGGGATGCTGTTAGAGGAGACTGTTCATTGCACTATTCCTTTCTCCAATATGGTTTCCACAACTACTAATGACTTTCTCGCAGAAGATTTGGCAGTTTAAATTTTGGATATGCTTCCGTTGCAATTTTTGACATCTACGGTCATTTATTATTTTGTAGATCCAGTTTTGATGGAGAGTAAGATGTTCACAAGTGAGGACGATACCGAGCTCATGTATGCATTGCTAAAGCTTCCATGGACCCATTCCGCGGTTGGTATTGAACGTAATTTTCTAAGGAAAACAAAATGCTTATCTGTTCAAGTTGCGAGTAAGCTTGCTGACAGCAGAAGTGAGTCTTGCCTGGAAGTGTTGGATTTGGGCCTTCATGATGAAGATGAAGAAGTTAGATCTGAAGCAGTAATTTCAATGCCACTGATTGTCTTGTGGTCTGGAATTAGAATGTTATCGCATGTATTAAGAAGGCTGGAGTAAGTAATAAATTTTATTTACTTGTTAGTTTTGCATATATAATTAATTGGAACTGTCTTATGAGTGCCATGGACGAGATTTAGTAAAGAAGAGTAATCAATGTTTAGAAACACCTCTAAAATTTTTTTTGCCTGAAACTTCACTTTGTACTTTTGGTTTGAGAGATTGCTCAGCACTCATCATGATTGCTGTCTCATATAATATTGTTGTTGTTGTTGTTGTTATTATCAGCTTTCTTTTTTTTTTTTTTTTGAACTTGGGGGTGGGGGACAACCTCATTATTAACATTATTATTATTATTACCATTATTATAGTTACTATTAATATTATTACTATCATCATCGTCATTATTATTGTTATTAAATATTTTTTTTGTGCTAATAGCCTTCATTATACTTGCGTAGTTACATTTTAGAATCCTGGAGACGACATAGTTATCTTCAATTTAGCATCAATAAAACGTAGTTCCTTGTTCCTTTGTGTGTGTGTGTGTGTGTGTAAAATGATCTGTACGAGGACTTCTATGATTCATTTATTACTTTCTCATTTTTTCTCGCAGATTCTTGGAAGGAGACAAACACGAAAAGCTTAAGAATGTTATTCCATTTTCTCTGGGTTATTTGTCGTGCCTTTATGGATCTTGTAATGCTACAGAGGGTCTAGAAAAAGGTGAATGCAAACTGTTTTGGAATATAGAAAATTGGAAACCTAATCAAACGGCAGATGATTTACTGCAAGGATTTTGGTGTTCAAAGTGTAAGAGATGTAATCAATGCATCAACAGGCAGAGTTCAAAAGTTATAGCTCGGCATGATACTCACAGCAGGCAAATCAGTATGGATTCTGATTTCAGCCTTTTAAGGAATCTGTTTTTCAAACTTCTTTATGATGAGTCACCAGAAGAGGTCCAAGTTTCTTGTGTGCAAAATATTCGAAGGATTCTTGTACATGAAACCACTGGCAATTTGATCGGAAGGGGTGCTGAATGGATTAGATGTGTCGACTATTTATTGCTTCACAGAAAAAAGGCTGTAAGGGAAGCATTCTGCACTCAGATAAGTTCATTCCTGGACGATTCTGTTTTGAGTTATATATTTTGTGATGAGGACACACCAAATAAAAGTAAAGAACACAAGTTTATGGATATCATCAAACATGCTTTTGCAGCTGCTGAAGATCCACAATTATTTGAGACTCTCATGGAATCTGCGGCAGAAATAATGGTTGGAGTTGATATTTACAGTCAGTTTTTCTTATTTTCTCTTATCTTATTGGTCGATCAGCTTGATAATTCACATGTGACAGTGCGAACAAATGCATCAAGGCTAATTCACAAATCTTGCTACTTCCATCTTAGAGGAGGCTTTGAATTAATCCTTTCAAAAGTTGTTCGTGTTCGAAATGAACTGTTTGATTATTTGTCGGCGAGGCTCTCCAGCCGCCCATTAATGATCAGAGAGTTTGCAGAAGCTGTTCTTGGTGTTGAAACTGAAGAACTTGTTGAGAAAATGATTCCTGTCGTTCTCCCAAAGCTCATTGTGTCTCAGCAGGATAATGACCAAGCAGTTGATACGTTACATGAGTTAGCCAAGTGTTCGAACACTGATGTGGTGCCTCTGACAGTTAATTGGCTACCTAAAGTGCTAGCTTTTTCTCTCCACCAACCAGATGGCCAAGATTTGCTCTCCTCTTTGCAATTTTACCAAGCTCAGACCGGTTCTGACAAACAAGAAATCTTTGCAGCCGCTTTACCTGCACTTTTAGATGAACTCGTATGTTTTTTGGATGGAACTGATTCAGATGAAATAAGTACAAGGTACATAGTTTATATGAATTCATAATAATAATGATTAAGTATATTACAGTTAACAAAGTTGATATTCTACTTGGTTTTGCTCTCATACAGGTTCTGGATATGTTTCATTTTGTCTGTATACAAATTATAATCTTTCTGTCTCCCATTAGCCTTATCCTGTGGAATCTATGCTAGAAAATATACCATCTATTTGACCATCATTAGGCTAAGAATTAAATTTTTTTTTCCCCATCGGTTTCCAGGCTAGCTAGAGTACCTGAGATGATAAAAGAAGTTGCTAGGGTTCTAACTGGTGGTGAAGATCTCCCTAGCTTTTTGAGGAATCACTTTGTTGGCCTTCTTAACAGTATTGATAGAAAGATGCTCCACTCAGAGGATTATTCACTGCAGAAACAAGCTTTAAAACGTATTGAGATGCTGATTAAGATGATGGGTTCACAACTTAGTACTTATGTGCCAAAACTCATGGTTCTTCTTATGCATGCTATTAATAAGGAACCACTCCAAAGTGAGGGTCTTAGCTTATTGCATTTTTTCATCGAGCAATTGGCAAAAGTCTCACCATCTAGCACCAAATATGTAGTTTCTCAAGTATTTGCCGCTCTCATTCCCTTCTTAGAGAGAGACAAAGAAAATCCTACAACTTACCTGGAGAAAGTGGGAAAAATATTGGAAGACCTTGTGCTGAACAACAAAGTTATTCTAAAACAGTATATCTGTGAGTTCCCTCCACTGCCCAATATTCCAGCTCTATCAGAAGTCAATAAAATTATACAAGAGGCTCGTGGGTCTATGACATTGAATGATCAATTGCGAAATGTTGTTGAAGGTCTGAATCATGAGAACTTAAATGTGAGATATATGGTAGTGTGCGAGTTGAGCAAGTTACTAAATCTGAGGAGAGAAGAGGTTACAGATTTGATAACTGCCGAAGGTGCCAGAAATGTGGATATTTTAAGCTCTTTGATCACGTCCTTATTAAGAGGATGTGCAGAAGAATCAAGAACTGTGGTTGGACAGCGGCTAAAGTTGGTTTGTGCTGATTGCCTTGGAGCTCTTGGTGCAGTTGACCCTGCAAAGGTGAAGGGCTTTTCATGTGAACGGTTCCAGATTGCATGTTCCGATGATGATCTCATCTATGAGTTAATACATAAGCATCTTGCCAGGGCTTTCCGAGCTGCACCTGACACTATTATTCAAGACTCAGCTGCATTAGCGATACAGGAGCTGCTAAAGATTGCAGGTTGTGAGGCTTCAATGGATGAGAATGCTGCTGCTTGTATCTCAGAATTACTCAAGGATAAACCTACAAAGCCTGCTGCATCAAGGACTAAGAAAGATGGTAACGTCGAGATAAAGAGGGGTCAGATATTGTGGGATAGATTCTCTAGTTACGTTAAAGAGATAATAGCGCCTTGCCTAACTTCTAGATTTCAACTTCCAAATGTTGCCGATTCTGCATCTACTGGCCCCATTTACCGGCCATCTATGTCATTCCGAAGGTGGATATTCCATTGGGTAAAGAAGCTGATGGCACATGCTACAGGTTCTCGTGCAAGAATTTTTAATGCATGTCGAGGAATAGTGCGTCATGACATGCAGACAGCAGTGTATCTGCTGCCATATTTAGTTCTAAATGCTGTTTGCCATGGAACTGAGGAGGCACGACGTGGCATAGCAGAAGAAATCCTGTGTGTTCTTGATGCTGCAGTATCAGAAAGCAGTGGGGCTACTGTTCACGGAGTTAATGGTGGGCAAAGTGAAGTCTGCATTCAAGCTGTGTTCACTCTTCTTGATAATCTTGGGCAATGGGTGGATGATGATGAACAGGTTCTGGCTCTTGACCAATCTGTCCAATCATCATCTTCTAAGCAACAAGCATCAAAGCCAAAGGATGAATCTCAAACTTCTGTAATCAATCACGACCTGCTCATTACACACAGTAAATATGTTTCAGAGCTTTTGTGTGCAATCCCAAAGGTAACACTTGCCCGGGCCTCCTTCAGATGCCAGGCTTATGCAAGGTCTTTAATGTACTACGAATCATATGTGAGGGGAAAATCAGGCTCTTTCAACCCTGCAGCTGAGAGAAGTGGCATTTTTGAGGATGAGGATGTTTCGTACCTAATGGAAATATATAGCTGTTTGGATGAGCCTGATGGTCTATCTGGTTTGGCATCTTTACGTAAATCAATGAAACTACAAGACCAGATTTTAATAAGCAAAAAAGCAGGTAATTGGGCAGAGGTTCAAACTTCTTGTGAACAAGCTTTGCAAATGGAGCCCACTTCAGTACAGAGGCATTCAGACGTTGTTAACTGTTTACTCAATATGTGCCACCTTCAAGCCATGGTTACTCACGTTGATGGTTTAGTTTCTAGAATTCCCCAGTACAAAAAGACGTGGTGCATGCAAGGCGTTCAGGCAGCATGGAGACTTGGCAGGTGGGACTTGATGGATGAGTACCTTAATGGAGCTAACGAAGAAGGTTTACTCTGTAGCAGCTCTGAGAGTAACGCCTTATTTGACTTGGATGTTGCAAAGATTCTCCAGGCAATGATAAAGAAGGATCAGTTTTCAGTTGCTGAAAAAATTGCCTTGTCTAAGCGAGCTTTGATTGCTTCTTTGGCTGCTGCGGGAATGGATTCGTACATGCGGGCTTACCCATTTGTTGTGAAACTTCACTTGCTACGGGAGCTGGAGGACTTTCACACTCTTCTTGTCAATGAATCTTTCTTGGAAAAATCATTTCAGGTGGGCGATCTGGGATTTTCAAAAATGATGGAGAACTGGGAAAGTCGTCTTCAGTTTACACAGCCATCACTGTGGGCAAGGGAGCCTCTGTTGGCTTTCCGAAGGATGGTTTTTGGTGCCAGTGGTCTTGGGGCTCAAGTTGGCAGTTGCTGGCTTCAATATGCAAAGCTTTGTCGCATGGCTGGTCATTATGAGACAGCAAATCGAGCAATCCTAGAAGCCCAAGCTTCAGGTGCACCTAATGTCCACATGGAGAAGGCCAAACTTTTGTGGAGCACCAGGAGATCTGATGGAGCCATAGCAGAGTTGCAACAGTCGCTTTTGAACATGCCTGTGGAGGCTGTAGGATCTGCGGCAGTATCGTCTATTTGTAGTCTTTCACTGGTACAGCTGAATGCACCACCTTTAGTGTGTGATACTCAAAGTTTGAATGAGAATCGGGATGTTGCAAAAACCCTTCTCCTTTATGCTAGGTGGACCCACTACACCGGGCAGAAGCAGAAAGAAGATGTAATAAGTATCTATTCCAGGGTGAGGGAACTACAGCCCAAATGGGAGAAAGGATTCTTTTACATGGCTAAGTACTGTGATGAAGTGCTTGCCGATGCTAGGAAACGTCAGGAAGAAATTTCTGAATCAGGTCCCAGGATGATACCTTCAACTGAGAAACGTTGGTGGAATTATGTGCCGGATGTACTGTTATTCTACGCCAAGGGGCTTCACAGGGGTCACAAGAATCTCTTTCAAGCACTTCCAAGGTTGCTAACCCTATGGTTTGACTATGGGAGTTTTTATCAAAAAAGTAGTGGGTCGTCCAACAAAGATCTGAAAGGTGTCCAGACAAAGGTAATGCTTGTTAAAAGTCAATCGTGCCAAGAAGGGCTTTTACCCAACAAACACACAAATCAAATAGAGGACTTTTCTTTTGATCTGTATTGGAATTTTGCAGTTTACTTCTTTGTTTCTTATACTACGTTTTCTTACTTACTATGGCAGGTAATGAGTATTATGAGAGGCTGTTTGAAGGATTTGCCAACATATCAGTGGTTAACTGTACTGCCTCAGTTGGTTTCTAGAATTTGCCACCAGAATGAAGAAGTTGTTCGATTAGTGAAACACATCATCACCTCAGTTCTTCGAGAGTACCCGCAACAAGCCCTATGGATTATGGCAGCAGTTTCAAAGTCCACTGTTCCTTCTCGGAGGGAGGCAGCTGCAGAAATTATACATGCTGCACGAAAAGGGTTTAGCCAGGGAAATGGTGGCAACAATTTGTTTACTCAGTTTGCTAGCCTGGTAGATCATTTGATTAAGTTATGCTTTCACGCTAGTCAATCAAAATCAAAGACTATTAATATCGCAACCGAGTTCAGTGCCTTAAAGAGGATGATGCCACTGGGAATTATCATGCCAATTCAACAATCTCTTACGGTTAATCTGCCAACTTCAGATAAGAATCTCAATGACTCACTAACCTCTGATATCTTTTCTCTGACCGATCTTCCTACAATATCAGGAATAGCTGACGAGGCTGAGGTTCTTTCATCACTTCAGCGACCTAAGAAAGTACGTTTTGAATAGTTTCAGGAAATGAGTGATTCACTATAACGTATTTCAGGAAACAAATCCTCCCCAATTATTTCTTTGTTCATAATTCTTGTTTCATGTGTACAACAATTTAATTAGGAACTAATTTGGACATCCTGCTAATTTATTTTGTCATCTCTTGCCCATGTCCTGTAGGCTGTCCTGATTGTTGTTATGATTATTGCAAAGGTTTTTTTGCTTTATTTATTGATTAATCTATCTTTTGTGGTTCAGATTGTCCTACTGGGCAGTGATGGCATGGAACGTCCATTCCTCTGCAAACCCAAGGATGATCTAAGGAAAGATGCCCGCATGATGGAGTTTACTGCAATGATAAACCGTTTATTGTCAAAATACCCAGAAAGCCGTCAGAGGAAGCTTTACATTCGCACCTTTTCCGTTATACCTTTGACAGAGGACTGTGGCATGGTAGAATGGGTGCCTCATACTCGTGGACTTCGGCATATACTTCAAGACATATATGTTACCTGTGGAAAGTTTGATAGGCAAAAGACAAATCCTCAGATTAAACGGATTTATGATCAATGCCAAGGTAGAATGCCAGAAGATGAGATGCTGAAGAGCAAGATTCTTCCAATGTTCCCCCCGATTTTCCATAGATGGTTTTTGACCACTTTTTCCGAGCCAGCTGCTTGGTTTAGGGCACGGATTGCTTATGCACATACTACTGCTGTGTGGTCAATGGTCGGACATATTGTGGGACTTGGTGATAGGCATGGTGAAAACATTCTTTTCGATTCTACTACCGGTGACTGTGTTCATGTTGATTTCAGTTGCTTGTTTGACAAGGGCTTGCAGTTGGAGAAGCCCGAGCTGGTTCCGTTCAGGCTGACTCAGGTGGGAAGCACGTGGTGCTGGAAGTTTTTCATAGTTTATTGTAGTTGTCGAGGTTTTCAATTGTCCTCTTTTTATTGGTGAAGCACTCAGTTTTTACCCGACTAATTGCTGATGACTGATTTACATGCATGTCGTGGCATTGAGAATTCTGCCACTAGTTTAGTTTCTATTATACATGTTGACATACTTTAGTTCAATATGTAATCATAACCCAAATTTCAGTTTTTTCTGCATCGTAGAGTTCTTATCATCTTGGGATTAATTTCATGGACTCTGTTGTCGAATTTTGCAGAACATGATTGATGGCTTGGGGATCACTGGTTATGAAGGAATCTTCTTGAGGGTCTGTGAAATCACACTTTCAGTGCTGAGGATGCATAGGGAAACTTTAATGAGTGTTCTCGAAACTTTCATTCATGATCCTCTGGTGGAATGGACAAAATCTCAAAGATCCAGTGGGGTAGAAGTTCAGAATCCACATGCGCAGGTTTGTATCTCTGGGATCTCCTCTATTATTTCTTTATATGAGCTTTCCGTAAAAGAAAATGTGTGCCTAGATTACGCATGAACAAAAAATTTGAAGATCTTTAGTTGATTTCAAATTGAATGAAATTGCTTGTGGAATAACTGCTAAAACAGGCTTTGCTTGATGCTGCAGAGAGCCATTAGTAACATTGAAGCAAGGTTGCAAGGAGTTGTAGTTGGTGTTGCTGCAGCTCCTTCTTTGCCTCTGGCCGTTGAAGGTCAGGCCCGTCGCTTAATTACTGAAGCAATCTCACACAAAAATCTTGGTAAGATGTATATATGGTGGATGCCATGGTTTTGAAAGTCAAATGAGTTTGGAGGGCCATCCTGCGTCGAGTCGAAGCAGCATCAAAATTTGCTTCTATTTACTGATTGTCTGCCTCATCAACTATATCAGTTCGGTGGGACTTTTTTGGTGAGCTTTTGCCTACTTTCTCGCTGTGGAAATCAAGGAGGGCATCGTACTGCTTCATAGTTCTGCTTTCCAATCCGTCCTCTAAAAGTTCAAGCCCGAAAGATGTAAATCAGTTGGTTTTGGCTAGAGAAAAAGGATGTACAGAACAGAAAAATGGTAGTGTTAAATGTATTTGATATTCTGTTGTGGGGAAGAAATTGTAGAAGGAACAGCCGGGAAAAACAAATGGGCAAATCACAATACATACAAGATAGTTGATTTGTTATTACTTATAGTGACTAACAAATTGACAAACATTAATTTATATTTGCTTTCTTCATTATTTTGCTTTAAACTTATTGAATGCATTTTTCTTAGTGACGGGATTTTCTATTTTTGTTTGCTTAGAATACAAAAGCATAGGACGAAACTGCTCTATTAAACTCATAATTGGCGTACTCTTTTTTATCTTGTAGGTGGAGGATTGAGACATGACATGCCATATGACACCTTCCTTTCGCAAATCGGGTGAGGACCAACACATATCTCAAGTCAAAAATTAGGACCAGCAACTATAGAACCAATGGCAGATACCCGTTCTCCTTTGGACTCGGGCTCTCCGGAGTAGACATGGCTTTGACGGATTCAATTGTCCTTCCTCGATCAGCATAACCAATCTTTCACAGTCCTTCCTTTAGCAAGGAAACATCCAGCGTTTTTTCTATCAATTTTCATTGGACTTCTCATCCGAACCATCATCTCTTTAACTAAGATTTTCACTGGCGAAACCCCTCTGACATTGCTATGCTTCCCTGATCCACAAACAACCACAACCTCCACTGGCATTACATGGTTTCCGTCATTGAACCTGCGTCTCATCTCCTCCATCCATTCTAACATTATCAAGTAGGCCGATCCCAAATGCATTCCATGCAAATCCAACTTGACCCCAAAAGAATCCCACACCAACACCTCCTCCAAAACGCTTGACCCGACTAATTCCCTAACCAGCAGACCTTCATCACCTCCTAAAGTCGCATTCAACTCCTCCATGGAAAGTGGAATTTCCTTCAAGTTTTGTAGCATCGCCGCTATGGTTGGGCACCAATTCAACACTGAATTATATGTCCTGATGGAAAAAGGAATGCTTGAAGTAATCATTTTTTGAAGCCACAGGACCATTTGGTGAAGCTCATTATGGGCTCCATACGACGAGACAACCATATTCGAACAAATTGTGTCAATTTCAAGCCCTTCATTCTCCATCTGGTGCACGGTTCTGAGCATGTCTTCCCACAATCCCAACCGTCCATAGCCGTAAACCACAGACCTAAACTCGAAAACCGATGGGTTTAAACCTGTACTTCTCATCTCCTCCATCAATCTCTCAGCTTCACGAGGCCGATCCATCGTGCATAATCCCCCAACCATCGTCTCAAATGCTCGGCGTTTGACGTAAGCAGACGAAGAGTCGCGAAGAAGCTGATACAGACAAGTGTAGGAGCTATCAAAACCGTGCTCCGAACTCTGCTTAGCGTGTGACTCGACCAAGCTGCAATAGAACACTGCAAGCTCTCGTTGTCGATGGGACAATTTCGAAACTGCTTCGGCAATTAAGGCTTCCGCTTCGCTGTACTTTTCCTGTTTATCGAGCAACGCCGCGAGGGCTGCGACTAATTTGGGGCTATACTCGAACCAAGATGCCTCTCTGATCTTCGAATACAACTGTAACCAAAATAAAAAAAACACTGATCTTTAGACCAAAGAAACTTTTAAATTCCAATATTAGAAAGTTGTTTTTTCAAGTGACTATATATATATATATATATGTTACGTGGAGGGAATGGGGAGTGAGGTGGGGGTGGGTGGTGTCGGGAGAGAGGAGGTGGGAGAGGGCGTTGAGGGAGATGGACTTGGGGGAGCTTGAGACGAATTTGCCGATGAGCTTGTTGGCGGCGGAGGGGTTGCCGGCGTTGAGGGAGAGGGTGGAGAGGAACCGGTGGCCTTGTTTGGTGAGAGCGCATTGGATGAGAGATGCTGCTGAGGGTGGTTGGAGCTGGTGGTGGTTCCATGGCTGATGAGCTAGTGGGAGAGATAACCCGCATGTCATTTGGCTCAGCAGCTGAGTTCAAGTGTCAGCTGTCTAATGCCCTTGGCTCGTTGTCTTGTCTTGGATTTTGTTTGGCGTCTCTCTCTCTCTCTCTCTCTCTGCGGCTTCTGTGGGTGATTCCACTCTGAAATGGGCTCTTTTATCCCTCGGGTTGAGAAGTAAGCCCATGTCTCCGGTCGGGTGGTAACCACTAACCAGGCAGATGATTCAAAATGTGGTAACCTTTATGGCTTACTGAAACCTAAAATGGTTATATTTTTGGAATGGTAAGAACCTTTTCCCTTTTCTACCAAAAAAAAAAAAAAGAAAGAATATTCTCCCTTATATGTAGATTTTTTTTTTTTAGTGTCTTATATGTAGATTTTAATTGTTATTGAATTTATATTATAATTAAAACATTGCTTAACTCATCAAAATCTATGTTAAATATAAGAATATATCCAATGTCTCTGTCAATAGTACATAACTTATATGCATCATAGAAGAGTGTTAAAAATAACATAACTCCAATATTAATTTCTAATGACATTTTTCTTGTTTGTCATCGTTATCAAGTTTTAAAACTTGTAAAATAATCTACTAATGTTTATATAAGTTAAAAATGAATATAAAATGAACAAAAAAAAATCAAGACACTAATCAATACAAATCAAATGTTAAATTTGAGATAAATATTTAGTGACAAATTTATCACAAGCTTTTATTATCATCTCAGTATGTCATCAGAATTATGAAAAGTGAGCGTACGCCGTACGGTTACAAAATTAGGTATAAAACAAAACAAAAAAACAAAAAAACAAAAAAAATATATGAACAAGAGATTTATGAGTAAATGACTTTTTAAGAAGTATTTTAATAAACGGCTATTAAAAGAATAGTCATTTTATAAAAAAAAAAAAAAAGTTCATCAGTTAAATGTTAATAACTAATTAACCAGTATTAATATATATTTCTAACTGATTTTATCACTAATTAAGAGATTTTTTAAAATTAAAAGTTTCAATTATTTATTTAAACAAGTGATTAAGAACTAAAAATTTGTCTAATTTTTCTTATAAACAACCCAACAAATAAAAAAACAGGTTCTCTTAAAACTTTCATTACCTATTTTACCAATGCGTCATGCAGTCAAGCTCGGCAACTTCAAGCGGCCAATAATCTTGCAAAGTTTTCCGATTGGTCATGGCTTCTTCATCGATGGGTGACGCGACGACTGCACGCAAGTAACTGCAGTTTCATCCAGTTCCTAATGGCAGATTCCAAACATAGTATACATATTCTTCTTTTTCCTTATACAGGAATCAGCTTTGCCGATTACTGTTTGTAGTTCAAAATCCCAATTGCCCAGAAAAAGATTCATCACTCTCCTTCAATGACCAATGTAGTGATTCGTCTGAGGACGTCGCTGAAGGGCACTGCAAACGCCGTCATTTCGAGGCTCACAAGCATGCCTTCAAGGCGGCTCTGTCAGCGTCCGGTCACCATCTCCATATCCCAGAGAGCGTTCGCAGCGTTCTGTCGTTTTGCCTCAACTTCGAAACCCGAAAGTTTGGCTCCCAAGAGAAACCAGGACTTGAAATCATTGAACAAAAAGATCTCAAATTTAATCCGAAGTGGTCGGATTGGCGAAGCGAGGGAGGCGTTTGATGGAATGAAGCACCGAAACGTTGTGTCGTGGAACTCAATGATGACTGGATACGTGAAACGCAGGGAGTTAGCAAAAGCACGCCAGTTGTTTGATGAAATGCCTGAAAGAGACGTCGTGTCGTGGAATTTGATGATATCTGGATATATGTCTTGTAGGGGAAGTAAGGATATGGAGGAAGGTAAAAAATTGTTTGATCAAATGCCTGAGAGAGATTATGTTTCTTGGAACACGATGATTAGTGGGTATGCCCAGAATGGGAGGATGTCTCAGGCGTTACAGCTTTTTAATTCCATGCCGCAGCGGAATGTTATCTCTTGGAATGCAATTATGAGTGGGTTTTTGCAGAATGGGGACGTGGTGTGTGCTATTGATTTATTTGAGAAAATGCCTGAGCATGACGAGGCATCACTTAGCGCGCTAGTTTCGGGTCTTGTTCGAAATGGTGAGTTGGATGAAGCTGCAAGGATTTTGCTTGAATGGGGCAAATGGTATGATGGAGGAGAAGATTTGGTGCATGCTTATAATACACTCCTTGCTGGTTATGGTCAGAGAGGTAGGATTGAGGAAGCAAGGCGCTTATTCGATGAAATCCCGTCTTATCATGATGAGGGGAAAAAATACAATAAGAGGTTTGAGAGAAATGTGGTATCTTGGAATTCCATGATTATGTGCTATTTGAAAGCGAATGATGTTGTCTCTGCCAGGCAACTTTTCAACCAAATGACACAGCGAGATACATTTTCTTGGAATACCATGATTACTGGATATGTTCATATGTCAGATATGGACGAGGCCGCTAACCTCTTCTGGAAAATGCCAAACCCCGATGTGCTGACATGGAATTTAATGATCACGGGGTTTGCGCAGATTGGTAGTTTGAAAGTTGCTCATGATTTTTTTGAGAGGATGCCACAAAAGAGCCTGGTTTCTTGGAACTCCATTATAGCTGGATATGACAAAAATGAGGACTATAAAGGGTCAATTACACTATTCACCAAGATGCAACATGAAGGAGAGGGACATGATCGTCACACTTTATCTTCACTTCTCAGTGCTTCAACTGGTTTGGTGGATCTGTATCTGGGAAGGCAGGTTCACCAGCTGGTAACAAAGACCGTCGTTGCAGATGTGCCAATAAACAACTCCCTCATAACCATGTACTCGAGATGCGGGGCAATAAAGGAGGCGCGGATCCTATTTGATGACATGAAGCTGCACAAGGATGTAATTTCATGGAATGCAATGATTGGAGGCTATGCATCTCATGGTTTTGCTGCCGAGGCTTTGGAACTTTACCAACTGATGAAACACCTCGAAGTTCGGCCTACTCACTTAACATTTATTGCAGTGTTGAATGCATGTTCACATACAGGATTAGTGGAAGAAGGTCGAAGGCAATTCGAGTCGATGATTAGTGAATTTGGTATGGAGCCACGCATTGAACACTACGCCTCCCTTGTGGACATCCTTGGCCGGCATGGGGAGCTTGGCGAAGCCATGGATTTGATCAATAGAATGCCGTTGAAACCGGACAAAGCAGTTTGGGGAGCATTACTAGGTGGCTGTAGAATGCATAACAATGTAGAGTTGGCTCAATTTGCAGCTCAAGCTTTAATGAGGATTGAACCAGAAAGCTCAGCTCCATATGTTTTGTTGTACAATATGTATGCTGATGCGGGACAATGGGATGATGCAGCCAAAGTTAGATTGGCCATGGAACAAAATAATGTCATAAAGCAACGAGGATATAGTAGGGTGTGTGAAATCTAAAATATTTAAAAGGGATAAGTAGGAGAATGCCTTTTTTGAAAAGCATTTAATTTTTAATAAAAATGTCCCAATTTGATTAAATTAAAAAAATGACTATTTTCTTCAAATGGTCAATGATCTCACACTGATTTGATGGTTAGTTATTGATTGACCAATATCAATTAGTGTTTAATGATTTATTCGTTAATCAATAATTGATTTGGTGGACAAATATGAATTTACCGTATTTACATTGCGTCAATCATTTTATACCAACAGATTATTTCCCTAAAAAGACTACTTATTATTAAAAGAAGTGGCTAAAATCGATAACCTCACTTATCTTTTCTATATACAAGTAGTGACATTGTTTTAAGAATTGCCCGGAATATTCCTTGTGTAGAAGCAGTGACGAGACAAATTTGTGGATTTGTGCTCATTTTGTTGATTACTTGTTCCCTTCTGTTTGCTCTTTCTCAGAAATTTCTTGTGCTTTGAAATATTTTTAAACATCTCTGCAAGAATAAATATTAATTTGCTCTGTTAACAATTAAATCCGTCATCAAACACATATTGTTTGAAATGTCCACTACTTTTGCATCATTGAAAAACGATATATGTAAGATAAATGGCCAAGTGTTTAGAGCACAGGCAGAGAAATCATCAAAATCACCACATATTTCTATAATTGTCGTTTATCAAACAAAACGGCATGTCGTTTTAATATTGATTAGACCAAAAAAAAAAAAAAAAAAAATCCTAATAACTTGTTCAAAACAAAAAATTTCTATACGAATACTTCTTGTCGGCACTCACCACCACCCACTCCTCCTCTGCTGTCATTTTCCCAAACCGTAACGCCCCTGCTGCTCCGCCGCAGCTGCCACACGTTCTCCTCCTCTCCGCGCCGGAGTGAGAGTGAGTCAAAAAAGATTTTTTGCACTTTTAGTGGATGATAAATTTGGTGTTTTATTCTTTCGAAAGTTCTTTAGAAAGCTCCAAAAATCATGATTTAATAAAAAAAAAAAACAAAAAACAAAAACTTAAAATGGAAGATTCTCTACAATAAAATTAGATTAAAATTATCGTTAGATTAAGATTAGGTCACGTCAATTAAAGTCTCAATTCAATATTATATTTGACTTCAAAAAATGTGAAATTTTTTAAAAATTACATACTTGATATGTTATTATATTTTCTATTACAACTCTAATGTTTAATGTCATATCTGCTTTTTATTATAACGGTAAAGCTTTAAAACTTTACTTTTACTCTTAAATTATTTAAAAATAATAAAGCTGTAATAACTAATGCAAAAAATTGATCACCATATAACAACAATCATTTTGGTAATTTTCTCTAAAAACTAGTTTATTAGCGCGTGCCCCGCACTTGCAGGTTAAAATTGTTAAATTTTTTTTTCAAACATAATGAAGAAGAATATAAATTATTGTATCAGGTATATATTATAAAGAAAAGGTCTTTTCATCAAGTATTGTTCAAAATATGTTTTGAAGCAAACAAGAAAAACGTAAAGAAAAATAGACGGATAAAAATGGGGATATAATTGAAAAATATATATTGTTTCATAGAAACAAAAGTATAATATATAAAATTAACTAAAGTACATGTGAGAATAATATGATGTTTAAATAAGGGAATATATGTAAAAACAAATTCAATAGGACAATTAGGAAAACGATAATTATAAAAGTCAAATTCATGATAAAAGAGTACTTGAAGAGATAAGAAAAAATATCTGTGAGGGTATATTTGAAAAATAATTACATAATAGGGAAAAAATAATTAAGGTATAAAAGATTAAAAATGAGTCAAGAAAAAAAAAAACGAAAAAAATAACACACAAATGACCAGGAAAGCCAAAAAAAAAAAAAAAACAACAACAACAACAACAGAGAGAGCTATAAACACCAAACGAAAAAAAGCAAGAGGGTGGGGACGAAAGGGTGGACATGCGTCAGGTATAGGGAAACTTTATATTGAGACTTATATATATATATATAAAGATAAAGATAAATATTAATATCTGATCTGGATACATTAATTTAGTACTCTTAACTATGAAAATGCAAAAGAGAGAGAATTTAATATTAGGATTATTTTTATATACATCCCCTAAATTTTAAAACCATTTTTATTTTGTTTTTTGAATTTAAAAAACTCTTAATTTATCTTCTGAACTTTGAATTTACCTCACTTTACTCCTTATATCTGAATTTTAGTTTAAAAAAAGACAAAAAAATATGAGGATTAGTCTTACTAAGCTCATTCTGTTTGGATTTATGTTAAAAAAAACAGAAAAAGATCAAATGATTGCATTAAACTCACTTCATTCCATCTATTTTTAACTGAAATTATACATAAAAAATAAAGTGAGGCTAAATTCAAAGTTTAAGGGGTAAAGTGAGGGTGGTTTTAAAGTTTAAGAATATTAATGAGAATAATTTGAAAAAAGTATTTTGTATAATTGCATTAAATTCACTTTCTTCCGTATGTTTTAAACTGATAATTTTGATATAAAGAAAAAGTGAGGTTAAATTCAAAATTCAGAGGGTAAAGTGAGAGTGATATTAAAATTTAAGAGTATTAATGAGAATAATCTAAAAAATTATTTTGTATATATTATTTATCTAATCTAATCTAATATAATCAAATATATATATAAAAGAGTCAATGTTACTCTTCTCCTCTTCTTACATGCGTCAAACCATGATTTTTTCTAGCCTTTTTTTTTATTCATTTTTCCCTTCCTATCTGATGGTTACATTTATGGTTCGTTTGGTGTTCGGGTTGAGTTTAAGATGAGATGAAATTTTTAAGTTGAGGTTAGTTGACTTTTTAAAAACTAATTATAATTTTTGTTGACTTTTTTAGAAGAAGACAAAAAACCAGCTATAAAGTACAGTTAAGTTCAAACTCAACTGTAATTCCAAACGTAGGCTTATTCTTTCTTTTCTTTTCACAATTTTCATGTGCAAGATATTCTTTTCTCTCATTTACTTCAGACATGTTGTTTTTTTTTTCCTTGTTTTTATCACATCACTGGTATTCTTTTTAACTTATTGTTATTATTATTGTTGTAATTATTTTTTGCTGAACATAAGATCTCTATTATTTGATAATTAAAACAATATTCCATATTTTCAAAATAAAAATTTTTCCTCACTGTTTTTTTCCAATTTTAATATGATCTTTATACATATTTGTTCTAAAAAAATTATATGTTACTTCTAACTTTTTCACTTATTTGAAGGGATGTTTGAGGGAGAAAAATGAATATAATGCAAAATTTAAAAAAATGGATTTGCATTTTAAATAAAATGAATATATTGGATTTAAAATGGTGTGGGCACACTATTAATTTGATTAATACAAGTTAAAATTATTATAGTACACATTTTTGATAATTTTAAAAAAAACTTTAACACTTCTATTCTTTCTTTCTTAAATATCCTCTTTAAATTTTACTTTCTCTTTTCATTATTTTTTTTTATCAAATACAACATTATTCATAAATACTTTTTTTATTATCATATTGAAATAATTTTTTAATGCTTTATTTAAACGACTTTTTTGTAAATCCACATCAAGATATTTTGAAAAATACATATTTTAACAATAAGATGCTCTATTCTCTTAAACTGGTCATTTGATACACCATCTTTAAATGAAAAGTAAATTCATTTTGAAACAACAATTTAAAATAAATTGGTGTTTAAAATGAATAAGTGTAATGTGGATTTCAAAATTTGGGTTTATAATAAAATGATCTTTTTTATTTGAAATAATGTATCAGAACACATAATTGTGTATTAAAATAAATTAGTGTTTAAAACAAATAAGTATAATATGGATTTGAAGATTTGAGTTTATAATAAAATGATCTTTTTTTTTTGAAATAATGTATCAAAACACACCGTTAAGGGGTGTTTGGTGTGTAAGTTTAAGTTAAGATTTGTAAGTTTAAATAGGGGGTGTTTGGTGAATGAGTTTAGTTTAAGATTTTTAAGTTTCAATAGTAATTTTTCAGAAAAGACAAAAAATTTTTTCAGAAAAAACAAAAAACTTTTTCAGAAAAAGATAAAAATCATGATGAAAAAAGTACAATTTAATTCAAACAGAACTAACAACCAAACGGGGTAATTTTGGTTGACTTTTTCAGAAAAGACAAAAAACTTTTGAGAAAAAAGACAAAAATTGAATTGATAGTGATGAATTTGAACTAGTATAATATATATTACATTAAAAAAAGATATATCAGACACGTGTCACAATCTTAGGTGCAAAGAGCTGCCGGTGACTTTGGTTATGTGACGGACGTGGGCCGTTTCTTCAAAATCGTCGCGAAGAAAGTTACAAAGAGAAAGTGGACACTCAAATATAAATTGCAGAGATAGACTCTGAATGAATTCATTATTCAAACAAAGAGAAGAGAGATATATATATATATTTTTTTTTTCTTTTTTCTTTTTTAGAGAGAGTATACAAATATATATTGTGAAAATATACATATGATATAATCTCTCTCTCTCTCTTATTTTCTCTCTTTAAGAGCCTGTGATAAAGAGAGTACGTCAGGACTCTGTTACCAATAACCCTACCACCGCAGTTCCGATTCACCGACTCGGTCGTGCACAATACCAAACCGATCATCTCTCAATCTCACGAGTTGCGAAGACCCACTCAGTACCAGATTGTTTTTATTTCAAGTACGTCTGACCATGAAGAGGACAGGTCCTTCCGGAGGCGACAAGGCCATCATCGGTGTTTGGCAGCGTGAGCTCGGCGAGCTCTCTGCCCGGAATTTCGCCCACCGCCTCGCCGCCTCCGAGGTCTTTTTTTTTTTTTTTCCCTCTGTTTGGTTATGGATTGTGGAAATTCAACAACTTAATTCCTGGTTGGGTAATCTGGTTTCCTATTATCGCTGTGGAATTCTTGTTCTTGATTTAATGTAGTGTAGATCAGAAATTCCGCTTTTCTATTTGTTTTTGGACTTGTTTAATTGCGTTGGAAGGATCGCCATTGTTGCTTATATGTTAAGTTGTTGAATAATCAAATGGAAACCTAGTTTAGATGATTTCACATGTTTGTTCTATTTATGTGTGTGTGTGTATTTATTTATTTATATTAACATATTTGTATATATAGCTTATGTAATAGCTTTAACAAAATCTCTTGGTATGCTGTGATTATCTATGATTCAGAAGCCTTTTAGGTATATGTTAATGTTTCCTTTGATATTTCAGGATCTTGTGCTCAGGCTTGATATGTACAGGAAGCTCGAAAGGCACAGAGGATGTGTAAACACTGTAAGCTTCAATGCAGATGGTGGCATTTTGGTGACGGGTTCCGATGATATGCGGGTTATACTCTGGGATTGGGAAATTGGGCAAGTGAAGCTTTCATTCCCATCAGGTCACGACAACAATGTTTTTCAAGCAAAAATTATGCCTTATTCAGATGATCGAAGCATCGTCACCTGTGCGGCTGATGGGCAGGTATTTTATTTACTAACAAGTGGTGGCAGCATGGCATCGAACTTATTTGTTTCATTAGCATGTCGTCGCTGCTGTTAATAGTTTAACATGTTCTTGGATTTTTTTTTATGTAACATGTCGAAGCTTACTTTATTTGTCTCGTTATCTTCTGAAAATTGCAATGCTTTGAAAATGGGACACGGATGATTAGTTCACCAAGTTAATACATAAAATGTGTTCAAAGGAATCTTAACCTTTATGCTGTGTGGATTTCCAGGTCGTCTCTGCTTCTTGAATTGTATAATTTCATTTAATATTTATTAAAAAAAAACGAATAATTTAATATTCTAACTGGAGCATCTCCTTAATTTCAGGTAAGACATGCTCAGATTTTGGACCGTGGGGGAGTGGAAACTTCACTACTGGCGACACATCAGGAACGTGCTCATAAGTTAGCTATTGAACCTGGGAGCCCTCATATATTTTACTCCTGTGGTGAAGATGGATTAGTCCAGCATGTGAGTTATAAATTTCCTCTTGCTTGTTTTAAATATTGATTGGTCTGCAGTCTCTCTTAATCAGACAATTTAAGTACCCTCGTTTAGTTAGAGATGTCACCATTTTTACTTCACTTTGAAGCCTTACTAATGAGATGAGATATTGTCTCAATTAATTCGTTTCCTGGTCTTCTACTGTTACTCTCATCGAACAAAATTTTCCAAAACGGATAGCTGGTTGATTCGCAGCCTGGAAATGCCAACTGATGCTGCGAATCATAAATCATAAATCCTATATTAAGTCTGGTTAAAAGGTGCCAGTAATGATGCCTTACATATTATGGAGTGAAGTTTGCCTTTTTGTTTTTTATTGTTATTATTATCATCATCTTTTTTGTTGTCTGGGTTTTACAGCCATGTGACATGGGTCCTTATTGTAACAGTTTGATCTGAGAACCGGGACAGCCACAGAACTTTTCACTTGTGAACCAATTGGTGATAGGAGGAGTTACATGCCAGTCATCCCATTGAATGCTATCACTATTGATCCAAGAAACCCAAATTTCTTTGCAATTGCAGGTTCTGATCAGTTCACCCGTCTTTATGATATCCGCAAGATTAGGTGGAGTGGATCATCCAATATGGGTCAACCTGCAAACTACTTCTGTCCTCCGCACTTGATTGATGATGAAAATGTTGGAATTACAGGCTTGGCCTTCTCAGAACAAAGCGAGCTTCTTGTCTCTTATAATAATGAGTTCATCTATCTTTTTACACGGGAAATGGGTTTGGGACCTAATCCAATTCCATCTTCTCCGGTGTCTTCGGGTAGTAATACAAGTGAAGTGGGAGGCGATCATCCATCTGGAGCATCTTCTTCAGCTATGGATGTTGATAAAAAGGTTGTTCCTCAGGGTTATAAAGGACATAGGAATTGTGAGACAGTGAAAGGTGTCAATTTCTTTGGGCCTAAATGTGAGTATGTGGTTAGCGGGTCTGACTGCGGCAGAATATTCATTTGGAAGAAAAAGGGTGGAGAGCTAACTCGTGTCATTGAGGGAGCAGATCGGTCTGTTGTGAATTGCATCGAGTCCCATCCTCATACTATGGTGCTTGCAAGCAGTGGAATTGACTATGATATCAAGATATGGACACCGAAGGCGCTGGAGAGAGCTAAACTGCCAAAAAATATTGAACTGGTACGTTATCTCATCTTGTGTGTTAATCATTTAGAGGCAAAAGTGTACATCATGGTGAACTATAGAGTTCCATACATATTTTTCTTATGGACTTGAATGACATGGTATTTTATTTTGGTCCTTACTCTTCCTTCCATAATGCATACACCATGAGGTAGATGACTTTGTCGGTCAGACATGGCATTTTTTTTTGTTACGTCCCGCTATTTTCCGGGGAAATGAAACAAAAGGGACCAGGATGGGAGGAAGGGGTGTGTTTGGAGCTACCCAATTTTGATGCCAAATTTCAGTGTTTTTGTTTTGTTTAATAGATAGGGTTTTTGTATTTTTATTTTATTTTTATTTTTGTAAATTTAAATTCTGTTATTTTATCTTATTATTTATAAGGTGTTTAAAGCTAGGTAGAGATAGGAGTATAATACCCCTCGTTATTTATATATAGGGCAGCAGAGGAACTAATTCTCTGCTGTTGTTTGAAAGGTTCCGCCTAGACGACGAATTCATTGGTTTTCCTTTGGTGGTGACGATGACGATAGTGATGAATATTTTTATGATGACGATGACGATAGTGACGATTCTGATGTTGATGATTCTGATGATGATGATGATGATGAGTTTGAGTATGATGACGACGACGACGACAATGACGACAATGATGGTAGTAATAATGATGACGGCAATGATAATGACAACAGTGGTGGAGGCGATTGTAATGACCATAAAAATGACCATGATAATTCTGTTGAAGGTTATGATGATTCTAATGGTGGATTCTGGTTTTGAACTTTCTGTGTCCAGCAGAAACCCAAGGCTAGGCGCTGGAAGTACCGTGACTCCTCAGCACAGGATCTTATGTTGCAACTTTTTTCGCTGCCAAGGCCGAGAACAAGTCGAGATGGAGGGAACTTGGCTGCGGGTCGGGAATTTTTCGAGCTGCTGTTTGCAGTCAATGCCAGCAACGATGATTCCTCAGATGATGGAGATAACTCCAGTCCGTAAGACTTGTAATTAGTTGAATGTCTCTGAGATGGCCCCTCGGAGGAAACAAATTATAGTAAATCGTATAGAAATCTTTCTTGGATTACTTTTTAACTGGCATAAGCCTTTGAATTAGATCTTGCGAGTTATAATGGGTTATGATTTTCTTAATTAGTTTTTTTTTTTTTTTTTTTCCCCTCCTCTTGTTAATTCATTTGGTTGTATAGAGATGTGCCATTATCTTTGCTCATTGGCATATGATCGGAGTGCAAGCGCATGAATATATTTACATGTCGTTTACTGAAATAAACGACAGGAAACTTTGAAATCTAACGACATGGCGTTTATCTATCAAAAACATGTCGCATCTCATTCCAACGGGCAGCAGATTATCAGAAACGACAATTCAAAATTTGGAATCAGACAGCATGATGGCCAGTTATGTAACTAAGCATATCTGTTTTAAAACTTAATGTTTCTTCTTAATATTTTAAGATATGGTAAAGTTTGAAAAAAAAAAATCATAAAAGAACAAATTTTACATATTTTGAGATAAAAATCTTATGAGAAAAGATTCAAATATAGTTTGGAATTTTATTTTGATTTAAGCAATATTGGCACCATGAAATATTAATCTACGCAATGCACAAGTATGTTTGGTAATAAAAATATGTTATTTAGCTACAAATCATTGGATTTTTTATTTTTAAAAAAAATACATGACTATCGATGTTTACAAATTTTTAAATTTTCTGATATTTTCCTAACTATACCTTTAGATTTCTTTGATATTACCTGAAATTTTATAAAAATAAATGAAAACCTCACCAACATCCTCACCAACATCGATATTTCTTTTATATTCATTAAAATTTCTCAGAGATTTTGAGAGTTTAAAAATTCTGAAATTTCAGATAAAATGAAATTTTGAGCATATTTTATTCTAAAAAACGAAGCGTTGTTTTCTTACCTAAACCTATGAACATATAACATAATCATAACTTAAAAAATAGAAAATGAAACGACAGTAATTTGGAGGAAAAAGATTATGTCGTTTTTTGATAAGCAACACATATCCCTATGGTTCGTTTGGGTCCCAATCAAATGGGCTTCTACAAAACGACGAGCCCAATGCTCAGATTCTGCGGCCGGCAATTCTCCTCCGATATTTTTTTCTCCTTTCCAATGTTCCCAAGACCGTCTATTACAACTGAAACTAACCTTCACCGCCAAGGCTAGCGAGTCGGAGTCGGAGTCGGAGTCGAACGGACTCACCGAGTCATTTAAATTCATCTTCATCTTCATCTTCGTCCGAGTCTGACCGATTCTTCATCTTCCTCCCATGGATTCCCTCGTGACCTCGTGCTCTTCTCCAATCACCGCCTCCTCCTCCTCTTCCTCTCTTCCCATTTTCTTCCCCAGAAGGTTCCTCCCCTCAAGACCTCTTCTCTTCTCTCTCGCCTCCAAAAGTACGTGCTTCAATTTCTTTTCTTTTTTTTTTTTCCTTATAATTTTCTTTTCAATTTATCATTTTGTTCTTTTTCGCTGGATTTTGCTTGCTGCTATAACGTCGAAATCGAAAGTTTTGAAATTTGAAAGAAATCGGTTGAGTTTCAAAAGATGATGAATTTTTCTTATATTTTATTAATATTTTTTTAAATTTTTTGGAATTAGGTAACGACAGTGAAGCCGATCCTGAGTCTGCATCGAAGGACATAAAAGGTGTTCCGATTCCCAGAAATCGCAACCTTTCCCTCTCTCCCCTCTCAAAGGTATTCTTTCTTAATCCTTTTGATTTCCGAGAAATTTAGCTAATTTTCAGAAAATAAACTTTTTTTTTTTTTTTTGAAGAAATTTCAGAAATTTAGAGAGAGAGGTTTAGTTGGTCAAATGCTTGACTTGGATTATGGTTTGTTCTTTGTTGAAGAATGATACAGGCCTGAAATTAGTCATATAGTTTCAATTTTAGTCTCTCTGATTCTCAAATAATGGAGATTTTTCATGTCTATGTTTGATCTTCACTGATTGAGAAGTTAAATTTAGTGCTCCAATTTCCTTTTGGTTTCTTTTTTTTCTGAGTAACCAATTATCAATATGTATAGGTTGTAACCAAAATCAGTGGCAAAGTGAATGTATGTTCTTTACAAAATTGTGTGTGTCAGGATGCAGCAATGGGATTGGCGCTGAGCGCAGCTGCTGGAAGAGGGTGGACAACGGGTTCAGGGATGGAAGGCCCCCCTATTCCTGATGGGAGTGAGGCCAGATCAAGCACTGAGAATGTCTCAACTTTTCCGTGGTCTCTCTTCACCAAATCGCCTCGCCGTCGAATGCTTGTGGCTTTCACCTGTAACATCTGCGGCCAGCGGACAACACGGGCTATCAACCCCCATGCTTACACTGATGGCACAGTCTTTGTGCAGGTATATAGTTTGCAGTGTCAACTGGGAATTTTTTTAATTGAGCATGGAGTAGAAGATTGCTTTTCATGAACCCTAATATGATCACATTTCGTGCAAATCCTACCGCAGGGTACAAAAACGAAGTACCCTGCAAATAGTTCTCATCATGAATTGTAATATTTTAATCATATACTATATGGTATTTTACATACTGTTTTATTCTTGTATGACATCATTAAAAACCGCATGGTATCAAACGGGTAGGCCTATTTTTTGTCTAATGCAAGCAGTATTTGTAAGTTGCCATCGTTAGAATTGTGGATCGTGTTGAACTGTCTCTTGAAAGACATGGGTTCTGATGTAAATCGTTGTTCGTTTTGGTTTTATAGTGTTGCGGATGCAGTGCTTTTCATAAGCTCGTGGATAACTTGAACCTGTTTCATGAGATGAACTGCTACGTGAACCCGAGTTTTAGTTACAGAGGTAATGGCTGGGAGGACATGAATTTCAAATACATGGACATAGAAGACGATGACAACATATTTCCCATTCAATGAGGTGCATTGCTACTGGACTTTGTATATTCTGTACTGGCATATTGGATCTTTAGCTCAGATTTTCGTGTAAGTACCCAAAAAGAGGTTTCTCATAGGAACCCATTTATAGATTTTCATGTTTGATCTGGATTTTAGTAAGGTTTATATGATAATAATGTCGAACTCTCTAGTTATAGAAACTTTTCATGATCCTCTATGGTCCTCATTTGTACTTATCATTCTCTAACAATGTGACATACATACATACATATATATCTATATATATGTATATTATATACACAAAACAAAGCTTGGATACAGCTGTTGGGTATGGAAGTGGAATATTTTCTTCTTCTGCATAGAACTCTGAATAGATCTGGTTCTTACTTTTTCTTTAGGTTTAGATAATTCATTTCCTTAATTACTCTTCCACGTTGTTGTCGTCGTCGTTGTTGTTGTTGGTTATCGAACTTGAGACACGAGGGACGTTTTTAATCATAGTACTTTGAATGAAGGCAATCGTCTGCACAAAGAAAATGTGATATTGTCAAGTAAATGCATGAGGAAAGAAAAAACTGAATAAAGATAATAAAATAAGAAAAACAGTACAATCTTCAGACTGTATAAAACTCTTACCATGGCAAACGCAACGCACATGATACTGAAACCAGGGAAATCAAACGGTGCTCTTTCAGATAAGAACAAAGCTGGAATGAGAAAACAATTACCCTTAAGAGTGAGTGAGAATTCTATGATATGGTACGAAAAAAAACCTTATTGGTAGAGTTATGTTTTGAACCGTCATGTCTGTGTCAAGTTTTTTTATTTTTTAATTGTTATTTTAATGTGATTTTAGCTCAATATAATACTCAGAAAGCTTCCAAAAAAAAAAAAAAAAACAACAACAAAACAAAAAGGACAGTTGCACGAGTTTTCCCACCTACCTGTCAAAGGACTAAAAATGAAAGGAGAAATGATGGTGGCAAAAGAACTTATCCCTGAAAGACATCCTAGAGCCTTCCCCTGATAGGAATTTTACTCATTAATATAAGTTAAACTCATATTTACATAGACGAAAATAAATAAATAAATAAATAAGGCAACGAGCTTTCATTAGGATGTAAAGATTTTCAACAATAAATTTCTTGTAGTAAAACTACCTGCTCGCCGGGCCCCACTTGTTGAGATGCAATGCTACGTACCTGATGAGGAAGCCATTAAAAAATTTTCATGAAAAAAACTGCATTATTCAATTTAAGTAGCGAAGCTGTTGACAACATATATTTATAGAAGCAAGAAGACCTACGGTTGGGTATGCAAAAATAGAGAAAAGGGTGAGCACTGACATGGCATAAGGTACCTGCACATATTTTAAAAGGCTTCTTTAGTTTGCACACACACACACACACACACATATATATACATATACATACACACATATAATAATTAATTCATTAGTAGTAGTGGACAATGATACCAAAATAAATAGGCTTATAATAGACTGGGTTTAAGGAGATTACCCAAGCTGCCCATGATATGCTGTAAACAAATGTCTGGATCAAAATCAAGGTTAATTATAGTCAGCATTAATTGGTTTTCACTCAACATGTTAAAGAATAAAATGGGAAGATTCGACAATAAAGTGCCCGTCAATTGGTTCAATAAGACCATTGATCGTGATCGTACGATTTAAATCAGATGGTGCATATTAAAAAAGGTTAGATACCGTAAGAATTTTTTGGACAACACAGTTACACTAGGGATACTCTATTGTGGAATCTCCAAATCGAAATAGTGATGAGATGAAGGCACGTACATGTATACATGCCACGAAAAGCCCTATAGAAAGCAACTTTTCCTCTCCTACAATAGGTACAAGCAGGGGCAGGAAAAGCAACTGCAGAATGTAACAGAAATCATCAAAACATTGCTATAATATACATATATATGTATCTATATATATATATATATATATATATCTCTAACAAAGGTTTGTTCTAATGTACAACATATATCATACCTGTGAAATGGCTCCTGCAACCCCAAGGATTAGCATTAGATCAGCAAACTGGTCTTTGTTGAAGTGAAAACGAGCCTTTAAGAAATACTGCATCATAAGATAAGTAATTCTCAGTTATGACATACCTACTAGAATAGTGAAAATATGTTATATTGATCTGTTATTAATTCATCCATTGATAAGTTCCTTAAGCTCCAAGGCAGAACTGTACCAGTAATGAAGCCTGAAACCCGCCCTCCGCGAGACTATTGAAGAAGGAAACAGTTGCTGCTTGTGAAAATGTTTTGCTGCAACAGAGAGTTTTACAAGATTTAGGGTTCATTTGGATCATAGGTTCAAATCCGCATTTCAAACGGTAAATCCAAATTTTTCGAGAGAAAGCACCGTAGGAAAATGTTTGAAAAGTGGGTTTAAAACGGGGTGTCAAATAGGAGTTTAGCTAACGGAAACGTGATATCTAATCTCTGTAGGACTGTCTCAACCTAAACTAGAATATCGAACTCTAAAATAGAAGTAGGACCTGCTCTTGAGCAAGCAAACAATGTCCTTCAGCGTTGGAAACTTCTTAGAAACCTGTGTCCTTTTCGGCGCCTCGCCGCTCTTCTCAACATCCTGTCCGCTTTTCAAGATAGGCTGCCTCAAACCATCTTCATCGGGCAAGCTTTCCTCAAGGAAAACTCTCATATACACAGCTGCAGTCATGGATGTCAATGCAGCAACCTGAACACATTGTAAGTACCCTGTTAATAATGACAAGACCATAAATTTTTCGGTGAGGATACTATGAGATGTATTATATAAGATAATTTTTATTGAATAGCGAAATTTCCATATTTAATGTGTCCCACTCACATTAATGCAGCTCTGCAAATTACATGATCCTTATCAGAATCTAACTATGATATATATATATATATGTATGTGGGTGTGTGCAGGAAAGCCAGATATCTTTATCAAGGGGACTAATACTATGTAATGGATAATTAAAGAATATTATGAGCAAGTTTTCATTTTTAGTGGGGGCTATTATGAACTTTTCTTCAAAATTGTAGTGTATTTTTTGAAAAAAGAAAAGTTGAGGGGGCTTTCCTTAAGTAACTACGTCTCTGTGTGTGCGTGTGTCTAGCATTGAGGAGAAAACTAGAGATAAAAAGGCTTGTTAGTTTGCTAGGAAAAATACCTGAAATGTTGAATCAGTGGAGAGGAAACGAGCAGCAAAAGTACCACAGATCCAAGCTGCTGAAAGAACACCGGACATGATTCCAAATGCTGATGCTCGCCCTTGCTCTGATATGTGGTCAGCCTACAAGAAAAAAGATAAAAGAAAAAAGAAAAAAGAAAAAAGGGGGAAAAAAAAAATGAATATATGGCTGTTCAACTAGTTAGAAATTGCAATTTTATATACCTACATAGTAATCTGAATTATAGAATTAACATGCGAATATGTGATTGGTTAAAAACTGCGGTAACAACCGTAGTTTGACATTAAACGAGAGGAGTAGAAGTGATAATTACCACATATGCAAGAGCAAGACAGTTGGCACCGCCGTCGCATACCATGGCAGTTAGAGTCCTCATCACGCAATACGCGTAAAAGAAATTGGTTGTCCTGTCATACGCTAGTATTACTGCCAAAATATATATATATATATATAAATTAATTAATTAGTTAAATAAATAAAAAAGAAATGTAAAAAAAAAAAAAAAAAGGTCTATAGAAGTGCTGCTGAAAGTGAAGGATCATATAGAGCAATCAAATCGATTAATACTAGCTTTTTCTCTTAAAAAAAAAAAAAGAAAAGAAAGTGGACAAAAAAATGCTTAGTTAATTGATAATAAAGTACTAGTAATTTGCTTTTTAAAAGAAATTTAATGGAGTGAAAGCCAGGAGGAATGCTTTTAAGTTACCATAATCACATCACATTGCACTACCAAGTACTAGTATTGTTGTTATTATTCGGAGAATTTCGGATAGAGTACTTTATTCTTATTGAGATGTCAATTTAACAAAATCTGATAAGAACTTCCAATGAAAAAGTGTATCATTTTTTTCATTACATTGTATCTATATTTTGGAAGGCATGAGTACATATATACACACACACATCGATAAAGAGCATTAGTAGCATTATTGCTCAAAAGAAAATGAGCACTAACTAGTAAAACGACATGATTGCCCAATACCATGTGTATAGTGCATTAGTACATATGCCCCCACAAGGGCACTTTCAACGCACCCACAAATTTTATAAGCACTAATAATAATAATAATGATAAACATATTACAGATATCAATTCTAATCTTAACTTTTTGAATATCAATTTATATGATATATGAGTTGTCTTTTTTTTTTTTAATTATTGATAAGTGTATAAAGTATTGACATATCAATTAATTACATCTCTCAATAAAAATATGATATGTAAATTGGTATTCAAAAAGTTATTATTATAATTAATGTATATTACTCTTAATAATAATATTAATCTCTTGTTACATTATAAAACTCGTACTCCTCCTGCATTTTTTTTTAATTTTAAATTATTATTTTTATTTTATTTTGTCCATCTATTTCGCGCCTTGTTCAATAATATTCATTACAATGATAATGACGAAGAAAGACGAATAAGTGCAATGAGGAATACCAAGAGGAATAATGTTGAGTGTCAATGGAAGTGTGAGTAGAGATTTTCTTCCATACTTGTCCGACAGGTTCCCAATAATGGGCGTCATCACCACCATTCCCAGTCCTATGATCTGCATGTAGATTTGTATCCGAATATTATATTGTTTTTCCTTTAAATAAAATGAAAGAGAAAAATTAGTATAATAGTAACTTTTAGCACATAGCAACTAAGTGGGACTCACTAAAATGTTCCATCTCTCCCCAAATCCTCCGCTAAAAAATTTGTAATTTGTTCTTAAAAAAAAAAAAGAAAAAAAACCACCAAACAGTGGTTCAAATAAAACAAAAAAATACAAGCTTCCTAAGGCTAAATATCTATGAAAATAAAAATCAGACTGGCTAAAATCCAAAGGATGAAAACCCCAAAGTTTGAAGGTATCTCGTTAAGAGCTTGTATGTTTATACAGAAAAGGTATTTTAAAATATCACTAGCTTTAAATTTTTATTTTTATTTTTATATATGTCACCGCGCCATGTCAAATTTTTATAATTATAAGAATTATAATAACATTCATGATACTGCAATATTATAATTATTTCTGTTTGTTATAATAATTACTTTTGAATTTCTGTGAATATAATAATTATACGTGATAATTACTAGTAATAACGTGAAAAAGAAGTAAAAGAAAATAATCGAAACAAGTAACTATTTATTCCACCTTTTATGTGTTAATTTCACTCTTTCTATAACTTCATTATCAGGATATGAAGACATAGATGTTTTAATAAATAGTAAATCACATAAAAATGATATATATGTTTTTTAATCTCGAAATATAGGAAGATTCGAATTTTACACTTTTGATGGAATTAGATTTGGTATATCGCTAGACTATATTTGCAATTACACATAAAAACCATATCAAACAATAGAAATATTTGGAATATTTTTTTCGTACTAGAGATACAAAAGTAAGGAACTTTCCTACACGATGGGTTAACATCAAGGGGCTAACCTTTCCATTCTTTTTTCAATTCAGTGTGTCTTCCTTAGTTATTTATTTATTTATTTTTATTACGAAGAGTTTATTCTTCTTTTTACTTTCTTCTTGAAAAGAAGTGGTGTTCTTGCAATACTATTTTATCTTTTAATTTCCAAAACCGACAGAATTTGCTCTTGCTTTCTTCTAAAATGACACGCTTGACTACCCCACCACTCTTAATGGCAGCATTTAATAGAATTGTTTTGTTTCGTTATAGAGGGGGGGAAAAAGAAGTGAAAGAGAAGAGGACCTAAAAACTCATAAGTGGCATGTGGATAAATTGAAAAAAAAAAAAAAAAAAAAACTCCAAAGAAATATGTCAATCTCTTGGTTATGCTTCATCTTTTGGTGCAAAATCCATAATAAAAGATTTCTATGCCATCGTACATATATTATCCTTAATTTTTATGCCCCAAATATCTTGCAAAAATATGAAGGAATGACCGTTTGTCCATATTATTTGGAGGGACCATTAATTTTTGTCGAGAATTTTGGCATTTGAAGCAAAAGATAATTTGGAGGGACTAATAGGGACGGGTATATTTGGATGGTGGTTACCTGTGAATATCCAATTTGGTAGGTTTGAATGTCGGGCATGCATGTGTACTAACTTAGAATGAAATGTTATACAAAAAGGAAGGAAAAAATGTATCGAAAAAATAAAGAAAAATATTAAAACGTATAAGAGATTAATTTAATATTTATTTATCAGTGCTTTCTTTTTCTTAACTTCTAAAAGCATATAATTACTAGATAAAATTTAAAAATGACATATAAGTAATTATTCAATTAAAAAGAAAACAAGAATTGATAAATAATATGTTGTAATTAAGGATTGTTTTTTCCTTTTCTCACCCATTGAGTTCCATTGAGTTAGCATTCCTCATATTGGAAGTTAGCACATAAATAGATGGAAAAAGAAAACATCCATCCCTATCCCTATCCCTTTTTCTTTCTTTCTTTCTTTCTTATTTTTTATTTTCCAATAATAACAAGTAAACCTGCCCATTAAAATTGGATTAAAAACTATTATGGCCTATGTATTTCTAAGCACCGTAACCTGTTTGAAACGTACTACTTCAGGTTTTTTTTTTGTGACCGTTTAGGACATGTCTGGTTTGCTTTTTTAAGAGGATTTTTATTTTTATTTTTTATTTTTTATTTTTAATGTCTAGAAGTGCTTGAATAACATTTTTAAAAAATGTGGTTGTAGACATAGTTTAGCGGTAATTTCACACCTAATTCTATCATAAGGTATTGAGTTTAAAACCCCACACCTATTTTCAAAAAAAAAAAATCTAAAAAACTTTTACCTTCTACAACAAGTTATAGTGAAAGTCATAAAATATTATAAAAACTATAATATTTGAATAAATATTTAAGATTTATAATAAAGCGTTAATAAAATTATTACTTCTTTAGAATCATTATCTAGCAATTTTATTGTTTATTAATTAGTTTAAATATGATTTTTCATCCTATTAAGTTCTCTTAAAAATATGATTTCACTCACACATTTTACCAAAAATTAAAATCATAAACAAAACAATATCATGGACTCTATCTCTGATTAAGACTAGATAAAAGTTACTCATGCAACCACGAGAAAATTATAAGATTAAAGCAACAAAGCAGTAAAAAATACGAACAAACTAAGAAAATTCAATTATACTTTTTAGCCAAAAAAAAAAAAACAATGCTAATTTCTTTGCTGACAAGCTTAAGAGTCGGACCATTCTGTAGAAAAAGTGCACTCTTTTTTCCCCCCCTTCTTCTAATTATTATTGCAACTCTTAGTCAGCAAAAATTTTAAAATTTTTTTTTAAAAAAGGGCAAAAAAAAATAAAAATAAAAACAAAATTTTCTTTTTAGAATAAAGAACCTGCAACTTTAATTAAGACATATAATTAGCGTTTAAGACTTACTTTATTAAGGCTTATGAAAGGTACATATCCTTCAAAGTTCAATCCTCTAAACTCCATTAAATTCCCCAAAAGAAAAACTGAAATGGACAAATGGTTTCTTCACCAAACTTTTGAGTACTCTCCATCTCTTTAAAAACACAAAAGAACTCATATTTTCAACCAAAAAAAGTCCTATAAAAATTACAATACTCCCACAAACACTGAAAAAAAAAAAAAAAAAAAAAAAAAAAAACCCCACTAAAATTAAACCGACCGAGAGAAGATGACTATAAACGAGATGGAGTTTGTAGGGGGGGAAAAAACATAAAACCTCATAAAAAGCCGAAGAAGAAGTTTGACATGATCATGAAAAGAAGAAAAAGGAAGAAGAAGAAGAAGAAATATTAAAATAAAAAATTAAATTCAAATAGTTAAATAAATATGTGTATAAAATATATACATATACATATATATATATATATATATAAACGTACCGCTTGTTGAAAACCAGTGAGATAAATGGCAAAAGAACACTCATCACGACCAGGGCAGAGAGCAGACATGGTCACATCTGTAATGGCAGGAGCCACAGTGGAGCTTCCGAAGAAGTAAAGGAACATCGTCACAAACAGGTGACTCAGAACTCTTAGCTTCTCCATATTTTGATATATAATATATATATATTTTTTGATATTTTTTCTTAATTCTTGTATTATTTCACTACTTTCAGAGGAAAAAAAGAGAAACAAAATTCAAGCAGACCAAGTACTTTAAGTTAAGTATTCACAAACTTGTAAGTTGTGTAATGTCCTCTTATTCTTCTTCTTTCTTCAGAAGGAAACCGCTTTATGACTTTAAGATATTTTGCGGATCCTTCTGAATCGTTATATTCTGCTTTATAATTATCCGGCCCCTCTCTTTTACTTTAATTGCTCTTTTGACCCCTTTTTCTAGAGAGTTGGTGTGGGGGTCAAATTGTGACGTACCCTGATAATGACTATGGGATACCTGTATCTTTACACGGCATTTCGGACAAGTTCTTATATTCGGAGTACCGCGTTTGGACTAATTTAAACGCAAGACTTCATCCACAAAGATAATAATTGGAGTTAGAATTTTGTTGGTTGGAATAAAAATATGTTTAGTTGAATTCTGAATTGAAAATGAATTTTGATATAGAAAATAGTATGAAATTAGAAATTTATTCAGAAAAAAATATAATGTGAATTTTGTTTCATTTCTTCCTGATGAAATAGAAAACTATTGTTAACCCACCTCCTAATAACTTAAGATATTAAGATGGATTGGTAAACTAATACTCCTGTGATTCTATGTGATTTAAAAAAAAAAAATCATATTTTAACTTAAAATAAGAAAGTTATTAACTTTTTAAATTTAATTATTTTGATAAGGAAATAAAGAGAAATTTATATATATATATATATATATATATTATATATTTAAGAGTTTTAGAATTAAGTTGAAAATTTTCTATTGAAACCAATATTTCAAATGACCCCTTCAAATTTCTATTCTATTTGAGACTTTTGGTGAGAGGGTTAGCGCGAGGGTTATTTTCACTTTTCACCCACTCCTTTTTAGATCAACAATAAACACAAAACAATGATGTTTCGTCGCTTCTAAGTTTTCATTTGTTCTTGTGTGATTAAGGACATCAGTATTTGACAGTCCACTAAATATATATGTGTGCGAATAACACTCTAGCAGGTTTTTTTTTACTAAATAGAGAAAGCACGTAAATGTGAGCTCCTATGTCAAATTTCCTCAACATCTCAGCCAATAACTATATTTGATATCATTTTTTATCTTTAAAGAAGTTGGGTTAGTTTAGATATCTAATTTAAGCGTTTGCATTTTAAATGTATTCAACACGTAATTCCTACGGTGACTGAGCATTGAATTAACTTGAATATGCAAATTAATTTAATGAGGGTTATTTTTTAGGTTTCAAGCCCATTTTATGAAGTATTGAAGGTAGATTTAATTATTAGAGTAATTGGTCTAAATAGTCCCTGAACTCTTTCGAATGTAACGGTTTGGTCTCTATTCTTTTTCTTTTTTTTGACTGAGATAACCCAAACTCTTATTTTTTTGGCTATTACAGTCCTTTCCGTCAAACTCCGTTAAATTTCTAATAAAATCTTGTTGAAATGGACTTTTTTGTAGTAAAAAAACTAAAATGCATTCAAATCTCCTAAAAAGTCCCTTTCTCTCCCCTCCCCCCTCCCCTCTCTCTCCTTTTGTTGTTCTGATTCAGAATTAGAACCAGATCGCTAAAAAATGGAGCCTCTGCGCCCTAACCTCGGCCTCAAAGTCAAACCACCCCACTTCTCACCCAAATCGATGGTGCCCATTTCGTCTCTCTCACATTCGCATCAGTTTCTGAGCTCAAATCGTTATTTGAGCTTCAATCAGAGGCTTTCTTCCTCTTCTTCTAATTTGTAGTGCTCTCGGAGAAGTGATGTCTCTTCCGAAGAAGAGTCTGAGGTTAAGGAACAGCTGAGATCGATCGGAAAACGAATCTTCAGATACACCACTATGTTGGGTTCTCGCCTCCCCTCCCCGAGTTCACGAAATCTGGGTTCGGTTCGCCCCCCTCCCCCCTACGTTGTCCCCCCTCCTAAAGCCGAGCCCCCCCGCCGAGCTTGCCCTGTCCCCTTCACGAAATCTAGGTCCCCCCCACCCCTCCGGCATCTCACTGAGCCCAGCGCCCCTTTCACCCCCCACGTTGTCCCTGAGCCCCCACCCCCCCGCCCCGGTTCCTCGCAGATCTTGACCTTCCCCCCTAGATTTGGACTTTTGATTTAAGGGGGAGGAGAGAAAAAGACCAGATCTGAGCTTTTGATGTAAGGGGAACGAGAGAGAACGAGAAATATTTTTTTTGAAATATTTTTTTAAAATTAATTATCGTTAAATTACTAAAATTTCATTTTAAATTAGATTACATGCATTGCACATGACTCATTCCGTTAGGAATTAAACGAACTTGGATGGAAAGGACTGGGATGGCCAAGAAAATTGTAGTTTAGGGTTATCTCGGTAAAAAAAAAAAAAGAAGAACAAAGACCAAACTGTCACATTTAAAAGAGTTCAGGGACTATTTAAGCAAATTACTCTAATTATTATTTTGATATGTTTAGAAGACACATTCATTTTATATTATATCCTAGTGTAATGCAAGGTATATTTAAGTATCTAATATATTTTATTTTAACATTAATATATTTGAACAGAACGTTCACTCATTTTACTATTCATCATTGATTTTTTTTCCTATTTACTTTTACCGATCACATCACATACTCTTTTTCCCTTACCAATGCACATTAGAATGATTATTCAAATGTAAACAACTCAAACACATATTATATTTAAATATAATGTATAAATAAAACATTCAAACACATGCAGCATTTTATATACAACATTCGAATACATAATAAAATAAATGTGTCATCCAAATAGATCATTACTGTAGAATCCCAAATCTAAGTTCAAGTTAATTTGCACTTATTTTCCAAACTATGTATTTAAATTAGTTTTCTACCATAGGATCACCAAAAAAAAAAAACTCTGGTGATAAATATTTTTAAATAGATAAATTTTTAGAAATTGAGTATCATTTAGTTTTATTATAATTTAATATTATTTAAAAATACTTATATATACAGAAATATGATTCTACTAATGTGATTGTTTTCATCTACTTTTATTACAAATGACGAACATGTTCCCCTGTAACGTGAACCCGTGTCATTGTTAGGTTTCCCATATACGAATAATGATCTCCAAAATTTTCCAAACTACAAAAAAAAGACGACAAAATCATTTCCATCTTTTCATATAGGGGTTAAAATTGGGACCCATGATATTACAACAATTCTTTATTAACAATTGTTGGCTCTATGCAGAACTTTGGGGCAATGTGATGTCTAATCTTTTTGTTTATTTTCCGATTTTTTTTTTTCTCTAGGTTAAACAAATAGATCGTAATTGCGGTTATATGTTTTGTCATAAGTTAAAAATAGCTCTATTCGAATCCATATTCTCCCACTTATAAGCTAAAAAAGGAGAACAATTTCATTTTCATTAATCGAGGAGCAGCATTACAAAACCGTCCTTCCTTTGCTTGGCATCTCAAGCTTTTAAAGAACCCTGACTGTCGTTCTTTAAGAATGTATTTGGTTGAACGGAGAGATGTGTTAAATGAGCTTAGGTAAAACTTATCTATAAAAACTAACTCAAGGGGAGAGTGAGTTCAATTCCCGAATAAACATCACAACCTCATAACTTAATTAGTGATGTCAAATAAATTCATAATCTAACATCGTCGCTCACGCGTAGCGTGCCATGCAAATGTGTAGGGGCTCCAATTTGTAAAATCAGACTCTGATATCATATTAAAAGGGTTTAGGTAGAACTCATCTCCAAAAACTTACTTAAAAGGGGAGGGAGCTCAATCCTCTCATATAAACATCACATCAACGTGACAAATTCACAATCTAAAAAGATAAAAGGAGGGAAGAGTGGAGGGAGAGAGATAGAAAGAGAGGTCCAATCCACTCTTTGATAGGAAGATTGAGAAGAGGGAGAAGAGAGGTAAAGGGAAAGAGTCTCTCTAAAAAAAATTGCATCATTCTTTTATTTAAAGAATGCAAACTATCCATCATACTTATACTCAACAGGACAATTTCACCCCTAAAAAACTTTAGCAACAAATTTTATAGAAGAACAATATAATAATTAGATTCATTAATAACTATCATCTATACTTTTTGACTCTCTTTTTCTTCACATTCTTCATCCCTTCGGTTAGAATTTAGCTGTAAACCACCCAACCCGAATTACTATAATATTATTTGGAATTTTTTAATGTGTATTTACATTCAAACTTCATGATATGGTATAGCAACTTACACACCTGCAACTCATGTGCCCTTTGCGTTTCTTTTCCCTTGTTATCATCTTGGGCTTTGCTTTTTATGGGCTTCCATTAGGAAATTACCAAATAACCACCTTTTATTCATCCATACACAAACTCCTCTATTTTAACCGACTTAATATAAATTTTAGTTTTATTTTTTTACCATATTAGTCTAGTATCAAATTTTATATAATGTTGATCTAATGATCTTTAAATTTGTGTCATTCAGATGCTTTTCTCTATTCCTGGCCTCAGCCCGAGTCCAATCATAATACTAGACACAATCAAAAGCAAAAATGCAATTCCTGTGGCAATTTAGAGAAAAAATTTAAGGCTAATTCCATATCAAATTGATAAAAATGAATTATCAGTCCTCAAAGTTGTTATGCAATCTCATTAACACTAATTCATGTTTATTAAAAAAGTACCCCTTGTTTTTGCCACTTTCTTTTGATACATGAGTTATTGAAAATTTTCTTATTAAATCTATTACAGTAAGTAAGCCAACGGATTACTAAACTATACGACTATAAAATGATAATAGAGATATAAAGGTTTGTGATCCCACCAATTAAAAGTCCAATCCTATGAAGTCTCCAATTTAACATAGTATTAGAGTTGAAAAGATTCAAATGACAGTAATTCATTTACTCTAAGACTGATAGCCAAAAGAGCTACCATCTTACGAGAGTGTGTTAAGTATTAAAAGAAACCCAAATTTCACATCATAAAATTATAAAAATAATAGGAAGAAAGAAGTAAATAGTAGTTTTCAAAAAACAATTGAAGTAAACAAGTTTTTAAAATATTCAGAGTAAATAGTAGTAAATGAAAAATATACCAAGTAAATGAAAAATTTACTTGACGCAAATTAGTCATTTACTTCAAATATTTTAAAACTTTGTTATTTACTTCAATTGTTTTCGTAAAAAGCTATTTACTAAAATTTTCCAAAACAGTAATAGACAAAATAAGGTTATTTGACCACTCCATTTAAAATGTTGATATTTTAATACAAAATTCCAATATCTTAGAAAGTCTCAAAAGTAAACTAGTAGTTTTAAGGAAATGAAAAAAGAAAACCAATTTCTTAGAAAGTCTCAAAAGTAAACTAGTAGTTTTAAGGAAATGAAAAAAGAAAACCAATTTCTTTATACACATAGCTAAAGTAAGCTACCGGTAAACTTTTTAATAAATTTCAATGGTCTAAAAGAGGGGGGAATATGATATTATACACCCAAGTACAGAATCACAGTAAATTACTTGTCAAGTTTGAGTAAACCAGCGTTTTAAACAAGAAATTCTTGACAAAAACACTTAATTAAAATAAACCACCAGTCAACTTTTAAGTAAACCGGAATTTTCCTTTTCCGTCTTGATGTAAAGTGGTAATTTTGTGATTCATCCCATCAGTGGGAAGAGATCCACAATCATTTTTTGTTTTACTTTCCCTTGTGAAAAAGTAGCTCGATCAATAACTTGGATATAAGAAAAACAAATATGATTGTAAATTACTCCTATAATAGCACTTATAAAGTCCAATTATTTACAATATTTAACCTAAGAGAGAGACGATTTCGCTTTTAGCTTATACCATCAGAAAATTAGGAAATTACAAGATTATATGCTGTCGCTTTTTTTTTTTTCCCCCCCAAAAAATGGTGTTTTCCAAATCCTCCCACTATTCTTCTAACTCACCCTATACTTTGCGCGTCTAACTAAAAAGAATACACAACATATATATTGAGGTACTATTACTAAACAAACCACCTATCTTGAAGAGGAATATTGTGATCCTAACACACATATATTTACACACATATATATATATATATATGTGTGTGTGTGTGTATAATAGCTGCTGACCAACTTCCCTCAAAGCATAGATATATGGAAAGTTAGTTGATGAGCCGACTTCAAGATGCAGCTAAGCAAAAGACAGCAATTGAAATGAGAATAAATACAGTTCTCATATTGCCGCCATGCATTCTTTGTTATTCATATTAGTAAACTTATTAATAAAGAGAGCCTTTCTAGACGGCATCCATGAAAAAACAAATATATATATATATATATATATATATATTAGGAAGGTAATTAGTTAGGAGAAGAGCAATGAATTATTAGAAAGACAGGCTACTCACAGCTCATCCCGTTTGACATTCTTATTTATCAAACACACCTACATTTTTTTTTGGCCACCTATTTGTAACCTATTTTTAAAGCTTCATCACGCGTTATCTTTAAGGAATGTTTCATCACTTCATGCCCATTAATCAAGCACCAACAGATATTATATTCATTTATTTTTTATTTTTTATTTTATAAGAAACACCACTTATAATTGCTAAGAATTAGTACCATAATTCTATAAAATTCAAAGATGAAAATGAACAATCACAAAACATGTAAATTTTTCTACTGATTCCCTTCAATGCATGTGAGGCTACGTCCGTTGCAGTAATTTACTATAATGTTCAAGAAGTTTATAAGAGAAATTGCACACCTTCAAATCTCTTTTAAGTTTTTTTTTTTTTCCCCCTTAATAACCTCTTTAATATTGAATCTAACGATGGCGTCCCCTTATTTATAAATAAAAACAACCTAATAAAAAAAAATAGAACTTGTAAATACTTAAACCTTTCGAGACGATCCGCGTACTGTCTTTACAAAAGACCTTTTCTATATAACACATTATTTAGGCTTTAGTTTAACATTGATTACTTGTCATTCCTGTTTACTTTAGTTTCAAACACTTACGCGGTCGCTTTCATTAGTTCCAGCGCAAATATGGCTTCTGCATGTGATCCAGTCGGTGATATTAATATAAAAACTTTTTTCTTCCGTTACACACCAAAAAATAAAATTACACAAATAATACAATCAAAGTCAATTGTTTAGTCGAAAATTCGTTAAAAAAATGCTGTGGATTGCCTTGCTTCAAGTTGTAAGCAAAGAAAACCGTCTGGAAAACAAGCTAACCACCACGAATCTTTGATGGAGAGGCATTTTTACCCCTAATGACTAGGCAAAATGGCACATGACATCAGACTCAACTACCTAGCTAGGTAAGGGGCAGAATGGAGAATTTGTTAAGATTCTTAGCAATGTCAAATGCTATTAGTTTTGTGGTTGAATTTCAGGTCTAAATCATGATACCGTTAATTACGTGACATGACCTTTTAGAAAAAGCAATATTCACTATATAAACCTAGGTGATGTGATCATAAAATTGTACCATATTATTAACATATTGCATAGACATTAGATACGGATAGAACACACCCCCAAAAAAAAAAAAAAAAAAAAAAAAAAAAATTCCCAATGGAGCTCAAGTACTTCGGAGGGTCAGGAAAGGCGTCGCCAAGGAGATCAGATCAGTTGTGGTCTTTTCGAGCTCGGAGCCAGTCGAGGACCAGCAACACGAGATCAAGCAATAGTCTGTTTGACGCCATTGCGAAAGCGAACGGAGGAGGTCACGTCGTTTCGCAGACGGAGGAAGATGGAGTTGTGAGGATGAAGATTGTTGTAAAGAAGCAAGACTTGAAGCAAATGTTAGCAGCCATGGGAGGTTGCAATAATAATACTAATAATAATAAGGATGATAATAACAAGAAGCAAGCGAATTTGCCTCGTTTGTCTGTTGAACAACGGCTTAATCTTTTGTGGAAGAAGCACCTTTTGAGGGCCAATTTAACAAAGCAGAGCCGCAGGGGTTCCTGGAGTCCTGTACTGCAGAGCATTCCTGAAGAACTTTGAGCAACCTGTTTTCATCTGTGTTTAATTAACTGCTTTCTTTTTTTTTTTTTTTTTTTTTGGGTCATGGTCTAATTTGTAAATTTGGTCTAAAGAACTCGGAAATAGAGGTGTTCTTTTCATTTCTGGGTAAAATTTGTTCGACAATATTGTAATGTTGATACAGTAAGAATATACCCAATTATCATGTTTTCATGCACAAATGAAGGACGCTATAGCCCAATGACATAGAAGACTGAATAATAAATTCTACACTTTCAAACTTGTGACCATATAAATTTCTCTTACTGAGGGTAATGAAGAATATAACAAATAATTTGTTATTCAGTAGAAAAGTATTAAATTTGTCACTAATGGCATGCGTCAAGCTTTCTATTTTATATATATATATATATATATATATATGTTTAGATAATGCGACATGTTATACTAGCTCTCTTGGATCGTTAATGTGTTATATTTGATGCAAAAAAAGTCAAGATCATTGATCGAAAGAAAGAGTGGAGATGACAAAAGAACAAGAGAGCAATTGTGAATTGTTTGGATATGATCATTTAATTAAGAAGGTTTATTTATGGGTTACGGTATTATTTGTTAGTCAATCTATTATTTATTATGTGTGTTTTTTACTTGTATCTAAACCTTTACCACTTATATGGGCAAAAAAAAACAAGCTAACATTAATAGTTGTAAGAGAAGAGGATGAGAAGTGCTAAATTAGGCCTAACATTCACCATACGTGACAATACTAGCTCTCTCTCTCTCTCTTTTTCTTTTCAATTTTATAAATTTTAAGACGTAAGGATTTAAACTCCTCAATTATGATGAATCTAGATGCAAAATTACCGTTAAAACAAATTTACATAACTCTAGTTTCATTGTTTTGAATCATGCTCTTATTTCTAAATGTTAGCTCAAATTGTTTTGTGAATTAAAGTCATATTTCAGGCAGATTGTTATCCTAAACTTTTTGGAAGGTAAAATCTAAAGGGATATTGAAGAAAATGAAATTTAAGGAAAATTGATAAATAACAATAATGATTTCAGTTGCTTTTTCTTTCTATTCATTTGAGGGGAGGATAAAAATTATAATATCACAAAAACTGTATATTAATCAAGTTTAATATGATAATTTAAAACAAAATCTTATGCGTATATTTATACTATGTCTCATCATCCAAATTTCATATAAAATTAAAATAGCCTTGTACACAATTGGATAAAAAAAAATACCCTCAAAAAAGAGGGGGGAAAAACGCTTTTCTTTCTAGCAATTATGATTAATCTCCAATATATTATTATTAACATGAAACATGTGATATAATAACAGTTTGGTTAAATATAAGTAAAAATAATAATAAACTACACACGTTGATAATAAAATCTAAACTTATTGTTATAAGAAAAAGAATTCTTCAAAATTTTAATTCTCATCAATGTATCCAACCATGATTAATCTTTTCCACTCAAAAGAGAGAGAGAGAGATTAATTTTGACCGAGTAAAAAGAGTTGAAGAAAAGAAACGGGGCAAATTGTGAACCCAACTTAGCCAATTGGAGTTGCACCAGTGTCTCCTTCTATCGGCGCGTAATCGATAACCGTTCTTTGTGTTCCAGAAAAAGAACAAAGAAAAAGAGACATATCTCTCTCTCTCCCTCTCTCTCTCTCTCTCTCTATTTTTTTTTTCCTTTGTTTTCTCTCTCCTCAGTTCTGACAGACTTGAAATGGACGGGCAAAACGACACATCTCGCAGTGAAGAGGACGCGTGGCCCGATATTCAGAGACTCAGTCCCCGCCCTTTCTGACACATCATCACTTCCTCCTTTTTTCCGATTCTCTCCTCTTCTGCTTCTTCACAAAATGGTTTTTATTCTTCTTCTTCTTTATAACTTGCTAGATTTGTGATTAAATCCTCGTTTTCCATTTTTGCTTTTCTTTGTTTTGTACTTTTTTTTGTCTTCCTTTTTTGCTGTTCGAATTGTTTGACCCCTAGAAGAAAGGTAACGTTTTGGCTCTCTTGAATATTTGGTTGTTGTAGGATCTGTGGCTTTAATCTCTGTAGAATTTTACTCTATTCAAGAGCAAAACAGTACAGGAAAAAATTAAAAAAAAGGTTGGATTTTTCTTCTTCTTTTGGTTGTTTTGATGAGACCCACATTGACCCAATTCTCTCTCTCTCTCTCTCTCTCTCTCTCTCTCTCTCTCTCTTTCTGTTATTTTTTTTAGTATTAAAGTTGCTAAGAAAACCTGGAATGATGCATTGTGTTTCTTTGGACCGTTTATTTATTCCATAAATGTGTGTATGTGTGTGTATGTGTGTGTGTGTGTGTGTGTGTGTGTGTTGTTGGCGCCTTGCTTGATAAGGAAAACCTGATCTTCCCTCACTTTGTTTTGTTAGGTCTTTAAATATATTGCCTTTATCTGGGCGTCGTTAATATTCTACTCATGATTTGCACTTTAATTGTGTAAATGAAACTGATTTCTCACTTTGAAGCTACCCCATTGCTGTAATTTTCTCTCCAAGTCTGAGAGAAATGGTTTGTGATCTTACTTTTCTCCCTTATTTGCAATATTTTTAAGACATGGGTATTGCGTGCAGAAGCAGAGAAGCTCATTGACTAGGCAAACTTCTGCTCCAATGCCGGAGCACGACACTGCTGAGTATGTTCCTTTAGGGGAAGGATCTTCTCCTAAGCTAGAAAGGATTTATAAGGTCTCAGTTGTACCTCTTGTATTCTTGATCTTCTATGAGGTCTCAGGAGGGCCATTTGGGGTTGAGGACAGCGTCCAGGCTGCTGGTCCCCTCTTAGCCCTTGTCGGTTTTCTGGTTTTCGCGGTTATATGGAGCATTCCGGAGGCCTTGATCACCGCCGAAATGGCGACGATGTTTCCCGAGAACGGCGGATATGTTGTTTGGGTTTCATCAGCTTTGGGGCCTTATTGGGGCTTCCAGCAAGGTTGGATGAAATGGCTAAGTGGGGTCATTGACAATGCTCTATATCCAGTTCTATTCCTGGACTATCTCAAATCGGCGATTCCGGAGTTGGAAAGTGGTCTCTATAGAGTAATTGCAATACTGTTTTTGACTGCTGTTTTTACTTACTTGAACTATAGGGGATTGACCATAGTGGGTTGGGTTGCTATTTTGTTGGGGGTGTTTTCGCTGCTTCCTTTTGTATTCATGGGGTTCATTGCGATTCCGAAACTAAAGCCTTCTAGATGGCTTGTGGTAGATCTGCAGAATGTGAATTGGGCATTGTACTTGAACGTTTTGTTCTGGAATCTAAACTACTGGGATTCAATTAGTACTCTGGCCGGGGAGGTAGAAAACCCGAGTAAAACGCTTCCAAAAGCTCTCTTTTACGCACTTATCTTGGTCCTGTCGGGATACATTTTTCCCCTTCTGATAGGAACAGGAGCTATCCCAGTTCATCGCGAGCTGTGGTCTGATGGTTATTTCTCAGACATAGCGAAAATGCTCGGTGGCGTGTGGTTAAGATTTTGGGTGCAAGCAGCATCTGCTTTGTCAAACATGGGGATGTTTGTAGCAGAGATGAGTAGTGATGCGTATCAGCTTCAGGGGATGGCATATCGCGGGATGCTTCCTGCATTTTTTGGCAAGAGGTCTCGATACGGAACTCCTCTTACGGGGATTCTATTTTCTGCATCCGGCGTGATTTTACTCTCCTGGTTGAGTTTCCAGGAGATAGTAGCTGCAGAGAACTATTTGTATTGTTTTGGGATGATTATGGAGTTCATAGCATTTGTGAAGTTAAGGATGAAATATCCGGCTGCAACTCGGCCTTATAAGATACCGGTTGGTACAGCCGGTGCGATTTTGTTATGTGTCCCTCCAACCCTGTTGATACTTGTGGTTTTAGCTCTTGCTTCGTCAAAGGTGGTGGTGTTAAGCTTGTTGGCTGTGATAATCGGGCTCGTCATGCAGCCTTGTCTCAAGTACACCGAGAAGAAGAGATGGTTGAGATTCTCTGCGGAGACCGACCTTCCCGATATCGGCTTTGCAGATCACGAGTGCGATGAAGTTGAACCGTGAATGTTGGTAAGACGTTTTGTACCAAGAAAACCTCAAACTTCTTAATTGCAATGCTAGCTTTTTTCTTTCATTTTTTTTTTTTCACTCATGCCTGCAGAGTCTTGTAGTATAACTAGAGAAGCTGACAGAAGAGTTGAATCTCGTTCACAAATGGTGAGAAAGTGAGTTGCAAAGACTATGCAACCCCGGAAAGAGATTACGCAGGAGATGATGAAGGAAATCGACTTGAAGAAATACCAACAGAGAAATGATGTAATGCATTAATGCTTGCCGTGAGCTACAAGAAATGTTCTACTTGTTGTCTTGAAAAGCTTTTTAGTGTATTTCCTCGGTCAATTGAGTTCAAATGAATGACAGAAAACCACCCATGTTTTACCTTGTTGTCTCTTTACTTCTTGAAATGCTGATTAAAAAAAAAAAGAGGACTAGCTGGTTGGGGAGTGATGTTTTTCGCCTTAGTTCGTTATGCTACTGGCTAGTTTATTACCAAAAGTAGTTCTTGTGAAAAGAAAAACTAATATGCAGAGTTATGTCGTATGGTGAAAAGAAAAAAAAAAAAAAAAAGAAGAAGAAGAAGAAGAAGAAATTACGAGTTTTGGACTGGCCGATCAAGTTACAATCTTAGATTGTATCATAACTTTAAGAAAATTAATAACCAAATTCACAAAAATCTTTTAGTTCATAAAAAATAAAAATTTTAAAAAAAAATTAGGTAAAAAATCATGTTTTGAATACCTAAAATTATCAATTTTAATGTTATAGTGGATATATATAAAAATGTGTCAATTTAATGATATTCTTGCCATCATGATTATGCAATATTGGGTAGAATTTGTGTGAACTACTAGAGTAATTATTATTGCATTGTACTATAATATTTGTTTTGTGATTAATTATTGAAGTAAAATTATTTAAACTTTTTCACTATTTTATAATAATTCATTTGGTGATTTTCATTTTTTAAACATCCGTCTCATGTTTATTTTTTTAATTTTATAAACATTCACTTTTTTTTTTTTTACTAAAAAAGAGGAATCATGAGTAGTACCATCACGTCCCAATAATCTTTTTTTTTTTTTTTTTTTGCTAAAAGAAAAGGGTCAGGGGTAGAAGAGTAGTACCGTTACGTCCCAATAATCCCTTCAAATGACAGAGTAGGGGTTCGAATCTTAAATATCTGTCTTAGTCAGAGTTTTGAGGAGTGAACACAAGTCTCTCCGACTATCCCTTTGAAGTTCATAAACATTCGTTTGAATAAACATTAGGACCACTCACTTTGCCCCCTCCGTCCACTTCTGTTTATAAACTTAATGAAATTACTGACATGGCATCTATCAAAGAATTAATCAAATAATTTTTTTTAAAATTTAAACCCATATTTTGAAAAAAAAATTAATAAAAATCAAATTAATCTTAATGAAAAATCAAATAAAAGTTTAAAACAACTAAAAATGAGAAAATATATACACATATATATTTCACTCCCCCATCCTTTCTCACTCCGCCTCTCCCCCTCCAACGTCCTCCAACACCCCTCATTTCGCAATCTAGCCCCGGCCAACCACACGTATGATCTAGCCTCCGCCGCCCTCTCCCAGCACGATCCAACCTCTGCCGCCCCCTTCCCCATGATATCTAGCTTCTGCCGCCCCCTCCCCAACGTGATTCAGCCTTTGGCGCCCCCCTCCCTGCGCGATTCAACCTTCACCGCCAACTCCCTGTGCGATTTGACCTTTGTTGCTACTTCACCCGCCCGATCTAACCTTTTCCACCATGGGTTCACCTTCTACGTTTTTGGCATGGCTCTTTTTTTTTTTTTTTTTTTTATTATGAATAAAAGAAAGTTTGGAAATTTTTTCCTATATTTATTTTAGTTTATAATTGATATTTTTTAGAGAATACTAAAATATTAAAATTTTTTTTTCAAATTAAGGGTCTATATTTTTAGAAAATATCTGATTAATTCTTAAATGAATGTCATGTTCGTAATTCTGTTAAGTTTATAGACGGAAGTGGACGGATAAGATAGAACGAGTGATTTTATACAATTCAGGGGACATAATAATCAGTTTAAAAATGTATGAAGCAAAGTGAAATAGGGTATACATGCAGGGACATTCGTAACATTAAATACAATCTATGATTAGAACAAGAACGTAAATAAAGAGACACAGCTCCTGCCCAAAAGGACTGGAACTTTTCTGTTGGTGAGTATCGGTACTGGCCTTGTATCAGCTCCATAATCTTGAAGAAAACGCACTAAAATGACGCTTTGGATTCTCTCAGTGCCATACCTACCAAGAAGGGGCTTTTAATGGTTTCGACGACAGAGAACATCTCTTTTCAACCATTGACGGCCACTTCTCTACCACTTCTTAGTTCTTAGATCCTGAAACTGTTCAAAAATGGCCGTTGCATTATCTCATAGCTACCACTACTGCCACAACTCCATAACACCGATAAAGCTTTCGGAGAAACGGCTTGATGATTCCAGGCCGAGAAGTTCGAAGCAGATTCCAAGTCGTAGAAGAAAACCAGAGAATTCAATCGAAAAGCGCCGAGATTTGTCACTCACGCAGGCTCTTCAGAATCATATCCATTCTGGGCAAATGAGGGACGCTCTCGAAATCTTCGAGAAAATTAACTCTTCCGAGACGTTTATTTGGAATCTTATGATTAGAGGGTTTGCGGATAATGGGTTGTTTTTGCATGCCATTGATTTTTATCACAGAATGGAAAGAGAAGGAATCCAAGCGGATAACTTTACCTACCCATTTGTGATCAAGGCTTGTGGTGCGTCGTTGTCGATGGCAGAAGGACAGAAGATCCATGGCAAGTTGTTTAAGGCTGGGTTGGGTTCAAATGTTTTCGTCTTTAACTCGCTTGTTTCTATGTATGCCAAGGTTGGTTGTATGGAGTGTGCAGGAAAGGTGTTTGATAAAATGCCTGTGAGGGATCTGGTTTCTTGGAATTCCTTGGTTAGTGGATATGCCGCTGTTGGGGATGGTAGAAACTCGTTAGCCTGTTTGTTGGACATGCAAGCGTTTGGAATGAAGCCTGATCGGTTCAGCATGATTGGCGCGCTGAAAGCTTGTTCTGTAGAGTGTTTTACCCAGAGTGGGAAAGAAGTTCATTGCCAGGTTCTCAAATGTGGGTTTGAGTCAGATCTCATGGTTCAGACTTCGCTACTTGACATGTATAGCAAGTGTGGTAGGGTGGATTATGCGGAGAGATTGTTTCATGATATTTCTCGGAAAAATATTGTGGTTTGGAACGCTATGATCGGAGGGTATGTTCTGAATTCGCAACCTCTGAAGTCATTTGCTTGCTTGAAAAGGATGCAAGAGGAGGATAACTTGAGTCCTGATGTTATTTCGATCATAAACTTTCTCCCCGCATGTGCACAGTTAGGAGCCTTCTTGGATGGTAAATCTGCTCATGGATATGCCATTAGAAAAGTCCCTCATATTGTGTTGGAAACTTCTTTAATTGATTTTTATGGAGCTTTCGGAAAGCCAAAATTGGCAGAATATATATTTGGTCATATGGAAGAAAAAAGCTTGGTAACATGGAATTCCATGATTGCTGCATACGCACAAAATGGACAGAATAAGGAAGCATTAGACCTATTTCAAGAACTTTTGACGAAGCCGCTGCAACCAGATGCTATTACAATAGCAAGCGTCTTACCTGCATATTCTGAAGCGGCGTCACTTAAAGAAGGGAAGCAAATTCATGGTTATATCTCAAAGTCAGAACACCATTCGAATACATATATCTTGAATTCACTTGTCTACATGTATGCAAAGTGCGGCGAGCTAGAGACTGCTCGAGAAATTTTTGACCGGATATTGGTTAGGGATGTCAGTTCATGGAACTCTGTAATTATGGCTCATGCCATACATGGGTTCGGAAGGAAATCGATCGAATTGTTCTCAGAGATGAGAGATGAGGGCATCAAACCCAACTACAGCACCTTTGTTTCCTTGTTAACATCTTGCAGCACGTCTGGCTTGGTCGACAAGGGTGGGGAATTTTTTAACTCAATGAAAAAAGACTACGACATTGATCCTGGGATAGAGCATTATGGTTGTATCCTCGACATCATTGGTCGAACAGGTGACCTTGACCGAGCCAAGAATTTTGTCGAGGAAATGCCATTGGCACCCACAGGCCGGATCTGGGGATCATTACTGACAGCTAGTAGAAACCATAGAAATATTGAGCTCGCTGAATTTGCCGCACAACACATTTTTGATTTGGAACATGATAACACGGGGTGTTATGTTTTGCTTTCTAATTTGTACGCCAAGGCTGAAAGGTGGGGCGACGTGGAACGGATAAAATCGCTCATGAAACAAAGAGGACTAGAGAAAACTGTTGGATGGAGCTTGGTTGAGAATACTACTTCATGTAAGCCTCACAGGTTCATCAATCAAGATAAGTCACACGTTCAAACTAACATGATCTATGATGTGTTGAGTATACTCTCGAGGAAGATAGCGGAAGAGAAAAATGTTCGTGGAATGACCGAGTTCAGGCCGCTAGATTCGCCGGCGAATCATGGTGTAAGATTGGCAATCTGTTTCGGGTTGATCTCCACAAAAGTTGGAAGCCCTGTTCTTGTGAGGAAAAACACAAGAATTTGTGAAGATTGTCATAGTGCTGTAAAGAAGATTTCAAAGATTACCAAGAGAGAGATAGTAGTAGGAGAACCCAAAGTTTTCCACCATTTCATAAATGGGAATTGTTCATGTGGTGATTATTGGTAAAATAAAATAAAATCATGTAGAGTTTAACCTCTTACGTGTAGATGGATGTACATTTTGTGAGAATTTTCTGGTCAGAGATGTTGGTCAAACATCTTCATCAGGAAGATTATGTAGATATTAGACGTCATTAAATCATCAGAAACAACAATTAAGAAATCAATTAAATAGTGAATGTTTCTAGAGAAAGTCCCTCAAATAATATCCTATTCGTTGAAGTGACAAAAGCCTTGGGATTTTGGATAATCTCGTGACAAAAAACATTGGGATTTGTATAACCTCTATTTGTGGATAATATCATACCCATAGCCCATTAAATGAGTTGGCCTTTCACCTTATTTTTTCATAGCATTCAATCAATTATTCGAACATGCATCTTCACACCGACACAACTAACCCCACCACGAACAGATCTCCACACTCACGACACTTGAGTACCCAAAAAATATCAAAATAATTATAAAAAAAAAAAATCCTTAAATTAAAAGCCTGATGTTGAAAGAACTACTACTGCCCACCGGATTCACTCCATCGAGTCTACGTTCATACGCAATCGACACGTAAATACGCAATCAACCCATATGATCAAATTTTTGAAGCTGTTTCGTTGATTTATTGAGTTGAGTTTTAAAATTATATTTAATCGAAAATAAATTATTTAAAGTTAAAAAGTATAAAAACTTAACATATTTTGAGAATTAGATAAAACATGGCAAAAAAAAAAAGAAACTTCAAACAGTTTAGGATAATATAGTGAGAGTTTATTTTATATACGCTAAAGTGACATTCATTTGTCTAATGTCTAATGACTTTTGAAAATTATGCGTCTCCAATACTTGACATCTATATTGACTTTTTTTTTTTTTTGCCATTCAATTGAAAAGAAAAATATTCTTTTTGTGGGTTCCCTCTAGTAAATATTGGAGAAGCTACACTTTTTTTTTTTGGCAGTAAAATAAAGAAATGAAATTTTCTATAATTAACAAATTTGTACTCGTGTTATATGTAGCTTCAATTTTCAGTTTCTTTTGAAAACATCAGTTTTTCTGATTTATTAAGGTTTTTTGCTTCTCCTTTGGTTTTGTGTAAATCGTATTATCTTCAAGAATACATGGATATTATTTAGCGTCTTCTTTTTTTCCTGATCTCTGACTGTTCTGTTAAATTTATTTAAAAATTGTATTGATTGTATCGTCTTAAGGATTTGGAAGCTATTCTACTAATGATTGTATCAGTTTTTTTTTTTTTAATAATAACATATACCTTCATTCTCTCTATTAAAAAAAAAAGGAAAAATTATAATAAATAGTATATTTTATCGGTTAATTTGAAGTTTATATCAGTTTTTTAAAAAATGATAAATTATAATATATATTTTGTAACAACTCATGCCTTTTTTTTTTTTTTGCATGATATTATCCACTTTGAACCTTAGACCGCACAGTTTTGTTCTTGGGTTTAACTCAAAAAGGTCTCATACCATTAAGAAATTGTCTCTTTACTTATAAACTGTGACATATCTATTATCAAGTGAGTAAGACTGCAAATCTTACTTTTTTCTTTATAGGATTGATGGGTGTCACATATTTACAGGTAAATCCTTAGACAAATCCTTGGATTTTTTTTAACAAGTAGCATATTTATGGTTAATTTTTAGTAACAGAAATATGGGCATAATTTCATATTAGAGAGAGAGAGGAGTCCAAAAGTTCATTTTCAACTGAATACATATTTTCAAAACTCAACTCATTTCTAATCAAAACATTTCTAAAACTTCTGCTACGTTTGGTAACAAAGTTTAACTCAAACTAAACTGTATTTTTTCATCTTAATTTTTGTCTTTTTCTGAAAAATCAATAAAATTTATAATTACTTTTTAAAAAATCAACTCAACTCAAACTTAAAAATTTCAACTCGACTCAAACTCAACTCATTCACCAAACTCAACTCAATCAACAAAGTAAAAAAACATTTTAATGAAGCTAAATGAAGTAATAATAAATACTTAAAGTAAGTAACAGTAACTGACAAATTTATTAAGTAAATAATATATTACTTACTTACATAATAAATTTATTATATACTTCAAAAATTTTAAAAATATATTATTTACTTTAATTATTTATTATAATTATTTCTTTCTTCCTTATTTCAATCATCTCTATATTTACATTCAAATGGTTATTCAAATTCAGTTTTGGCTTCAAAACATATGTTTGGAGGGTGGAAAAAAAACCATTACCATCTATTTTTGCTAATTCTAAATTTTCTCCATTTTCTCCGTTCTAATTTTTATATAACTATTTTTAAAATATATCTAAATACACTCTCAAATGTTTTTATTCAAAATGATTTTGGTGAATAGTTAATATTTTTCATTTAAATGTTGTGATTATTGTATTCAACAATATTTTTCCATACATACTCAAGAGAGAATGGACAAACCAAACAAAAAGTCAAATCGGCTTTCCACCAATCACGTGTTCACTGTATTAAATAAATACACGATTCTTCTTACTATTTTATTTACTCCAGTCAAAACACACTCCCCCCCCCTCTTCTTTTTTTCTCCCTTTCTTTTTTACAAGTAAAAAAAAGAATTGTAAAAAAAAAAAAAAAAAAAGAATTCATCTTAAAAAATCATAAAAAAAAAAACATTGAGAATCTCTATTTACAGTGTGTATATCTACCAGTCAACACCCCAAATTCCAAAAATGCCCCTGCCCTCTCTCTCTCTCTCTCTCTCTCTCTCTCTCTAACTCAGTCAACTTTATCGTCGTCTTCGTCTTCCTCATCTTCATCCTCCTCCTCACTATCTCTTCTTCTATCCAACACCAACTCCCCAAACACCTCCTTCACCGTCCGCCATACGACGTCGTATAACCACCCCACGCAACCATAATCGCCGCCGTGACAGAAGCACATCGCCTTGAGCTTCCCGAGGAGACCTCCTTTGTCGCCGAACGACGTCGTCGGAGTGGACATCGGCTGGAGATACGCCATGGCCGCGTGCTTCACCAGCGGGTTCCTGATCGGAATCTCGTGCCAGCTCGACGACGGCGTCGGCGACATCGCCGCCGCCGCCGGCGACGCCGACGGCAGTATGTCCTTGAGGCTCGTGTACTCGACCGACGACGACTGCAGCGCCGTCATCTCGAGGTCCTGAATCCAAAACCGCGGGGAGTAGAATCCGTTCTGAGGAGGTGAAAACCTTGGCGATTGTGAACCGGATTTCGGCGGCGAAAAAAACTCCATCTTCGGATCCTTAAATTCCGTGGCTTCCATGGACGCCAAAGAATATGTGTTTCTGGGGATGAAGAAATAAGGAAGCAAATTTCCTTAACTTCCTTTGAAGGACGAACATGGAAGATTTTCTCGGGAAAGAGAGAGAGAGAGAGAGAGAGAGAGAGAGAGAGAGAGAGAGAGAGAAATTAGGAGGAAGAAAATTGGATTTTCGAGGGCTGTATTTATAAAGGTGGTGGTAATTTTGGTTTCTTGTGAAGCACAGTGTTTGTTAACAGTCACAGAGGAAGGCAAATTTTGACGTATACACTATTTTGTTTTTGTTTTCATTTTTATTTTGACAATATTTGTGGTTTTTATTTTAATAATTTATTAATTTTGGAATATTGTCAATCAAAATGGTCCGCGAATTTTGCAGGTAAACACGTGGAACAGAATCCAAAGACTTTGGCTATTTATTTTTTGTCATTTATTGATAGAATTATTATTTATGGTTATAAATAATTAATATGAATATATATGTGTATATTATTCATTTGTAAATAATGTGGACGTTTCTTCAGGGGTCGTGATTTTGATTTGATGATCATGTTCATAAAGCATATCTTATTAGGCACCATACGGCATTAATTAAAAAAAAAAAAAAAATCCTCTCTCTCCCTTTATTTGTATGCATTATAGAATAACTTATCTGACTTGCACATCATTTTTTTTTTTTAAAAGAGCTAAATTGAAGAATAATCAGATATATTGTTTAAAATGAACTATCAAATTTGCCTCAACGTTGAAAGTCCTTTCTATTGAGTCTTTTTAAAGTGAATTTGGACTTTGTCTAACTCATTTCCTTCTCACTTACTTAAATTAAAAATAAAAATAAATAAGTAAAAAGTATCATAGACCTAAATGGAACTCATTTTCTTCTGTCTTACATTCTGTAATTAAAGTTAGAAAAGACATTTAGAAAATGCTTCTACTTTATAACCTTCCTATTGCCATCTGACGAAAATTAAAACACATATATATTTATATATTTTAGTTTAAACTTTAGAACACCACGCATATTCGTTTTATGATTAAAAGGACAAAAGGTAAAAGGTTAGGAAGATTTGCAATGAACCATGAGACAGAGGTAGGCTCCTCTCCATGAATGGAATTTTAAATAGTCCCACAAGTGCAAATTCAAAGATTATTCTTTTTAATAACTAAATTCAAAGATTATTTTCGTTAACTTTTCAGATAAAGAAAGAAAAAAAAAAAAAAAAAAAAAAGAGTTGAAAGGTTTGGTTCCAAGTTCCAACTGGTGAACAAAACAAACACTCGAAGAAGGGGAAAAAAAAAAAAAAAAAAATGTTTTGCTGAGAGAGTACACGTAACCATGTGACGCTTTGAAGTGGGTCTTATTTGGCATTTGGGCTCTGCCACTTAACATTCCAAAAAGATTCCAAATTTTTAGGTAGCTACAAGGCCTTGCGTCACTTTGGAGGATCCACATTTTGGGACATATTTGCCATCTTGTTGCTTCAAAATTCCTTTTGTCTCTATACATGCACTATTGAGGCCCCATCACAATTTGTCTAGTCATTCTAAACGCATAGCAAACCCTTTATTTAATTTTTTTTTTTCAGTATAATCGTAAAACTAGCTTTTGTTTTATGAAAATTCTACAGAAGTATATGAAAATATCCTACCATCGAAGCTAGGTTTTGTTAATTTTGCATACCTTTTATATTAATATGATTTTAATCAGATTTAGTGTTCATATGATAAGAATACTTAATAACGGGAACAAGATTCAAGACTATTGTGTAATTGAGGTAGACAGCAAACGTTTTTCGTACATTGATTTTACCTTGTGTTGGGATTAATTGGTTGGTGAAGGCACATGTAGGCTAAATTAATAAAACTTAACTTGTTGCCACAACGCACAAGCTGTACTCTACCAACTAATAATAAAAACAACCAATAATTCCACGTGGCAAACACCCATTTGACAAGCAAAAAACAAAGTAAAAAAAAAAAAAAAAATCCCTTGTTTAAAAAACTTACCTCTTTGAATTTCTTTAGGTGTCAAACTCTCTCTCTACTCTCCTAGTTGAACCGGACATTACAAAGCTTCTTGTCTATATAGCATCGCTGTCCCTTTTGGCCTTTCTTTCATAACCCAAACCAACAAGTAAACAAACATGTATAAAAATAAACATCACAAAACTCTTTTGTTTTGACACCTAGAGATCAAATTGGTACACAAAAATGGATGCTCAAAGCAGCAACACCAACCAAAAAATCTGCTCATCAAGAAAAAACCCCACACTTCAGACACTATTCGCTCTCGAATCCGTTTCGGAGTCCGACAAGATCCTCTCTCTAATCTCTCATTGCACAATCACCTTCACCTTCACCGATCCATCGGAATCGCCTTCTCAGCAAGAGCTCAAACGCCAAAACCTCGTTGACCTATTGTGCATCATAAAAGCCTCAAAAAAGCCACTCCAACATGATCAAGTTTTGTCTCCTCTCATGGCCATGATCTTGGCCAACATTTTCCGTCCGCTTCCACCGCCTTCCAAGCCCTCATTGGTCACCATAGACACCGAATTCCCCGAAGAGGAAGACCCCGTCTCGAAGCTCTGGAGAATGTGGTCACATCTTCAACTAGTCTACGAGCTCCTCTTGAGAGTAATCATAAACACCGAAACAAAAAGACTAAGTCCTTACATTGATCACCACTTCCTTGTGAGCCTGCTATCGCTTTTCCAATCCGAAGACCCCCGGGAGCGGGAGAGCTTAAAGAACGTATACCACCGGGTATACTCGCGGTTTACCCTGCACCGATCCTTCATGAGGAAGTCGATGAACGACGTGTTCCTGAACTTCGTGTTCGAGACCGATCAGAGGCACAGCGGGATCGGGGAGTTGCTCGAGATATGGGGAAGCATAATCAACGGGTTCACGGTGCCGCTGAAAGAAGAGCACAAGCTGTTCCTGATGAGGGTGCTAATTCCGCTGCACAAGACGAAGGGAATGCAGGGTTACCACAGGCAGTTGGCGTATTGTGTGTCGCAGTTTGTGCAGAAGGAGCCGATGCTTGGAGGGGTCGTAGTGAGGGGGATTTTGAAGTATTGGCCTGTCACCAATTGCCAAAAGGAGATTTTACTTATTGGGGAATTGGAGGAGCTTGTTGAGAATATTGACACTGATCAGTATCGGAAGTTGGCCCTGCCTTTGTGTACTCAGATTACTAGGTGCTTGAACAGTTGGAACTCCCAGGTAAATTCCTTGCCATATATATATATATATATATATATATATATATATATATACTGACAATTACATAGTTCTGAAGCCAGAGGCGGGGTCAGGAATTTATTTTAGTGAGAGGTATGTGAGAAGTTTTAATTTTAACAAGTTCATGTGAGAATTTTTAATTTTAATAGGGACAAATCAGTAAAATTATAAACTTTGTTATTTTAGAATTAGTTTTAGTGAGGATTATATGAAAATATTTATTTTTAATTGGGGCAAAGTAGAGACTGCATGAGTTTTATTTATTTTTTTTTAATGGGTGTAAACTATAAAAATTATAAAATTTTGGGATAAAATAAAAAAAAAATTAGTAAGGGCTGTAACCCCACTCACCCCTTAAATCCGCCACTGGTTTAGGCTAACTTCTTTTATTATGTTTGACAATTTCTGTTGTGCTACTTCAAGTGGTCCTTTTTGATTAAAAACAATATATATTGTATATGGTTGGATACCGTGAGAAAATTTTTTGGATTTTACTTTTACAGTTGCTTTATTAGGTAGTGTATGATTTAAATTGTAAGATTGAGATCAATGGTGTCTATATGATTAGGTGATCTTGTTATAGAATTTCTTTAAAAAAAAAAAAAAAAAAAAGGTTTTGAAACACAATAATAATTGCTGAAATGTCAGCTTGAGATTAGAGTCAAGAAATTATTAGAAATCACCTACGAAACCCTGTCCCAAGTTCTTAAAGATATCAATTTGCTTCCTTTTCTTAAAGTTCGTTTGAAGGCCTAGTAGTGAATGGAGGAACTACCACTAGGCAAACTAAATGCTATTTGAACTCTCTAGAACCCCCTTTCCTTATTATTATTATTATTTTTTCCCTCCCCAATTTTCTCTACTTAATATCTGAAATATATAACAAATATAATGGCGTGGATTTTAGGTAGCTGAGAGGGCACTCTATGTGTGGAACAACGAATACTTTGTGAAAATGGCGTCAATGGCAATGGAAGAAGTGTTTCCGGTCGTGGTCGAGGGCATGGAACGGAACCTCAAGTGGCATTGGAGCAAAAGCGTCTGCCAACTGACCGCAAACGTGAAGGCGATGTTGGAAGAAATGGATCAAATTTTGTACTCCAAATGCCTTGAAGAGATCAACCACAGGGAATCCGTGGCTCTCCAGGCCGAGATCAAGAGGAAGGAGACATGGGACAGAATAGAAATGGCTGCAGCCAAGAACCATCGCTTCATGCAACAAAAACAACCATCTTATATTTGTGTCTAGAAATCAACATTTATAATAATATAAAAAGGAGCCTAAAAATCAAATCTCTATTAGATTTTGGTGTTTTTTTTTTTTTTTTTTTAAAGTATTTTTGGGATCATTTGTTTAGGGAGGAAATTTTTGCAACAAAATACAGTTGTTTCTCATCTGAAACCAGCAGGGCATCATGCCACAAAGCCAACATATGTATCTATATGTGTATACATGTTTCATGCATTTATGTATGTATAGATGTAAGTGTGTGTATGATGTATGTAATATATTAATGTAGTATTCAAATTGATTAGCCACTAGAGACATAACTTGTCGTTCCAATTGTTGGTTTTGAGAAGGTAGAGAAGAATGTAAGGACAACACGAAGGTCAAATTTCAATAAGCAAAAATTCTTATCTACGAAGATGAAGAGAAACAAGGCAGGTCAAAATATAAAAAAAATAAAAAAATAAATAAAGAATAAAGAATAAAGAATAAAGAATAAAGAATAAAAATTCTTGCCGGCCATTAAGACAGTTGGAGTGAGAAATACTACGCACGTTGGAACTTAAAAATTGGGCAACATATGAGTTGGAATGAGACGTTTCGGAAAGATATTTATAGACATTTTTTAAAAATATTTATATATTTTTAAGGCTATAGACATCATAGACATATTTTTTTGGTGAGTAAGGCTATAGACATATTGACACAATAACACATGGCACTTTGATTTAAAAGATATGGAGAGATTCTGAAGTACAAATTGACAAAGTAAAATTATTTATTAGGGAGTGAGTTTTGGAAAAAGAAGAGGATAATAAGAGAGAAAACTTCAATAAAAAGGTAAAGGTTAGCAAGATTGACAAAAAAAAAAAGAAAAAGAAAAAAGAAGATTAGTAAAATAGTGAGATCATAAATAATTCTTTTTCTTTAATTTCAGTTATATTCTTTCCAAGTAATTTCACATTTAATATGAACAACAAAAGGTTTCTCATAATACCAAATAAATACCCAAAAAAGAAAAAAAAAACTATATCTTTATCTTTATATATATATATATATATAAGCATTAGACACTACTCACTAGACAGTCGTTTTTCCTTTTTTCATTTTTCCTATTTACCTTTGGCGGCCTAGAAAACATAGTCGCTTGCTGTCTTTTTAAACCTTCACCTAGAAAGAGTCTTGGCGCTGTACAGCCGTTCTTCAACGTTGTACGACAACAGTCCTTCCTCAATTATCTGGGTAACTCACTTTTTCTTCAGTTTGTTTTTGTTGAGCAAAATCAGGAGATACAGCCTTTTCGGTATTTTGTTTCTGAAATATATTCACTGTTCCATTCGCTTTTCTTTTCTTTGCTATTTTATTTATTATTTTCTTTTATTTTCTCGTTGTTCTTAGTTTTGTACCCTCTTTCTTCTCTGTCACTGTAGGTAAAGCTTAGCCCTTTAACCCAAAGATGGTCGTAATTTCTCAGTCCTCCGCAATTTCTTCAGGTTCCTAATCTCCTTCTCTCTCTCTAATTTATTTATTTTTTTTATCTTTGTTAAATTCCTTTTACCGTTTCCACAGGTTTGATTCAGGCAAAACTACCATTCCAGAGTCGGAGATACAGCAGCAGAAAATTCAATAATTTCAATGGCGTCAAAGCAGTAGTACCATCTGGAAGAGTAAGCTTACTTTCTTCTTTTTTATTTTTATTTTTTATATATATATGAGGAGTCGATTTTATCATCATCATACGATACTCAATCTTTGGAATAATGGGTTTCTTTTCTCTTTTTTTTTTTTTTTTTTTTTTTTTTTAATTTCTTTAATGGTGGTAGATTTTAAGCGGCGGTATCCGAAAATGTTGTGTGTCCGGATTTGGAACTAATTGTGCTGTTCGCATGGGAAGGGATTCTTATCAGTCCAGCTTTGACGATGACTTGCCTCAGGAACCTTTTCCTCTTACTCTTGTTAAAGAATTCATTTGGTACTTCTTTGTTCACTTTCCCTTTTGTTCTCAATGCCAAAAAAAAAAATATAAAAAAAATCACAGTTGGTGGAATTGCATTAGAATGAAACGAACTTAATTTTTTTTTCTGAAAAGTTAAAGATCAGAAGACTGACTTATGGGTTCTGATGTTTGAATTGTACATCATAGGGGGATAAGATCTCTGTTCGTTTTTCTGGTTGAGCAACCTAGTCAGCTTAAGTACGTAGAGTGGCCTGGCTTCTCTAGCACGGTATGCATTCGCAACTGTGTGTTCGTTCATTAAGATACGCATTGAATTGCTGAGTTTTAAGCTAAAAAAATGTGCTTCGTATTACTTGTTAATTGGCTGATGTGTGAAACAAGCTAAATTTCATTGTTGAATTTGGGCTAGTTGAGTGGATAAACTTTCATTTGTTTCTGTTTAACCATTTTGATGCAGCTGAGGACCGCTACTCTGACTCTTGTTCTTGTGGCGCTGCTGATTGTGGCACTTTCGTCAATCGACTCTGCCCTCAGCTATCTGTTGGCTTTACTTCTAAGGAGAACCCTGTAACCGAATTCACAGATAGAACTATGATATGATCCAACTCAGGTGTTGGGTACTGTTTTCCGCTTCCTGCATCATGCGATGCCCAGTAATGGCCGTTTCTTTAAGTAACAATGGTGCATCACGCGATGAGCACCATAGATTCAAGAGTTGTAATAAACCGTTTGTTGGGTCACAGACTTTGACAGCTACATGTTTCAAGCTTAGGATAGGAATTTTATGTTATTTAAAGTTCTAAGAGTGAAATTGTGAGATTGCTGAGGTGTTTTCTCACAATGCAAATTATGGCGAAGATGTATATACTAGTGTTCCAACCTAAGCATATCGAAATTGTCAAATGTGATTGCATTTCGGAACCAGAGTATGTGTTTTTCTTGTTTAGCTGAAAGAACGGCTTCTACATAGATGTATGAATCTTGTAATGGTTCGTTACAGAGGTTGCCTAAAGAATTGAATCCGAGACCGTAAGCTGTATGGGTATGATCATTAGACCTGACTGCTCAACCAGCCCTCGGTCAGGCGGCGGCACTCAATTTCAGATGCACGAACCTTTGCAGTTTGCATGAGAAAAGCTGCATAAACGAGGTTGACCGAAAAATTGTTGAGCGCCAGCATGTAGAAAGTAATCAAGCATGGAAGCTAACTAGAAAAATTATGGTTAGTGAAAAAGAGAAGCTAACTTGAATCCAAACAAAAGGCATTTTTCAACCAATACATCAAAAGGTTAGGTTACAAATTATTTTATTGTTCACACTCCCACAGCCGCTTAATGCAGCAAGAATATTACTGTGCCATTCTTAAAAATAAAGGCTATACTTCCATGAAATTTAACTATATATGAAACATCAGGGAAAGAAAAAAATTGAATCCATAATTCAAAAAACCCTTGTACAAAATCTGTGGAATTAAGACACAAACCCTATCCACTAAAATGGCTAAATTATGAAAAAATTCAAACCTAAAAAAAATGATGATGATTCCACCCCACATTTGAATGAGACATCTCCATTATAAAATTTATAAATTAAAAAAAAATGACGACTCCAAATAACTGTCTTGACTGTTTCTTTGCCTCCAAATACAAGACTCCAAGAACAAAAACACCCTCAAAGCTTGGAAAGCCACACCCCCCCTGTACACCAACCTGTCCAAATACTGAGCTGCTTCATGCTACATGAACCAATGGTAACATTTGAAGAGGTGCAAATGAATTCAAGCTTCGATTGTTTCGACAGCTTATTTTTCCCCACAAAATTTGAGCTTCGCTCGAAAGGATCATGACCACAATGTTACTCGACAATCACAAACTGATCAACAAAGTCGATCCAGACACAGCTCTGGCGAGCGCATAAAGAGCCAGCGGAAGAGAGCACCTTATGAGAAAAAGGTTAAACTTGATATTTTGATAGCCTCTCCTTTACCGAGGGATCCAAAGCAGACATACATTGGTCCCATGCTCCATTCACAAGCATCTGCAAAATACATATTGGGAAGGAAAAGATGAATATTATCCTATTCTTTGCAAAGTTTTAGGGGCCATGTAGTGTAAAAATGTTTACGTTTTTCCTCTACTAGTAAAAGTGACAAGAATCTTTAACCAATTTAGAAAATCCAGTCTCAGAATATTTTAAGACCAAAAGGAAAAACTAACCTGCTTATACCCATGTAACACCTGGCAAACTTCGTTATGGAGCTCCTCACTCTTTATTTCCTACGGCAAGATTCAGTAAAAATTTCAGCTTTATCTAGAAGACATCACACATGCAAGATCTAAACACAGCTGTTGTCATACTTACATGCCAACTTGCAATAGCTTGGCACATGGAAACAATTGAACTTAATGCTCCTGATGGATTTGCTCTAACCTGTACGTTTATGAACCCCGAAGCAGAGATATTATAACCAGAATGATCCAAAAATAAAATGAATGCTTATTAATGAAGACACATACCATTGCACATAGACCTCGGAACGCATCCTCCTTTTCTATGTCATCACGTATCCTGCCACGGAATTTGTTGATGAGAGATTACAAACATATATAAAAGAAGTTAATATTGATGTCATAAAAACTTACATAGACAAAGCAGTGCACCACGCTTGCATGAAATGCTCCATATGGGGAGACACAAGCTCTGGACAAACCCATGCAAGCCTCCCAAGTGTAATTGCACTATTTTCAATAAGTGACTTGTTGAGCCCCTGAACAGCAATTACAGGTGCGCTTAAGAATGGTGCATAATCCTGAACACATTATTATTCGAAAAAATACAAGCAATCACCTCTGCATGGAGAATGGGGACTAAGCGTGAAATTACTGTGATTACAACTGGAGAAATTTCTTGATGAACCTGAAAATAAAGTTGCTTATATGATAGTTCCATCATGCAACGGGTCTAGCACAGTTAAAATTTTTATAGTTCTGGTTCATGGAAATGAGAAACTAATATGCAGCACAAAGCTACCAACCTAGCATAAACAACATGGAAATATCAAAGAAATCCATATAGCACAATTTACAAACTGCAAAAAACCTTTATCGATGGGCCAAGATCCTTGCAGTTAAAACAAGACAGGTAAATTCCAAAAAGATTGTTCGCATTTGAAGCCATAAAATGTAAATATCAGAAGCAAACTACAAAGTACATACCTTTACTGCTAGTTCTCCTATTGCCCAACATGCATTATTTGCAACCGAAACAGTTTCCTTGAGCTTAGGTGTGTTCTGTGCACAAGCATTTCATGTAAAGAGGAAGTAATCCAAAACCGCTACTTAGAACAATGAAATAAATTTCACATACCAGTTGCGTTGCTGCGGCATCAAGAAATTCAGATAAACGAGGCCGCAAATGAACAGGACAGACCTAGACAAATCATAAAGAACATGGGAAAGATATGAGAAGATGAAAAAGATGCTAACTTGCCTGACAGCTTAAAAGCATCTAGTAAGAGTTATGAGCTTTGCCACTCAGACAGCTCCAAAACCATGTTGTTTCCTCAGGAAATTTATTTGGTAAAATTTACCATATTCCGCCAGTTGGTCAAAGGATGGAAAAGAAACTTTATTATGAAGTTTGTGTGATCACTCTGTAAATATGTTTTATGTCTTCAACTTACTCTTGCAAGGTCGCCAAGTAGAGCAAAGGCACTTTGTCTGACATCAGAAGCGTCATCCGTGCAAGATTGCAAAAGCAGGTCTATCAAATTACTTTTTGAAACCTGAGGATTAAAAAAGTGCATAATAAGTGGGAAGTGCATAAATATTATCCTACGAATTTAAGTTCAACTAATCTAAAAATGTGAAACATCCAAAGTTCACACATAACAATATGACACCACGTCTAGTGCAAGTGACATAATGGACATTCCATCACCACCAATATGTAGAAAAATGGAGAACTGGATGCGTATTAAGTTCCAATAGTTCGTAGATCACTGAAGGGACACTAAAAGGTATAATGGATCAACCAAAATACGAAGCCAGAACAATAATAATTAAACAAAAATGGAGATATACGTATTTTACGACACTAAAAGGTATAATGGATCATCCAAATACGCTTAAAAAAAAGGGAGATGTACATATTTTGCATCATCTCCTCATTGAAGAATCAAGAGCATTTAAGCAGGGGCCATTTTGACTAATAAATATATGAATCTCGAGATCTTATTCTTGACAAAGTAATATGGAGAAATGAGAATACCAAACTCTCTATCCCACTTCCAAGACCTTCTGCGAGTCCTGAGAGCAGATCAAGTGAGCATACAATAAACTCTTTGTCATACTGGACCCCAGCAGAAACAGGATCAACCTGCAACAGAAGTTCAAAGCAAAGTTTACAGATACTTGCTAGTTGTAGCAATAGTTTACATAGTAAGACACAAAGAAACAAGCAGAACACCCAGCAGTTGTAATTCAGATATATAGTATAGGCCTTACAATTATAAAAATAGAACTTACGGGATTTCAACAGTTGAGATGTGTACAATTGAATTATAAAGAGTCCATTTTACAGATTAGAAATAGCATATACAAATTAATAGCACATGAGGCACACACTATTCTAAAGTGAAAATAAGTTGATCGAGTAATTAATTAAAAAGGTGAAAAGATCTTCATTGAACCTTTGCCAATTGTTGGGTCTGAATGATGCTTATGCATCTCTGAAATACAGGCTCAGCGAATGAAGAGAATCCTGAACCCAATGCCTGAAAAGAGCAAAATAAATTAAAATTACTTCAGTTCATCTATAAGTTATAGTTTTCTTATTTTGGCTGCAAGTTCACCACTAACTTTGTTTTCCTTCCCTTTTAAGCAATATCCAGTTGTTAAAATTAAAAACATAGCAGGTTTTCCATACCAAATTCAAAAGAAACATGCATTGGAGCACTAGTATTTGTAGTAATGACAATATGAAAACACCATAGCCATGCAAAAATAATGTCCTATTGGAGGTACCTTTTAGTGAAGAAATGCAGTACAAATGCTTTCAAAAAGTAATTACCAGGAAAATAAGTATCCGAGTTCTCCAAATACAAAGTCATCAAAAGATCATAAATAAAAACTTCCCAAATCACACTGACACCACAACAAATTCAAATGTTTATATCTAAATATTTCCTTGACCCCGTCTATAAATTACTTACAAGTATGCTGATGTAATAAAAATAGCTAATTTAGAAAACACTAAAGAGCAAAAGAGTAACATATACCTGTGATATAGATGTAAAGCACTCAAGCAGTGGGAAGAGGTCTTTGTCTGCATTCGAAAGTTGTTGCCACTTTGCGATTAATGGTGGCATCAGAATTTCAAGATAAGCAGGCTGAAAAGCATCATGAAGTCAATTAGAAGAGATAAGTAGTCGTCAGAGATGCAGCAGAAAATGCAACAAATTTTGCAGCTTCGCACAAACAATTTAAGAATACTGGAAAGCAATGCCAGTGGGATCTATTGGGGGAATAATCTTTGGCATATTGAAGATACCTGATTTAGCTCCCCACCAACAGCATCGGCTAGAGTTCCAATAGCATCATATACAATTCTGAGGTTCCGCCTCTAACATCAGAGATAACATGTCACAAAAGCAGAGACAGAGTCATACAATAATGCATAAACCAGGAGACATTCATCTCTCTGTGTATGAAGCCAAAAAAATCTAACTAAAAGAGACGAGGAAACAGTACAAAGGAAAATAATAAAGACATTTGGTAGGTTAATGACCACTATTGCACTGCATCTGGTCAGTAACAACATAAGATTCAAGAAAAAGGATAAGGCCAAGAACAAAACCTGATATTTTCCAAATGCGCACATGAGGTGCTTCAAAATTATCTCCAACCTTGGTGCCAACTCTTCTGCAGCCTCCTGCAAATTAATAAAAATCAATTTAGATCTAAAAACTCTTTTCCACCTATAAAATTCTAGAACAGCATTGACGAAAGAATTGAACTTCATTGATAGGAAGAACCTCTTCAAGTGTAGCAAAAGCTGAACAAGCAGCTTCTTGAACCCGCTTGTTGGTATCTAATATTCTTCTTAAAAGGCCCATAAGAACCCTGTCAAATTGCTCATAACCTTGTTGATGTCCGACACCCTGAGAGAGAGGGAAAGATTTTTCAATTACAAATCATCAATTATCACCATGAAAAATTTAAATTAAAAAAAATGCATGAACAAGAAAATGGAAATGACAGGTAATAGTACCTGAACAATGAACTTACTGAAGCGAGAAATAGTCCAGCAGGAAATACTCCGTATAAGAGGAAACTTGTCATCTAATAAAGGGATTAGAAATGCAATAATCTGCAGAAATATTAAAATAAAAAATCAAATCAAATCAAATCAACCTCAAGTCAATCTTTTAGCATAACAAATAAGTAAAGGAACCAAAAGAAGTATGTGGCATAGAGTTTTAATTTTTTTATGTTCCGACTGCAAAGGGAAGAAAACCAAAATCATCAGCTTTTGAAAGAAGACAATAGCTATTAACTCAACTTTTTCCGAAGAAAAGAGAAAGAAAGAAATAACTTTAATGTTGTCAATATAATGCACTAGTAATGCTCCAGTCGAATAGAGAGAAAACAGATATGCTATAGTTTAACCCAATAAATACCATGAATAATAGGGTTAACAGTCTAAAAACTCCAAATACATTCTATTATAGAAAAAGAAGAGGGGGGACATAAAGCAAGCACGTCATTGAACCCAAAGTACTAAAAGGCTTTAATGACCAAATTGGTTTTTACAAATCTAAACATCTTTAAAACAGGAAAGAGACCTCAAAGTTCACCAGTAATATAAAGCTTAGGCTTAAAAGAAAAGGAGGAGAAGGAACACAAGGAAGAGAAGACTAAACACAACTAGAAGGAGAATTTCAGCAGCACTCTCTAAGTTATAATAGACAGTTAAAAGTTACGGAACTCCTTAGTAGATGAAGTGTGAACCAAAAGGGAAGCCCAAACTGGACTCTATCCCATAAAAAGGTTTCATCTCAGACCTTATCTAAAAAATGTCGGGTGTTCATCTCTAGCCACTTCGCATCTTATCAACATAAAGAAATGAATAAATAATATATGTTTCAGAGCTTAATCAATCAAAATGAAATGAGACAACAAAATATTACTTCGGTCAGATGTGGATAAAGACCACTAATGCAACCCTCAGCTACAGCACCAAGAGCCAAAACAGCAGCTTCTCTTTCTTTCCAAGCTTCATCACTGCTAGCAGACAAGTTGGTCTGCAGAGATTTGAAAAGTGAAAAGGCATTCGAAACAGGTTTTACTAGTTTGTCGTGCAAGTACTGCTCTATAACTGGCTACATTTGATCCAACTATAATTTGACATTTAACAAGTGAAAAGAGGAAATAAAGTGAGAGATTAGGGAAAGGACGGTACATCTTATAAACAAATTTTCCTTTAATGCCAAATAAATCTGTTACCTGGAATAAAGGCATCAACGCTGGCAGAATCTCATCCCCAAACACATTTGAGAGGACGTCAAGAGCAGCTGCACTGCATTTGCGTAGATTCCAAACATTTACGATATCATCATCCTGTCATCGACCAAGTGTTAGTTAAGTAGCAACATGAAAAATAAAATGTCGGTTTAATTTTCCCAAATTAACTCATCCAATAATCTGAAAAACAAAACAGGACGTGATTGTGTGGCATAATTGCGGCAGAATGATCAGCCATAAAATTAAAAAAGCAGTGAGGGAATAGATGACATCCAAACATACATCATCTTCAGCATTATCTGATCCATGAAGCCGTGATGAATGAAAACGAGGTTTAATATCCTGCAGGTGCAGAACAAAGGCAGCAGGGGAGACTTAGTACATCAAGATTGTAATCTTAGAATCCAAAAGTTTAACTAATACTAATGAACTCTGACAGAAAAACAACAAGTACTAACCTGATCGCGGTCTGGGACAGATTCATCCTCCTGCAAAAATAAATAATGTGATTCAAATATGAACAAAAACAACTTCCAATTTTTAATCACCAAAGCAATAATATAATCAGTAAAGTTGACCTCAGCATCAATAAGTGACTCATCATCATCAGCATAAACCATGTTTGACAGTAAAATCTACAAGAGTTAGAAAGGTTATATTAGGAAAGCAATTTGAGAGTTTATCCAAAAAAAAAAAAAAAAAAAAAAAAGGAAGGAAGGAAGGAAGCAATTTGAGCTCTAGAATAAAAAAATGAGTATCTACAAAAGCATATGTTATACCGGAATTAGCCGTGGCAAGAACTCCCTTAAGTTCTCTGGTGATAACTGAGCATCACAATATGCAGACCTGACAAGAAAATTCCCAAATTTTAGCTACTCGTAAAGACTAACAATACATATCTATAGGTTAAAGTTACAGTATTACCAGAATTCACAAGCTTCAAGAGCCACTTCATCATCAGTGTCCTTATTCACTTGAAGCATATACTCGATCACATTCCTCAGATGTGGCTGCAGAATAGAATAGAAAATCACCTCATCAAAAGGAGAAAGATTACGGTGAAATTAACGTTAACCCACCTTCTAATAGCTTAAGCTTTTGGGAGAAATTGTAAATTAACAAGGTTTCATCATGAAGGTCGGGGTACCCCTCTAATTGCATTTTCTAAATTAATTGTCATCATGCGTTGGGCCTTTAATTTTCTTCAAGCTTATTAATAATTTCCATGTATTAGGTTGTCCAATTGGTATTTGCCAACATGGTTTCTCATTGTCCAGCCCACATGTGAGGAGTGTTAAAAAAACAAATTTAATGTTAGCCCACCTCCTTATAGCTTAAGATTTTGGGAGAAACGATAAATTAACAGAAAATAAATTATAAGCATATATATGACCTACAGTGATAAAGTTCAAAGGCACAATAAATAAGTGCATGCGTTGAATAGTTTCCAATGGATGTGACATCAAAAAGGCAGGCTACATCAACTAAAATGTTGCATAAAAGGATGCCCCAAAAACGTAAACATATATCGTATAAAAGACTTATGATACATAAAAAACTTCCTACCTCCAAGAAAGATGGGCGCACTTCAATTAGCTGAACAAATGCTGAGCAAACCTGTTTAGTAGGGCATACAAAAGATAGATTAGAGTGTAAACAAGCTTATCAAACTTCTCCACCAGTAATTGATTAATAATAAGACAAGCATTATGATTTCCACCTCCGAATAATAAGGCATGTAACAACATTAGTAAGTTTCAACCGTTGTAACATTGTCCTTTCAAACTGATAAAATCCTAAAAGAAAAGGGAAATACAAAAAGCAATCCCTGGAAGACAAAATTTATAGTAGTCGGTGGCATTTTATACAGCGTATTAAGCAAGGAATGTATTTGGATCTACTGATAACAAATAGAACCCCATGAAAACGTAGAACCATTTTATTCCTAAATAAGTAACGTACCTAAACCAGAAAAAAAAAATTTAACCAAAATGGAATATCTTTAGCCAAAAATAGGCAAATTGGTTATTAATAACTACACGACAAAAACTCGTATGCATAAAAACAATAAAGAAACTAACCAATTTCCGCACTTCCGAGGCAGTGTCATTCGCGAGTACAAACAAACCTTGAAGATATTGATCCATGGACATATATAAAGCCTGCAATAAATTGGTTTACAGTATTCTCAACCCAAAGAAATGAATAAAATCAGGGGTTGGGGGAAGACTGACGACAATATCTTAAACAATATTCTTACCGCTGGCATCAACATAATGTATTGATTTACAGAACCCAAGGAAAGCTTTCTTAATGTGGAATGTGGTGACTGGAAAAACTGCGTAAAGAAGAGTATATTCAGAAAGCCAATTCCCAAAAAGAACAATATTAAAATAAGTTAAAAGAATTCTGCGAAGAAAATTTTATATGCTGAAAATTGACAACTGGTTCAAGAAAACTGGTTCAAGAAACATATATAAAAAAGCGAATTAAAAAAATTGGAAAGAAAACAAAATAATCATAGTCACCTGAAATAATCTAGGAAGGAATACATTGATGGGGCGTTCAGCTAACCCAGGTACATCTGAATCAAGCACTTGAGGAATATCCTCGCAAATCTGCATTACACAACATTATCTATACGTTATATGAGCTGATCAGTGTTTTAAAATGAAGATGAGCTTTAACCTCAATATTGTTTCAATATCTATTTTGTAGATGTTACACCACAATGAAGCAAAATGGGACAAATGCCCCAAAACTAGACTAGATTCTATTGTGAATGGTGCCTTTCTTACAATTATGGGACTCCTGCAATTGGGGGGAATGGTATCAGCCTTTGGGACAAATGTTCCTATAGAAACTAGAAAGAAATTGGGCCCAAGATCAAGAAACTATTAAAAAAAATTAAAAAAGGTAAATTTGTTTATAGGTTGTGGATTCCTCGTCAAGGCTCCCATTATATATACAAAAACAAAAAAAGAGCTTTAAATCAGATTCTGTATCTCATTAAGGATTCTATAACGGCTACTTACGTATTACAACTAAATGTTTCCTCACTTCTGTAAAACTATGACACATCCATTGCGTATGTGTTACTGATGTGTCGTAAGCTATAACGGTTAATTACTTCAATAAATGCTTAATCACAGCCTTTGCACGAAAATCATTACCTTGGATAAAGCGTCCATAGCACCTTCCATGTGATTTAGATCATTGCTGTCTAAGCAACTCACAAGAGATTGCAACAACTCAGGCCATCCTGAAATTCCTCCTAGTTGAACAACGACGCTTATAATTGTTCCAACTGTAGACCTGATGTGCTTATCTGCTGCTCCCAAGCAAGGCAACAACTCTGACTTTATGTATTGCTGGTATGCAGGAACCATGGATTTATATGCAGTCCGAAGGTTATTTTTCAAAAGCAGGCCTGCAGCTTGTCGAACCTCCACCGATTTGTTCTGCTTAAAGCACAAATATCAAACAAAATGTTACTAAACATTAAACACGATGTAAAAGCTATACTTGCAGACAGAGTAAAAGTAATCATGCTAATGGTAACCATGTTCTTCACTCACAATGAAGCAAAGTCTTTATGAGTTAAGCTGTCACCATAAAAGTTTATACTACAGAGTCAAATTTCTAACCACGTAAATGGCCGCATAAATAAGGGCATTGCATCCTAGGTGGATTCAGTGCCTGTTCCAATTGCAGTGGCCTCAACTTTTAAAATTGCTCGAGTTAAATATGAATTACAAGAATTATAAATTTGGAATATAGATTAAATGCACCCGGAACCATTCAAATTCGATCAAGCATCCAGCGTTATTTGTGACATCCCAAAGCTCCCAGTCAAATAGTAAATCAAAATCAATTTCATCAGCTTAAGCTTCTTCTCAAAAGTGGATCGCACAAAATTGCCACTCGACCGTCCAAAACAGGATAATCGAATTAGTCGACACATAATGCAAATAAACCAAAACCTTTCCACTAACCCAGAAACCATAGGCAAATTCCAACTAATGAGACCATAATCCGGAGTAAGTTAAATTCCCCAACATTCAATTTACCAAGAAATAGGATCAATTCAACGCCAATTTTTCCCTAGAAAACGCAAATTCCAAACGGAATCATTATCCGCCAATGCAACAAAGCCCTCAGATTCTCGAGAAAACAAAAATAGTCGCAGTAAAAACCTCATTTCCGCACCCTAGAAACTCCATAAGAATTCAAAATTTCGCAGCAAGGCATAAAAATCACATCAAACCGATATCAGAAATTTCAAGAATTTAAGTATCTGTCAGTAAAAGTCGAAAATCAGAGTACCTCGGCGCGAGCGAGAATGAAAGCGAGGTAGTTGTTGAAATCGGGAAACTGAGAGTAGTGCTGAAGCTGCTGCCATATCTGGGACTTGTCAGCGGAAGAAGAGTAGTGAGAAATCTGCTGCTCCAAAAGCCCGCAGATCTCCGTGAATCCATCTTCTTTGGGTTGCCACTGGGCACTCGCCGCCATAGCTGCCAAGATTCCTTTTAAATATTGTGTGTGTGTGTGTGTGTGTGTGTGTGTGTGTGTGTGTGTGTGGTTGTGTGTATGTATATGTGTGTATAACCTTTATCTGTGATTGGAGGTAATAGGATTCGAAGGTTTTGACACAGTTTTTGCGGCAGCGAGAAACCCAGAGAGAGAGAGAGAGAGAGAGTTTGGACAGGAGGCGAGAGGTTTTGGACTTTTGGTGGGCGAAGTAGAGGCGAAGAGGACGATCTCTCTCTCTCGTTAAATATTATAAACGAATTAAAAACACAACAAAATTTATCCAAAAAAAAAAACCCAAGAAAAACACAACACGGAGACATTTTTTTTAATAAATAAAAAGAGAGAATAATTATTAGTTTGCATTTCGTTTTAATTATCAGATTAACCTTTTTAACAATTCATACGTACACATCAATATATTTCATATTATTTCACAGTGTGTGATACAAAATTTTTAATTTATATTAAGAAGTATATTTAACACTTAAAACTGTTATTTCTAGGGATATATATTTCAAAATTTGAGGATGAAAATTTACATTTTTTTTTTTTGGTAAATGAGGATGAAAATTTACTTAATACTTTACTAAGCCGATATTTGGAATTACAGTTGAGTTTGAACTCAATTGTATTTTACGACTGGTTTTTTGTCTTCTTCTGAAAAAGTCAATAAAAATTATAATTAGTTTTTAAAAAGTCAACTAACATCAACTTAAAAATTTTATCTCATCTCAAACTCAATCCAAATACCAAACGAATCTAAGTCAATAAAAAAAAATATTAATCATGCGTACAACCATTTCTTACAAACAATTCGTATAGAAGAAATCTCCAAAAAACTTATAAGAGATTAGGGAGATTTGGGGATTTTCTATTGCGTCGGTTGGGCGTGATCTCCAAACTTTTTGTGCTGTTGCCAAAGTGCCACTGTGATGCTCTAGGGACCAATTGATTCAAACTTTTTTTTTTTTTTTCATTTTTTAGTTGTTTTTTTAGTATAATTTATAGTTTTTGTTCACGTATATGTCAACTATTTTGAGTTGCTAGTTTTTTAAGATAGAATTCCGTCCAAAGTGTTAATTTGGACATTTGTATTTGTGTACAAATCATAGAGGGGAAAAGCCACATCACTTCACATTGAAATTGAGCTCCAATTCGCCAGAATAAAACCAAACTAACAAAAAGAAAAACAACTGTATACAGTGCCTTTGATTAATTTTTATAAAAATAAGCGTGTTAAATACGCTAATAATTCACCATCGCCGCCACCTTAATTGTATCATTTAATTCTCATTTGGATTATAGATTGATATCCATTAAAGCCAACGTCCTTTAGGTGGGTTGGTAGGACGTTCGCTCTCCTCACTGAATGTTTGGATTTGAATCGTCACAACCATATTGGCTGGGATATATAGTCACCACCGTATTAGCTAGGATATATAGACAATTCACTTCGTGAGGGATTCATATATCACGCGGGGGATTATCTACATCCCCAGAGTTATCTAAGCATTCCAATCTCTACCTTTATAACTAATTTTTTTATTAAAAAAATATCCATAATTTAAATAATAATTTTTCATTGTTATTTAAATAAAAAGGTGAAAACAAAATGTCAAACATGCTAGAAATTAAGGGATTGTTTGGTGTTTCATTTCATCTCCAACTAAACTATATTTTTTCGGCTAGCTTTTTGTTTTTTTTTTCCTAAAAAGTCAATAAAAATTATAACTAGCTTTTAAAAAGTCAACCAACTTCAACTTAGTTTGCGTTTAGTTCGTCGATTAGAGATAAAATTTTTAAATTCGAGTTGATTGACTTTTCAAAAACTAGTTATAAATTTCATTGACTTTTTAGAAAAGATAAAAATAAAAATAAAAAAATACAATTTAATTAAAATTAAACTGAAATATCAAACGAAACATTAAAAATTTTAACTTCAACCGACGATTCAACCGACGATTCATATACTTGATGTTATCATCTCTCCATCTTGTCAAAGTTACAATACCTCACTACAAAGAACACCCGTGCTTTGGTTTTATTTCATACGATGTTTACTCTCTGATTCACTGATTTTAAGGTTTCAAAATAAACGTTTTTATCGAAAACTTGATCGCCAGTCATGAAGACACAGTAGGCACGGTTTTACTTTAGTGGGTGACAGCTATTCGCTACGGACGTGGAAAGAAGTAGTATCATTGCATTCCGTTACTGAATATATACTGATTAATATATTCACTTTAAAAAAATAAGAATATATACTAATTAATTTAGATAAAATTTATTCATCATCTCAGTCATTTTCCACTCGATCTGAATATAGGCATTCAGCTGAATCAGCTCAATGATTAAACATGATTTAAATGTAAGATACGTACACTGAAAAGTATTACTCCAAGCATTGAAAAATAAAGATAAAAATGAAAGGCTTCATTTGGTTTTTCCTAAAGAAAAATATTTCACTTTTTTTTAGGAGATAAAAGAACAAATTCTTTAATAAAAGAAAATGCCCTATTTGTCTCTTTTTCCTCTTGGCAAAGATGCCACCGGTAATGTACAAGATTTGCTAAGTTCATATAAGTGTGCTCCTTTTTTTTTCTTTTTTCTTTTTTTTTTTTCTTTTTACATAAATCCTAACCCATTCTCATTCTCTATAAAAGAAATCCATACCGAAAGGGCATGACCCACCTAAATGTTTTAAAGATCCACCTCAAGGGTACGGGCAAATCAACCATATACATGGATGATTGAAGAAACTGAATCGAATGTGCTCAGAGGTCTTGGAAACCCCGTAGCGGAGCGAGAGGCGTTACAGAGCTGAAAACTTTCAAGTTTCAACGACCACGCCAAATGATTAGGGTGAGAGTGATACCAAGATTTCAATTCCCCAATTGGACCTTCAATGCCAGAATATTAATCCTCAATCGGGCCAAGGACTAAGAATTCAATCCAACATCATCACATGTACAAACCTGAAACATATAGATTCTGAGAAAACGCTGGAACAAAGTACTACAATTAACACAAAAACGAAAAACATGTGATTTCTAGAAGAAAAACAGTCTAAAATGGGCAGTTATTTCAGTAGAAGGTAGAAGGTATAAGGTCACATGTATCTAGGTACCATACGGTTCCTCTTGTTTTATAGTGCTTGTCAAGTACCTTGAACTAGAAATTGCAGGTACTTTTCTCTACTTAGAGAATAGAATTAAACGAACACGAGCCCGAATCGGAGTAAGACCAATAAGCATAATATCATCACATTTTTACATTACCCAAATAAGGAATTCAGAAGACCGCATGCATGCCAATGCCACAGAGTGATATCCTTTTTATCTTCCTTGGGCAATGCTTTTACTTATCAGTCCTCTGCTTTTCTGCAGCCTGTTCAACAACAACGATCACAAATGATGCAAGTGCAAATAGAAATGAATATTGGACCAGGCACGATAATCAGAAGAAAAAAAAAACGTTATTTCAAACATTTATTTTTGGATTTAAATCTTTGTCAACGCAGTCCAAAGAAACGACCAGAACTTATGCCAAAACACTGGGAATCAAGCATGATTCACAAAGTCAAACCTTTTTCATTTTTTCAAGAATAGCATCCTCATATGCTTGATAGCCAACTCCACCGACATAATCATCACCTTCGGCACACTTCTGGATGATTGGAACATCTGCCGCTCTAGCTGGTTGAAGAGGTAAAACTAGCAATGGGTTGGAAAGATCACCGCACAATGTGCCCGTAGCAGCAACCTACAAGACATAACACATAACATTAGTTACAAAATCACACACAAAGAAGTTCCAAAATTTAAGATAACAAAATCGTTATAAGAAAATAAACTCACCGCTGCATCTTTATTGGCCATTACAACAAGGGCTGAACCTCTCCTCTTGTTCTTCATAACAACATCTTCGACATCACCAAATCTTGAGAACACTTCTCGCAACCTCTCTGCTGTATAACCCTCGGCAACTTTCTCCCAAGATACCTTTAGTATCTTCTCCTTATTCAATTTTACACTACTAGTACTTTCACTCTCTTTACCAACTGACCCATTCTGAGTCTTCGGAACCGAAGCAGTGGATGCTCCTTTATTTGCGTGCATTGCCCGTATCCTCGCAATCTCCTCCTTAAGCTTCTTAGCAATTCTCTCCTCTTCCGCTCGTTCTCTAGCAACAGGGTCGGGAGCAAAAGCAGCTCGTTCTCTTTCTTCAAGATCGGAAACCATCTTCCTTTTCTTGGAATCGCGTTCAGAGTGTCGGCGTTGCTGCTCTCGCTTAACCTTCAACAGATCATCAAATAACTTTCTAGCTTTCTCATCCTTGAGTATCTCATAGGAGGTTTTGAGCCTCTGAAAATTCTCGTGGGCATTCGGATCATCTCTCCTCTTGTCCGGGTGCAACTCCAAAGCCTTTATCCTATAAGCCTTTGATATCTCCTTCTCCGTAAGCTTGGCACCTTCTTCACCAGAAGGTAACCCAAGAATGCTATAGTGATCCAACTCAATATCCATATCTGATACTGCAAATTAGAAGAATCCACTAGTTCAGTATAAATGTCAACTCAATGACATTAAAAGAACAAAAAAGAAGACAGAACTAAATGCATATTTGATTACAATATAAAAAATAAAAAATAAAACTTGATAAAGGGCTATGATTCACCTCCCTCGGTCCAGATTATTACCATAGCAAAGAAGAAATATAGTAAAATCAACACTCTATAGCTCCCAAAAAAAAAAAATTTAAACAAATTTGATTCTAAACTACTTCAGCAAATATGGCAAGAAAATGACATTAAAAGAACAATTAAGTAGCCCGACCTATAGGCATATTTGATTAAACTGTCCAAAAATATGTAGCCCATGAATTGATTCCTAAGCTTTTAAGCTTGATCAATTTAGAGAGAATCATCATGTGAAATTTGCTGTTTTCCTTTAACTTTCCCAAACGAATTCTGCAAATGAATTCCAGCGATAACAATTAACGACTTCTTTCTAAGCTAGTTTCATACAGAATATGTATATGTAAGTATATATGCATGTATAACATAGTTACACAGCAATAATCCAATTTCAAAAGGGCTCAACTTTTCTTGTAAAAAGAAAACGGAATATCGGAATTATATATTATGCAGATAAAGCAAATTCGGGGGAAAAAAAAAAAAAGCAAATTTAATTCTCAGTAAAGCAATCTGAGACAAAAACAACCCTAAGCAAATGCATTCGAAGAACGTGTTTCAAATTTAACATTAAGAGAAAGGAATTCGGAGAACCAGTAGATAAAGCAGACAAAGTTACCTGGTGGTCACGACGGCGGAGAGATCGCAAGAGACGGGAATTCGTCGGAGTTGAGAGAGGGAAACTGAACCTCGGTCGTTGATGAAAAAGGGTTTTTAAAGGGGGGTTAGCCGGTTAGAGCAACTCTCTAATGCTAAATGGTTTAAATCAATAATTAGGAAATTTTCTTATATAGAGAATAATTAGGGATTTTTTTTATAATGATAATTAGGGATTTTTTTTAAGTAAATAAAATTAGGGGATTAGATCAATAGCTAATATTTGTTTTCTTTGTCCTTCAAAAAAAATATTTGTTTTCTTTGGATATTTAGGTAATTATGTTTAAAAAATCAACAGTTTTTTTTTTCTCTCTTTTAAATCACTATTTTGCTATATTTCTATCATATCTTTGATAACATGTTCGTTACACCTACAATCGAAATGAAAACTGAACATTTCGTGATTTAAAAATACCAAATCTCGTCTCAATCATCATTTGTCAGGGGTACTCCAAGTAAGCTCCTTGACTTGGATTTCTAAAACAAATTATTTATAAAAAAAAAAAAATTAGAAGAAAAATTACTAAGATTTTTTTAAAGATAAAAAATGAATAAACACTTGGAAGAAATATCCTATGTAAGTTTATGAGAGATATTCGGCATCAATTAGAAGAAAGTTTTGGTTGAAGTGGTGATTGATAGAGATGGCAGAGATCTTCTAAATTGACATTAAAGAAAAAAAATTCAAGAAGTAAATCTCCAACTTATGGCTGTCGGCAATTGTTTATTCTTTTTTGAGTTATTTGAAAAATAATAAAACGGTTTTTGAAAGCTGAAAAATTAAAGTTAAATCGACTTTATTCATATTATTGCACAGAAGAAACGAATCTCTAGCATAATTATTATACGTCGAATTATGAGGGTTTATTCTTGCGCAGAAAAAACGAATATCTTATATAATTATTTTATGTTGAAATCTGTCTCTAATTTTAACCATTCTTAGAAGATACAAGTTGAAAGGTTGAGTCAACTGGTTTCTTCTTAATTTAAACTATATCAAAATTAATATTATTAATCTAAACTAGATCAAAATTAATGCCAACGGTATAACTAATGACGCTCTTGGGATATGGATGGTGGCCTTTTTTCAAGTCTACCAGGATTTTATAAGAGGTTGTTTCGCCTGTGTTTGTAGGATTCTTTATGCTTTTGAGATATAATTAATAGGAATTCTTTACGTCGTGTTTCCGAGCATTTTTGTATCATCTAATTTAGTATTTTGATGTGGATTTTCATAAATTCGACTATTAATAATTTGATTCAGATGCTATAAAAATTGCTCTAATAATAAGAAAAAATAACAATTCATATCATAAAATTTTTTCTAAAGATTAAGTTGAAGACAATCTTTTACTAAGAAAACGAAGTCAATAAATCTGTTGATATATTTCAATTGAAAAGAACATTTTTTTGCCTATCTATAACTATATTAAAAAAGTGAAGTACCCTAAAAATACTATTTAAAAATTTGATCAAATTATTTTATCTTTTTGTAATGATGTCTTTTTTTCTTTATTTCTCTCTCTCTCTTTTTCCCTTTAACTTTCTCTAAATTTGTCTTTTTTTATTCTCTTATTTTTTGTTTCCATAGAAATCTTTTTTTATGGATTTACTTTCTTCACCAAATTTGTACCTATAAAAATATATTTTTATATATGTATTTAACTTCAAATTTTTTTGAGTCAAAAAATATTTTTTTTGAACCACAAAGTTGAAAAATATAATATCATTAAAAACTTTGACTTTTATATTTTTCAAATAAATATTTAATACTTTTGGTATACATGTGCTTCACACGTGCAAACAAAGCATGTGATTTCAACTAATTTATCAAAAAAACGAAGACATTTTTTGCCGCTTCATCGTCATTTGAATACATAAATAAAACAATTTAATTCTTTTTTTTTTTTTTAACTCAAAGATGAGGAGTTTCGAATCATGTAAAACGATATGTCTTTGTTATTTCAATGGTTGCTATTAGTAAAATGAGCAAAGAAACGTCGTTTTTTGTGGAATTTAGAAGCTATTTTATTTCACTAGATGATATATTGTTAGCTTTTTTTTTTTTTTTTTGGGTCCATCTTTTGTTAATTCATATGACGACATGTAGTTTTGTCGCTGCACAATTTGCTGTCGTTTATGCCAGAAACAACATGTAGTTTGTCTATTTAAAATTCGTTAGTGAAAAGGGCAATAAGCTACATTTCATTCAAAGCAAGCTCATCCAAAAGGAAAACAAAACCAATAGTGCAAAACTTTGTAGTCTGCAGAAAACTAGGAAATCTACTTTAGAACCACCGCAGCATTCCTCTGAGCCAAATATCTCTGCACATACTCATTAGGAAGAGATCTTATGGTTTTGAAGACCTCGGCACTTGCGTAGCGGAGATTCGTCCTCGGATCGGAGTAAGGTGCCTGCAAGTGTACATAAGAGTCTTGAGTAATTTCACGAAGGATATTAATACCAACTTACTCCACGTTGTTTAAACAATTATGGATTTGTTACTTGCAGAATAACAAGCAATGATAGCTGAATTCGTGAAACTTATGGTTCCGGCAAAAGAGTACTTGTTATGCTTCTAAGTTACTCGGCAGTCATCCGACAAGCAGACCAGAAACTAAGCTAACCGAGCTGGTTCCATACAAATTAGGTTGACATGGCATGAGTAGAGGAATCAATTTGGTCATTTCACCAATTTCCATGCTTGGAAGAGCAAAATGGAAATGGAATACGAAATCAATTCTCTTTTGAACCCCCTTTATCACCCGGAAACCAACAAAAAAAAAAAAAAAACCATATATACTTGGCAGAAGAAGGGGTAAGAATCTAAAGAGAAAGCAGCCCTTGATCCAAACTAAATTCCTGCAAATTTGACGATAGAAATGAACCCAAACAACCACTACATCTCTAATCAGACACAAAACGCTAGAAATTGTGGCAGGAAAGGATATCACCAGTAACCAATCTTGGAAAGAAAGCCATACCTCATATCCTGTTATGTCACAAATTTTCTTGCAAGGATGCATAGAAGGTGGTGACTCAATGTTAACATCTGTAAAATAGATAGCAAAATCAATGACTTGAGACTTAAACAGCTTTGTATTAAAACAAAAAAAACAAAAAACAAAAACAAAAACAAAAAACAAAAAGAAGTCAACTAATGGACCAATGGTTGGGCAATCTCAATAAGCATTTCCAGAAAGATATCAAATTTGGTTTACATTCTTCAAACACCTTCCATTCTAAATTACCCCCATCTCCAATAGGAGACTTCTGTGGTAGGTTAGAAAAAAATCCATAAGAAATTTCTAAACCGTCAAGTCACATTAGAATTGTTTCACCTCAAGAACAGTATAACAATTTAACGAAACTTGATGAAAATTTAAAGATTAGAAACAATGCCGACCGGTAATTATTTCATTCACATTGTTATAACCCACAATCCACAAGGCTACATCATCTAAAGGGAGCGCATCCAAACCAAACAAAAACAACTTCTTCGACAAGATATTCCAAGTTCTTGAATATTTCTCACTACTCCCTAAATCACGCCACAAAAAAATTTTAGAAAATGAAAATAAGAAATGACATACAATTGGGTTCATCAGGCGGGTAATTCTGGAAATTCTCAGCTTGGATGATCTGCTTGAGATGTTTCCAGTGCCTGCCTCGGGACTGGCCTTTCGGATACTTCTCGTACATCTGGATTTTCTTGAAACTCAGGTGGTTCGGCAACACCAGCTCTGCTTGAATCACTTCTGGTTCCATCTTCTAATCTTCTTCCTCTCAACCTATTAGCCAAGTTTAAGGGCAAAGCCATCAACACGATTGCCTAAGGCCCCTTCTTATTAGAAAATCTTTATCTAATTCTCCAAAAAAAAAAGTCTCACAATACAGAAATTAATCATATTAATTATGTTTTTCACACATAAAACCTTTTAATTAGGCCTCAATTTGGTTCTTCAATTGGGAATTAAGAAACTCATATGCATTATTGAAACCAAAACCCAACTTTTTACTTATCCAAAAACAAGTCTCACAATACTGAAATTAATCATATTATTTAGGTTTTTTTTTTTTAAAAAAAAAAAAACCTTTTAATTAGTTCTCCGTTTGGTTCTTTAACTGGGAATTAACAAAATTACATGCATTAAAATTAGAGTACTTTTAACAAGAAAATTATGCGGGAAAAATCGACATGAAAAGAGAGATTTCATCACACTTAGAATTGAAATCGAGAATGAAACACCAATTCAAATCGGGAAATTTCAGACCAAGGTCATTCGAGAGAGCGAAAAAACCCTACCTCAAAATTTTAGCATCTCAAAAATTTCTCCTCGTTCGGAAAAATTTCGCTGCAGAATTTCGCCTTCTACTCCGTTGAAAGCTCGGTCGTGGAGCCAAGGAAAGAAAGCTTGGATTTTGCGTCCATGGAGAGAGAGAGAGTGAGTGTATTCGGCTGGAGAAAGAAGAAGATGACTTCAGAGAACGAATAATATCAAGTTGCGGGCACTTTTCCAAATTTCAAAAATTTTGAAGGTTAAAAGAAATTTTCAAAAAATTTAAGGGTTAAAATATAATTTTGACAACAATTTCTCAAATTTTGAGCCCCCAACTTGGAAATAACAAATATTTTAGATGCACAAGTCGACAGAGAAATGCTATCTTTTTCATTTACATGAAATAAAAAAATAATAATAAATAAATAGATTGTTAAAATTCATGGTTTCGTTGTTCGTTTTTGCTCAATTTCCTTCCACTGTCTTGTCGGTCACTCTGCTGGAAGAACTCTGATTTGTAAGTCCTTCTCACATGTTTTTTTTTTTTTTTGCCTTCGAATTTCTCAAAAGAATGTTCGAAATCTGATTCAACAGTTGAAACATTTTGATCAAATTATGAGTAGCTGCAATTTTCTTTTTACTCGTTATTTTCCACCTTGCAATTGAATCTGATCGAATTCTTTCCTCTCGTTGCTTTTTTTTTTTTTTGTAAACTAATTTTTTAATATATATATTTTTTAATTTTCAGTTGTGTAGTAATGAGAACTCAATAGTGAACAACAATGGAGAAAGAGGCTCAACGTTCCGTGTCTTTACGCACAAACCGTAGAGGCGAGCGTAGTAATCAAACCCCACATTCTAAAGGTAAGAACTTCTAGTTTTCTGCAGATTTGAAGAGAAAATGTGAAAGAAAATTTGATGATTTATGTCTTCCGTTCTCTTTTTTTGGTAATTTAGCGAGATGGGTTTTTGTATTTATATAAATAATATATATATATATATATAATTTTGCACAAGAAATGTGACTAAACTAGCTAATGGGTTAATGATAATAATGGTAGTGGCAGACGTTGAAGGGGGGATCTTGTCTCCGGCAAAGTTGCATCAGGATTATCCTCTGAAGATTGTCTGGAAGAAGGGCTTTATTAGGTTGTTTCTTGTCGGCGGAATCTTGTGGATGTTACTGATTCTGTTTGCATCGTTGTTTCATATCTGGTCTTGCCAATCTTCGATTTCGTTCCTCTCAGGTATCTTGTCTTGAATGATTTATGCTGTTTCGAAACTTTTTTGTGTGTAACTTTGTAGGCAAAGGGAATAACCGGTATTGATCTTGCACGGTTTATCTACCAATAACTTTGAAAGGGAATAACATGAAAATTATGTTACATTTGTTTGAAGATCTTGTTATGTAGAATAAATGGCATTTACACCCTCACTTCTACTGTGGGAGACAAATCTTAACCTTCATCCTTCCATTAGTTGTGGATAAGTGCCGATGAGTTATAGAGTGGTGATGCTTAAGTGAATAGCTCATGTTGGTTCTGAGGCCGGAAAGGTCATAGGTTCAGTTTTCAAACTTAGTTTCTTTTTGTTTTTGTTCAATGATTTTAGACGTACTTTGTGATCGAATTTGCAGCTATTTGTAACAAAGATAGCAAGGTTTTCACGATGTGGAGCACGATAGGACTTGTACCAAAACCACCACCGCAACACCGTAAGAACATGGAAATATTTTCTCGTTCAAATATCTCTCTCTTTCTAGCTACTGTAAGTAATAGGTGGTGCTTTATTGTTTAGGCTGTCCAATTCCCGTCGCGGATGACCCTAAGAAAGTAGTCATTCCGAAGGGAAGAACGCCTGACAAAGTTATCAAAAATTTATCATTTGTTATTGAGGATGAGATTTCTAGCAATGGATCTCAGAGTACTCCACTGTTCGGCGGACAGAAAAGCTGGAAGCAAAGAGAGGAGAGCTTCAGGCTAAAACCAACAATGAAGGTAAGATTGTTATCACATAGCTTACCCCTTTTTTGTGTTGCGTCAGTTGGTGCTTTAATTATTGTTTTGAATTGATAATATAAGAGAATGTTACTTCCCTGTTTAGTGGACGTTGCTTTTGCGTTTCTCAATCAATTAGCTGATTGGGATGTATACTTTGTGTTTTCCCTTAGGTCCATTGTGGATTTATTAAAGGTGGTGGTGCCGAAATGTCTGCAGCAGATGTCAAATATGTGAAGAAATGCAGATTTGTGGTTGCATCAGGCATTTTTGACGGATATGATATTCCACATCAGCCGTCAAATCTAAGTCCCCGTTCTAAAAAGCTGTTCTGTTTTCTTATGGTGGTGGACGAGATATCTCTCAAGTTTATAAAGGAAAATGTTACCGTTACAGAGGACAAAGATGGGGGTCAATGGGTCGGCATTTGGCGTCTCATTCCACTGAAGCATCCACCTTATGATGAGCCAAGACGGAATGGGAAGGTTCCCAAGATATTAACCCATCGGCTGTTCCCTGAAGCACAATACAGCATTTGGATTGATGGAAAAATGGAGCTTATGGTTGATCCGTTGCTAATTCTAGAAAGGTTAGACAATCTTTCCCACCCTCTCTCTGTCGATTTTGTTTCTAGGAGGAGACAGCTAAATAATCTATTTTGGACTTGCAGGTACCTATGGCGTGGGAAGCACACATTTGCCATTGCTCAGCATAAGCATCACCGAAGTATATATGAAGAGGCTGATGCAAACAAGAGGAGGAAGAGGTATGCTCGACCTCTTCTTGATCTCCACATGAAAATCTATCATTACGAGGGTATGGAGCCATGGAATCCAAAGAAGAAAACAGTTAGTGGTAAGAAAAGGAAATTACGTTGAGTTTTGCAATTTGTGTGGCTTTTTTTTTTTTTTTTTTTTTTTTTCCATGGAACTGACGGGAATTCAAACAAATGCAGATGTGCCAGAAGGAGCTATCATCATACGGGAACATACTGCGATGAGTAATCTATTTAGCTGTTTGTGGTTCAACGAGGTCGACCTCTTCACTCCGAGAGACCAACTGAGTTTCGGTTATGTGGTATACAGGCTAAAGGGCTTGTTTGAGTTCTTTATGTTTCCAAATTGCGAGTACAATTCCCTGTTTGTGTTGCATCCGCACATAAGGGAGCATTCTTCTCGAATAGAGTGGGTAACAAGTTGGGATCAGCTGAAGGGGAATGCTACGATTTCGAACAAAGGTAAGGATTGGGACCAAGCTAGCGGGGGTAAGGGAAATTTGGTAGAGAGTAGGGGAGGATTAGGCTTGTGGACTCCGTATCCCGGGAATCTGGATGCAGTTGTCCTGCCTTCTGTAGTAAGAACATCCAAAGCCGGCTGAGGTTCAATGTTTTCCATCCGGTTGTTCATGTTTAACTTTTTTCTCGAGAATTTCTTCATTATTTCATCTGTCATCTCTGAGAAAAGAATGGAGATGTGCATTGTAAGTTAAGCCTACGTTTGGAATTACAGTTGAGTTAGTTTGAACTCAACTGTACTTTACCATTGGTTTTTTGTCTTCTTCTAAAAAAGTCAACAAAAATTATAACTAGTTTTTAAAAAGTCAACCAACCTCAATTTGTAAATTTCATCTCATCTCAAACTCAACTCAAACACTAAATGGAACCTAAGATGACGATGGAGAGACAGGCACGGAGTTGAGGAATCTCTGAAACTGGCAGCAACCTCTTCTGCGTAACTAGAGATTGAAGGGTGAAGCGAAAAAAGTTAGAGGGGTATGAGTTTTTTTGGTATTGAAAAAAGGCAAAAACAACCTCTTATTTTTGTTTTAGGATTGAAAAAAGGTAGAATCATTTTATGACTGATGTTCATTTTGCGTAGTGATTGTAATTCCACGGGCGGGCGGGCGGCGGAGTGGAATTTTTAATAAGGTGCCAAGTGATTATTGCTACAGAAATTCAGAGGGAAAAAAACGTGGGATTTTTGGAAAATAAAGGTGTCAAGTGATAATATTGCAATCATAATTCATAAAGGAAATAAAAACGTGGGATTTTGGAAATGAAGGCGTCAAGTGATTATTGCTTGATTCAAAAAGAAAAGAAAGGAAAAAAAAAATATGTGGAATTTTCGAAGTATAGGTATCAAGTGATTGTTTCCTTCTCTGTTTTGAGCTTCTGCCTAAGTTGCTTACGAAAATATCGCTGGAAACAGCGTTACTCCAACTTTACAGAAATTTTAAAAATAATATCGATATCGGTGATAAAAAAATTTACGGAAATTATGAAAACTTACTTTAAAACATATTTTTAACATTTAAGTTTCAATAGTAAATTTTTTTTAATTTTCAGAAAAGATAAAAAATTTTTTGAGAAAAAGACAAAAATTTTTTGGGAAAAAGACAAAAAAAAGTTTAAGTTGGATGATTTGGATGGGTGAACCAAACTCCCCCTATTGAAATAATTTTACATCCAAAAAAAATTTCGATACCTCTTCAAAATTGAAATTTGAAACGAAATTTCTGGCGATATTTGCATCCATGCTCTTAAGGCAACCATGGCAGTGATGGTCGGTGGCTGTTTATCTTTTACTAACATTTTTCGTTTTGGAATTATATCTTACTAAACATGTCTCTCAATAGATTACCTTTTCCACTGCACTTTAAATTTTCTTAGCATTCATTTTGTGAACTGTTTGGAAGTTGTTTGGGGGCAACTAAGTGCAAACACGAGTACGCTATGTGCCTTTCAATGTTAGCAGGGAGATTTTCGGCCATACCCATACCAGCTTATGGAATCACCTGCTCTTCTAACATAATTGACATCGCAAAAAGCACTCTAAATGGAGTAATGTTAGGAGAAACTAGAAATTCCCGGTGACCACCACCACATTCTAATAGAAAGTAATTCTTCCCATTGTTGAATTAGAGGTCGATCTCACGGTATGAAACCTTCCGATAGAGCTTACTTTCTATTAGTTGTAAAGTTGTCATGCTCAGCATCTGCGATAATCCTTAACGAACGTTCATGAAAAGACCGAAACCAAACATCTTGGAGCATCAAACATTTATTATAACATAACTATCCAGTAGAGTATGGAGACACTAGGAACCATAAAATAATCCTTTAAAACCAAAATGTCAAATTACAAGATATAAATAATATGACCAAAGGGGCAGCACGGCATATATATAGCGACAAGGGCTCTACAAATCCCTTAAAGTTCCTGAAGCTCCACGGGCACGTTTAAAAAGCCAATACCCAAAACCAAACTGGGGTTGACACAAACAGACGAGAATAGAGAAATACAAGAATTACAGCATCTAAAATGTCCTCGCAGAAAGAATCTTGGTGTCAATTCGACTAGCTGACACAGTTTTTCGGATATTCAACTGGACCATGGCCTCTTATTATTTATACCGGACAAAAGGGTGATTGCAATCTACTTGTGAAAAACAAATAAATTAATAAATTGCAGTGCTCGTCCATAGCTAATCAGGAGCAGAATTGGGTCTATTTCATGATTTTACTCACTCCATCAGTTGGCTGCATCTCGGCTGTAGTACTGATCAAGGGTCTTTGCAGGAATACGATGGAGAAGCTCTCGGGGGAATATGCGAAGCAGCGTCCAAGCCAAATCAAGCGACTGGAAGATGTTCCTTGTGTCATAGGCACCTTGAGTCACAAACTTCCTCTCAAATTTGTCCAAGAACTCCAGGTATAGCTGTGTTTTGAATCGAAGTTCAGGTCAATTTTGCAATTTTAACGCCGCATTTGAAAGTAAGAAAGTAGTAGCAAAAAAAAGGAAATGAAAGTACCAGGTCCTCGGAAGAAAGTGCTTCTTCTCCGACCACAGCTTTCATTGCCTGGACATCCTTACCAATAGCATAATTTGCATATAACTGAAATTCATAATAAGAAGTATTAGGTGGCTTTAAGCAAAGAGTTTCAGGCCTAAAAGTGCAATACTATAACCACTCCATCAAACCTGGTTGGACACATCAGCATGATCCTTGCGGGTCATTCCCTCACCAATGGCACTCTGCAGTTATTACTTGAAGTTAGTAATCGTATCTTTCATATCTTTCATCCTATTCCAATCAAAATGTTCTCTCAATATAAATAGAGTCATGCAAGTATTGTATTTACCTTCATCAGACGAGATAGGGATGGCAGGACATTGATTGGTGGGATTATCTGGTCAATTCAAAGAAATCAACGAGTAAATACGCAAAATCATTAAATGGTGTTCTTAAACCTAATGCCGGATTTTTTTTTTTTTTTAAACACAGATTTCTAAATGAATCAAGCACTACCATGAAATTTGATATGCAAATAAAAACTGAGTTAGCGATCAATTATAGTGACAAACAGGGTAAGGTTTCACATGGCTTAAATTTTACAATACGAGGTAGCACATATTGTCTGCAGTTTTGTTCATGATATGTCTATATTTACAAGACAGGCACATATATAATAATTACAAGTGCTTAAGCATTTAACAAACTTGCCTGTCTGTTGTGGAGTTGCCTGTCAATATATATCTGCCCCTCGGTAATATATCCAGTAAGATCAGGAGTGGGATGCGTAATATCTGACCAAATAAGACATCAACCTCAGCCAATGTATGACCACAAAAGCAAAATTGAATCAACAGTGAGATAGTAAAACTGGAATGAGATTGCATACCATCATTAGGCATAGTCAAGATCGGAATCTGTGTGATGGAACCTTTTCGCCCTTCAATTCGTCCTGCACGCTCGTAGATTGTCGCAAGATCGGTATACATATACCCAGGATACCCACGCCTACCAGGCACTTCTTCCCTAGCAGCAGACACCTGCAGGAGTAATAAACATTGTCACATAAACTGCTGTACAATAGTGTTCTCAACAATCAGGGGACACTATCAAGAAAGAAAAGTGGAAGAATTGAGTTTGTCCTTCTTTACAATTGCACCTCCTATCAGCTTGGAGCATATATATGAAATATCAACAGGCAATAGTACTATATCCTTTTTTACATTAAAAAAAATGCCGAAACTATCATGTAAAACACATGCCTTTTATTGTTTCCAACACTTGTATACACAGCCACAGTCCAAAACGGAGTGATGTTTTCATTACCTCACGAAGAGCGTCAGCATAAGAACTCATATCTGTAAGGATGACAAGAACGTGCTTCCCACATTCATAGGCCAAATACTCAGCAGTTGTAAGCGCAATACGAGGGGTGATAATACGTTCAATTGTAGGGTCATTTGCCTGTAGAAGAGCATGATAGAAAACGTGGCTTAGGATCGATCACATTTATGCAGCACATGACCAATAAGCAAGATAAATCCTGCATTTGTTGAATGCAAATCCAATACTTGCGAACAGAAGCATCATAAACATTTCCATTAGTTGGTTTCGCGTTATACCAGATTCAGGAAAAGGGTAACTCTCTCCATGGAGCCGTTTTCCTCAAAATCACGTTTGAAAAACTGTGCTGTCTCCATGTTGACACCCATAGCAGCAAAAACAATAGCAAAGTTGTCCTCTTCGTGATCCTGTATATTCAAGGAATATTACAATAATTACCTGTTTGATAGTATATCTACAAATTAGGATGGTGCAGTTAACCATGCACCGATTCTTAATTTCTACTAATTGACAACAGTGCAATTTCAGAAAATTTCAGAAATATCTATGTATAAGTACCATAAACAAGTGTGGAATGATTTTGGACAAAATATGCCTATATTTATCACTGAAATATCTTATACATGTGTATAGTAGTAGAGTCGTCAAAAAGCATTTTTATTCATTAGGGTATATTGTTGAAGGGTTCTAAAATGGTTATCTGACTTTTAGAAATTAATTCCAACTATACCTCAAGAAGATTTGGGGATTTCTCCAGCCGCTTGACCAAACCAGCCTGACGACAAATCTGAGCAGCAATTTCATTATGGGGAAGACCGGCAGCAGAGAAAAGTGGGATCTTTTGTCCTCTAGCAATGGAGTTCATCACATCAATGGTAGAAATTCCTGTCTGAATCATTTCTTCAGGATATGTTCTCTCACTAGGATTGATAGAACTCCCTAGGGGACGACAAATCGAAGTGAAATGTGTTACTAAAATATGGTGTGAAGTAATATATATCTCATTTGTCTACAATGTACTCACACTAACTACTCACCAGATATATCCAAGTAAGCTTCAGGCAAAATAGGGGGGCCATTGTCAATTGGTTTTCCAGAACCATTAAAAATGCGTCCAAGCATGTCCAATGAGACTGGAGTCTTCAAAACCTGCAAAAGATAGCCAGGACAAGAGTATAATCTGATACTTGTTATCCTCGCATGACAACACAATATACTACAGGAATAGGTTCTATACCTCCCCGGTAAATTGCACGGTGGTAAATTTATTGTCGATTCCAGACGTTCCTTCAAAAACCTGGGTAAAAAATAAAGATGCATTCAGTGTTGACTATATCATAACAACAAAGAGGGGAAAAAATAAACAGTTAAATTAAACTAAATGGTGCAATTAACATATGGTTAACTGAAACATATATCCTTAAAAATGACAAGTCTTCAGAACAAATTCACATGGTTGATGGTTCTACAATAAGAAGATCAAAGTTGTCCCAATTAATGATTATTTACTCATCCAAGAATGTCAAACAATGAAAAATGCTAACAGCAATACCTGAACAACAGCTTTCTCGCCATCAACTTCCAGGACTTGACCACGTCGAGCTGTTCCATCTCCCAAACGAATGTTAACAATCTCCTGATATTTTGGTCCCTGAAAAAATTAAAACAATAGTCTTCAGATTCCGAAACGAACAATCCTGATCAAGACGATTAAAAAGCTTCTGAATATGCCAATGGAAGCATGAGACAGACCCAAATTCCTTACCTTAACTTTTTCAAGGATAACCAAAGGTCCAGCAACACCAGAAACAGTTCTATATTCTGCAGTGCCAAAGGGTATAAAAATTATCAGCATCGATCCACTAGCTGAGCTCATCTCACGTAATGCCTTTTTTTTTTTTTCTTTTTCTAAACGTGTGGCAATTATCCATCATTTATAATTCATTAAAGTTTCCACTATGATCCTCTTTTCCTGATCCTTTGAATTTGATCCATAAATCAACAAAAGGAGCTTTTCTTTTAAACAAATAAATAAAAAGTTTGAACTATGATCCATAAGCCAAAACCAGATACTCTCTATTAGTTCATAAAAAACCATTCCAAAATAGGTGGATCAGAGTTCGACTTACCTATGCCGACCTCCAAAGTTCCCTCGTCCAGGTCATGGTTGTTTTGTGTAACACCCATTTTTGTGCTTCACCAAGAAATCCTACTAAAATATAAATATATATATATATATATTAATTCATTATATGAATCTAACAGATGCCATAAAGAACATATTCACGAACTCCAAACTGTTTAAAACCGGTTTATCCGACAACAATCCCTAGCAGACTCAAAACATAACGTCAAACTACTCAAACTAATTCAGAGACGATTAGATCACACAAACAAAATGCTTTCTTTACAAAACAATCCAATTATAAGGATTTAGGAACATGAGAATATTGAATTTTTTATCCATTCGAACTTCAAAACTGAAGTAAACCCGAAAGATGTATCTTTTTCATAAACCCCAGCTTGTCCAAACACTTAAAGTAGAGTCAGAAACTTCCTAAACAGACCACTCAAAGCCGTAATTTTCCATTTCACAGTCACACGTGCTCCCAATTTTCTCGAGAATCAAACAGACCCCAACCCCAAAATCAAAAACCAAAAAAACAAAAACAAAAACAAAATTCAATCTCCGATAATCAGGAAAACTTAGAAATCACGGAAATGAGTGATCCAAACACTCTCCAAGAAAAAAATTTTGACTTTTGACTTCCGAAAAGCAGAAGCTTTTGATCAATTATCGGAACGATAACAGGCTTAAATCTAGCGAAACTGAGCTCTCCGATCGGAGAAAATTCCGATCAGAGAAATCGAAACCCAAAGGAAATGAAATTGAGTGACGACGAAATTCGTATCGATCGGAAAAGCTTACCTTCTTCTTCTCGATCTGAAGATGAACGAAGGGCCGCGGAAGCAGAGTGGAGGAATAAAAATAAGAATAAACAGAGAACCAAAATACATAAATAATTAAAATATCTATATTTATAACGAAATTATTACTTATTGGTAAATTTGGAGGTGGTAAATTGGTAGTTATGGTCTCTTCAAGAAAAAAGGGGCTAATGATGTTTTTTTTTTTTTTGGCAAATTTTGGATTGAATAAAAGACTATTATTTAAGAACGACAAAAGGCAGCTGTCTAATGTAGATACGTCCGGGTCTCAGTGGGGTCCACATTACGAAACTCTCCCCTAATGTGGCTGGTTTGCTAAAATAAAAAAATCTGCTAGCGTGGCAGATTATGATTCGTGGAAAATTCGGGCTCACGTCTAATGAGATGCTAACAGTCTAATGAGATGCTAACGGATGTAGAATATCTTAACCAGTAATAGAGCTGTAAATATAGACCAGGTTAAGCGAGCCGACCCCAAAACCAATAATTTTGACTCTAGGGGCCCGGTCCAGCCTGTTACATGTCAGACCCGTCCTCAATCCAGTGTAATCATTAGGGTTGGGTTGGGCCTAAGTTTTGAGCCCGACTTGACTTGCCCACTTAGCCCGCTCAATCGGGCCGCGCCAAAGCCTGACCCGTCAACCCGCCATTTTTTTATAATATATTATATTGATGTATTGGTAAATTTTGTACTCTAAATCATTTTAAATATATAGTAATTTGTATTTTTTCATGCCATAGTAATTTATATTTTTTTAAAACTTGTAATTTATATTTTTTTGAAAAATATAGTAATAATTATTAATATTATATTATAATGATTAGAAATTTCATATAATATAAATACATATGGTATAATATTGACCTTTCATTTGAAAAAGAAATAACTGCTTTCAAAAGAAAAAAAGGAAGAAGACTGTTGCAATGCAACAGAAACAAAAAGAGGGGAACAAAAAAAAGGGAAAGAATGCAATAGTTAAAATAAAAAATATAAATATAAAAAAAAGGGAAAAATGTGACCGTTGCAAGTCTTGCAACGGTAACAGAGTTTTGGTGGAGATGTTAACATGTCTTAGAGAATGGGAGCATGCTGCTCCACGAATGCAACACAATTGATATAAGAATTTGAGAACTTATACCTCAACGTCATGAGGCTAGTAATGTAGGCAACCAGCCCTTTTTTTAATTATTAAGTACTTAAAGTGTAATTATGTAATAATAATGTTGCATTCTTTTTCATTTATGAATATTGAAGATTTTACAATTACTTACTTATCTTATCTTGTTTAGTTCTTTTATCTTTTGCAAAACATTTTTTTTTAAAGTCCATTAACCCGGCCCGAATTTAAGTTCACTGGGCATTAGGACCGAACCAGATTTATAATTTTAAAGTTCGGACGGACCCAACCCCGGCCTGCCAATTGATCGGGCCGGGTTGAGTTTGGCCCGATTTTCCCTGTCCACCCATTAGGTCTAAGTAGGGCCGCTCGAATTTACAGGACTATATGGAAGCATTTGGATTGGGCCAGGTTTTGGTGTCGTCGACGGAACAGGACCGACGGCCCAAATTTAATACTTTGTCTAACGGTTTTTTTCTTGGCTAATTTACGAAAATAGCCTTATTTTTTTCAATTAAAAAAAACCTAATTTTGACTTCGAAATTGATTTGAAAAATGTAATGTATTTTCATATTATATTTAAAATTTCTTTTTCAACGATGTTACTAAACTGGAAAATATTTTATTATAGTACTTAACAAGTCACCTTCATTTAGAGCCACACAAGTGACAACCTCATTAGAATTGGCATAAGTAGAGATGTAACTCTTGAACGGCCTAAGAAAATGACAAGAGTCAAAGGAGAAAAACAATATTCTCTTGAATATAAAATAGTGATAAATAAATTTTAAAAAAAATGCTTAATAAACTGTTAAAAGAAAGTATAGAAAATTAAGTATTTTTTCATTTATATCCTCAAATTATTTTGATTTCTCTTTTTACTTTTTCTCTAATTAAACCATTAAGACATGTTATATTGTACTATTTTACAATCACAAAATGTTTGGTAAGACTAATGTATTGAATAAATTATTACAGATAGTAAATTATTACAATCAATGTCATCTAATACAACACATTTCAATAAATTATACAATATGATTTCATATAAGAGTCAAGGTTTGGGTTGAGGTCCGGGCTAGCCTAGGCCCAAGATGTGATCTATCGGGGTTCAAGGACGGGTCAACCCAGTCTAGATCGGAGTCAATCAAGCTCAAGATTAGGGTCAAGGTTAGCTTGGAGATGGGTTGGGATTGACACAGATACGATAACGTGGTTGTGGTCGAGGTCGAGGTTGAGGTTGAGGTTGAGGTCAGCTCAGGAACAATAAAGGTGACAAAACTAGCCCGAGAATGGTGATGATATTGGGGTTGGCTCATTCCCAAGGTAAGGGTCATCACCCGTGACTGGGGATGGGATTGGCACGGTCCCAACTCAGGGTCGTCACATGTGATCGAGGTCGGGGTTGTCGTGGGCTAGCCCCTAGTCCCAACCAACCTTAATGATGTACTGTTATAATGCTGCAAATATTATATTAGATTTTAAACATCTAATTATTTTATAAAACCAAATACCGTATTGTATTATAATAAAATACAATACGTTATAATACAATACACCTTATGCAATTTAATACGATACAGACAATCGAATACACCCTTTTCAGTATGAAAGAGAGAGTTGCTAAATACATGTCAAAATCCCCCATGCCAGGCCAACGATTGCATTAATGATTGAAACAATAGGGGCTCTCCATCTTAAAAATTTCTCATTTATAATCTTCTTAAAAACTAGTGGAGGAAATAATGTGGCTTACAAGCTATGAGAATTGACAATCAGTTTGAAATTTGGAGCAATGAGTGAAGCCCTTTATTGACCTTTATGCTCCAAATTATGATGTTTGGTGTCATATAGTACATTTTCAATTAATCAATTCAAAAAAAAAAAAAAAGGTAATGTCAATGGTACTAAATAATGTAAACAAATTTGAAATTATCTAATTTAATTTCCTCGTATTGTCACATTTTACTAAATTTTAGTTTTTTTACCTTGAATTCTAGGCAAATCTTAGGATTTTGGTGTTTTCTTAACCTCGCGCGAGTGAAAGAGAGAGTTAAAGACTTTTTGAGCATTTATAAAGGCACTTTATATTATGCCATGAAATAAGGGGTGCTTTTGTTTTTTATTTTTTAACGAAGAGTAAGGGATGCTTTTTAAGCATCAAAGGAAAAACAGGATAATAGACAAAGCTCTATATCTATATGATGTATATAACGTCGTTATCATGCAACAATAATTATTCAAGAGTCAAAACTTTTGTAAGTTGCTTTCAGAAATAACCTACCACAGAACTCCCAATCTGTTATTTTTGAACTCCCTTTTTTTTTTTTTAAATTAAAAAAAAAAAAGGTTAGTAATGTGATTCTGATCATGGTTGGACTACATGAAAATTATTCATTTTGAGTAGTGCTACGGCCTGATTTAATCTTTTTTTTTTCTTTACCAATTCATACAACACGTATAATTGTATATATAGTTTATTTCAATATAAGATTTAAAGTTCAAAATCTTATATTCAATTAAAAATGATAAACAAAACTTCCAAAAGATATGAATTATCGTCGTAACTTTTTAGTATAAATTGATATCAAAGTTTTTTAGACACTTACAAACAAAAAATTGAAGCTCACATATCATGATAATTTTAATATTAAAAAAGTTTAGATAAAATTAGAACTCTTAAATTACTCTCTTGATAATGTGCATCTATATTGTACCTGCCCCAATATAGAAAAAAAGGCACTAAAATAATAACTAAAGCTGAAAATTAGGTCCAAAGGGAAAGTTCTTTTCATATATATTCACATGAATTTTGTTTTGTCTATTGTTTAAAGAAAAAAGTAAAAATCACAGGACTCGAGTGGGTGCTTTTCTTGTGGGGTAAAAGTGAAAAGTGACATATTAATGAACCATACAACAATAGAATTGATAGATACATAAATTGCTAGGTTGATTTTTTAATTTTTATTTTTGTGTAATTTTGGTTTTTTTTTAGTAATTATAAACTATAAATAACGTCGTTACAGTAGTCCATTAATTTTTGGACGGAATCGTCAGTGGATATCACTTTTTAATCAAATTTACTGATAGATTTCGTCCAAAAAATATTTTAATAGTCTATGATTAATCAAACTAAACGAGTAATTTATCCTACCAGTTAATAGAAGGGCGGCCTAAAGAAAATAATCGGAAAATGGAAGCTGGACTTGAACTTCGTTAAACCTTTTGTTGAGGATGCGAAGAGCTTCAATGTGAGGCTCATCATCCTCTACAGGTATTATCTTAGCGAAGCTTCCTTCTTCAAGATAGTCCACAACGCGATTGGCTGCTTCAAGTCCCGTGACAAATGACTTTTCCTGCCAACCAAACAGTTCAAAATAGTACTTTCTCTTTAGTTTTTGTCAGTATTGATCCAAGTTATAAGAACGGCAAAATGGCTCGTAAGTCTTCGGAGAATTATGTCGTAAGGACATACAGTTATCGACCGTCAAATCATAGAAGGTTTAAAAAAAGTAAAGACAATTTAGTAAAAAACTTGCTAAAGGATTTGATGCTTCAGAACCATGTTTTACTAAAATCTTCCCAAGTTTTTGTTAAAAATCCTATCTAACCTGTGCCCACGAACCGTGCCGGTTTATGATCCAGTCTCCGGCCATGAATAAGTTTGGAAAAGATGTTGAGCCGCGCAACATGTACTTGTATGAACCTAAGAAAATGAAAAAGAAGAGGTAAAGAAAGGAAAGACACAAGTAATAGTACACACAATATGGTGCTACGACATCTTCAAAAAGGAGTTGATGGATAAAAAAATAAAAGGATCAACTTCAAAATCCCCCGCCGCCAAAAACTTGCCCCCAAAACTGTCGCCTACGGAGATTTTTTAAAAATGTATCATTTTAGTTTTGCAATATTGGCATCTCTTCTCCTAAGGCGTGACGATCATGTTGTTAAAATTTGCTTGGCAGACTTTATGTTGGCAACAAAATTTAAGAAAAATACCGGGAAAGAAGTGAGACAAGGAATTGGGAAATCTTTTAATCTCCTTTTCTGTAACTGCAGCATTCTCCAAGTCTTTGACACACTTCGAGAGGTACGAAATTGCCTTTGCAACTATAACCTCATCCTTCTGAGGCAACAACTCATTGGCATAGTACTGCAAAACAGTACATTTAAGACAAGGAAGAGATAAGATAGTTCCTTTTTAAGCAAATTTGTCAAGCACATACATTTTTTCAAGAAAGGGGGTTTGAGGGGTTCGGGTACTCACAAAATCAGCCTGTAACACCGTAACTGGATCATCTTTGTGCTCGTCATGAATCGCGTTCAAGTGAAAGAAAGTCCATCCAAACGAGTCATCGAATCCAGAACAAGCATTGCTTGCATACGGAATGCTAACCTGTTAAATGTGGCAGCAAAGAATTAGCTACGACACTAGGAAAACAGTTTTGTTACCTGAGTTTTTACGAGGTCGGTAGATCTTTAATTTTATTCGAGAACTGTGGGATGGAAAATGAGCAATCTTGTGAGTGAAACATTAATTGTACAAGCACAACATGAAAAAATTTGCTGATGTGCCCGAAACATATCAAAGGACCCCACACGTGGGGATAATTTGGAAAACGAAATTATGTGGGTATGAACTAATGATCTCTGGCTCCGATACTTTATTATTTTACTAATTTTCTCACTTAAGCGATTTGGAAGCGCATCAAAATGAGGTTTTATACTCTAACAAATCCTGTCTCGGCACCCACAACTTGTATAAATTCTTTTCTAGTAGAGGAATTCCTTTGCTTTCACTGACCTTCCTATCAAGCCAAAGTTTGACAGTGAGTACGTCGATGCTATCCAAGTTGAGAACCTTGAGGAACTCCTCTCTTGTACATAGCACTGCACTATACATAATTCCAACGTCAACTCTGGTCGAAAGAAGAATTGGAAGAAGAGGGTCGACTAAAGAGGTCTCTACCGACTGTTCTGGTGTCAGTCTCCCGACAACATAGAAATTACGAGTGAAAACTACAGTACATCTTTGAATACACCATGCAACCTAAATTGCAACCACTAGATAATGAAAAGAAATGATCTCATCCATTGATAAGAAAGTGGTCAGCTTTTTTAGCTAAGACAATATAAACGGCTCAAATCCTTTCTTTTCGCCCTCCAATGGCTGAAAGTAGGCTACATGGCACAACTGTGAAATAATGACTGAAGAAAGTGAAAAATGCTCAACTGTGAAATAACATACCTGTTTTTGATAAGATCTTGAAGTGTGGAGATTCCAACAGCCAGAATAACTGCATCAGCATTATATGTCTCTCTGCCACAAGTTACTGATGAAACACAACCTGTCTCCTCATCGACAGAGAAACCGGTAACTTTCCTTCCCTCGATAAATTCACAACCTTTAGTCTTCATGGAGTCTATCCATGGCTTGAAAATTTTTTCTCTGACAGTTCCACGACACCACAGGATATTGAAATCTTTCTGTGTCCACCAGAAAAAGAAAAAAAAAAAAAAAAAAAAAAAAGACCATAAAGAAAAACACAAGAAAAGAAACCTGCTCAGCAATAGCACAGAAACTAGAGTCCTTTTTTTTTTTTTCTCCATCTTGGATTTCCTGTTAAGTATATAGGAATTGGCAATCGGTTAGTTCGGTGGTTGGTTAGTTGTTGCTACTGACTAGTAGTTTGTTGAGTAGTTAGTTAGCAGTTTGTTAGTCAAGATTAATAGTCTAAATAAGGTTTAGTAGCTAACAAGTATTATGGTCGGATTAGTAGGGGATTGAAGGGAAAGGTCTTGCAGATTCCAGGCAAGGGGAGAGTGAGCAGTCTCTTGAAGTATCGCTGTTCTAGGTTTCTTTAGCATCTGCCATAGGCCTATTTTCTTCATAAAAATGATTCAGTTCTTCAGTTTCTTGTGCAACAATGTGTGAGTTTGTGTTAATTTCTTCTGGTTCACATCATAAGTATAGCGAAAGCCGTATTTTCAGTTGGTTTTTGTCCGTTGTTGAAGAGACAACTTTACTAAATAACTTTCAATCCAAGGAACAAAACTTGGCAACAATGGATACAATTCTAGCCAAAGAGCGATTTGACAAGAAAGCACGAATGTCTCTCATGTGTCACTGTTAATGCCTAATCCAAATAGGCTCCACTTCTAGAAAGGAATCAAATCCATAAATTATCGAACCTGGTGAGCAAGGATGTAGTATAGCATTCCCAGAGTTGCGGCAGCACTAGATTGCTCTGGTGGAGCAAACAGACCAACTTGAAGCAATGGACCAATGACTTTCTTATACAGCCTTTCGGAGCAGCCAAAGCGCTTGAAAAGCTCTCTCGCAGTAACTGCCATCAAATTATCTCTAGATAAGAAGCTTCGAAACTAATCTTTCCGTTCATTTGACACAATCAAATTCATGTAACTAGTAATCATGTGACAATGAAAACGGACACCAGCAATAGAAATCCTTACTCGGATCATATTTTCTCCATGCCATATCTGTGTTGTCGAAGTCGATTGCTGTGAACGGGAAAAAAAATAATACCTCTTAGAAAGGGCAAACTCCTCTGCTCTACACAAAGAAGGGTAAATAAAGGTGGTGATTAGGTACTATAGTTCAGATTTACAGGAGAACTTTTACCTGCAGCCATTAAGGGAAGTGTTGTAAATCTATCAGCAAATGGGAGCTGAAAAAACTGCACAACATTTAAAGATCATCGATTAACACAAAACTACATAAGCTTTTAATTTGCAGCGGAAATATAAGCAACGAAGCATAAGGAGGCGAACAAAACAAACTTGGGTATAGAATAAGGTGCCTAAGGGACTTGGCAACTGAGGCAGGTCTTGGAATATCGGAAACTCAACCTGCGGATTTAATCAGTTCAATGAGCAAATTTAGAATCCTCAAACTCAATCCTGGCAACATTCTTTTACGGACCGAATAATTTCTTTTAAAGCAAACTACCGGCATTGAAAGACAATAGAAAGCTTATTTTCCTTTCAAAAGTATTGAAACTAGCTCTTCATTACCTCCAATCCCTCTTCGGAATATTGGGCAGATTTTGTCCAGCTGGTGAAGGGTTTGATGCCCAGCTCGTCGACAAGGCTAAAGATGTTCTTGTAGGGATACCAATATCCTAACAAAAATGCGGACTTTGCAAAATTTATAAACTTAATGGAAGAAAACTCTGATCAGTTCACTACTCCTTTATCAATAACACAAGTGGAGATATAACTCTATACGACCAATAGCAAACTCAATCAGAAAGATGCCTATGAAACATGGGCGATATTATTACTATATAGCAAATCCACGTTCTTCACGAGTCACAAAACACAAAAGAAAGTAACCAACATATCCAAAATTGTGAAATATTAGTAAACTAATTAGCTTCTTCATTATTAGGAAAGTTAGTTTTAATATTAGGGAAAGTTATTGTTTTGTATGTAATTATCTTCATTATGAATTTTGTATTTATTGTAGTTTAAGATACGTATTGATTTTAGGTGATTTGTTTGTATTAGAAAATTTATCCGATCGTGTATATTGTAACTTATATTTATACGGGAACACATTAGTACGTGGACATAATCTCTACTTTTATTACTATTATTATTTTTCTTATTTATTATTCTAATATTCATTACCTCGATTACCAACATCTTCCGGTCCACCAAAACCGTCATCTCCACCAAGAACCGTGACATCGAATCCCTGAAAATGATTTCAAACAACTTGAATGTCACAAACTAAAAATTGCAATCACAAGAGTTCCAACATAGTACCCTCCTATCTTAGATTTATACTTAAATGAATTTGAGAATATTAATACTCATGACGACCACCATAGCACACGTCACGAGTTGTGATATTCAGACCTGCCACTCTGATACCAGATTAGTTTACCGATTCATTCTAACTGTGACACGTTTCCTTAGTTGTTGGGAGCAAATAAAAAATTACTAATTTTCTTTAAAAAAAAAAAAGGAAAGAAAAAAGATCAAGTTGATAGGAAATGGACCAAGGTGATCGGATAGGGTGGGGGAGTATTGGAGAAGACCTGGTTGCAGAGATGATGAGCAGCTCCGAGGCCAGCCCAGCCAGAGCCTACGACAACCACCTTCTTCTTCTTCTTGTTCGGGCTCTCTCCTAAATTGTTGTCGTTTGACGAATGATCTTCAGCCGAGCAGCGAAACCCACTTCTGTATCTGCTAGAGAAACAACGTCGTTTGGTCTGTGGGACTGACACTACTGTGAGGCTCCAACTAGCCAACGACATCATTCGGCTTAACGGCTCTCTGTAGTAACTCTTTCTCCCTTGATATCGCTTTTCCTCTGCAAGCTTTTAGCTTATGGAGTCAGACCAATAAATTATGTGATTCAGGTGATATTTTTTTAAAAAAATTTTAATACGGATTAATAAATAGGATCATTTTGTATCTTTTTAAACAATTAAAAAAGCTTTTATTCATCAAAAATTAATGATTAAATCGTAATTTTTAATAATTAGGAGCCAGATGGCAATTTACTCAACAACAAGAACAAAAGATTTTTTTCTTTTATCCTTTTGTGGTTTGGTTGTCGTTTCTTTGCAAGTGTTTTGGTGCGGTTGGGAACTGCTGGTCGTGAAAGGGGCACGTCGATGGCTTGTATCTCCAATGAGTGAAAATGGCTCTCTGTCTGTATCAGGCGTCTCATACTCTTATCAAACGAATTTGGGCATTGATCTCATCCGTTCAATCATGAAACAGTTAGTTTAAGCATTTTCAGCCGCTCGATCTTCGCGAATGTGTGTGATGGTCTTGGGAATAAAAGTTCAAAGATATTAAGAACCCGTTTAGCGTAGTTTTTTATTTTACTTTTAGCCAGTATAATAAGATAAACAATATGGTTGTGCATGGGTGGATTCGGCGAGTGATGGGTGGATAGTGGGCGAGTTGGAAGATAATGATTTTTTCAAAATCCCGAACCAGTCCCGCTCACCATGAAGGCGGGTTGAACGGGTTGGTGGCGGGTGGAGGTGGGCGGTGTGACGGATGGGTGAAGTATTTTGAAAATAATTTTGTAATTTTTTATATTCTCCTTTTATTTTTTTTCGATTGTTTTTTTTTTTTTAATCGAAACAAGTTTGGAAATTCAATTCAATTGTCGAACCAGTTATAATATTAAGTTTGGAGTTTCCGAAAAAAAAAAGGTAACATTAATTTTAATTGCAAATATAATATCTAAACAACAATAATAATAATAAAATCCAAAAAACAATTAAACTATTAGTAACTTCTTCAAAAAGTCTTATACTCTTATTGAAGAAAAATAAATTTATTATTAATTAAAAAATGACGAGTGGGTGGGTTGAACCCACAAACCAAAAAGTGAAATCTACACCCACCCATAAGTGATGGCGGGTGGGTAGAAAACCCATCCAAAACAAACAGGTGATGATGTGGACCCGTTCAAACGGGTTGGGGAGGGGCAAATGGTTTGGGCAGGTTCGCGGATTTCGTGCACTGCCCTAATAAACAATAGCCATGACTTCTCAGTAAGTGTTTGGAATTAAGGAATTTTGGAGTTCAAATTAATATTTAAAATTCTCTAATAAGTAATAAAAATGTTAAAACGAAGTTTATAATGTCTAATTTAAATTTTGTTATAAGTTTTAAAGTCTACACAGAATAACTTTTACCAGAAGTCATATTTTTTTATTTTGACTTTGACATGAAGCTTTTTTGGAGACTAAAAGTTCTTTTGATAGATCATCTAAATACTTCTAAAAAATTATTTTTGGATCTATAAAGTTTTGTCAAACAAGTCGTAACAAGAGAAGGAAAAAAGCTAAATTTCAAATAATAATAATAATAATAAAAGGGAGATAGAACAAAAAAAAGAAAAAAAATAATAACGTTCTGACATATATTGTTGATGCCAAAAATCTCCGGCACAACACCCGATGTAGTTGCTCGACTTGGTTGGTCTTGCATAGTCACTTTACACGTGGTCACCTGCAAAAAGGAAGCACCTCAAAGTGATAAGGACACCAGTGGGATGTCTGCTTAGGGCACTTCGATGCTTAAGTCAGTAATGGTACTAGTGAGCAAGCGGAGAGGCAGAGTTTTGACAAGGAAAAATTGTCCACACCTGAATAGGTGGGCTAATCCTCTATTTATAGACGTTCTCCGCGGGCTCGGGTGTTCGGATGACCCGATCGGGTTGAATTCCGAGTGTTCCCGGTGAGTAGACACGCTTCAAGTGCACAGCCACCGTATGTCCAATAAGGCGATACCGCATGTCTGTGGTCTAGTGTCAGGGGACACTAGAGTGGGTTAGTGTCAGCACAAGTGGGCACCGTACCAATCTGAGTAGGCAGCAAATATCAACGATGGGACATGAGCAGTAACAAGCTGCGTGTCAGGTGTTAGGCGGCGGATTGTGAGTATTGTGCCAGGATATTGTCGTCAGCCTGTACGGGACGGTGTGACGCAGACAGTGAAAGGCCCACGGAGCAAGTGACGCTCACCAGTTGTATGGGAAGTTCTGTCCAAGTCAATGGCATGGGCCCCGGCCGTGCCCTGTCTGGGGTACGCGGCGGGTAGCGCCAGTGCGGTGGACATGTGACCGTCCAACGAGATTCCCCGGGAAGAATCTGGGCCTAGTCGGATCTGATCCGATCGGGAGTAATCAGTCAACATCTTAGAATCTGGTTTTAACGTTCTCGCGGAACTAGTTCACTCCCGGAAAAGAGATTCCGTTCCTGGATAAAATTACATCATCAACATATATAATAATTATTTAATTTATATAAAAAGTAGAATGTATATGGAACTTTTTTTGCTTGGAAAAATGTACATTGAAATATAATATTACTACACATTTAAAATTTAAAAAAAAAAAAAAAAGCAATATATTACTACTAGTGTAAATTCTAATACAAACCGTTGGCAATAAAAGTAGTGTACTTTTGTAGATAATTTTTGTGTTTATCTTGGGTTTAATCTTAATTACTTAAATCTTTATCAAGTTTAGTAAAATTATCATATTTTTTTTTATTTGACATAATTTTGGTATGATCTTTCAATCAACATTGTATCTTAATTACTAGTGTAAACTCTAATTCAAACCTTTGGCAATAAAAGTAGTACTTTTGTAGAGAATTTTGTGTTTATCTTGGGTTTAAATATAAATAATTAAATCTTTATCAAGTTTAGTAAAATTATCATATTATTTTATTCAACATATTTTGATATAATCTGTCAAATCAAAATTATATCTTTTTTTATTAAAGTTTTTTTTTTTCATATCCTATTATAAATTTATCCTTATGAAAGGCCCTTTTATTTCCTCCCTCAATTCGTTGAGTCTGGATTTTTTTTTCGTGCTAGATGAAGTTTGGATTATTTTTGCTCACGTAATTGAACCTCATATTAGGATCAAGGCCATAAACTAAACTTAGCATGCGTTTGATGTTAAAGTTTAGATTAATTATACGTTTATCGAGGTATTTATTGATGCCAAAAATGCCTCCGACAGCAACACCCAATGTGATAGGATAGTCCAGTCGGGACTGGCCAGTCGCTCTGCCGTTGGTCACCTGCAAAAGGGAAGCACCTCGGAATGATTGGGACATCGGTGTGGTGTCTGCCGTGGGCACTTCGATGCTTAAGTCAGTAGGGGAACTGATGAGTTAAGCGAGAGGCAGAGTTTTGACAAGGAAAAATGACTATACCTGAATTTGTGGGTTCTTCTTCTATCTATAGGTGCCTCTCACAGGTCTGGGTGCTCGGGACAATCCAGCCGGGTCGGCTACCTAGGACACCCGGCAGATAACTAGGCCTTAGGCTTGCAGGTGCTATTGGTCCAATGGACTGATGCCACGTGTCTCTGACCCAGCATGAGGACAGAAAGGTGTTGTCACCGGCGCCTGCAGGGATAGTCCCTGTCAGAGTAGGTGGCGACGGGCGGCGATGTGACGTGTTGCAGCAGTAGGTGAATGACGCATATGGCTGATGGGTACAGTGACAGGACTCGTGTCAAATGTCGGGTAGCAGGTAAGGTGTGGTCCCAAGGGATTGATGTTAACCCTACCCGTAATCCTCCAGATAGGGTACTCGGAGCACTATTCATCCCGGGTACACGGTTTCTGGTGAGACAGTAAGATTGGGTCGGAGGTCCGCGTTCTCCAAGAACCGTATCTGGTTGGTCGTGATCAGGCTACTAGCATTCGATCACAGGAATAGTCAAAAATGATATTTTATGATCAGAATAAATCACGACATCAACAATATTTAAATTACTTGAATTAAAAAATATAAAAATTAAAAATATATTAGGAAAAAAAAATAATATAAAACTTGTTTTTTTCGTCTTTAAATTTTATATAATTTTTAAAAGTTAATACGGAGTTTGTTTCCATTTCGTAAAAGCTGCCAACTCATTTTAAAAAGCAACAATTGTTTTGATTGAAATAACAAGATTGCCATTGCCTAAATATGAAGGGTAAGGTGGGACCCACAATTTTTTTTTTCACCTCCATCACGTCTTGCATCTCATTTATGATTTATCTCTTCTGCTCCTCAAATTTCTTTTAAGCAACAAAATTGTTAAAAAGACTTATCAAATATTGAACCAAAAATGGGTTTCCTACTACATATCAGTTCACCTCTAATAACATATCCAAGTTCATTTCGGCCCTCTCCAAAGTCTTCACCCCAAAATTAGTAAACCCAAAACCCATTTACCTTTTGCTTTAAAGGAAAAATAAAAAATAAAAAAAAAGACTTAAAAACAAGTGAGAGAGAGACCGAATTCTTCGTTTTTTTTTTTTTTTAATAAACACTTCTCTTTCTAGGCTTTTTGGGGGTTCTTTAAGATTTGGGATCTGAAAAAGTTTAAACGATAATTAAAATATCGGAAGGAAAATCTCAGTTTTGAGTATTGAGAACCCTCATGGTCACCTGGGTAACGCTGCAATCTGCCTTTGCCAATGACTTTTCCGGCCATGTAATCCTCAACTTTTTTTTTTTTTTTTAAGTGGATCCTCGTCGTTGTGATAACTAAGAAAGAAAAAGCCATCTACTATGAAAGGAATGACAAACTTGTAATAACAAAAGCAAATAATGGTATAAAGTTGAGCTTCGTTTCTATGGGAAAGTGACAGATACGTGGCAAGTGGAGAATGTAGAGAGTGGAAAAGAGAGTACAAAATCAAGTGCATTTTACATTCATCTTTTTTTTAAGGTTCGTTTGGTTCGTTAGTTTAAGTTGAGTTTTTGAAATTAAAATAGTAAATTTTGTTGACTTTTCAGAAAAGATAAAAAACTTTTTGAAAAAAAGACAAAGACTTTTAAAGAAAAAGATAAAATTTAAGATAAAAAAATTAAATTTGAGTTATCAAACCAAACACACTTTTAAATTACATAAAATTTCAAAAGAAACGAAATAATATTTTATTCATGTTCAAAAAGTGACAACGATAGAGTTTCATTGTAAGACACTATCTATAGTGTTCTATCCAATAATAAAAAATGATGATGGGATGATACCGACGGTAACAAAATAAGGTGCATCAGATATTAATGTAATATGATATGCACACAAATTTTTTTTAATTTTATTTCATATTTGTACTTATTTATTTATTATTTTTCTTTTCACAACTGGTTCAATTGAACCCACCAAACCCCCAAATTGTTCTTCAAAACCCACCATTAGAGCTCTGCAAAATCGTTTGAGCAACAGTTTAAACAACAAATTTTAGAAGATTATCGACCTTTTATGATGATTGTTACAAAAACCCAAAAATAACATGGTTCAAAAAAAAAAAAGATAAAAAGAAAAAAGAACAAAATCGATTAAATAATTTTTTCGTCATCTTCATCTTCATTTTCATCTTTACGGTTTTAGGCGTTCTTAGCATGGAAGAAATATTATGGTTCATGCATGGTGGATGACTAAAACATTGACTGAAACTAAAAACACATTTTTTAATTTTAATTTTTAATATTGTTTTGTGTGTGATATAACAAAAAACACGAAAGAGAGAGGGGGGGAAGGAAATCAAGCTAACGCCAAACAAATAAATGCTCTGGGTAACCAACCTCTTCACCACCAATAACTAAGGATTTTAAATGCAGAATAGTTAGAATTAGGATTGCAAATGCTAACACTCCAAAAAATGGGTCAAAGCTCAAAATACCCGTTGAACATGGACACAGTGTGGTTTTACATGGGAATAGAAGAGTTCAGTCTGAACTGCAATGGTTGCAAGAAACAAGATCCAACAAATGGATGGGATTCAAGCTAAGCAGTACTATAATTTAGGGTTAGTTTGGTGTATGAGTTTGAGTTAAGATTTGTAAGTTTAAATAGTAATTTTGATTGATTTTTTCAGAAAAGACAAAAAACTTTTAAGAAAAAAGATAAAAAACATGATAAAAAAAAGTACAGTTTAGTTTAAAATAAACCTACTAATCAAACGGACCCATAATTAATGAAACTATTGAGCTTGATCTACACTGCCAACAGTCCGAGGAAGAGAAACTCCAGCGACGATGTCGTGAGTGGTAGAGTAATTTCTCTGATGGCCAAGGGGGTGATTGTTGTTGCCGCCGGAGATCTGAGGTCAAGCATCCTCGGAGAAGGGGAAGCAGAAATGGGCGTTTGAGTTTTCCCGTTTGTTAATTTTAAAAGTTTAAAAAGATTAAAAAGTTTGACACCATTTAAATGGCTCTAAAAATAGTAATTACTCTCGTGTGAGTTTTATCACAATTGCTCTCCCATATTCATGTGTGTGTATATATATATATTTTTTCATGTTTTAAATTTATATTTTTAAATTTTAATTTATAAATATCATCCGTCCGAACCGATCCAAAATCATCCTATACAGTCGTGTACTCTAGTACTACCTACATCTCATCCGGTTGTTTTTTTTTTTTTAAATACATTTTAAGGTAAAATTTATTACGAAAATACAATATAAAAAAAAAAAAAAACCGACAGCAGTGGTACACGCGCACACGCCCGCACGCTTCCCCAAAAACCAGCCTCACGTTTTCGTTCGCCTCTCCGACCGAACAAACATGGCAGCCACTCTCTCTGTCGGGCCCAACCGTCTCTCCGGCGGTTCTTCTCTCCCCTCTCCGCCCTTCCGACGAACCGGACCGCTCCACATCCGCAGACCGGCCGACAAATTCGAGCCCTGGACCGGCTCAATCGCTCCTTCCCGGCTCGCATTTGCTAGGACTACGCCGCCGCCTGTCCGCGCCGGCTCCAGAGCCGACGACTCGGCGCCGTTTGAGATGTCGGTGGAGAACGCCTTGAAGCTCCTCGGAGTCTCCGAGAGTGCGTCGTTCGACGAAATACTTCGCGCCAAGAAGTCGATCGTCGCCACCTGTAAGGACGACCAGGAGGCAATTGCGCAGGTTCTTTTCCATTTTCCTTTCTCGCTCGCATTATTTGAGGCTCATTTCGCGTTTTGGTTTATGAAATTCTTGAGCTTTTGGTCTTCTGGACCTGAAAATGGCGATGCTAGATTTTTTTCTTCGTGTTCTTCTGTACTCATTTGAGTGTGTTTCTACTTAGACTGTTCTGAATTAGGAAGTTTTCACGAAATTAGTTGAGGATGTTGGAAAAAAAAATGGATAAAACTATACAATTTTCGCTATAGTAGAAGAAATTTAAGTGTGTGTGTGTGTTTTTTTTTTTTTTTTAATTATAATTTTCTATCGAAATTTTGGAGGGTCTTGGTAAAAAAAGGAAATCAATTTAATGTTTTGATTCTTTTGATGTTATTTTTCCCGAAAATAGTTGATTAGTCCACTTAAAAGTTCAAATTTTGATATGGGTACTGTGACCCAGGCAACGTGTAAAGGTGGATTAACTACTTATTTACTCCTAGTTGAATTGGTAGAGGACCTCCAATGTTTGACAGTTTGAGCTTTTGAACTTAAAAAAGTATATTTAAGTAGCGGGAGTTTAAGCCCCGGTTTGGATCATATGATCGAACCCACAATTTAAACTTTTTTGTACAGTGTTTTTTAAAATGGCCATAAACCTTGTTGTTGAAGAGATAAAGTATAGAAAACTTTGAGTGGTATTTTTATATTGCACACGCGTACAAACCATTTTATTCTAGTGGGTCTTAATTGGGACTGGTGTAGATCAATTATGGATTTGTTATTATATATTAAGAGCACCAGCATTATCTTGGCAATCTTTGTTTATCTTGATAAAACTTCTTTCGATAATTTTAATCTTCATATCACTGTCCTGTTAAATGTCATTTAGGTGGAGGCTGCATATGACATGTTGCTCATGCGGAGCTTAACTCAGAGACGAGCGGGAAAGGTTGTAAGTAGTAGTGTCCGCTTTGCTGATGTTAAGCCTGTAAGTTCTCCTGGGAGTGGATCAATGCCTCAGTGGCTGCAATTTTCTGTGAAGAATTCACCAGTTTCAATTGAGACACCGTCAGGGGGTGACTTGGGCTTAAAGGCAGGTGTTTATGGAGCTTTGATGGTCTTAACTTACGTCAACGGAACTTCCACATCATCCGTGGTGCCATATGCTGGGGCTGATGTTCCTGGGCTGATCTTGGCCGGTAGCTTTGGTGCTTCCTTGTACTTCATGACGAAAAAGAATGTCAAGCTAGGTAATAATTTACTTGTGTTTATTTCCATTCACATTAAGTAATAGGATTGAAGCTAACTTTGTCTCAAGAAATTAAGGATCCTAGCTTACTTTTTGAAGCCTCTTTTTGTTTTTACCTTTTTCTATGTGTGCGCGCGTGTTGGGGCATGTGTGTGTCTTGTTGGTCCTTTTTCTCGTAATTAGTATTGAAAAGAGAAGAGACAAGGTAGAAAGGGATGGGAGATGATGAAAGAATTCTCAAGGACGTGGGCATAAAAGTCGAAAGAAGTTGGACCTTTCTGATTTATAGAACTGGGAGTATGAATTGTGAAAAAAATATTTGTTTCATCCTGAAATTATCTTATCTCAGATGTTAACTTCGCACTTCTCATCCGCAAGGAGTTTTATCATTGAAGAAATTAGAATCTTTTGGTTAAAGAATCTATCTTGTTGATTGTGTTATTTAGTAAGGCCTCGTTTGAGGACACGTCTGGAGACGGTGTTTTGGAGGTTCGGATTTTGGAGTTGAGATAAGTTTTGGAAATGTGGGTTTGAGGTAAAAACTTTTGGAAAAAAAAGTTGTTTTGGAGTTTTGTGTTTAGTGGAAGAATAATTGGAAAAAGAGATGTTTTGGAATGCGTGTTTTGTTGATTTTTTGACATTAAAAAAAAATTGAAATGGTAAATTTTTGGAAAGACTTTTGGAAATCCAAAGTTTCCAAAAGTCTCTCCAAACAGGGTTTGCAAACCAGACGGTACAACACCGTCTGGAAAAGTTTCTCCAAACGCCACCTAATTATCTAATGGTTTTGGTATTGATACAAATAACATATTTTCTGATAAATTCTTTTGGAGATACTGTTCAGATCCCGGTAAACTTGGGGGGAGATAACTTGCTATTCTGATCTGAGGTTAACACAGAAGAGGCCCTTTTCTACCACAAAAAGAGAGAAGAAAAACTAAGAAGAAGACTTCGGAAAGAATTTCAACAACGAAAAGGCTTATTCTCTGTTCACTTTTGCAGGGAAGGCTACTATAATAACCATAGGAGGACTTGTTGCTGGGGCAGTCGTGGGGTCAGCGGTTGAGAACTGGTTGCAGGTAGACGTCGTTCCGTTTCTTGGTCTGCATTCCCCTGCTGCTGTAGTAAGCGAAGTTATACTCATCTCTCAATTCTTAGTGTCCCTGTACTTGAGGTAGAGCTAAGAAAATGTGATTTTCACTCAACTGTGAAATCTGTAATTATGCATTTGCATGGTCATACCCCAAAGCTTTTTTCCTAGTAGGATGTGTATCATTGCATATTGTACAAAAAAGCACGATTGAAACTAGTAGAACTTTGATCATTTAAAAAAATTTCGCTTAAATTTACAGACGTGTAAAAACTTGTATCTTTAGCTTAAGCTTGGTGGTTTTTTTCCCTTCCTCTTTCCTGCTTTTTAGGGAAGTATCAACCCATTATAACTTCTGCGGTCTCTAACTCTAATTCTTCTTCGTTAATACTGTCCTCTCCCCTTCTAACATCTATGCAATTATCATTCAAAACCTGAAGATACAACGATTTATTGTTTATTTTCTTCCTCTTTTGCTGGAAAAAGATCCAAAAATCTTGCTTCAACTTGGAGAATTCGGTGATGGAGCATGAAAAAAAATACCTTAAGAGTACTCCAGTCCGGTAGGGTTTGTTTTTTTAATTCCCAGTCATATATTATTGAAAAATACTTGGGACATCAACTTTAAGCTCAATTTTGAATACCAACCTACATGAAATACGAATCGTCATGTATTAACAAACTCCGAATGATGCTGAACCTTTGAGCAATAGTTATGGTAAACTCGAGTCGGCCACCAAAATGCCTGCTGATATCCTAAGCCTGCATACCCTTGGGCCTATAGTGATGACCTTTGTTGGCTGTATGTAGATCCTCCAAAATCGAACCAATATTTTTCAACCACCCAGATCCTTATACGTAATAAAGAGTATTATTACTTTTAATGTTCCACCAACGGCCACGATTCTTTACAGGTTCTCAAGAAACCCAAGTCGAGACCGTAGAAAAAGCCCTATTAGTAAATTTTTTTTTTTTTTTTTTTTTTTTTGAGTTGAAGTAAGATAGAGTATGATGTGAAGAAATCAAAACGGGCCAGAAGAAAAAATGGAGTGTCCGTCAGGAGACTTAAAAAAACGTCAGTGTTTGTTTTTGGTGGGTTTAGTCACTTCACATGACGCCTTTGCAGTGGGGAATGATGTCCAGTGGCACTTCAAGAAACGAGAGTTTGTCATAGACATAGTGGGCTGTTTTTCATTTTCTGCACAAACTGCACCACTTGTCATTTCTTTGTCCGTACTGATAGAATTATTACTCTGCCCCTGCCTCTTTCTATGGCCCATAGGTTGTTTTCAAGGCAAGTAGGCATCACCTGGCTTTTCAGGCGATTCGGTAGGTCGCTCATCCTTCCCGTATCTAATTTGAGTTGAGTTCGAACGGCCACCACACATTAATTGGAGTATATGACGAAAAAATATTATATAACATTATACCATGCGGAGCCAGCTTTGGATTACCTTTACTTTTAGCAAAAACTTAAAAAAAGAGATCACATACTAACTAAATTGAATAAATTAAATAATTGCAAAACTGATTTACTAATTATCTACCAGAAGGAGAACCTAACCCGTATTACCCAATAGAATTCTTGCCCTAGAGATCCTAAGATAAAGCTTGTGCAACAAAATTTTGGGCACCCATAACTGTCTAGACAACAGTCACAATTCGTGGCTACAAATACTCCAAAAGACTAACCCAGTTGGAACAAATGTGTCTCAGCGAGCTGCTTTGACACACATATATACAAGTCCACAAGACAATAATCCATATAAACCCAATTCATATATCCTAAGATATGCGATATAAGTACCCCCCATGTCATCTGCTGCTATTTCGTTCAACCGTTGAGTCTTCTATGTATGATAGATTTCTGGCTTTCTCGGCGTTCTTGCTGCAATTCACAAGGTCATTGTACATGTTTTGAGATGCCTTGGAGAATTCTACCAAGGACTCGAAAACTGTACAAAACCCGGTCTGGAATCCGTTCAGTGTGATGCTTTGAGTTTCTTGCATGCTGTTGTGGTGTTTTTCCTTCTCGACGCCCAGCTTTGTTCTGTACATGTCCAGATGATCTTTCTTCTCGGTTAAGTACTCGTTCTGATTCTGATGTTCTGCAGCATCGGATTCTTTGTATTCGATGAGTCTGGATTCGAGAAACCTGCTCTCTGTCTTCTGGAATGCAAGGGTTCTTCTGTCAAGTTCTTTAGCTAGGCTGTCAACTTTCCTCTTTTGTAGCTGTTCCTCCCCTTGCTGAACCCACAGAGCCTTCACATCTTTTGCAAAGCTTTTCAACGCAAAGGCCACCGACTTTGCTGGTAATTTCTCCATGGAAGCTAACCAGTCGTGGCAAATCATAAGCAATGGCGGGCCATTGACTCGACATGATACCGGAGAGCCCTTGCCTCTAGAGTAGAACTCAACTTCAGGAACTATAAACTTGGTTAACCAACCATGAAGAGCTTCAACATACGCTTTCTGTGCTGCAACATAATCAATAAAGCGGGCACGCCAGTTATGAAGCTCGGCCTGAAGCTGCAGCGTTGCAAGCCGGTGAGATTCGTTGCAGAATTTTCCAAATGTGGGGCACGCGAAAGTTTTCACTTCAAACATAATCCTGTTCTGTGTTTCATGCGCTTCCAACATTATCTTCCATGTTCGCGTTAAACTGCACAGCATAATAGAAAAATCAAACAAGGGAAATCCAGAAACCAAACCAATAGCAATGTATTTTCAACTTTTCTTGTTCTCTCTATTCACTTCCATACCCTTTCAATAGCTCAACAATTTGAGGCTGCAACTCTTCATCTCTTAGTTTTTCAATCCTCCTTGAGATCGATTCAGCGCTCCTGATTGCAACCAGGATTTGGGCATACAAATCTTTGACTGCAGCTCTGGTTTTGCCCATGACAAGTTCATCATCTCCTCTAATATCCTGGTTTCTCAAGCGTGAACATTTTTTCTCATAAAGTTTCCTTGTGCTATCTCCAGCCTATGAACAAGGCAAGGCACTATTAAATAACGTCTAAAGATAACACCGGAAATATTCTATCAAACATTATAGTAGCCACCTTCCTGATCGGATGTTTGTGCTAAACTTACCTTGACTTCTTCATAGAGCTTCTTCTCCCAAGCGTATAGCCTTCCCAGCGTAAGCGAGTGGCTCCCAGAATTCATTCCTCCATAATCATCGAAAAGTTCATTCTTAAATTCTGTCCATGTTGAAGAACTCTTGGAGCTTGACGCAACGAGACTCTTACACAATGAAGGCTTAGAAGAAATGGATCGATGCCATGCTATAGACTGGATGAGTTTTGTTGAGTTCTCTGCAAATAGAACGATGGAAGAATCATTTATGCAGATTAACACGACAAGTGAATATTTGACCCACCATGAAAAAAGCAGGAGACACGAGTTCATAATATTGTTCATTTATTTAAGCGAAAAAAGGATGCCCGGTAATCCTTGGACTGTTTTACAACGATTTTAATCAGATTTTTGAAAAAACGAATTGATGGCAGATGTATGGGGCGATAATTTTGGAATCACATTGGTGGAATAAGAATTTTTTAACTCTTCCTCATATATATATATATATATATATAAATATATATATAAACAACAATGCAAAAAGCACAATACAGGAGATTTTTGTGCAAAAGCCAACAGAAAAAAACTTGGAACTTTGTAAAGGAAGGCCCTATGCTGGTAGACTGTAGATTCTATGAGACATACTGAAGAAAATGAAAGGGAAGAAGAGAGAATCCACAATATTTCTGAAGTTGAACCGGTAATATGTACCAGACTGGAAGTTAAAAACCAAGTCTAGGAGAAGTTCTTGGAAATTGAAAAACCGCATCTAACATATTCACCACCACCATTTCAGATCAACTTATTTGCAACTGATAAAAGGATACCAAAAAATAAAAATAAAAAATAAAACCGAACAAAGATTCAGAAAACCCACCTTTAATCTCTTCAAGACCAGACTGCATTTGCACCATATTAGCCTCCAACATCCTGGACACATCCTTCCCAGAATCATAAGCCTTAACAAAATAGTCCTCAACATCATTCAAAGCCTCCAAGAGTTCCCTCCCTTCAACTGGCGTGTCAATGACCGTTAAGCCTTTCTGCTGCTCAACCTGACTCACACTAGTCTCATCAACCTTCATCACTTCACCATTAGCGTCACTCTCTCTCCTTTTCTCTCTCACTTTCTCTCTCCTCTCTTCTTCTTTTTCTTCTTCTTCTTCATCCACAGCCACCTTCTTGTTGTTGTTGTCTTCCTCTTCCAGCTCCGGAATCCCTTCCTCTTCCCTCACGGCTCGCAGGTCCTCCTCCTCAAAGTTGTTCCTCCTGTAACTGCTTATAACCTCAGGTCTGGTCATGGTCTCAAATGGGTTGAAGAAATCCCACCCGAAATCCCTCTGTGGAGACGGCATTGGAGGTGGGATTTGCATGTAAAAGTACCCACATGGCTGCTGTTGTGTGTGGGAATGAAACTTTTCATCTCTCACCTTTTCCTGTTTCTCACTTTCTTGTTGTTCATGTTCTTGACTTTGTTGTTGTTGTTCTTCTTCCTCCTCCTCTTCTCTCTCTTCTTCGGAGGATTCCGAGGACGAGGATGCTGCCGAAGAACCGCACGAGTCCCGACAGTCAACGGCTTCACAGGTTGACTCTGAGGGCATTTGTTGGAGGAACATGGGGTTGTCTATCATGACAGTTTGGGTTTCATCACTTGGTGAGAAAGAAGAAGGAGAAGGAGAAGAGCAAGGTGGTGGGAAGGTGATGAGGAAAGGCTGAGGAGGAGAGGAATGGCGAGCCACAAAGAGCTTTATGGCGGCTGACACTGCAAAAAGAGCTTGGGAGTATCTCCAATGTGCCTCTGCAAGAGCGTATCTTCTCTCCACCGCAAGCTTTAGCTGGTTTTTCCTCTCTCTGCAGATGGACACTACTTCTTCTTCCTCTAGCTTTGATGCTACACATCCCATCTCTTCCTAAAGTTGCACTTTTTTTTTTTCTCCTCTTGCTTTTGAAAAAATGGGGCTTGGTTGATAGAATAAGTGAAAAGGTGGTGTCTTTTTTCCCCTTTTTCTTTTTTTGTTTGTTCTTGGAGGAATATCCCTATTGGGGTTGTGCCCAAATGAGGAAATGTCGGTGTTGAAAGTGGGGTTTGGTTTGGTATGGTTTGGTTTTTTTTTTTTTTTTTTAAAGAGTAGGAAATGTAGCTATCTGAGAAGTTATAGAGCAACAAAAAATGTCATCTTCTCTTCTGGTTAATAACAAGAAGAAGAGAAGGGCTTCTGCAGCTAGGAAACTCCTGAAACCCATTTTCATCATCATACTTTACAAAGAGCTTGGCTTTACAAACACCGGAGAGACAGACTTTGCAGAGGTGATATGCTAGAGCAGAAAGGCATTCCTTTCCTTTCCTTTCTCTTTCCTTTTGTTTTTCAGAAAGAAAATACTCTTTTCTTTTTTGCTGTAGTAGGAACATTCAACAGAGAAAAGGATTTAGTCGAGATTCTGTTTCCTCATAAACCATCACTGTGTTGAGATGAAGTTAGAGAGAGAGAGAGAGAGAGAGAGAGAGAGAGCAAGTAGAGGACAGAGAGAAGACCAGGTATAACCATAGGTGGGTAAGCAAGTAGGGGCTCGAGAAAGAGAGAGAAGAGAGAGAGAGAGAGAGAGAGAGTGTGTTCTTGTTTTTTTTTTTTTTTTTGTTTGCTCTGAGAGAGTGTTTCAGTGTTTTGGTCACTGTACTCAAAATGTTGGTGTTCATTCAACAAGGGGAAGACCATTTTTTTTAATTTAATTTTTTCCTCTCCCTCCATGAAAGAGAGAAAAGAAAAAAGAAAAAATAAAAAAATAAAAAAGGGTTTGTTTTGTGATGAATATTAAATAAATTTTAAGAGAAGATTTTAGGGAGGTAAAGACAGTTGTGCAGCGTAGTTAGTAAAAAGAGGAGTCAAACTTGGTAAAATTATCGGTATAAAAGAGGGTCACAACAACTGCAGGTAAAACCAGCAAGGCATTGTCGTTTCCCTTGTAGCTTTCTTGTTTTTTAACTGTTCTTTTTTTTTTTTTTTTTTTTTGCTGGAAGTTTTTTAACTGTTCTTTATTCTTTGATTATTATATTATTTTATAATATGTTATATATATATATATATATTCTCTTTTTTTTGTGATATATATATATTTTTTAAAACTAGACTAGAAAGAACTACTAATAATGAGAGTATAATTATGTTTCTTGCTAAAAAATCAGCTTCTGAGTTCTGTTAGGGAGTTAAGCATGGGTTTTAAGCAAAACCACAAAAGGTCAGAAGTGTCAATTTCTTTACCATGAAAGACAAATTTATCCCCTTAGAACATTTTTTTTTTTTTCCTAGAGACGAAAATTTTTTTTGTTGAAAATGGCAACTTGATTTTGCAAGGATTTGGTTTATGTGGTTTGGCATATAAAAAAGAAGGTTCTTTTTGTGGTTCATTTATGAATCAGGTATAGCCATTGGCCATTTGAGTGCTCTTTGCAGGTTTTTTCACATGAGTACTCATCTTTAAATGAACTAAACAATGAAAGTAACAGAAGAACAAGAAGACAAAAAAAATACTCATTTGAAAAACTTTATTACCATACTTCATTTTTCTTTTCTTTTGACTTTGCCTAACATAAACTCAAATTTGCACCAAGTTATAAGAAAACTCTATCTATATGGGAAGCTCTCCTGTACAACACTCCTAAACGGCACTCATAATTTTTCTGTATATTATTATAATAATTAATTGATTTGAATGTAATGTTTTTCAATGATATTTGTTATTTATATTAAAAATTATAAAAATCTGTATTACAATATTTAAAAATTTAAAATTATATATAAATCACCTAATAGTTATAAAATCTAAAATCTAAAGTAGAATATTACAATTGCTGTTCATGTTTTGCTATCCGGCAGAAGACCATAACTTTTTAAGAGGATTATTATTTCCCCTAAGAAAATTTCTCCCAAACTAAAACTGTCTAAGTGTCGAAAACCAAAGCCTTTTAATTTGTGCCTCCCATGGACCAAAATATTTTTTGTTTGGTTTCTTATCAAAAATATATATTTTTTGGTTAATCAACCCAAACGAAAAAAAAATTAAGGGAAAAAAAACCCATGAGCCTGCCCCAGTAGTAACATTGGGAGACGTGCCTTTGTAAGAAAAGCAAATTTTTAATGGGGAAAAAATGACAATTAGGTGGAACAAAATAAGGGTTTTCTATGTGGGTTAGCGGGGGAATATGCCCTGCAGAGACTGACAAGCAAAGAGGAAAAAAGTTGACACGCCTCGTAACTCCCTACTTCCTCTCTTTTCCACATTTTTTATTTTTTTATTTTATTTTATTTATTTTGTTATTCATTGAGATTTTTAAGGACTCTTCCATGAAAAAAAAAAAAAGAAAGAAAGAAAGAAAGAAAGCAGAACTCTCCATTGATTGCACGTTGCAGGCCACGGCTTGTTCCAACGCAAAAAAGATCTGCAGATGGTTCCTATGACCATGACCCCATTGCAAAGCACCCATAGATACGAAGTGAATTACTCTTGTACTTTAGTTAATATGATAGTGATAATTCAAATCTAAATATTTAACGGAAAGAACGAACGTCTTACTAATCTATCAAAGAAACGTTGGCAGCGACCTTATCTGTTTAGTTGGTGAGAAGTTACCAAAATACTTGACCACCTTTGGCATGGCTGAACCATTTAAAAGTGCTACTTTGATTGTTGCATTGGAATGTTCTCTTATGCCCAAATCTGTAAATAAAATAACAAAAAAGAAGTATTTCCAAATAGTGGCGTAGCCTTTTAAAGCCAGCAGGTACTTGTTCAAGTATACATTTTTTCTTCCTACAAACTCCTTTTTTCAAGACCGAATAAGTTATTTTCAAAGTCAGCCCGTAGTCCATGTCAGAAATTATTCTTGTTATATGCAAGGTAGAACATCATGAAAAGCGTAGTAAATAAACAACGATGGAGCTTTCTATCACATAACTTGCAATGGATATTAAATTCAATCAAAATCACGTTAAAATAGAATTATATATAAAATTGATAAAAATTTAATATTAATTAAATGAAGAAAATTTTCAATACGATATTTTTTTCAAATCTTATAATAGAATTTTACAATAACTAAAGAAATAGTGTACCGTAACACAAGAACTCTACTGTTGTGATCAATAATGGAATCAATCTATTTTTCAGTTGAGACGTATATTAAAATGTAAAAAAAAAAAAAAAAAAATTAGAAGAACTTACACAAGAGATAATCAAATTTTCGCATGGTGAAATGATAAAAATATAAAATTTTTAGATGTCCAATTAAAAATATAAAAATATAAATAAAAAGTCACTGACAGAGAAATCCTACTCATTCATAGATGGTTCTGCTGTCCATCATAGCAAAAGGCAATGGTAAAACTAAAACCCTTTTCCCACGTTTAAAAAAAAAAAAAAATTACTGATATACTTTGACAAATTTGATCTTTAAACTTCCCGCAGAATAGGCTTCCTGTAGTGTTGGGACTCTTGTCCAAAGTTGAAGCGACGGGTGAATAAATTTTAACTTTAGCCCGTGGTTTATAGGGAGTAGTTGGAAACTTGGATCCTTCAAAGCCAACACCAACACCGTTTTTTTTTTTTTTTTTTTTCATCCACAGTAAACATACAGCAAAAAGGGTCGGACACGTATTTATGACATGTTTACTTAAAACAAACAGGAAATCAGAATGGAAAATTAGAATTAATTTCATGTTTACTTATCTTTTTTTATTATGGAATGGGAGTAGAATTATATAAAATTTATATTAATTTGGGATTGAATGAGAATATTAGCAATCCAAAACCCCCTTTCAGATTAGTACTCTCATGGCTTATTTAGTGAAACGGTTCAACTCAAACTAAAATGTATTTTTTCATCTCAGTTTTTATTTTTTTCTGAAAAATCAATAAAAATTATAATTAGTTTTTAAAAAGTCAACCAACTCAAACTTAAAAATTTCAACTCAAACCGTTTCACCAAACGGACCCTCATTCTTGATGACAAAATTTAATTACTACTTTATTCCCAATTTTACTTTCTTGTCTAAGGATTGAAAAGAAAAAAAAAAGATTCAACTTTTTTTTTTTCCTAATCTTTTCCTTCTAATGCATTCTTCTCTTTTCAAATGTGTCATTTTGTTTTAGTTGTACAAATTTGTTACAACATTTTTTTTTTCGAAATAAAACTTGTGTAGCAAAAAAGTTCAATTATTCACTAAAACAAAATATTTATCTCAATTTTTGACTTTTTTTATTTAAAAAATAATCTTATAGTTCGTTTGGTGAAACGGTTTGAGTTGAAATTTTTAAGTTTGAGTTGGTCGACTTTTTAAAAATTAGTTATAATTTTTATTGACTTTTCAAAAAAAGATAAAAATTAAGATGAAAAAGTACAGTAGTTTAAGTTGAATGGTTTTATCAAACAAACCATTAGTAATTTAATAACTATTAGAATATAACATTACGTATTTTAAAAGAAAATTTAGATTTCAAAAAAAAAAAGTTCAATATTTACTAAATCAAAATAATTTATCTCATTTTTTAATTTTTTATTTCAAAAATAATCTTAATATTATAATTTACTTGTTTAAATTGAAAATAAAAGTAATTGAAATGATATATAAGTAAATTGACAACAATTAATTCTGATTCTTCATCTAAGTAAATACATAAATGAGATAAATAATAATTCTGACTTCGATTCTTGAAACTCAAGTAAACAACATCTTATAACTACGAATCCTATCAATTCCGATTATCAATAAGTAAACATGTCTTTAATACTTCTCTATTCTCATATCATAATGACATATACTTAGTCACTTCACTTGTACTAAAAATCAGCGTAACCTTGAAGCAACACGGCACAACCTCATCAGAAAAACCGGAGACTGTCAATTTCGGACACGACTCAATAAAGAGGCTTACACCATTTGTATTTTTTGGTCCATTTTTATGTTTGTTAGTTTATTGTTATGAACATTTGGAAAACGTGTGTTTTTGTTATTGTTGGTTACACCATTCACGTACTTGAGTGAGCTGTAATAAGTAGTCAATTGATGTTAACTTCAACTTTTAATATATATATATATATATATATATTTTTTTTTTTTTTTTTCAATTTTGCAAAAATCATGTTTGATTGGGTCATAAACAGGTCGATAAACACATTTATTTACCATGTCGTGTTCGGGATTAAACTAATCTCATATATCACAACTGTTGGCTTCAATCACTACACTGATAAAATCATGCTGATAAGAAGATATCCGAGTCAATTACCACTGCAACAACAAATAATTAAAATTAAAATTAAAAAAAAGGGGGGGTGCCGAGGAAACAACTACTATTACTGTCACCTGAAAGTTCTCTTTCTCGGGCTACAAGGCAAGTATTAGTTTTTCCAGTTAAAAAAAAAAAGTAACAGTTTACAATAAAGAATTTGAAGGAGGCCTGCTCATCTTCTTTTTTTTTTTTTTAAAATATCTCTTTTTGAAGCTACCTGGGTATTCACACAAGAGAATAATACAACAGATTGGGTTCAAGAGATAACACAGCCTAATCACAAATTCAGGTATTGCCAGCTTCAGTTGGCGTACCGCAAGGGGCTAGAGTGTTGGGAGGCAGGTGGATTCCGCCCCCTCTTACCGATATATTAGGGAACTTGGCAGCAGAGCTTGCCCTGCTCACGTGATTCGAGTCCAGAAACACGACAATCACGGTTATGTCATCGTGGAAATGTCGCCGTACGCCCCGGTCTATCTTCTTCAAGTCCGAGTACCTCATCTCCCTCTTCTTCGCGGCTTCCTGTAGAGCGGCTTTCACCAACCTCTTTGCACTTCCCTGAATGAAGGTTTGACACACACGAGTTAATTCTTCTTTTCCCCTTTTCCAGAGGTTACACCAGGAAGGAAATATTTGTCAACAAATCACATCAAAATGAGATTGCAAGATAAGATTCAAGTGAAACCTAAAAGGCGTATAAGCATTATATGTGCACATATAGACGCCGACCCATGACGGAAAAACAGCTGCCAATATAATATCTACTAGGTTTGTAATACTCACAACTAGGCATAGGATTTGTGATAGGATTCAAAGAAAAAATTTATACCAGCATATGAGAACTTCCACGGCTAAGGGAGTCGATTTATCAAAATGGAGAGCTGGTAACACACAATCGAGTCGACATCACAATCATGTGATATCTCATGCAGATAAGGGCTTTCTGGCAATACTGCACCAGAGAAGCCATCCAATGATATCAGGACGACTAAACGCCTCAATGATACACAGTGTTTGAACTTTAGTTTCTAATATAAAAGATCAACAAAAGAATATGAATGGTAAGTTATTGCCCTCGACTCTTACAGTCACGACTTCGAATTCCTTTTTCTTTTTTTTTCGTTTTTTTTTCAAGAGAAAGCAAAACTTCTAGTATTAGTATAGAGAAAGAGAGTAAATTAGTCTTGAGAATTGAATCTTACACTACGTGGATGGTTTTGAACTATATTAACTGCTTCCTGGTTGCTAAGGTGTTCCCAAAGCCCATCGGATGCAAATATAATAAACTGGTCAGTGGGCAGCAATTGGTGGACTGATATTGAAGGTTCCGAACTCAATATAGGCCTTTTGAAAGGTTCACGAAGGCGAAACTTAGCATAAAGAGGCTCCCTGTTGTACTCGGGCTTCTTTAAATACACATCACCAATGGATCTAGAAATCTGCAAGATGAACATTTCAGAAAAAATTGGATAAGATGTCCAAAAAGAAAATTGATCAAATCAAATCTCCAGGAGAAACAAAAAATACGCAACGTCATAAAACCTTTAAATGGAATTTATAACCAAGTAGCAGAATATGTGAAACAGATTTTGCGGTTTAAGTACAAGTAGAATATTTATTTTTTCATGCATGGAAAAAGGGAGTCTAAACTTCCCCTTGAAAACCAAGTTGAAACTTTTCCTCGCTTGAAATCAACATGAGCATAACATCTATAAGACACAAAGCTACCGATTAACTTGATCCTCTCCAGTAACATCATCGGTGGTGCCTCTCAAGTATTGCAGCACAATACGTACCTGTATAAGGCCCTTCACACGCCATACATTATGCTTCAAAACTACAATCTGTGAATCATCGGGATGCAAAGACTGCAATTCCTGCCTCACAGATTCTATACTCGCATTATGCTCAGAAGACAGCTGCATGGAGAGAACCTCCCCTGTTGCCCTCACAGCTCTTCCCAAAACAGCACGGGAATCTCCAAGGTTGGCAATGTAAAGGGTTCCACCAGAAATAACACCAACAAGGCAGCATGATCCAACGGCTGCAATTTGTGGTTTCGTAGACCACTGTCTCGTGACAAGGGACAAAAACCCCTCTTCTGTTGCTTGAAATGCCTTTCGTATTACATCCGCGGACATAGATTGTTGCTCTGTAGTAAATCCTGAGAAACAAATTCAAAACTGAATATCAATTTCATCGATTAACTGCCGAGCTCAATATGGTTCAAAAAGAATGGAAGTTTAAAACCAAATCTCAATAACCCCTATCCACGAAAGAAAAATCCTCCGCAAGAACACAACTTTAGCACAACCATTTCCCTTGATTAAATCTAGTCTTTAACCGCGGAAACTAAAACAAAACACTGACCGATAATATTAACAGAAATCTTTCCTTTACGACTCAGTAAGGTCACAACTAGTGATAATGCTTTTACCTCCACCAAAATCCTTTTTTAATTTCACTTCTCAGCAATAAACTCCATGGAAAAAAAAAATTAAAAAAAAAATCAGCAGCAAAGGAATCTACATGCGTAATTAAAGATAAAATCCACTCTAAATGTCTAGAGATACTCACTCTTGAGATGCTGAAAGAGGTGATTGTTGATGTACCGCGACGTCTCGGGCCCTCCATGCCCGTCATAGACCCCAACAAAAGTACCAAATGGGCCAGTCTCATGGGAGCTCAAACAGCCAGACTCAATCTGGCTCTGATCCTCCAGCAGGTTGTTGGCCTGCACCACGGCCATGGAAAATTCACCATTGAAGTGCTGCCCCGAATCCTTGTACCACAAAAGCCCGTCTTGTCGACCACTGGAATCCGAATTCGTGTGAACATACCCTTTCGACCTCGGCCGAAAACAGGCCCTCAAGAAGTTCATCAACTCCGATAACATCCCTCATCTCACCCAAACCACCATCCAAAATCTCCACATGTAAATAAGGACGAAGAAACAACAACTATTACCCCCCAATTAAGCCAACCCAGTACTCAATTATATATGTATATATATATATATATCTATATATATTCTCCTCTACTTCTCAGCTCCTTCAATTGCAAAGCTACACATACATAAGAAGCAAAATAGACAACAACAAAGTTAATATGCCCGTACAATTTGACCTTATACCATAACCCAACAGATCAAAGAAATGGCAGGGAAAATATACATATACATACACATATACATATATACACATATGTATATATATGTGCTAGCAGTTTATTTCAGTTAACAATAATGACAAAAATCCCAAAGCCCATCTTTTTTTTCTTAAAAACAGAAAACCCATGACCATACATACACGGCCGCAACTGATGAAACCCCAAAAAAAAAAAAAAAAAAAAAAAAAAAAGCAGATGAAATACAAAAGGAGACTTTTGACAGAGTAGTCAATGCTACTTTTTTTTTTCCTTCTCTTAAAAAAAGTGTTTTTGTCAGCCATTGGGAAAATTCAGAAGGTTGCGCCTTCCGAGTTCGCATTGAAAAAGCTAAACCCAAACCCCAAGTCACACAATCTGCCCAAAATCATGAAAAACTCAACAATTTTCCCGAGAAAAAAAAAAGGGGGGAGAAGAAAGAGTCTTACCCAATAAATTTGACTGTTCCTTGAACGAATCAACAACAAAAGAAGAAAAAGAAGGATCTGGAAAGAGGAAGAAGAAGAAGAAGAAGCTCAAATGGTCCAAGAGACCATCAGATCCGCAGATCCATTGAAATCAAGAGAGGAAAACAAGAAGTGGGTTTTTTTTTTTTCCCTCTCTCTCTCTTTTTCCTTTTTCTTTTTTGCCCTTTTGGTTTTTCCTCTCTCTCTCCCTCTAATACTAATAGTGCTAACTGCTAAGAAAAGATGATGAAAAAGTTGAGGAAAGTTATACACCAAAGTGAATTATAATATGGGCTGTATTGTATTGTATAGGTAGAGAGTATGTATGGGAAAAAGGATTGGACCAACCGAAAAATTATTAGTCTTTTTTTTTTTAAGTTGATTATGTAAATATATCTGTATATATGTGTTTATATAAATTTCTCTTAGCAGACAATCCCCATAAAAGACCAACAATGGAGAGCTTGACGCCAGCAAAGCGAAGGTCCAGCAATGGGCTCCACACCACTATATGCCTCTATAGGAGTTTTTGTTTAGAGAGAGAGAGAGAGAGAGAGAGGAGAGAGAGAGAGCTACATGGACAATGATAATGTGTACGGCAATTTTTATAGGGCGTTCCATGAAATGGAGTTCACGTGAGAAAACGTGTAACAGATGTGGAGTCTATTTTTGCTCACCCTCCCAAACTCCTTGGCCCTTTTTCTTTTCCTTTTTTTTATTTCTTTTTTCTTTTTTTTCCCCCAAAAAAAAAAAAGAAGCTATTTTTAACCGTCCCTACAAAAAACTACTCACTTGTGGAACCAGGTATTTGTAATAATGGTGAAGAAGAGAACTCGACCACAATGCAAAACATGCAAATAACCAGTTTCACAGCCTCCGAAAGATTCTTCTAAATTTGTTGGGCAAATCTTGTGGTGGGAGATGATATATTACAAATAGCACGCTTAAGCTAGATATCTCTTTTCGAAAAATATTAACGGCACCCATTTTACTTCTAACTTTTAAATGTTGTCTTACGTGTTATGCGGATTATTATTTATTAATATGATTGTTACATAAATTAAAAACATCTATCAATAAGCTTATGTTTGATGAGAATGAAAGAAAACAAAAAGAAAAAAAAATGGAAGAGGAAAAAAAAAGAGTGAGAGAAAATATTTTAGTTTTCTAGGTTGTTTGGTAAAAATGAAGGAAAGAAAATAAAAAAATTATATAATTACTATTATGTTCAATTATTTATATTATTTTATTTTAAAAATAAGGACAAAAGTAATTTTAATCATCATTGAATGAATTTTTATTTTACACTCAATGTTGGAGAGATTAAAATTGGTGGGCTCCACTAAAAATTTTTTCCACAATATTTTCATTTTCATCCTTTCTTCTTTCCTACCAAACAACTTATATTATCATTTTCCATTCAATTTCCCCCCCCCCCTACTTCCTTCCACCCTATTTTCCATTATACCAAACAAACCATAAAATGATGCCAACACACGCTCACCTAAATTAGTATTAAAAAATTGAAATTGAAATTAGCATCCTTAACAATGTTCTTTATCTTAATTTTTATTGTATCTCTATCGATATTGTTTGTTTTTAACATTCTATATGATTGAAATTGCGTTAAGACAAAAACACATGTAAAATTTGATAAAATCCATTAAGTATTTAATAATTAAAAAAAGAAAAGAAAAGAAGAAGAAGGGGGATAAGAAGAAGCCATTCTAGTATTTTATTATAAGATTCTCATAGATTATATGCTTCTAACATATGAACTTATAATAAGAGTATTTTGGATTATTTCTTAGTGTTCTATAAAAAAATGATCATATTGTATTATATGAATAAGAAGATTTTGTGTCAGTTTTTATTAAATCTGCATGAGTTGTTATTATTATTTTGTTATAATGCTTACGATACTAATATAAAACTGTCACTAAAAAATTATCACCTTCTCTAAAAAATTCTCATGGAATTCCCGTTAAATTTATAGTATACTGTGACGCGACTTTAATATTATATAGAGCTTAATAAGCATTCTCTCTCTTTTTTTTTTTTTTTTTAATTTTATTTGAAAGTAGCTAATAAAAGCATTCTTAAGTCCCATTTTTCTCCTCTTAATTTTTTTTAAAGGAAAAAAAAAAAAGAAAAAGAAAACAGGTAATGACGTGTCCATTTCTGGAGGCGGTAGCACGAAAGAGGTGTGTTCTGAGGCTGTTTCCAACATTTTCTTTATTTTTTAATAAATAAATAACTGAACGTCATCTTTTCTATTTGTAATTGTAAGTGTCAAAAGAGACGGTGTAAACAGTGTCTGTCAAATTAGGCTTCAAAGGTCCAATAATGAATAACCCAACAGGGTCAATTCCAAAATCCAATCTCACCAATGCTATAGGCCAGCACTAGGCAACACTCCTGTGTGGTTTCTTTTAGCCTGACTTTTTTTTATTTGTTTCATAGAGAATTTCATTATAAAAAAAAAAAAAACGTTTTGGGCAAAAAATATTTTTGGTATCTTTTGTGTGTTTCCCATTTATTACAAAGATATACCCTCTTAATATGTTGAAGTCCTTATTTTTTTTTTATTTAGAATATGAGGATTCAAACTCTATATTTTTAGGTGATGTCAGGTATGATATTATTATTAGGCTATACCTGTAATTATATTGAAGTCGACTTTTTGGGATATGTTTTTTTTTCTTTTTAAGTGATTGAAATTAAGAGGTAAAAAAGAAGGTTGAAACGATGTCTTCGGATTGAAATGGTATCATTTTTTTTTTATTTTGATGAACAGGCTGATTCAGATTTTTATCATATTGATTACTTTTTATATGATATTATAAGAAGGTAAAAATCTTGAAATCATTATAGACGAGGTTGAAACCATTATAGATGAGGTAATATTTCACAACAATATTTTTTTTTTTGGACATTTTTCAAAAAACCCTAATGACAATTTGTCCTGAAAATCCAGTTTAGTATATCACCATAATATATTGTAAAACTTGCGAATACTATTTCAAAGTTACAAAAAATACAGAATACATGGGATGTTGAAATAATCTTTTTCCATAAACTTTTTGGTAAAAAAAAACATAATTCAGTGCCATTAAATTGAAAGTAGTGTATGATAACCTCCTTACTATACAATTCTCATTTAGTTAGTTTTTTTTTAATTTATTTTGGAATTCATGATTTGAAGGTTGAAGAGGAACAAAGCCAATATTTTATTTTAATGGAGATGTTATTGAGATAGTTTCAAGGAAAAAATAAATAAAAGAGATCACATTTAAAAAAAAAGTGTTTTTTTAGGAGTATTTAAGAAAAAAAACACTAAATAAACTTAAAAATACTCATCTTCACCAAGCTCTGTCCATGGTTACTGTACTTGACTAGATTTGAACGAGGAGATCCTAGCCACTAGCCAGCTCCATTGTAACATCCAGCTCGTTGTGAGCTTTTTTGGGTGTCCTCTTTGGTCATTTCACTTTGGAGTTCAGACCAGCCGACCATTTTTTTTTTTTTTTCCTTTCCTGTTTATTTCATTTTTGTTTTTTCTTTTTCCTCCCAATTTCTTGAAAACGAACGGCCTGCAACTACAAAAGCATGCACTTAAAGTCGCTAAAGCGTCTAGTTAAAGAAAAAAAGTGTCAAAATGGGATTAGTACACACTTTTTTGATGATTTAGAAGTGATTAACTCCTAATTGCATATTTAATATTGTTGGAAAAATGGTTTTAAACCATTTTGAGGAGCCATTTTGAGTTTCAAATTTGAGTGGGACCCACTTAGTAAAAATAACGGGTCTTGGTAGATTTGCGTTCTCCATCGCAATGAGATCGAAATCATATATTCATACGCTCAAAATGGTATTTGGGTGAATGAAAAATTGATACTCAAAGTGTGAAACTGTGCCCAATGGAATAGAATTTTAGTGGAAAATTACTTATAAATGTGGAGTCCCACATTGCTTAGGTATTAAAACTTGATGGACTTTATAAGAATTTGCACTTTTGGACTTTGGTAAGATTGTGTACTTAAGAGGCCTTCTCATGTGTAGGGGGGTGCAAATCACAATCCCGGTGGGTTAGGGGCCCAATGTGTCTGCCCGCACGATATGAATGTCGATTCGTTAAGTTTGCCCTCGCACGACTTTGTTTTAAAATTTTTTTTTTTCTTTTCCAACATAAATTTTGAATTTTTTTTTTTCCAGAATATCAACAGTCATCTATTCATATTCTAAGGGTTAGGAATGGAGTTTAATGAACAGCATTAGTGCTTGATTAATCTCATTAATCCGGATTAAAACCTATTGAATTTTGATTTTGTAACACCTCCTCTTAGAGCCTATAAAAGGAGGCCTCCATAAGCTTGAAAACACACACAAAAACACACAACACAAGTTCTCTTTCTCTTGTTTCCTTGTTTTAGCGTTTTCTCTTGTAGTGGTCGGTTTTTGAGTTTTAGTGATAGAGGAAAGGCTTTGGTTTCAATCGCCGACATCGATTTTCAATCGTGCTAGACTACCGTTGTTCGTCATTATATCCTGGGAGACATACGTCCTTTAAAGTCTCGTGCACTTACCGGAATGGGCGAATCTGTTTTAAGAAAAGTGTGTTTCACGTGCCTCGACGATCTTCTTTGTGTGTTGTTTCCTTCAAGTTAAGGTTAAATTTCGGTGTAACAATTTTATTTATATTATACTTTAACTTCTTGTTTATTGTTTATACTTCGTTATTTTTCTAACAAATATTTTGTAAATAAAATAATTATAAGAATAGACAGTGGTAAACCCCGTCAATTTCTAGGATAATATATTTTGCATGCATTCATATATGTCGACCTCCACGATAAGATTGATTCTAGGGTAATTTATTTTTGCGCACAAAACTCTTCTCTTTCTTTCTCCCATTTTATCAAAACGTTTAGTGGTTTCATTTCAAACAAGCCATCAAATTCTCGACTTGGTAAAAAGTCTGCGGCTTAAGTTGATGTCAAAAGTCTTAAATCGTGAACATATTAGGAACTGGGGGGTTTTTTTTTTTTTTTTTGGCCAATCAATGAGAAAACATGTTCAAGGTACAATTGATAAATGCTCCTCACCAAAAAACTAGAATTCCAAGCAAAATTTATTTTTGTGTGGATATTAAAATAGTCTGACGCAAAGAGCTTATTCATTGAGATAATGGCTTGTGCTTATAGAATTTTGATAGGTTTTAATTTTCTTAAAAATATATATTGATTGGTGTAATCAAGTTTGAGTTTTCATATATAAATATATACATATATATATATATATGAATTGGAAGTTTGAGTTGTTTGGGGACCATATGTGGAAGTGAAAATCTGCTTCACCCTTTCATTTTCAAGGGCATCTATTATTGGACCCCATTTTGCTCGAATTTTTCATCCATACGCCCACCCCCCACTTAACCTTGTTGCTTGAATTTGCTTACCAATCAATATCACCACCCCCAAATGTTGCCCAAATATAGTAGTGGCCATATGGGCTCAAAAGTTTTTTAAATATAGAAATAAAATATATGTGGTAAATAAATAATTAGCCATGATTGTGGACTACTTAAAGCTCTTTAATGAATTAGTTGAATTTAGGGGGGAAAGTAAGGTTTGACATGTTATTAATATAGGACATGTATAGCAATGAATGCAACTATTTTCAAAGATGCCATTTGCATCTGAAGCCAAGACTTCTTTCCCGCCCTTAAAGGAGTACTTCTATGGAGGCATATTGAACTAACTTATCAAAAATGTAAGTGTCAAATTTGGAGGACCTTGTGTAAATATGGTATGAAGTTTAACTTATGAGATCATTCTTTTTAACAGATATATACCATTTACAACAAGTTTAGTTAATCCTATCGCAACTCATCAGTTGGGGTCGTCTATTGTGAAAGAGCACAATTCATAGAGTCTTATTCGATTGGGATCATAAACTTATTAAGTTTGAAAAGGAAAAAAAAAAAAAAAAAAGAAAAGGTGTATATTTTTGTTTTTGTTTCATGGGCAAAACTTTATGAATACCCAATTGATAGTTTTTTTTTTTTTTTTAACTTAAAGATGGAAGGATTATATTTTTTTTAATCACATATGAAATTATCATTAAATTATATCATAATTATAATCTGTGATCAATTTCCTTCATTATAAAAAGGCAAAGATATTTGAGAGGGAGGGAAAAGAGTAGTGCGAGCTAACGCACTAATTGATATTATAGACTCTTTTTTTCTCTCTCTCTCTCTTTTTCTCATTTGAATTACATTTAGGGGAAATGGATAAGACACGATGATGATCAACCGACTAGATGATGTGTTGGTTTCAGTTGGTGGAACTATTGGGTCCATTCGGAGAGGTCATTTTGGTTCTTCATAAGACGAACAGAAAGTTATAGCAACCAGAAAACGTCTCAATCTGACTTTCTTTTCGGATTTGTATGAATTGTATGAATCCACATGTGCTAGTTCCAACTAATTATTGTTTTTGCTCTCTCTCTCTCTCTCTTTTCCCCCCCTCTTTTTTTCTTTTTGCTAAAGGAATTTCTACGTTGTGCTCATTTCGACCCCTTGGATACTTCTCTATCTCATTAACCACCGTCCCTTAAAAAAAAATAAAATTAAATTAAATAAAACAGAAGTTATCCTCCGTATATTATGATTTGAGAAAAAATATGTGCCATGTCTATCAAAATATTGCCTTTTCAAAAAAAATTTTTTAACTTTAAATTGTAAATTCTAAAGGGGGACAACGCCCATTAATTCGGGACAATAAGGGTCCATTAATGTTGTTAATATTATTTTTTTTTTCATTTCCATTGACTATACATTACTATAATCCTGTTACCATAAACTATTTATGACCGAAAACAATAAAAAATTAAACGCTTCATTAATACTTTATTAGCAAAAATGATAAAATCGCCGAAAAAGTAAACAATCAAGAACTTATATAAAAGTTACGTTTATTTTTGGCCGCTTCAGTATACAAGAAAAACTCATACAACCTTAAATTTTCTATGTATATTTATATCTCTAACCACTCTAATAAAATCTTGAAAACGACACTCCTTACAGCGAAAAATTTATAACAATCTATATAATAAGTGTGAAGTCGTAATGGACATTTACTTGATCATATATTATCCATATGTCGTGCAATAATCGAGCTCTACAATTAACAAAAGGAAAGTCACTTATAGTGACGCTTGAAACGATTATCTTCAACCTAACTGCGCATCATTAGAAATTTAAACAGCTACTAACTCTTGTTAATTTGTCAAGCCAATATGGCGACTTTTCGGGAAACTTTTGTAGATATCAAAAAAGTTTTGATTTTTGTCCATCTTTGTTAACAGTGGATCGAAAATTAGAAACAACTGTATTTAATAATTGATGCTGCAGGTTTACTGGATCTTTTTGCATGCTTAATCATCAATGTTTTGAAATGTATACGACGCACGTTTTTTAATACAGATATATACATATATACATATATACACACACATGACTTAATTTGCAAAGGGCGCCCCAACTGCTCTATACATAATTAATATCAATTATAGCTTTTGAAAATTTCACCACCACGTTCTGTCGTGGTCAAAATGCAGAATATGCTCAAAATAAGTAAATGGCTATGTATGTGGAAGCTTATGTATGTATAATTTCATGAATTGTTCTAGTTTTTTCATGTATTGATGATTAAGAGAAATGTAAAAGAAGAATACGGAGTATGCGATTTTCATCTTCTTCTTTTTTTTTTTCCGCCCCTTCATCATTCTAAAATCTTATGGCAGTTGAAAATGGATGTGAAAATTACAAATTGAGTTTGAATTAATATCACTCTTGTGCGTGCTTATTTATTTATTTTCTCAAATATTATTACTTTTAATAATGGATTGAGATTTCATATATAATTTTAGCATCTCAAATAATGTCTAATCAATTATATTTTGATACATCATTAAATGAAGTTAGATCTTAAGATATAAAAAATTTAGGTTCTATTAAATATACTAAAAATTAAACAGAAGATTTCCATCATTGAATAGCATAGGATTAAAGCATCTAATCCCTAAAAGCACATATTTCAAATTAATGCACGTTCAATATATATATATATATATATATTTTTGTTTTGTATTTAGACTCTTTTCTGGAGCTTATCATTTTCCAAGTTGCATAAAAAGTATGACCAAATCGATCATGTCCAATAAACACTCTTTAGATTCTCAAAAATAAAGACACTTATTACATAACGATAACACAAAATTATGTCTAATTATTTATATATTTTCTGTAATATTATTACTTTTATAATAGCAGAGATAAAGCCTCAAAATCTTGAGCTTATCATTTGCCAAGTTGCATAGGAAGTTTCACCGATTGATCATCTCCAATAAACACTCTAGAGTCTCAATAATAATGGTACCTATTCTATATATTAGTCATTCTACTCTATAGAAAACCGATTAGTGGTATTTGCTATTAATTATCTGATCTCTCTTTTATCCCTTTTTTTTTATTTTTTATTTTTTATTTTTAAGAAGACACAAGTCACTTTCCTATTTTCTGGGAGAAGAAACGGTGCCAGATCCATTGATTTAAATTTATATTAAATTTGCATTGATTTGTCCCTTTTCTCTTAATTCTATTTAATGTTCATTTGTTACACTAATTTTGCTTGTTTCCTGAGAAAAACCTTCCCCTGCAGAAGGCATGCTGCCTTTCAATTTTTCAAATCCCCACATATATACTTTATGTGTATAAGAAAATAATGTACATTTATTTAATTCATAAAATAATGATATTATTATTATCATTTCCTTGATTGATATGGATATGGAGAGTGAAGCAAAATGGGATAAAGTTAGGTAAAGAGGTCGGTTGATATCATATATATATATATATATATATATATATATAGCACTTTAAAATAATGCCTGGAAAAGGAATAGGCCAATCTATTTAATTAGATTACTTACTTCAATTAGAACGAAAGAATTAGAAGTACTCTTTCATTATTGCTATTAATTAGTATTATTATTGTTAGTTTATAATTATTTGCTAAAAAGATAATCCATTGAAAACGCAAGGCAACGAGAAGAGCCAACGGAAACAATACCAAATTAAAGAGCAACTGCACCAAAAGAAATCAGAAAAGTTGGGAGATATCTCTCCACTCATCAACACAGGATCAATAATTAACATAGCACTAAAGGGATCTGCCAATAAAATCTGAATTACCAAATTAAATAAAGTGAAGAAACTATATATATATATATATATATATATATATACGGGCAATGTTAGGAACACCAACTCCAATATTAATTTTTTGAATACCAACTTACGTGTCATATTTTCATTGGTAAATACAATCAATTGATATGACAATATTTTAAATAATTATCAATAAAAAAACTGACAACTCATATGCCACATAAATTGATACTTAAAAATTGGAATTATAATTTGTTTTCCTAGTATTTTTCATATATATAATATATATTTTTTAATAACACGCTGAAGACTGCAAACGCCAAAAAAGAATGAATAGATCCCTTAATTTTCACATCTGTACAAATAGGATTATCCTATATTATCCTATCCTATATTATCCTATTTGTACATAATAGTAAATGGGTATGTATCCTTTATGGATCTAGGAGTTCATACGAATAATGACTAGCAGGATTTCGCATTCAATCGGACTCCGGAAAAAAATAATTTCGTTTACCAATAAAGAAAACGGAGAACATATCTTAAATCCTTGAAATGAAAGCCTTTATATTTTTTTTCCAAAGTATGATTTACGGTTTCCCCTAATATGTATCTACTAGACATAAACTTAATTAGCCTCAAGACGTAACCACTTACAACCTAAAAAATGGACCATTTTATATATGTTCTTTTTTCCTTTGTTCTTGCTGGCACCGGTGTGCGAAGTACTCAACATTGGCGACCTCGTGCTAGGACAATATGCCTCTCATTAGATCGAACTCAAAACAATCGGTCCTCGTAGATGCGAGGCGATTTTGCATGAGGTAGCTCTCCTCATTGACAATGGAGCTTCCAATCATGTTTGTGCAAGGGAGCTTCGCCTTATTCGTGCCTACTTCATTCATGATCACATGACGGAAGCTCCCCTAATAAGGGCAAGAGTCGCGCGCAAATCCAATTTATCTTGGTTCTAGCAAAGAATAAAGCAAAGCCAACTCTCACGAGACAACGTTGAAGCTCTCATGCTACGTTTGGTAACAAAGTTTAACTCCAACTAAACTGTACTTTTTCATCTCAATTTTTATCTTTTTCTGAAAAGTCAACAAAATTTATAAGTACTTTTTAAAAATTTAACTCAACTCAAACTCAACTCATTCATTAAACGGACCCTTAATCTCTGATAATTTTGCCATTCGTGGGCATAGATTCTATGTTGGTCGTTTAATTACAATACTAAGTAAGCTCTTCATTCAAGTGTTTTTTTTTTTTTTTTGGGGATGAATTCTTCATTCAAGAATTTGGGTTTAATTCAATTGCACTAGTTTTGTCATAATATGACGGGAAGGAGAAACCTATCTTAATCTGAATTTACACCAAAAAAAAACTAATTAAAATGAATAAATATAAAAAAGTGCGAGCGAAATTTTTATAAACGAGGATAATTATTATTATTTTTTTATGTAAAAGAATAAAAATGAATTACGTCAATTTTTCTTAAAAATCCATGCCACTTAGGATTTCAGATGGTAAAAAAGAATCCAGGATTTCAGACTAGAGAGGGACCGCAATTTCACCTGACATCCATATTATTGACATATGTGTAGCCTAAAATGTGCCACGTACATGTATTGACCTTATTTATTTATTTATATTTATTTGTTTTTATTTTCCACTACTCAATTAGTTTTTAATTAGACTCTTGGTCTTGATAATGGATAGTCCCAATCAACTTGATGGGAAGAAAAGGAAAATCACAGGTTGCGAACAATAATTTTGAATTAATCAAACCTTAATTCTCCTTTGGCAGTATACATCAATTTGATATGACTGTCCAATAACCGAAAGATTTGGAACTTGTCACGTATATATATTATGAAATTTAAGTGTCAAATGAATTAAAACCCACATAGAATTTTCAAATAACTTTTCAAACATCTACATCTATGTTTTCTATACCACACAAGCAAGATTATACACATAATTCGATGTGATAAATCGACCATAAAAAACTTTTAAGAGAATAAATTTTAGTGGTTCCTTAAAAAACTTCACTAAATTATAATTTTTAAATAATTACTAACTAAAATAAAAATTATGATATTTATAAGAAACTAAAAATTCTCACTTTCTGTCAGCTATATGTAAATCCCCAAGAGTGTGTTTGATTTAGTGACACGTGCCATAAATTTCAGGAAGAGAGTACAAGCAAAATCCTAGGGCTTTTTACATTGGAAAGATCAAGGAAAATCTATAATTTTTAATATAATAATGCTTATTCATCAGAAAGAAAAAGAAAAAAAAAAAAAAGTGTGAGAGGATTAATTCTGCTATGCCTTATCCCAACCACCGGAGATCCTAAATACAGATAGTGTCGTTCCACTAGAATCTAATGGAAGGGTCATGTCTGAAATGGGAACAACGTACTTTCCAAGTCTACGTTGTGTCCAATTAATGAAGTGGCCCATCTTCATTTTGGTCAAAGTAAGAAAAAAGTGGACGTTTCGTTCCTTTTTTATCTTTTTTTCTTTTTTGACGAGTTTGCTTGCTTGTTCATTGAATATATCCTTTCGAAATTAATCCATCTAAGTTACATGTGCAATTAACGTTTCTCACGATGTAATAATAAATAAAGCAAGAAAGAAAGACCACGGATTAATTAAACAAAGTATTCTAAAGAATCATTACATCATCTATTTTGATCAGTCATCATGTATAACAGTATTGTATAAAAAATCATCTCACGATATTTTGACTCCGATCTACAATTGAGATAAGTGGCCCTAAGAGAGCCTTACGGTAACGAACATATCTCGTAGTATAATTTAATTACTGGTTGGAGCATTTTATTTTAGAAAGTATATAATAATATATAAGGACATAATAGAGTGTGATGTATTCAAATAATTTCGAATAAACAAAATATTTCAAGTGACATGTGGATTCTTAATTAAGTGTTTTGTGTATATATCATGTTCACTACCATAATAAGAATAATTCAAACTCGAGATTTTATCCTGAAAAATGAGGATGCTTAGTTACTTCTGCCATTTAAAGGGCTTGTTTAAATGAGGATCTTCATAGAGCAGGAAAAAAGAATGGTAGAAATTAAGCTTGTAACTTTGTTTTTCAATTGGGGAACAAAATAAAATTTATTAGCCTTTCAAATGATCTTGTAATAGTTCCAATTCTCAACCATCCGTTTTGTTTTAATTTACATGATTGATAGTGGGAGTGGCCCGTTGACCCTACCAAATATCCCACCAATCTTGGTTATACTGATATATACGTGAACTATTTGTAATTTTGGGCCGAATTTTGATTTCTCATCCATTACATCACATTGGCCACTTACTTGGAACGTACATATATAAAATATTCTCTTAAATATTATTATTACTTTTGTTATTAATTATTGTTTAATATTCAACCCCAACTGCCTCAAACAGTGAAATAAAAAACAAGTTATTTATTTAGTTAATTATTTTATTAAAAAACAAAAACAAAATATTTGTCGTGGTGACGTATGTGGTGATGCATGATTTCCTTTATTAATTAGTATTGAATAAATTCCAATCCATGCAAAGGGAACAGTCAAATGTGCCTAACGTTTTGAGAGTGATGAAGAATATTGAATATCTTTTAGTTCTGTTTGGAGCCAAAAAAAAAAAAAGTAGTCTGATTTGGTTTCTTGAATGTTGTTTTGCTCCTTGAATTGTCAACAAGGAATCTATATATATATATATATATATATATATATAAATATCAATAACGATCATGATTGTTTGACCAAGAGGAAGGTGTCATATGCATAAGATAAATCTCACGTTATCGGTGTCTTGTTATTGATTGCCTATAGTCGTTTTATTTTAGTCTCCAAAAGACCAAGAATCTTTCATTCAATATTTATTTTAGTCATTAATTAAAAAGAAAAAAGAAAAAACATGAAACTCGACTCAAGATATTCCATATCTAGAGACCGGGATATATAGCAAAAATTTCATCTAAGAAATAAAATATTTCAAAATTTCTCCACGTCATGGGATTTTAGGTCAACTTTTACATCATGTTGACCACTGGTTTAGGGTTTTAATTCCTTCAATTTTTTTTTTTTTAAATTACACGTGGATCGCAACATTCAGCTTCTAACTAAGGCAGCTGTTTCCTGGCCCAATTTCATCTAAATTAAGCAGACGTCCTAACTCAAGAGCGCCTTCTACTCTATGCTAACTAGACAAACTTTTATTAAATTTGTTTACAGTTTATTAGTTATCAAGGATGATTACGTTGATCGTCACTTGCCCCCCTCTTTTTGATCGCATCACAAACTGTTGTATCATCAGCTTAGGGTTTTTGGCACTAATTTCTATATATTTATATATATATATATATATCTATATCATGCTCTAAGATATCATTAGATTGTGAATTTATCAAATATTTCTAAATTATTGTACTGTTATGATTTTTATTTTGCATGTGTACTTGGACACCATCTCCCCTCGAATCAACTGTTAAAGATGAGCTTTATGTCTGTTTGAGCCTATTTAACATATACGAATCCAAACATTCAAATTTCGTTAGATTTTGTGTGTTTTGACAATAAAGATATTATAATTTTATATCCACGATCTTAGAATTCTCCATGATAATGGCATTGTAAATCGAGGCATGCATATATATACACATACGTGTATATATATATATATAGAAAATATTTCATACTCGGTATTATATATCATACGAAATTTATAACTTTCTATTCAAAAATTTGTAATAATTAGTTGTTTTTCAAATAACTCATATAAATCTTGTCACATGATACTATTAAAATATCGGTATAAATGATGGATATCACTGAAAAAATATCACATTTAAATAACCTGATTAATATAATAAAATATCAGTCCCGTTGGCATACAAGAGAAGTTCCGTATAGGATCCCCTCCTTCCATATATGTAAATATATGGGTATATTATTGTTTTATTTATAGATATATATATATATATATATAGATACATATTATTGTGAATATGTAGGATGGAGTACTGTGGAGGAAGAAAGAGAAATAATTGGTTACCAACATTTGTGAAGTGATTGGTCTTTCACAGTTAGAGAATAGCTGGAAGCTGCTTATCGTTGTCTAATATTGTGGTATGTTTGTGTTTTCTGCCAGTGGTAGAGGGTGGTGGCCCCCACTGATATTCGACACAGCATGCTCGTCAAAAAGGACTTCATCTCCTTTCCTCATTTATAAATTTTATTTTTTTCCCTCTCATATCATCGTCGCTTGGCAGTTGCCAGTTGGTGCCAGTCAGCTGACCCCGAATGATCATATTCATGATCATCATGTATCTTTTATATCTATATATATATATATCACTATTATAATCATAAAAATAAAAAAATTCGAACTATATTTGAAGCAATGTTAGAAGGTAAAACCGGTGTCACGTGCTAATAAAAAGTATGCAAGTCTTATAATATGAGATTTATAAACGAAATCCCAATTTTTTTATTGCATGTAAAGATATTAATGGTGTTTTTAAATATTTTCTATGTATTTTAGGCTACTGTTGAACTCGGAGATTTTATATATATTGTAACAAAATTAGAAAATAACACCAGCATCACATACTAATAAAAAATACATGAGTTGCGATATTCATAAATGAAATCCAATCAAATTAGAGTTACTGATGGAGCTCTTAGACATTCTATATATATATATATATATTTTTAGGTTAATGTGGAACTTGGAGATCTTTATATTTGGAGCAATGCTCACGCACTGATTATAGAAAGTATTAAAAGTCTTACAATATGAGATTCATAAAAGAAATCTATTTTTTATATATGTATATACATGTTTATTAATTGGTTTAGTTGATAAGTATATATATGTATGTTATATGATAAGAGCATCTTCTATACAATGCAAATTTTTTATGCCAATGTCAATACTTAAGCATTAGGTTAAGAAAAACTATATTCTCCAATGTAATGTTATTCTTAAATATTATGATTTCAAATTTGTTAGTTGTTATATTTGATACGAAGTTTAACACCATGACATATGCCAAAATTTAGCACTTAATTGCATTAACATGGGTTTAATATGTTAGCTTTTTTGCTAAATACTTATAGCATTCTTGTTATCTCTTTAAAAATAATAAAAAAGTATTTTTTTTCACAAGTTTTAAAGCTTTAAGTTTATGATGTATTAGTGCTCATTAGGATCATAGGTTTGAACTGAAAATTTTGAATTTGGATTGAGAACCTAAATTAAATTTGTAATTGAGAAAGAGAAAAATATTTGGTACGGATTTTTTTAAAAAAAATTTAAAAGTAAGATTTAGATTTAAGATTTTTTTAATTGAAAAAATTTAGATTGAAGTTTAATTGAAAATTTTGGATCCAAAGATATCTAAACACACTATTAAAGTATTTGAAATAGCATCATGTGTTGAAATAATAAAGATATAACAACATTTCATGTGTATATCTATATATGTCATTTTTATATTTTTTATGTTAAAATATATTATTAACATTAGCCTCTCCATTATTAGAGATGGGGTGCTGTTTATGAACTTACGTGCCTGTCTGCATCTTCTTAATTAGACTATTATTTCAAAGTAATTTTCTCTTTTGCAATTTGATATATTGACCTCTCCCGCTTCATGAATCTTTAGAGTCCAATAATAATATTGATATGGTGCCCCTATCCTAACGTCAAAAGACTTGATTAGATGAATTTATTGACTTTTTTTTTTTTATATAATTATTATAAGGTAAGAAAGGGAATGAAAATAATTGAAAAAATGAAGAGAGTTTCAACTTTCAAGCATATATTAATGATTTATATTTTACTTGCTCCGTGAGTAAACTACAAATACAATTTTCCAATATATTGACGTTTTCATGCTTTGAAAAAGAAAAGAACTTATATTCTTTAATAAGAATTTAAAAAAATAAAGGCTCTTTTCATATTGGGGGAAAAAAGCAAGATAGACCACGCTTCAAGAACTTCATGCATGCTTATTAATTAAACTGATAGCAAGGACCAAATTAGTGGTTCAACTTTCAACAGCGTTGAAATGTTCTCCAACCGTGACTTTTTCTATTTTTTATTTTCTATTTTTATTTTTTGGCAGTTCTTGATATCATTATATAGGAGATAAAAAGTTTTTTTCATGGCAATTAGTCCTTAAATCCAATAATATGTGTGTGTATTTGTACCATATTTAGTGAAAAGAGAGGCAATTTTAATAGTAATTTTGATTCATAATTAGTGGTCTCAACAATCCCACGACAATAAATAATGCCGCATCATAGTATAATAACAAAAAGTAGACTTAACGTAAGCTCCGTTTGAGTTATAGAATTTAAATTTTTGTAAAAGAAGATAAGGTAGAAAAAAGAAATTTTAAAAAGTTGATCTAAGATATGATAACAAACATGAGCTAAATTTTAGTTATGGGCAATTCAAGTTGTAATTATTATTATTTTTGTTAAAATTTGTTGGCACGTTCACCTTATATGTTATATAAAAATGCCAGATTAATTTCAAAGGGGATTTTCTCCACGGTTAAGCTAAGGAAGAAGTCAAATTGTAGCTAAGGAATAATACGATTAATAATAAAAAGTTAGCTAGGTAGACAAATTTTTTTTTTTTTTTTTTTGTTTTTAACCGTCAATTTTGAAAATACATGCTGTTGCTTGGTTTAATTTGTGGAGCTAGGAAATCCAATTTTTAGGAGTGCTTTCTCTTTGAAAAATTAAAACACTATTATTTATTTCCCCTAAATTCATTGTTGTGTGTGTGTTTTATTTATTTATTTATTTATTTTATCTGGGGTAGGAAATTATAACTCAAGACATCCTTGCTTTTCTTTAGTCGCTCGCACAAAAACTTAGAAAAATCGACTTTGCTCAGTTTATCCACCATAGTGTATCTATTAATATAATTATTAACTTTGTATTTCCCTCAAAAATCGAATGGCAGATTAATGGTTTTTTCATGTGATTCAATTTTTTAAGGATTTTCCTACATTTTATGCCAAGGATTTGTAATTTGAGTAAGTTGCTTTTTTTTGGATGTTGTTCTTTATCTACATCTTGTCTTCGTCTGTAAATTATTTTTTGTCATTTCTTTCGACTCTTTGTTTTGTTTGTTTATTTGTATTTAGGGGGCGTTGTCGTTCAAAATGTTGTTCTAGTTAATCCTCGTTTGTAAATATCTTGTCCATCATGAGGACGTCGTCATTCTTTATATTTATGTCGTTTGTAAAGTCCGACGTTTTCAAGACTGTTGTTGGGCAGGAGTAAGAAAAGGAATATTCAATATTGCTTCAATAAAAAAAATAAAAAATAAAAAATAATAAAAAAAACCTAAAAAAGAACATTGTAGTTTCTAGGAGACATTATCGTTTTAATTACTGTTGTCGTACTGCAATATTAATTGTTTTCTTGACTGTTGTTGCCTGTGTAATGCTGACAGTATTGTTTATGCATAGTCACTGTCGTTTTCTATATTTGTTGTCGTTGATACGTCCCTGTCGTCAAGTTTATCTTGAAAAATGTTAAATAAGAAATTCAAATATAGTAATAATATTCCCTAAAAAAATAGTAATAATATAATATAGATTAAATAGAGCAGAGAAAAAATAATACTTATTATATCACAATCAAATTGATCAATAATAATCTACATGGCAATTCTTTTAATGTTTTTAAATAAAAAACAACTCACATATCGTATAATATTCAAAAGTTAGGATTATAATTAGTGTTCTTAAACTCTAGCATTATTCTTTATTAAAATACAAGTAACAAATTATTACAAACTTGATCGATAGAAAATAAAAAATAAAAGACTACTTTAATATTCAAATTGATCATTACGGCTTTCTATAAAAGTATGAACAAACATAATTACAGTAGAATTTTGATTACAAAAGTTGCATAATAAATGTTTTCTTTCTTCCTTTATCATTTCATCTCTTTTCTATGAATTCTCTGGACAGGATTTTGAGTCGTTTGTTTTACAGAATTGTCGTATTGGTTTGAAAATTCGAAGTCGTTTCTAACATAAGTTGTCGTTTTTTAAGTCATTTTCGTTTTCTCTGTCGTAGTCGTTTGAAAGGTCATTTGTGTTTATTGACTGCAGTCGTTTCTATCTCTAAATGTTCATTCATTTTTTTTAATACTGTCATTTCTATACCATATATACCCAATGTCTTGACTGGTTTCTCTTTTAAAATAACGCGGTGGTTTTATCATTTATTTTGACTGGTTTTTCTTTATATCTTCCGTTTTAGGAAAATTTTGTCGTTAATGATATGTTGTCGTACGTGAAGTACATCGTGTTAGTGTTATCATGTTTTTGGTTTTATTAATTTGTTCATTAATGCGGTTTTCCAGATACGTGATGTGGATGTTTCGATAGAATCGTGTCGTTTTCTCACGGGGAAAAAAAAAAGAAAAAAATAAAAAGAACGTGCCATTTATTAAATTTGTCATTTGAAAAGGATCTTGTCGTTAATCTACTGTTGTCGTTTGTGGTTCTCTACAATTGTCCTTTAGACTACAGTTTGTGTCGTCATTTCTAGCAAATTTATCAACTCAATGACTTACTTCTTATGAATATGTTATATACCTGGTAAATCTTATCTTTACCTAGTAAAATTTATATTTACATTGTAAATTTATTATTTATTTCAAATATTTTAAAATATATTATTTTTTCTCAAACTTGAGAATGTGGAGATTCAACATCTTTTGATTGAGTCAAATATGAAAGTACCATTAGATTATACATGTAATCACAAAACCTTGCTATTTACTTTTATTATTTCAATAAAAATATAATTTACTATAACAGTAAATTCTCATTTTTGAAAGTGATGATGATGATGTTCCTCTAAGGGGATGCTTGGGGTCATATTTGGAAACATCGTTTTCAAACTTTTTTTTTTTGTCATTTTCCTCTAATTTTACTATTAATTTTTGTAAACATTTAAAAAAAACTTAAATTTTAAAAATCCATAACTGTATCATTTTAAGTCAAATTAAGATGATTTTTTTTTTTGCAAATTTTATAAAATTTCGAGATGAATGAAACAATATCCATATTACTAATTTTTTTATTGAATATGTTTTAAGTTTTTGTATTTTTTCACTTTAAATAATTCATTTTTATGAAATGTATATTTTCAAAACTCAAACCATTTTTAATCTCCAAAACACTGTCTCCAACCTAAACAGGCCATAAATTTCCCTCGACTAGAGGCGGAGCTTCGAGATCGGGACTCGGCCCATGACTGCAGTCTAAAGTGGATTTGGGCTTGAACTTCATTTACCGGCCCAACATTTCGTTTCAGCGTTCAGGACTCCTGCAATCAGCAAAAACCCCAGCTTTAGGTGTCTGCCATGGAAGAACCCTCTCTCTCCCTCTCTCTCTCTCTCCATTCAATCTCTATGCCAAAACTCCATTAGAGAACAATGGCGTTTTGGTGCAGAATCGGAAAATCAAAGCTCAAGCAATTCTCCCACCAATTCAAGGCCATTCCTTATGCTTCTCCTTCGAAAGCATGTCTCGCACAGAATCCCCATTTCGTCATTCATAGTAAACCCACTGATTTCTGCTACAACGCCAGATTTTTCGCCGCTCCAGTTCAGGTATATATTTTTTTTAATTGAGATTCAATTTCCTTAGCTTGTAAATTATCCGACTTAATTTCCGATTTTTGTTTCAAAGTTTAAAGCTTTAAAATTGTGTTTTGAATTACGAGGTAATTTGGGGTGAATAATGGATTTGGTGTTGGTCTGTTGGGTAATTTTGTAGTACCAGAAGCAAAATAAGGAAGCCAGGGAGACAAGCGGACCTCGACTAAACGAGAAAATCACAGCTGAAGTTGTCAGGCTTGTGATGGGCGATGGTATATATTATTATCATATATATATTTATATTTCAAATTTTTTTTTTCTGTTTTACTGAAATACCTATCTATAATTAACGTATTCTAACTGATCCATACAAAGGATTAAGGGTCGGTTTGGATCATAGGTTGCGTTTGAACTTAGAATGTTGATACCAAATTGAATGTATGAATCCACTTGTAAAATTTGAATTGTGTATTTAATTCGAATGTGTGTTTGGATAGTTTTGTTAAAGGTAACATTTTAATAGTGTTAAGGTAGAAATATGAGTGTGGAATGGATTTTTAAAAAATTAAAATTTGGATTTGAGTTGAATTATTGTGAACACTGAAACCATTTTTTAATGCACTTGAATGTCTCACTCCACCGACTAAACACACATTTGCATTGTAAAAAACTCAAATTGAGATGGTGATCCAAACAAAGGGCTAATTTGTTTAGGGTTTGCTTTCGGTCTGTCACACAGATTTACAGAGCAACTATGATATAGCACGATATTTAGTTTCTCTTCTAACTTAAAAATGCAACAGTTTATGCTAGGGAGATGTTTTATAGTAATGTCTTCAGTCTTCACAAAGTCATTGTTACGCAAAATAAATGTAATGTTATATCATTTACTTCAACAAAGTTCATAAAACACTAGCCTTTGCCTATGTACTTATTTTTTGATTTATTATGGGGGTTGGTATTGTAGAGCATTCGATTGTTTCGAGGCGTGAAGCTCTGGCACGTGCGAGGCAACTCAATCTTGATTTAGTTGAGGTACACGCATGCTTCAGTTCTTCTCATCAGAGCTCCTTTTTTTTTGTTTTTTGTTTTTTGTTTTTTTTGTGATTTTGGGTTTTCTCTCTCTCTGCTTCGAGTTCTTTTGAATATGCCATTAGTACTTCTAATTGGTGATGTGAGAGATCAACTCATTTGTTTTCTTTCTGTTTTACAGGTCTCAGGGAGCGCTAATCCCCCTGTGTGTAAAATAATGGACTTCAATAAAGAGCAGTTCCTGAAAGACGCACGGGAAAAGGAGCGCGCTAAAAGCAAGGTATGCTACAATGAGGGCATTAGTAAGTTTACATTAGTCTTAATGTTGTTTAAGAAGAGAAAGTAATGCGCTTATGGGAAAGTATGCAAATCTTTATTCCGGTACGTATATTTCGTAGTGTTTACAGCTTGGTGGGGCTGGCTGATGGATCATGACTAGAGTACTTTCTATTTGTTATTTTGTAGTCCGTATTATCCAGCCAAATAGATTTTCTTTGCAAGTAAACTATTTAAGATTCATGGACTTAACCTCTTCGATAATTAAATTCATGCAGGAGTCAACTTTGCGGCAAGGGACTCTTAAAGAAGTTAGGTTTAGTGGCAAAACTGTGAGTACTTTCTTTCGCACTCTGTTCTTAGTTTCTTCCCACTTTTCCAACCGCATGTTTAATTGTTGATGCATCTTTGAGCATGTCTCATTCAGGAACAAAAGGACCTTCTGATGAAAGCAGTCAATGTGACGAGATTAATGGAGGATGGCTATAAAGTGAAGGTATTCTTTCTTCTTCTTCTTCTTTTTTTTTCCTCGACTGTTTGTTGGGGACCCTTTAGGTAGAACTTAGCCTTGCAAAACGAGTTTGCAGGGGAGGAGACCTAAGGGCTTATCGACCCATTACCTATCTTATAGTCTTTCCATGTGGGACATTTGGTCTCTGACAATGTTTTAATGAGCTTGTGTCTTAAACATTTCCTATTTATATTGTGGAATAATGTGTAGAGTGGGAGAAGGGTAATGTATAACTAGAGAGAGAAGTGGAATGAGGAGATGTAGAGAGAGAGAGAGAGAGAATAGAATTTGGAAGAGAAGATACAGATGCCTCTATTCTACAGGGGTGTACTATTGATTCGTATATTTACGTGTTTCTAAGTCATCTCTGACTTGGAGGAAATCAAATTCTCGTTGAGAGAACTGAAAGGCAACTTTCTCACTGGTAATTTGTCAGGATAGGACTAGGTCCTTGTCAGTTGTTTGGTGTTTAGATTGTCTCATGACGGAGTGATTGATGGTATTCTTGCTTTCATGTTACATCTACAAACCTTAACAAGTTTTGGTTCATGTGATGGGAAAATGACACCATTGGCAGAGCCAAAATTAAGTGTTGTTGTCTACCGTTTCTCTATGTATCTTCCAAAGTGATTTTAGAAGTTAATTCTGCATGAGGTAACTTACATTTATTTTTTATTTTTTAACTTTCTCTCCATTTCTTTTGACAGTGTACTGCCAAGGGTACTGAAAATCAGGATGTATTGGGAACATTATCTCGTATCTGTGCCTTGGTATTGTCATATTGTCGAAATCTCCTCTTATTTCTACGTCAGTGACTCTGTTTTCTTCGTTTTTTCTTTTCCTCCTTCAAATATTTTATTACGATAATGGTTTGCAGATTGAAGATATAGCTGTTGTTGAGAGTGGACCAACGATAGGGAAAGATAGTGCCTTTCTGATAGTTAGGCACCGAAAGTTCGGATTACCAAAGAAAGGTGGTGGTAAAATTAAGGATCTAGCTGATGCAAGCTCCGGGGTTCTGAAGGCAACCTCCACTACAGCTGATGCTGCAGAACCTGGCTTGGAAACCGTTGAACAGAACTGCCTTGATGAAGTTCACCATGCTAGTTCCTCTACATTGGCCTCTTCTGATTCAGATATTCATGGTTCAGACATAGTGGAGACTTCTGACGATACCAAAAAAAGGTATAAAGAAGGCGGGCAAAGAAATATGTTTGCACCAAATAAAGGAATGGATCACAGGAATGTGGGTATCAGGGACTCAACCAGGTCAGAACCCCAATTCTCAAATCAAGGAAGGCAGCCACCAAGAGACGTAAATTTCTCACAGCAAACGAGGGAAAGTGACGAAGCTGCAGTCGGTTCTCCTACATTTAGATACAATAGGCCTTCCCCCCTGAATGTTGCACCCAGGCGAGAACCCTTTAGTCCTGGCGCTCCGAGCACTCCAAGACCTAGTTATGGCAATTTTAGTGCTCCAGCAAAACAAGGTGTGGATGCCGGAGTTGGCGAGAACAGGGAACAAAACCGTTACGCTGTGAGGCGTCCTGTTAGAAGAGATGACCTCGCTGCAAATCAGAACTTGCCCGGTTCAAGAAATGATGGAAGTCAACCGGCCAATGACAAGAGCAGACAGGGGGGATACGGGATCTTCAGCAGAGACTAGACACTCTAATGTACCTCGAAACGGGATAACAACGCGAACTTAATAGGAATATGATGAACGTTACAACGATTAATTTATAATTGGGGACGCCCTACAGTGCTAATGATTATAGTCAGGGCGTTCTACAGAAAAACCGAAGGCATATTTTTGTTCCTTTCAGATATGTATTGCCTAATTTTTTAACAGGAAGCATAGAATTTTGGTGTCTCTTTGATTCTTTGTAGACAGTCCTGCATTGTTATTGGGTCGTGTTAATTCTGAACCAACATTCATGTTGAAATATTATTAAATAAAAGTTATAAAAAAAAGAAAAAGGAAAATAATGCTTATTATTATTAGTATTATTATTTGATCATCAATATGATGATAGTGAACATGGTTTCATGTCTTCCTTTAACATGCTTTCTTGTATATCTATATATATTAGATAATTAAATTGAGGATCTAATTGACGGAAAATTATATATCCAAATGAACCGTACAAGTAAGGCGTCTTCTTGTTAGATTTGTAGGGTTCGTTTGGTGTTTGGGTTAAATTTGAGATGAGATGAAAATTTTTAAGTTTGAGTTGGTTGACTTTTTAAAAATTAATTATAAATTTTATTGAATTTTTAGAAAAATACAAAAATTGAGATGAAAAAGTACAATTTAATTGGAGTAAAACCCGGATGTCAAACATAGGCGTAATTTGCTTCAACTTCTTTGAACCTCACACAACTATTTAACTAGAAAATGTTACGTAACCTTGTTCTTATTTTAAATCTTCATCTTTTTAAAATTATAAGTATTTGTGGGTCTCGGCTTTTTGAAAAAAGAGTTTAACAAATAAATCTTTTAAGGGCCCGTTTGGGTGATGAGTTCAAACTCATCACCATCAACTCAATTTTTGTCTTTTTCCCCAAAAGTTTTTTGTCTTTTCTGAAAAAGTCAACCAAAATTACTATTTAAATTTACAAATCTTAACTCAAACTCATACACCAAACGGACCCTTAACCTATCAGAATTTGACACATCAGAATTAAAACCCATTAACAAATCGAAGTGCACTTAAATTTAAAGATTTAATTTAAAGTTCTTGCATAAAGTTCTCTGTTTTCAGATAACAAAATAAATATTTTCTTCTCTTAGTTAGTGTTGTTAAAAAGATAAACTCTATTTTTGAAGTTAGTATAACTAAAACAAAATGTATAGGAGTCACTTGTTTACTTTAAAATTTTGTGAGAAAAAAAACTTGCAACCACTATCAAAGTATTGTATTCATTAATAAATAAAAAATAAAATTTTCTTTATGACTAATCTTAACAATAACTATGACACTAAAGTGTTTTTTTTTAAATATTAATAATAGAACTTAATATCTATTAGCGTGCGTTTTCATATCTAATCAAAGTTATCTTATTTAACGGTTAAAAAACAAAGTCTTTGTCAATAATGTTGCTCTTCTCGTCACACCAATACTATAAAAATCTACTAATAATAAGGGCCTGATTGGATCATCTGTCAGAAGAGCTTTCAATCTCTAAGAAGTCTTCTGGTTAAAGTAAAAAAATGTGACTTCTAATAAAAGCTCTTATGAGTAGACTTTAAAACTTATAATAAAAATTAAATTAGACATTATAAACTTTATTTTAATATTTTTATTACTTATTAGTTAACTTAGATCATTTTTATTTCAGAATTCTTTAATTCTAAACACTTACTGAGAAATCATAACTTTTATTTCACTTTTTCTATTGACTAGAAGTCAAAGCAAAAGCTTTCCCGAACAAGCTCTAAATCTAGAGCTTTTGATTTTATATATATATATATATATATTTTTTTAATTCCAAGAAAAAGATCCGAATCAATACTCTCGGGTCGAAAAATCCCAGCCCCATCTGGATCAGTTGTATATTAACCCGGGCCGCCCGATTGGCGGCCTTCCGACTTCCGAGCCAATGCCCATGCCCTAGCTCGCGGGAGACAACACCAGACAAGGCAACACCCTCACAACGTGCTATCTATATCTTCTTCTTCTTCTTCTTCGAACTCTCTGAGGAGTGAGCTCTACTTCGTTCTTTGTCCCGAATTCTCTGTTTCTTTTTTCCATTTTGCTTATTTTCTCGAGGTAATTTTCCCGTCTCACGCTTGAACCCTCTCGACTCGTTTCTTGACCAACAAATTCAAGAGAAAAAACATAATTAATTGAATTTTTTAAATCTATTTCGGGAGTAATTTGATTAGGAATTTGGTAATCTCTTACGATATCAGCATTCTAGGGTTTTGTGCTCGGCACCGGATTTGAATTCGAGTTGTCACTCACTCAAGGATTTCTTACCTGTTTTATTTGTTTGAATTTGGGTTTCCATTTTGGAGGGAACAAAATGAATATATTGAATTCGGTGTCTGATTATTGTTGGTAATCTCAATTCACAAGTAATTTTAGTTTCTTGAAACTTTAATTTTATAGTTATTTTAGCATCGTAATTTGGAGAATTAGAGTTATTTTTACTTATATATTAATTTATTTTTTGATGAAAAACAGCTATAAGGTTTAAGTTTGAGGTCTTGTAATGTAACAGGGCTCTATGGATTTTGACGAGTACGAGTATCTGGAGAAAACTGTGGAAAATCCCGAAGCTCCGAAGGCAAAGGAAACTAACAATGGTGTTGAGGAGAGTGTAAAGTCTTCTGAGAAGGATCGGAATCGGAGTTCAAAGCACAGAAGTGATGATAAGGATGACGAGAGGGAACATCGCTCAAAGCGTTCAAAATCTGGCGAGGAGTCCCGTGATCAGGATCGGCGTAAAGAAAGGGGATTGTCCGGGCGCCGTTCGCGGTCCAGAGATGGAGAAAGAGACCGACACAGGAGTAGCCGGGAGCACAGAGATAGGGACAGGGAGGAGAGGAATGGGAAGGAGAGAGAAAGAGAGAGAGATCGGGATAAAGACAAAGAAAGGAGAGAGCGTGACCGTGAAGGCGACAGAGAAAAGGACAGGGACAAGGAGAAGGAAAGAGAGAGGTCGCGTCGAAGTCGGAGTCATTCAGAAAGGCATCGAAGTGAGCGGGATGAAAGGGAGAGGAGTCGTGATGGAGAGTTTAGAGAAAAAGATAAGGAGAAGGAGGTGCGGGATCGTGACAGAGAAAGCAGGTATCTTTCTAAGTTATATTCTTAACTTTCGTCTGTAGCTGTTTATTTAAAATAAGCTAGCTGTTGGTTGCATAAGCTTACCATTGGATATTCTTGTTAATAACTAAATGGGTCAAATGTACCTGCATTTTTGTGAATGATATATGAATCAATTAAGCACTCAAGTTGAAAATTTCCAACCAGTCTCATTTTGTGCTATCTTTTATTATTTTCTCACTCTGTGTTGCTGATTTAGTTTAGTTCATGTCTGGAAGTTGGGTTGGCGCCAATATTTTCTATTGACATTATCTGAATTTCATGTTTGATTTGGATTCATGAATTTTCTTTGCTAGTATCTTTTGTTACTTTCATTGGTACGATCTTTTGCTTTCCTTCTCCTTTGAGTTGCTTACTTATGTTGTGGTTCACTTTAAGATGTTATGTTTTATGTGGTAGCCATTAATGATCAAAATGTGCCCGCTACCCTTGGGCTCTATTTTTTTGAGGGAGTTTATGCGTTACATATGGGGCCGTCTTTGATGGACTAGTGGTTGTGCTCTTGCGTAGTGGTCTTGCCGTAAAGGGTGAGTAGGTGGAGTAGTATTGTGTTTGGGGAGGTTCTTGAGTGGTTATTGAGGCAATGCAAAGACTTCGGATGCGATTTGCTTGTCATCATTTGGGAGTTAGGTAATAATAAAAAATGTTTAATAGGACTAGCGTCTTCTGTCTTCCTCTGTCTGTCTATCACATTTTCTCTCTTGAAATATCATTTTGATATATTTTACTACCCGTGTATCCTTGGATTTTTAAAGATCCAGTATTCGTCTGTTATAGTAAACCTGTTAACCTCTTTGCCAATATTGATGATAAGGACTTTATTGACATTTTTGGAATTACATTGGCAAAACGAATTGCATACTAAAATGTGGTGAGGCACATAGTAACTTGGATTTAGTTATCAGAAACTCACTTGATCCAACTTGTGGGAACATTGTTTCTTCTTGTCTCTAGGATCCTTTTGTCCTTTTTATTTGCTTCATTCTTTGCCAGCTCGAGTTCATGCAGGTCCTATGCTGGATGTGGAAGCGCATCCATCATGAAAAAAACTTGCGCTGTATTTTTGTAACTTTTGTTTGTTCTTCTTTTATACTTTTTCTCCAAGTATAACTCTCGCTTAGCTGATGGGTTTTATGCTATGGTCTGAATCAACTTCTCTGTAGGTTAACTTAAGGTTCATTAGTTACTTCTGTAGTTACATTATGTGATAGCCCAAAAATTCTGCATATTAATTAAGACTAGATTCTGGGAACTCGCAGATATGCTAGAGCAATCCTCAGATGGTCTTTCTGGCAATTGGGCCAGGCACAGGAACTCAGGTCATGGGTCTTAAATGTTTCTTCCTAAACTTTCTGGAATCTAGTTTAAAAGCTTGTGACAAAAGATTGAGGGTTCACTGTTGGAGATGTTGACCGGTGGTGGTGTCATGTTACACTTTTCGTTATCCTCCACCTTTGACCTGAGGTTGCTTAATTGTATTTTTCTGTTGCAGAAATGCTGGTGAGGGAGTGATGGGCTTTGCTTAAGAGAAGCACTTCATCTTCTGTTGGGAAAAACAATGTTCGAGATTGGCCATTATTTTACAGTTTATACTAAATATAATAATCGTTAATTGTTTGCCTGCCTTCTTTAAGGTTAGAGGTCGTCACAGTTTTTCCAAATATTGCCTTTTCAAAGTCCTAGTTCGCTCTGCATTGGTTCATCATTATTACACTTGTGGCAAGTTTACTGATGTGCATGTTTACCAACTCGTGATTCATGGCACGTAAAATCATAAGACCATACTTTTATGAGTTTGCTTATGGTCCACATTGTACAGCCTATGATTCCGTTGCATTTCTGTTTACATCAATATGATGTGTTTTGTTTTGAGTGTGATTTGTGGACTTTATGAATTAGACTGTCACCTCGAATGACTGAGTTTTGGGGTATCAGTTCTGCCGTATATGTTTGTGGTTATGTATCTGGAAATTTTAAACTTTTAACAGGTTCTGGATACTTGCAACTAGGTCCTTTGGCATTACGACTCATACGACACATATGGTGCTGTTTACCTTTAAGATTGTGTTTTTTGTAGAAGGTACATAACATTGTGAATCTAATTTTATTTAGTATCGTGTTACCTGTAGAAGGTAAATAATTTTTGTTAATTCATTGCTTGAAGTTGGATTACTTAGATGATCTTGGTGTGATATCCAATTTCCCTAATTTCCATATTTTTCTACAGGTTGGTTATTATCCAATTTCAAGAGCTTGAAATCCCTTGTTTTAGCATCTGATGCATTAATCTTTAAATATAAAGTACAAGCGGTTCTCTGTGGGATATTATTTTCGGCCTTCATACGCAGAGGGGAGATTTTGCTGTCAATTGGATTGTTCTTTTCCCGAACCTTTTCTGTCTAAATCAAGGCAGTTTTTTGCTATGCAAAAAATGTTAATCATCTGAGAATCCAAATTGTTCTGTTGTTGATCTATAGACACTCCATGCTGCCTTGGTCCTCCTCAGTATTTACTTAAAAAAAAAAAAAAATGAGTATAATGCTAATAAAAGAATTTCAGGTCAATTTTCATTTTTATTCTTTTGCAGAAGGCCTAAAGAAAAAAAGGAGGAAATGGCAGAGCCAGAGGCTGATCCGGAACGGGATCAGAGGACAGTATTTGCTTACCAGGTAACTCATTCTTGCATAGGCAATTATATTCTGAAAATTCTCTTCCTACTGTACTCCGTATATGATGTAACTTCTGTTTGCTTTGGAAGTCTCTGTCTAGTGCCCTCATGTATGTGATTATCTTTTCATCCCTTTTTTAACTAACAATCCGTACAGATTTCTCTGAAGGCAGATGAAAGAGATGTCTATGAATTTTTCTCAAGGGCTGGCAAGGTTAGGACACTTTCACTCTTATGTTGTTTTGTAATTCAATATCCCATGCTATCTGTTCAGTAATTTCGCTAATATCATTAACAAATTTTTTCCCGTTTTTACTTTAGTTGTATGATCATGACAAGTGCGTGTTTGACATGAAAATATTAATATCAGAGAGTTCTGTGGGGTACTGTACAGCTGTAGGTGAATTAATATAAAAGCACCTCCTAAGGAATTTACAGATATAAAGTTACAAGCACAACATTATAGTTCTGGATGCCTGTTAAAGTAAAGTAAAGTTTAATTTTTTCTGCTTCAAAATAAAATGAAAAGAAATGTCATTTACTGTGTCTGTAAGTTTCTGTATCAATCATGTCAGATTGAGTTATATATCTCAGGTGAATTAATGTACGATTGTAGAACTGCATTTTTCTTTTATCTAAAATTTTCTTTTAATAAAAAAAAAAAAAGAAAATCCACCCTGAATGTTTGTTTAGCCTTTCTGTTGGTATTTCTCTTCAATTTATTGATGTAAGTATTACTGTGTTTTTCTATCTATCAACAATTTAACTCCTCTATGGTATACAGGTTCGAGATGTACGTCTTATCATGGACCGTAATTCAAGACGTTCTAAGGGAGTTGGGTACGTTTTTATGTTTCCGTTACTAATCATTTTCTCCCCCTAATGTTAATTAACCACTGATCTTGATATAGTCTGTCTCTGTTCTTTAGTCACCAATCATTAGTGATATGCTTTTTCCTTAGTGATCTGCTTTTTCCATCTCTTTTTCTTTCTTTTAGTGTGCATTACCTGAGATGATGATATGTTAGTTGCGATTAGTTGTTCATATGTGGAATAAATTGGTGGTTAATTTGGAAGTGGCTTCATGGAAAGAGTGATTAAATAATGCGTAAATTATTATTATTATTATTATTTTTCATAAAGTGCTAGAATGTTATTCATCCTTTTTTTTTTCCCCGATCCTAAAGTCATAGTCATTTGCAGGTATATTGAGTTCTATGATGTCATGTCAGTGCCTATGGCAATTGCACTCTCTGGTCAGCCTCTTCTTGGTCAACCAGTAATGGTGAAGCCATCGGAAGCTGAAAAGAATCTGGTTCAATCAACAGCAGCTGTGGCTAGTGGAGCAGGTGGGCTTATAGGGCCTTATTCTGGTGGTGCTAGGAGGCTTTATGTAGGCAATCTACACACCAACATAAAAGAAGAAGATCTTCGTCAGGCAAGCACTTCTTTTCCGTAGTCAATTGCCAACTGTAACTGAGGCTTTTCATTTAGAGATCTGCATGCCAATATATTGACCTTTTTTTGTTTTTAACATCCAGGTTTTTGGAGCATTTGGTCCAGTGGAACTCGTGCAATTGCCTCTTGATGAAACCGGGCAATGCAAGGGTTTTGGGTTTGTTCAGGTATGTGCAATGTGCACTCAGCGGCTTGTGAATCTGGATTTTAGTTTTGGTATTTTTAACATGAATGTTAAGCAAGCACAAATTTAATTGATTTGCTAGAAGTGATGTGTTTTCACGCTTGTGTTGACAAGGATATATCAGTAAATCAGCTACATGTTTAAAACATGCACATGAACTACGACTGTATTGTATGCTTAAGAAATTACTCTCTTGTTTGTTGTTAGATTTACTAAGTTGCATTTGTGCAGTTTTCACGTCTTGATGATGCAAGAAATGCACTGAGCTTGAATGGACAGTTGGAGATTGGTGGTCGAACTATCAAGGTAAGGCTGCTTCGTTCATTGTGATTCGTAAATTCTTTATTTATTTAAAATGATAGCTGACCCCATTGAGTTTGTATAACGGTGGCTAGCTAGACCTCAGATTACAATGAAGATATAGTTTAGTACATAATTTCTTTCAAGTATTGTCGAGAAAAAAAGGCTTTACTTCTTTGTTGTGAAATATGTTGTGGTGGCCCAGTGAATATAAAACCAACTAAGTGGAAGTCTTTATGTAGTACGGTAGTAAAACATATCTGCATGTCTATGTCTGTTCGGTCGTTTATTTGTTTGGTAAAGGGTCATGATGCGTGGTGATTGCATTTGCTGGAATGGTGAAACCTAGTGGCATGCTGCGCAATGTGTGAGGTCTGATAATACCGAATACTTCATCTTCATGGCAGACACCTATAGCTATTAGTGAAGTTTATTGCATGCTATTTTCATCGTCTACTGTTGTCTTTTCACATGTCAACCTCTAGGTTTTGACATGTTCAGGTCTTAGTGGTTGCAGTTTTCTGCTTAGAGATTTACTGGGAGAACTAACGTTCTGACTGTTTGAAATGAAATTTAAGAGATTTACTGCGTTCCCTACATGTGCTGAATGCTATTTTTGGATATTGATACGGAGGGAATTTGCCAAATTCTTAAGGCATTCTTTTTGCAAAGATTTTTTTTTTATTTTTTTAAATTAAAAAAAAAGACCTGGAAACTTTGAGACTTGAGTATGATCTGCCTGACATTCTTTATTTTGTTTTTTCTTTTTTCCCCTCGTCTTTTTGATTTCAGGTGTCAGCTGTTACCGATCAAGCTGGAGCACAAGAACTTGGAGGAAACACTGGTGATTTTGATGATGATGATGGTGCTGGCTTGGTACAGAAACCCTTCTTTTGTATTCCTAATTTGAATAAGAACAAAAGTCTGATAGCTTATACCTCAACAGTGTCTGGCAATATTCATTTCATATCTATAAGCTGGTAGCACTCTTTAAAATGCCTACCCTTGCCGAGCATTACCTACTGCTACCACTCCCTTCGTCCGGGCATTGCCCAACTAAACTGTTGTCTTAGCGTCTGACTTTTCTATTTTGATTTTAGTTTTCATTTGATCTTGGCCCAACTAAAAAGTTGCTAACATACGGATATGATAAATGTTCAGGCACTTAATGCACGCTCTCGAGCTCTTCTCATGCAAAAATTGGATCGAAGTGGCACCGCATCAAAGTGTGTTTCTTCTTCTTCTTTATTGTTATTATTATCACTATTATTTTGTTTCATATTACATGCTATTTCTGTTATTATATATCTTAACATTTGAATCTTTGCAGTATTACAGGGTCCCTGGGTACTGCTGCCGTCAATAGCGCCGGTCTTGCTCTACCAACGGCACCGATTTTGGGAGCTGCACCGGTGGTGTCTCCCCTTGCTGCTACTGTAGTCCCTAATCCTGCTCTTGCTGGACTCGGTGGCGCAGGCATTCAGGTTCCTGCTGTTACTGTTCCTTCCATAGACACAATTGGCGCTCCGAGTGAATGTCTGCAACTGAAAAATATGTTTGATCCTGCATCTGAGGTCAGTTCCTCCTACCTTTGCTAAGAGCTATTCATCTTGCTTCTCAGTTACTGGTTGGCTTATACAGACATTATTTCGTGGCAGACGGAGCCAGATTTTGATTTTGACATCAAAGACGACGTACAGGACGAATGTTCAAAGTTCGGAAATTTGAAACATATATATGTGGACAAGTAAGTCTAATAAAAGTTTTTACTTTTTTCTTCCCCACAGTGCTTGTTCTTGAGTGTTGTCATTCTTCTTCAATGGAACAGGAATAGTGCAGGTTTTGTATACTTGCGTTTTGAAGAAACACAAGCTGCTGTAGCCGCACAACGTGCTCTCCACGGGAGATGGTTTGCTGGGAAGATGATAACCGCAAGTTTCATGGTATGTAGAAAACCGGTGTGGTGCCTTTGGTTTTACTATAGCTCCATATACCTTGGTCATTTGACTTTCAACTCTTGTATGCAGTTACCTCAAGACTACGAAGCCAAGTTCCCCGACAGCAGATAGGGTTCCTTAGATTTGGTTCGTGTAAGATAGCGGTTCTACCCGTGGATGGTGGCCTTGATGTTGGCTCCGGTTCCCGCTTTAGTGGTGGTTGCATTTTGGAGGTGTTGTTGGGTCAGCGAGAAGGATCAAGTCACCAATTTGGAATCAGGGAATGCACTTTAGCATTTAAAGATGTTTGTAGACTTAATTGCTGCTGTTTTTATTTTGACCAAGTTGCTGGCGTTTTCAGACTTCATGAATTAATTTTTGGTAGAACTAGAAGTGCCAGTTTTGTTTAAAAGTTTAAACCCAAAAAAAAAAAAAAAAAAGGTCTAGTCATGTCTTATTTTGTGTACTTATATGTTATGGAGGCATATAAGAATTGTGTTGGAGATAATCTTTGTAGTGTCATTTCGTGGACGGGCCTAAAATTCTGGTAAAATAACAAGGAAAAAAATGTAGTGGGAGAGACGACAGTCAGAAAAAAGACAGTGAAAACGACGATATTTTTATCTATCTCAAATACATGAGACCGGAGATGGTGCTTTAAGAAAAGAAAAGCAAAGTCTTGGCCAAAAAAGGAAAGAAAGCGATTAATTACAACGGAAAAAAGGGGGGAAATGACAATGGTCAACGATGGAGCTACTGGCAACGACGCAAATAAGAGTAAAACGACCGTGATAGTGGAAAACTACAGATGGCTTTTTTCGTAAAGTAAATAAATAAACATGATAATAGATCAGGTTCATTCAACTAAACAGAAAATAGAAGGGATTAAAGGTTTTGTAAGACTTGAAAATAGGGAAAAGCACTTGAATGATATAAAATTAAAAATCATCAGATTAATATGATACAAAAATTTGATACCAAACCAATATGATACAAAAATGAAATTAAAATTTATGTTATGTTAGTTAAGAATTGAAAAATTGCGTCATACTAGTCAACTGATGAAAAAAAAAATGTGACTATTTAAGTAATTTTTCTTGTATAAAATAGGCAAGTAAAGATATGGCAAGAGTAATGGACTTAAATAAAAGGACTGAGTCGGGGAACCAGTCCGTTTAACATCTCTAATTGTTTCATCCATTCCTCCTATAATTTATTTTATTTTATTTAATTTTTGGAATAACCATGATTTAAACTCAAATGGAGGGCTAAGCTCCTCTTCGAAGAGATATAAGAGGATATAACTTCATGATGGTCATCAAATAACTCTAATTGTCTCATTACGCATTTAAAGAGCATTCTCTGACTTAAGCATCAGAGGGTCATTAGTCTAAATCACTTCGGTAAAGCATAGATCATGTGCTTCCGTTCTATTTATGCAAAAGTGTGATCTCGTATAATTTTTTATTTTTTATTTATTTTTGTGTAGGTCGAGTTTTAATTCCTTTTCAACACGAGTGAATGAGTTTTGCTTGTTAAAGGTGAAAAAAAAGGTGCAAAAAATGTTCTTGGTTATATTAAAAATATTACTAGCTAGGAACAGTTTTAAGATATTAGAGATGAAATAAACTCCTGTGAAAAGGAAAGAAAATGCAGTAAGAAAACTGTGAATTTCTTCAGTATTTAAACTACAACAGGAAAAAAAAAAAAAGGAGAAATCAAAATTGTACAATGCTCCAATACAACGTATTAAATGGGACAGACTATATATATATATATATATATATATCTCTTTTCAGTTCTCTCTCTCTTCCTGACTCAATCAAATGAGAAGCTCTCAACTAATAAGTATTTTCACAACTGTTGTAGCAGATTCCCATTCGTTCTCCCACTTGCTTTACATCTATGTGACGAAATTGGAAAAATACAAGTTAATTAATTAGTACAACATTCTATAATTATTTACAACATCACAACTAATAAAGCACCTGCCAAAAAAAAAATGTCTCATGCAGATTTTCTTTCTAAACTCGTTAAAAATTCAAAAAAATCAATGACAATAATAATAAGAAAACTAAACGAAATGGTAATTTATCCAACATAAGAATCATACATGTATTCGTATGTATATTATATATATATATATATATATATATATGCACATTGATCAATGTTTATGAAGAAAGGAATTGTAATTACGAACATTAAAAAAAAAAAAAAAAAAAATCATACCAAGTCCAAAATTTGTAGCCATAGAATTTGCACATCCAAGTGTACAAGTAGAGATGGAATCTAGGACTTGAAAGGCGTAATCATATGCACATCGACCCATGCACATTGCATAATCAATGGATTTTCTGTTTTTATGTCGTCGGCAATCCACTCTTTCACACCGTAAAAGACAAAAAAATCAATTTTACTCCTTTGCAATCAGTAATAGAATCATAATATCGATTCTAATTATGCACATTTCAGCCATTTTGGGAATCTCCCTAATTTCTCTTTTTGGCAAAAGTTGTGTTATTGCAAAATAAAATAAAAAAGATTAAGAAGACCACACAAATTTATCGGAATATCTCAAATTACCTTTTATCACGTATATATAAGCTTTTTATATGTAAAAACGTCGTTTGGAAATTACATTTTTTTTTTTAAGGTATATTAGCTTCATATACAAAAGTTTAATCTACCTTACAAAATATTTTATTGGATTTTGAAAGCTAATGTTGGACGTGTTCATTGAAGGAAATAATCCCCAAAGGTCATGCATTCACCATTTATGACCTTTGGTAAATTTTTCGGGCATGCATGGATAGTTATATTATGTATGTCTCTTGATTAAACCTCAAAAATGAAATTTGTTTTAAGTTTGTCTGTAAATTAAGAGTTTAGTTTGCCTTAAAAAATAATAAAAGGAGTACGGTAATCTCTTAGAGTTTAATAGGTTCAAATTACCCCTTTTTTCTTTCATGGTAATGCTATAACTTAAAATAATAATAATAATAATAATAATAATAATAATAAAGGGGCAACCTCAAGTATTAAGTAGAAAACATCACAATACAATTAGGTGATACCTAATAAAACATCACGTGAGACGTTGTTTTATATTCAGACCTGTGTATCATTAATGGAACATGATGTACGTATGGGTTTTTTTTATACATACATATATATATATATATTATTTTTAAGGAAAACTTGTAAATAAGAAATAAAAATTACAAATGATATCGAACCCATAATCTCCTACCTAGCCCTATTAGTATGTATAGCTTTATTGTGCATAATAATCCAATAATACGTGACCATCTTATCAGCTTTGATCTATGTCTATCACATAGTAGAGCTTGATACAGTGCTTGTTATTATTTGGTATTTATTTTCAGCAATTATTTTTGTCCATGTTGACCCTCGCAGTGGGTGAGAAGTGATCTTGTACCCTACCAAAAAGGCTAAATAGTGGTTCATCTCTTTACTTGCATTTGGTATACGGATTCGGAATGAAATTTTTAGATTGAAATTTGTTGACTTTTCAAAAATTAGTAATAAATTTTGTTTACTTTTCAAAAAAAAAAAAAAAAAGAGAGGCCAAAAACTGATAAGAAAACTTATGCTTGAAATAGAAAGTCAAACAGAAGATTAACATATACTAGATACTTGATTATTTTGACTGAAATTTCAATCATTTTATTTGGATTCAAATCTTCTATATGATCAATTATATATATATATATATATATATATATTTTTGAACTTGGGAAAGGGGAATTCGAATTCTGCACTTTTTGATAGAGTTGGACTATACATGTAACCAATTTATGATTAGTTATATTTTGCCACATTATTTAAAGATTTTTAAAATAATAAAAGAAATTGAGAGTAAAAATTTAAAAGATTAACACGGTATAATGTAAATCATTGGACATTGTTTAGACACTAAAAATTAGACAGAAAATAAATGTCAGTTTTTTTCACCTTGATCTAAGAAAGGTCTTGTAGTAGTTACAGGCGTTGAATGGGTGTAAATGATGTAAATTAGAGAAAATTTATCAATATTAGGGATAACTAAATATTTTCTCAGAGAAGAGATTATCAAAGTATCAAAGGAAAGTTTGATGCATTACTTTACTAAAATTGTAATGTTGCATTAGGGCCGTAGGAGGCAGGGGCTCCTTAATTTTTTTGCTTTGTTCTTATTTGCCTCTAAAATTTTTTTTTTTTTTTCCTACGTCTAATATATATATTGAACTAAAATACTTTTTTTTCCCTTTCCTTTCAAAAAAGTATTTTAGTTAAATTCCAAAAAAAAAAAAGTATTTTAGTTCAAATTTTTGTTTCATTCATGACCAGACTGGAAAAAGTTCATGACTCCTCCATAGCAGTGAACTTCGAGTGGATATATTTATGTATATGGAATACATTACTATTGAGAAAAATGTTTTCTATGGTTGATTTCATCCGCTCTTTCCTGGGATTTTGGTTTTTTTTTTAATTATTTTTTTAATAAATAGAATACGCCTAAATTAGACTCAAATGAATGGTTAAACTTGTCATCAACAAGATATACGACTAACATTACAAGTTAAGAACAAATTTAACATTTAGAGTTGCAAGAAACTCCCTTGAAAAGGGGAAAATAAAATAGTAGTAATTAATAAGAAACTGTGAATTTCTTCAGTATATAAACTTAAACCAACCGAAGAAGGAGAAGGAGAGATTGTACAATACTAAAGTACAAATTATTTGAGACAGATAATATGTCTTTATTTTTCAGTTCTCTCTCTCTCTCTCTTCTTGACTCTATCAAACGAAGAAGCTCACAACTAGTACATATTTTCACAACTGTTGTAGCATATTCCCATTTGTTCTCCCACTTGCTTTATATATATATATATATATAGGTCAGAATTGGAACATTACTTGTTAATTAATCACAACGTTCTATAATCACTTGTAATATCACAACTAATAAAGCACCTGAAAAAAATCTCATGGAGTATTTATTTCTAAATTCACTTTTTTTATCATTAAATTATTCACTTAAAATTCCAAGAAAATATGTTTATGACAGTAATAAGAAAGTTAAACTAAATGGTAATATAAATATATATATATGTATATATATATATATCAAACATAATAGATAATGACGGTTAACGATTTTATGCAAGTGGAATAAAGAAATGTCTTACAATTTTTTTCTAACGTTAAGAAAGTTTGCTGAGTGATAAAATAAAACGATAAGTACTTAAAACTTTTCTATCAATTATTTTATCGTAAATGTCATATTTAATTTTGTGTTTTATAAGAATATATAACGACTATCCTTTATGTTTCTAATTTCAAGTCGAAAACCTCGCTTTTTGTTAAATATGCTGTGTTTTGTTTTATGTTCGTGGATTCTTATAAATACAAAATGAGAGATGTCATAGAATAAGAGCACTCCATAATTGGATTGCATTTTTTATATTATATATATATATATATATATATATTATCCCCATTAAGGTAGGTACAGAGATCCAATATTGAAGCTACTATGGGAAAATATAAGCCAAAGGAAGCATCTGTGTTGCCGGCGACACACTCCACCCGCCCTATGACCCCGGACATCGGCCTGCAGGGCGGCTGTGCGGCTTTAGAAGACGGTGTAATTTTAGCCAGGTGTCATGCTGAGGCCTTGTTGAAAGAACTAATTATCAGGGAAATGACCAAAGAGAAAAAAAAGCCAATTTGTGTCACGCTAATTAAGGTTAAAAAAAATTATTAAAACCATCCAATTGAATTATTATTTATTATTCATTTAAAAATTTTCGAAATAAAGAATTAAACTCTACAAGTAATCCAATATTAAATTACTATTAAATTATACCTGTACCTATAAATCTAATTAAATTGTCATTTGACCAAGGAAAATATAACACAATATTTAAAATGCAAAAAAAAAAAAAAAAAAAAAAATCCTACTTAAAACTTCTCTTACTTCTCTATTCCAAATTACTATAAGCGCCGCCTCTATTATTATATGCAGCCCTAAATGATAGTCCTACTTGGCCACTCTCAAATGATATGGCTGCTAACATAGAAAAAGCGACAGCCGTGTAAAAATATCCAATCTTAATGTTATAGACCAAACAAATTTTGTCTTTGAAAATTATTGAACATTATTGACATGTTTGACATACAAGTTTAACTCAAGTTAAATTGTACTTTTTTTTGTCTTTTTTTGAAAAAATTTTTTATCTTTTCTAAAAAAGTTTTTAATCTTTTCTAAAAAGTCAACACAAATTACTATTGAAACTTAAAAATCTTAACTCAAACTCATTCACCAAATACCCCATATATATTACAGTTACTGATGAAGCTACGTTTTGCCACTAATTTGAGATACGTATTCGTTTTATAAGAAAAATTATAACTATGTCTAACGCGATAATTGAAATATTCAATTAAGCTCCCAATCACTAAAAACTCATCTCTGACTTTTCTTTTCCCCTTTTTTGTTACATGGTACCGATATTGAAAAATATTTTTGGATCCGCCGTTAATTGGTGCTTAAACCCGATCACACATGTGTCCATTCTTTACCATATATATGCTCACTTGTGACGTTGCCATATAGTGTATGCCATTGATGACATCATCATTATCTATATTTTCTACTATATAAGATTCCCATTGCTATGTAAAACCACCTGATCCGCTATTATTAAATTAAAAAAAAAAAAAAAAGAGAAGCGGCTTTGAAACGTTTTAAGATAGAATATACAATAATCTCAGTTATAGTACTTGATCATCAAAGAGGAACATATTAAATTATGGAAGTAGTTGAGGAGGTTGTGATAGTGGGAGCTGGGATTGCTGGCCTTACAACATCCTTGGGACTTCATAGGCACCAACTCCTCTCTCTCTCTCTCTCTCTCTCTCTCTCTCTATAGACAACACACACACCTATATATATATGCAGATATATAAATATTTATGTGTTTGTATATGTGACAAAAGAACTCTAGTATGTAACAAGTAACATGAAAACATGAAAATTTTGGTGCAGGCTGGGAATTAGAAGCTTAGTATTGGAATCTGCAGATAGTTTGAGGATAACAGGATTTGCTTTGACAACATGGACCAATGCTTGGAAGGCGTTGGACGCTGTTGGCATCGGTGACGCTCTTCGCGAACAACATGAGCGGCTTCTCGGGTAATTTAGGTCTCAACCTTCTTTTTTTTTTTTTTTTTAATTTATAAATTTAATGGAAGCTTAAGCTTGCCATTTGATCTATGTGAAGATCATGGTCAGGTTTCTTTTTACAGTAACCTTAGCTTATCTTTAGTTTGGTTCCCTAGATGATGTTTAAGTTTGTGGCCCTAACTAAATTGAACTCATGCATAGAAAAGTCTCCAAACAACGTACGATTTCCGTACAGAATTTTGTATTTAACTGCCTTGGCGTATAGCGTGATTTCAAGCGATGTAGGCCTAACTGAAAGCTGAATACAGGAATGTTGCTACGTCGTCGGAATCGGGAATTCAAACAGCCGAGATGTCTTTGACGGCGAAAGGAAAACTGTAAGCTAATCTAAACTGTAGGCTAATAAAGGAATTAGTATTGATGTTTCTCTAGTAATTAGTATTTTCAAATTCAATGTTCTAATTTTTCCTGCATAGCCTTGGTGTTAGGTAAAATTGTCATTTTCAAACTTTCATCTAAATTATATGTTGACACGTGTCGATTCTATGCATGAAGTTCAAGGGCATATGTAACAAGGCTAAAAATTTGGGCGAAAATATGAAATTTATCCCCATTTTTTTTTAATCAAATATAGCATTTTAGCTAATAAAATTCGCATTGAAGATGATCTAAAAAGGTATGAATGTGATTCGCAGTGGAGACCATGAAATCCGATGTGTGAGGAGGAAGTTGTTATTGGAAGCCCTTTTAAATGAAATTCCACGTGGCACCATCAGGTACTCATCCAAGGTGGTTGCTATTGAGGAATCAGGCTTCTCCAAGCTTGTGCACCTTGCCGATGGCACAATCATAAAGACCAAGGTAGAAAATGGAAAATATATATATATATATGTATATATATATAAATATATATCACTATATAGTGAACAAGACCAAAAGAATAGTTCCATTATAACTAACAGTGTGTTGGGATAAAGGGTTTGAACTGAACCTTTTGGTTCAATTTTTTATGAATTTTTGAATTTTTGTGAGAAAAAACGCTGTATTGCTCGTAATATTCGTTTGTTATGTGAAATGAAAAGGTGTTGGTTGGGTGTGATGGAGTGAACTCAGTGGTGGCAAAGTGGGTGGGGTTCAAGAAGGCTTCCGATACAGGGAGGTCAGCAATTAGAGGGTGTGCAAATTTTGAGAAGGGTCATGGTTTTGAGCCACATTTCATGCAGTTCTTTGGACATGGTGTTAGATATGGTGCCATCCCTTGTGATGACAGATTTGTTTATTGGTACTTCACTTTTGCTCCCTCCCCTGCCCTAGGTAATTTATCCCTCGTAGCTATTTTGAGCTTCATTTGATTCTTTGCTTCAAGAGTAGGATTTTTTTTTTTTTTTTCACCAAAATTTTTGTTAAGTAACGTCAAAGCTACATTACCCCATTAAAAAAAAGATTTTTTTTAGTGTCATATCCGCATCAGATTGTTCAATCATTATCATAATTATTAATATGTTGTGATTGTTCTTTCTATTACTATTATCATTCTTTAATAATTATTTGTAACAATTACAAGTATGATGGCAATTTAAAAGAAAATAATCAAAATCATTTATATTTATTTCATAATTTTTTTTAGCGCTCAAAAAATTAACCTAGAAAAAAATATCGAACAAAAATAAACTAACATCTGTTTGTTTGTTTTTTTTTTGTTTTTTTTTTTTAAATTCCTCGTTGCCTTGTAGAGAAAGAGCTAGAAGGGAATCCAGCTAAAATGAGGGAGTATGTGATGAGCAAGCTTGGAAAGGTCCCCGAACAAATAAGAAATGTCATTGAAAGCACAGAAACGAATGCCTTTCTGTCATCCCCATTGAGATATAGGCATCCTTGGGAGGTTCTATTGGGCCCCATTAGCAAAGGCAATGTGTGTGTGGCCGGTGACGCGCTCCATCCCATGACGCCAGACCTCGGCCAAGGCGGCTGCGCTGCGCTTGAAGACGGGGTCGTCTTGGCCCGGTGTCTCGGCGAGGCCTTGCTGAAAAGCAAAGGCCAAAAAGGTGAAGTCATAAGTGAAGAAAAGGAAGAGTACATGAACATTGAAATGGGGTTGAACAAGTATGCAAGTGAGAGGAGATGGAGGAGTTTTGACCTCATTGCTACTGCTTTTGTTGTTGGTTTTATACAAGAGAGTGATGGGAAAGTCATAAGCTTTTTAAGGGATAAATTTTTGGCTCCCATTTTGGCTGGTTTGCTGCTGAAGAAGGCCGATTTCGATTGTGGGAAGCTCAGCATTCCTTAGAATATTCAGGGTGGGTCCGTTTTGGGGGTCTATTAGAGACGGAATTTAGGAAGTTGGATTTGAAATGTATGTTTGGGAGATGGTTTTTAAAAATAAACTGTGAATCAGACACTAAAACTCCACTGAAAAAGTTTCCCATACGGTGCCTCAAATTTCATTCCTTAGAATATTTGGCAAGGAATTGATGAAAGAGAAAGAAACAATTTATGTCACATTAATTAAGGTATAAAAAATTATTTTAAAAACTCCTATTTATATTATTATGATTTTTTTTAATTTCAAAAATGGATTTACTTTACATTCTTAAAATGTAATTAATTACATAATTATTTTTAAATTATACCTACAACCATAAATCTAATTAAATTAATAAATTATCACTTGGCTAAGGAAAAATCCATAAAATGAAAATTACATGATAGTATCGTATAAGAATATACGACACAATATTTTGGTAAAGAATCTTTTAAGATGAAAATAAAATTCATAATTAAACTTCTCTCATCTCTACACCAGTTTGCAACCTCTATAGATCTTATATAATATATATATTATTTAGTAACAGTAAAAGAGCATTCAAGTAATTTTCTCTCTCCCTCATCTCATGAACCCCACAAATTTTCCTCCCCCTTCTCTCTTTCCAAAAATAAAAAATAAAAACTCTCTCTCTCTCTCTCTTACACTCCTTCGAAAAGAGAAGGAAAAAAAAAAGTCTCCCTCTCTCTCTCTCTCCATTCCCTCGAAAAAAAAGCAAAAACAAAAAAACAAAAAATCTCTTATTTTTTCTCTCTAAAAAAAGTCTCCCTCTCTCTCTCTCTCTCTCCATTCCCTCGAAAAAAAAGCAAAAACAAAAAAACAAAAAATCTCTTATTTTTTCTCTCTCCTCACGCTCACTTCATATAATCTTCTTTTCTCCTCTCTCTCTCTCTCCCTCTCTCCCCCTCCCTTCCCCTCGAGCAAAAGAAAAAAAAAAAAAAGAACCCATCCCACTCACCCCTCTCTCTCTCTCTCTCTCTCTCCCGTCCCTTCCGTGTGTCAGCAGAAAAAAGAAACCAAACCCAACAATTTTAGCAAAAACAAAAAACAAAAAACAAAAAAAACAAAACAAAACCCAACAACTCGCCCCACTCTCTCTCTCCCTCTCTCTCTCTCTCTCACATATTCCCTCGAAAGAAGCAAAAACAAAAAACAAAAACAAAAAGAAGGGCCCCACTACACCTTTTTTCTTTCCGAATGCATCTCCCCCCCCCCCCTCTCTCTCTCTCTCTCTCCCTCCTCCCACGCAGCCCTTTTTCTCTCTCTCACCCCATCTCTGCTGCCTTGTGTCAGCCAGCCCAGAAGAAGAAAAAAAAAAAAAAAGACAAAACGCACGTTTCAACCAAAACGCGCGTTTTGGACAAAAACAGTGCTTTTTTTTCACCCTTCTATATATTGTATTTATGTATAGATATGCATATATGCATTCGGAACTTCGTCCAGTCAGATATGATAAAATATGGCAGCTGACAAAGAAGGCAACAGCCGGCGCAAATATATCCAATATTTTAATGTCATAAAAGACCAAACATAGTTTGTCTTCGTGAATTATTATGGCAGTTATATATAATGAAACTATGGTCTTGTGTTTTACAAGAAAAAATTATAATTATATCTCATTTAATTTAATTAAGTTCTCAATCATGAAAAAGTTATCTCTAATTTTTTTTGTCTTTTTGTTACACAACACGTCGATACTGAAAAATTTATCTGAATCCGCACATGATTGGTGCTTTAAATCCAGGTCCCACATGTGCCCATTCTCTACCTTATGGTCACTTGTGACGTTGCCACATAGTATATGTCATTGATGACGTCATCACTATCTTCCTTTTCTACTATAGATAAAGACCCCCACTAGAAAAACTTTTTGAAACGCCAAAAAGATACAAATATTACAACAATAATCCAAAGAACAACCTGTTCTGATATCCTGAGATACTTCATCGAAGAGGACTAATTGATGGAAGTAGTTGAGGAGGTTGTGATAGTGGGGGCTGGGATTGCTGGCCTTACAACATCCTTGGGACTTCATAGGCACTTAACTCCACTCTCTCTCTCTCTCTCTCTCTCTAGACTAGACTGGACACGCACAAATACATATATATATACACACACACACACACACACACACACACACGTATATTTGTATGTATGCAAAAAAAATTTATGTGTCTGTAAATGTGACAAGAGTACTCTTAGAGTGTAACAAGTAACATGAAAATTTTGGTGCAGGCTGGGGATTAGAAGCTTAGTATTGGAATCTGCAGAGAGTTTGAGGATAACAGGATTTGCTTTGACAGTATGGACCAATGCTTGGAAGGCGTTGGACGCTGTTGGCATCGGTGACTCTCTTCGCGAACAACACAAGCGGCTTCTCCGGTAAGTAGGTCTCAACCTTCTTTCTTTTTTTTTTTTTTTTTTTTTTTTAATTTATATATATATATGTATATATATGTGAACATGGTCAGGTTTCTTTCACGGTAACCTTGGCTTATCTGATGTTTAATGTCTCTAAACAACTTATGTTTTCCCGACAAAAGTTTATATTTAGAATCGTAGGAGAGTATAGCTATGGAGCAATATTGGACTAACTGGAAGCTGAATACAGGATTGTTGCTTCGTCGACGGATTCGGGAATTCAAACGGCCGAGATTTCATTGACGGGGAAAGGAAAACTGTAAGCTAATCTAAACTATAGGCTAAAGGAATTAGTATTGATGTTTCTCTAATAATTAGAATATCAATACTCAATTCTCTAATTTTTGCTCCTTAACCTTGTTGTAACGGTAAAGTTGTCATTTTAAAACTTCATCCATATTACAAATTGACACGTGTCAAATTCCATCCATTAAATTCAAGGGCACAAGTCGCCTAAAATACAAGGGGGGGAAATTATGAAATTTATTCCTTTTTTTAAAATAAAGTATTCACGTAAAAGCATTTGCGGGGGAGATGATCCAAAAAAAATGGGAACGTGATGTGCAGCGGAGACCATGAAATCCGATGCGTGAAGAGGAAGTCGTTATTGGAAGCCCTTTCAAATGAACTTCCACGTGGCACCATCAGGTACTCTTCCAAGGTGGTTGCTATTGAGGAATCAGGCTTCTGCAAGCTTGTGCACCTTGCTGATGGCACAGTCATTAAAACCAAGGTAGAGAATATATAAATAGAATACACATCCACCCTATAATAAGGCTTGTGTATTTGGATAAATGGTTCGAACAAAACTTTTTTGTTTAAATTTTCGTGAGAAAAAACACCGTAAGAAAAATGGTTTGAACCAAAATAATATGAGTTTGAGCTCTTTATCCAAACACAACCTATATCTATGTTGTTTGGAGATCTCGGATTGCTTGTAACCTTTTTTTTTTTTTTTTTTTTGGTGTTCGAAATGGAAAGGTGTTGGTTGGGTGTGATGGAGTGAACTCAGTGGTGGCAAAGTGGCTGGGGTTCAAGAAGGCTTCTTATATAGGGTCAGGGAGGTCAGCTATTAGAGGGTGTGCAAATTTTGAGAATGGTCATGGTTTTGATTCAAATTTCATGCAGTTCTCTGGACATGGTGTTAGATTTGGTACCATCCCTTGTGATGACGGATTTGCTTATTGGTTTTTCACTTTCCCTCCCTCCCCTGCCCAAGGTAATTTTATTACTCAAACCCCTCCATACCTATTTTTGAGCTTCATTTGATTCTTTGCTTCAAGAGTACGTTTTTTTTTTTTTTTTTTCATTTTTTTCAATTTTTTTTCCTTCAAGTTCTAACAAAGCAAAGCAGCAAAGTATATTCCTCAAGTATTTTTCACTCAAAGTGTAGGCAAGTTATAACAAATTTACATTACCCCGAAGAAAAGAAAAAAGGACAATTTTTTTGTCACATCTACATTAGATTGTTGAGAAATTATAATAATTCCCATCATTCGTAGTTATAATAATTATTTGTGGTAATTACAGACATGATGCTGATTTAAAAGAAAATAATTTAACAAAAATGTGACATTTATACAAGTTTTATTTTATTAGTGCTAAAAAATTAACCAATAAAAAAAAAAGGGGGGGGGAAAATAGATCAAATAACTTTTATTTTTTGTTTTCTCAATTTCCTCGTGGCCTTGTAGAGAAAGAGCTAGAAGGGAATCCAGCTAAAATGAAGGAGTATGTGATGAGAAAGCTTGGAAAGGTACCAGAACGAGTAAGACATGTCATTGAAAAAACAGAAACAAATGCCTTTCTATCATATCCATTGAGATATAGGCATCCTTGGGAGGTTTTATTGGGCAACATCAGCAAAGGCAATGTGTGTGTGGCTGGTGACGCGCTCCATCCCATGACGCCAGACCTCGGCCAAGGCGGCTGCGCTGCGCTTGAAGACGGGGTCGTCTTGGCCCGGTGTCTCGGCGAGGCCTTGCTGAAAAGCAAAGGCCAAAAAGGTGAAGTCATAAGTGAAGAAAAGGAAGAGTACATGAACATTGAAATGGGGTTGAACAAGTATGCAAGTGAGAGGAGATGGAGGAGCTTTGACCTCATTGCAACGGCCTATGTTGTTGGTTTTATACAAGAGAGTGATGGGAAAGTCATAAGCTTTTTAAGGGACAAATTTTTTGCTCCCATTTTGGCTGGTTTGCTGCTGAAGAAGGCCGATTTCGACTCTGGGAAGCTGAGCATTCCTTAGAATATTCGACTTTATTTTGTACATACCATGCTTTTCAGAGATGTTTAAGTAGGAAAGAAATTAATCTTTTGGATTTTCTACTAGTTGATAAGGAAACCGGTTTTTACATAGTTGTTTATCAATTTACCACGTGTTGTTAAGATTCAAACAACAAAAAAAAAAAAAAAGAAGAAGAAACAAATGTTGTGAAGGGTAAAAGCTTATTCATCAGTTCACAAAACAGATAGACACACAAATAAGTAAACAGATGAGCCAAATCCGCAAAGTTGTCTTTTAATTTCTCTTATCGTGTTTTAAATTTGAGTTCAAGTATAGTTTTTCTCTAGAGAAATCTTTCTAAAATATATGTGTGTATCTATATATACATGATATATATATATATATATATATGAATTGAAGCAGAGGATGGGGTCAAATCCTAAAATTAACGGTTTGAACTGGATTCCGAACCGCCCTTTTTTTCTCCTGAACACTGGTCTAAATTAGAATTTCATATTAACTTTGACTCAAAAATGACATGTCGTTTTACCATCATGTTCCCAGAAAAAACGACACGTATTATCATGTTCTCCTAAAAACGACATGTCATTTTGTTGTCATGTTCCCTCACTCTCCTTTTTTCCGCTGAGAGCTAAACGACAGTCTATTTAATTTTCTCATCCTCCCGGTGCAAGAAAAGGAAGACAACATCTCCATCTCCTGTTAACTCTTTAAAACGAGACAATGACTGCTTGTCGTTAGCGCAAATGATAAATGTTGGCTTAAATTTTGGGAGAAACGACATTGATTTTTTATATGTCTTTTCAAGTTAAGCAGAAAAACGACATAGCATGCCACACACATGTTCTTAACTGAATAATTATTTACAATCCTTTTTTGTTACTGAGTAATTCAAATCTAGTTACTTATCAAAAATTCAAAATCTAGTTGCATCATATTTCAAAAATATTAAAATGACTGGACATGTGCTTCCACGGAGTGAAAAAAAAAAAAGAAAAAAAAAAGCGTGATGGAACCTTATTTATGTAAGGCTGACTTGCATTGGTTTAATTGTCATCTCTAAATTTATCATATAATTGAAACATACGGATCTTTAATTTTGACAATTTAAACTTAGAATTTAAAAATATTTTGCAAACCACCTCCAATTAACAATGTTATAAATCTTGTAATGAAAATTGACATGTAGACATTTATTAAAACATGAATTGTCATTTTTCTTTATTTGAATCCAAATTTATTGTGGTCCCTACTTCCTAAATATATTTAATTTTCAGATTAATTGATAAGAAGACTTTTTATGCTCTTCATCCATTATCCATGTGTAAGTGACATATTATTATTATTTTTTTTTAATTTAAGAGTGAAAAAATTCGAACTATGCATCTTTAATGATAGATCACTAAATTATACTTGCAATTACAAGATAAAGAAGTTTAACACCATGTTAATAAGGTGGTTTACACATTTTACACGCAAATATAAATTACCAAAACTAAAAATTTAGAGAGTAAAATATAACCATGATTCAAGTTCATGGATGGCTGTGGAGGGGATTTTTTTTTTTTTTTGGGAGTAAATCATATCCTGCTTTTTTTTTTATCTTACTTTTCAACATAATTTTATTTTACAAAAAGAGAGAGGAAAAAAAAAAAAAAAAAAAAGAATAGTAGCCATTTTTTTTTTTGAGCTTCAATCCTCCAAGAAAAACGACGCCGTTTCAAGTGCTTCCTTTGTTTTTTTTTTTTTCCTCCCAAGTGCGTCTCCGGTATGTGTCTAGTTTACATCTACTCGGTCACTGGCTCGGTTTATTTTCTCTCCCCTCAGTCTTTGCCTTTCTTCTTCCCTTCTCTCTCTCTCTCTCTCTCTTTCTCCTAAACTTGCTCTCTACGAAAGTCGCAGAAACCCTAACTCCTCCCATCTCTCTCTCTCAAGCCCGTTTCTGCCATTGTAGGTACTCTTCACTTTCTTGCGAGTTTGTTCTTCCTTCATTTGCCCCTTCAATTTTCACATCGATTTTTGCTGTCTTTTTGCAGATGACTCAAGACGTCGCCATGAAGGAGCCCCAAGCTCCTTCGAACTCCGTTTCCTCCTCTTCCCCTTCGACTTTGCACCGTAAGATAAATCCCTAATTTATCTTCGAAACGTTTTTGCAATTTTAGGTTTTCTTCTCCCAGATTCGTAGGATTTTGCTTGGGGATTTTGGTCTTCAATGGAGTTCTTGGAATTGTGGGTTTCAGATTTGAAGGAGATCGTCTCGCTCATCGAGACCGGTGCATACGCGAGAGAGGTGCGTAGGATTGTGCGAGCTGTTCGCCTAACAATGGCTTTGAGGAGAAAGCTCAAGTCTTCTGTGATATCTGCTTTCCTCAATTTCACGCTTTCTCCGGGATCCGAGGTTCACACACGGATCTCTTCTTTCCTTCCAAAGGTTTGATGTTCTATAACCCTTTTTGAGTCTGGGTTTTCTTGAAAAATTTTGTGCTTAATATGCTAATCTAGTGGTTTTTAGATTGGTTTCTTTTTCGTCATCATTGATTTAGGATAATTTTGTTCATTGCTAAGTTGTTTGGCGAAATCTACTTCGGTTTAAGGGCTGAACTTGTTCTTTTCTTTTCGATTGAGTTTTTCGATATATGAATTTTCGGGGTTGTTGATTTTAATCCCATTTTTGATCATCATAAGGTTGATAAATGGAAGGTGAAAAGTTAGAGAACGGAAATTTGAGAAAGTGCAGGGTGTTAGAGTATTCTAAGCATGGTTTAGAGTGGTATTAGCGTTGCCAAGTTTAATGGATGTGATTTCTTATCTGTTCATACGTTCGTCGGCGGGTACTCGTAGTGGGTAGACCTCTTTAAAATCTAAAGGCTCGCACTATTATTTTCGGGAGGATGAGAATAGGTAGAAATTCTGATATGGCTTTTTGAATCTATAGTATCCCATTTAGTTGCTGAGTTTTTGGTTACAGGATGATGAACATGAAATGGATGTTGATACTGCAACATCTGCAACTCAAGCTCCCGTAAAGCACTCGTTACCTGAGCTTGAAATCTATTCCTATTTGCTTGTGCTGATTTTTCTGATTGATCAGAAGAAATACAATGAGGTCCGCAATACAATCAAGTCTTTAGCCTTATTTGATATTTCTCACTTACATTTTTTTTTTTTTTAAAATTCTTGTTGTGCTTCGTGGTTTACAACACCTCTTTGCTGTCTATCAGGCGAAAGCTTGTGCCTCGGCAAGCATTGCTCGACTTAAGAACATTAACAGGAGAACCATTGATGTTCTAGCATCCAGGCTGTATTTCTATTACTCTCTAACCTATGAGCTCACTGGTGAACTTGCTGAAATTAGGGGGTGAGTCAAATTTAGTCATAATAAAGTTATACCTTTTTTTTTCTTCACAGCTTTGTATATCTATTTCTTTGGGCTGGGGGAGTATGTTAGATTAGGATAACATATTACTTGTGCATTTGATGACTAACTTCTTCCTTTATTTAATCTACAGAACCCTTCTTGCGCTGCACCGTATTGCAACACTTCGCCATGATGAGTTGGGACAGGTAAATCTTTAACTACGTAAGCAATTATGCCTAAATGAGTGAGTCCTTATCTTATGTATGATTTGTATCGTGATGCAGGAAACGCTTCTTAATCTTTTACTTCGAAACTACCTGCACTATAATCTATATGATCAGGCAGAGAAGTTGAGGTCCAAGGCACCCCGGTTTGAGGCTCACTCAAACCAACAGGTCAGTTTAGTTGATTATTTAGCTATATTATGTACCTTAAGGGGAAAAATGCATGTGAATATAGACTTGTATAATATTTCATGGAAGGCTGAGGTGTGTTCTCTTTTAATGCTGTGATCTCGTTCTTGTGTGAATTAATTGTTTTTCCAATGTTTCTGGAGCCTGAGGTGTGTTCTCTTTTAATGCTGTGATCTCGTTCTGGTTGAATAAATTGTTTATCAATATTTCCAGAGCCGTGATTTGGTTTTTTTCTAGAAGCGTTCCTACCATGTAAGATGCCATATTTAGACAGGCAATTTTTTCTTGCAGTTTTGCCGATACCTATTTTACCTAGGCAAGATTAGAACAATTCAGTTGGAGTATACTGATGCAAAAGAATCTCTCCTGCAAGCTGCTAGGAAAGCTCCCATTGCAGCCCTTGGTTTTCGAGTCCAATGCAATAAGTGGGCTATCATTGTCCGCTTATTGCTTGGAGAAATCCCTGAGAGGACTGTTTTTATGCAAAAGGGAATGGAGAAGGCTCTGAGGCCATATTTTGAACTAACAAATGTAAGTCTGTTTTTTCAAACCTGAGCTCTTAAATTTAGTTTCTCCTGTGGTAACATAGGTCAAGAATGCAGTTTCGTCACCTTCAAGTATAAAGCAAGACTCTTATACCGTTTACTTTCTTTTTCCTTTGCTTCACTTTATTGTGGCCTGGGATTGGATGCTGTCATGCCTGAATTATGACCTCCCGGGTATACCGGTATAGTGTTGAATTTTTGCTGCATTTTCAATTTTATTAAATTTGTGCATTTCAGGCTGTGCGAATTGGGGATTTGGAGCTTTTTAGAAGTGTTGCTGATAAGTTCTCGAACACTTTCAACTCAGACCGAACCCACAATTTGATTGTTAGGTTGCGCCATAATGTCATAAGAACCGGGCTACGTAACATTAGCATCTCTTATTCGCGAATCTCTCTGGCTGATGTTGCCAAAAAGCTGAGGTTGGATTCTCCAAACCCTGTAGCTGATGCAGAGAGTATTGTGTCAAAGGCGATCCGAGATGGTGCAATTGATGCTACACTGGATCACAAAAATGGATGGATGGTATCAAAGGAGACGGGAGATATCTACTCCACAAATGAGCCTCAAACTGCATTTGACACTAGGATTGCTTTTTGCCTCAACTTGCATAATGAGGCAGTGCGTGCGCTCCGGTTTCCACCAAATTCCCACAAGGAGAAAGAAAGTGCTGAGAAGAGGAGGGAGAGACAACAACAGGAGCAAGAGCTTGCCAAGCACATAGCGGAGGAGGACGACGATGATTTTTGATTTAGTAATCTGCAAAAGACTTTTGTGCGCGCCATGCACTTGCTGCTGTCAGCGAATTGTGCTTCCATCTTTCGGAACTCCCTGCAAGAATTGCCTAGTTTTCTTGATCTGATCAACTTCCAATCATCTGTTGGGCAAATTATCCCAATTACGAGACTCTTGCCTTTTTCATTTCCTGAATCACAATTTGTCAGAGAGTGCTTATTTATTTCCAAATGGTCTGCTTTAAATGGCCGAGGTACTCAATATTACAATTTCCTCCTGACGTGGAAGTTTTTTTCTCTGTTTTTCGTTCTAGTGATGTAATACATACTCTGCGGAGCGATCGGATTTGTTCCTTCAATTCCCTGCTAAAAGCAAGCAACTCTTGGCTCGCGACCCATATAGGCGGTCCAAGAAGATACTTATTGAATTGGCTTTTACTCTTGTTCTTCTTCATTTTTATGCCCTTCTTCACCATTTCTATTCCCCGCCCGTATGTATTTATTTTTGGCTTCACCCAAACATCTCTCAGCGTTACATCAATCTCTCCTTTAGGTGTTTGGGTTTTGAAGATTCCGCCATACGAACCGCAATGAAATCTTTCTTTGTTTTTAATTTTTTAGAAATTATCTTTAAATTTGACCACATTTCTCAATGAAAAGATAATGTTGACATTTTTAACTCTCCGGGTTAGAACCAAAAGTACACCTTCCTATTTTATTTAGAATGAAAAGTAAATAAACAAACATAGTCGAAGGTTAAAAAATAAAGTTGCAGAAGTGCCTTTTTCATTTTTGTTCTTTTTTCTTTACTTGATACAATCTCTATAATGATGTTTCTTGGGTAGAAAATAGATTTTCCCAATTCTTAAAACAGACCAAACAAAGAAGAAAATCAAACATCCAGTCAGTCGTCCGCCAAGTTCAAAGGGAAGGCCAGGCCTGACAAAAATCAATTCCACCGTAGCTCCATTCAGCTGGCGGAACTCAAACCAAATGACTTGACAATGGTGCTCACTGTTTCTGCAAAAGTCTTGGAGGTTATCTTCTTACCCGGCACATGAAATGGGTTCGAAACCGCATCTACATAAGCAGCATGGAATCTCCTGAAAAACTATCTCAAGAGAGAAGAGGGTGATTAAAAAGTAAGAACAAGTCAGATTTCACATTCCAAAGTTCATATGCAACATAAAACATATTATTACAACAAGAGACACCAGCAGCAAAAATGATCAAAGACATTCAGATTTTACGGAACAAAAGATAACTTCACATTGATGAAATTAGTGAAGATAATTTCTTTTCCACCCATAAGGGAAAAAAAGATGACTTCACAGTTTGAAGCTCGTTTTATCAGGATGTGGTCAATCTTTCAAGGCCTGGGCTTTTAGTGTACTACTTTAGTTCGGGAATTCGGCCCCAAAGAACCACTAGAAAAACAAATTGGAGTCGAGATAAAGGGACACCATGTTGGAGCGGTAGTCCTAATACCAGTCTTACGTCGTCACCTCCACCGTTTGCCCCTTTACTTGGGGTGGCACCGGTTCACCAGGAGCAAGGACGCTACTCCAGTCCCAAGTGTATAACGATTGCCCCATATAGGACCCCAACAATCTATCGTATCAGTGAAAGCGATGCAGCTTCGGTAGACCACCACTTGATACTAAAATTGGCAACCCTAACACCTCCAAGGAACAACCCGAACAATCCCCATGGCAGGTCTAGAGTTTCGTACCTTACGCTTCGCTCCACTATAAATAGAACCTCAAACCGCCTATGCACACACATTGCATGCCACTACCACACTCTCTAAATATTCTATTGATTTGAGCATTGGAGTGCCCTTCATAGGTGGAGAACTGCCGGACCCCAAAGCGGAGCAAGGTGGCAAACGGTGGAGGCAACAAGATACAACCAGTGTTCGGACTACCACTCCAACACACCTTACTGATGACTGAACATTCAAGACATGTATTAGCTTGTGAAAATCTTAATCCTCTATTCCCTAGTAATAGAAAATTATAGACTATGAGTTATATAGAGTTTGGATAAATGATAAAGGCACTTAACCTGACAATGATCATGTTCATGTGAAAGACGTCGAGTAACTTTGTACTAATCACATTACTTGGTCAAAAATAAGTATTCCCAGAAAAAGGAATTGGATAATAATTATAAACTAAAACTAACTCAAATTGCTCTATCATGACCATTTGAGTTGATTTTTAGTGATCCTGTGTGCACATGAACAAGAAAAAGTCATGACCACTGTCTGATTGGCATTTTTCTCACTACAGAAGCAGGGCTTTAAAGCCACTTTGCCCTGGTGAGAGTATGATCTTTGGAACCACGCATATATACAATCTAAAGTGGAACTCACATTTCTAACATCCGCATCTTTGACATCTAAATCTGTTGTCACCAAGATGAACTTCACGTTTGTATTGGTTAAGTAACCGTACCTGGAAATACAATTTGCATGAGAGTGAGACGACCATGGAATATTTGCAAATAAGCAGGTTTGAAATTTAAAAATTAAAAAAAAAAAAAAAAAAGTACTCACACTTTGAAATTTTCAGTTGGATAAAGCAGACCCAAAAATGTCTCGTTCAATGTTGGTTCAGGCTTTTTGGGATTGTTCACTGCATCCATATGCAGTTCCATCACAAATCACACAACAAACCATATAGGCAACGTCTTAAGTCCTTCGTGAAGGATCAGTCCTTTACGTAAGTTTTACAAGTAGCGGGTGTAAATGATATTTATTCAATGAAACAATAACTTTCTTAACGGAGTAACAACACAGAATTTATCCATAGCAAACCAATGTTACACCTTTAAGTAAAATAAATATCATGTTAAACCCCTAATTCGACGTGTTACAGACAAACTCTATACAGTAGCTGCATCTACAAAATCCCATTCATAAAGCACGCATTCTAAAACCACGTACACAAATTGTATGATAAATAATAAATGGGGTGCTTAAAATCAAATTCATAAGAGCATTTCCATTTTCTCACATAAGAAAAATCGTAATTTTGATCAAATTAGCAATACCCAGATCGCAAAAACGCATTTAATAATCATAACAGCAACCAAAACCCAGATCCAAAAAAGAAAAAAGAAAATCATAATTTGAAAAATATAGGGAGAGTACCTCGCTCATCAACAACGTCGAGGGAACAGTGGACGATGTGGTGGAGCTTCAGGGCGTCATCGGCATCCGTGAAGCTCTGTATGTAGAGTGGATTGTTCTGCTCAAATCCAAATTTTTTTGACCAATTCGTTAATACTGATTCAATTTCTCAGGCTCACTTTTTTTCATTGCTTTTCTAGAACGGATTCGAACGCTAAAAATGCGAGCGCACCTGGTGGCCGACGACGGCGACGCAGACGATCATCTTCTCCGGCTTCGATCGCCTTCCCCTTTGTGTGTTGATCCACTGCTGAGCTGAGCCGCGATTTGATGGGGTGAGATCCTCCGAGGACTGGAGAGGGGGAGTTTTACACTGCGGACAGTTTTATTTTTATTGCCCATCTGGAGCGTCCAAATCTTCATCGTGGTCTGGTGGAGGACCAACCTTTTCTTTTTTTCTTTTTTTTTTTTCCCTCCAACTGTCAGTCCCCAAAAAAAATGATGATTTGTTATTTTTTTTATATTTGATTAAGTAATGATTGTCTTAAAAATTAATATTATGATTAATCAATAATCAATTAATTATAATTAATTATTGATTTATTAAATTAATAATATTATGTTGATTGATTATTTATTTGATTGACTATTTTTAGAAAAATAATCTTTTAACTAATTTTTAAAAATTTCGTATCTTAAAAAACTTTAAAAGAGCTACTTACCTCCAAATCCCAAGAAAAAAAAGTGTGAATAAGGCTCTTGTAATAAATAATCAAAATATAAAACCTAGTTTCAAAATATTTGAAATAAAATAAATAACAGTAAAAAATGAATTTGCTAGACAAATAATATAGGGAAAAATAAGAAAATAGTAGTTTTAAAAAAAATTTAAGTGAATAATATATTTTTAAAATATTTGAAGTAAATAACATATGTATCAAGTAAATAATTTATTTGAGTAAGAGGAAATAGTAGTTTAAAAAAAATTTGAAGTGAATTCTATATTTTTAAAATATTTAAAATAAATAACAGATTTATCAAGTAAATAATTTATTTGAGTCAGATTTAATTTATAGTTTAAATGATTTGATTATATTTTGTAAATATGTCATTACCTCGAAAATTTTTCATTTTACCTCTTAAAAAATTTATTTTAAATATTTTAAAATCTTACAATAATAATTTTTAAATATTTTAAATATTATTATTTAAATTTTTAAATATTTTAATAATTTTTATGAAAATATTATTTCTTATAATTTTAAAATAAGCTATTTACAGAAAGTAAATTTAATATTTATCTAGTAAATTTGATATTACTATTGCTTAAATATTTAGAATCTTACTATTTGTTTTCTTTATACGAATAAAAATACTATTTATTATAATTTCTGATATATATTTCTTTTCTTCTTTTGTTACTAATTATAAACATTAGTTTAATAATTTTTTGTGTTACAAGTTATACTCATTCGCGATTGCACGCATAAAAAAGAAAATCATACTAGTTTAAATAGAAGTAACATAATTTTTTGCCACACTAAAAACATAACAAAATTAGTGCGGTAATTTCCCCTTTTTTCTTTCTTTTTTTTTTTTTTTTACCCCACAAACAAACAGGGAAAAAAAATAATGTACTTTCTTGGCTTCTTACTCTCTTTCCTTTTTTTTTTTTTTTTTTTCATTTGTTGTTAACGATATTTTTTATATAAAAGTAACTGTGAAGTCTGTGACTTTTTTTTTTTTTTTTTTTTTGTCGCTAAGAACTGTGAAGTCTGTGATTACATAATAGTCAATAAACATTTGATTAATTTCTAAATTTTAATGGTAGTTTGAAGGAATGCCCAACTTTTAAATGCCTCCTTATGATTAGAAATTTGGAATTATTCCTTTTGCCCTTTCAAAAAAAAAAAAAAGAATTATTCCTTTTGCTTTTAGTGTGTGTTTGGTTCGGAAGTTCGGACTGAAAAGTTCAGGTTCAAACTCAACCTTTTACGTTTGGCTTCACAGTTCATCTTGAACTTGATGTTGAACCGTTATACAGTGAATGAAAATGAGTTTACTGTTCATCTTCAACTCAGGTGGGACGGGAGGGAGGGAGGGAGGGAGCCAGAGAGAGAGAGAGCATGAGGTAGAGAGAGAGAGAAGCTGAAAAAAAAACCCACAACTCAGGTGGACTTTGTTCACCTATTTGCCGGCATGGTGGCTGGTGGGGGGCCGGTGGGATGGGAGGGAGGGAGGGAGCCAGAGAGAGAGAGAGAGCTAGAGAGAGAGAGCATGAGGTGGAGAGAGAAAGAAGCTGAAAAAAAAAGTTGAATGGCCCCTTTTTTTTTTTTAGATATTTTTATTTTAGATTATTTTAATTTTTCTAATTTTCAATGCACAATCTATAATGGAATGTTAATTTTGAGTTAAATTTTATAAATCAATTTTTTTACATCAAAACATGGCCCTAACGTGGGAACGTCGACATTAATGCCGATTACGTATTGGACGACGGGGTAGATGGTATTGGGTCAGAGATCAATTATCGCCGTGGTATAAAACCACTTGAAAGCCCGAAAGCTTGTATTTTGGGCTACATTAGGACTGTAAGTATTAATTTGTAGTTTTTAATAATGTAAACACAATTTGGTGTTATTAATTAAGCGTATTTTAATTATTAAATTTTCCGTCGCTGGCACCTATAATAGAATGTTAAATTGAGTTGAGTTCGAGTTGAGTTGAAATTTTCAAGTTAGATTAGTTGTAATTTTTGAAAAAGTTTATCCGTTTGTTAGTTTGAGTCGAAATATTTTAGTTGTAATAGTATATTTTTTTGAATTTTTAGAAAACCCAAAAAACTTTTTGGGATAAAGACAAACTTTTTAGGAAAATGACAAAAAAAAGTAAAGTATGAGTTGGAATGAGATGATGAAGCAAACAAGCCAGGTTGTTTTCTTACACATTTTCACATAAAGGAAAAAATTGAGGCGGAAAAGTGAAGTTTAGTTGGAGTTCAGATAAGTTACCAAAAAAAAAAAAAAAAGGAAAAAATGTTTCTCTATTTCTTCACATCCAAACAGGGCCCTTGTTTTTTTTAAACTTCTCAACTCAAACTTTTTTACTAAACACCCAACTCAAACTAAACTTTTTTTAAAAATATTTTACCAAATACTTTTCTTCTCATCCCAACTCAACTTAACTCAAACTCAACTTAAATATTTTAACTCCAACTGACGAACCAAACGGACCCTTAGTTTCTAAAAATTTATCTAATATCCCAATTTGCTCTTTGTTTACCGTCAATTAATAAGAGCTATCATTTTTCTTCTAGTAGCTGTAAAAAATTGGATAAAAATACTTCTTTTGGTTTAGGTCAACCAGTGTAAATTCAACTAATTAGATTTTTCTTTTATGATTCGATGACTAGATTTTTGGTCATGTAAACTTAGTGGGTTTCCTACGTAATAACGTGTAAGTCTCAAAGTCAAATGTAATCTGATTACCTTTACTTAACAAAATAGATTTTTATCCCCAAATGACTGGCTAATTAGAATTTTGTTATTTGTTATTATTATAATATATAGGTCTCAAAATTTATGTTGGGAATTGCTTACTGAGTGGAAAAGCGTGGATTTAGACAAAAATTTCTAAATCTCCTATCTAAATTCGAAATATGAAAATGTTTTTATTTTGAATTTTAACAATAGAGTTACGAGACCCATATCATACTTTAAAAGAAGAGCATGAATATCAAAATCAATATCACTAATTATGAGTAGTTAAAAGAATTGACGATGATGCACAATGTTGCTAAAAAAAAAAAAAAAAAGTATGACCGTATAACATATTATTTAATTCGAGTTCATTTAGTTTTTCTGAAAGTGAGATGAAAATTTTTTTTAAAAAATGTTATTACAATTTTACAGTATCCTTGACGAATTCATCAAAATTTGGTTTATTGACCATAAAATAAAGAGAGTGAGTTTGGTCCAAGCTAATATAAATTAGCATTTTCCTACTTGTGAATGTTGTTGACCCAATGCAATCTCTTTTATTTAAAGAAGGAAAAAACAAAAAACACAAGGGATGTAACATTAATGCAGTCGAATTTTTTATATATATATATATATATATATATATTTTCCCTTTTTGCTGATAAATAGTCCAAGAAATTCCACATTCCCATTCAATAAAAGCCATTGTAGCTCTTAAGCTTCCAAGTTTTTTATTTTTTTATTTTTTGCCCCCTTGATTTTCAATGAGATCCAGAGGAATACCTTCTAGCCAGGATTTGGAGATATCAATAAAAATTTTGTAGCACTAGGATTTTTTGGATGGCTAATCCAATATCCCAAAAAAAAAAAATTAATAATAATAATCAAAATATTCCTTAAACTGTCACGTTTACGCAATAATATTTAGAAATTTTCACATTTCATTTTCTTCACAACCAATGACATAGTACAATTAATTCCGTGATGAAGAATTTGAAATGTCACGCCCTTGATATGTATTTGTTTGTTTATTTTTTTCTTCAAGAAGTAATTGATGGGAAATTTGTTACTTTCCCTCAACATTTCTCCATTCGGATCAAATTAAAACAAACAAAAGAAAGGAACTTCCCTTCGTATACTTGCTTGACAGAAAAGGCTACCTTGTTCCTTCCTTAAAAAACTCCTTAACACACTCCCCCGTTATCCAAGAAAGCACAACCTATTCCTTTGCTTCAACTATAAATCTTTATTCCTTTTTTTTTTTTTTTTTTTTGAAGAATAACTAAAAACCAATATTAAATTAGCGAAAAAAACAAATGACTAGAGGTAGTTACACTTACATGTATTACTCATCAGTAATTTTACAACAGATTCCATTATAAAGTTTAGAATTCGAATCTTTCACCTAATATTTAAAAAAAAAAATAAGAAAAAAAATATGAACTAGGTCACTAGAGCAAATTAAATTAAATTTTGGCCAAAAAAAAGAGAAGCAAATTACACTTACGTTTCTAAGTTTTTCATTTTAATTTTTTTTTCTGAAAAATCAATAAATATTATAATTAATTTTTAAAAATTTAATAAATTTCAATCTTAAAATTTCATTTCATACCGGTGAGTATCCTAGGCCCATCCCATTTGTTTATGTAGACCGCCTAAACCAATAGGAAAAAGTTGACTCGTGGTGCGGTCCGTACATCTAACGGTGGGTGAAGCATCACGAATCACCACCACACATTGCCCGGTGTCCGGTTCAGCACTCCGCTCTATGTCCGTCCGATTAGCCTGTGGGCCCACATCGACGGAGGTAAAATTACTAATTTACCCCAACACCGCTTGATTCTTCCACTTTCATCCCTATCTCTCTCTCTCTCTCTCTCTCTATTTGCATAATATAATCTCCACGAGCTAGACAAATACTCGAAGCAGAGAGCGTCGCCTGCGAAAACATTTTTTCTTTTCTTTTCTTTTTTTTTTTCAAAAATTACAAACCTTCCATTTCTTCTTCTTCATATTCTTCTTCGTGTTCTTCTCAATCTCATCCCAGTTTCTTTGTCTTCTCTAAATCTCAGATTCCGATTAGGTAATTCTCCTTCTCAATCTCTCCTGAAAATCCTGCAATTTCGTCTCTCTCTATGCTCCGATTTCAAACTTTTCCTTCTTCTTCGGATTTTTTTGGCTTCTTTTTTCCATCCTTAACAAATTATTTATGGTTTTTTTTCCTGTATTTTAATCTCCGTTATTGTCATCTCTGATGTTGCCCATTCGTTTTCAAAAGATTTGATCCTATCAGGTGTCGAGCCACTACTCCGGATAGGAGCTGGTTTTTTCTTTTTCTTTGGTTTCAAGTTCATATATTTTTCTTCGCTTTTTTAATATGTTCTTATTAGATTATTATTTATACATAGTATATATATGTGTGTGTATGAGTGTGTGTGTGTATATATACTGTGTCTTTGACATTAAAAATTTGTTTTTGAATCTACTTGAATGTAGTATTTCCTATTTTCGATTCACCTCAATAGAGGAGCCTGTAAATTGTTTCGTTTGTTTATGGTGAGAAGAATTTTCTCTTAGCATAGTTTGATTCCCATTTGAGCAAGAAAGAATGAAGATATCTGGGGGTTTTTTTTTTTTTTTTTAATTTCTTATATTTATTAAATACTCAATAACTAGTTAAACTTTCCCTTATTTAACTGACTAAGTTTGCATTTTGTTGTTGTTGTTGTTTTTTTTTTTTTTTTTAATTGATTGTCAAATGGGGGGTTGGCAGTTGAAAATGGGTTCCTGTAATTCTGGGTGATAGATGATAAGTGCATTGCAGAAATTTGGTAAATTTTTGTGGTAAGGTTTAATTTCAATTCAAAATTTAAATCCATGTGGTAATACGTATTACCATGTGTTGACAATAAGCAGCTGAACAAAGAGGAAAAGGAAGAAGTTCAAAGAAATTAGGATGCGAAAACGATATCGACATGTTAGTTGTTGGTGTTGGATTCTCTTAGGAAGTGACAAATGATAAAAATTTGAAAGCGGAGTGTTGTTGTCTTCGATCTCCTTAGCTTGCTTGGAACTTGAACTCAAGTTCTTACCTTTGCATACAAGAAATCTTTTGATAGATTCTGATTTTGGAATGACGCTAAGATAACAAATTTCTAACTTTATTGTTTTTGTTTTCAGATTTTTGGGGATGGTAACCACGCAGAATGATGCTGTTCATAAAGTTAATGAACCTGTCACAAGTGCAGAGGATTTTAGTTCTTTGGATCGGAATGATTCTTCAGCCAATCCAGATACTAGTAATGAAGGCAATGTAGTAAAAATAACGAGTGAGGTTGTCACTAACACGAATGTTACAGCTACCACATATATGTATAGACAAGATGTTGTGAAAAGAGAGACCGGTGTAATTGGAATTGTGACTGAAGTTGCTGGTGATTCGGATTCGGATTCTGATAGTAGCATCACTGATGATGAGGATGACGAAGATGAAGATAACAGAGACGAAGAGAATGATGACGATAATGAGGAGGATGGAAAAAATGATGGAGAAGTGGGTGATGAAAGTTCTAATTTCAACGGGAGTGGTGATCTGAATAGAAATGGGGCTAATAGTAAGATTGGCCTTCTTTCTGCTGAGCAAGCTCGAGTACTTTGGATGGATCAAACTGAGTCAACTCATAACATCACGGATCTAACCGTTATTGATCGAGGGTTCTTACATGGAGACTTTGTTGCTGCTGCTTCGGACCCAACTGGACAGGTGGGTGTGGTGGTGGATGTCAATATCTCTGTTGATTTGTTAGCTTCTGATGAATCTATCATCAAAGATGTCTCTACCAAAGAACTAAAACGTGTAAGAGATTTCACAGTGGGTGATTATGTTGTCCTTGGTCCCTGGCTGGGAAGAATCGATGATGTTTTAGATAATGTTACTGTGCAATTTGATGATGGTTCTGTATGTAAAGTTTTGAGAGCTGAGCCACTGCGTCTCAAACCACTCTCCAAGAATATTCTTGAAGATGGACATTTTCCTTACTACCCTGGTCAGCGTGTGAGAGCAAGCTCATCGTCAGTTTTCAAGAATTCTAGGTGGCTATCTGGCTTGTGGAAAGCTAATCGGTTGGAAGGAACTGTTACAAAGGTCACAGTTGGATCAGTTTTTATTTATTGGATAGCATCTGCCGGCTATGGACCAGATTCTTCTACCACTCCTGCGGAAGAGCAAAGTCCCAAGAACTTGAAGCTGTTGTCTTGTTTTGCACATGCAAATTGGCAATTAGGCGACTGGTGTCTTTTCTTGCCAAAAACATCATTATCCTCCGTTCCCTTGGACAAGGGATTTTTAAAATTAGAACTTCATGATTCTGCCAACAGTGAATTGGATTCAACTCAAGTGGGTAGTGGTTGTGATTCAGAAGGCAGTGCTCTTGAAGAATCAAATGGGAATAGTGAAACCATGGATCTTGATATGGCGACTGCATTGGATGGAGACAACCAAAATAATGGCTGTAATGCTTCAAATGAATCTAGTGGTAGTTCATTGTCAGTCTCAAAGGATCCTGTTCATGAAACCTGGCCTCTTCATCGCAAAAAGATCCGTAAAGTTGTGGTCAGGAGAGATAAGAAGATCCGAAAGAAGGAAGAAAGTTTTGAAAAAGCCGTATTGATTATCAATACCAGGACAAAAGTTGATGTAGCATGGCAGGATGGTACAATAGAATGTGGATTGAGTTCAACAAGTTTGATTCCGATTGATAATCCTGGTGATCATGAATTTGTTGCCGAACAGTATGTGATCGAGAAGGCCTCTGATGACATTGAAGATGCTTGTGAAGCTAGGCGAGTTGGGGTTGTGAAAAGTGTTAATGCTAAAGAGAAGACAGCTTGTGTAAGGTGGTTAAAGCCCGTTTCCAGACCTGAAGATCCTAGAGAGTTTGACAAAGAGGAAGTTGTGAGCGTATACGAGCTTGAGGGGCATCCAGACTTTGATTATTGTTACGGCGATGTTGTTGTTAGATTGTCTTCAGTGTCAATTTCTCCTCAATCAGCTCCTGACAGGGACGTTAATGAGGAACCAGAGCAGCAGAATGGGCTAAGTGAGGACCAAGAAAATCTGAAAACGTCCTCGGGTTGTAAGAAAGTTGTAGACACGTCTACGGAGAATGCTTCTGCAGATTTCTCGGATCTATCTTGGGTTGGGAACATAACCGGTCTCAAGGACGGAGACATTGAAGTTACATGGGCTGATGGGATGGTTTCCACGGTATCGTCATTCTCTAATTTCTAGCATCCTTTTTGCGTTTTCTTTCCCTGTGCTTTATCAATCTTTAATCATCCTTTTAGAGGGCAGTCCTTGTTGAGGTATTGGTAGTCCTGGACTTATTGACCCAATAACATAAGTGGCAACATACTTTTACCTCTATTCTGCTTAGTGTCAGTTAACAATAAAGCCAGAACGTCTTTTTTGTTGATAAAATTACATAGATTTGGCATATATAGAACTACTTTAAATGGCCAAAATTTTTGTAAAAATGAAGGGTATAAACCAGGATATCAAGACTTGATGACGGGAAAAGACTAGTAACTCATGACTTGATGAAGGGAAAGGACTAATAGTAACTCATGGGATGTTTCTTTTGGCTAAGGTCATGTAGTTATGATTTGAATTCACTCTTTGGTTGCTCTGACAACAGTGGGTTCATTGAACTTTGAAACCTTGTAGAACAATTGCCTTTGAGATAATAGTCTTGAGATTTTCAACTTCCTCATGTCTTTGTTCAATTTTCTGAAGCTGGACTTGCAGCATTCTGGATTCTGATTACAGATAGTATGGTTTAGTATTATGTTCCAGTAGTGGTAATCTTATAATTTATTTCTTTTATTTATTACTAGGTTGGACCTCAAGCAATATATGTAGTTGGTCGAGATGATGACGATGATTCAATTGCTGCTGGGAGTGAGGTTAGTGATGCTGCTAGCTGGGAAACAGTCGAGGATGATGAGACGGATGCCCTTGACAATACTAATGAGGTTTGTTTCTGTTTAAGTAGTGTAACCATTATCGCAAATTTTGAAATCAGTCCCTTGACAAGACAATTGACAAGTCAAGTTTTTTAAATAGTGTAACCATTATCGCAAGTTTTGAAATCAGTCCCTTGACAAGACAATTGAATCTTTTTTCCGCTTCTTCTGGTTGATGGATTGAATGGTCATATCTATTAATATTGAAAACTAAAACTCTGTCTTATCCTAGATAGCAGGTCATCGAATGGCCAGTTCTTTCCCCGGATGCATGCCTTGAACACACGATTGACATTCCATTGAAAATTTATTATTTCTGCATTTAGTACCTTAGATATAGATGTACCTGATGAATTATGGCATATTTCTTGTTTAATGAAATGAATGACAACTGTCATTGATGTTCAGGAAGTCGAGCTGCAAAATGCCGTGTCAGACATGTTTCCTGACGCAGAAGAGAGCAGAGACAATAATTCAGGCAGGAATCCAGCCCTGGCAGTTCCCTTGGCTGCACTTAGGTTTGTGACCAGACTGGCCACTGGAATATTCTCACGAGGGCAAAAAATTTCGGATCCAATTGGTTTTGATTCGAAAGGTGAAGGTGAAGTTCCAGTTCAGCACGAAGATGCTGAGGCTTCTGAGGGAAAAGATTCTAGCTATGATTCCAGTTGTCAGAAATCTATTGTTATTGAAAGCTGTGGTCCTGAAGCTCAATGTGGAAAAGAGGATGAACATGCTGTCTCCGGTACCTCAGAAACGTTGGACGCTGCAGAAAATTTGTCTAATTTGAGAACTGAAGAGCCAGACAATTCTGATGGTAAAGAAGTTGAGAGTTATGGTTTCAAACGCTTTGATATAGCTAAAGAACCTTCCGACCATTATTTTCTTGGTGCAAATGGGCAGGTAATTCCTTTTCATTGAAATACTAGTAGTGGTGTGAGTGAACTTGGAGCAGTAACTGAGAGAGAAAGATAGAGGATGGTATTTGTTTTTTAAAGTTTAACTGGCAAAAGACTGTTGAGGAAATCCTGTTTGAACAATAAACGCCTTTTAAAAGGTTGTCAAGGATTTTATTTTCCCTGTGAAATTGTCAAATGTATTGCTTAGAAGTTTAATTGTCAGTATTTCTGTCTCTCTTTACTCGTCAAGGCATTTCTATTCCACCCATTTCTTAGGACAAGAATTTGCCAGTTGGTAATGCTGTTATTACCTTATTACTGAAAATAGCAAAGAACTGCATTCAAATTCATGGACTTTTTCATGCTCTTATTTGCAGACCAACGGAAGAAAGTGGTTTAAGAAGGTTCAGCAAGATTGGAGCATCCTTCAAAATAACCTTCCTGGTAAGCACTTTGTCAACTTATTGAAGGATGTGCATGTTCCTAGACTTGTGCGGTCATGATGCATTTTCTGAAAAATCCTGATCTAATGTAAAAATATAATTTTTAACAGACGGGATCTCCGTGCGAGTTTATGAAGATAGAATGGATCTCTTAAGGGCTGTCATAGTGGGGGCATATGGGACACCTTACCAAGATGGTCTCTTTTTCTTTGATTTTCACCTTCCGCCAGAGTACCCTGATGTTCCACCAGTAAGAAATGCCCATTCTGGTTTTCTCAACTCTCTCCTATTTTTAAGCTCTCTCTCTACTTGCTTTAACTCATCTATGGAAAAAAGAAAAAGAAAAAGAAAAAGAAAAAGAAGTAAAAAAAAAAAAAAAAAAATACTCTAGCTATGTTTTCTGACTTGGTTTGTTATGCTGCAGTCAGCCTACTATCACTCTGGTGGGTGGCGGATAAATCCGAATCTATACGAGGAGGGAAAAGTGTGTCTTAGCCTTTTAAACACTTGGACCGGAAAAGGAAACGAAGTCTGGGATCCAAAGTCATCAAGCATACTTCAAGTTCTAGTTTCACTCCAGGGATTGGTGCTAAATTCTAAGCCGTACTTCAACGAAGCTGGGTATGATAAGCAGGTTGGGACAGCTGAAGGGGAGAAAAATTCATTATCATACAACGAAAATACTTTCTTGTTGAACTGCAAGACAATGATGTATCGCATGCGGAAATCCCCCAAGGTGATCTATCAAATCCCATTTTTCTGCTCACATTTGCACACATGCTCACACGAATACCAAATTCATTATGCTTGTTTCTGAATATTCAACCGGGCATAAAACATTAAAATCTCACTCTTTAAGACTGATCTGCTAAGCACTTGATGCTTTTCTCTTGCATGGTAACAATAAACTGAATCTAGTGGATTTTGCAAGAACCGGTTTTAGCAATTTGTTTCCGTGTTGGTGGCATGTGTAGGACTTTGAAGATCTAGTCAAGGAACACTTTAGGAGGCGGGGTCACTACATTCTCAAGGCTTGTGATGCATATATGCAAGGCTACTTGATAGGCTCTCTGGCAAAAGATGCCTCTCTGAGTGATAGAAGTGAAGAAAATTCGACGTCGGTTGGTTTCAAGTTGATGTTGGCCAAGCTTGTGCCTAAGCTTTTCTCGGCTCTATGCGAGGTTGGAGCTGAATGTTGTGAATTTAAGCATCTGCAGGACTCGTATTAATTTGCTAACGTCTTTTTCCTTCAAGCCAACAAGGTCACCTTCAAAGCTGGATCTCGAGTTTATAGAGGAGGAAAAAAATGGTCGTTTCTCGAGATACTCGTCAATGTAAAGCTTATTGGTATTCTATGAATTCTTTTAGTTCATTCAATTTGTGATATAAAGAACAAGAAAGGACTGTTGTGTTTTTCCTGAAACCCTTGTCCATTTTAAGAAGTCGGGTTTCTTGAAGCAAAATTTGTGGGTCTACCATGTTCTCAAACTTTCAGCTAATGCGACAGATTGGGGATGTGTAGATCTTTGTTTTTGTTTTTATAGATTTTTTTTTCCTTTTAACTTTTTGACTGCATAACTTAGTGTATTCAATATTCTTGTCCACCTTTTTTTTTTTTTTTTGGTTGTTGTTGTGGAATTACTTGGATGACTGGATGATGAAACAATCCCAATTTTGCTCCTGCTGTTCTTGTTTTTTGTTGTAGGATGTTTTGAAAGTTGACATTTTTTCCATTTTATTTAGGCTTGACTTTGCCAATTTCTTTTTTCACTTCCCGTGGTATGTTCATGCATCATGTGCGAAGGAACTCAGAAAAATAGCCCCGTCATTTTATGAGGATTGGTGCCTCCTCACAAAAGGGGTTGTAGTGACCAAACTCAGATGACTTTTTACCAAAAACATAGGTCTTTACAAGGCTGTAAGACTGTACAGGGACTGATATTTGTCCAATGCCGGAAGGTCAAGGAAGTTGGTGACAGTCACTGACCTCTCAGGCGACATGAAAATAACAAATGTGAATTAAGTAAGCGAAAAGAAAACGACACTGGAACACTACAAACTCCAGGGAGAAAAAAAAATGCTACAATATGTATGCACGAAGGCAAATAAGAAAACGACAACAAAAGAAACGTACGGAAAACGAAAAAACTGCAAAACTGTTGAAAAACCACAACAAAATAAAAACGACAACGAGCTAAGCAACTACAGTTCACAAATAATTGAAAATGACACCAGAAGAACCAAACAAAAACTAACAGGGAAACGACAGCGAAGGTTCAAAAGGACAAAAAAAAAAAAAAAAAAGGTCATAACTCATAAACGACGGAGTACAAAATAAGAAAAATAATGGGAGAAAACGATAGTAAGAATAAACATGTTTAAGAGAAATATCATATCGTTTGTTAGGGGGAAGTATATGTCGTTTGTCGTTTATCTGATGGCAAACGACGGGGGAAATATTGTCTTCCAAATATTAGCTACTTTCTATTGAAACTACAAATGGCGCATAAAAAGTTTACTCTTGTTGTTTTTATAACACCTTAAAAAATGACGTTTTCTAAAAAAAAACATTGTAGTAAAACATATTTACATGTTTAGAACCCGCAACATCAAGAAAACGATTATCTGTGGAGACTGCCTGTCGTTTTTTTTTTTTTTTTAAAGAAAACTACAATCATGTGATTGAGGTCACCGTCGTTGTTGTGGTCATTATTATTTTGAGTTCTAGGATCTTCTATAGATGTCATTTTGTTGAATATCATTTTTCACAACGTCGGTATTGTGATAAAACATCATGTCGTTAAACTAAAAATAAACGACACGGAAGAACTGTCGTTTCCTATATTTTACATCGTTTCTAATAATAACAAACGACATCAAGTGAACTACTGCATCGTTTCTAATAATAACAAACTCAAAACGATGTAAGTTATTTATACTAAATAGCACTTTTAGGACATTACTCTTTAAAAAATAGCACTTTTGGAAAATAAAATAAAATAAATAAAATTTTAAAATATCTAAGATAAAAAATAAATTTATTTTTAATTGTAAAATATTTACGTAATAAATTTATTGGGAAATACTGTGGTAAGCCCCTTTAAGGGGCACTACTAGTAGTTATCCATCCAAAGCTATTATTGAGTTGCTTTTAAAATGTACGGCTGTAATTTTGTGTAAATTTGAGATTGGTTATACAAAATCTCCTCTCTTTTCCCTTAGGATAAAAATAAAAAAAAAAACCTCCTCCATCTCCTCTCTATTTCTTTCATGCCGCTCGCCATCCCAGTGAACGCCTGTTTCCACCAGAGCTATGGTTTTGATTCGAGCGCTATGGTTTCAACTCACCAAAATCCATTTATGGGTTTCGATTATGAGTTCGATCTTCTTCACGACGGCCACTTTCATCGATAAGGTGATCAGCATTTGGCGGAGGTCAAGCTCAGATCTCGGCTTTTGCCGGTAGAGCTCCATATACTTTAACGTGGGGGGAGGGGGTTCCACCAGAAGGTTTGGGGTTTTATTTTATTATTAATATTTTTTATTTAAATTTTTAATTTCTTGGTCATAGTACTATGAGCTAAGGTGCATCATAATCATCATACACAAACAATATCTCAGCTATTGAAATAAATCAAACGGTCTATAAAATGAGCTTTATAAGTTTAAAATGAACTCTACCATAACCTTTCCCAAATTTATTATTCATTATCATTTGTTATAAATATTTTTAGAAATTATTGTCTATTGAAAACTATTATTTAAATTACCTTAAAAAAAAAAAACTGTTATTTTAAAGACAGTGTTTATGGTGGAGTCTCTTTAAGAAGCACTACCATAGAGTTCAATAGAGTTTAATTTTAGAGTCATTTAGATCAAAACGTATGGATAAGATTGCGTAGTTACACAAAATGCCATATACACATGGCCATACGTAACAAAATTGATTCATTTGTTTTATGTCGAGTAAAAAAAAATGAAATTAAAAAAAGAACGAGCCTAGACAGCTCCCCCCCTCCCCCCAGGTCACCATCTCCAATGAGAAAAGGTCCCCCCCTCCCCGACGGCCTCCCCGCTGCCAGATCCCGTTGGCCTGCAACACCGCTCTAGACCTCTAGTAAAGTCGCCCCCCCGACCCCTGACGACCTCCCCGAGACCACCACCCCCACAGAGCGCTTCCCCGCAACCCCTCAGTGCCCTTGTATGGCCTTCAGCAAAGTTGCCCCCGAACTCTAACAAAGTCGTGATCCCTTGAGGCCTCGACAGCTTCCCCAAGGCCAGATCCCACTAGCCCGTGACCTACAACCCCCCTTGGCAATGAACCACCCATCCCCACCCCAATCCACCGATGAAGTATTTTTTATTTTCTTTCTCTTTTTAAAAAAATTATTTTTTTAATTTTTTGATCTAGACTATTATGTGATAATGTGTATTATAATTACCATAGATAAGTGACATCTCAATCGTTCGATTATATTTAAACGGTTTAAAAATGAACCCTACCGATAGGGTATATAAAACGGGTTTTATCACGTACTTACCCTATTATAAATGATTTGTCTGCAAAACCCAAACAGTACCTAAACCCTAGAACCTTCGTTCTTCTTTGCTAAATAGTAAACCCCCTCTCTTTCCTTTGTTGGCTTCTTACCCAATCTTCGTCCATTGCAAAATCTAAACCTCTATCAATGGCGTTCTTCAGCGGCGGCGGCAGATTCCGCGAGCTCCTGAAGAAGTACGGCAAGGTCGCACTCGGCGTTCACTTCTCCGTCTCCGCCGCCTCCATCACCGGCCTCTACGTCGCCATCAAGAACAACGCCGACGTCGAGTCCCTTCTCGAGAAGTTGCACATGGGCGGCGTTTCCTCCAAAGACCAGGCCGAGACGACGTCCGACGATCGGCTCGTCTACGATGAGACGGGAAACCGGCCGTCGGAGGCTGTCGTCGAGAAGGAGAAAAAGAGGAATCGGACGGCCGAGCTCGCGGCGTCTAGCGGCGGCGCTCTGGCTCTGGCCGTGCTCTGCAACAAGGCCTTGTTTCCGATTAGGGTTCCGATCACGGTGGCGCTGACGCCGCCCGTCGCGAGGTTCTTGGCCAGGAGGAAGATCATCAAGAACGGCGTATGATTTTCCTCTTTCTTGTAATTCTTTTCTTCGTTCTTCAATGAAAATAAATTAACATAAATAAAGGTGATTTTTTTTTTTTGGTATGGATTTTGTTACTTATATATGGAATTAAGCATTGCTAATAACTTTATCAGTTGATTCTGTTTGAATTTAGCTGTGGATTGAATTTAAGATCAATGTGTTCATTAGTATACTTACTGAGAAACTAGATAAATGGGGAATCTTTATTTTGTATTGTATGTAAAAATTTGTTGAAAATGTACTTGCTTCATTAGTTAAATGTGGGTTGGTAAAAAAAAAATGGGGTTGTTAGCTTTTGATTACTAACACTAGGGAACCAAGTTGGTCTCACATTTTATGGAGGAGCTTCTTCGAATCCAGTTGAGGGGTATTTTCTTGTTTAGTGTGCAACTTTGTGTAATGATTGGTGATCAACTTAGAATCCGCCAATTCGTAATTGGTAATATTCGTTTCGAAATTAGGAAGAAATTTCTGTCTTGATAGCTTGTTAGCTTTCCTTGGAAATTATTCATCTTTGTTCTTGTTCTTGTCATGTCATCACTGTATTACATTAGATCTTTACTACTAGTGCAAGGGATAGTGTACTTGTTCCGTTACGTTAAAGAAAGGTTTTTTTTTTTTATTTTTTTTATTTTTTAAAGAGATGAGTTAAAAGAAAGAACTTCAACTTGAGTTTCAATTTAAGAATTTAAGATAATGTAGTTCAAATTTTATTCTCTGGTTCTTTGTATTGAACGGGGTCAAACTGGTGGTTTTCATTCATGTATCGAAGGAAAGAAAGCTTGTCTTTTGATAAAGGAACCGCCAACCATAACCGTGGAGCTTGATGTTGAATTTGTCTAGTACAGTGCATTTATTTTGCAGGAATTTGTTTTTGCTAAATCAAATGTTTCAGATGGTTAGTTTGTACGTTTTTGTTGAATTCTTTTGGCGTTGTTTATTTCTTCTGTTGTCCTCTTTCCCCTTGTATGCCTTTTTATTTTTTGGTGTTCTTTCTAGTAGAGGTGTACATCGGCTGGGGTGACCAAATTTTCATGGCTGAGCTGAAACTGTCGCGTTCAAAAAATATAGCCCAAGGTTGGAACCAAAAACCCAAGGCATCTCATCTTGAATGCCTCGGCTCGACTCGACTAGGTTTATTGGATTTTAGAACTTTAAAACTTTAATCTTAGTTCTAAGACCAAAAGAAGGGGGGATAAAAAATAAAAAATAAAAAAAAGGGCAAGCTTTTACTACCAGAAAATATGCATTTTAGAGCTCTATTCTTGTAGATGTGTTGATTTTGTTTTTTTATTTTTTTTTGAAAGGCGGAGATGTGTGGATTTAAGTTTAGTTAGAAAGTTTCCTAGTTTATTTCGTTTGATTTTTTTGTTCTTCCGATGTCGTTTGCTCGTTTGTTATCGCTCTAACAGACTGTCGTTTCTTAATTATATGTCACCTTTATTTTTAACTTTCTTGTCGTTTTTTTTTTCGCGACCTTTTTAAGTCGTCGTTTGTTTATTTATTTTCTCGTTTTGAGTCTTTTGACACATTTTGTCCTATGATTGTTGTCGTTTTATGTTCTTTCGTTTCTTGGCTTAGCTGCTTTATAATTCTTGTCGTTTCCTGATTGGTTTTCATATATTTGTTACGTCTCGTCGTTGTCGTTTTTCGGGTATGAGTTTGTTACTTAGATGTCGTGTTCCTCGTTTGTTGTTTTTTACTACGTTGCTTTTTATATCGTTCAATTTTTGTGTCGTTTTCTCCTTTTTGTAGTGTGTCGTTTATATATTTCGTTGTCGTGTACATTTTCCCCCTTTTCTATTCTTCTTCCTTATTCTTACTGTAGTTATTTTATTTTATTTTAATTTTTTTTTTTTGTGTTGCGCCATATCTTTCGGTTAGAATACCATTCTATTTTGTAACGACGGGGTTTTTCCATTTAATAGCGAACTAATTTAAAGGAACCAGTCAGGCACGAATACACGTATATACGTATATACTTGTATACTTGTGGGGCACGTGCCCCCCACTGGATATTTGTTTACGTAAGTTATACATAAGTTCTTCACTTCTTTGCCCTTCTTTTTTAATTGGGAACCTGTGTGTCTTTTAAGCGGTGCCCCATTGCTCCTGTGCTCTCCTTCCTGATTCCCCAAACTCGGTCAACTCTCTCTCTCTCTCTCTCTCTCTCTCTCTCTAAATGTAGTTTTTTTTTTTTTTTTTTTCTTTTTTGGGTCAAATCAATGACAGCGTCCACTTTGTACATAAAGACACTTATATCATCCCAGCCTTTTTTTTTTTTTTTGGCTTTCTTCCTCAAGATTTTTTTTTCAACCTCTCCATGTATTCATTACTTTTTGTTTATTTATTTATTCTGAATCTCACCTTAGTTAAAAAAATATCAAGTTATCAGTCCTTCACGTATTAGCTTTGTTTCTTTTTATTTTATATTCTTTCTCATCTTCCTAATTCTCTCTTTTTTTTTTTTTCCTTTTATTATTTTATATAGCGTTTATTTCTTAAATAATCAGCAACAAGATTATAAAATTGAATTAATGTTTAATAATCAAAATAATGTATAGACCTATTATTTAATAGAAAATTAATTATAACAACTTTAATTTGTAGTATATTCTTTATTAGATTCATAATATCTTATATTAAAATAGTGAATGGAGGGGTATTTACTGGATGTATTAGTTGTTTTACTGAATTAAGTCTTTGGTGCGGAGATTCTAGCATTTTTTTTTCTTATTTGTGCCCCTACTGAAATTAAATCCAGATCCGTCACTGGAACTGATAAGTTAATAACTGCTTAAAAAAGCTTATTTAAGAACAGACATGTAGTTATACAGACGTCATGTTTTTGTTTTCTTGTTGTCATTGTTTCTACTCTTAAAAAAAAAAAAAAGGCTTCATCTTGTCAGAATGTTCGTTTTTTTCTCAGAAAACGTCATGTTTTTCAATGTCGTTTAGTCTTATTATAGAACAACAAGTCATTTTTAGTATTTTGCCTTTGTTACAAAAGCGAATTTATTCAGAAGAAAAACGACACAGCTATTTTTCAAAGCGTGATCTGTCTGTCGTTTTTCGGTCAAACTAGAAACCAGCATTCTTTTTGTCGTGAATGCGTTTTGTTCTATTGCAAAACGGCAAGTTGTTTTACAATAGAAACTACATATTTCCTGTCAAGAAATTTTACTTTTTGAAGGAAAAAATTTAAGTTGAGGTAATTAAAATTAATACCCACAACAAAGATCTTTTTTTTTTTTAGAGGTATGAAAATATCTGAAAGTTGCAATACAATCAATGACGGAAAAATGATTTCAACCACAATATGTCTATTTCTATCCAATCACAACTAAGGTCTTTGACCCCAGTTAGCATGCCAAAAAAAAAATAAATAAATATAAAAAGAAAAGAAAAATAAAAGAAGATGGGGAAAAATAAGGGGGGGGGGGGGGGGGGGGAATAGGGGGTCCTACTTCAACCGAAACCCTTTGTATAAAATGCGTACAGACCTTTTCCCTTTCTTATTTTTTTTTTTGTTTTCTAATTTAAAGAGAGGCGCATGACATATTTATCTTTGGTTTGAAGTTTCTTCTACCATAATTTTGGAAACTCTTGTTTTTATAGCTGGTTTATACATATTCTTTATTGCTAGAAAGAGAACAACTTCATGAGAAACTCACACACATTAACTTTTAAACAAAACATCACGTTCATTCTCTGGTGTCTTTGAAATGGTCCAAACCCAGTTGTTGGTAGAGTGGGCCACGCCCCGCCCCAAAAGTCTAACTTCATCTTAAAAAGAAATGGGTATTTTAAAAAAAAAAAAAAAAAAAAAAAAAGATTTTAGGCATTACCAAGAATTACTTTTATTTTCCTTGAGGCCTAAAGAGCCACAATCATAATTTGATAATGATGTTTCTTTGTTCTCATTTTTTGGTAAACACTCCTGTCTGACTAAAACATTATTATTACAATTATTTTTTCCCTTGTTGGAACAAGTCTTCTTTGTGACAATGAAGCACACTTAATATATATATATATATATATATATATATATATATATTTATTTATTTATTTATATATTAATATTAAATAAAGTCGTATATTTTTTTGGTGAATAATAAAGTCGTACTTTACTTGGGTAGTTCACCTTTTATGGCTGGAAGTTCTGCTACACAACCAATTACCATCAGAAAAACCAGAACTTATCTATAAGCATTTCCCATTATTTGATTTCCCGGTCCTCGGAGTTATGAGAGAAGGCAAATTCTTCAACCAATTAGGCATCTTATTGATCCTCACGATCTTCACTTTGTTTCTTGTAAACAAGGCAATCTCTAAAGAGTACACAGTTGGTGATGATGAGGAATGGAACAGCCAGGCCAACTTCTTATCCTGGTCTGAGAAATACAATTTCACTGTTGGAGATGTTCTTGGTATGATCTTTTTTTTTTTTTCCTTTAATCCCAGAATGTTTTGTTCTATATCAGAAGAATCAAATCGAAAGTTTTTGCCTTTACCAGCTGTTTCTTTATTTCGGATTTATCTGTTATGTTCGTGTAGTGTTCAAGTATGTAAAGGGGCAACACAATGTGTACGAAGTGGTGGAAGGAACGTTCAGATCATGCGATGCGAGTAGCGGTGTGTTGGCAAAGTATGAGAGCGGAGATGACCGAGTCGAACTCACTGAAGCCAAGAAGTATTGGTTTCTATGCAACATTGACGGGCATTGCCTTGGTGGGATGAGATTTAGCATTGATGTGAAACAGGCTAGTGCTCCCTCTGATAATACCGATCCGAAAAATGTTTCGCCATCTTCTCAACCGCATGAATTCCCAGCAGCTCCGCCGCCGACCAGCTCTTCTAGAGGCACTTTGTTGAGTGAAAGTTGGAAAACTTGGATTTGTATCATGGTTTTTGGAATGTTTTTTAGTCTGCATAATTGATGGAATAGATGTATGTAAGTGCATAACATTCTTTCCAGGTCACTTTTAATCCTTAATTCTTGTTAATTATGGACATTGGTTTAATGTTTTTTTTTTTTTAATTTTAATTTGTGATAAAATAGAGAGATTTTCTGCTTTGTATCTTCTATAGTTTGTGTGACATAAATTTTTAAGCTTGCAAAGAATTCCAGAAGATGAAAAGATGCACAGAACAAACACTTGAGATTCTATGCAGATTAACCATTACCTGTCCCTATGGACCAAACAAGAACAGAAAACAAGCTGAAATTAAAAGTAAAAAGTACTAGTAAGTAGAGAATCCAACTATTACGAAAGCTTGTAGTGAGAGTTCCTCTGTCGTTTTGACGAACCGAAACTTAGTTATAAAATCAATATGTGGGCTGGTGATGGTGATGAGGATGAGGATGAGGATGATAGTCGATGGTGCCGCCGTTTTCCGATGCCTTGGACATCTCAGCCAATCCTCTTGATGGATTCCTTGTCAGTTCCAGCAAGTAGTCCCTCAAGTGATCAGCTTGGATTACTGTTTTGTTGTCCTTCTTCTGCAATAAGTTTTGGCTAGTTTCTATTTATACAAGAATCGAGAATGGGTAAGGAAAATAAATCCCTATTTACAGGCACAATTTTGAATCGTCAGATTTTCATCGATTCCAATTAAACTTTCTTAATTTTATATGATTTGACTGCTAAAAAATGTATCTTATCGGTATTACCTCTACTTTGAGAACATTTGAGACGAGGTTTCTGAAGGTGGTCACATTTGCATTGGTCACTTCGAGGGCTAGAGAGTTTAAAGCCTCCATCAATCTCACAAATCTGCCAGGCTTGTGCTCACAGAACACCTTGACAAAGAACTCATTTCCATCGATCAGAGCGACTTCCACTTGTGGCTAAAAATTGTTGAAAACACCTTATTATTACCTTGTGTATAGAAGCTTATAAAAATGGAAAATAGTTATTTCGTAGCATAAACAGGAGAAGATTAAACAAGGTACCTCCATTTGTGGTGCCTTGTCATTGGTAGTCTCTAAGTCTTGGTTATGTTTTGAGACGTTTCCATGGCCAAAAGTTTCCAAATGAAAACCATTTGGGGCTTTATCGTGATCAGATTTAGGGCGAAAGTTAACATCATCTCGCCCTGGAATGTCTGAGGGGGCGTTCTTTCTTTTGCCATTAGTGCCATTGTTCTGAAGGCCATCATTATCCGAGTGCTCTTCAAGCTCATCTTGAAGCTCCTTTGCTTGCCTCTGCAAGTCCCTCACATACTCAATTGCGTCCCCGAGGATAGAAGCCCTGTCCAACTGCGCATCAACAAAGATCAAAGCCTTGGTCTTTTGGATGAGATCAACATATACATATATATATATATATATATATATATATATATATATGGGGAGAGGTTAGTGTATCCGTATAACCCAAGCTACTTTACGGAGCCTACGAACATCCTGAATGGACCCACTAAATTATGTGATGGTGGTCAAAACCAACCTTACCTTGGAAATATTGGGAACCAAAGACCTAAGAGTGTAGAGCCTCTCATTAAGCTTCTTCCTTCTCTTCCTCTCAGCGAGAAGGTTTTTGCATTGAGTCCCTTTTCCCGCCTTTCTTCTGTGCTTCCCGTCATCCTCATCATCAAGCTGATCACTGCAATCGGAGAGTGAATTCGACTGTCCTCCTTCCGGTTTGCTTGCATCCTTCTTTTCTGTTGTTTCCATGAAGTCCATATTCATGTTTGCTGTGTCACTCATTATGGAAGCCTGCATTGCATCCACAGAAGAATCCATTTGCTTATCCGAAAGAAGTGGATCTTGTGGGCAATCGAAAAAGGCGTCATTCCTCGGTGGTCTGTTTTCTGAGCCATAACTGAATTGCTGCAGGTTCATAGGAGAACTGCACAGGTGTACTCGATCACCAGACATGTCGTACGACAAGTTCACGTTCTCAAATGCAGTTGTGGAAGAAATAGGTGGCTGCAGGTGATTGTTGGGATTCATTTTTTCGATTTCAATCATCGAGTTTATGTTTACACCAAAGTTCGTTTCCATGTTGCTCATGTTAATCAGGGCCTCTTGCTCGAGTGAAACGTTGCATTGAGTCATGATAAAGTCTATCACATTTTGGTCTTCTGGTATCTTTGAAAGAAACTAAAGTTAGCTAACTCTGAACAAGCTAGTTATTAGTAAAAGAAGAACATGTTCTTTTAACAAAAAGAAGAAAAGACTATTTTATGTCGGCTCGTATTGGATGAGATCTTTACATCAAAGTTAACAATTAACTAAGAGAAGAAGAAATAACAGTAGATAGAGAGACAGAATTTCGTACTTGTTTGTTCACGAAAAGCTCGATCAATCCACCTGGCAATGGAATCAAGACCCTAGTCCCAACTGATTCCTTCAAGAACAAGAAAACAAAAAGAGCTCAAAATCGATAGCGGTTTGGGTTAGAAGATTGGTGTGCGGAAATTAGACTGCTTACTTCTAGAACGTGTGAGCATGTGGCACTAGAGGAGTTTAGCCAACTGGGCTGGTTAGATATCAAGGTCTGTGCATAAATCCTGCTCAAGAGCTCAAGGTTAGATAGATTAAAAACCTTACGAGTGAACCGAAAGTCATACCGAAAACCAGAAGAGTAAAGGGTTAATACCCAGAGTCCAAAGGCATTGAAGTAGGCAACTGGGCAAGAAGATCACAAGAGCTGGCTTTTGGGTGCTGGAACATAGTGTCCCTGCATGGGAGGACCGAAGAAACCGGGAAAAGAAGTTCTTCATCTCCGCCATTTTGAGTGTTTTCACTCCCGGCACAGCAGCAGTTCATCCACTCAACAAACCTGCAAAAAATCAATCCCAAAAGTCACACAAACTCACATTTCTATAGACATATGTATACATACACACACGTATATAATAGCTTGTATAACCTTTGATCTTCACTCAATTTCCAGAGGACACAATAATCCCATCCTTTAAAACCCAATAGGGGTCTTAGCCTGTCCATCAGACTCTGCATAATGATGTTCATATGACCTGCATTGGTTGCAAAATGTAATCCAAAAATCACACACTACTAGCCAAAATCTCTCCTTGAAAAAAAAAAAAAAAAAATCAGAAACTTTATTGACTTCTTTCTTAAGACACTCACTGAGTTGCAAACACGGAGAGACTACTTTGGCGACGCCGCTTGTAACAGAAAATACAAGCAAGTTGGAAGAAGCAAAACACAAAGGCAGCAGAAAACACAAAGGAAGGTGTCCATACAAACTTAGCCCGAATTCGAGCTTTTAGATCACTAGACTTCACCTAAAGGAACAAAAAGGCTCTAATACAACTTACGCCATCTTAAATCAAATCCGAAATGTTGTTCATTCTATATTGGGAGCTTTTGAAGCTACTTATAATGGTAGGTGAAACTGCAGCCAAGGCATGAAGGAAGGAGAGATTTTTTGCAGAACTAAATTATATCTAACTTTTTCTTGTTAAAGGAAGATAAGCAATTTTTTTGGAAGGAAATTAAAGAACTCATTATTATTAGGACAATTCTGTGGTGGACGGTCAAATCAAATCAGAATCGCATAGTTTTAAAATTAGAAGATGACGATTTAAAGAAACGTGATGAAGATCTGACGGTTGAAAACAGTATTCTTCATACCGAAGAATTCTCCGAGTAGGATAGATAAACAAATACGAGTTAGTTATGAAGGAGGTGCAAAATGCATGAGCTAAGAGTGTGGCGTTTGTAACCTTAACTACCTTCAAGTTTTTCACTCGCTTGGGATTTGTTTATTCTTTCATGTTTCAACTACTCTATTGTAACTTTTGAGGTACTAGAATTAGAAACTATGCGTAGAGGAAATAAATAAATAAATAAATAAAGTAGAGGCTTTGGTTGTAATGTTCCCCAAATAGATGAAAGGCTAACAGTCTACGTAGTAGTAGTAGAAATTAAAGCCTTGAAAAAGGAGCAAAATTGCATATCATTGCCCAAATCTTATTCTCGGGCTTTTTGGTTGCGGATGAATAAGTCATACTAGCTCGTCATGTCATCCTAGAATTGGACTTAAAGTAGTGTTTTCCCTTGCATAACATATTCTTTTCTAGTGGGCCTTTCCTACCCCAAAAAAAAAAAAAAAAAACATAATCTTTTCTAAAAATAAAAAGTAAATATCTTTTTGACATCATAATTCTTTTGAGTCCCCAAGTGATAGGGAATATTATCTCTAATTTGTAGTTCCACGCGTAATCTAACAGTAATTTAACATCTAATTTTATCAAAATGTATAAAGTTTGAATCTTCTCATTCCAAATTAAAAAAAAAATATTCTTTAGTGTGCGTTTTTTAAATATGGTCTTATCATAAAAAAAATCTCTTGTTCATAAATAGCATTTAAGAAGAGAGATATTCTTTTCTTCTCTTTTCTTTTCTTTTTTTAAAGATGACAGAACCATTTCATTTTAAAAGATTTCCCCACCATAAAATCTCTAAATGATAGAACTATTTATTGTATAATAGGATTTAAATCACGCTAGAGCAGGTGCACATATAATGAGGTTAGATATCGTAAGGAATTCTTTGAACATATCATTATACTCATTTTATAAACGTCATTTGATTTAAATTACACAGTTGAGTTTAAATCACGATAAAATTCTCGTTTTTTTCTTCATATGTTTGGATAGCTTGTACCATACTTTTCCTTCTTTTTTTTTTTTTTTTGGTTTTTCCTTTAATTTTGTGAGGATTTGGGACGAAAGAATTGAACTGATTACACAAGGATATGAGTTGGTAATGATGAGAGAGGGAGGATATTGCATGACCGAACTTAAGGCCTACAAAACGCCAACTACCTTGCTCAAGATTTTCATTTATTTTGCTTACTATGTAATATATATATATATATATATATATATATATTATATGAATGTATAACATTGCTTCATGTTTCAACTACTCTATCAAGTTTGCACCACAATAGGGAACATACATCAGCATCTTCATTCATGTAAGAAAGAGAAAATGGCCTCATTTAATTAGTTTGTCACCAATATACAGTTAGATGAAAGGGTGATTTCAATCCAACTAATAAGTTCCGTCATTTCCTATCTGTCTTGCACATTTTCATTGGCAATGACGCTAGTTCTTCAACGTGTTTTTACTTTTTTTTTTTTTTTTTAATTCCTAAAAAGAAACTTCTATTGCCATTTCTTCTTTATTATCATGTTTCATGCTTACAAGCCTATCACGGTTATTATAATTTTCTCAAAGACAAGAAGAAACTTCCAACCCTATAAACTAGAGTGTTCCCATTATCTAGTCTGATCTATCCATGGATTCCATCTAGTACTTTTTTTTTTTTTTTTTTTGAAATCCCATTTAGTACTTTTTATGCATTGTGAATGTATTCTTGATATTATATATATATATATATATATATATTTGAAAGGTATTGTTGCTATTATAATTGATTGCTACTTTTCCTTATAAGCACTATTAAAAAAAAAACACTTTATACAAATATAAACAGTATCCAACTATCTAAGGTAATTAATAGAAATAATGGTTACTTGATTATTATTCTTTTAGTTTTAATTCTTTTCTAATTTATTTCGTTATTTTAAGAAACTATAAGGGTCTCTTTTAAATTTTAAAAACTTATATCTATTTCATCACTTGCCTGTTTTGAGAATTAAAAAAAAGATAGACGAAACAACATAACCGTTTTTCAATAGTTTATTAAAACTATTTTGTACATTTGAAAAACTGAAAACTCTAAAGCAAACATCAAATTCTTTTTTTTTTTTTATTTCGTTTTCAAAAATTTTCTCATGAAAAAAGTAACGTTCAAAAATGAATTTGATCTAATTAAGAGATATATTTGTCTTTTCCCTTTTTTTTTTTTTTTGGTTGTTAAAAAAGTATCTGAAATTGAAACACGTTTTTCAAATTCAATGTATATGTTTTTAATTCCTAACAACCCAAGTCCAAAAAAACGACAAACATACAAGAAATACATTTAAAACAAAAAAAAAAAAAACTTTTTTTTTTAATTTCCGGAGAAAGCACAAATATATTATAACCAATGTCCTTAAAAAAGAAGAAGAAGAAGAAGAAGAAGAATATATATTACATTACAACATTAAAAATGTGAAAGTCAGCTGTTATTTATTTGTTCCCTTTTTTAACTCCAAAAATTTTTCCCCCTTTTGCTGTGTAGTTTGTTTGGTTGAAGAAATTCGTTGGTCAAGTTTCAACATAAAGCAACGTCTAATGTGAACACTTTTCAACAAACTTTTTTCCTATAGACTTGGCATGGTTCATTGCTCATTTGTTGGAATATACTTTCTATATATGAGTCCTCTTCACCACCAATTGTTATTTAAAAAAAAAAAAAAAAGAAGAAGAAAAAAAGACAGACACAATTCGTGGTAGGGATTCCTCTAATGGATATTCAACCATCTTTCATTATCTACTTATTATTTGCGAGATTTTTTTTTTTTTTTTGTTTTTTTGCTAGGTGTTTAATTTGTTTTGACTTTTCTCAAGCAAATTGTTTTTCACTTTTTAACGATGGATTTTCAATATCATGTCTTTTTTAGTAGAAGCGATTATCTCGTAGTCTCGGATCAATAACAAAGATAGTTGTTAATTTAAGCTTAAATATAATGATTTTATTTCACCTTTAAAAGTATGATGGACTGTTACAAATCATAAACTGACATTTTTAAATTATCCCAGCTTTTGAAAAAAAAAATGAAAAACATAACAGTCTAAAAAAGACTTTTTTAAGGAGTTCAATCGTTGAATTCATGGTTTTAATGACCAAAAAAAAAAAAAGAAAAAAAAAAAGAAAAGAAAACTACTTACAATATAAAAAAGAGTTCAATCGTTGTACTCATGGTTTTAATGACAAAAAAAAAATAAATAAAAGAACAAGAAAAGTAAAGCACTTACAATATAAAAAACATGGACCATGATTCTGTCCTTACAATATTCATTATTTCATTTAATTCCTCCCAAGTCCCAAGCATTGACCATAAACATCTTTTTTTTTTTTTCTTTTCTTTTCTTTTTCTTTTGGCCCCGCAAAGTTCAAAGCTTATTAATTTCTTTTCTTTTTTTTTTTCCCACTTTTAACGTTTCCTTGTTGAACAACATGACACGTGGCCTTCTTTTCTTAATTAACTGAAATATATAAATAAAGGAATAAATAAACAAACGTGATGCGTGACTGACCGATAACATTATCCAGGCCGAAATACCTAAGGTGAATAAATACCTATCGTGGTCCGAACCCTACGTTTCAATAGTACCTATATAAATTGCTTTTCTAAAATAATAATAATATATATAATTATGATGCTGAGAATTACGTTCTTCTAGAAGCAAAAAAGTATTAATAATTGAAGTAGGTTCTTCTAGAAACTGACAAATAAATTCTCAAAGGTTAAAATTGTCAATTTTTAAAGATTAACTTATTAGGTTAGTTTCTGAATTTTTAATTTTATATAATTTTGATTTTTAAAATTTTTTTTATAATTAAAATATTTTAAAAATATTATTATAATAATCTATTATATTAATTTTTTTGACAAAATCTGTTAGTTAATATTATTTTTTGATCAAAATTATTAACGGATTTTGTTTAAAAATTAATAAAAAAGACATTTCAGCTATAAAAAAAAAGTTCAGAAACTAAAATTACATAATAGTAAGAGTTTAAGGACTAAATGAATAATTTATCTTTTTTTAAAATTAATCATATCACTGCATATAGTTGCATTAATTGCAAAATATTTTAACTTTTAAAGCTTTTAAATAAGAGTGATAAAATATTTTGCATTTATTATAATTATTATTACGAAATTTTTAGTTAATCACATAATTATCTTCATCTATTTTAATGCGAAGGATTAAAACGGTAAAGATAAATATTAAATTCAAGTAGTAATTTATAAAAAAAAAAAAAATCAATGCACAACATAAATAATTTATAGACCAACAATGTTAATTCCTCTTATGGTCATTTAACAGAGTTTTTCAAAAGCCGTTTTTAACTTTTTTTTCTTCCCTGAATGATATACTTAGGATTCATTTGGTGAATGAGTTTGATTTGAAAATTTTAAGTTTGAATACTAATTTTTGTTGACTTTTTAGAAAAGACAAAAAATTTTTTTAGAAAAGATAAAAATTGAGATGAAAATTTTTTGTCTTTTTCTAAAAAAGTTTTTATTTTTTCTGAAAATTCAACAAAAATTTTTAACTCAAACTTAAAATTTTCAAACTTAACTCATTCACCAAACGGACCTAACAATTTCCTATAAAAACACAAAAATATAACTTTTAAAAAACTCTTTTAAATAAATTTGTGATAAAATTTAAGCTATACATTATTTTTAATATTATTATTACTTACTAAAAATCTTTAAAGCCGACTTAATAAATTTTTTTATTTCAAACGAGAAAAATCACAATTTTTGAATTTCTTCTTCAAAAATAACGTCAAAGGAAAAAGAAAACAGCATTTTTTGAGAAAATAAAAACAAAAATGAAACAATAAACAAACACATGGGAGAGATGAGAGAGGGAAACCCAAAGTGTCGTAGAAGTCAAAGGGGGAGTTTGGTGTGTAAGTTTGAGTTGAAATTTTTAAGTTTCAATAGTAAATTTTTTTGAATTTTCAGAAAAGACAAAAAACTTTTTAGGAAAAAGACAAAAACTTTTTAGGAAAAAGACAAAAAAAAGTTTGAAAATCTTAGTTTGGACTTATGGGCCAAACACCCCTAAAGTCGGCCAATCAGTAGCGCGTCATGGATGACTCTAGAGCAGGAAAGATGGCAGATTTGTACACGATTTGGCTTTGCGTCCCTGTTTTCCGTTACCCTTTTGGACAATTTATTTCTCCTCATTTTCCAATATCCCCATTAACTCTATTTTTATAAATCCGTCAAATTTCCATCATAACATTCCACTTTCCACACAATTCTTGCAAAGTCAATAGTCAAGAATGACGGGTTTGGTTGTGTTGTGCGAGTGTTTTTCCTTTTACAAAAGTGTTTGATCGTCTCTGATAGAGAGAGAGAGAGAGAGAGAAACATAACCACAACAACCTCCATTTTCAAACCCCAGTTTCTTTCCCAGCTCCGCTTCTGAGCTTTTTTTCTTTTGCTTTTTCTTTTTTCTTTTTTTTTCCTTTCAGATTTTAAGGTATGTTTGATTCTCAGAGCTGCTTCTATGTGTTAGTTTTGTTGGGTTTTTGTTCTCTCTCTCTTTTTTTTTTTTGTTTTTTAATTTTCCCCTCTGTGATGTTTTCATGTTTTTCTTGGTGTTGATTTTCATGGGTTTTTAGTGTTGATTTTGGTAGATTATGGAGCAGGTTTTGGAAACTTGTTATGTGATTGGATGAGAAGAAAAAGAATTTTGTGTTCATGTTTTGCAGGCTTATAAGTGAAGGTTAAGAAAAAAGAAAAGCAGATGGCTATGAATGGAAAAGTACGGTCTGATTGCTATTATTCATCCAATCCTTATCATGAATGCACTGAAAACTGCTTGAAGAGGATTTCTGAAGGAAAAGTCCGTACGGATAGAAAGAAAAAAGGTTATTTTCTTTTTCAGTTTTACACTTTTAAACAAATATATAAATATATGTATATGTGTATACATGTATGTGTGTGTGTAATAAAAAAAGGTTACTGTTGTTCAAGTTTTTCATTGCTCCACCTTGAGACCTTTGTGTTTGCTTGGAGGGAAAAGTGGAAGGAAGGAGAGGAGTGGAAGGATTAGAGAAAGGACTTTGGTATTCGTGATTGTTTTGTAGGACGGAAAAGAGGAAGGAAAGGATTAGGGGAGGGGCTCCAAATCCTTTAAAATACCCGACTTTTGATCTCTTGAACTGGGGAGATTGTTTGAGGGATTCCAGACCAAACTTTGTAAGAGAAAAGGTCTTTCCCTCCTTTCTCATTTTCCTAGCCATAGGTGATTTTTCACTTCCTCCTTTCTATTTTCACTCCTTCCGACCAAACACACCCCTTACTGAAATATATTTGTTATCCCTTCCTCTTTTTCCCATCTGACAGCATTGCTAAGCTTTCCTTGGTTTTTTATGGTGTATGAATTACTCCAGTGATTTACTCTTTCTCAGCTAAAAAGAGAAAAAGAGAAAAAAATAAAACACCCAAAAGATTTACTTTTCATTTTGGTGATTGCCCACCTTAAGATCCATGATTGATTTGGATACGAGAATCACATTGTTTTGTGGGTCCTCTGGTCTTATTTTTGTGTGAGCAATTCTGTCATGTTCATGAAAAATCTTATCATGAACATCAAAATTCTTTAAGTTCTGTAAAATTGAGATGATTTTTTTGTCCGAGCTCTTTTACCGTTGACACTTTTTCATGATGTGTTCTTTTTTTCTAACGGGAATTTCTAAATATTTGTTCAATAATAAAGACATAGTAGATCTTTGCAGGAACAGTGACTTATTGTATCAGGGAGTTTCTCTGATATTTTCATAACAAGTACTGAACATAGGTGCACAATTTGGATTCCTTTTTTTTTTTTTTTTTTTTTTTTAAGATAATGGCGGTGTTATAAAAGATGGTGTACTCAACAAAAAGTATGAGGAAAAAAGAGTGAACCAAGCTTGCACTAAGGCATCTAATCCTTATCATGAATGTAATGAAAATTGCGTCAAAAGAAATGCTGGAGCTGAAGGACTAGAGGGAATAAAAGAACCAGGTTCTCCCCCTTTCCTATATAGATATATGTATATATAATATATGTTATTTTGTTTAAAGGATTGTAAATTTTTTTGTTTACTAAAACTGCATTAATGAGTCGAAGCAATTCTTGTGGAAATAGTGCGGTAATAGAGGAGAGAACATGTCTTTTGCTTCTAGGATGATCTCTTTACTTTGTGAAGTTTTAGAAATATACCCGAAGTCTTCATGTTCATTACTCGTATTGGCTCTTTGGTAATGTTTTTGAGTATGGATGGTTCTTTAGATTTCGATCGCTGTTTTTTTTTTTTTTTTTTTCCTCCATTAGTTTTTAACAAATTCAGAGTGATGGTTTGATAGTTTACAAATCATAACGATAAGTCTGTTGCAATTAGCATGAACCCTTGGCCCGCATACTCGGATAATATTATTTTGTCACTAATTACTTATCAACTATTGTAGGCTGGTTGGGAAGGAAAAAGATGACTGAATCCAAAACAATGCCGCCTCGAGAGAATGTCATTGTACCTGCCCGAGAGAGAGTCTACAATTCCAGCGCCACAATGCCTCCAACACGTTTCCCTCCTTCCAACAAGCTGGAGTTACAGAATGGGGAGCATTATACTTCTGATATACAGAATGGAGAAATTCAAGAGGAAGATACTGCTTACGCTGACAAGCTAATTAATTTCCCATATCTGGTGCCTGCGTCTGGAATTCTCAAAACGGTTTCTCTCCCTCGCCCTCTCTCCTTCTTGAGTCCTTACCAATTTCTGCGTTTGATTAAGTTTTTCCTTAATGATCATATATTCTCCTCTTTCTGGCAGGCTGATCCTCCCAAAGATCCTCCAAAGGAAGGCGTTAAGCCCCGTGATAGGCAGCCACCCATACATCAGAAAGGGAATGGAAACCATCTTGAATCGGCTGGAACCGGTCCATATCCCAGCAATGGTGGAATGAGAGTAGAAACTCCTGGTTCAACCACCGGTTCCATGAGCTTTTCTTTCTCAGGTGCAGCTGACAGTGATGATGATGATGTTCGATCAGTAATTTCTGATGCTAGTGTGTCGGTTGGAAAATATCGTGTGAAGGGAAAGTTATCTCCCATTCTGCAGTCGATCTTTGACAAGTACGGCGACATAGCAGCAGGTTGCCAGTTAGAATCAATCGCAATGCGGTCTTATTATCTTGAATGTGTGTGTTTTGTGGTTCAAGAGTTGCAGGCTAAACAAGTAATGCAGCTGTCAAAGTCCAAAGTGAAAGAAATGTTGGCTATTCTCAAGGACGCCGAATCTGTAGGAATGGATGTCGGTTGGCTACGTCGCGTACTCAGCGAAAATGCAGAAGCCCTTGAGCTGATCAGTGAGCATCGAGCCATGGAAGTAGCAAAGACAAACTGCGACAATGAGATAGAATCAACAAGGAAGAAACTAGAGTCTCAGACGGAGGATTTGGCTTCGAAAGAGAAGGAGGTCGCCGACACCCAGAGGCTAATTGCCGAAACGAGAGCTCAACTGAGGGAGTTGGAGCTGAAATCTTCAGTTCTGACCGACACCGTTAGTTCGGTTAAGTCCAAGGTTGAAGCTGTCAATGGCAAGTCTATGTTGGATGGAATCTTGTGAAACGAGCAAACAGCAGAGAAGTTATGTTTTTCGTGTTGTAATGTGTAGAAGGTGAAGGTCATTCCCTTTCCTAGTGAACCTGACTACTTATGAAGCCGTAGAATACACCATATAAGGCTTTTTTTAACTCATGTATATTTTATTCTTCAGAACAACTGTACTTAGACGTTTCGAGTGTTTGGGATTTGTAGGTTTCTTCTAAGTTGGTTCAGTTTTTCCCGCAACTGTCTATTTCTTCCATCTATAGGGGAGATTAAAAAATAAAACCATCATCCATATTGTTTTATTGTACCTTTTTATTTATTTATTTATTATTATTGTAACTACTTTTTTGGCTATAAAAAAACTCATAAAGGGACTACCAGTGTGTTAGTATACCTCATCTGGCCTTTATTGTTGGAATGTTTGTTGAAGGCCTTATAAGAGGGTTCTAACTCCAACCAAAAGCGCATCATTCTAGCCTCACCAAATTTATTAAGGTAAGGATATGTTGGGATGTACCTTAATATTTAAAGCTCCGTTCAGGGGAATCATCCCAAGTTATAACACTTGGGATGAAAATATTTAAATGAAAATATTTGAGTCATTTGAACTAGCGTTTAGATGTTAATATTTTGAACAAAGACATTTAAATGTGTGTTTAGATAGTTGATAAAGGAAAGAGAGAGAATGAAATTAATTCTCAAATTTTTAACCCATACACGGTCATTTATATCTAGATGAGCTAAATGGATAATCTAAATACTCCATTTCAATCAATCTCAACAAACACAAATTTAAATGCCATTGAAATGGAATTGTCTAAATTGAGAGGAATGGTTCTCTAAACGAATGTTAAGACTCGCAAGAAGATCATCCAACCCACAGATCCATCATAATGATCCTTTATCACTAGACTACTATCGTCGGTTGTAGATGAAAATTTTAAATTAGCGTTGGTTGACTTTTTAAAAATTAATTATAAATTTTGTTGACTTGTTAGAGGAAAAAAAAAATAAAAATTAAGATAAAAAAGTATAATTTAGTTGGAGTTAAACTTAAATTTTAAATAAAGCCTTATATACACTTGAACAGAAAATCAAACTACTTTTTTTATTTTTATTTTTAAATTTTTTTAATTTCAAATAAACAACTATTTGTCCTGTTTGTCAAAACATAAGCTGGTGACTGACCCGATTAGAAGTAGTTGACATGTTGACGATCCATATTACTGAACGATTCAACAGCTAAAACTGCAAACCGTATTTTGAATTGCCCAACGGTCAGCCACCAAAATGCAAATTCTCCCTCCATTTTTCTACTTGAGCACTTGATCCCTATTTGCTATAAGAGAAGCCACAAAATCATCCATGGCCTTAAGAGCAGACCCCTTCTGCTCTCCCTCCTCTCTCATGGCTGCCCTTATCTGCAACTTAACCTCCTCGGCCCTCCTCCGCATCTCCGCTCCCTCGCCGCCTCCGTCCATCGCCCTGCCGATCACCTCCCTCACCCGCTCCGCCGAGATGTTGGCGCTCTGTGCTCCCCTCGTCAGCTCCACGCACACGCCCATCTCCTCCACCAGCATCTTCGAATTGTAGGCCTGCTCCGCCGCAATCGGCCACGCCACGATCGGCACGCCCTGGCTCAGGCTCTCCATCACCGAATTCCACCCGCAATGGCTGAGAAAAGCTCCGGTGGAGCGGTGCGACAGAATGTCCAGCTGCGGTGCCCAATTCCTCACGAGCAAACCCTTGTTCTTCTCCCTCATTCGCTCCTCGAACTTCTCTGGCAGCCACACCGGTAGGAATTCCCCTCTCAGGTCGAACCCCACCGGAGGCCTTATCACCCAAACGAACGGCTTCTCGCTCCTCTCCAATCCGATTGCCAATTCCATCATCTGCGAAGAGCCGATCGTGTTCTGAGAGCCGAAGCAGATGTACACAACCGACCGCGGTTCCTGCGATTCGAGCCAATCGAGGCAATACTCGGCGGAGATGTCCGATTCTTTCCCAACTTTGTGCCTTGAAATGCTCTGACCAGACGAAGAATTGCTCAGAGCGGCTTGGGGAAGAAGAGGACCGACACACCAGACCGGAAGATTAAGGTAATTTCGGAAGATTTCAACTCCGGCGAGCTCGATTTCCTCGACGGTGTTACACAACCAAGAGTAAGACTGCAGAGAGAGCGAGATCTGCGGTTGGAAAAACCTAGACCAGGCGTCGGTACCGTCGGCGGCTCTGAGAAAGGGATGGAGCTGCGTCAGGTGGAAGCGGCACCGTTCGGGGAACCCAGGCAAAGAGAACTCATCGGAGTCTGTTTTCCGGTGAGGGAGGTTGAGCCAGAGAGAGACGTAGGCCGCCGTGCCGTAGGCACCGCCGGTGGAGAAAGTGACGTTGACGGTGCCGAAGCTCCTGGCGACGTCCACCGCCCAGCCGAGGAAGACGTCGGAGACGATGCAGAGGGGAGGCCTGCCTCGCTCTTCGACGACGCGGCTGAGGAAGCTCCGGCAAGGAGGTTCGAGGCTGCTAGAGGCGTGGAACAGCTGGACGATCTTGGTGAGAGGGAGGTTCTCGGTGTTCTCGGCGTTGGGGGGGAGACCGTGGTCGGCGCCGGAGAAGGGAAGCTCAATGAAGCGGACGTCGGAGGTGGAGGAGACGGCGTAACGGAGGTAGTGGACGTTAAGCTTAGTGGTGGCGATGAAGACGGTGAAGGTGGTGGAGCGGTGGATTTGGTTGGCCAGTGCGAGGAACGGGATAAGGTGGCCGTGAGCCATGAACGGCAACATCACGACGTACTCGCCGCCGCTGCGATGAGGCTGAGAACGCATCTCCGACTATCTCTGGTTTGTTTTGTCTTTCTTCCGGGGAGAGTAAAGAAGCCAATTGAGGAGACTGATAAGATGAAGAGGTGGTCAGAAATGGTGCATTGAGTAAAGATTCCATATTTACGTGCGACAAACAAATAACTTCTTTTTTGTTTTTGTTTTTTTAATAATTTAATAAGAACAAACAAGTGTACGTCATGCAATTATTTTTTTTATTAGGGGGAGTTTGGTTCACCCATCCAAACTATCTGACTCAATTTTTTTTTTTTTTTTTCTAAAAAGTTTTTATCTTTTTCTCAAAAAAATTTTTATCTTTTTTGAAAATTCAAAAAAATTTACTATTAAAACTTAAAAATCTCAACTCAAACTACTCCATAGTTTTTAACTATTTTGCAGCTCAACTTTTTAGTATCACTATTTTACAACTCAAATTTTAAAAATATATAACTATATATATACAAATTCATTATTTTTGTTTAATGAGTGAAGGTACAACTATAGTTTTCCGACACAAGTACACAACTGTATATTTTAGTTATCGAGTGGAGGTATAGTTGTAAACTTTGTTGTGTTAATAAGTTATTTTTACTTAAGAAAAGAGTAGTCTTCACATAATACTTTAATTTCAATTGTGACATATCATTTTATCCTTAATCAATTACAATTCGTATGCGTCATGTGGCACGTGTTAATTTTTTTTTGACCTTTTTTTTTTTTGAAAGTTTATTTTTTTTAACTTAACCTAAGGAACGTAAGAAAAGGACCTTTTTTTGAACTCATTTTTGAGAAGTGCCCTCAAAAAGAGCATATCTCTAAAATATTTGTTCATCTATAATGCTTTAGGATTTTGTCATTTTAAAATATCAAATAAAAAATGGTCAATTAAGTAAAAATTCGAATAGTGGGACAAAATCGTAAATATGTGCACTAAATGTACTATTTCTACAAATTCCTCCTTAATATATTAAACATTGCAAACCAAAATTGAGAATAAAAATAGAAATTCAAAAATAAAAATAAAATTACGGGTATAGATGAAATTATCTCCTTATATTCGAGAAATAAATAACAAATAAATGTTTGTTTCAAAAATCTAAGAAAAATAACTAGAGATTGAGAGTAACCCAATATAAATATATATATATATATATATATATATATTTTAAAGAAGGGTATGATGAAATAGACAAGGACAAAAAACGACATCAAACTAAGAAACAAGAACTGGCACAAGCGACATATAAACATTCAACGTCGATGCGAAAACAACGTAAATTAGAAACAACACAGAAAACGACATGTAATGGGGTAAACGACAGGTACCATACACGGCATCAACATAATTAACTTTCATAAAAACGACACGATTTTTTTAATATTAAAACAAAAAAAAAAGGAAACGACATGAAAATCTATACAAGCCGGCTGCGGTCCCAAATTCAGAAGTCGTCATCGCAATCTTGGAAAACAAAGCCCTAAAATCTGCAAGATAAATTCTCTCAGGTTTGTCGCTCTCATCGTCCCAATTCGTTTTTGCTTTCTTCATATTCGATTTGCTCTGGCTTTTCCGGTTCTGATTCTTCTCGAGTTGTTTGAGAATTGAAGAAACTAGTGGGGAATTTCTTTCTTATTGGTAGTTGTAGCCGATATTCGGATATTTCAAGCTCTAATCTTTCGTGAAATTCTGCATAAGGGTACTAAGTTAGCGTGAGAAATTGTTCGTCAATAAATTTATTTTCGTGTATATTTTCGTTTAGATTTCCTCGCAGTCAATCTAGGGATTTTTGAGTTTTCTGATGAAAAGATTCCGGCTTTTGGGGATTTGGTAAATCTGTGATCGTTAGGAAAGAAAAACCTTAATTTAGACTATAATATTGTAGCCTAAATGGATTTTAATTCCTTTTTTTTTCCCCAAATATTTCTGATCGTTTTTGATAATTTATATGTAAAACACTTGGCTAAATGAGTTTTCTAGGCTTCTTGAGAGTAAGATTGAATAAAATTCAGGTCACAGGGCTTTTTTGCGTTGTATTAGAGTTCTTCTTCTGTTTTTTTAATTTAGTGATTGGGTAAGGAAATTAAAGTCTTTTGAACTTAACTTTTGTTCTATAAAATCTGAGCTTAATGATGTTTACGTACGGTCATTTTCTGTTTTGGTTGATAAGTTTGGTTAACTGAATTGTTAAAGATAGGCTTAATTGGTATCTGATATTTTTTCTTAGGTTGCTGAAAGGATATAGAGTTAACGTACAACATAATGTCTGAAGAAGGAAGAGTACACCCAGATTGCCGAAACGCTTCTAATCCCTACCATGAGTGCAGTGATTACTGCTTCAAAGTTATTGCTGAAGCCAAGGCTCGGATGCCTCAAAATCAATCAGGTTAGTTTTTTTTTTTTTTTCCCTTGATTCTCTGTTGCTGTTGCATTGTTTGAATTATGATAACTCCTAGTTGGGACGACAAATTTTCTGACTCTTTTGTTCGCACTTCTCTCAATTTTATCAACACCCCTTGTGTATGGCTTTCTTGTGAAATTCATGTTGTTTGTATTGTAGGTTTAGGTTTTCGGTGCTATAGGAAAAGTTGATCTTGTTTCTCACATTTTATCCCAAATTTTTGCGACTAATAATTTATGCTTATCCATACATTTGTAGATGAATAACCTACTTTGATCTTGGTATGAGCTTGAAGGGATTGATTTGGTTGTGGAATTTAACTTCCTTACAATTATTTTCAAACTTATATTCACCGCACGCAGCACGCGGAAGTCAGATCTTCAGTTTCCTTTGAATTTATTCTGCAGTGGTTGAATTCTAATTTAGTCAGTGATAGTTGAATCTGCTTTGTTAGACAATGGAAATCATTTTGGATTTGACTTTTCTGCCCTATTCAGCTACCATCTCAGAAGGGGTAAAAGCAAGTCGAGATTCCAACTTAGGGGCGCACCAGGATGAAGTTGTTGACGATGAAAGACCAGATTCTGGGGACCATTCTGATAATGATGATGAGCATCCTGTTGAGGAGATTCAGGAGAACTTGGAAGGAGACTTCGAGAAGTTTACTGGGAGGAAGAGAAAGCTGTGGGAACTGAGGCAGAAAATGGTGAGTTTCTTTCTAGAACTTCTAACAAGACTTAAGTTTGATTCGATCGAAATTTTGTTATGACACTATACAGACTTCTAAACACGTTGGAATCGGCTATGGATTTATGGCTTTGTGGATGTAGAATAAAGCTAGAAAAGACAATCAAACTGATATTGCAGCTGAAAGGAAACGAATGGAAGCTCCAGCAGAGTCAAGAGGCATTTCTAAACAAAAATGGCTTGAGGAGCGGAAGAAAAAAATTGGAAAACTTTTAGATGCAAATGGTTTGGATATGAAAAATGCATACATGCTTGACACACAAGAGATGGCAGAGACAAAATATAAGAAATGGGAGAAGGATCCTGCCCCATTTGGTTGGGATGGTACGTTCACATCTCTGCCCGTTTATTTTGTTGTCATATTCTTCATTGGGCTGGTTAGGGGTTAAAACGAAAACAAAGCTTAAATATTATATGTTATCGTGACAGTTTTTAACCAGAAAACACTCTACAATGCGTACAAAAAGCGGACGAAGAATATTGAGGTTGACTTGGAAGAATATAACAGGATGAAAGCAGCCGATCCAGAGTTCTACCGTGAAGCTTCTAGTCTCCAATATGGAAAGGTACTGTCTGTGTCTGATGATGCGTTTTTCCGCTGCAGATCTAGATCAGGTGCTAACAAGCCATGAGTTTGGTTCCTTTATCCTGCAGGCTCCCAAGATCTCAGAGGACAAGATAGATAAAATGGTGAAGGAACTCAAAGACCGAGACGAGAAGCGCAATTCATTTAGCAGGAGGAGGAGGTTCCACGAAGAGAAGGATACTGACTCGATCAACGACCGAAACGAACACTTCAACAAAAAGATCGAGCGAGCCTTCGGCAAATACACTCTGGAGATCAAGAACAACCTTGAGCGTGGCACTGCTCTGCCCGACTAGTGGATGGTTGGTAAAATATTCACTTATTTTTGTCTAGGCTTCAAGAGTCATCTGCCAGACGTGGGACGGCCCGTATGGGGTTCTGGTGGATTTGATACTGGTAAAATGTAATGATAAAGTTTGGCCGAATCAGTAATATCGGCATACAGTTCACATACCGCTAGTGCGTGTTGATTGGTGATATACAAGCTATCTCTAGTATTGCTGCTTTCTCGGAAGATGACTAGGATTGTGTTTTTCTAAGCATAATTTTTCAAAAAGAGAGCGGGCATTTTTCCAAAAGCAAGAGAACTTTGCTAGCTGGTCACGTCATAGAATGATCAATGCTTAGGCAGATAATAAATAAATGGAGTAAATTAGGTACATTATCATTTATAAAGTACGTATATTCACTAGTCTACTTTGTATGATTAAAATTCCGTTTTGTAGGTCGAAAAATGCCATTTTCAGAGGGGTCCAAATAATTTGTATGTCTCAATATATGCTTCTTGGCCAAATGAGTCATCGACTTGTAAACGTCCCTACACTAGGTCACAATCGTCCTTGGGCTCCTTAGCTCTTCTCTAATCCTCCGATTTCGATTGCGGCTGGTCTATATCGAAAAATTTTCGAATCAGCGAAGGTTTTTTCGTCTTTTTCATTCTCTTACTTAAAATGGTGCAATCCTTTCGCAGAAAGTGTTAAAAGACTATTCTAGTGTAGTGACTTTCGCTTCATGACTTTTTTAAATTCACATCTTGGCATGCCCAAGTGGCTGTACGATTAATTAATTAAAAAAAAAAACCGACCACCATCACCACCTCAAACCAGGGATCATCTATTATACATGGCAAATGGGGTGGTTTTGACAAAGGTAATTTTGTGGTATATTGTTTTGTATGTTTAACTTAATTAACCTACCTACTTTTAAGTTAGAAAAGATAATCAAATATCGTATATTTTTTCACATTTATGAAAATCCCAACGTACATGCAATAAGAAAAAGGAAAAAAAAAAAATGCAAGGAAGGGGGGATTTGGTTTTGTCACAAAAAAAAAATAAAAATAAAAAAGCCCGGACCGCTCGTTATACATGGTGGGATGGGCATTTTGAAACCACGATTTGACGGATTGATGATGATGTGGCAAAAAAACGACGGGGTGTGGCGGTTTATGTGTACCCCTACGTGAGAGACAAAGAGCAATAATATGACTATCTAATATCTACGTAAAATAATCCCTGTAGACTGTACCACTGTACAACTGCAGTACGATTGGTCATCCTAAATCTGGGCCCATCTAGAGCCCACATTAGACAAGCTTGCCGCGTGCATGAACGGCCCATCCTATAGGCCCTTATTGTCGTATTTCTCATGTTCATTTCTCCACAACCTCTTATAAGGAAAAGAAAAGGACTCACCACCAAATGTCGTGGTCTAATCGTAATGAATTACAGTGATTGATGACTAGTTAAAGATTTGAGTCTTAAGTAATACTTTTAAATTTTAAATATGAAGACTTATTTACAGTCAGTCCTTTTGATTAATAACACCCGTGAGATATGCTAGCGCTGATCGTCCCGTTCTGGACTTTCAATGAGAGGAAAAAAAAAAAAAAAAAGGGAAGAGAAAGAGGACTTGGGAAGTTTCTTGTGAGAGATAGGGACAAAGGTGGGGAAACCCCAAGGGAGACAAGAAACCAGATACCTTGACCATTAGGTGATACTAGTACCATTATGTTGTCGTGCCAATTTGGCTGCTGCCACCAAAAACACTCCCCAAAATTGTAAAATAACACCACATGTGTGCTGTTTGTCACATAAAACACTTTCTTTATTTTATTTTATTTATTTTTATATTATAACTTTTCATTGTTTAGTTTAGCCGGATGTGAAGAGAGAACATTCTCAGTCATGGTCTTTGATGGAACAAATGTTTTTATAGATTCGTCTGTTTTTAATTCTCAATTTGCCAAAGAAAAATATGTTAGGGATTTTATTAATTCTTATTATGAAATTACGTATTAAATAACAATTATATTATAAGCTATTTAATATAATATGATTAAATAAGTTATTTATTAATTAGGCTTTAGAGATATTTATTAGGTATGAATTTTAATGTGTAAAAACTCAGTACTAATTAAATTAAGATTGATGAGAACTTAATTTAAGTTAGTATATAAAGGTCATTATAAGAGTTATAGTCTCCAAGTCAAATCATAATACGTAATATTTACTCTCCTCCTCCTCCTTTCCCATTAAGAGAGAGAATCTATAGAGTATCTTAAAAAATTAAAAAAATTTAACTGTGAAAGACTTCATTCTTCTTTAATTTATCTTCATAAATTTAAGTACGTTTCTGATTAATTTTTTTTTGATAATTTAACATGAATCTTAAATTTGGTGATAATTTTTATGGGTTAAAGTTTTCCTTAACAAAATAAGCATGTTTTTAATCACAAGCATTCTATATATATATATATATATATATGCTTAACTGGCATTCTCGTGATAAAAAGATGACTCCCATATGGGGCCCATGCCTAGCAGCACTGTCCAATGCCACCTTCTCTTCTTCTTTAATTTTGACCCCCAGCTTCCCTTGGACCACACTCTGCTCGCTGCTCTCAGCTCTCTGTTCTCTCTCTCTTCTCTCTCTCTCTCTCCTTTCTCACTCCTCTCTCTGTGTCAGTCAGCAGTGAATGACCCGACCGTGAAAAGACGAGACCATGATCCCTCCTCAGAGCCTAACCCAATAAAACAAATTATGATATTCTTTTTTTCCTTGCCTAATAGAATTCTTTGACAGGGTATTATAATCGTTTCAAAATTAAGAACATTGTATATTAATGTAACGATAATTTTGGCCGTTTAAAATTGTTTTTTTTTTTTTTTTGAAGAAATCTGTATTATGTAACGATAATTAGGCCATTTAAAAATTGTTTTTTTTTTTAAGTAACGTGTAGTTCTAAACGTTAAATATATATGTTCAAAGTAACTTTAGTAATGGTTTTTTGGTCCGTTCTCATTTTTTTTTAATAGAATTTTTAAAGTAGTAACTCTTCTTTTTTTATTATTGATAAAACTGCAGTTTTTATTATTTGATTAATTTTTTAATGATTTATCTATGAGTGCCAATGTAAAGTTTACTAGTGATATAAAAAGTAATTTTATTTATATATCATGCTGTTAAAAGTTATTACAGGGCATTGTAAAAAAGAACAACCAATCACAAATTTATCTTTATTTGTCTTTTAAAGAAAAGAAAAATTTTTATTTTGTTGTCGATGAAGTAATTTTTAAAACAAATTGATCCAACGGATAAACGAGAGAACCAATCATTCTTTACCCACCCATGTGACGATGCTCTGAGAAATCCATCTTTATCATACTGTAAGGGGAACACGTGTCACGTGCTCAATAATCGAACAGACACAAGATTCCATGCCATGGGCTACCCCTTTTTTCCACTTTTAATATTAGCCGAGTCCCTTGGGGTGGTCATTTTGGACTCTAGTCCTACATTAGGTAAAACACTAATCAAATCAGTTTTTGCCACCATTTCAAGCATGCAAAAGAGCTTTCCAGATCACCTTCTTCCTCTATATTTTTTTGGTGCCTTCTTCATTGGAGTTTGCCCTTCTCTCTCTCTCTCTCTCTCTCTCTATTTTGAACCTTTAATTGGGTTTGGTCATTTTACTTTCACCAAATTAATCAACTTTTTTTGACTAGTAGAGAAAATCATGAGTTGGTTGAAGTATCATGATTGTATTTTGCACTAAAAAAAATAAAGGAGAGATTAATTATATGAGAAAGAAATTAAACCATTAATAATAATGAGAGAAGAATAAACAAAAGCGAACATCACCACTACTCATGAACAATAAATACAAAAGGGGGTACCACAAAGCTAACAAACAAGAGATTAAATTATAGAAAAGATGATAAAGAAACAAGAAAAGAAAAAAAAATCAAAAGGAGCGGGTCATCACCATCATCATCAACATCATGATTATCGTCAACAACATCCTTTGATATTTTTCAGATCATACACACAAACAAACAAAATAAATCAAGAATTGGTGGGTGACAACACGAGATGAAAGATTTCTTTTGTTTTTTTCCTTCAAATTTTCTTCCTTTCTACTCTTGGGAACGTTGCATGAGTGGAGGTATCAGTTGGTAGGGTTGCTGCGGAACGACCCCAAGGCCTTTATGGCTGCAGCCCTCAGTATGTACTGGTGGTACGCCGCTGCTGCTAGCGCCCCAACAAATGGTCCGACCCAGAATATCCACTGCCATTCCACCACAAGAAGATTTTTCAGTTTAATTCTTACCAACTTTTGTACTACGAAAATATATGTATAGTTTATGTGTGTGTATATATATATGTATGTGTGTTTAAGTTTATGATTTCTTACTTGGTCATCCCAGATCTTGTCGTTGTTGAAGATAACAGCAGCTCCAAAGCTCCTAGCCGGGTTGATACCAGTTCCGGTGATGGGGATGGTGGCCAAGTGAACCACGAACACCGCGAACCCGATTGGCAACGGGGCCAAAACCTGCAGACCCATATAACAAAACGACAATTAGTTACCAAAAACGACAACTGAAACCACCATGCATGAACCCCAAAAAAAAAAGAGAAGAAAAGGCTTTCAACTAGTCCGGGAAACAACGTACGGGAACGTGGGAGTCACGCGCGCTTCTCTTGGGGTCAGTGGCGGAGAAGACGGTGTAGACAAGGACGAAAGTGCCGATGATCTCAGCGCCGAGAGCGGTGCCGGTGCTGTAGCCAGCGTTGACGGCGTTGGCGCCGCCGCCTTGTCTGTTGTATGCGTTCTTCATGAAGGCCTTCACGAGCCCGACTCCGGAGATTGCTCCCAAGCTCTGAGCCACGATGTAAGCCACAGCTCGGATCAACGACACTTTCCTCGCCAAGAACAGACCGAACGTCACAGCAGGGTTGATGTGACCACCTTAAAAAACCCAAACCCAAAAAAACAAAAAAATACAGAAGAAACAACGTCAGTACTTAGAAATGGATTCTGAAAAGTTGAAGGTTATAAGAGTTGGTTTCAGTGGTTGTTGTTGTTACCGGAGATGCCGGCGGTGCAGTAGACGAGGATGAAGATCATTCCGCCGAAAGCCCAGGCGATGCCAAGGATGCCGACGCCGTCGCAGGCGTCGTTCTGCTTCTTGTGGCCGATGACGGTGGCAATGGTGACGTAGAGGAAGAGGAGCGTGGCGATGAACTCTGCGATAAGTGCTCTGTAGAAGGACCAGAGCTTCAGCTCCGCCATGTCGATCAGCGGCGCCGGCGGTGGGTCGACGTAGTCCTTCCCATGGGCCTGCCCTTCCTCGCTCACTTCTTTCGACATCTTCTCTCTCTCTCTCTCTAGACTCTTCTCTCTCTCACTCTCTCTCTACTACTCTCAGAGACAACTGATCAAACAGGCAGCTTTGTCCGAGAGCTCTTGGGTCAGTCTTTTTATGGATAAGAGAGGAGGGTAGTTTTGGAATAATGAAATTTTTTAGAAAAAGAAATATATATTTAATAAGGAAAAAAAAAAGGTGGGGATGGGATGTAATATGTATGTTTGTTAAGAGAAGAGAAGAAAAAGGTCGTGGGGACCACAAGGTGGTGGTACTACAGCGAGACCATGTGAAAAGGGTTGGCAGGTGGGGTTAGGGCTGAGGTGTCAATGGGTAATGCCTGGCATCCAACTCAAACCCCACGCCTGCTTCCCAACGGTTACATGCTGTCCCTTTCTCACCACCTCCCTCTCTCTTTTATCCATTTCTTTACTCCAAATTCCCATTCATATCCCTTTATCAACGAAAAAAAAAAAAAGAAACGTGGATTGTAATTAGAGCGTGAGATTTTAGAAGCCAATTCCTAAAAAATAGGGGTTGGAGTGGGAGCTCCAATTGGGACGTTGATCACTTGTTTTTAGTATCGGTAATTTGTTCGGGGTAAAAGGGTAAAATTTTAATTTATTAACAATCTAATTTATAAGCATGAATAGTAAAACTTTGTACAATATGAAATATTTCAGTCATATGTCAAACCGTTGAAAAATTAATTTAATAATTATGACTAAAATAATAGTTCTTATTAACAATAATTAAGGTTTCTATTGTAGAAATATTCTATGAAAATTAAAATAAAAATTATAGTAAAGTATGAAAAACATTCCATTGTTATAGTGCATTTGAGGTGTATTTCAGATTAAGAAAAGTATAATAACACTTTTAACATAAATTTTATTAACATCAAACTTTTTAAAACTATATTTTCTTTATTTTATGGATAATTGTCTTAAATTTTCTTGATATTTGTCTACGTATAAGCATATCCATTATAATTGGTGAAGACAAACCAAATAATAGCTTTCACTACTCATAAAAGCGTTGTCCAAATTTAAAATGAGAGTATAAAGAAAGTGACAAGTGTCTCCAAAAAAAAAATATTGATAACTTCTGAAAAACTGGATGGGATAGTTAGGTGGCTCATTCTTCTCACCAAAAACCATAATTTACATATTTCTATTGTGTTAGTTAGATATACGGACAATTTATTTCATGAGTGATTTATATTATGACAATGGAGATCGACACTTCCTCTATGTCTAAAACCTTTTTTCAGTTGAAAAAGAAAGAAGAGGAAGAAGAAAAGTTAGTAAAAGGGTGTTATAATCAGAATCATATATGCTGTTCTATTTTTTTGTCTCAATGATTATCCTTTTAATAGTGTGTTGACAAATTATAACTCATCAATTTATTTAAAAATTTTTAATATTTAGCTTTTTTTTAAGTGGTTAAATTTTTAAATTCAGATAATATGACATAAAATTATTGAGGGAATCGACAACCATTGAGACATGAAATCCGAAACAGTAAATCTTGAGTCGATATAATCATGCAAGTCCAAATAGAATTAGTTTATATTAAAGTTTAGTTGTGAATTGCGAGTGTTATTTTACATTTGTGGGTGAGATGGTAATTGAGTGAACCCTGACCCCATGATAATTTCAACTTCTATTTTGTTCTTTTCAAATTTCAATGGAGAAAGATGCATTTATTTCAACTGATTTAAACTTTGTTGGTGGTAGTGATCATTCGTGAAAAAATATATTCAAAATTTTCCACCATCAAAAGCTCTTATTACTTATTGAGAATGCACCCCAACAGCGTATATTTTTGACATTCTATTAAAAGTTAGCTGTTCTATGGTGTATATCTGTCTATATAAATTACGTATCAAAAAACAATCTGTCTATATAATTAAGACTCTCTCTTATCACAAACGAATAAAATATACCTAGGTATATTATTATTATTATTATTATTATTATTATTATTATTATCTACGTAATTAAAGCCAATCCATATTTGAAAGTTCTAGTACTATGCTGCATTATTACACAAATAAAGTTAGATTTCTTTCAATAAAGGCGACAACTTTAACAAAAAGCCACATATGTACCGTGTAGCCTAGTTTTCATCCTCTCTATTTTTTATTTTATTTTATTTTTCTTTTCTAAATGAATTTTATGATAAGATTTTGTTTTTAATTATTACATCTGTATTAAATTCTATCTTTTTTTCATAATAACGTGATTTTGATCAAAATTTAATATTTAAAAATATACACTTATTTTTTATATTACGTGATAATTGAGATTTAAGTTATTTGATGATGACATCCTATTGGGAAAAAAAAAATCCTTTTTCATACCATAATACATCCTAAATTTTTAAGACATTTCATGATTGTCATGCCAATGGCCAACTGTAGGCATGGCCTTTATACTTAATTTAAAAAAAAAATAAAAAAAAAAACTACATGAACAATGAAATACGATTCTCTAACGCATCTTTCATAAAATCTCCATATAACTTCCATAAAATACAAAAATATATATATAAATACATATATATATATATATATATTAAAAGGTCACGTAGAATGTACACAACCCATAAACGGGTGATGAATTTCATGCTGGGTTAGTTACCGTTAAATAAACATCAAACTAAATACGTCAACAAATTGTATGCAAAGCTACTTTTTTTTTTTTTTTGCTAATCAAAATTGTAATCGTACTTTTTTTTCTTTTGGTTAGTAAGCTAATCAAATTTTAATCGTACTTTGAAATGACATATTTAGGAAAGAAGAATTGTGGTCCCCACAGGAGAGGGATTTTAAATTAAATATAAAACATAAGCCAATCACGAACAACAAAATTTAAAGCAGCAATAATGACATTTTTCAGTCCTCTTGATTGCAGAGTACTTGAGCTGGACTGTGAAACAATGGACGACGACCACATTGACCAAAATGTCCCCAAACATTCTCTCCATTAATATTTATAAATTCACATGCTTGTTATGGGAAAGTGATTTTTTATTTTTATTTTACGTTTAATTTTGCAGAATCATCGTTACAGAATAATATAATATACTGTCTTTTGAGGCCGTTTTGGTTTTTGCTTTCATTGATTGCTTTGCCTTTGTCCTTATCCATAAACGGCACTCTTTTATTTATTTATTTTTTTAAAATTTAATTTAATTATTTTGTTTTTCTTTTGCTTGAAAATTACGAGGGTGCTAATATATTATAATATTTTAAAATAGCCGGTGCCAATCCAATAATGATGTACTGCACATGAGAAGCATTGAGGGTCATGTTTCATCTCCTCTATCCTTTGCTCGGGCTATGGATTTTTCTCCTTTTGAAAGGTTAAGCATTATTGAAATTTTTATTCAACTTGATTATATACTTAAGGCAGTTAAAGCCCTTTTAAATTTGAGTTTTTTAAAAATAAACGAGAGATAAAGTGAAATGTAGAAATTGAAAATTTTTTATTTTCATATAGAAACTTCATTCCAAACGGGGCATTACACAAAATGTGTGTTTAGATAGTTTTTGTTAAATATAATATTTAAAAAAATATAAAGATAGAAAAATTAATGTGATACAGAATTTTTGAAAAAATAAAAATTTGATATTTGCATTTGAGTTTAATATTTGTAAAATGATAAAACATTCAAATGTTTGTATTTGGATAGTTATGTAATTTTTACTAAAAAAAAATTTACGTAATTAAACACATATTATAAAACAAATACTCTAATTGATAGTTAGTAATTTATTAAGAGTAAAACGAAATATGAATATTGCATCAGAAAAACACAATAACAATAATAGATATATAATAATATTGAATCACATTATTTTAACATATTGATATTTTAAGATAAAAGCTTGATTATTTAATAGTTTTCAATTTGTTGTGATTATTAATTTATTGAAAAAAAAAGGTGCTAGTTTTGTGACTTGTTTGTTAAGGCACGTTACTAGTTTATTTTTTCTGTTATTTGCTGTTGGTTTAATATAAGATTATTTAAATTACCGGAAAAAGGTGAATAAGTTGTGACTTCGGAATCAAAAATTAGCTTGAACATAAAATTTTTTTTTAAAAAAGAACAGTTTATAATAAGCATCCATTTGATTTGATAGTTTGAGTTAAAATTTTTAAATTATAATTTATTAATTTTTGAAAAATTAATTATAATTTTTATTAATTTTTTAAAAAGAAATAAAAATAAAAATAAAAATTTTGAGACAAACAGTACTGGTAGAGGAAAATATTACTCTCTTTATAAATTCATTACAGCTTCCAATTTGGCTATTTCTGTATTTTCAGTTTCGAAATTTCCAGAGGAATCCGATTTCTTCACAATCTTCTACAGTGCGTACCAGATTTGGGACCCACAACAACAGTTCATTCATCATCCGAGCAAATAGAAGATGATGTGCTTGTGGGCCCCACCAGCTAGCTAGCAAGGCAGACCACCAAGATTGATGGTGAAGTAGATGCAGGGGATCCCGGACCCCTGCCCTCCCCATCGTTATCCGCAAATTTCCATCCCCTTCCCTTGGCCCGGGACCCACACCCAATTGTTCACCTATTTCCCTTCCATGTCCAAAAGCGTCATTTTACCGAGGTCTTTACGGCCGCTAGATGTTTCCAGAGGTTTCCGTCTCTCTCTCTTTGCCTCCAGTTAATTTTCTCTTTTTTTTTTTAATTTAATTTTATTCAATTTTGAGAAAGAGAAGTGGATGTAGAATTTATAGTCAGTGCATTTAACTAATTAAATTATTATTTAAAAATAATATTAAAAAATTTGGTGCGAAGTGTAACGGCTATATGTTTTCTGTTTGGATTTTTGTGGCCGTGAGCGAAGGGGGGCCAATGCACCCCGCAACTGAGAGAGAGCAGCAGCTTTTCCAGAGGATGATTTATTTATCAGAGCGCGAGCCCCAGATGCGACAATTTTCGAGTGAACCTTTCCTTTTTATTCTTTTTTTAATTATTTGTTTTCTTTTGGTTTGACAAAAATACCCTCGTCTTTATCTAACTTTTCACATGGCACAAAAACTTCCTCATTTTGTTTTCACTAATAGCTTATCAATAATACATCCAGTGTTGTCCGATTATGAAAATATTGATATTTGTGAATATCTATATAAATATCAATAAAAATATTAATATCGATAAAAATTAATGTAAAATATTTAAATTTATTTTAAAATATTAAATTTTAAATAAAAATTTTAAAATAATTAATAATATATAAAATGAATAAAACTCTCAATTAAATATTAAGTATTTAATAAATTACATGATAAGAATGGAACATAACACATTAAATGATAAGTTGAGGTTCATTAATTAAGTAAAATTATTAAAACACAAAATAATATAAGTAGATTACATTCATTGTTTTATCATGGTAAGAAAACATTAATATTGAAAGATCTTTTGAAATATTCGAAAGTATTTACAGTATTTTATTAGTGTAAATAACATAAACATCAAGATATGATATTTGAGTATTTATTTTATCGTAATTTTGAACATGTCATATATCTATTAATATTTACTGTCTATTCATATATAAAATAAAAATTATGCCTAAATTAAAAAAATCATGAATTTTACTATATTAGAAGATAAAAAATAATATTATGATTGATATATTATAGATATTTTGTTGATATTTCTATAAAAATTTCTATGATATTTTGTCATTTACTACTACATATTTCACAGATATCGATATTTCCGTAAAAAAAAAAAAATTGATATTTACGAAAATTTCCGTGAAAATTTGATAGAAATTCCGCGGAAAAGATACTGCACTCTTATTTCCATATCACTACTTCTAAAATATAGAAATTTTTGCAGAAATATGATTGAAATGTCGATTTTGTCAATCCTTGGTATTATCCTGTATTACACAAACAATCGTTGTGTCGTTATTCCGTAAAAAATTAAACAAAAATTTTACACTTTCTAATTATATGAGCTCTAATTAAGTTAAAATTTTAATTAAATATTTTTAAAGAAAAATGTACCTCCAAAATATCTATGGTATATATATATATATATATATATATTTAAATATAGTTTATTTTCAAAAATATCTTTCATAGAGGTATAATTTTTCCTTCAAAAATATATAATTATGATATTATCTATAAATATAAATAAAACTCATGTGATTAGGATGTGTTTAATTTTTGTCTATATTTTTAAAATATTGACAAAGACACCATCAGTGTAATAATAAAAAATTAAAGAAAATATGATATAGAATATAAAAAATCATGAATCAATACAAGAGATGATATATAATTTAAGAGTCATTTATAAAAAATAACCCTTTTATTTAGAAAATGAAAAACTTTTGTCAAGAGTATACGTAGCTACTAGCTACCAAAGGGCAGAGGCTACTTGTTCCTTAAGAAATTTTTTTTTCTCCCGTCCTACTGCCGTTGGAATAGCCATGAAATTCATACATGCGCTTAAGAGTATGACTGTAGTGTATCTTAGCTTAACTCCGATAGACTTATTTCCAAATTCCAAGTACTGTAGTATATACTAGACAGTATATCTTAAATTCAAGTTGTACCAGTGTAAAACATGTGTAAGATAAATTTGAGAAAATTTATCTAAATAGAGAAAAATTAAAATAACAAGTAAAAAAATATAAATAAAAAGACCTAAGAAAAAAGCATGGAAAAAAAAAATAAAGAAGATAAAAGGATTAAAAGGAAAGAAATTATCAATATAAAAAATGACTAACATGAAAAGAAAAGTTGGGCCCACAAAAATGGAAAAAAAAAAAAAAAGATCCAGTAGAAAACAGATGATCAAAAAATAAATATAGAAGTAAAAAGAAGGACCAAAATGAAAAAAAAAATTTGTCAAAAAAGAAAATTAAAAAATGACTAAAACAAAAAAAAAATCCAAAAAGAAAATTAAAAAAAGCATTAAAATGCAAAAAAAAATTTGTTCCAAAAAAAAAAAATCAGAGGATCTAAAAATAAATACAAAAATTTTTCATCTAAAACGAACCATTTTAGACGAAGGGAGGTGCTATAGTAGTGAGTATTCTCACTTTTTATATATGTATAGACATGAGCAGCGCTTGTGATTATTTAGGGATTATTTTATCCAATATTCATTAGTTATTATTAATAAACTTAAGATATTGTGTTTTGTCTCTGACATAAATAGTTATGATTTAAATGTGTGGCTCTTTGATCATGTTTAAAATAGTAGTTATGGCTAATTGTATTTTTAACACTTAAAAAAATGAATAGATTTATTAATTAAAATAAATAGAGTTTACGTCTAAAAATAATGTATGTATATTTTGATTTCTTGTAATTTGACCCCCTTTTTTTTTCATTATTTTCGTAGCTACTTTCGTGTGGAAGGTGAGAGTCATAAAGAGGAATATCCTTTTTGGATCATAAATAAGACTAGGATATTCTAAATTTCTAATAAGTAGATAAAGCCATATGTTCCCTCAGACAAGATAAAAAGCCATGTGCAAAATAGAATATTCTTGTAATTTAAGTATCTATCTAGACAAAAAAAAAAAAAAAACAAATAGAGTTTTAATAATTTTTTTGATATGATATGGAAAAAAAAAAAACATATTATCGATACGATTTTATTTGAAGTAATTAAATATATGTCAAATTATATCAATTTTACATTTTTTTTTATTTTAACATGATTTTATTGAGATTTAACATGTGAAAAATTCCACACAGAGCTCTAAGAATTTTGGGACTGTAGTTTTGATAAATGGTAACCAAAAAACAAAAAATATAATCATAATTGCAAACAGATAAATGGATGATTACATAGTACTATATATCATATATGACGGAAAGTACACGTATAAAACTCTGCCACTTCACAAAACGTTACAAGGCCAAAAGTTTTCAAATGTTACAGTCTTTTATATTTTGTTTGGTATTTAAATTTAACTCTAGTTAAATTATATTTTTATTTTATTTTTTTAAATTTTTAAAAAAATCAATAAAATTTATAATTAATCAAATAATATTTTTATTATTATTTTTTTTTTAATTTTTAGTTCCCTACCTCGTCGTCTTTTTTTTTTCGTCTTTTTGGCTCATTCGTCGTTTATTCCTTTTGAGGTCGTTTTAGCAATTTTGCCGTTTTCTGGTTTTACAGTCTTATATATGCCTCGGCAACTGTTGTCATCATTTTCTGTTGTTTATTCTTAAATGCCATCCTATTTCTCTTCGTTTTCCTCCTCCTCGTTAATTTTTTACGTTTCTATTTTTCGCTCAAGTGTTTTTTGCCTTCACTTTACTGTCGTTTTCTTTGCTCCCATTTTTTTCCCCCCTTGTTATCGTCGTTTTTTTCAAATAACGTTTCTGTCATTTTGTTGTTCACATTTTAGGACAATTTTTGTCGTTGATTTATTGCTTTCAGGTTTCAATAATCTTTCTCGTTGTCGTCTTCTATTTGTATTGTCGTTAATTTTCTTCTTGTTGTATTTCACACCCTTATGTCGTTTGCTTTATTGTGGTCGTTTACTCATTTGACGTCCTAATTATGATGTCGTTTCAGTATTATTTGTTGCTCATCATTTGTCTGTCGTTTTTTTTCATTTTTTTTATTTTATTTTTTAATTTTCTGTTGTTCCATTTTATATCGTCGAGTTTCACGTTTATGCCCTTACCGATCATTACTTTCGCTTATTTTTCATTGTTGCTGTGTAATTATTTCTTTACATCATCTAATATGTTAAACAGTTCAAACCAACTATACCCACACCGTACCATCCACTTAAACGGGGCCACATCATCACTCACCTCTATTTGAATGGGTTCTCAACCTACCCACCTTTTTAGGTAAAAAAAAAAAAAAGAGGGAGTTTGGAGGGGGCTATTTGTAAATTTATACAGTTATATATGGACTAAAAATAAAAAAGAAAAAGAAAAAAGTTGAGGAGGGACTTAAGCTCCCGAGCCTTCATTAACTTTCATCTATGGATGCATAGTTCAAATCCCCATCTCAAGTAGTTAAAAAAAAAAAAAAAAAAGAACTATTGTTTCAGTTTCCACTAATATTCCTGAGTAGTTTCCTTTTTCATCGTTTACTCACCGAGTTTTATATTTCCGCCAGTTCCACCAATTTTGTCGTTTCCTTCGTTAATTGTCGTTCTTTACTTTTTCTGTCGATTTTTACTTGCATCATCGTTTTCGTGTCATGGCCATCCAAGACTCTTACCGTCGTCTATTCTTCGGTGTCGTTCCCCAGTATTGTAGTCAACTTATTTGTTTTCATTTGTGTTCATTATCATTTTTAGCTATTCTATTGCTTGCATATTTGATGTCGTTTTTTCCTTTCCTTTCCTTTCCTTTCTTATTCTTTCTATGCTTCCTCGTTCTGCCGTTTCTTTTACCTGTTTCATGTTGTTTCCGCCGACAGTTGTGGTTTGGAGAAAATACACATCGATCTCTCCATGTGGGAGCAACACTTTAGAAGAAATATAAGGCATGAGCCAAGAAGTATACTTTGAACGTGGGGTTTAATTCAAAGCGGCAGTGACGGATCTAGAATTTTGTTTTAGTTGGGGCACACACACATATATATATATATATATATATATATAAGCATAAAATCGATAAAACCAATACAAAGATTTTGTCAGAGATAAAATCTTAGTGAGTTTCTATTTAGTATTGAACAACATATTTGAAATTACCAATTAGTTGAGTTCCAATACTTTAAAGAGTTCTTAATATTTGTGTCCCTGAACTTTTCGTGTTTTGACACTTTATTATATAGTTAAGTTTTTTACAAAATAAACAAATTAATTAATTAACGTGTATATAAAGCAATTTGGGGGAAGAAAATGAGTTGAATGGCAGCTAGACTATTAAGAAAATAAAAAAATAAAAAAGAAGTAATCTAAAATGGTAAGTGGGGGCACATTCAAAAACAAAATTTGTGTGGGGCCAAAGTTAACAAAACTTATAAATTATATGTGCTAAATTTCAAAAGTAAAGACATATGCTTCCACTGGTTCTTTGATAAATGTGCATGGCGGAACCAATTAGAAAACTAGCAGACAGCGGTACAATCACAGGGTATAAAGCGAATCGAATTCCATTTAATTATCAGTCTGTTGTTAAGATCAACACTTACTTAACAAATTAGTTCAGCAAAATATTAAACTTAAATTTCTAAAAATATTTTTGAACATGTGGGAGTAAGATAGTAAGATGCATCAACGATTATAACAAGCACTCTAGGACTTCCAACTAAATGCACGATACAGATGTGCATTCTGCATATACATTAGTAATAATTAAATACAAATAATAAATAGTGTATGGTTAGTTACTTAAAAAGGATGCCTAAAATTATGTAGCTGCCTATATATATATATATATATATAGACTGTACTTACGATGCTATTCTTTCGATCATGCAAATATAGTCATTGAATAGTGCGCAATATATAGTAGCTACGTTAGAGCTAACTAGAACAAATTATACTCAAGGGATGCATTCCCATCCTGATGCAGTGGGGAAGCGGACGAAAAAGATAAAAACACAATTCGAATTCTATGACCGTTGATTTTTGTAAAATACCCGTAAATTAAGACGTCAAAATCTTGTTGATTCACTCAAGAATACCAATATCAATGAAACAAAAGAAACTCTTTATTTTAGAAACACATTCATTCAAACTTCATAATCCAAATGAAATATTACAAGGCTATTTATTGGCCTCAAAACCCGCATACATTCATGACTTTACATTAAGATGAAAACTCTCAAGCTTTGTTTGATATATTAGTTTAACTCCAACTAAATTATACTTTTTTTTTACTAGATTTTTATTTTATTTTTATGAAAAATCAACAAAAATTATAAGTAATTTTTAAAAAGTTAATCAACTCTAACTTAAAAATTCTAATAAACTAACAATCCAAACGGACACTTGGCCTCCATTTGGTTCACAAATTCATACAAAAAAATTTCAACTCATTTTTGACTTTTTCTTAAAAGTCAACAAATTTTTTAACTAGTTTTTAAAAGTCAAACAACTATAATTTAAAATCCAAATATTTCAATTTAAACCTACCAACCAAACTCATACTTAAAATTAAAAAACATAAATATAACAAATATTAAAACCAAAAACGCTTGAGTTTTCCAATCCCCAAATATAAATACAAACACTACTAATCAATAAGAAGAAAAAAAAAACTCGGAATTAACTACTAGCTTTTACACTTCTAACTTCCCCAACATTAAGACAAGTCTCCTAAGCTTACACCAACTCCACACGCTAATCTCCAATTAAATTCAAGACTTCTGATTTTCCCACTTAATTATGAATTCACACTCCTTAATGAATGAATCATCAAATGTCTTGAATTTAATTGGAGATTACTGGGAAATCAAAAGTTTACATTTTCAAGGATAAGATTCCCACCAAGATGGGGCATGACTCTTTCACTTCGAGTCTTGGAAAAAAAACACACACACACACACACACAAAATTTCCATGTCAAATTTTTTTTTTTTTGTTTTTGCCTGAAATCATATCTTGAAACCTTAGTTTCATATCTAACATTTTTTTTTTTAAATTTACGCTCTAGGGATTTAAAATCTTTGATGTTTGTTTGTTTGTTTTTTTTTTTTTTCTTTTTAAAATTGATTTCTTAGTCTTTTTTTTTTTAATGAAAAATGCTATTAGGCTCCGTATTCCTCATCTCCGGATCTGGCTCAGCATGAGCTGGCATCACAATGGCCGAAGATTATGAGGTTGGGGGCTTGTTTCACGGAAGATTCACGAAGGAATTTTTTTTATTTTTTATTTTAATTTATTCTTCAAGTAAATAAACATGAAATTCCACATATGAGCTGATAACAAATTTGACTTTTTGTGACAGGTGGAGTTCCGGAGCCATGCGAAGTTGATGTGATCGGGAGCCAAATAGCAAAGCTCTTTTAAAAAAAAAAAAAAAAAAAAAAAACTAATTGTATATGAAGATAAGAACTGATATCCCAAAACAAAGCCCAAGAAAAGAGAGATGGATCCAATAATTGCATGGATACAGAGATCTTTAGCATCAAGGAAGGAAAATAACAGATGTGGTAGTAGAGTGTGAGTTGGCGGTCATGGCTCTTATCGGCATCTCATGCTGATCGTATTATAATAACCAATTAATTTTAGTAGTTTTTTTTTTGCATAAATAATTCTAAACAGCACCATATTATAATATTTTAAATACAGAGTCACTTATAAATCAACTATAGTAGTTACAAGATTTTAATTAAAATGTTGCTATCACACTAGAGACATTTCCTACGGTACTACATCTAACATCTCGTGTATCTTGTTTTTCAAAATTATACTTTTGATCATCTTATTAAATCGAAAACAACCCTTAGAACCACCAACACCAACAAAACCGCAGAGCCTTTTTGCCTGCTGCACTCAGTATGTACTGGTGGTACGCCGCTGCTGCGCATGCCCCTACAATTGGTCCAATCCAGAAGATCCACTGCCATCCCACAACAAAAATTTTCACCATAATTAACCATACCAACTTTTGCACAACCAAAAATATATATATATATATATATATCAATATGTGTATCTATGTGTGCATATATGTATACGATCTCTTAATTACCTGGTCATCCCAGATCTTGTCGTCGTTGAAGATAACAGCAGCTCCAAAGCTCCTGGCCGGGTTGATACCAGTTCCGGTGATGGGGATAGTGGCCAAGTGAACCACGAACACCGCGAACCCAATTGGCAACGGGGCCAAGACCTGCAAACCCAAATAACAAAACGACAATTATTTACCAAAAACGACAACTAAATCCACCGATGCAGTGCACGAACTACCAGAAGAAAAAGAAATTGAGATGACGACGTACGGGAACGTGGGAGTCACGCAGGCTTCTCTTGGGGTCGGTGGCGGAGAAAACGGTGTAAACAAGGACGAAAGTGCCGATTATCTCAGCAAAGTATGCGGTTACGGTGCTGTAGCTGGCGGCGACGGAGTTGACGCCGCCTCCGAAGTGTTTGTAATCGTCCTTCATGAAGGCCTTCACGAGCCAGACTCCGCAGATCGCTCCCAAGCACTGAGCCACAATGTAAGCCACCGCTCGGATCAACGTCACCTTCCTCGCCAAGAACAGACCGAACGTCACAGCCGGGTTGATGTGACCACCTTAAAAGAAACAGAAAAATAAAAAATCGTAAAGGATAAAAGGAAATCCGAGTTCCATATATTATAAATATAATAACAATAATAGATATACAGGAATACTGAATCACTTTACTTTACACTTAAGACGTTTTAAGCTAGAAGTCCAAACAGTCTCCACTTATTCTCCCACATAAACTAAGAAATGGGTTTCGACAAGTTGAATGTTAAGGTTTGCTTGCAGGTTTTTTTTTTTTTTTTTTTTTAAATACCGGAGATGCCGGCGGTGCAGTAGACGAGGAGGAAGATCATGCCGCCGAAGGCCCAGGCGATGCCGAGGAAGTCGACGCCGTCGCACGCGTCTCTCTGCTTCACATTGCCGATGATGGTGGCGACGGTGACATAGAGGAAGAGGAGGGTGGCGATGAACTCTGCGATAAGTGCTCTGTAGAAGGACCAGAGCTTCAGCTCCGCCGTGTCGATCAGCGGCGCCGGCGGTGGGTCGACGTAGTCCTTCGCTTGGTGGGCCTGCCCTTCCTCGCTCACTTCGTTCGACATCTCTCTCTCTCTGGTTCCAGTCCTATCCGAAATGATCCGTTTATGGTCTTCATAAATCCATATGTGTACATAATTCCACTCTCACCTTTTTTGCATGTCACTACAGTAAAAATAATAATAATAATAATAACTTTCTTTAATTAATTAACTTTTTAAGATAAAAACTTAATTTCTTAATCATCTTATCTTTTTCTCTCCAACTTATGTACTTGTGTGGATAAATTTATATTTCCCTCTCCTGACATTTTTTACTTTCTTAAATGTTTTGAATTCTACTGTTGTACGTAAGCGTTTCCAACGTTCAACACCTGTCCTCATTTTGATTTCCCTCTGACATGCCTAAGGGTCTACGTATATTATATCCGTTGCCACCAGATATAAGACTATGCCTATACCATATATAAATAATGCGATGTCTTCATGTAAGTGAAATTGTTTATTTTTCGTATGCCATTTGGGGCATTCTTCGTTGGCATTGAAATGACAATTATTAATTTTTAAGCCAGACCAAACAAAAGATATTAATTCGATTCCATTCCTTTCCATTACCCGTAAGCATGAACCCCAACCAAACATGCTTAGAGACGACTGAATAACAGGGTAGTTTTGCCTGAGGGCTATAGGGTCAAGTCTTTTTTAATGGATAAGAGAGGAGGGTAGTTTTGGAATTAAGAAAATGTTGAGAGGAGGGTAGTTTTGGAATTAAGAAAATGTTAAGTTTAAAAAAAAAAAAAAAAAGATAAAGAAAAAGGAAGGATGAGATGTATGTTTGTCAAGAGAGGAAAGGTCGTCGGACCACTGGGGGTGATTAATTCTACAACTAGACCATGTGAGGAGGGAAGAAATACGGGGGCTCACGAATGAAACAAAAATAATCCCGACTCAATTTACTTGAAAAATTGAAAAAAGAATCCAACTTCACATAACGGATCTAATATTGCACCATACATTGATAAGATACGATTTTTAATTTTAATATTATCGACTATCAAATATGAAAACATCTTGATAGAAAAGAAGCGAAAGATATCACTAATTACTGGAACACTAAGGGTCCATTTGATGAATGAGTTTAAGTTGAAAAAGTACAGTTTGAGTTGAAAATTTTTGTCGACTTTTCAGAAAAGATAAAAACTTTTTCAGAAAAAGACAAAAACTGATATGAAAAAGTACAGTTTGAGTTTGAACGTCAAACGAGACCTAAGTCATCGGTGGTTAATAGTATTGATAACTTAAGCATATTAAGTTCTAATATTCCGCTATTAACTATTTGATCAATAAGTGTTCATATAAAAAAATATAAAAGTATGCGACGTAGAATTGCTCCTAGTCACCGGACTATTGAAAAATCTAATCCAAGAACTAAACTAATTCCTTCTGATAGTTAAAAAAAATTCCTACCACGCAAATTCTTAGCAAAAAAATGAATAATTTTAGAGTAAGATATGAAAAAACATTATATTGTTATTGTTGTTCCACGTTTGAAGTATTTCAGACTACCTATAATAAATGAATATTATAGATAGTTAGTTTAATTACATAATTCCTTATAGCGTTTACTTATTTTCAATTTATTCTTTTGGTTTTAGAAACTACAAAAGATATCTCTTGAAGTTTAAAAACTTGTTACAATTTCACGGATTGCACATTTTGTGGATGAAAAAACAGAAAGAAATGACAAAAATTCGCTTAACTAAGACAAAAGTTATTTATGGAAAAATTTTTTCTTGAGATAAAAATGGTGTAAAAACATTATATCCCTTATAATCGGAGAAAACAGGCCAGATAATAGGTTTCATAATTCAAGTAGCGATTATCCAAGTTCAAAATGACTATATAAAAGAAAGTTAGTAAAAGGGTGTTATAATAATGCGAGTCCAAAATGATTTTACATTCATGGGTGTTTGTGAGTTGTGAGTGTTGTTTTACATTTAGAGGTGAATTGGGAAACCCCATATGATTTTTCAACTTTTTTTTTTTTTGAATAATGATTTTTCAACTTATGGTTTGTTCTTTTAATTGGAGAAAGATGCATTTATTACAATCGATTTGAACTTCATTGCATTAATTGGTAGTAGTTGTATGCCTTTATTTCAACTGATATATTGAATTAGTTGGTTGTAGTTGCTGAAATATTAGGTCATGCATGAATTCTAGCGCTAATCAAGGAAACCAAATCAAGATTAAGAGAAATACTAGGGTCACTTGCTCTATCTCCTTTTGTCATTCTCTCATCTTTGTTCTATATTGACATATGTCATCTTATTTTCCTATAGAAAACGAAAGCTAATCTTTTCTTTTTTTTTTTTTTTAGTTCCCTTTCTTGTCTTTTTTTTTTTTTTTTGTTTTTTTTGGTCCATGTCTATTCAATCGTCGTTTATTCCTTTTCAGGTCGTTTTAGCAATTTTGCTGTTTTCAAATTTTCAGTCATATATATCATTTCCTGTCCTTTATTCTCTAATGTCATCCTACTTCTATTCGTTTTCCTTTACATTGTTGATTCTTTACATTTCTATTTTTTTGCTCCAGTGTTATCAGCATCCACTTTTCTGTCGGTTCTTTGCCCTCCTCTTTTTTTGACGTTTTCATTTTTTTTTTTTTTCATTTTTACGTTTATCATTTTTCTTGTTTACATTAGAGTATTATTGTCCCTGCCATTCCTATTAATTGTCATTTTTTCCTTTTGTATTTCATGATCCATTATCGAAATCATCTTCTAGTTTTCTATCGCACATACGTCGTTTGTTTTATTGCTGTCAAATTTCGATGTCGTTTTCTATTTTTTTTTGTCGTTATATTCCTTCTTGTTAGTTGTTACATTTCACCCTTACGTTCTTTGCTTCATTGTGGGCGTTTACTCTTTTGATGTCCCAATTTTTATGTCCTTTCTGTGTTATTTGTTCGTTTATCACATATCTGTCGTTTTTTTTTTAAATATTTTTGTGTTGTTCCATTTTATGCTTCGTGTTCTTCTTATTTTTAATTGTTGTCCCTGTTTATGTTTTTACTTCCTAGTCACATTTTCTTCATCGTTACTGTCCCTTAATTTTTACTGTCGTTTCCCACACTTTTTCCGTCGTTTCAGTTTACACTAGTATTCCTGCGTGGTTTCTGTTTTTTCTTTTTTTTTTTTTAAATCGTTTTCATACTTAGCGACTTACCATATATTATGCTTCTGCCATTTCCACCAATTTTTGTCGTTTACTTGGTTAATTGTCGTTCTTTACTTTTATGTCGTTTCCCAATTTGCATCATCTTTTTCGTGTTATGGTCATCCCAGACTTTCACTGTCGTCCATCCTTCGGTGTCGTTCCTCATTATTGTCGTCAATTCATTTGTTCTCAGTTGTATACTTGTATTTATTGTTGACTTTAATTTTCTCTTGTTTGCATATTTGATGTTCTTTTTCCCTTATCTTTTCTTATTCTTTCTGCCGTTTCATGCACCTTTCTAATGTGCACCTTTCTAATGTTGTTTCCGTTGTAGTTGCAGCTTTTCGCCTTTCTGTCGTTCGCTAAATTCCAATTTGTTGGTTAATCTAAGCAGTAGGGATCAAAACAGCAATGATTTGCAAAGTTGGTTTGGAGAAAAAACACAGCTCTCTATGTGGAAATAACACTTCAGCAGAAATAGAAGGCAAGATCCAAGAAGCAAACTTGGAACGTGGGGTGGGTTTAGCATTCAACAAGCGGAACCAATTAAGAAACCAGCAGACGGCGGTATCATCACAGGACGTAAAGCGAATCGAATGCCATTCATCCGTTGTTAAGATCAACACAAAATTTTTAATGATTACAATAAATATTTTGAAAACCTAGCAATACTGCATGGAACGATCAGAATAAGCGCTTTAGGAACGTGCTTTCTGCATATGCATTAGTTTAAGTACAAAAAGTAAATAGCGTACGGTGATGCTAATGAAAAAAATACAAAAGAAGGGTGTTGAAATTGAACCATACTTCTGAGCTTCCCTGTGATCAAAATCAGCTCTCTCCAATATTTCGCGCGCAAGAATTTGGCCACTGTATAAGCCACGCCCTTTTCCCATTGAGGCAGTTAAATTATCTCATTAGGCAAAAAATGATTTGTGACTTTTCGGAACAACTTGCAAATAAACATCCTGGCCAAGGCTTTTTCCGATGCAGGGCAATCTTGAGCGACGGTGCGTTATTTGCGAACAAAAAGCGTTATAATCCAATGAATCTGTTACAAAAAAGAGGACACATCAAAAGTATATTAGTTGTGTGATTTATGGTTTTCACCTTGGGATAAAAATAGTAGCTGCCCATATCTATACTGTACTTACGATGTTACTCTTAGGATCATGCAAATATAGTCCTTGAACAGCAATAATAGCTAAGTTAGAGCTAACGAGAACAAATATACTCAGGGAATGCATTCCCATCCACTCTAACACAAAAGTTATGCGTCGGAAACCATAAACATCCACCTGCAGTAGAAATCACAAAACCGCGTCTGTCAAATAGTGTTGTTACGACAAGAATTTATTGTTGAATACATAAGTTGAAATAATGCTGCGATCGCATCACAATTCACTCATGACATTGCCTATACAAAAAGATTTAACGATAATTCACCATGCATGCGCATTGCTTTTTCATTAGAACAAGCCATTACGACTCACCAGTAGATACAGAATACAGAATGTGATTCCCGCAGCGGCAGAAGTAATTAGCATATAACTAATTGTGTACAGAGATTTATTTACGGGGATGCCTGAAAGAAGAAAGACATAAGAAGAGGGAAAGAAAAGAACTATTAGTTCTACGTCTAACCGAAGAATATCAGAAATCAAACAAAGCAGTCAATTTGTTGATAACTCAAAAATAATCAGAAATATGAGTGTATTGCTGATATCATATCAGTCAAGTAGCTTTCTTGAAGTATATGTTGAAATTCAAAGAAAAAATTATATTCCCCAAGTTGCATACCAATGATGGCTAGAAGCAATCCAATGGCAAAAATCGCCACCGAAAGGAAGGACCAATTCTCTAACCGGCTTCTGTGATCCTGCAAATCATTGAATTATTATAAACTAAATTGATTGAAGCTTATATTAATCAATCTTGGGAAATCAGTGTATAATGGCGCCCCTCAAACTTTATAATCAGCATTAGTTGATGTGAAGGAAAAAGTTATAGAAAAGGCTTTCACCTGCAGCTGAGCAAGAACATGACCATATTGAAGTCCAAATATGCAGGTCACTGCAGCAGTTAAAGAACTGTGCAACATAATAACCTTGTTAAAGAAGAGAAAATACCACCTTATGAGCTACGGCAAAGAGAGAAGAGTTTTAGATTGACCACCTTAAAATACCTTCTGGATCAAACGGAGCATGACACCATGAAGGTGAACTCTCCGGAACTTGGCCATTCGTGGTCACATTGCAATCCTACAAATTAGAATTTGGAATTAGGCATCCTTCTACTGCATATTTTCCACTTACTTATAAATGTCATACTCATGTAAATTACTCCCATTAGGGATACCTTCAAGTTTTTGTAAACCGGTTTTGTATACAGATGATCGATACCAAGAACATACCGATCAATCATTCCAGCAGAATTACAAGCAGGCCCAAGGCTTCCTCTCACAGAACATTTCACCTATGTCAAAGAAATCAGAATGATTGCAGAAATAAAAAATAATTAGTCAACAAACAAAAATATTACGTACTCAACAAATAAGACTGACAATAATTGCATCAAAAAGTAAAAGCTTTCGTAGCTTTTTTAAAAGGTAGAAATTCCAAAAGTGCAAACTACTAATTTGAATGGCTTTCTTCATTTTAAGATTTGTGAAAATGTGTAGGATGACCCGTAACTAGAATTAGATACAATTGATATAAAATTTCTGCTATAAGTTGAGAGTTTGCGAGTAGACAGCTGCTGCCATCATGTCGGAACAATTTCTCATTTCGCTTGACATAATTTTAGAATAACATTAAACGCTGATTATTACAACAAACATCGTTAGTTTATAAACAGGTTAAACTTATTTGATCTGCTGCAGAAAAGCAAACAAAATTTAAGAAGAAACAACCGTGATGCTCTCACCAGGTAAACAGAACTATCATTTGATGGAAGCAAAGAGGTTCCAGGAGACATTTTAAATTGCCAATCAGGAACGTATAAACCATATAATAACCCCGCATATAATGCTGATAGTGAAAAGGCAACACACCTAGAAAAAAAAAAAAGTTGTTACATGGTATGGGAAGAAAAAACAACAATAAGATAGCAATTACTCAGTTTGTATATACTGCTCATGAAAGGATAAAGCCTGATAGACAAGGTCTAAATGAGGCAAATATCACTTCAACACCACTCCAGTTGCCCCTCACTGTAACTAACATTATCAAAGGCCAATGATGAAGAGAGTAGCTAACTTGGCGGGGGTTGTTTATTAATCTTAGAACTGCAAACGACATCCCTATTCAATGGATGCTACTCGGCCCGTTGGGGATAAAGTTGATGACTCCAATAAGGTTTTGGTCCAAAACACAAGACTAGTAACAAAAAACCAAGTACAGAATCTTACCAGTGCCAATAGTAACTCTTGAAGAATCCTACTTCCCTCCACGATTGATGTGAAAGCCAAATTTCACACAGAGCAGCAACGATGTACCCAATAGAGATCCGCTGCATTAGATGACAAAGGTAATCCAAATTTATTTCTGTTCTATATGTTAAAAAAGTTAGACAAAACGAAGAAAAGCCTCCACTGATTAAATATACAACAGACTAGCTTAAACGGGCCGAGGCCTAAGCTAGTTACTTCTTAGATGATCGCGGATAACCCCATCTTCCTTGTGAGAAATCAAATAACATCTCAAATAAGCTAGTTTCTTCTTGGAGTAGTATTGTCAAAATCTTGATTGATATCAACTATAAAGTAAAGATATATGCATCTAACTGAAAATAATTCACCTGCAAAATGCCAAGCAAACGTATCCTTTCAATGTCAACACCATACGTCATGGAAGTAACTCCATGAAAGTAACCTCCTGGGACAATATGACCAATAATCAACAATCAATTTGTCAGTAGCAATTTCTGTATTACGCCATCAAATGACAACACCACCACCAAGTAGCAGATACCAACAAAAGTCTGTCAAGGGAAAGAAAGCCCTGTGAACCGAAAAACTCGAAATTCCGTTTTATCTTTTCACGGCATAGACATTTAGTAGCTCAGTGTGAAGTTATATACAAGGTTTACCTTGTAGAATAACGCCTAGGAAAAATAGTTTCAACGCCCTAAGTACAACTTTACTTGTAGCTTTTAGTCGATCAGGAACTTTCTGAATTATAAACAGAAAAAAGTTTCAAAATTTCTACCATGAATAATCAAATACTAACTTTTAAAAGTTGAAACAAAAGACATAATAGTACAGAAACTACACTTTTTTGAGAAAATTTATTGCTTTAATCACAAGAAAAGATAACGTATTTGCTAAATTGATTTACTTGAAGTTCAAAACTGTGCAAATATGAAGAATCAGTTTTACCTTGTAGACAAGTGCCGGTGAAACTCCGGCGATGAAAAGGAAAAACGGCATCACAAAATCGGCCAAATGAAGACCATTCCAAGGAGAATGGGCGATTATGGGAAAAATTGAGCCACCATAATCGACTAGCATCATCAGCTGGAAAAACGACAACCAAACAATTTGCCATTACAGTGCCTTTCTGAAGCAAATGAAAAAACTACTTCTCACCATACTATTGTCTGTTACTCAGATATCAAAATTAAAATAACAAAACCGATAAAACAAATTTTTTTTCTCCGGAAACTAACAGAGAAACTAGAAAGTCAATGAAATTGACTCGACAGTGCCTTCATTTTCAAGACGAATCGAAATCAAAAAAGCAAACTTCCGGATCAAGAGATGAAGAGGGAGCTCACAAAGACGCAGAGGCCGCGGAAGACATCGAGGGAGGCGACACGTGGAGACCTCCGGTTGGTTAGCGGCTGATCTTCGTCCTTTGTTACTAAAAGCTCGTAATCTGCCATTTTTACCAGCCAAGTCGCCGGAGATCCGATGAAGTCAGCTCCGAATCAAGTCTCTGTAGCAAATATCGATCTCTGAGAGAAGAAGAAGAAGACGACGACGAGTAGTCTACGACGAAGACTCCGCTCTTTCGGAGTGTCCGATTCGTCTGAAATGGCGAATGGATTACGTGGCGAGACCTGATTGGTTAATTAAAAGATACAGAAAAGTTAAAGCATGTGAATTTCTTTTTGTTTTTTTTGTTTTATTTTGTTTTTAAATTCGGACAACAGATGCTACTTCCATATTCATGCGGAGCATATTCATACGGAGCGAAGCAACATGAGACCAACAAAAATATATATTTTCTTTTATTTACCCAAAAAAAATCTTTTGGAATTTTAGTATTAAATTTGACAATTGTTAAATGTTATGATAATAATTTATAACGAAATATAATAAAGAAAAATTTTAATTTTTGCTTACTTTAATAATTGTTAATATTTTGTAATTACAATGTTATCATTTTTAAAATTAAAATATTAAAAGTCTTTCTTTTATAATCTTAATGATGACCAAAAGTAAATATAGCATTAGAAATATATATATATATATATTTATTGGGTAGAAGCATTAGAAATGACACTATTCTTTAAAAAGATTGACATAGCATTATAACTAGGATAACAATTTTTTTTAAATGTAGCATTAAATAGGATAACAATAACATTTTCAAAAATAGGATTAGAAATATATTTTTATATATTTGTTTGCAGCATAAACTATGATGCAGTATGAAATTGGATAATTAGAGTAATTATTTTAGTTTTAAAATATTTTTTATTTGAATTATCTTAAGAAGTTTAAGTTCTAGAAGTTTTTTTTTAGAATTCAAATTTGAATAAGATTATAATTAGAATATAGGGTTTATTATTTAAAGGCTTTTTGTTGTATTCTTCTTAGACTTTTTTTTTATCGTTGTTAATAAAATTCTTTCAAGAGTTTTCTTCGATGATTTACGAGATTTTTTGGCATTCAAATTTGAATCAAAGAATTATATATTATCTATCTTGCATATTTTTGGATGTTACTTAAGAATCGATAAATTTATGTGTTTATTATACGCCTCTGTTATATTAAAATAAGATTACATTTTTTTTAATACAATAGGATGACATATTATTTGTATTGTTTTTCATATTAATTGTATTGTCTTTCATACTTTTTCTGACAAATACAATATTAACATTAACATTTGGATCAGATGGTTTCATAAATCCAAACGAGCAATACCCTTTTTTTTTATTTTATTTAAGAATTCTACATAATATGCAAAAAAAAAAAAACCTATCAGTATTTCAATAGATTTCCGCTTTTAACTATTATCATGTTTAGTTAATTATATATTTTAAACATGATTTTGATAAACCATAATAGTTAAAGATGTACACACTAATAGTACTTTATTATAGAGAAGTATTCATTTATTTATGGGATAAAAACTGCGGTAAAGCCATTTTTATATATCTTATTAATAAAGCTCATTTTTAAACCAATCCGATTTAATTGAACGGTTGAAATTTTGTTTGTACATGATAACTATAATGTACCTTAACCTATAATATTATATACTAAAAATAAAAAAATAGAATTAAAAAAAACTAAAAAAAAAAAAAAACTGGTTTTTCAACCAGTCAACCGGTGACCTCTCGACACCAACAAAGACGCCGAAGAACCCCCCCTCCCCAGCCGCCGACACCCCCCCAAAACGCCGACCAGATCTAGTGTTGGGGGGGGGGGTCGCTTGGGCTTAAGTGCGAGGGGTGGGGGGGCTCGGGTTGGGGCTCATCGACGTTGGGGGTGGGGGGGCTGGCTCATTGGCAGGAAGTCATCAGCCGGAGAGTGTCACTGGTGGTCAGGGAGTGTCGCTGTCATTTTACCCATTTCTTTTTAATTAATTTTTTTATATATTATATTTAAAGTTTTTAATTTATATTAATATGAGATAATGTACATTATAACTATCATATATAAATAATATAATAATTATTTAAGTAGATTTTAACGGTTTAAAAATAAATTATATTAATAATATATATAAATGAGACTTCACCATAAATGTATTATTATTTATTTACTTATTATCATTCTATTAAAATAAGCTTGTTAGTAAAGGCCAAATAGCAAAAACGAGAGAAAAACGGGTAAAAAGATGATACCACACTTATTTTGTGGAAATTATATGATAGAAACCGTCTTTTTTTAATCACGGGGAGGTAGTGAAGGAATTATTCTTTGGTGGATTTTATAGTAAAAATTTTTGCTCCATGAATGAGTAAGATCCATGGGATGGATTAATGAGATATATCAAATTAAGCGTAGTTATAACATGTGATTATATACAAATAAAAATAAAAACTCTTTTCTTCTCCTTCGGTCACCGAACTTCCCAGCGCCCTACCCCACCACCGACGGTGACCCAGTGCTTCCCGCGGCGACTACCCGACCCAGCCCCCCCGGCTACGGCAAACCACCATCACGAGACCCCCCCCCCCCCCAGGGGGCCACCGACCAACGAAACCAACTCCCCCCGCGAGCATCGTGAGCGTCGCGACGGTGGGCGTCATCGGCAACTCGCGTGGCCGACCTGCCCAGAGGGCCTCCGAGCTCGCAAGATCCGATTCCGTCCACTCGAAGGGGCTGGGAGAACGCCGTCGACGGCAAGTGCATCGCGAGCTCGCCGTGGGTCATACAGATCTAGCTTTTTCTGTTTTCTTTTTTTTTTTTTTTTTTTTTTTCAGATCTGGGCTTGTCTGGGCTTGCTCGCCCCTCGGCCTCGCCTCACCGTCGCCCACCGCCGAGCTTCTTCTCTTCGGCCGGCCACTGTGTGCGAGACCCTCTGCCGTGGGTTTTCAAGCTTTTTTTTTTTAACGATAATAAAATGATTATATCATGTAGGAGGTTGTATTTAGTTATGTGGTCTTTTAACACTTTCTAACCATTGGATTTGACTTGAATGGTGTAAAATTTTTACTCGGGTTAAAAAAATCTTATCCCATTATAGAATTCCCCTTGTTCTTTTAGTTGTTTAATTAATTTTTTAATAATATGATATATAACTAAGAGGAATCATATATTCAAGATCAAATCGTTTCATCAGTTCAATAATAAAAACAACACTTCTTACTTAAAAAAAAAAAAAAAAAAAAACATTTGCTATAAATAGTGGAAAAAACAGCTCCAATCATAAAAAAATCGAAAGATATATTTTACTTATCTTTTTTCAAATACTATACCAAATTAGGGAGAAGAGAGAAAATACATTTTTTATAGAATAGAAAAAATGGAAATGACTTGAAGAGCAAGAATTTAATCTTTATTAAATCGAAAATGACTTTTCAAGTAAAATAATAATAATAATAATAATAAGAATAATTAGGGTAGGTGGTCCTTTGGCCACCCAAAACAAAATTTTTGTTTTATATTTTATATAATTAACAGAATAGCCGAACCTGTTAAAGAAATGTTTTGAGTTTCCAGTTCTACCCTTGTTAAAACAGAGCTTGAGCTTAATTATTTTTTTTTCCCTTTTCTTCTCACCATGAATTGTTTTGTGGTCCTTGACATTATACGAAGAAGAAGAAGACGACATCGTGGACTGTTTCATTATATAAATATACGTGATAGTGGGTTGTTTCAGTGTGACGGTACACAGTCATTGGGTTTTCAGAATATCTTGAGGAACTGAGGGAGGCAATTTATGATTTAAGTAAATAAAAGAGCATTTATGTCATTTTAAGTCCATTAATAAAGGGAATAGGCTTTTTAGCTAATTCTTAAAACTTTGACCCATCTACCAAAACTTGGGCCTTGTATTGGGCCGTATACCTCTAAATCCCTAATAATAAATGGATTATTTCAATAAATGTAGGCTATAATTTAAAAAATATTATTTTTTTAATTTATCATGAATGTCTAAATTGATATTTATAAATATCAAATTATCCTTTTATCAAGAATTAAAATTAAACCAATAACGAATTGATTAAAAAAGGAAAGAAAAAATATCTAAAAAAATGTAAAACTAAACTAATTTTTTATAAAAAGGAAAAAAAAGAAGAGAGAGACCATTTTACTTACTTTATTATAAAGAAAAAAGAACCATAACTGATATTAATTGTATGATATATTTATGAAAAATAATCATTATAATAAATAATTGGTCATTAAAATTAAATTCACAACGAACATATAGAAAAATTAAATAGATATTGTAAAGAAATATGAAATACTCTAAAACCTAAAAAAAAATGTAATGATATAGTAATTATCATAAAAAAAAAAAGACATCATAATAATATAGTAATATCATAAATAAAAAAAAGTATAACACATCTAAAAAACATCATAATGATATAATAATTATAATAAAGAAATAAACAATTTCATCACACATTTAAATTTTAGAAACTAACTATTAAAATAATACCGATAATAAATAAATAAATAAATAAATCATTACAATAATGTTACAATTATCATAAAGAACCTAAATCATATTTAAAAAAATAAGTGTCTAAGAAATTTAAATCATACTTAAGAAATATGTTTATAAAAAACGTTAATTATACTAATAAGTCACCACTTTAATAAAGAACTAGTAATTAATATAAAGATACAATAATGATAAACAAATAAGGAAAAAAATACAAATCATAATGAAGGAAAATGATGTTAAATATAGTAAAATGTCAAAACAAGTACTACAAGTGGTTTTTTTTAAATGAATATTTACATAATATTATAAAAAAACAGATATATTTTAAAATGAGACTTTAAAAATAGACTTTTTGTATAATTATTTTATAACAATTTAGTTTATCATGCGTCTAGCTCTATGGCTCATTTGAAGTTTGGATGCGATGAATCACATCAACATATATATAAAAATCAAATTTAATATTGGTTTTCGATTTGAAAATAATGATTTTTTTTAAACTTAAACAAGATTTGATAATAAGAAAAAACTTGAAAATTATCTCTTCAACTTACCCATTACTCAAAAGAAAAAGAAAAAGAAAAGGAAAAAGGAAAAAACAAAAACAAATAAAAAAAATAAAAAAAGTTCCTAATCCAACTACTTCATTTTCTTCCCCCTTTTGTCGCCTTCCCTCGTCAGCCACGCGAAAAGAGTAAACTTTCTTTCTTTCTTTCTTTCTTTTTTTTTTTTTTTCTTTTTTTTAAGGTAGAAAAGAGTAAACTTTCTTTTTTAAAAATCAAGGGGATGTTTGGTGTGTAAGTTTGAGTTAAGATTTGTAAGTTTAAATAGTGATTTTGGTTGACTTTTTCAAAAAAGATAAAAAACTTTTGAGAAAAAAAAACAAAAATTGAGTTGATGGTGATGAGTTTGAACTCATCACCAAAACACCCCCCAAAATTTTAACTCAACTCTAACTAAATTATATTTTTTCATCTCAATTTTTAACAAAACGCAATCTAAAAGTCTTTCTTAACATGATTTCAAAAAAAAAAAAAAAAAAACTTTCTTAACAAAAAAGAAAAAGAAAAAGAAACATACACATAGGATTAGGTTTAGCGTGGCATTATGTGAGAGGACGGTAATTCCAACATATTTTTTTCCTTCGGAAAAAGATATTAAAAAATAAAAAAGAAAAAAGAAAAAAGAAAAAGGAAGAAAAAAATTCCTTGCTCCCGAAGGCTCTATGAGACCATATGAGAGTGTATATATATATGTATGTGCGTGTGTGTAATATATAAATATAAAAAGAGAAGCCAAAAGGAATAGAAAAAGAAAAGGTCGTCGATGGGGAGGGAGAGACAGAGACAGGCTTTTCAAGGCCAAACACAGTGGCCTGAGGATTATGGTTTGATTGCTTTCAAGATAGAGAGGATCGTTATTCTCCTTCTCATCTTGTTCCCCAAATTCACTCCTTTTTGTCTCGCTTTCTTCTACTTTTCCAATTTATTTTACATTGTTACCCGTGGCATAATACAATCATCTGTAAGTATACGTGTTAATTATTTCTTACTAAAACCTTAATTTTAATTAATTAATTTCGAACTTTGTTAAATTTTCAAAAAATTTATAATTAATTTTTGTGCAGATATATGATCAATGCTCCTTTTGGCTCGAGCGATTTGCTATGATTTTCGTCGTAGCACAGGATGCCTTTCCTGATCAGTTTAACTTCTGGTACGTGGCTGTAGCTTACTTTGCTGTCTCGAATATCCTTTACATGGCACAACAGAAGAAGTTGTCAAGGAAGGTCTTGTTTCCCGGTTCGTCTTTTTACGGACCTAACCCTTCTGAGGTTAGTTTTTAATTAATTAGTATTATTTAGTACTTTATTTGGTTAATCAAAAATCTAATTTTGTGTTAAATTACTATAAATTGTATTATTATTTGTGCAGGGACGTGGTTACTACTTCTGGTTTCGAATGGCAGTGTTTCTGTTAGCTTTTCTGCCATTTAATTCTGTGCTTAATTCGGCTATTAGAAATTTTTTGTGCATATTAGTGGCTTCGTTTGCTGTGCCTGCAGTTTTGGTTAATTACATAAACCCAGAGAATTTGTTGCCCGAATATCTTGTTTATACTACTCCGGAGACTCACAGTACTCGCATCCTTAAATCTAAGGTATGTCTTTAAGCAAAAGAAGATAAACAAATTTGTGAAAGAAAAAAAATATATAAATATAAATATATATATATATATATATATATTTGGCTTCATGGAAAGGTTGAGATTTCTCTCTTGCTGAAAGGAATTATCTCCATTTTTTTTTTTTCCTCACTTCAAGAGGCAACCAGTAAAATAAAAGTGAGAAAAAGAAAGTTGTTTTGGTATTTACCCGGAGAATAAAATGCTTCCAAATAAAGGCTTTAAGATCATGGATTTTGATGAAATCATCGAAAACAATTTGCTATTTAATAATGGAAGCGGGTGTAGACTTAAACCGTAATCATAGTTATTTACACAACTACAATTTGTAGTTTATATCCTCGGTAATGTTTTGTTTTATTTATTAATTTTTTTCCCCTCAATCCATAAACCAAATCCAAAGGAGTATGTGGAAGAAAGAAGCACAAATGAAATATATATCTATCTAGTAGAGTCATAAATCTGTTCTTTTTTGAGAAGTCTTTAACTTTCATCAACATCACATGATGTACAAATACGATGTTAAGTCTCTCATTCGACCTCACAATTTAAACATTTTTCTACAGCATTGTTCTCACAAAAATTATGAGAATTTGACCCTTTTTTTTTTTTTTTTGGTAGGATCCTAAGGATCGATTTTGGTTTGGCCGAGCAGTGACAATCATTCTTCTGGTAGCCTATGGTATTAATGAAACTGCCTCGAGGGGATATCTGGCTGCTTCTCTCTTTGCTGTAACCAATGCAATTTACTTCCTAAATTTATTCGAACGCATTCTCGACAATTTGATCAGTCCTGAAGCTGAAGTAAGTGTCTTTTATATATATATATATATATATATATATATATTTTGAACTTATTTTTCTACATCTATTCACTGTTTAGTTTTTAGAGATTATAATAATGTGAACTTAATTATCTTATATTTCATCTCATAAGGTGGATATTTTACCTCTCTTACAATTTGTAAGAAAATGCCTTGTAAATGTGATAGGACAACTACATCTTAATTTCTATGGAATAACTGAATGATTTGTTAGAGAAACTTATAGTAAAAGCATAACATGTGACTTCTTAACAAAGCTATTCTGAGTAGATTTTAAACCTTATAGTAGAGTTTCAATAAAATCTGTATTCCACCATTTGCATTGTTTATTAAAAAATTTAAAAACTAATTTGACTCGTTATCCTCTTTTAAGGATATGATTCTAAACACTTGTTAAAAAGTCACAGTTTATACTTTTCTTCTTTTATTATTCAAAAGTAAAAACAAAAACTATGCCAAACAGGTCGTAGTATTTTGCTCCATTTTGTTATAATTGGGAAGAAATTTATAGCACTCACCAAATTTCTTCTTTTACATTTACAGAATGCCAAAGCTGAAGTAAAAGATGAATCTCCATCGAAAGAATCATCAGAACAAGCAGATGCCAAATCTGAAGCAGCAGTACCAAAAGATGAATCTGCATTGAAAGAAGCATCAGAAGTTTTGGAAGCCATTAAAGCTGATCAATTAGCAAAAGAAAAATCTCCATCGAAAGGCGATCAAACTAGTACTATCAAAAAACAGCAGATGGTTTGTCCATTACAAAACCAACTCCAATTACAACAACAATTAAGACAAATGCAATCCTCGGCAGTAATTACTCCATTATCGGGACAAAGCCAACTCCAATTCCAACCACAGTCACAACCAATGCATTCTCCGGCATTGACGACTTCCGTCGGATATTATGACGTCCCGATCTTCAACTATGCTCAAGCCAACGAGGTCAAAAACCTAAGACAAGAGAAAGCCAAATGGGAAGCTGAAAAAAAAGAACTCACTTCCAAGCTCGAAGAGAACCAACAAGTCCTGGCCAAGATGGAGGAGGAGATCAAGAAAGAGCGTCTCACCGCAAAGCTAAAAGAGAAGCGGCAACGAATCGCCAAGCTGGAGAACGAGAAGGCGGTCATCCTCGTCAACACCGAGGCGCTGAAGTGGCAGAGAGACGGGCTCGAGGAAGAGATAGAGCAGCTCCAAGGCGAGGTGCGTAAGCTGAAGTCGGCATCCGAGCACGACCAGGCGATGGTGACGGCGCTCGAACAGCGCGGGGAGGAGTGGATCGAGGAGAAGAAGCGGTTGGTGGAAAAGCTGAACAAGATGAAGAAAGATCGAAAGGTGGAGAAGAGGGAGAGGGCGAGGCTCGAGGAGATGCTCGAGACCGCCGAGGGTCGGTACGAGTACTACTTGTCTGTGACGGATGGTTTCGCGGAGAAGAGCGAGGAGTGGGACGCCGAGAGGGAGCGGCTGACGTTGGAGCTTGCTGAGGCTGACGAGCTTTGTGAGCTCTACAAGAGCCTTCTGCGAGATGGAGGTTATGAGACTCCCATTTTTCAATCATTTTAGCTTCTTCAAGGACCAGTCTTTTTTTTTTCCTTTTCTTTTTAGATGCTACATTTTTACTAGCAGAACATATTTCAAAGAACTTGAATTCTCTTCTTGCTTTCTTCTTGATTTAATAATGTAGTGTTTGATCAAATTAGACACCACGAGCCCAACTTGCCAAGTTGTTGCAGGTATAATTAGGAGTACAAAGAAAATTTTTTTCCTTAGTTGGAAGGTTTATATAGGATGGAACCTTATATTTCCTTGCCTCATCGGACTAGTATCTCTAACGTTCATCCAACATGTTAATATTTTTTAACTAAAATAAGCGTATTTTAACGATATAGGACATACATTTCTGATAAATGCACAAAAACACATTTTTGTTCATATAATTTATTAGATAATTTATGTTTTAAATGTGTATTTTCATAATTTTAATTCATAATATTTTATTTTAAAAATATTTAATATTTTATTTATTTTGATTGAGTTTTATCTTTTTCCCTTCCTTTTTGCTTTTTTCTCCCCTTTCTTGCGCAGGTTGTAGATCAACCCCAGCAGCATGATCTCAGGCCCGTGATCCTAGGCCCATTTCCTCAGCCAAGCACCAGCCCGTGATTTCAGCCCGAAATCCCAGTAGCAGATTCCAGCCCAAGTCCGTGATTCCAGCCCAGGCCGCAGCAGGCCCGCGAATCCAGCTGCCAGCCTGTCTCCACGTGCGCGTGATCCAAGCCTGCAGATCCGTCCAGCCCGTGATCCAAGCCCACAAGATTTCTGGGCTGCTTAAACCACCAATCCCTCAATTCAAGCCCGCGCGAATTTGGAGCAAAATTCCAGCTTCCTTGATTCTCATCCCCAGCTGGCTTCCCACGAGTAACCGGCTGATTCACCAGCCTGGGTGGCGGATTTGTTGCTCCGAAAATCCTCTAACATGTTGAATTCATGGCTATATATTAAGAGCCCCTCAAGAGGGCATGTTGTTGTAATTTTAACCAATTTTTTGTTAAGTCTAGAGCCAAAAGTATATTCATTTTTCTATCTTCTCTTCTCATACTTTTTTTGAAAGTTTTGTGAGAATGTTGAGCTTGTTTGGCTAAATTTCTCCCGGTAAAGCTAGAGATGAACTCATGTGTTGAGTATTCCAATTGAGGTTTTGTTTGTTTGATTTTATAATGCATATATATTTGAGTGAAATATTCTTCTCCATTTTCTAATTTTCTTTGAATGCAAAATATAATTTGTTAAGTTTTTATATAGATTCAGTCATGCATTTTCTATATAAATGTTATCATGTAATATTTTTGTAACTAGAATTATTTTATAAATTGATCTTTTACTGCAATATTGTCAATCTGATATATTGTCGATTTTAGATAATTTATAATAATAATCTTTTTGGTCTTAACGTGAGAAGTTTAATTCATTTAAATACTTTTGTTAAATCAAAACTGAAATTGGAAAACAATACACGTGAGGGATTCTTGATGCTTTACCACTTTTAATTATTGAATTTTCTTCATTTTTTTAAAATCATATTGTCTTTAAATTTACTTAAAAATCACAAAAATACTCATTCCTTCTCTTTCTTTAATTACTTATTTCTCTAACGCTTCTGTTCCGTGAATCTTTTCTTGTTTGTTTTTATGACCTCCTCGTGGGATCGACCGTCCGAATTGTACTACAATCGACCGCTTGTTTTTGTACATGTTTGGGCGTAATCAATTTCTCATTTATTAAAGAAAAACGAAAATTATCTCAAAATTTCAAATTGATAGTTCTTATTTAAATCCCTTCCAACCAGTTAAGCTATTCTTAATAGAGATCACAGATCATAGACCTTCTTCTAAAGTTATTTTATCATGTAATAATTTTAAAACTCAATCACTTAATGAACACTAAACACTATTAAAATAAACTAGTAAATTATGAATTATCATAATAGCATAATAAGAAGGACTACCCACGGGATAAGAAAACAAAGCTGCCGATTATAAATAAATTTGCTTACGTGGGTTGGAAGGAAGTCATGGACATTGATAATTCTGCCACTTCAAAGTGAGTTTGATCGGTTTGGAAATTAAAAAATAAATGTAAATTCACCAATAAAGGTAACAAATATAATTTATTTTGTGAAATTTCCCATTAAAAAAATTATTTTGATCAATTTCATCAAGGGATGAGATGTTTATCCGTGGATACCTTTTCTTGATAGGACGAGTATGAGAGATGTTAAAATGAGATGGAAGTGGGGGACAGGGGTGGGAGAAACACCCATACCGCCCTGCTGCAACCCGACTCAATATACATATATCTTTGTTTTTAAAATATATTATGTACATACATAATAGACAAAAAAAAATAGTTCAAAAGGTAAGAAAAAGTTAAATCTTTTATATTGAATACTTTAGTTTGTTATTTAGATTTTGGATTGAAGTTTAATGCTTTGTTTGGTAATACAACTTAAACTCAAATTTTTCATCATAGTTTTTATTTTTTTCTGAAAAGTCAACAAAAATTATAACTAGTTTTTAAAAAGTCAACCAACTCAAACTTAAAAATTTCAACTCAAACCGTTTCACCAAACGGAGCTTAAGAGTTTGGTTTTATATTGTTGTAGTTTGTCAAGATTTTGAGATTTTAACTAGGAACTTTTAGAGTCTCTTTTGAAACTTTGGTTTGTTATCATCAGATATTTTGACTTTGTTACAATGTTATGTTTACTTTGTTTACTTGAGTTTTAATAATGTTAAACAAATTCTTTTTTTTAGTTCTTAACACGTAAATTATATTAGCTGCCTTTGAATTTTCCGTTGCTGTTAAATCTGATTTTTTGATAGCTGAGTTTTCATATTCTGGCTCGAGTGGTGGATGAATTAAAACAGATTTTGACTCCGAATTTTTAGAGATGTCTATTACTTCAATGTTTCAAATATAGTATAAATAATTTTCTAAACGAGGTGGTGTAACAGCCCTCAATCATATATAATCATCATTGACTGGTTTAAAATTTTGAAGTAGAATAATTTGAACATAAAATCTTGTGCCGGTTAAAAACCTTAAATTATATCACCATGTATTATATAATGACATCAAGCATAAAAATCTTTTTAACTGGTGGGAAATTGTTTTTCAAATAAAATTATTGTCTGAGTTTTAGTCAGTTTAGCGGCTTGAAGCTTCTAAAACTGCTAACAAGTTGATTAGAAACGAGAATATTATGAAGTAAACCAAAGTAATCAAAATAGAAATTATTTCGGTAAAGTATCTTTACTTATAGTTGGGTATTCTTTTTAATTGTTCATTTACCTTTTACTATTCGTGTTAGTCTCCTTTCTTGTTATTTTTATGCTTTATAAATAGGTCTAAAGATTGTCAAAATTTCTTTACTTATAGTTGGGTTATTTTTATTTTTTTTTAAGGGGATATTTGGGTGATTTTTGTGTTTTATGAATAATAAATGGTACTCAAAATTTCTCTCTAAAAAATAACCAGTACTTTTTATTTCTTTTTCTGTTTTTTTTTTCTCCCCACTATTATCCCGCCTCACTAATTCAATTAAAGAAAAAGACTACCAAGACCAAACTAAGTCAATTTAAAAAGAAAAATTAGATGAGATTAACGGGTTAATGGTCATCTCTTAAAAAAAAAAGGGGGGGCAAACTTTTTTTTTTTTTTTTTAATGAATACACAATCAAATTCGATCAGTAGCAGTGATCGATATGTATTGTTCATGATTTTTCTTATTATTATTATTTTTTAATTTTAATTTTAATTTTTTGAAATTGGGGGGGGGGGGGGGGGGGGGGGGAGGGGGTGGTAACAAAACCAAGAGATGGAGGAGATTCCTCAAACAAAACAAGTTCATATCATCTTCTAAGAGCAAAAAGTTACCAATTCACTACGAATATAGCAAAGGTTGAGTTCTCTAATTAAAAAGATGAGAATAAACTAATTTCTTCAATAGGGTGTAGAAATAATCTTTCATTAGATCACCACCCTATCCAAATGCTGTCTTCTGATCCCATATACAATCTCCCAAACAACATTTAAGGTTTTTTACACCAAAATGATTTATGGGGATTGCCAGATCAACAATTAGTCAAACCGTACGCAAAATATATCACAATGTCATGCAAAGAAAAGGACTAAGAAAAAACAAAAATAATAGGAAAAAAAATTGCATTGAAATATGAAGTATGATGCATGCACGCAGCACATGTCAAAGAAGACCAGCAATTTGGCAAATATGCACCATACTTTTCAAGTCACAGAAAAGTCCCAAAGAAAAAGCTACTTAACATTCCAAAACTCGAAAGAATTAAATTGTCTAAAAAAAAAAAGGACCAAAAATTAAAATAAAAAAAAAAATAAGTTAAAACTCTTTACTTGATTCAACCATCGACATTCCTATATCTAATATGATCATCAGCAGAATTGTGAGCTGGATGTGCTACTCAAAAGCCCATTGGTTCTCCCTACGAACCTCTTCTTCTTCCTCCGGGGTGAAGTCGTTCTTGATGTTGAAAAGCGTGCGAATCTCCTCCGGACTCTTCCCCTTAATCATGTCCGCCACAGTCTGGCAGGCTAGATCCAGGAGGCTGGCGATGTCCAAGTAGTTCGCCGCCTGAAAAACATACGACACAAAAAAAATACCAAACGACACATTAAACGGTGTAAAGATGTGGATATTCAAGCACGTAAACTGATACAAACCAAAGTGAAACTCAAAACATAGACCAAGAAACATATGACATTAGTCGTCAAACATCAAACGACATAAATACATTACCCTCAACTAGCAAGAAACAGATAATAATAAGAGAAATCAAAGGCCATTAACGATCAAAAACAATAAATTTTGCTTAAATGGTGAACGACCTTCACAAAAATACAAACAACTCCATTAGAAGAAGAAGAAGAAGAAACGAACTAAATGAAATAAGTATAAAGACCACAAAAAATGATTCTTTTCTATGATAGGACAGAAATAAAGAACCGAAAAAAGAACTCCATAAATAAAAAAGATTCAAGAGCCGAATCTATATAATCAAAAGACAGAAAAAAGATTTGAACAAGGGAAAGAGAGGCAGACCAGGATGAGGTCGAAGAGGGTGGCCTGGTCGACCTTGACGAACTCGGCGTCCCAGGCCTTGAGGTCGTCGTCGTCGGAGGCGGCGGAGGCGGCGTGCTTCTTGAAGTAGACGATGACCTGGGAGAGGATTTTGCCGGTGATGTTGGGGAGGGGGATGAGGCAATCCGCGCCGGTGTCCTCCATCATGTTCTTGATGGTTCGCGACTGAGACGCCTCCTCCGCAGCCAATTGGAACTCCTCTCCGTCGGAGGTCTTCACCCTTATCAACCCCGGAGTCTTGGTCTGATCAGTCGACATCTTGATCGTTTGCGTGAGCGCTGTTCTTGGTGGGGGATGGAGAGGGGACTTGATTTCGGAAACCCTAGGTAAGCTTTGCTTGCGCCGTGTGCGTTCTCTGAGAGAGAGATTTTTTTAAAAAATTTTTTATTTGGGTTGGTGGATGGGAATATTTACGAAGTGAATTTGTATTTATAGGGCTCGGACTGGCGGTGATTTTGATGAACCCTACTCGGAATGTGGCCTACTTTTCAAGTGACGCGATTATCATATCACCTTTCTTTTTATTTTTTAAATTTTTAAATTTTAATTTTATTATTATTTTTTTTGTAGAGTAATCTTTACATTCCTTTTTTCTTTTGATAGTGTTTTTTTTTTTTTTTTTTGAAAAGTACCCATTCGGTCCTTAATTTTTTTTTTTATAAGAAGTTGTGATTTGGTGTTAATCCTTTTTTAATTATTATTTTTTTAAACTAAAAGTTTCATGAATTTTTTAAAATGATGCAAAATGATCTTTTTTTTTTGTTGCAATACGTTAAAAATTTAACAAAAAGATGTTACGAACAACACATATGAATTCATGATTTTAGGGCAATTAAGAAAAAATATATATAATTCAACTTATATGTATTGTACCTGTAATTCATTTCATTCAATTTTTAATATTTGTTAGTAAAAGAACCATTTTGCACTTTTTTTAAATAGTTTATAAACCTTTAAGCCATAAAAAAAAAAAAAAAGTTGGAGATCAATTCATAATTTCGTGAAAAAGTTAGGAACTAAATGAACAGTTTATCATTTTTATAATTGTTTTTTTGGGTAAATTACATGTTTAGTCACTAACTTTTTTTATGAAATTGTGATTTGATCCCGATATTTCTTCTTCTTCTTCTTCTTCTTCTTTTTTTTTTTTTTTAACTTGCTAAAAGCTCCATAAATTCTTTTAAAATAGTGCAAAATAGTCATTTTCCTTGAGAGATGTTGAAATGTGAGTCAAATATAATTATTATTTAGTATAAAATAGTCATTTTTGTTAAGAGATTATGGAGCTTTTAATTAAAAAGAAAAAAGAAAATGAAGACCAAATCACAATTTGGTCAAAATGATAAGGACCAAGCGGGGCAATTTACTTTCTATAGTATATTGTTTTTTATTGCGTTTTGTATTTTTGAACATTAAATTTGATAAGAATTATTAAAATATATATAATTAATATTGGTCAATAAAGATTAAACTATTAAAAATAATTTTATTTATACATCATTTTTTTCTTACCTTATCATAAAATGCTTGGTTTTTTTGTTTTGCTTTGTTTTGCTTTGTTTTTTGTTTTTTGTTTTTTTTTTAAAGGATTCCTATTGATTTTTTTGAAGTAAGTCGGTATTTTTTTCCCTTCTTATTTTGTTAGCTAACTTTTAATGGGATTTTAGTTTTGGATAAGTAGTCGGACAACTTTATTATCGAAAAAGAAAGTATCCTATAACTTTGAATTTTAAAGTTTGGGTAATTGAGATTCAAAGTCGCTAGGTAAACTTCTCCAAATTTAAAGAGAGATGTTAAAAATCACTATTCACTATATTTTTTTAAATATTTATCTATCTCTAACTTTTAATCAACCTTAAATTCAAATATCAAATTATACTCACTCATATCTATTTGCTTTTCATTTTTTTTTTAACCTACTGATTATGGAATTTGGATTTTATTATTATTCTTTTCACTAAAACATATTTTATTATTATTGTACGGAGATTCTTATTTCTAAGAGTTTTATGTTTTTCTTAAGTAAGATTTTTTCCTCTTTTTTTTTTTTTTTTTTTTTTGAGGTATTGATACCCGCATGTAGAATAGAGCTATCAAATGAATTTATATCGTATTGATTAGTTCCTTTTAATTAAACATAATAGCGGTGCCGGCATCATACAAGTGCTTTTTACAAGTCATGCTATGTCGTGTTGGGCTGGTCCGCGTGCTTGGCTGCTCTAAGTCCATTTAAGCCCCTCTCCATTTACTCGTTTTTTTTTTTTTTTTTTTAATTTATTGGTTTTTGCTATTTTGATCATTTAAGAAAATGATTTAAGTACGAATAGGCATTGATAAATAATATAAATGAATAAACTCAAACATCTGAATATAAGATATTGAGTGTCATAATACAAAGAATTTAATTTTAAAGTTGCTCTACTTATTTATAACAACTAGTTGTAGCATTAAAAAAAATTGAAATTATATTACATATGAAGTGATATTGTAATATTTATAAACATGAAAAAGAATTAATTTATATTCTAATTATGATTTTTTATCACAATGAAGAAACCGCAAAATCAATTGACTGATTTGACCAAAAAAAGTATTAAAAAAAAGCTTAAGAAACCGAAATTAACCACAATGAAAAAAGGTATTAAATAGCATTTTAGAAACTTATTCACTCTTTAAAAAAGCTTGTTTCGATCCCATGCTCATCCCTATCCATATTGTGTAAGTGTAGGTCCCACACAACCACCAGATTCATTACAAGGAGAAAGCTAACGTCAAATCAATTAATTGATGAAAAAAAAAACTTAATGACCTGTTTGGTTTTATATTTTAAATTCATATTTTTTATTTCAATATTTATTTTTTTTAAAAAAAATTAATAAAAATTATAATTAATTTTTAAAAAGTTAATCACTTTAAATTTAAAAATTTTAACTCAAATTATTTCATCAAATGGACCTAAGAAACTGAAACTAAACACAATTAAAAAATGTATGAAACGACATTATAGAAATTTACTTACTCTTTAAAAAGGCTCGTTTCGATCCAATGCCCACCCTTACCTACAATGTTTGAGTGTGGGTCCTACACAACTACCAGATTCATTGCAAGGAGAAAGCCAACTTCATATCAATTGACTGATTTGACCAAAAACATCAAAAAAATGCTTAAGAAATCTAAATTAACCACGATGAAAAAACGTACGAAATGATATCATAGAAACTTAGGATATATTTGGTGAATGAATTGAATTTGAATTAAGGTCAAATTTTTAAATTTAAATTAAGTTGATTTTTTAAAAAATAGTTATAAATTTTATTGATTGTTTAAAAAAATATAAAAATTAAGATAAAAAAATATAATTGAGTTAGAGTTAAATTTTGTTATCAAATAAATCTTATTCATTCTTTATATTGTATAATAGATGTGATAGATTTTTATTTTTATTTTTTATTTTTTATTTTTGAATGATGTAATAGATAATAGATTACCAACAAACAAAGTCGAACATATAACCAACACAAATTTCACGTATTTATTATTATAGCTTATAGAAATAAACGATCTGTAAATTTATGAAATAAAAATGCATTTCATGCACATGCCAAATGTGCCAAGCCTACCGCGTGGCGTCTCGACGTGTCATATTCGTGTAGTTGGGCTGGGCCTGGTCGTGCTATTGTGTTGGGCCCAACGTGCCAGGCCCTGCACGACCCACAAATTCTAAAGGAGAAAATTATCCAAATAACCAACGTTTCTATCAAGTAACACGAAACAAATTTATTTATTTTAACTAACAATGACATAAATTTTAACTTACTTTAGTTTTATTTTATATCATATTGATCTAATATTATATTTTTGTATCATGTTAGTGAATAGTCTTTAAATTTATAACGTTTAGGTATTTTTCCTGATTAATAAGTTATGTTGTGTTGTTTTGTGCTGCTGTGCCCAATCAATTGACACACTATTTCAATACTAGAACTACTAACTTTAATTTCAGCTTTTAAATACCAACATATATAACATATGATTTGTCATTATTTTCTCGATATTTGTTTAAAAGATTGTCATGCCCACATCAGTTGATTACATCTTTCAATAAAAAATGATAATTCATCATCATGTGAGTTGGTATTCAAAAGTTGATATAAATGTTTTCTCAGAAATCGGACGGTCATCAAGAAGGAAGGGCAGGAAAGGGCAATTTTAAAATTTCAAGGGAGATGCTCTCTGGCTACCGGATTGCATCCGGTTGTAATTTGGTATTTAGTAGTTTATTTCCGACTGTTTGCATTGCGTAATTACTTTCCTTCATTTGCTCTCCTCTATGTCTTTTTCCTTTTTTTAATTAATTTTTTTTGTTGCTTTACATTATTTATATTTCTCTTGTTTTCTTTTCTTCCTAATCTTTTTAGTTTCAATCCTATTTTATTGATAGTGCATTATAATCTCACTATTTACACTTATCTATAAAAAAATAAAATAAAAAACTCTTGTACAGGGAATGACCTTAAAGGGTTGCATTGTATTTTCTCAGTATTGTATTGTTCGGTTGTTCCTTGGTATGGCAGTATTATTTTATTTTCCTAGTGCTTGATTTGTATGGTATTAATGAGAGCCTTATATTAATACTACTGTCATTTTTTAGTTTTTCCAATGTTGATCAATTTATACAAAGCATCACAATTTCACTCATTTTTTTTTTATTGCTATCGGAATTTTTGTGAAATTTGGACTGCTCTTTGATTGAATTTCCGACAAAATTCCAAAGCCTTTTTTTTTTTTTTTTGGTCGAATTTGGTGGATACTTTGTGCATGTTGGTGTAAATTGGAGGGCCTTTCTCCTACCAAACCTGCTCTCACTTTATGCTTTATATATAAGCTGTTGGAAAAGAATTTAGAGGGCAAACAGGGTCCACCGCCTCATAAACACATATTAAAGTTCTATATATCTTATCCTAATAAATAATTTCTGATGATGTGAATTTTAGACCATTATGTGTGAACTTCATGGGACTTTTTTTGGGTATTAAAATATATCTATTATGCAAAATTTGTGCATTCATATATATTTCTAATATTTGTGTTATCTTGACATGTTATAAATATATTTTAAAAAAAATTTCATAACTTCTGTAATTTTTTTTTAGATCTTTCCATCGATATCGAAAATGTCTCTAAAATTTTTATAAAATTGGACAACTAATAGTTCTGTCGATACCGATATTTTCATCCTTGTCCACATGAGACAAGCTCAAAAGAAAAGGAAAAAAAAATTTAAAAAAAAAAAAAGCAAACATGTCAGTGGTCACTTGCCTGTTTATCCGGCCTCGTATTGTACTTTTAGACATAAATAAGAATTTAGAGTTAAAGAGTCTTTTTTTAGTTTTTAAATAAATTATTAAAACTTTTTAAAATGTCTTTAAAAATATGTGTGTTATTTCATGTCGTTGAATGCGTGACCAACTTGCGTATCATAATTATTATAATGAAAAAGAACATTTTTTATGAGCAAAAATTACATAGAAATTCGAATATTGATAAAACAATCATAACTACACGGTTTGGGAGGATAGAGTGGTATTTCAATTTCAAACTCCTACTCGGACTTTAAACACCCCACACACACACGCACACAAAAAGGGTCCTACTCGGACTTGGACTCCTACTCGGACTTGGACTCTCTCTCTCTATATAGAGGATCCAAGGCTCCGGATCCACTCATAAATTTTATTTGCAACGTTGTTCTCCTCAGAAGAGCTCTATTAAGTTGAAATAAATCTTTCTTTCCGAAATTTTATTCGGTAATTACAATGACAGGTACATATGTATTCTTTTATTTTTTTTGCAATATTTCGACATATCATTCAAAACTTTTTTATTTTTTATTTTTTCATAAGAACAAGTCTAGTGCCGTGTTAGTTTAGCCTTTGTTGGGTCACTGTTAAATTTCATGCAGAAAGTCTTTATTTTAAATTTTATCTTCTCTTTCCTATCGATCGAGCTAATGTTATACATCCCCTCATTCATTCATAATAATGTTATTTTTCTAATCTGTTTTGCTTCTTTAATCTTTTTAGTTAGTGTGTTTAAGTATCTTTTTCATCTTCTTCTTCTTCTTCTTCTTTAATTATTTGTCTTTCTTTTCTTTCTTTGGTTCTTTTGGGGAAAAAAAGATATAATTATTCATCCGACGGGGAACTACAACTGAATTATGAAAAAAAAAAATTTAATTCATCAACGGATACATATTCTACTCATAACATCGAACTCTAGCGTATGGGGTACGAGAGCCATAATTGAATTTCTTTAATCAAATAAAAAAATAAGAAAAAAAAAGTTGACTACTATTTTTTTGTTTTTAACTTGAAGGATGAAGGATTTAAATTCTATACCTAGAGATGGAGTTAGGTATAAAATTATTGCTAAAATTATACTTGTAACCACAAAATCGGTGCTTTATTTGTTATCCTATTTAAGTTGCAAAATAGCATGCTTGAGTGGTTAATTATTGTATAATCCTAATCTCTTCCTTTGTGCTGATGAACATGCATGAATGTTGTCTTATTAGTTTTTGAAAAACAAAGTTAAACTGATGAGGGGCACAAAGTGGTAAAACAAGACATTTTAGTGACATAAAAAATTTGAAACTCTTAAATTTATTAAAAATGGTGGGATATGTCTACCGACATGTCAAAAAAGGAAGTAGTAAGAGTAAAATTTCTGTTTTTTTTTTTTTTTTTCTCTAATTTACAAATTTGCATTATATGTTAGCTTTTTATTAAAACTATGGTTTCTTTTTTCCTTTGCAGATTGGATACTTCTACCGAACCATTTATTGGACTTAATATTGGAGAAATTAGACTCGTTTAAAGATTATATGTAGTTTGGCGCTGTTTGCGTTTCATGGCATTCTGCAATGAAGTTTAATCAAGTTAAACACATTACAAGTCCAAGACACCAACATCAAGTTCCTATACTTTTAGTTCCTGATCAAGATGAAAGAACATTGAGTGTATATGATGCTATGCATGTGAAGTTCTTGCACCTGAAAGTATTAATACCACATACTGAGCGTTTCTGTGGTTCTTCAAAAGGATGGTTGATAGCTGTTAATAGGGATTATTCGATAACATTTTATAAACCTTATTTTATGGCTAAGAATGATAATGGTGGTGCATATACAAGTCTTTGCCTTAATCTTCCAAGGTTATTTTCTTGTTCTCCTGAAGATGAAGAGCGTTTTTCATATCCTATTTGGAGTCATCATGTATTTAAAGCTATAATAACAGCTGATCCATTAGAAGATGCAAACAAATGCATAGTTTTGACTATATTTGGCAAGTACTTGCAGTTAGCTTACACTAGATGTGCCAAAGACACACCATGGACCATGATTAATGTAGAATATGGTCAATTTGATGACGTTTTATGTTGTAAGAATCAAGTTTATGCACTAAGTTGCTATGGTATACTTATATCTTTTGATATTACGGATTCGGAAAATTCAAATTCCAAAGTTCGTTGTACCCGGAATATCACCAAGAGAAGTTTTAAGGGATAACTATATATCAAAAAGATATATTGTAGAATCATATGGAGAACTTTTTCAGATTTTTCGGTATATTGACTTTCATAATACCATTCGTCAGACGGTGATGTTTGAGGTTTTCAAGTTGGAATATGACACGGAAAAGTGAACACATATAGACAGTCTTGGTGATATTTCCTTTTTCTTAGGGGATAGTTCTTCTATAGCCGTCTTGGCTTCGAATTTTGCTGAATGCAAACCAAATTGTATATACTTCACTCAGGATAAAGATGATTATTTTGGATCATTAATTTCTTCTATTCGTGATTTGGGGATATTCGAACTTGAGAACATACGTTTTAAATTGTATTTTAATATAGGCTTTATTGCTCTAAAGAAAATGTTGAGACAGCCTCCAATTTGGATCCTGCCCACAGTTGACTTGTACTAGGAGATTATTTTTCTTCTTTTTTCATCTTTTTTGGGGGGTTTTTTTTTCCTTTCATTCTAAGGTTTATGAAGTTAATGTAGACTTGATACATTACATTTGATATTGAAATTCAGCCCAACAGTTATATATGATTTCATTTTATTTTGTGCAACAAGTTTTAGAGTCTGTCTTAAAAAGCAATTGTTTGTCAAGTTTAAGAATCTCTCATTTGCTCTCGACAAAAAAAAGTAAATAAAAATAAAATAAAATAAAACAAAGACGATTTGAGATATAATATTCTGGAAAATAATTGGATCCATTGATGGTTAACATACCATTCCTAAAAGGTGTCATATTTAAAATAATATATTTTTAGTTGTTTCCATATAACTAGTGGGTGCATACTTCTTGTTAATACTTCTTTTTATTTTTTAAATTGCCAGTTTTGATGGAGGAATAGGCGTGTGACAACATTAAAAGATGCGATGCCAAAAATTACCGAATCTTCAAATGCAAAAGCATTAGAGGAAAGCACCTAATTAATAATTACCGTTTTGCTTTTCCTGTTTAAACTAGAGATTTATATCTAAATAGTCATTTCTAAGAATGTTTTTATTAAATGATCGATATTTTTAAAAAATAGTTAAAAGGCTCAATTTTTTTAATGATTAATCAATATTCTTAAATGGTCAATCAATGATTAACTGATTATATAACGACCCGACTTTTCATACCGTTAACTAATTTACCTATTTTTATTTTATTTAATCTTAACAGTTATTTATGTTTGATTCCAAAAATATATATATATATTTTACATAAACCATATTCGTATTATAAAAGTTAAATTTACTAAAATTTTTAGCTGAGGAAATTTAAAACCACTAGATAATAAATTTCATATTCAAATTTGTATTTAGATAATATTTAAAAACTATAACTTCATGTAAGTTAAAAGAAAAGAATCTAAAGTCTTTTTCTCATAAAGTACTCCTACTAGTTTAATAGTACCAAAACATTGAAAATATAGTTATAAATATAGTCGATACAAAATAATTTAAGAAGTCTAACTGCGGAAATTAAATTCATGGTGGTATCCCACTCCCTTCTTTCATCGCCTCCGCACAGCTTTACCAGTCCATGAAACATCTAAGTAACGGGCTGTTTATCCGCATAACCTATAGCATGAACACACACGTATGAGCTTTCGCTCAGTAAGTACAAACAATATCTCACAAAACATTTTCATAAAATCATATCATCACATGTAACATCATGAATGCTCAAAAATGCAAATGATTCATGCGTGTTCATATGCTTCATTATATACATGTCTTGTCAACTTAAGTGTCCCTATGTCGTACCCATATACATGCAATCAATGGGGAGTTAAGGGAGCAACCCTCCAATAGCCTATCTTATAACTTTTATTCTTATCATATCCTCTCACTAATTAGAGGTTGGTACAACACTTAATCCTATATTTCATTTGTCTTATTCTTATTAATTGTGACAATACGTAGATTCTTATGTTAACATATATCAGAAGAAAGTGAGGGCAAAGAACTTTTTGGCCCCTATGACAGAACTTAGAAGGGCATTCGGATTCCTCACGATTTTTTTCAAAAGGGAGCCATGTGAAAATAAATTATATAGTTAGGGGTAGAAAATTCATATTATACAAAAAACAAAAAACAAAAAACAAAAAAAAAAAAAAAAACGAAGGAAAGGAAGGCCAAAGTTTGGTTGGAATTGGAATCAATACTAAAATTATTATTGTCGACTTGGTATCAAATTCATGATATATAGTTTTTCATTGACAAAATCTGTTCGTCTCCAGCGCAGATTCGTATGCAAAAACGTTAATAATAACACGTTATAAATGGAAAAATAAAATTAAAAAACTAGTATTAACAGTACATAACAACATACATAATATTTCTGTGTTTTTGTAACAATTATACAAAGTCCGGGATTGGTTGTTAATGCTCTTTAGAATTGTACTTTGTCATCACTAGAGCCTACATTCCATCATCCGGGAAAATTATTCTCATTTTCCATCACAAAAGTTTCCAAATCTGATCAAGCTCCTTCTCATGCTCACAGCTTTGAGACTGGTAAACCTGTTGCCAAAAATAAAAAAATAAAAAATTCAAGGATAATAGAAAGACCCAATTCTTGTAATAGCTTCCTGGAACAATCTAAAAAAGTAAGTAAAATTCTCGTCATAAGGGGAATAGAACCTACTTAAAGCTTTGGCATTGACAATGCTGGGACTGGCAGCTGGAGGTGGAGCATTCTCATTGAGGAATGGCTCCACCCGGTTCGGGTCTGACCAAATCGGATATCCTTTAATCTTGCCCTGAAAAATAGAAAATCATATAGTTTTAGTACATTTACAAGAACTTTGAATTCAAAGACAACAAGAAGATAATTAAAGATTAGAAGTTGTTTAATTGTCCTTTAGTGTAGCAGTTGCATACCAGGACATTCAATGCAGCCAGTGTAGCCATTCCTTCACGAGTCCACTACACAAACAAACCATGACGGAATATAATTTATCACGATGTCTCTCACTATCAAATCTACTGCATTTGGTTCGTAGATTTTGGTTTAAACTTTTTTTCGCTAAAGTGTTTTCGCTAATAAAAATTTTAACGATCTAAATCGAATCACCTCGAAAAATTACCTTGGAAGCAGAGGCAATGTGAGGTACCACAATAGCATTCTTCATGTCTGCAAGCCCGGGTTTCATAAAAGGTTCATCCTGATACAGTCTCACAGATTAGCTACTCTTGTTCTCATTTTAGGAACCTCAATTTCAATAGATTTTTTTTTTTTTTTTTTACCTCAAACACATCGAGACCGACTCGGAACATAGGATTAGCTCTCAAATGCTCAACGAGCGCCACTTCGTCGATGACAGGTCCTCTACTACAGTTTACAAGGATTGCTTCCTGCAGATAAAAGGTTAAACAATTTTCGGCTGAGAACATATAGTTCTGCGTTAAAGTGAGAACTATGCACATTCAAATTTATTTCACCTTCTTCATTATTGCAAGTCTTTCCTTGTTGACCAAATGATAAGTTGTTTTGTCCAGAATTGGATGAAGACTTATCTGGAAAGAGACATCAATTATAAAATAAAATTAAAAAAAAAAATTACTTACCAATCAAGACTAAAAAAAAAAAAAACAGGAGGTCGGAAAGAGAACGAGTAATCATACCACATCGGCTTGTCGGAGCACCTCATCCATGCTAGACGCTCTTTTCCAGGTCACCGGCTTCTCACCGTTCGCTTTTAGGAACTCAGCATAAGCTGCAATAGAAGAGCATACAAGTATAAGAAACAAGTCCCCCCAATATTTTTTTTCCCTCATTTTTTTTTTATAAAACAAATGAACTTAATTGGACATGCCTGTAACAAACTTCTCTAGTCTTGTGGATTGGTACAGATCATAATAAATTAGGTTCATCTTGAAACCTTCAACCTGTTACAGTTGTACAACAACATTAGAGAATCCATATTTTGAACTGGTAAGTTCCACAGCTTAAAATCCTCTAGTTGATTCTGAATTTCGGATCAAATCTCAAAATGCGTAGAAAGTCCAGGCATTTTTTAGCAAAGTACCATCATTCTGGCATATGCAGATCCAATACGACCTGCCCCGATAACGCCAACGGTCTGTCCTTTGAGCAAGTTTCCCACAAACCTGTCAAATAAAATTAACCAATTTTAAGTGTAAGATTCACAGTTCAGTTTATATATATATATATATATATATATATATATATAACCAAAGATGTAACAAAGACAAGCTCTTACAGATTGGGAAGCCATCCATCATATAAGCCAGCTCTCATGAACTCATCTGCTTCCACTATTCTTCTAGCGGCCGCTAAAGAAAGCGAAGCCGCCAGCTCCGCCGTGGTTTCTGTAAGTACTCCCTGCACATTTGAGCAATGAATTCATATCACTATCTGCCCTTTTTCTAAGTTAAAAAGGCTCAACTATCTTGTCAAAGATAGTGCTTAAAAAACTAATTTGAAAGAGAAAAGCCTTATATTGCAAAGCCACACGTGAAACTGAGCTGAGACGCGTGCTCCCACTTAAATTTTAATATTTTGATTTCGATTTCTAAAATTTCTTAAAATATTTGATTGCACTCTTATTTTATAAGAAAAATTATAACTGTGTTCTCACTCAATAATTGAAATATACAGCTTTATTCGGTAAAAAGATTATGCCTAATCTTTTAAATGTTCATAAATTTTCAAGAGAGAGAGAGAGAGAGAGATGGCTTACAGGTGTGTTTCCAACGGCAACGCCATACTTGTTAGCAGCATTGACATCAACATTGTTGTAGCCAACAGCCATGTTGCTGAAAGCTTTGCCACCGGCTCTGCTCAGTGCCGAAAACAAAGTCTCTCCCCAATCTTCTGTCAACTAATCAATCCAAACACAAACATAACTCATTAAAACAAAATACAAATTAAATCATTACATGCCATGATCATCAAGCTAATATTAAAGCAAGAGCAACGACGCAACGCCTTGCAAAATTTTATAAGTTACATAAATTCGAAACGATTATTTTGTCCCAGCCTTTTTTTTACTCTTTAAAATTCTTTTTTTTTTTTTTTTTTGTACCATTTAAATTTACCTGGCCGATAACTCCGTCGCACTTATCGCCTATAAGAGCAATGATATCCTCAACGGACAGAATTGTTTTCTTCTCAGTGCATATCTGAGCACAAATATAAATCAACAAGTCCATTAAACACTACTTAAAAAAAAAAAAAAAAAAATTCATGTCATAGAGAAGACTATGAAGATTAGTGTTACTTCAACTCGACAGCCTTGTTCAACTAAGAGATTGATCCAGCGAGTTCCGGGCATCGGCTTCGTACTGATCACTCTGTACTTCCCACTCGGGTTCCACACCTCGATCGACACCGGTTTCGCCATTAAAGCTCCTTACCAAAAAACTAACTGGCTCAAAGACACTGCTTTTTTTCGCCTACTCAACCAGCGGCTTTTAAAAAGTTGTGTGCGTTACAAAATGTTCGTTATAGGGTGAGGTGGGGGGCACCGTAAGAGTGTGGTCTTCGGTTTTAGAGTCGTCCAAAGAGTTGACTTTTGACTTTTTTGCTTCGTTGACCTGTTTGCTATTGGAGGTTAGGGGGTGATACGTGTGTGTTCGTGGGCACTGGATTTTGGAGTGAATGTAGATAGTGTTTTTTGAGTGTGTGTTTAATATTGAGAGGTGGAGATGAGTACTTCATCTTTTGAAGTTCTTGGACCTCACATAAGTTTGTATAGATAATGATGACGTGGCACGGCTGCGTGAGGACACGCGTCTTGTGGGGGACCCACCGGTGGACGTTTTCAGTTAGGACAAAAAACAGAAGGGGACATAGTCTAGGCGTTGTAGAGAAATGATAACCTAAGAGAGAGGAGGATAAATAAAGAAATCATGTACATTTTTTTTTTTTGTGGGTTCTTTTAAATAAAGGAAAAACTTGTTCAACACCAATTAGTTTAGGCAATTAGCCAATTGATATTCCATAGTGAAGTGGATGAACTAATTTGAGTGGTGGCTCCAACTCCAAATATATGGGGTGATCTAACTTTACTCTTTGAAAGTTTAGTTTGAGATGGTTGGAATTCCTAATCTTATCTCAAACAAAATCTTATAATGAGCGATGAAGACTGCCAAATATATAACATGAATCGGTCTCTTTTTTGGTTCCAATAAATTCACATAGTAGTGCTAGGCAGATATGTGACAACACTACAACCATTTTTCCTCAAGAGAAAAAAAAAAAAAAAAAAAAAAAAAAAAAAAAAAAAAAGAGTAGAAGAACAAGGAACATAATGGGTCAAACTTGAAAGGCCCAAACTAAATCAAACCGCAACCATTTGAGTGGAAACTTGAACGGATTGGGCATTTCATTTGAACTAGGCTGGTGATAGTTTTAGTTGGATCTGCGTTTTAAGCCCTTGGACTCTTGAGGAACAAAAACAGTCCACTCGATGGGACATGAACCCAAAATAAAGGCCCAAGAGGCCGACAAAATATGCTGTGAAAAAACCAGTCAAATTATGGAATATAGATGGTCCTTTAGCTGTGATAACAGAAATATGTCTCCAAGCCAAAGTTTTTTCATATTCAAACTGTTGAAATATCGACCACAAGACATGTTTCTTCAAGCTGAGTAATCCTCGTCTAAAATCTGTTACTTTGTCAACTTCCAACAGTTCATCTTTAAGGAAACACATGGACGACATTCAGGTGCGGAGGGATGGGGGTGCGAGTGGGGGCTGCAAATTTTTTATTCTTTTAATTTTATTCTAAAAATTTTTCAATTTTTACTATTTGTCCTTATCTGAAAATAAAATATTCTCATATAATCCTTATTTTTCTCTACTAAATAAATAAATAATTCACATATAACCCCAACTAATATTAATTCCGATAAAAAAAATTTATACTTATTTTATCTCCATTAAAATTAAAAATCCTTATATAAACCCACTAAAATAAAAAATTCTTACATTATCCTCACTTATATTTGTTTCATCTTAAAAAAAAAAAAAGAAATTTAGTGTACATTCCACTAAAAAAATTCTTGGCTCCGTCCCTGAAAACATTCAACAAGTTCCAAATCCTCTTTTTTTTTAAGGGTTACAATTACTAGTGAGCCCAAAAAAATAAAAAGGTAACTAAAAACAAGAAGGAAATGAACAACAACAGAGGTGCATCTCGTTTGTTTTCTTGGAAAAAAAGAGATGCCATTCAAAATGCAAACGGAATTAGACTTCAAAATAAAATTACGATAATAACATTGATAACAATAATAATAAAGAGTATGGATTTTTATAGTGTCTATTAAGGTATGAATACTGAATATGTAATAAATTCATGTACTTATGCGTCTTTGTGTATAGTTAAATAATTATTAACTTAATAAACATAGATTAATATTTCATGTTTATTTTAATTAATTATAAAATACACAATACGTAACTTATTCTTTATTATCAAGTGATGTTAAATATTACTGATATTATATAATTCTCGTCCCCCACTCCTTTCTTTCCTATTCGTGCGAGATAAACATGTGCTGAATTCTTATGCTACTTTTCATTTTTGCATGTATATATAAAACTTATTTCTCACTCAAAGTTGTTAATTAAGCTATGGCAAATTGGGCGATATTGTGAATGCACGTGGAGTGCGCGTGCAAACGCGAGGAGGGTACGTGGCGGGTTGAGGGATTGCGTGTGTGGGTGTTTGTGGGCTGAGCTTTAATCCTTAGCTGTTTTTAAATGGTCCAATTGTTGAAAGCTGGTTTATAATTTTTTGCACAAAATGAATATACGGCTTATCTCTTACAACTTATTAAGGTGTCACCATATAAGTCCAAATCCAATATCTCTACCCTCTTTTATTCCATACTTTTCCTCCTACCTTCTTTTGTTCCTATCAAGACCCTTTTGAAACATTTGCTTCCAAGTTCCAACCACCCATGAAAAGGGCCATTATCATGTGCAACTTTCTTGCAATTACAATAATTATTATATTTTAAAAAAATAATAATTAATTTTATTACTTTCGAGCCTCTAAATTTTTTCCGTTTTTTTTTATTTTGTTTTTACTGAAATTATGACAAAAAAGATAAAATGGGATTAAATTCAAAATTCAGACAAGATAAAATGAGAGTATTTAAAATTCATGAAATATGAATGAAAATAACATATTAACTTTAAAAAAAATTATTATATATAATAAATTAGTTATTTAATTTCCATCTAAATAAAGATCGACAATCACTAATGAATTACTAATGAGTTAGCAGATGGTTACCATGTAATTGGAAAAAGCACTTCTAAGAAGTTCATAAAAGTGGATAGCCACTCTTGGCTTGGACTATTATTACAAAGGCCGCCAAGTAATGCCAGCTAATTGAGACTCTTTAAGAGCATTATTTAACAAATCGACGTGACCAATGAAAGGGCAACCATAGATAGCAACGTGGAGGCTACTAATTGTTTTATAAGTTGGCTGTTGATGTGGGCCATTAATGAGTCCATAAGTTTGTTCTAGACTTCCACTATAAGACACCAAAAAAGTCAATTGTTTGACCATTATCGGCACTAAAAAAAACACCATTAACCCGTTCATAATTTTTTTCTCCTTAGAAAGGAAGAAAAAAGTTTTCAACTTGTTCATTAATATTCTTTTCCACTTTTACTAAATGAATAGGACATCATTTTTCATTCTATATCATAATCAATTGAACTATTGTTTTTTTTTTTTAAAGGATAATTGAATTATTGTTAATTATATAATACAAATAAGAAATTATGGCACAAAATTAAGTTTTTTTCCCCCTATAAATGGCACAAAATAAAACGTTGAAAATAGGGGCCGTCGTCAAAACTAAAAAATATGTAGAGAGAGAAAGAGAGAGAGAGAGAGAGAGAGAGAGAGAGAGAGAGAGAGGGGGACTGAGTTGAATTTTCCAACTTTAAGGGTTGTGGAGGAGTTCTACCAATTTAAGTTATTTAGCGTAACAAAGACCAAGACCAATTCACAATGCACATTAGCTTGCCAACCAAACAAAAAAAAAAGGTACATAACTTACATTACATTAAGGGACCAAACAAAAAAGATACATAAGTTGGCAAATGTTAAGTGAATTTCACTGGTGTTCACTAGCAGTAAAAACCATATTTTAAGTGTTAGATTAAATTTTTAATAACCTGATTTATGAATGCACATGTTTCATATTTATAACGCGTAATACAAAATAATTCTCATATCATACTATTAAATATTTAATCCTATGATTAAAACACACAACTTTTAATAAAAAAAAGTACATTTTATCATAAATTTTTGTAAAAAAGTAAACATAACATTAACATAAAAAAAAAAAAAGAAGGAAAAGTTACATAAAGTTATTTTTTCCCGTTCATAAAAAATGTGTATTTAATTATTTAATTAATTTTTAAATAGCTTAATTTATAAATATTAATTTTATAAATTTATAATTTATAATAAAAAAATTATTCTTAATACAAAATTTTAATTTTTAATTATATCTAAATTTAATGGTCTAATATCTTAACATATCTAATATTGTTATAATATTTTTACAATAAGAGACTCAGGTTTTTTTTTTTACTCATTTAAATTTGTTGGACTCTAATATCATGTAAAATTAAAATAAAGAAACAAAAATTTAAAACTGTTAAATAAAATAAAATAATATTTTTATATATTTATTATTGTTATATTTTTACAACACGATGATAAGATTAGTTGGAGACATTAGGAACGGTGAAAAGGTACAATTAAATAAAATAAAAAGACAAAAGAAAATGTTCAATTTTCTGTTAACCTTCTGAGCGAGACTTTATCTTCAACAACCCCACCCCTCTCTCTCTCTCTCTCTCTCTCTCTATCTTCCCTTCCCGTCTCTCTCTCTGCAAAATCTTTACCTCTTACAGAGAGACGGAGAAGCACAGTGAGGGAAGGAAGCCATGGAAAGGCTTCTCTCGTCTTCTTCTCATACGCCTTCTTTGAAGTTCCATCTCAAATCCTCCTCTCCTTTCCTTCGTCGACTCGACCGCTTCGACTCACCCAACCTCAATTTCCTCCCCTCCCTCCGCCCCGAGTTCCGCCGGGTCAACTCTCTATCCTGCAAATCCGACCACTCGTCTCAGCCTTCTTCTTCTCTTCGGAGCTTCTCTTCTTCTTCTTCTTCGTCGCCGACGCTGTCCTCTTCCTCGGCCGCGTCTTCGTATGGATCGGCGCAAGAACCACCTCCGTCTCGCAAGCAGATCTCAGTTGGAGCGTCTGAGAAAAGCAAGGTGACTCTTTTGCTCAATTTCTTGTTTTATTTAACGGAAATGCTGTCTTGCTATGTCTATAGCTTGTCTGGTTTAGTTGTTTTGGGGAAATTGGAGTTTGGGACCATTTGGTTGAGGGTTTTGTGGAATGTTTGGTTGCTGAGAAATTGTGGAGAAAGAAACAGAAAATTTTGAGTCTGTCGTTGTCTCATTTGATGTTTGTTTGGAAATTCTTGTAATTTCGAAAACCACAAAGTTCTACTGATTAGAAAGGTTTAGGATTGGGTAGTTATAAGTTAGTTCCAACAAAAATACAAACACATAATTTTTGAGGAACTTTCTTGGAGTGTAATTTGTGTTTGACCACTTTACATTTTAGTTGGTTGTTGATGAATTTGTGTTTGCAAAATCTGGTTGTCTGTGCTTTGGAAGAACTAGCACAAAACATAAGCTTTCAAGTTGTAGGATTAGTAATCAGACTATAATCTTGTAGTCACAAAGTTGACGATTCCTGATAGTAGTTTCATTCAAGTATCGATATGATGAATAATCGTGGGAGAGGCTGAGGGCTAACAATTTTCCATATTGCAAAACTTTACAGGCCATTACTGCTGGGACATACATTATGCTTTCTGCTCTTGCTATGATCTTAATCCAACCAATCTTTGCACCGGCAGCTTTTGCGAGTTTTCAAACTGCAGCGAAGACAGGTGCCCCTGCTGCAGCTGCAGTTGGGGGAAGACTGATCCAGACTGAACTACTAAGTAGCGCATGGACCGGTTTCTTTGCTGGTTGCTTACACACATTATCAGGGCCTGACCATCTTGCTGCTTTGGCTCCGCTCTCAATTGGGCGTTCCCGTATGGAAAGTGCAGCCGTTGGAGCCCTTTGGGGATGTGGGCATGATGCTGGTCAGGTTATTTTTGGCCTAATGTTTCTTCTACTGAAGGATCGGCTTCACATTGAAGTTATCCGAACTTGGGGCACTAGAGTAGTTGGCCTCACACTTCTTGTTATTGGAGCTTTGGGCATTAGAGAAGCTTCAGAAGTCCACACCCCGTGTGTTGCCTTAGAGAACGGTGAATGTGATGGTAATGTTTACGAAACACTCGAGACCCCCACTATTGGGAAGAAGAAGAAGATTGGTTTTGCTACTTTTGCCACCGGAATCGTTCATGGGCTACAACCAGATGCGCTGATGATGATCTTGCCTGCTCTTGCTCTACCTTCTCGCTTGGCTGGTGCTGCGTTTCTTATTATGTTTCTAGTTGGGACCGTAGTTGCAATGGGAAGCTACACCATATTCATAGGCTCGTGTAGTCAAGCATTGAAGGATAGGGTGCCCAGAATTACGGAGAAACTGACTTGGGCGTCTTCCCTTGTAGCGATTGGCCTCGGGCTTGCCATTATCATCAGCCAGTTCTTTGGGTATAGCCTATATTGATTTTTCTGACTTTGCTATCAAGATTCACATATTCCACTTGAGAGTTAGGGGGGAACAAAATCTTAAAAAGGACCATTCAAATTGGTTACAGCAAAAACTTCTTGAGACAAAACATCTTTTGCGAGTAAGAGTGATTCAAGTCTGCTATCTTGTTTTGCCACTGAAAGCGTACTAGTTGTAATATACGGAGGAAAGCTTTCTACATTTTCTAATTCTTTTATGGTCGAGATCGGATTGGCTTTATCACTTTTGCTTTATGTCATTTGTTTACTCTCGTATTTGTTTTACTCTTTGTAATGTCAAAAGAATGGTGCAATTAACCTTTTACCCAAACACAATGTTCTCCTTTTGTTGCCCATGTTTTTGATGGAAACTTTTGCTGCCCATGAATTCAAGTGAGACATTGAATGCGATATGTTATCTTCAATTTGACATCTCGTTATGAACTTTTATCTACCATGTTTTTTCTTATAGAAATTTAAATTTATTATTTGAATTACGAGTTTGAATGTCTGATCCAAACAGAACCTCAATGTCTACACTCTACTATCTAATGGAGAGTTTGGATTACCCATTCCATTGAAATATTTTTTCAATACAATGCAAAACTCATTTGATTGTTAGTGTTTTCCATTTGAATACACAATTTTTTGAACAAACTTCAATATAACACTTTCCACCGTTTGAATACACACATTCCAATTACCACCTTCTTGAAACACAAGTTTATTTTTAAATACATTCAAATGTATTTTAATATTGACATCGACACGTACATTAAATTGAAATCCATGCACTTAAATATAAAAAATGTGACATCCAAATATATATTAATATATAAATTGTAATTTTAATCAAATACTAAATACAATAAACTAAGTAAAATAAGTGATTCAAAGGAACCATAAAATGGTTGAAAATTAAACTAGTGTTCAAAGTCAACATGTATCTGCCAAATTCGGTTTTGACCAGTTCAGGCGTGGACTTATTTATCTGTAGTACTAGGAAACTGAAAAAAATAATGCAAAATTTTGATATAAATATGTCAAGTCATCAACAACATACAAATCGGTTTTTTTTTTTTTTTAATAAGAAAGAAATAACATACAAAGCTAAATTAGACAATAGCGACAAGGCTATGTGGATTAACAATATACACACACCCAAAAACGGGGGGGAAAAGAGGGAAAATACGAAAAATCCAACAAAGACAAAACATGTCATGATGAAAAAAATTCAAAATCTTTCTTCTCTGCTGTTATATCACTGAGAGCAAACTCGTCTACGCTGTTAACATGAAAATTTGAGTGGTAACAACTGGGCAACAGAGGATGAAACATGCAATGCTGCTCGGATCGGATGAGAAATCAGTAAGCGTTAGGGCCTCTGCTTTTTCTCGATGTCGTGAAGCACACACACATCTGCTGCTGTCTTCAACTGAATTTCACAACACAACCAATTATGAGCAATTATTGGATGCAAACTTCCAACATAGGTAGGATATCCAAAGAAGTCGCACAAAATTCGAGTCCACTGGTGAACAACAATAACATCTCTGGCTTTTTATTACCAAATATAGAATACACTGTTCTAATGTGTTACAGAAACTCTTTATCCATAATTCTTATGTATGAAATGAACTATTCGGTATTACTAATTGCCGTTCTTGAAGAAATAAGACTCAGTAGTTACCTGAATAACATTTACAGCTTGCTTGACTGCCCATCCAAATAAACTTACGCCGACTAGACCACCGAGTAGCAAATTCTGTTTTGTCGAATTCACTAAAACCTGAAAGAGGAAGTCAGAAATCAACTTGGTCATCTTTAAATCCTTGGAAAGCTTTCATCGACGATGGATTGAGAACCGCGAAAACTTACATCCATCAAATTCTCTGTTTGGTTCTTTGCAAGAAGAAACAGCAAAATATAGAGAACCTGTAGAGCTTAATCAGTCAGGTTTAAGAGAAACATTGCAAATTCACATAAAATTGCACTAGGCAAAGAATTACCTCGCATGCCACGCAACAGTAAGCCATAAAAATCCGATTGCCATAATATAGCTTAAAAAGCCAACTAGTACTGTCCTTTACATCTTTATGACTAACCTTGCCTGACAAGAAAGTACTGCAATAAAAAACATTAGAGACACGGCCAAAAAAAACTGTTGTCAAGGACCAATTCAAATCAATCAAAGACCTAAATTACAAACGAATGAAAAAGACAAAGTTACCTGTACATCTGTAACCAGTGGCTGGCAATATCTAAGGCAAGCAGTGAGAGGAAAACCAAGCCAGGCCTGCATTAAACACCCAAAAAAAAAAAAACGCTTGTAAAGCTTGTATAATTTGTAGAAACATTAAATATGAAGAGCATGGAGAGGTAATTTTACCGGTACACTTGGGAAAGGATTACCAATAGACAAGCAGTGCTAATCCTGAGATATAGAGAACATACATCGAAACCTTAAATAAAATGACCAACCGTTTGCAGCACCGATAACCAAACTACATGGTGGAGGGAGAGAGTTAATAGGAATCACCTGTCTGTTATCATGTCCAAAACAGCTCCAAAGGTAGAAACTGAAACAAGGGAAGAGAAAGAAGACGCATCAATGGCTTCGTTCTATACCTTTGTTTAAGATCAACTACCATATTTTGCTCAAACAACAGAGATAAAGCTATTGACCCATGAACTCCAAGTTCAAATGGCATGATAAGTCACTATAAGACCATAGATTGATATTGTCGCAAAATTAGCCGGTAACACGATGTTATTAAGTTTGATACCTTGATTAAATTTGCGAGCACACCAACCATCTATGCCATCGCATACAAAGCTGAGAAAAGAAAATTCAATCATATCAGACTTCCTGTGCCAAAGTGCTGAAGAAGATAAAACTCAAAACTATAAGCTCATAAAGAACTAAATTGTACCTGAAGAAATACAGAACCGAAAAAATCCTTTTGTTGGAGAAGCATAGAGCAAAGGCAACACAGTTGATTAGAACCCTCATGTACCCTGTCAACCCGTTATGTGCAGAATCGGTCAATAAAACTCATATGACTCAAAAGAAAGGAGCAAGCAGTTACATATTTCCACGGATTCAAACTACCAACAATCTGAACCGAATGCTACCGACCATGTCCAGTGATAAAGTAATACTAATAGAAGTAAAAACTCGGGTGTGTTTCACCGTACTCTTGAAAACGCACATAAACTCGGCTACTTTGGGAAACTATTTCTATCATAATTCCCAATAAACTAGTCATTAAGTAGCTTCAAATTACACTGATATGACCCTTATGTACATGTTTCATAGTCAAGCGATAATAAGAACCATACTTCTTCATTTATTTGCATTTTTGCATATCCAAAAGTTAATTTCTTTCCACATAACTCCTAAACAGCCAAATGGGGCATTGTTAATTTCAAGTAATTTGCAAGATATACATAGCACAAGATTAAAACGAATTAAATTTCAATACCCACCAATTATATTAGGAATATAAAGGTACACAGATAGCTTTCTTGGTCTTGGCACAGCTTTCCCTGCCATTGAAACTTCCTCCCTAAGCTTGAAAACTGCAATTTAACAAATTAAATTACGCACTAAATCATGCATGTCCACACACTTATTTCATTCTTGCCCATAACCCACAAAAGCCCAAATGAAAATATACGGAATTAAATCATAATTGAAGGATAAACTAACTATTAAAACCGGTTATCAGGCATTAATTCGTAATTTCGAAATGGCAAATCCTAAACCAACCAGATCTCATCTCACTAACGAAATCGAGAAGTCGTACGAGAGAGAAGCTAAAGTTGAAATGAAATTGAGAAGAGAGAGAGTTAGAGAGAGAAACCTTTGGAGCAGAGAAACTTTACTTGGTCGACGAACAAAGCGGCCTTCTCGACGATTTTACGTTCTTCTTGCTCAAATTTTATACAGATTCGAAGTTTTCAGAGCATAAGTATATTTAATAAAATAATTATTCAGCCAAAAAAAAAAGAATAAAAATGATTAACAAATGATTTTATGTTCTTGAGAAAGTACCAAAGGAGGTAACGGAATTAAGCAAAGCATGGATTTGATTTGATTTTATTTGATTCGAGTCTCGTTCACTTTTTTGCTTTGCGTTCATTACAGAACTCCCCTAATCAAAAGTATTTTGCGTCAGTAGTCCCTTTAAAAATTAGGTAAATTACAAAGAAACCCCTCCTGTAGCCAAACGTGACGAAAAAGTACATGTTAGTATGTGACCGTTAAGTTTTTCTTAAAATGAAATATCAGATGAAGTGTTCAAAACCTAAAAATCACATAAATCTTTAACATCAAAATAAGACTAAAATCCAACACAAAAATCAAACCAAATTTTGAATTTAATTTAACACCTAGTTCATAATAAACACCGTGATGTAATGGTGCGAGTTGCAAGTAGTTCATAATAAACATCGTACTTTTAATTACTCATTTTTATCTATTTGATTACCAAACCATGCATAGTGCCAAAATTAGAGAAAAATCTCCAACTCAAACAAAATACACCCACCGAAAAAGAACGGAGAGAAAACATATTTGTTGGAAGGAAAATATCGTGAAGGGAGGACACTCTTCTCGATGTTGGGACATTCGACTGGTTTATGAGAGTAAAAGAGGAGAAAAAACATATGTGTATTTATATCAAGCTGATTATCACCCGCTCTTTGAACCGATCTATATAACCTTTTTATTATAATTGTTATTTTAAAATCTACATTATGATATATATATATATATATATATGGTTTGTACCGGCTAGTACAAACGCGGGTGGATAGGTTTTAGTTTAGGAACAAAGAAATAAAAAGTTATTTATAGTAAATAATTGAAATGAATAGTATATTTATATAATATTTTGGAGTAAATAACAATAAATAGTAAATTTAGTAAGTAAACAATTTTTACCTAGTAAATGTGCTATATGCTATTTATTTCAAATATTTTAAAATATTACTATTAACTTTTATTTAGTTTTGTAAAAGTAGTTTTACTACAAAATATTTGTTCATAGGGGCAGCATTGTAACTACACAAAAAGGGTAATAACTTCCCAATTTGATGAGGCACGGGGTGAAAATTGAAAGAGAAAATCGTGGAAACATTTCTTAAAATGCATATGCTTTGAATTTTTGCTCTTCCTGATATAGAATTATGACCTTTAATAGCATATCACTCTTCATAGCGCTCTCTTTCCTCTCCATAGCGATCTCCCCTCTCTTCGCAACCTCGGCCTCTCTCCGAATCAGTGAAATAGGGTTTTTCCTCGTTTGTATCATGGTATGTTACTCTATGTATCATGGTGGATTACTATAAGTATTCTGAATTTGGATTGATTAGTTGTTGTTTTCTAGTGGATTAGTATTTTTGCAGATAGTTTTAGTTTTTTTTTTTTTTGTTATCTATTAGAATGGATTTTTAAAAAGTAGTTTAATTTGAGATTTTTTAAAAAACAATATAATTTGTTAGATGCTCAGACTAAAAAAAATTCAAAAAGTAACAAAAAAATTTAATTTTTTTTGTAAAAATAATACTCTCTAGCAATCAGTAATTGGTGACCAATGTCGGTGATTGAAGATTCGCATTGGTGGCTGGAGATCTGCGGTTGTCCACGTTGACTCCATCGTCGGAGAGTATTCTCGTAGATTACTCTACCAGAATATCTTTTCGGAATATTTTGAGAAATGCATTATGTTGATCTTTGATTTATTTTGTAAGAGAATAAAAATCTTAAAATCAATATAATTGAGGTAATATTTTAAATGTGTGTTTTTTTTTGGGGGGGGGGGGGGTGTAATCCTCAATATCATCTAAAAATGGTCCATTTAATAAGACTTGAGCCTGCATTTATTTGTTCTTAGGCCCACAACATTATAATATGCATTTATATCTTTGAGCTTTGAAAATCAACCTTCCATCTTGAGAATGGGATACTTATCTTAAAGACCATCATCCTTATCGTTTGTCAGAAACAAAAACAGACTAGCTAATCCCAATCCCTAATTTATTTAAGTTGTCAAGATAAAGTAAGGTTGTTGCACCAAAACTCATTACTATTTTTAGCAAAAACAAAAATAAATTAAAAAACACATTACTTTGTTACCCTTTTTTCTATAAAAAAAAAAAAAAAAGAAAGAAAAGAAAAAAAAAAGGGAAGAAGAAGACCCTTTTTTTATAGTTAGAAAGTATTTTTTAGTACTCTGGTTTTTCCCAATTTTTATTGACTTTTGGTAAATAATCACGTGCAATTGTACAACAATTAGGAGTACGAATGATTCTATTTCTGGTAAAGAAATTTCAAATGTTTTACCTGAAACATTATTAAAATGGTAATATAAAGAAATTATTAATCATTTATTAATCAAGTCTTGTTTGTGTTAAGGTTCAATCGTAACGTATCGAGTTCGTATAATGGATTGTTATACTTAGCTGTCTTATTGCATGTTAAGGAGGATTTCAATCCCCCTCACCCTTTGCATCTCCTGGTATTCTAGGCAAAAGGGATCTAAATTGGTAATTCCAAAGGATTGTTGAAATTCATAGTCACTGTAGGGGCATGAATGGGAGAAAGAGGTAAATAATATGTTTTTCAAAAATATGTATAGCAAATAATAAATATTAGAAATTTGAGAATGATGCATTTACAATTAACAATAAATAATTTATTTACGAAATTTATATATGATAAATTTACCTTATAAATCTTTTTATAAATACATTATTTATCTAGTGAATATGTCATTTATATAAAATATTTTATAATATAATCTTACAATAGATATTTTTTAAAAATGGCTTTGCTACAACAATTTCTGGGCTTAAATACCAAGTCCACGTTAGGAATGTTGGATTGAACTGAACTCATTATTTGGGCCTACTGAATTGCTTCCGGCCCAGCCCAACACACTGTCAAAGTCCACGTACTTTTTTATTTTTATTTTTCATTTTTTTTTAGTTTAGTTTGCAAATCACATGTTCTCTCCTCTCACTTGCACTCCCACTCAAACATTAATTAGACTCCCAAGTCCACGTACATTTTTTTTATTTTTATAAATTAGACTCCAGCTTCAATAATATTGCTCACCAGATACCAAATCTTCAGTGGGACCCACAAGGCCGTATCAAAAATAAGAAAACAAAATTCAAAATTAAAAACTTAAAAAAAAAAAAAAAAAAAGCAAAAATATCAGAGAGACACACGTTGGATCAGATCAGAGTAAAAGACAGAGGGGCCACATAGACCCATCGCCACGTTACTGCATTGCAGCGGACAATTAGGACGACCCAGAATCTCTTCTTCTGCCACTTACAATTTCCACCCACCCACTCCTCCCTTTTTTATTTTTTATTTTATTTTTTATTTTATTTTTAAATTTTTTGGTGTACATCTCAATTCTCAACTAACGCATACAAGGGGGGATGCACTTTTTCTTCCTCCAAATAATGACAAATTAGCCCTAAATTAATCCTCACAAATATTTATTAGACACTGTAATAATGTTCATCTCCATTATCATGCATAATAATGTGTCACATATATATATATATATATACACACACACACACACAATCACTATCTGATTATCTACGGTATTAATATCACGTGTCATTGTAATCGGACTTGTACTCAACTTTGCTGACGATATCTCACAATCCAAAAGTTTTTATTAAAGAGATTGTGGATGAGCTTAATCCACTTCATTCCTTTCATTCCTTTATTGCCCCTCGCAGCGAAACTTTGGCGAAGACTTTGTCGTACCATCGTTTCATGCATTGAACGACGAACAAATCAATTTTCATCGTCAAAATTATTTATACATTTTTTATTATCGTTCAACGTCTGGAAAATGCATTTCTTGATGCAATAAGCAATTAAGTATTGAAATATATGAATGTGTTGCTTTCAAAATTAGGAGTCCAAGTCTAGGATTATCGTTTATATATATATATATATATATATAGTCTATTCTGACCAGAGGGAGCGAGTGTCAAGATACGTGAGAATCATAAATGCCTGAATTGATGAAACGGCCAAAACCCAGAAGGAAGAAAAGTTGGACTTCAATGTGCTGATTAGAGATTTTTTGTTCCTTCTAATTAAGAGAGTGTGCCCCTTTTCCTAACGTTCATCTTGTTAGGCTTTTGGGACCAGCTTTAGCTATCAAAACCCCCATTTCTTCTCAAACTTGCCAACTGAAAATAATAATAATAATAATAATAATAATAATATTTAGGAAACAAGGCTACAGTTTCAATCTGACATTGCTTTCAATGCTTTAATTTTCTGCCCTCTGTCAATGCAAAATAATTGAGACACTAAAGTCTGCTAAACCATGAAGACAAAAGAAAAAAGTGAAAATATAATAAATAATAAATAAAAAATAAAAACTAGAAAAGGAAAACAGTAACAGTAACAGTCCATGAAAGGAAAAGATGCTCTGTGGTGTACTGTAATTCTGTTCAATTAACTTTGGTTGTTTAAAGTACAAATTAAATCCATTCTCAGACACCCTAAAAAAAGAAGAACAAACAAAAAAAAAAAAGAAAAAAAAATATATTGCTAGCATTGAAAATGGGATTATGCCAAATTCATGTGCATATCTGCAAAATCCACCCATCATATCAACCATAAACTCTGCTTAAATTAAAGTCACAAACCTAAGAATTTGCAGTTGTTACTTTACTTTTTTTCCGGGAAAACTAGACTAGAAAATTAAAGCCTCTATACTAGCCTTCTTCGCCGTTCTACAGACAGGGCAATAATCGAGAAAAGCCTCGCAGGCCTTGCACGAACAGAGGTGTCTACAAGGCAGCAACAAAACGCACGAATTCCGAGAATTGCAGGCTTTACAAACCATCCCCTGTTTTCCTCCACTTTCCCCTCTTCTCTCCATTTCTTCTCCTTCTTCGTCTCTGTTTTCCATGGCCACTTCGCAGCACGACTCGGCGTCCTCGGCGCCAATGTTGGGGCAAGTAAAGGCCATCTCTCTGGCCTGCTCTAGACTCTGGTTCAGCGACACGACCATGGCTTCACTCTCTTGCGCCACTCTCTGCCACGCCTGGCTCTCACCCTCCAATCTCCTCAGCAATTCCTCTAGCTCCACTGTCCTCTTCGCAGCACGTGCTATTTCCTCGTCCTTGTCTCTCAGAAGCGCCGACAGTTTCGGCTCCACTCTCCTCGCTAGCGCCGCCATTTGTTGCCTCCTCTGCTCCTGAAGCACCAGTCTCAGCCTCTCGTTCTGTAATGCCCAGAAAAATCGAAATTTAAAACTAAATAAATAAATAAATATCATAAGAGAGAATCTTTTTTTTTTTTTTTTACTTACGTGTAATTTGATGTATTGATCGATTTCTTGAGACGAATAGGCCATTGATGAGGGAGGAGGAGTAGTGTCGTTGTGTTGCCAAAACTTGTCGTTTTTCTGGTTCAGATTCTGCAGCTCTTGAATCAATATTTGCCGTTGTTGTTGTTGGTGGTGGTGATTTTTTTGTTGGGCACTGAAATAAGACTGATTAAACCCACCACCACAAAGATTGTTATCTTGCGAAAACGGAAACCTGAGATTTTCCTGGTACAACTGCGCCTGAATAGCCATAATTTCTCAGCAACCAAACACCGGGGGAAACTTCTTTCTCGACAACTTCAGTGACGCATATACTCAAATGGGTTCGCTACAAATCGTGAGATGATCTCGAAAAATCTGATCTTTTCTGTTTTTCTTGATCTTCGATTGAGTATCTCCGTTTCTGAACTGCTCTGTTGTAAAATACTCTGTCCGAGAGAAAACGCAAAGATAGAAAAACAAAGGCAGTGGAGATATATATAATGGTGTGACGGAATTAAATAATGAAAAAAATGGAGGAGTCAGAAATAATTAAATTAACTGTATTGGAAAATTTTTTTTTTTTAAAAAAAAAAAAGGAAAGAAAAGAGGAGCGAGAAAAAACTACTTTCTCTGTCTTTTACGACTAACTTTTATTATTATTATTATTATTATTATTATTATTATTTTTTAAAAATGTACAAGGCATTAAAGAGAGATGTCCGGGACGCGGTAAGCAACGACGTACACATGCAGATTTTGTGACTAAACTAGCGGGGTGGTCAGAGATTTTAGAGGACGTTTGTTTTGAATTGAATTGAATTAAAAGAAAAAAATAAATAAATTCAATTCCAAAGTGGGTGAGAGATGAGAATTGAGAGGGCCTCCTATGAATGAGTCAGTTTTCTTTCGTATTTTGTTTTATTTTATTTAATTTGGAGAGAGAAAGAATCACAGATTTTGTCAGTTTGGTCATCTGTAAAGGCTGAATAATAGGATCCCCATTTCTGTGTCGCCTTTCTCCATTTTTTTTTTTTTTCCTTGTCTTTTTCTTTTTCGGAATTTAATCAATTTTTAATGATTATGACGGTATTTTGTTCTATCTGTGACTATTATTATTTTCATCATAAAATCAATTTTTAACAGTTAACTAAAAATAATTTTACGTGTCTCCTTGAAAATTTTTAATTTAAACATTCATATATTATATTATTAAAAATTAATTAATAGCTGAAAAATCGTAATACCTATTAATATGCTAAAAAAAATTTTTTGTTTTACTTGTAATTATTGTTGTTTTAACTATAAAATCAAATTTTCAATTGTCTGATTTGTAATTATTTTACTAAAATGTTGAAAATTTCTTGATTTGAAAATTCACATGTCAGATCACTAAAAAATAATTTAATGACTAAAAAACCATGATACTTATAAGTAGAATAAAAAAAACAATTCCTATAACAAATTTTACCAAATAAGAAATTTCTTTCTTTTTAAATTTAACACGTTTCGGAATGTAGCACGTTTTTCAAATATCAATTAATTTTTAAATTTCAAATTTTCTTCCTTTTTTTTTAATATATTGATCTTCATCCTTATTTCTTTTTTTTTTTTTAAATGAATTATCTTTACTCTCATTCACTTCTATATATTACACTTTCACTGCATCCACTTCTGTCTTCTATATATTTCTCTCTCACTCCTTCCTTTTTCTTTCACCAATTATTACTCTGAAGTATCTAATTTCTCTCTCTCTCTCTCTCTCTCTCTCCCTCTCTCTTTTTAACCACCATCTCATTCTCTCTTTTTTTTTTTCTTTTTTGTTTTCCACCGTATCATTCTATTGCTTTATTAATAAATATTAAAAGTTTTTATTAAGAAATATTAAAATGTTTTCTTGATTTTCTAATTATTTTAATTTATGAATTCTTATCTTTACTTGTGTCCCTACTCAGTTCAAATCATAAATCTGTCTTGCCCGACACCCTTTGTTTTAAATACAATTAATCAGGTAACTCTTTTGATTAAGGGGAAGTTTTTTATTTTTATTTTTTACTTTTAAATGAACTTGTAGAATTTGTGACTATGAATTAAATAGATACTTAGGAGGTAGCTCCTATAATTTCGCTTTCTGCAATAACTTATTACAATGACCAATTTTGCTGCATGGAAATCTTTTTAGGTGTTGGAAAGATATGCAACTCCAATTTCCAAACTTACCAAACGTTATTTGAAAAAACATTAACATTGAAAAACAATAATAAAAATAATAAGGAAAAGATATATCATACATGTTAAGTTTTCCATGGGGAACATAAGAAAGAAACTTGCCTAAACTCGTGGATCATCTACTCCAATATTTTCTTGGTTTTGATAAGAAGTCCAACTACACTTGCCATGTAATCACGCATTACCATACATCTTTCAATTCTTGTTTCCTATATATATATAATTATATATATATATATATATATTTTGAAAATCTTGTTGTGAATTTGTTCATACCAAATATGATAATAGAGATTAAAAACTTTTCCAATTCTAAAATGCTCCTCATAAAGAAAGCAACACGCTTCTATTGTACTTTTTCTATAAATCTTTCACCGGAGGGTTCATGATTGTAGGTTGAAAGTAAATGTAGCCAACAAAAACGGCCAAATTAAGGAGGTTCCTTGATATTCAACAAAGAACAAATTCTTGGTTCTCTACAAAGAATGTAGACCCTAATTAAGAGTCATTAGTGCTTAATTATTATCACTCCCATGGTCACACGTTTCCATGATAAGGTTGATTTTGGCTAACTAATGCAGATAGATTAGAAACCTCCTAGTGGTTTCTCACATACATGAGAAGCTTCTAAGTAGCCTTCAAAATAACGTTTTTTCGAGTATAGCATGCCAAAAAAGCCTAATTTGACAATAGTAGATAATGACTTAAATCTAATATTGTATATTATAAAGGTAGAAAATGATAGAAAACTAGTGTGTTAAAAAAAAAAAAAAAGACATAAGTGGCGCAATTCTAGATCAACATTTACAATTAGTATTTGTTTGTTGTTGTTGGTAGTGTTTGTGTTTGTGTGTGTAGGCCATGTCATGTCTTTGTTTTGTTGCTTATTTTTCTTCCCCCATCCTTATCTCTTCTTTAGGCTCTTGAATTTTGAAACTCCTTACCTAGGAAAAAGCATAAACAACACATATGTATGCATATATGTATATATATGTTTCTCTCTCTCTCTCTCTATATATATATATATGTGTATCTATCTCTATCACTATCTCTGGCCACTGCACATGCAAATATAGGCCATTTAGCTTAACCGACACCACGCCAATTCACTTTGAGACGGCAACACGGACGGTCTCCATAGCATCATTCCCAAATCACGGAAAAGAAAAAATTATTCCCATCTCCATATCATCATCATCATCATCATCAACTTATAAAACTATAGCTATAAAAAGAATTCAACGGCTCACCACCTCAAAAGTCCATGGAACAAAAAGAAAAAGTAGATTTCTCATTTCCCATTTCCCTATGCCATTTTAAAGCATCATCCTTTCATTTGCTCTCCTTCAGAGTTATGTGGTATAATATGAATATCCCGTTAACATATAGTTTATTTAATGATTTGATTTGTAACTACAGACAATTATGTATGTTGTTCTGTAAATTACTAAACAATTATGTAGTCTGATTTCGAAAGATTTTTATGGAAACGAAGGTCATGTCTAGGAAGGCTTCCTTAGAAAGAATAGGAGAATATTAGAGGCTATCATGTAAATTTTTAACGTGGACATCTACGCATAAAGTCATTAAAAAGTATATTTAATATAAAAAACAATATACTTATTGGTTATAAATTTTACTTTATCGATATAATTGTTATGATTTTTATTTTGATATTGATATAATAATTTTTCATACGGTGTTACATAATTCTCTTGTCGTTTTCTTTGTTTTAATAATCTTTATGAATACTTTTGATATCTTGTTTGTTTGTGTTTTTATTGGGGCTGTGAAAACATGTTTCGGAATTAAGATTAAGCAAAGAATAATCAAGGGTAGGGAAGCGAATGGTAATGGTGGTGGACCCATGTGCTGCCCACTCACCCACCACGAGCCATTTCTATGCCTTAGAGGGTGGCTCCTTCTGCACCCAAATGGTGCAATCCATGTGAACCCATTGCTCCTTTCATTTTGACTACACACACACACACACACATATATAGATATAATGATATTTAGCTCTTTCTTTCTATTTATATATTTATATATGTAACATGTACAAATATTATATATATATATATGGTTTTTCTTCGTCTTTTTCTAAAGGCTAGTTATTAATGCCGTGAGGTGCACATAAATCCAAAGCCCCATTTTTCTCATCATTCGATGCAAAGTCTTTGTGCAACTTCCCAACTGCTTCCCTTTGTTTTTATAGCTTTAGGCAAAGTGACATAGACGCACTGTACAACTGTCCTCTCTCTCTCTCTCTTTTTCTTCCCTCTAGTCCCACCATCCCATGATAATAGACCTAAAACCTAAACACAAAAGAAAATATATATATATATATTTATATATATATATATATATATATACAGACACACACACACATAGATGTTAGATAAACACCACAGCGTGACAGTGAGAGAAAACACTAAACATACATATAGATATGTGTATATATATATATATATGAGATTTTGTACATATTATTCAATAGAGAGATAATTGCCAAAAAGAAATGAGAGAGAGATTAAGAAGGAAGTGCCTTAATAGTTGCAGTTATTCTGTGATCCATGTATATAATAGGACAACAGTGGGAAAAAGCAATATGTTTCTGTTAATAAAAGTACTGTGTATCCATTTATCAAAAAAGTATTATGTATCCAATTTTCAAAGCAATATATGTCACCATTGGTATTACATTTAAGTAAAGAAGGTATCTTCTTTGAAATGACATAGCACACTTCCATGATGTTGTTGGGTGCTTCATATTGATATGACCATGTTACAATTATTGCTGCACTTTGAAAGTCTTATTTTCTTTTCTTTTTTTTTTTTTTCTTTTTTCCTTTTTCCCTTAAAGAAGTTTCCTGTTGTCTGTAAAAAAAAAATATATAGACAGTGCTTTCTTTAAACTCTCAGTTTCATTAGTAAGTTTTGTGATCATTTCATGTCGTCTTTTTATCAGATTATTCATTATAACATTCGAAAACATGTAATATAAAGCATCTCTAATAGAATATTAAATTAATATGTGATTGTAATTTTTTGATAATTAGGTTAAAAAAGTGCTCAATATTAAAATATTACATTTGATGTTAAATTTTGTTGTATGTCAAATTTAGTAGCAAATTTCCACAAAGAACAATCAAAATTGAATTTAGTACTTGGCTTCTGTTGACTGGTGCCTCATTTTTTTTTCCCTCTAATCATTATAATCATATCGATGCTATTAAAAATACTAAAATTTTACTTTTATTGTTATCAAACTTTAAGGATAATAAGAAAATATAAAGATAACACTATAAACATTAATTTATATCAAAATATAAATCTCAAAAATATTATTTTCAAATATTAGTGTCGGCGTTATAACATATAGTGAGAACGATTAATTGTTGTAGAAAGCTTATTCTCTCTCACTATGTGTGTGTGTGAATATATTTATCTATCTATTCATAATAAATATATATATATATTTATCTGTCTTTATCTCTGAAGTTTCTGAGCAAACATTGTAAACATCTTTTTATTAAAACTAGTATAGCCCTCTGTCGTCTGAAGAGAATAAACTCTCCCACGCTATTAGGTCCAAATTAAAGAAAAATCCAAAACAAAAGCTTTACTGATTTCATATATGAATCAAAATTTTTCTCCCCCAGGTAACAAAAGAGACGTGGTCTTGTCTATTCAAATAAAAAATAAATTGAAGAAAATTACCCCATGACTCACGAAAAGGGATAGTCCAAAACAAAATTAAAAGAAAAGGAAAAAGGACAAAGAAGAGAAAAGCCAGGCCCTAGTTTGTGAAGAACAAGACTTTTGTAACAGGAAGAGCAAGACCACTGACCTCAGCCTGGTCTTAGGACCACCAGAACACACTTATTCTTGTTCTGGTGGGCCAACTCACTAAGGGCCCCACTCAGTCGCTCGTTTTGTAAGTGGATTTTGTCTACGTATACCTTGTATTTATTTATGGGTCCTAAGGTAAAGATCCTTATTCCCTTCTCTTTTAAAAATTGTCCATTCTTTAAAAAAAATTAATAACTCTTTTGATATTATCTCATTTATTTATCACGTGACAGTCATATGATCATAAAATTAATATTATGTGATGATTATATCATTCTTATATAGATTTTTTTTTAAAATTTTATTTTGATTGTTTATTCTCCACTGCGAAGCCATATAACTAGTTAAAAAAAAAAATTGGGAAAAGGTCCTTATTACTTAGCTTTGTTTGTTGCTTCCTTTGTCTCTGTTTGAGCAGCAGTCGTATGTGGCTGTTCCCAATCAAATTCATGTTTCAACACCAGGCATACGCTATTATATGTTTGGTCCATATCGCTACATTTGGAGCTATATATATATATATATATTTTATATATTCCAACACTACATGATGAATATCATAGACTAACATTTATTTATATATAATGGAGATAGGTTGGATCTCATAGGTATGAAGTGGAATCCATTTTATTTTATTAATTTATTTAAGAAATAATGATACCATTAACCGACAATTAATGTGTGGATATTATTTTTCAGACCTTTACATTGATTCACCAACTAAACTCATGGGATGAATAAAACTAATTAGATGTACTAATTAAGTGGCAGAAGAGATAAGATTTTGAACTAAGCAAAACCTTGTCTTGTCATGCATAATAGTGTGGCTGCTAATTTTGCTCCATTTGCGTTGCTTTATAGGCTAGTCGTCTATTATGTATAGTTTTTTTTTATTAAAAAAAAAAAAAAAAAGCAAATTAAGCAACTAATATTATGAGCCTTCCCTAGCAAACCACCATTACATGATGGTAATAAACATATAAAGAAAGGCAAAGAAGCAAACCCCATTACTCTAATCATTCTTATAATAATCCTAACAAAATACACACTTTTTTGGCCCGTAAAGAATTGATCAATTGATGTTGTCTTGTTTCGCGCCTGACACTCAAAATTGCACATTTTTAACTCCTGAAACTTGCTTTAATTATGAATGGTAGTAAATATATATATATATATATCGGTCCTTTTTAAAGTATATATATATATATGATTTTTATTATGTACTGTCAGTAAGAATTATTTATTAATAATTAAATTAATTTTTAAATAATCTGATACTGAGTATTCATCTTAAAAATTTGTGGTATGTAACATATAACAATACCAACTTTTCAAAGGCTAGAAGAAATAAAAACAACCTGAAAAACAGCAATTCATTATTAATAAAAACAACCCAAAAAACAGCATTACATTACCCCCCCCCCCCCACCCAACACACAAAAAAAAAAAAAAAAAAAAAAAAACTCGTTAAAAGAAAGAAATAGTTGGGAAAAGAGCAGTCATGTTTCTTCGCATGTAGTTTGCTGCTGCTCTCATAAAGGAAGAGAGTTGGTTAATGTGACAAAATTGTCAGGGACGTTGATTTTTCTGTGTTCACACTTCAAACTTTACCGTGGGAGACACTCACACGCAACTCTTGTGAAGTAATTTTCCTCCACATTCCTTAATACCAAACACCAATAAATTTAATAAAGAAAAAAGAAAAAAAGAGAGAGAGAGAGAGAGAGAGAGAGAGAGAGAAAAAGAAAAAAGAGAAGGGTAAAACAGAAAAAGAGGAAAAAAGCACTACCCCTCTTCTCGTGCATCTTTGACCAAGCTACATGAAATGCACTTTTTTTTTTTAACTTTCATTTTCCCTTTAAAAAATTCTGATATATATTTCAATTTATATAATATGTCTGTCAGTATATGCGGATCATGAGGACAATGACACGGTAGGTACATTGAATCAAATAAATAAATTACATTTATATAGTTTTTTTGCATATATATGGACGCGCCAAATATAAATGTATATATGTGAGTGTATAATATTTATATATATAGGTAGCTTTGCTCTAAAGCATAATGATGAACTATCAAAGTTTTTGCTTTTTCAACATTTGACTTTGCTCGATCTTATTTCCAAGAAGCTCGTTTCCAGCACCGTAACTGATTGACGAGACAATATTGTTTTTGAATCTTTGACCGTTTCTAAGGAAACTAGTTTGCTCCGTATGGAATTCTTTTGTGTTCCTTTTCTACAGATAATTTCAAACCACGTACATAATTCCATTAATGCAGTCAGCCCTTTGATTTTTGTTGCATATACTATATATGTATATACTTATATATATATATATATGCATGCATTGTATTAGTATATAACATTATTATTGTAAAGGCTTGAAACAAATGAGAAAGACGTGGCAAGTATAAATTAGTCATTGACAAAGAAAGTGATAAAACAAACAAAAAGATAATAATCCTTATCATCTACCAAATCCCTTATATACACACATATATTATTATTATATACATGATGCAAAGAGATTAAATATCTTTATCAAGTGCATTTTAGCGGTGAAGGTTGGTGAACTAAACATTTAGTTGCACGTTGTTTTTAGGAGTTGAATATTTTCACAAGCTGAAAATATTATTAATTAAATAGAGCCCTACCTTAAGAATGTTTGCTCGGATATTGGGCCATGCGGTATTAGGTCCGTGATAAATAATAGAATAATTAAAACTGATTCCGTCTTTTTAACTATAATTAAGCCACGTCTTTTTCGTTCTATTTGTTGACTTTTCAATTTCTGCGAAGGAAATGAAAGACAGTAACCCTATTTCTTTATTAGTTTTTTTTTTTTTTTTTTAATTTAGACTCTGAAAGCTGATATTATAATTTTTTTTTTCCCTCTCTATTTATTGGATGTACATGTGGACATAGTACAATGCCGGGCTCATTTTATTGATGAGGCATGAAGTGGACTTTATTTTACAAATTAAATTGTTGTTCTCCATTTGTGAAGCCCACGATTTCAGTCTCTTTCAACCGAGGCCAACTTGGTGTTGGATTTTGTAAAGTAGTTCTTGGCTAGGGCTTACTTCTTCCTCACTCTCAAAAATAACAAAAAAATTAAATATAAAAATTAAAAACAAAAAAGTTTCGAAAGAAAAATTTAAAATTGTAAAAGAAAAATGTACGTGAACAGAAACTTTTAATAATTTGGGATATTGTGAAAAGATTAAAGTGAATTGACACCGACAAAACTTTAAATTCCCGGAGGGCATAGGGGAAAGGATTATGCATCTTCATGTGGAAATATTAAATTGCTCTATTTAACATTGTAGCCGTTGAAAAGAATGTGACAAAAGAAAATACAGTTTCTCGTCTTTTTCTCAAAGTCATTTATAAGTCTTATATATTCTTCTGAAACTATATAGCTGGCCATCCATGAAGGTTAACAAAAAGGGTGGGGTCTAGGCATTTGCATCACCGACTATTTTAAAGCCCATATAGTACTTAACAAAAAGTTAAAATTATGTTTCAATTCTTATTTACACATATATATAATTACATATAATTATATTACAATTCTTCTTTATATATATATATATAAGAAAATATTATAATCCTTTTGGGTTTACTAGATATTGAGATTTGCATGCTCCAAAAGTTGGGTTGGCTATTTAAAGATTATAATAAAAAAAGTTTAGGACAATATATAAATCCAATTATGGGACATGTTCCTCTTTACCTCTTTAGCTTTGCAACCTATGAGATCCGACCTATATATGGATCTTACAAGGAAATATATATATATATATATATATATAGTTATGTACTTATATAAAAAATGGAAATAAAACAAATTGTGTATGCAACCTTTTTTTTTTTTTTTGGGGTGCTACAAGCCTAAAATTCACAAATTATTAAATAACAAAAGTAATTAAACTTAAGAAAGTAGTCACTCTAATGACTAGGTGTGAACATGCATGCTTTCACATGTGGAGTCTCGCGTTAAAATCTGCAAAACAACAGAAAGCAAAAGCAAAGATAAATAAATAAAAATAAATTAATGAAATAAAAATAAAAGTGGATTAGCCTGGCAGCAGCTTAGTAAACAGTGGCAGTGGCACATGCATATATATATATATATATATAATGATACAAACCTTACATCACGTCCAAGAAAATTGAAGAAGGTGTCGTATGTAATGAACGCAAACTTAAAAATTAAAAAGAAAAAAAGGGGAGGGAAAAAAAAAAAACACTTGTCGTTTTGAAAACGACAATAGTTAAAAAGCAGCACACGCAGTCGGCGTTTTGTTTCGAAACTGAAATCAGATAGAGAAGTGCGCGGTGTCGTTTTATTAACAGCAAGAGCAATGCCCTGGTGTCATTTCTTTCTTTTTTTTTTCCTGCTTAAAAAAACAAAACACGAGCAATATTTATAACAAACGTTTTTTTCCCCCCTGTTTGAACATGCGTTATAATATTATACCAACGTCACTAATGCCAAGATCCTTTTTATTTATGTACATTTAGAAAAGTTTATACTAGTTCTGTTCACCAACTTATAACATATATATATATATATATTGAAAGAGCCGTCCTTCCCGTAATATATAACAATATTTTAAAGTACTGTTGATATTGCAATATTTTTAATATAAACAAAATGGGATTACAAAATTTCTCTGTGTTTATGTTTCAGGTAGTGTTATGTTGAATATCTTATTGCATTTTTACTTTAAATGTTATTGGTAGACGGCCAATTTTGGGTAGGTTTTACTCTGTAAAAGGATGATATGAAAAAAATCCACACCAGAACCGCCCTTTATATATGATGGGAAGACGGGTTAGCGACGGGTGGTTTGGATTCTTTGGGTTATATTTGGCCTTGTTAGAAAAAAACTTGGAAAATATTTTGAAAAAACATATTATTTTGTGGATAATTTCATACAATAGGAAAAAAATAAGTAAACTATGACGAGGTAAGGTAGCTTTAGAAACCCAAACGTGACTACCATTATGCATGGTAGAACGGGCAGTTTGAAACTGCAGTTTCACAGTTTGATGACGTGGCATACAAATGACAATGCGGAGTAGCGGGAGAAGCGGGTTGACGGTTCTTTTGTGCAGCCTACGAGGGAAAGATGATCTGCACGAAAGGATCAAAATTTCTCAAAATAAAATATTCGAAAATAACATTAGCATTGAAAAGTGGTACAATAATTAACTTAGGATAACTAATATATATTTTAATTTTAATGATACATATTTGATTTTTTTAAAGTAGGAATTGTTATATAAAACAATGGTACGTTATATATACTTCTCAATATATTATGAATAAGGGATTATAATTTCGAAAGTGCAGTAAAAGCTTATACAAATATTGCTGAAATGGAAAATAGATAAAAGCAAAAAATGGATAGACATTGTCAGATAGTGAAGAAAGAACTGACTGAGGGACTGTTTGGTTTACAGGTCCAGAATCTAAATTTTTAGATTTTTTTTTTCTGAAAAATCAATAAAAATTATAATTATTTTTTTAAAATTTAACTAATTTTAATATAAAAATTTCATTTTAAACTCGTGTTTCCACCTTAACAGTTTATCTGACAATGGATATGGTGTAGTTGAATGGGCTCAACTGGGCCCCTGATACCATTGAAACAGATAGGATAGGACATGACTCCCCAACTGAAAAAGTGGTCCTAATTACGAAGGCCCATAATCAAAAGCTTTTAATGAGAAATGGTAGAAAGTAACACGTACAAAATTATAATAATAATACTAATAAAATAAAATAAGTAGAAGGTTTTTAAAATATTTATAGTTATTAATAAATTAATCAGGTAAATAGGGGAGATTTTGTCATATATTTTAGATCATTTTGACGGCATGGAAGAGAGATAAGATGGGGGATTGCAAATCTGAAAATTTAATTACGTCTCGTAAATGAATCATTTATTCGATAAATTTGACGTAAATTTACCTAATAAATATGTTATTTACTGTAGATATTTTAAAAACCCATTATTTACTTTAATTAATTTTTGAAAACTGGTATTTTCTTCTTTCTCTCTTGGAGCATCTGTTATCTAATGCAAACATTCAAACCTTTATAAAAGGAGGAGCAACAAGTACATTTTGCCCATTTGCTACGAATATCTGTCTTCAAATTGGCAAATTTTGTTTTAAATCCCATGAACCCTTGATCAGTTCCCTAGAAGGAATATTGAGAAGGGTGAGGTACAAGTTTAAAGTCGACAGGATTTTAGGTCATAACATTAAATCTTATACACTCTCTTATTGGTACATAAACAAAGAGTTAATTAGTGCATTGATTTAAAAAAAAAAACATTGAAAAAATTGAATTCTAACATTAATATATACATTTATGACGTGATGTATTTAATTGTAACGTGATATATTAGTCGACATCGACCGGAATGACTTAGTCTCCGTTTGGTAAGTTAGTTGGAGATAAAAATTTTTAGTTAAAATTGATTGACTTTTAAAAAATTAGTTATAAATTTTATTGACTTTTCAGAAAAAAGACAAAAAAATTAAAATGAAAAAATACAGTTTAGTTGGAGTTAAACTTGAATACCAAACAGAAGCTTAGAAAATATGCAATAATCAAGTATGACATTATGAAGTGGTCCAATATTGGGTTTGATAGGTGGAAATCAAGAATGAGTTGAGAACAACAGGCGAATCACCATGCTAGGTCCACAATAGTTGCTTAATAGCTACTCAACCCTTAATGAAGAGGCTTATAACGATTAATAAGCCACATAATAAGAGCATAACATACCAAAGAAGTTGCTTTTCCTCCTAACTCCTGAAATCATCGCCGATGTTTGCTCTCTAAAGTAATTTGGTTAGAACTGGAAGAGAGAAAAAAAAAAAAAAAAAAAAAAAAAAAAAAAAAAAAAAAAAAGGCCGAAAGAGAAAGTTAATCGTAAAAATTATGGTCCAAAAACAAGAAAGAAACCAGAAAAGGATCCATATCACCCTTAGGATTACTACTTTTGGACTTGGTGTCTCTTTTCGTGTGTGTGTGTGTGTGTGTGTATATATACAAGCCCATGGTGACAGAAGATGCTTCTCCGAAGCATACCATATATTTATTGTGAATTTCAACCAGTAAGTCTGACATAGCAAAAACTTATTATTATTATTATTTTTTGAAAACAGCAAAAACTTATTAAAGTAACGTAATTAAATTAAATAATTATTAAGTAATTTAGTAGTTCAAAACCTAAAAATCATTTTTTAATAATTACTACATAATCATATTATTTCTAAATTATTCTACAAAATTGAAATATTTCGATTTCAACGAGCGTACTTTTGTGGTAACTTTCCCAAGAAAATTAATGTTGCGATGCATTCTTAATTCTACAAATAACATTAAAAAAAATCACATGTAAAAAATAGGATAATTGAACACAATTTGATATTTCTTTATTGGTCGAACAATATATAAGTAAGATCTAACAATTTTTACTAACAGTATTTCGGTACTTAATACTATTAATTCGGGGGAAAAAAAAAAATCTCTCATACTTTGAAGCGAGATCCACGACCTCGAACTTCCTCTTCTCGTAGTAACAAATCAACATTCTACTAATGCTTTCACTAAAATAAAAATAAAATTAGGGGGTGTTTGGTGAATGAGTTTAGTTTAAGATTTTTTAGTCTCAATAGTAATTTTTTAGAAAAGACAAAAATTTTTTTTAAAAAAGATAAAAAATTTTTTCAAAAAAAAAATAAAAATTATGATGAAAAAAATATAATTTAATTCAAAATGAACTAATACCGAAACGAGTTCTTAGTTTTTTAAATAAAATTAAGACGCGGCTTATAAGTGGGACCCCTTTTTGTAAATAACCGGGTCCCAACCCCATCAATATACGACAATCACTCCATAACTCATTGGTGTTGCTAGCCAAGACCTGAAAGTTATAATTTAGCCCAAAAAAAAAAAAAAAGCCCAGTGAGTAATAAATTAACCTGACGACTGTTTCCGCGAGTATGAAAGCCAGTGGGCCCACAACACCCCCCCACCCCCCCAACAGCCACAATCACATCCCACTCCCGCCAAAAACGCATGGGTCCACACGTCGGGTCGGTGCACCCTCAATTTCCTGGACAGCCCCGTCCAGAACCATCCCCCGCGTAACTGTCTCATATTTATCCGAGCCCACCCACGACACGTGTCGCGAAAGCTGTCGAATCACCACTCTTCGCCCAATTAATTATTATTTTTTTTAAAAAAAAATATTTTTTATCGATGACTGTATAGGTGAGAACGTAGACTAGTTGTGGAGGATCGAGAAAGAGACTTTAGAAATCATCGCCTATATATACAGAAGAAAGAGTAGCGGAATAAAGAGTAGTGGAGGGCCGTCCCCATCTTAGTTTATTTTGTCCTCTTTTCCATCATTTTCTCTCTTGAAAAAGAAAAACTCTCTCTAAATTGATATATATATATTTTAATTTTCTGTGGTGTTGTTTATATCTTCGTCTTCAGTAGAAAACCTCAAGTAACAGAAAATGGGAGCTCTAGATCATTTCTCTGATCTCTTTGATTGTTCTCGCGGCAGTTCCAAGCTCAAGAAGCGCAAGCAATTGCAGGTACTCACTCTATTTATTCTCTGATTTTTTTTTAATCAATCAGATTTAAAGCTAAACTGTTTTTGATTTTTTTGTTGTTGTTTTTTAATATTTTTTATATATATATATAAAAGATCGACGAAAAATAATCTCTGTAACTCCGTTAATATCTGGTTTTCGAGTTGATTCGTATCTTCTTATGCTTAAAATGTTTGAACAGATATGAGATCTCCTAGTTAACTTTGAGTTTTTCATACTTTAATATCAATAAATTGACGTTTGTTCAGAATTTGGGCTATTTTTATTGTAAATTTTTGGAAAAATAAGTTTAAGATCTAGTAAAATCTAACCATGTTTAATTTTTCAATCAGATTCTCCTGATTTCTGAACATGAAATCCTCCTGTATATTTGCTGGAGATATTTCGTACTGCCAAACAGAAATTATAAACTTCTTCAAAGCAAAAAAAACAAAGCAAAACAAAAAACAAAAAAAACAAAAACGAAAACGAAAAAAAAAGTAAAAAATAAAAAATCAGAGTTATATATTTCTTATGTCACACAATCTTCCCTTTCTGTTCACGGTACTTTCCTGGACAGCTAGATTCAGTTTAACCAGAGTGCTCTTCTGCACTCAGAAGAGTTTACAGAAAAGATTGAAAAAAAAACAAAAAAAGGAAATAAAATAAAATAAATAAAAATAAAGTAAGCAGGTGGTGCCAAACAATCATTATTGTCCACTGAGCTAGTGTGCTGTCTTGTCCGTTACATAATATCCATGTCGTGGCACGACTCCATTTGCTGTTCAGTAGTACTTCGGCTACTCGGAGCCACGTGTCATGTGGAAAATTCAACGGCGTGATTTTAACATCGTGATTGGTTTTGATTGTACATCAGACAGTGGAGGTGAAGGTGCGGATCGACTGCGAAGGGTGCGAGCGGAAGGTGAAACGGGCTCTGGAGGGAATGAAGGGCGTGAGGGAGGTGGACGTGGAGCGCAAGGCCAACAAGGTCACAGTCGTCGGATATGTGGACCCCTCCAAGGTGGTGGCACGTGTCGCGCATCGCACGGGGAAGAAGGCCGAGCTCTGGCCCTACGTCCCTTACGACGTCGTTGAGCACCCTTACGCGCCTGGGGTTTACGACAAGAAGGCCCCACCTGGGTACGTGCGGTATTCGCAGGACCCGCAGGTTTCGCAGCTCGCACGTGCGAGCTCCACGGAGGTCCGCTACACCACCGCCTTCAGCGATGAGAACCCCGCCGCCTGTGCTATCATGTGATCCTCCCCACGCTACCTCCTGTGTACTCGGATTGTTTAGAGCTGATCAGATGTTGTAACTTGTTAGTAGAATCATTGATCTTTGAGCGCTGCTTTTTTTATTTTGTTGAAGAATTGTTATTTGATCTGTTAAGACTCGAAGTGCCGTTGCTTTTTTTTTTTTTTTTTTTTTTTTGGTCTATTGACCAGATTGAATCTAGTGAGATCTTTCAGGCTTTGTAAATTTGGTTTTTGTTTTTGTTTTTGTTTTTTTTTTTTTTGAGAATCATGTAAGGAAGGTATGAAAAAGTGACATATTGATGATGTATAATTTCAGTGGGTAAGATTTTTATTAAGTTTCGTGTTTTTTTTTTTTTTTTTGGTAACAATCAGAAATAGTGACACAGTATGATGGGATGTTGGAATTTCCTTGCTCCACAACTTTATTGAGCAAGATTCTAGGGTCCGTGTATGTATCAAAATTTATGTTTTTTTTTTTTGTTTTTCTTTTGTTGATAGTGTCTATCTCTTTTTCAGATGATATGGTAAAATTAGGTTTTAGGGAACTCTTTATTGTTCGGGTTGAACTCGCACCTGCACCGTTCAATAGCTCATAAGGTGTACGTCGAGCGATGTTGGCGACCATTCTCGCAATGTCACCGAGCATCGTCGTAGATTGTTCAACGCTTTGCTATAAAATCTGTTGTATTAGTATATTAGTATGTGATAAAATTGACTAATAGTATTAGTATGTGATAAAGATTCACCCATAGAGAAACTCAAGAGGGCATTAATAGATTACTAATGGTAATCCAGTAACTCGAACGATCGTCTCTCGGTTAAGGCTAATGGTCCAAAGATTGATGCCGGTAGATGATTGATGGTCATCTAGTGATTTACTAAAGTCTACTGATGACGAGTGACGCTAATGACGTGATGATTGGAGTATTTTAGTCAATACAACATCATGAAAAAAGGAGAAGGGATGGTTAAAAATCATATACCAAATGAAGAGGGGCATATATCTTTATGCATTTCATTATCAGTGACTTCGAATACGATTTAAATAACAATAATATTTTTGTCACCATAACAACATAAATATATTTATCGATGTAATATAAGGAACATTTTTTTTTAAACTTGGGATGGGAAATCTAAACTATATCATCATATGGTATAGTAGGGTCATGCGTGAAATTACAAACATAATTTCAGAAACGTTAACCTAGAATCCACTGGGCTTTGTTGGAAGCCCGGAAAGATAGAAGCCCATCAGCCCTTTTTCTGGTCTATAATAAGATGCTTGTAGGATGACATGTAGACATTTTGGCGCATCGATTTTTTTGGCGGGAAAAGCTCGGAAAGAGAGAGAGGAAGAAGAAGAAGAAGAAGAGCGAGGCGCAGCCATGGCGGACGAGCAAGAGGCGGGAGTGGAACAGGTGGAGGAGGAGTACGCCGTGTGGAAGAAGAACTCGCCGTTCTTGTACGACCTCATCATCTCTCACCCTCTCGAATGGCCTTCTCTCACCGTCCATTGGTCCCCTTCGTCTCCCCTCCCCCACGCAAACCCTTCTCTTTGCGTCCACAATCTCGTCCTCGGAACCCACACCACCGACGGCTTCTCCAACTTCCTCATGGTCGCCGACGCTCTCCTTCCGGCCAACGCCACTGAAACCGCCTTCGACACCAATGACCCAAACACTATCATGCCTAAGGTACACCCTTATTTCTGAAGAATGATCTTGTGGGTTTGTGGAGATTTATTGAAATGCTTTGTGGGAACGGGAATTTTTATGGGTTGAGACAGAATTTAATCTGTACCTATCATCTGTTTGTGAAAATGTCGCTGTGAAAATCTGAGATGTCTGAATTTGTTGCTTTGTTGGTTCTGACTTATGCCTGTAGGTGTAGATTACTCGTTGGTTCCTTTTTTATTATTATTATTATACTGTTTATTATCTGTCAAGACTGATCTCGTGGGTTTGTTGAGATTTTGTGTAATGTTTTGTGGAGAGCGAGAATTTTTACGGGTCTGAGTCAAAATTGAATCCATGCCTATAACTGTTTGTTGAAATCTCGCTGTGAAAAACTGAGACGTTCAATTTTGTTGGTTCGACTTGTGCATGTAGATGGAGATTACTCAGAAGATACGTGTTGATGGAGAAGTGAACAAGGCACGCTACATGCCTCAGAACCCGTTGATTGTTGGTGCGAAGACAAGTGGTTGTGAGGTGTATGTGTTTGATTGCGCCAAACAGGAGGCGAAGCCCCAAGAGAGTGGCTGTGATCCGGAATTGAGGTTAAGGGGTCACGACAAGGAAGGGTATGGATTGTCTTGGAACCCTCGTAAGGAGGGCTATGTTTTGAGCGGTTCACATGATTGTAAAATATGTTTGTGGGATGTGTCTGCTGTGGCTCAAGATAAAGTGCTCGATCCAATGCACGTCTATGAGGTAAAAATTGTGACTTCGAATATTGTTCTTGACAGAATGATGTGTTTAGGTATTTTCTTAACGGTTGGTTGTTGGATTTACTTTAGGGTCACGAAAGTGTGGTAGGAGACGTGTCGTGGCATTGGAAGAATGAGAATTTATTTGGGTCTGTTGGGGATGACTGTAGATTGATCGTATGGGACTTGCGTGCAAACCAGAGCCAACACTCTGTCAAAGCTCATGAGAAAGAGGTGATGCAGTGTTAAAAGTTTGAAACCCATATAAAATGCTTAAAAGTTGCTATTCAGTATTTATGCTGGAGGCTGAGTTGCCAAAACGTTGAACGCGTTTACTTGTTAATGCCACGAATCAAAACTTATTATACACACTTATTAAAGTGCCTTTTGATACGAGTATTCGGTATTGTTGCTGCTATGAAATTTAAGCATTTATTATGACCAGGTAAATCGTATCTAGGATTAGGAGTTGGAAGCCTAAAGTGAAGTTATTTTTGGTGGATAAGCAAGGATTTGTTTCCTATGAATTTCTCTTTAGCTCTTAAAATGGATTTTGGCTCATGGTAACATGGGGAGAATTTTCTGTAGACACTAACTAGTCAGAAATTGTTGCATTTGCATGGGTTTTCTTCCTTGCAATATTGTAACGTGATACAGCTTCTTGTTATTGTGTTATCTTTTTGCATAATCCTAACTTTTTTCTTCTATTTCCTGGTTAATCTCAGGTGAATTATCTTTCTTTCAATCCATACAATGAATGGATTTTGGCTACGGCATCTTCAGACATGACTGTTGGGTTGTTTGACATGCGGAAGCTGATGGTGCCGTTGCATGTTTTAAGTAGCCACACGTATGAATTTTACTTTCCAGTTTAATCTTTAGAATTCTTTTGCAATCGTGTCATACGTCAATGTTGTGGTCGCTTGAATCATGTGACTCCTTTCTCTTCTGAATTGTTGCGCTGGTTTCCCTAGACTTGCTAGGTTTTACATGACAAAATTATCTTTATGTAGTTTCGTTGTGAATAAAATTTTAACAACCATATTCGATAAACGAAACCCCCTCATCCTCAATTTTGTTTCTTTGCAGAGAGGAGGTATTTCAGGTTGAATGGGATCCTAATCACGAAACGGTATTGGCATCGTCTGCTGATGACAGAAGGCTGATGATTTGGGACCTTAATAGGTATTGGATGTTGGAATATATTCTTGGTGCCTTTGTTTTTAAGGTGATAGGGTGAAGAAAAAGGCCAAAATAAACACAATGCTGATAGTTATTAGGTTCCAATCTTTCTATTTTGTCCTCCATTGTTATTGAAGAATGGTACGAACTATAGAACTCTTATGATGATGTCTTCAGGATTGGGGATGAGCAGTTGGAAGGAGACAGTGATGACGGCCCTCCGGAGCTTCTCTTTTCTCACGGGGGTCACAAAGCTAAGATCTCGGATTTCTCCTGGAACAAACATGAGCCTTGGGTGATTTCAAGCGTAGCCGAGGACAATGCTCTTCAAGTCTGGCAACTTTCTGACAGTATATACGGTGATGAGTATGGTGGCCACCCTCTTGATGACTAATCCAAACATCTGATCCAACTACACTGCTTGGTAATTCCTTCAAGCAGTGAACTCTCTGGCAGCCTTGTTATCCGTTTTTCGCTTAGAAAAGGGACTGTGATATTGTGGTGGGGATTACAAGAATCCTTTCACAGTGTGGATGATCAGGGACTTTGAGATAGATTTGTTAGCATCTTCGGTCCTTTTTTTGTATCATTTTGTTTGAGAAAATCGCTTTTTTGGTTTCACTTGGAACATTGCCAATCAAATAGTCCTATGAAAATAGTATTATCTTTCTATTCGAGTAAAAGTACTTCTCCTACTATGATAATAGGAAATATGACGAGTACTCTCCTGGGGGCTTAACGAGCACCCAACGAGAGATCCAACTAAAGTTAACGACCTTACGTTCTGAGAATGGCCTTTGTTTAATATTTTAAGAAATTTGGATGGGGATAATGAAACTTACAAAGAGGAAAAAAAAAAAAGAAGAAAAGGCACGGTGGCAGCGACAACAACAAACAAAACCAGAGAACAAGAAATAAACAAATGGTCTGGTTTAGAGAAATGGAGGCTGTTTAAGCCATCTTTGTGCCCAAAAAGCACAAAGCACCCACGCTATGTATAAAATGTTGATGAGACAGCTTGGCATATGTAAACATACTTTATAACCACACATTCGTGAAAAACAGCATCCAATATTATGTACTCATTTCCCACTTTTTTTTATTTTTTATTTTCACATTTTCACAAACAGTTGAGCACATATTCGCCAGTGTCATGAACAGTTTCACGTTCTCCTTTTTTGGCACAATACGATCGCTACGAATATTGTGATGCCAACACCTTTTTTGCTTAAAGAGAAGAAAAGAAGCGATTAAAGAGGAATTTGCCTTTTTCCATCACCAACTTTCTTTCAAAAACCTTTTTAACTTCTTGGAGTAAAATGGATGCGGTGGAATAACTTGTCGGATTCATTTAAAAACAAAAACATAAAAAAGAAGGGTCGGCATAGCCTTTCTTATTTATTTGGAAAAAGGGACAATATATAAAATAAACTACCAAAAGCTGGCCAATGCATAAGATTGAAGGATTTATTATGTTCAATAGAATGAAATCCAGATCAGCTAAAACAAGTTAACCACCACAAGTGAAAGCCAAAGAGCCTATAAAGATTCTTCTTTCTGCTATCTTCTTTATTCTTCTACCTAATGTTGGCAAAGAGGTCCCAATGGCCAAACGCACCAGTCAAAAGACAAAAATGTGCGTTTCACCCACTCGTCAGCCTGAAATTTGGGGTGACAATTGTTGGGCAAATTCTTCGATTAGAAGAGAATGCTTTTCCTTCACAAGAAATCTGGCATTCTTAATTGAACAAATAGTAAAAGCAGAAGCAAACTCTCTTTAGACTTAATAGCGATCCTTTCACAAAAATCAGAAATTTGGATCTCATGAAGTGAGAATGTGACTCACCTTGTTCACAGCTCATAGAATTGAAACATGAAAGACATCCCATCTTCCTATGTTCTGTGATTCAGCAATCAAAGAGTTTAAATGCTGAGAGAGTAATTTAGCTAAAGAAAACACTAAACAAAGCAAAAGAACACAATACTCACATACCGATCAAATTTAAACTAAATACAGCAAAGTAAATTATGGCAAAGTCCATGCTGATCGAACTGAAACAAAAACCAGCTAAGTAAACTTGAAAAGAATAAGAGTTAAAACTCAAAATGATTTGAGCTTTACATAAACCAATAAGTTGGTACTGCCACAAGTTCCATCTACAACACATTTACTAATTCACGCTCCACAAAACATGCAGAGTAGAGATCATAAGCTGAACTGAACCACCAAGTAACAGAAAATCCAGAGAACATTGGCCTGGTATCAGAAATCATACCAGTTCAACGTACCCAAATCTTTGTCGAAAACTTGAATTAAAAAAGGGAAAAAAAAAAGAAGAATATTAAACAAAAAACACAAAGGACCTGAGCAAAAGCTGATGCTGCAGTTTGACAACTACTTATTATAGAACATCTATCTTGATGATGATAGCGGTTCCACCTTGTTGGGCTTTCAGCCTGCTGGTGCTTGGCGAGCCCCTCCTAGTAAAATAAATCACAAAATGGTCAGATCACAACAAAATTGCTAGCGGTGAACTCAGGAAATTTTCATCATCAATGAAGAAAGATGATTAGCCAAAAATTCAGGACACACAAGACAGAGCAAGCTTATGCCTTGGAACTCTTATTAGACCAAAAAAAAAAAAAAAAAAAAAAAACCGAATGCTACGGATCTCCCTCTCCTTCTCTCTAATGGAAATTAATTACAAGAGACTTAATTGTATTGTAATCAGGTTAGCTCAAATCCTTTCAACTTCTTACTAACCACATAAGTTAATCTGATTGAACTAAAGAGACCAAGAAGACCAAGAAAATATATATGTTAGGGTCTTTCCCATGAGCTGATCCCTAGTCAATCTTCACACGCCATGGCATGATTCACTAATGTAAATGATCATCAAAAGAAACAATAGGTCCATAGTTACATGTAAATTATTCCTATTTAAAGACAAAATAACATATGAAACAATATCCTTGCAAAGATAAACGATGAAACAATAATCCTATAACCAAAAACACAACTCAGCAACTCCTGCAAACTGCCATATACCTGGTGAGAGTAACGAAATGAAAACTGATATAACAATAGCACCAAATAAGTCACAAGCCTTTGACAAAATTGACACTCACAATGAACATTTCAGCCACAAATTTGCTAACTAACGAGCTTGTAAAATTTGCTGATTTTAAGTCAAGTTCGCACCTTATACATAAGTGTGTGTGTGAACAAATATATATTTAAAACTTTTCTTTTGCCAAGAAAGAAACTGCCCGTGCCTTAGTGAAAACTCAACCAGACTAAGAAGGCAAATATTAAACACCAGACAAAAAAAGTGCATAACAGCCGTGCAGAGTGAACAACATAATACTAATAAATTTCAAATTCGGCAACACACTAATCCACAGAATATAATACATAAAGGGCCCTTCCAGGATTCACCTTTCCTCTTACTTGAGCCAGAAGAGTTGACATTAGATGCTCCATTCCCAAGTTCACAACCAGGAAGGTCCTTGGATCCTGAGTTTTGATTTGCCAAACACTGAAGACTCTCAAACTCACAACCACTAAAATTTTGGCCATTCAACACAGCTCCATCGCATTTTCCATCTATTCCTGGATGCAGGCAATATACCTGATCATCACATTGCATGTTACACGGATTCATCACGTAGGCACTGGGCATGCTCACATTCGGAAAGTTCGGAGGAACAGGTTTCTGATACGGAAAAGACCCAATTTCTCCTTCAATTCTTCCACGGATGTCCACAAGCAAACACTTGAGCCTTGCAATCTCAGCCTCCAGAGCAGCCTGACCCTGCAACCTTTTCAGCAACTGCTGATTGATAGCCCTCAACCTGACAACTTCATCCTCCAAGGATGCCGCTCGCGCCTTCTTCTTCTCGCGGTACTTGCGCACTGCTTCACGGTTTCCCGATGGGCGTTTCTTCGATTTCTTTTCTGTAGACTCCGCGGTGTCATCAGACGCAGACTTGCCTTCCGGTGAGGCAGGCAAAATTTTGGTATGGACATGGAAACAAGTGTGGGTGTGGGAGTAGTCGGGGCCGGGCGGGTTACAAGTGTGGGTGTGAGTGCAAGCATGAGTGTCTTTAAGAAGCTCATCGAAAAAGCTATCCATTGAGCAACTGCTCGGAAGCTCACCGCCCATGTTCGGACTCGAAAACACTTCTTGGTTCGAGAAATCAACCTCACCGTCGTCCATTGTGTATAGATTAAGACACGAATTTCAGCCAAAAAAAGCTCTTAAAACCCAAAGTTCCAATCTTCCCCAAAAATTTCGACCCCTAACCTCGTTCTGAACAGAAATTAACAATACCCAGATAGATAGTTGAAGCACAGAACAACAGTTTCAACCACAGAGCAATACGAAATTACGACTTCCGCGGAAATTAAATCCTCAGAAATCAACCAAAACCCTAAAAAAAAAAAAAAATTCAAAACAAACAAACAGAAATTAATTACGAAATCTCACAGAGAAAAAAGAAACAGAGATTTCAAGCAGATAAGGAAAGGGAAAAGGACTTACCATCGCAGAAGATTCAATCCATTCGGTGGGGCCAGGGACAGAAACAATTAGGATGAGATTGAGATTCAGCGATTAAATTAAATGGACGAAGAAGAAAATCGGAGAAGAACCGACGAGTGGATAATCGGAGAAGAGTGGTCGGAGGAGAGAGAAAGAAGAGAGAGAAGAAACCCTACATGATGGTAGGAGAACATGGCGATGAATATATATATATATATATATGTGTGTGTATATAGGTCTGTCTGAGAGACAATGAAAAAGACAAAAATGGACGTACCAGGTTTGCTCTGGCTGGACGACTGGCTCAGAGATTCCACGAAACAATTTCTTTTCTTTTTCTCTAGAAAAATCAGAAATCAGAGTTTCGAGGCAGCTTTCAATTTATACCATTTGGGGGGGCTTTGATGTGAAAAATGAAATTTCTGGGGGAGTTTCCCTGAAAAAAATTTTTTATGTACGGTACTCCAGGTCTTCGGTGACAAGTGGGCCTCTTGTCTTTAGCAATATAGCATTTTTTTATCTAGTCGGTTCAGGGTCGTTTGGGGTCATCTCTGACATTATCTCCATTTTTTTTCCCCCTTCTATTCAAAGTAATTTTTTATTATTTAAATATTTATAATAAATTTAAAATTTTAAATTAAAATAAGATAATTCTTATATATTAAAATATTTATAATAACGAGATAAATAAAATAAAATTTATTTTATATATTTTTTAATACATTTTAAAATTTTATATTATTTTTTAGATCATAGCATATATTTCTAACATAATCTTCAAAACTACTTATCTAACCTAATTTTCAAAATTTCGTCTCCAAATATCTCCCAAACCAGTCCTAAAATTGATCAAAACGTTATTATTATTATTATTATTGTTTTTTAGGAAAGACTTTTTTCTTCTTCCCGTAATGGACAACTTTAATGACTTTTTAAGATAGGAAAAAAAAACATGAAAAAAATATTACAATCATTGCATCTTATGAAAAAAAAAAAAAAAACTCAAATGCCCCGAAAATAATACTTTGGGTCTGTTTGAGATCACTATTGCAATCATCCCATCTTATGAAAAAAAAAAACTCAAATGCCCCGAGAGTAGAGGTGACAATACGGGTCGCGACACGACGACACGATTCGAAAAAAAAACGAATTTTGCGGGTTCAGGTTGGGAAAAATAGGGGTCGGGTCAAATTCGGGTCACCAGAAATTGATACGAGAAAAAACGAGTCTTGTTCGGGTTGGACCCGTAGAACCCGAACACGACCCTTTTTTTTCGTGTCAATTTCGATCAAATTTCATGTCAATTTCGTGTCGCATGTCAATTTCGTGTCAATTTTATGTCACAGGTCAATTTCGTGTCGCGGGTCAATTTCGATTCGTGTCGTGTCAACCAATGACGGGTTCGTGTTGTGTTCGTGTCGCGGTTTAAAGTCGTTTTCGTGTCACGGGTTGTGTTCGGGTTATGGAAGAAAAAAATCGACACAGCTCTAACATGACACGAACCAGACATGTGACACGAATTGCCACCCCTACCCGAGAGTGATACTTTGGGTCTGTTTGGAGTCACTTTTGGAGATATTATTTTAAAAATTAGAGATGACTTGAGTTTTAAAAATGTACTTTTGTTGAAAATGAACTATTTATAAGGAAAAAGAGTAAAAATTTGAAATATGTGTAGAGAAAAATTAGCAATATAGATCTTATTTTATTCTATTCGAAATTTTATATAATTTAAAATAATTCATCTCATTTTGACTTAAAAATGATAAAGTTTTGAACGTTTAAAATTTGACTTTTTGAAAATGTTTAGAAAAATAAATAGTAGAATTAGAGGGAAAAAAAAGCTTTAGAAAATACTGTTTCTAAAAGTTAACCTCTACATCTTTTAAATTACTCTCTCTTAAAGTTTCGCATTTAGCCTTGACCAAGTCATGTGACCAACTTTCGTCCAAAATTACTTATTAAAAAAAAAAAAAACTTTCGTCCAAAAATTTAGAAAGAAATTTGAGTAATCACAAATGATATCCGGAAAAAAAAAAAAAAAAAAAAAACTCCTAAGAAACTAGGTGTATTGCCTCGTAAATCTTAATCTAATAATAATAATAACATATATAAAAGAATTAATAAGTTATTCTTCTCATTTCACCATGTGTCAGCCTATGGATTTTTTTTACTCTTTTTCATTTTTTTCCCCTTCTTTTATCTTTCTCCTAAGTCCATGGCTTTTATGGCATTTTTCCCTTCTTATTTTCCCCCCTTCTTTCATCTTCTTTTCTCCCACTTATGCGACTTATGTTAGCTCCTCCTCATTTTTTTTATTATCGCCTTCTCTTCTTCTTGAGAGTAAATCTTCTCTATACGAAATCTTCAATCCCCAATCCCTAAGCCCCCAATCTCTTGAATATAGATTTTGTTTTTACAGGGTTTTACTTAAACATTTTTAATCAACATAGGATTTGATACATTCATGGTAAGCAACGAAGAACGGTAGGAGATACTTATTGGAAAACATAAGTAATGTTGGAGAAGTCCATATTTATCATATTTTATAGTATGTGTGTTTTTTTTCTTTTTTCTTTTTACATGGTTTCTTATATATATATATATATATATATATATATTTTAACATGGTTTCCTTTTTTTTTTTTTTTTTTTTTGCTCGGGTCCATTTTTTTTGTTTGTTTGTTTTTTAGATCGTTGAGTTCTTTTTCTGGTTGATCTCTTTTTTTTCTCCAACTGTTTGATTTATACTTCAGATTAACTAAGAGTTCTTTTTTATTAAGATTTCGTTTTTTTAATAAAGATTGTAGAAGAGAAAGACAATCCTGAAGAGCAAGGACTACATCTCACCAAAATTAGAGCATTGGAGCTTTGGGTTAAATTTGTCACATAATTTAGTATGTGGTAAATTTGACATTAATATAACATAATTGGATAATATTTTTTTACCCAATTATAAAAATTGATTATTGACACAACTTTTTAATATTGCAATAAAGATGTTCTAACATATTAATATGTATATATGATTTAATATAATTGATCAGAGGATGAAGTTGAATATTTTTTTTTCCCTTAAATTTCTTAAATTAAGAGGGATTAAATGTCATCTATTTTATCCGGTAAAACAAAATGCTATCCATTTGGTCAAGTTTCAATATGTCATTTTTTTTTTTAATAATGATTGAGTATCAATAGGTTGTTATTCGACATAAGTTTATAAATACTTTTACGTTCATGATTCACAGTAACAAATTGTCAAAATTTCAAATTGAATTTCTAGATTTTCCAAAAAAAAAAAAAAAAAAACACAAACAAACTCAATTTAAAAATATAAATAAAACTCAACTCAAAAGTTCTTTTGATCACGTTCATAGAGAATTTGTTAGATAGTAAATAAAAAGAACACACTCCATGTAGAGCACGTTGAAAAGTATACATAAAAACAAGGGTGTCCGACAAAAAACAAAAAAGGGGTAAAATGAGAGGTGAAGAAAAGACTAGTGAACCTTTTAGCACCACACACGTAAGAAAAAGAAGAGTGGTAGACGAACAATGTACACGCTACTTTGTCCTAGTCTCTGTATGTACAAAACATTAGTAAAATCTCCACATTGAATGTTTCGTTGTAGAGATTAAATCCTATGAGTACAATTTAATTTTTACTTTTTACTCTTAATTTTATTATTTATATAGTTTTATAATTTAAGTTTTAAAAGTTTATAACTTTATATAAACAAATTTAAATGAGATGATTTTTTATTTTTAATTTGTATAGAATTTCGAGACGAATGAAATAAGTTTCATTCTGATTTTTTTTTCTGACCATATTTTAAGTTTTTACAGTTTTTAATTTCATTAATTCAAACGTCTTAATAAATACACAATTAATTTAAATCAAAATTTTACAATTCAAATGTTAAAACTAAACACATGATATCCACTTTATCCATGAGAAAGTGACTTTTTTTTAGCTAGTTAGATGTTTATTATATCACGTTATATGACTAAATTATGCTTTCTGAATTTTTTTTTAAATTAATTCTTAGAGCAAACATGGTTTGGTAACTTCATTTATACTATAAATTTACCATAAGGAAAGGAGTGGCATTGGGCCTTACAATCGAGGAAGCCCTGTACTGTACTTAACATCTTCAATTTATATTCCTATTTTATTAGTTGCTTTTTTTTTTTTTTTTTTTTTTTGGAGAAACCTATTTTATTAGTTATTATTATTAGAAAATAAGGAAGTTAATACCCTAAAAATTTATCTCTCCCTCCCTCTCCCTCTCTCTCCCTCTATTATTAGGATTTACACTGTTCATATTTCTCTTTTAAGATCGGAGTCCGGCACCACCTTTTAGTTGGCCACCGAACATCCGGCCCTAAAGAAGATACTTTTGGACTCCACGGTGATAGTTTTAATAGCGAGTTAGCTTCATGATTGGAGGAGACGCGTTTTGATCTCTTTGGTTATATAGTTTAGCTTGTCACTTAAGGTATTGTCTATGGAGTTGGGGTTTTTTCTCCTATTTGTAATAGTTGTTTATTTGAAATATAGGCGATGATGTTTCCACCATATAGGTATTGTATTTTTTTGTTATGTTTTTGTTTCTATCTTGTCATAACGGAGGTGGTCTATACACGCTCTCGTATCGGACGTATATCAAATCCGCTAGAGTTATTTCTATGCGGTATTGATGGTGACCTTTTTACTATAAGTCTATTGGTCTCAATCAATTGGAGTTTTCCATCAATTTCAATGGTGTTGTTGAAAGGGCCATATGTGTGCTCGATAATTGGTGTGCCTTTTCGATTTCCAGTTGTTGGAATTCAGTACACTTTTTACCCCATTGTATGCTTTTTTAGAACTTACTAGTGGAACCAATCTATTATTGAGGTTAAGTTTTTTTGTGTTATAAGGTCATTCCAGTCATTGATGTTTGTATTTTCTTGATTTGGAATATAATTATCATTTTCAAAAAAAGAAAAGAAGGAAAAAAAAAAAAAGGGGGATATTGATCCTTAATTATTATGTTGGAGATAATAGTGACATTGTGTTTGACAATTTTAAGTTTTAATTTTTCATTTTAAATCTTCAATTCAATTCAAGGCATAAAAAGCACAGATCATGATTCATTTTGTTGATGTCCCAAATCTCAAATCAGCCACTCCTCTCTATTTGTCACAGTTTCAGTAAATATTGAGGTGATTAACATATGCATTAAAAAAACACAACAAAATAACATAGAAAGTGAACACCAAATGGTACAAGCCAAGTAGCCAAACCAAAAAATTCCAAACTTCTTTTATTTTTTGGGTAGGAAGTTTTTTTAACAATTTTTTACTTCATTTTATATACGGGGTTTTTTTTTTTAAAGATATTTTCTGCTTTACAAACCACCTCCTTATTGGGTGCGCCTCTTTTTTTTTTTTTTACTGTACAGACATAAATTACACGATCCACAAGTCACTTTATGATCAGAAAAATAACTTGTAAAAAAAAAAAAAAAAAGAAGGATAAATGAAGGGGGGGAAAAAGAGAGAGAGAGAGAGAGAGAGAAGAAAGAACTAGTCAAAACTAGGTGATCTACTCCACCTTTCTTTGAACAAATATTCCAAGGAAATGCTGTGGCTCCTCTCCGTACCACTACTGAACGACGTCGTGTCATCATCCACCACAACATCAAGCAAAGCAACACCCAAATGCAACTCTGCTCTTGTCTCTGGATAAACTTCATCATCTTTCTCATCCTCCTTCTCTACTAAATCCTCCTCTTCATCACCACTTTTCAAGTTTTTCCACTTCTCTACATCCTTGTCCCCTTGTAATATCTTCAATACCTGAAGAAAAATTAAAAAAAAAAAATGATTTATTTATAATTCCTCTAATGCATAGAAGGGAAAAAAAAAAAAAAAAAAAAAAAAACTATCGCGACTGTCCTTAACATGGTTATTTTATAAATATTTTTACCTCATTCATACCAGGACGAAGCCGAGCTGATTGCGTGATGCAAAGAGTAGCGGCAAGCGCCATTCTCCGCATCTGAAGCTCATCGGCTTTCCCATCCAAATTTGGGTCCAACATGCCCTTCACATCCCCGCTCTCTATGATTGGCTTTGCCTGCACTCGACGCCACACAATGTTACTATTTTAATATTGACATTGCGCTTTGAAAACTTATATAACGTATTTTAATGAAGATGTGATAGTTAAAAACTGTGTCGTAACGGTTGGGTATTTTATTTTTGAAGTTTAGTTACAGTTTTGTGGAGGTTGGTTTAGTCTTTTAACTTACCCACATGACCAAGCTCTCTTGTCCATTGGGACGACTAGGACTATCGGAGCCGATAGGTCTTCTTCCCGATAACAGTTCAAGAAGGACAACACCGAAAGCGTAGACATCAATTTTGTCACTGACTTTCCCATACATGAAATACTCGGGAGCTAGATAACCGAATGTTCCGACCACACCGCCTTCGATTAGAAAGGATGAAGTCTTTGGCCCCCATATAGCCAGACCAAAGTCAGACAACTGCCCTCAAAAAAAAAAATAACAACTCTAGTTAGTCAGGAAGCATATGAATCAAATCATACTTTGAAGGAGCTTTTCACTACAGTACGTTTTTTTTTAACGTTAAATCTGATCAAAATCACGTCAAAATGAACTAAGTATACAAAATTGACAAAATCTAATTTAAAATTTGCCTTTTGAAAACAGTGTGAAAGCACCTTTGGTTCAAACCCGTCGGAGAGAAGGATGTTTGAAGATTTGATGTCTCTGTGAATGACGGGTTGAGGGCATTCTCTGTGCAGGTAATAGAGGGCTTCAGCAATCCCAACAGCAATATTGTATCTCATGTCCCATGACAATACTCTCTTGTCCTTGTTGTTGCCTAAAACCGAGCATCGCATTCGTGTTAGAAAAATGGTATGCACCACTAGTTTATTTAATCAATCAGAAATTGACTTGTGAATTTGTGATCGGTTAAAAATCGCTAGTGATTATTTAACATTGCTTTCTCTTTTTAAGTGTTTTTTTTTTCCCCCAATATTTAATAAGTAAATTAAGAGGAGATGAGCCTGACTGAAGCTTTACCATGTAGGTTTTCCTCTAAGCTTCCCTTGGGAAAGTAATCATACACAGAGATTAGAGCATTATCTTCGACGCAGACCCCGAGCAGAGGAGCAATGTGCTTGTGCTTCAAGGACGAGATTATGTCGAACTCGAGGGCGAATTCTTTCCATCTTTCTCTCGACGTGTTGAGAATCTTCACCGCCACTGGTTTCCTATTCGGAAGAGTACCCTTGTACACACAATTACACCCTCCTCTTCCAATCAGATTTTCTGTCAATATAAACCTCAAGTTGAGATAAATCACACAAGTTTATAAGCCTAAAGTGGTGATAAACATAGAATCTTAACGCGAAAACAGTCCGAACCTGAAGAGAATTGACAAGTTGAAGCCTTGAGAACATCGAGACCGAACCAATATTTGCAGCCATACGAGCTTGTTTGCAAGAGATGTTGCAAACCTTCCGGTGCCTCATCGAAAGCAGATAATATGAGCTTGTTTGCGGTCTCACTAGTCTCCGTTTCCGTATTGGAGTTCTCGAAAATAGTTGAACACTGAAGAGACGTAAGTGGAGAACGATCCGGTAAGCTCATTACCCATTGAACCACGGACACATTCCTTCGTTTCGGCGCTTGTGGAGCCACTAAATTTGCTCTTCTAAGCAGAGGCCAACCAAGCCTATGGTCCATAGAGTAATAATCTGTTGAAAGAACAGAATCTGATCTTGAGATGAAGTTATTACTCCTTAAGTCTTCACTACCATGTCTTGGACTGTCTTGCAAGTTCCGAGTCGTTTCGCAGACAGACACCACAGTCTCCGTCTCAACATCGGAGTCGCCCAATTCAGATGGTGCAAGACTTGGTTTAGGATCCCCTTTTAGGCCTATATCAAAGTAGAGACCAAAAAAATCTTGTCAAAAATTTTTTTTTTCCCCTTTCTCAAAATGATAGTACTAGTTGAGTGGTTGGTTTTTCTATTTCCCGGGAAACAAACACCAAACCTGGTAGTTTGCTGCTGAGTCTGCTCCTTTTGAAAACGATTTTCCCATCGTTGATGGCCATAACGTCGGAGGTCAAAGACAATCTCTTAGCGCAGTATTTCGCGGTCGAAATTCTACTTCTGTAGAAAATATGTCTTAGATCACATCACATAAAAGAATAAAAAAGAAAAAAAAAATTGGATTTCAAAATTTTGTCCCTACCCAATAGTGGTTTGTTTACTAATGCCCAAAACTAGAGCCATAGCAGCATAATTATTTGCCTCTCTCACTAGAACTCTTCGAACCGAACTTCCTATCATGATCTGGCCAATGAGCTCTACCTAAAATAATGAAACAAAAACCAAAATCAAAGACTCAAAATCAAAACTAGAAACTTAAAAAAAAAAAAAAAGTGACATATATTTAGAGAGTGAATGACAACAAAGAAGTAACCTTCTTTATGCTGCATAGGCCTTGGTATACGTCTAGATAACCGTCTAATGAGGGCTTCTCTTTCAGAGCATAATCTGATCAAAATCACGTCAAAATAAAAGTTTTAGAAACGTACTAAATTTACTCTCGTACAACGGAAAAAAAAAAAAAAAAAAAAACCGAAAAGTTCATTACCAGAACTTGGGCAAACGTGAATTGCAATAACAGAATCTCCAGGTTCAGCAACTTTGGCAAGAGCCCAGCAGAGCACTTCTCTGCTCCGATTGTTTATTCGAATTCCGACTAACACATTCTTCTTCTTCTTCGTCTTCTCATCATCATCATAATTATTATCAACGCTTACAAATTCCGCAAATACTGTCATTGAAGCAGTATCTGATCTCGTTCTCTGGTTAATATAAAATCTTCTTGCTTTTCAGCATTCAAATGTGCCGGGAATATTCATTTCAAGTACTCCTGCAACAAAAAGATCCAACAAAATGGTCTTTGAGAGAGCCATAAGGAGAAGGTGAAGATAAAGAAGAAGAAATTCAATGCCTTATTAATACCATAATTAAAGTCGCCATTTCTGGGTATAAATGAAATGGAAAGACCAAAAAAAATTCATGGAAACTCAAGATGACCACAATGGAATATAGAAATTTAAATATAAAAAATAATAAATAAATAAATAAATAATGAAAAGGAATGCATAGAAAGAGAAAGAAAAAGGAGGACAAAGAATAGTATTTGAATGTTGCATAAAGGTAAATGCGACAGGACAATTAAAACTGTACCTAAAACTTGTTTCCATCTGATATTGTTGAAGCCCACCATGTTTTTCTTTTTTCTTTTTCTTATTTTCAAGGAAATACCGCCAAATATACCATCATCAGCTTACCACCTACTGCAACTAAAATTCAACACTCACAAACTTTACTTCAATTAATATATATATATATATACATCTTTATACGTCTATTTACGTATATTCTATATATATCTCCATGTTTGTTGTAAAAAGATTTAAAAAATGTGGGGATTATGGAAGATTTTGGTACCAAGTGGATTCAAATTTTTATGACAGAGACCAAAGAAAAAAAAAAGGACTTGAGTTTTTAATGATTAAAAAAAGTGGGAAAACTCTGCAGTGAGGAATTTAAAAACGTTTGAAATGGGATTTATGAAGAAGAAACGGCAATATTGTAATAAAGTTTTTTTAAAAAAAATTTTGGGTGTGTGTTCTTCGGTGAGTGAACAAAAAAAAAAAAAAAATCAAACTGTAATTTCAGCCCGTTAAACTACCGGCTGTTTTTGCGGGAAACCCCTGATATCCGGTCGTTTGACGTGGAACGACACAACTGGAGAGGAACTGTTCACCGGCTAGTGCGGGTGGACGAACAGGAGTTCACACGTGGCATTTGGCCCGAGTCGGCTCCTAACGATCCTACATGGCATCGACGTATTGTGGGCCGAAGGAATTATTGGAGAAGAGAGAGAAAGGGGAAGAGAGAGAGAGAGAAGAAAAGAGAGAGAAAGGGGAAGAGAGAGAGAGGGGTGGGGTCGCCGGCGGCCGGGGCTGGGTGGGGGGCGGCCGGGCTGGGGCCGGCGGTGGGGGGGGCCGGGGGTGGGCTGCCGCAGGAGAGAGGAGAAGAGAGAGAGAAGAGAAGAGAGAGAAAGGGGAAGAGAGAGAAAACGCCGGTCGCCGGAGGTGGGTTGCCGGCGTCCGGGGTGGGTCACCGGGGTCGGTCGCCGGCGGCGAGAAGATCGCCCGTGCCGGGAAAGACTTTGGGTGGGAAGGATTATGTGACGTAAGGTGCACGATAAGTATGATATACCATCAACGTTTTAACCGTCCGATTAAATATCAACGGTCTAAAAAAAGATTTTACCGGTAGAGACCATACAAAGGTCTCTACCACAGACTTTTCCTTTTAAAAGAAATGGTTTTAAAAAAATTTGAAAAAAAAAATTGACCATCCAACTTTACCCACCGAGAACCGTCCCTTCAAAAACTACAGAAATGACGTCATTCTGTATAGTAACATGATTAAGCATTTTCCATGGATATGCTCTCATTCTATCAAGTTTATTTACAAACGCTTTTTTAAACAAAGAAGTTTACGAGTAAGTGCAAGTATGAGATTTCATGTTTTCGTATTTGTCCATCAACAATGATCTACTTTCTTTCCTCCATACGATGACTCACTTCTGGGAAAAAAAAAAAAAAAAATCTAAGCCTCTATTTGATATGTTAATTGAAGATAAAATTTTTAAGTTGGAGTTAGTTGATTTTTTAAAAATTAATTATAAATTTTATTAATTTTTTAAAAAAAGATAAAAATTAAAATAAAAAATTACAATTTAGTTTGAGATGAACTCAAACGGCAAACAAAGTATAAATCGGAATTTGGATACTGGATTTTGTACAATTAATAAAGTGTGTATTTGTTGTACTCGTACATGATATGTGTTTGTTTCCAAATCTCATTTCGGATCTTCGGTTTTCCTTTCCGTGATAAACTTTCATGTGGGTTTTGTGAAAATTTCGAAAGCTTGATCTGGGTGGGTTTCATTGATGGATGGGAAGGGTATTGGACCTGAAGAAACAAAAGCTTGATCTGAAGTTAAAGTTTTTTATTTTATTTTATTTTTTTCAGTAAGAAACAAAAGTTTGAAGAGAGAGAGAGTCAAATTAAAAAAGTTAAAATATATATTAAATGTTTTGACATATGGCCAAAGCTTGCGTGGACGTATAAACGGATTCCACGTAGTTCGCAAGTTTTTTACGACTCGGGCCATAAAGTACTCCTTCTTGGATTTTAGTTCACATGTTGTTTCTTTTTTTTTTTTTCATGTATTATTTTGGTCTACGCTCTTAAATTTTATGTTCATTCATATTTTATTTAAAATATTGAATTAGTCTAATTTAACTCTTTTTTGTTAAAATTTCCACTTAAGATATGTAAGAAAAAGATATATGTCGTCATGTCATTATTTTCATTTGTTTTTAATTAAAATTCTAATTAAATGATTTATTCGGAAAAAAAAAATAGATGGATATCTTTTTCTATTTATTTTTACGAAAAGTTTAATAAAAGAATTAAGTGAGATTAGTTTAAAATTTAAGAGATAAGTTGAAATTTTCAAAATTTGATAGACAAAATGACAATGATCTTGAAGTTCGGGAATTGTGTTGATTTGGTCTTTTTTGTGGAGGAAAAAAAAGGTTCACATGTTCAAGGGAAAGAAAAAATACCACTCTTTACAAATAAGTTGCTTTTTAGGACTTTTCCCAAAAAAAAAAAAAAAAAAAAAAAAGAAGAAGAAGAAGAAGAAAAGAAAGGGGGAAAAATACGAAGGTCCATTTTAGAATGAGGAACACATGAAATAAACACGTCTAGTGTAAAGTTGCTTGAGCTCACAACAGGACAGATTACCAAGAAATAAGGGAACACATGATAGGTACTGTTTGATAATTGATACTTCTTTTTCTTCTCATTCTCATACAATTAATTATGAATTATATGATTGTCACATTTTATAATATGATTTTTAGATTGCAATTTCGCGAAGTTAAATTTAATTATTAACTCAAAGTCACAATTCATATTGGCTTGTTTGGATTTTGAAATCAATGAATTGGTTATAATGTTATTTTCGGATATTTTCATTTGTTGATTTTAGTGTTCAAATTATGAGACGGTCCATTATTGGGACATAGACTTAAAGTTAGATGAATTTATTAGTCACTAAATAAAGTTTTATTGATAATTAAATACATAGAAGTAGTTGATATGTGACATCATAAGTTATTTTAAAAAAAAAAACTAAATAATTAGTAGTCAGTGATGATCAAGTTATTAATGCAATACAAAAACAACTGATCAAAACACCGAAATCGTTGAAGGCAAAGCTGAAAATAACTACCTCAACATATATATACATATATATATATATATGAATTTATCCATGAATTATCCTTTGCTTTTATAACCCTTAGTATTCTTTTAATACAAATCGATATAGAATTCTCCTAATGTTTAACCAATTGCCACATCTATATTAAGGTGTCGCTTTATTAGTCGTTAAACAACTAAAAGTTAGGTATAATTGCATCGTACTTCAGCTAATAAAGTATTAGCACAAGGGATATAAAATACTTAATAACTTGAGTAATTTTTATTTTGATACGTGTGGTTCAAGTTGTCAACATTACAACTACCATGTTATTATAATTTATCTACTCAATGTATCTGTCTCTTTCTAGTTGATATTATTCCTCAAGTTGATCAAAAATGCACATCTTTCTCACAATTATCTAGAAGAAAGTTTCTACTATTGGATCTCTTATTTACATCATTGATAATTATTTTCAATAATTAAATTACTTTTTTTTAACGTTTTGATTTATAAGTGTTCACATTGATAATCTATACTGACTCGAATAGACAAATGCAGAGCTTATAATTTATCAATTTTAACTAAACTGTGCTACGTCTAAAAGCTTTATCCGATTGCCATTCACAACGTGCAATGCACAATACATAACTACTTAATTCATAGATCGTACGGTTGAAAAATTAATATAATCACAATTGCTATTTATAAAATAAAAGGTTGTACAATATAAAACTTATCACAAATATGTAAGTGCTTTTTTTTTTCCCCTCGATCCCTTGGGTAAGGGCTTTGACCCTCTCTATCTTTGTCATTGTGGTTTTGGGTAAATTCTATTATTTTGTTTAACCGAAAGCTATTATATAAACTTTGTGATTCAGATATGGATAAGCCAAGTTATTTTGAGTTAATTAATAAAGGTGTTTGTTTATTATCCTTTCCGTGGGTAAGCTTGGTCCATTTGCATGATTAGACCCTAAATTGCCGAGATGACTTGTAACCCTTGAAGTTTAAGAAAGTCATTCGTAATATATATCATATGTTTTTCTTTCGTTTTCTTTCAATTTTATCAGAAAATGAAATGATATGCATTTAATTTAAGCACTGACAACCAAAGCACCAAAGAAAAAAATATATATAGACATGGATGGATTTTAATTTTAAATCAAACCTGCTTTAATTTTTATTTTCATGTGGCAATAAATAGTGCACATGACATGACCACAGATTATCTATCATATAATGATAATATTATGGATGTTAGAATTAACATTTGAATGCTAAGATCTTTACTATTCACTACATAAATGGTTTTTTTTTTTAAATTATTTTTTTTAAAACTTTTTGGGAAAAGAATTGTTTACTTCTTTTGGTCTGCTGTCTCCATCACCACACGTGTAACCACATCGGCGAATATTCTGCCGACAAAAACAAAGCTAGTGGGACACGTGTTCGCACTTGAACAGTCTTACGTTTTGAAGATCTTCATGGAGATTTACAAATGAAATGATTAGTAATAATCCAGTTAAAGAAAAACATAAAATTTAAAAGAATCATATATAACTTTATAATTTTTTTTTATCACACTTTCACCTAATATTATATATATTCTAATATATTAAATATTTTTGAATATATTTTTGAATGTATCATTTCATCATTGTTTTAAATAAAATATATGTTTGAATTGTTTATATAAAAATAATTATTTTAATATATATCGATAAGAATATATAATGTGATTAATAAAAATATATTAATAAAAAAGAATGATTGAATGATAAAATGAATAAATAAATATACTATTTAAACAAAATTATATTCAAATATAATACATAGAAAAATTAAATAAATATTATATCATGTTTGAATTGAATTTGTGATTCAAATAAAGCATTAGTACAGTGAAAAAAAAAATCTGAAAAATCACTTCTTGGTCAAAACGAATGGAATCTCGATGCCAAAACCATAATGTAATCTTGTATGCTGCTAGACCATAATGATTACTTTTATACGTGAGCAAATAGACAATTGGCAGCTATATATATATATATATATTATTAGTTAAAAAAAAAAGAAAGAAAGAAAAAAGTGGAAACATTCTTCTTGGCCATCACTTTAATTTTACCAAAATCCACACCAATTCGTCTACTTCTTTGTTGACTAGCTGCGTGGAAAAACCAGCACTAAATGCTGATGAACATACTATAGTTTTCATGTTATTTTCATGTATTTTAATGATTATTTTTATCTCTTGTTTTGATCATTAATCTTAACCAGTGACGGATTTAGGATTTGAATTCAACGGGGACACAAATACAAACCAAATTCATAAATAAAAACTATTGAAAAAAAAAAAACCATCTTTTAAGCAATTATTTTTCTTGAATATCATGCATATTCAAATACTATATTACTTATAAATTAAACACAGATATGAAGATCAAAACTAATCTCCTGTATTAAAAAAAAATGAAAAACAAAAAACAAAAAAGTTTACATATCTTAATACGTTAGTATTAACTATTGAAGCTTATAAAATTTTGGGGAGCAACTAAACTTTCATATAAAAGAAATGAGAAATAAGACTAGAATACAAGGGGGGAAAAAAAAAGGATAAAATAGTAGTAGCAGGTCTGTGGAAGCAAGAGAGAAATAGAACAATAAAGGATTAAAAAAAAAGGAAAAATACTAAATTAATTAATAGAGGGAGAATGACGAGAAACGAATAAAAGAAAGAGAGACTTATTGGGGAAAAAAAAGAAAGAAAGAAAGTAAGGAAAATAAAAGAGAGAGAGACAGAGAGAAAGGGAGAATCAAGAATCATTTGCTATTTTAAGGAAAAATAATCATTTGCTATGAGCAAATTAAAAAAAAATAAAAAAAATAAGCCAACCCAGGTAAAAAAGTATGCTTTAACATGCCCTTGCCCATTATTTAGAGGGGGGCAAAAACTGAAATTTCTTCTGTTTATATACATGCCTAAGGACTTATATCAATATTGTTATTTATTCAGTGAAGACACGTGTCCTCACTGACCTCAATATAAGTCAGTCGGTCGCTGATCTTAACATCATGTTTTAGGCTTATAGTATAGCCATATATTCTCTCTTTCTCTTTCTGTCTATATAAATATATACATATGCTTCAATTATGCCATGTGGGACCAATGTGGTATGTAAAGCATTGTAACTCTAAGCCTATTCTTCTTTTTTTAAAAGCGTATAAAATATAAATTACTAATCCTAACATTTTAGAAGATAAAAGACAAAGGTCAGAAGGCAAGTTGGGAATAAAAATCTTTTGCCTCTCTTTTTAAAATCATTATAAAGATGATGGGTTTCCACTAATATTGAAGCTTTGTATTTGTATAGGTATAACTCTCCAATGCTCGGCTGTTTTGTGTATAAATATAAGATTTACTTGTCAAAACTCAAAGGAATATAATATAAATTAGATGAATATTTTAATGACCTCTCCACCGCACTTCAAATTCAGTAATAATGTCAACCGTAGGAATATAATTTGTGCACGTGTATATATACGTATATTGCATATATACACATACATACTACCGGGGTATATCTACACAATTTTTATTTTTATTTTTTTGAAAGTTATATCTACACAATTATACATATAAATTCCTTTAAGAAAATAAATTGTGGAGATAATTAAATATATAGACATTTTTGAGTCTTGTCTATGATTAAATTCTCCATTTGACGAGGTATTAGGGTTTCTTGCAGAAGCATGTAAGAAGATACCGCGTCCGGTAGCATGAGTTTGAGCTTGACAAGTGGAGAAAAGCTATGGCATTACAGACTTGGCTTAAAAATTAGGATAATTGGCACTATTAATTCTCAAATTTTAAAACATCTGTAAAATTTTGATGTTTGAATAGAAAATATAATTACTTTTGACAACGATATTATTTTAGTGTTAAATTTTATACACTGTAATTAATTTATCAATACATCTTAAAAGCATAAACATGATAAGATATGGATTAGTAATGATTTTATATTCCAACACTTCCCCTTACTTGTATGTCGGAAAATGGACAAACGTACTGACAAATATTAATTTTTGAAAATCCAACAGAAACATTTAAGAAAAAACCTGAAATATATTAAAAGCGCAACATAACAACTTGTCATGATAATAATAAAGGGGATTAAAGAGTGTAATTATAAGAGTTCGAAATCAAGACCTCATACTCTAATACTATATTAGTTTATGTACTTGATATCAAATTTAGCATAAAATATAACACATACCAAAATGGATCTCCGTTTTAAACACATTGTTCAAACATTTTTCTACAATGTTTTATCTTACAAAAATTTGAATTTAAAATTTTAAGAATGGATTTTAAATAGAGATTCAAATGAACCATTAATCTAAAAGTACCTTTTTATCTAATACATTTGCCAGTATCAGTTACTAAGGTAGTTCTTTTTTAAAGGTTACTCTTGGAGTTGTGGCACTTTATATATATGTATGTATATATGTTTTAATCTAAAAATCGATGATTTGAACTTTACACTTTATGATAGAGTCTAATGTGAAATTATTATTAGACTATACATACAACCACACACTTTAAATTTTCAGCCCGCTGTTATTTTTATTCAACTCTTATATATCGAATCAGCTGACTCATTAAAGGGAGCATAAATGATCAACTGACTCATTTCATACTAAAATAAAATAGTAGACAACTTAATAATCACATCACTTATTATTTCTAGTGAGATTTCGCGATCAAATTGCAACGCAAGGACAAATAATTAAGAAAAGCCTACGCAAGATCTATTTTTTTTTCTTTAGCACATGTTATTGAATTTAAAACTCTTTTGAAAAATCAAGCTTTTTTTTTTAATAAAAAAGATAGATAGTGGTGATAGGAATCAGTATTTATTAGATAAATAGTTCATTTATTATGACAAATTACGGTATATTTATTACTATTTACTGTGTAAATGTATAAATAAATTCATGCAAATGATTGATCTACTATCATCTTCTTTGATCCCCCCCCCCCCCCCTCTTCTTTTTGGGCTACGATATGATGGGCCCACTATGTGAACAAATTTAAGGCCAAGCCAGAAAATTTGACCCAATAGCAGTTGGGCCTGAACAACAAGCCCTTGCCCATGTTTGGCTGTTCTCACTGCTTTCCTTCCTTCCATTGTTTGCTTGTCTAGTTTGTTCATTTGAGTACTAGCGGGAAACTGCAACAAAAGAGTTTATAAAAGTAAATGTAAATTATTCATTTAGTCCCTGAAGTTTTAATTTTATGTAATTTTGGTTTCTAAAATTTTTTTTGGTCGCTAAAATGCTCCTAAATTTTTAAAATGTTACTATATATAATCATTTCTGTTAATTTTTTATGAAATCTGTTAGTAATTTGATCAAAAAATAGTGCTACCTATGGATTCTGTCTAAATATTAATGAAAATGACTACTTTAGTAATGTCTTTAATAGTTTATGGTCATTTTAGCTACAAAAAAAAAAAAAAAAAAAGAATAAGGAATGTCCCCAAACTATTAAAATGTTGTTGTCATTTCTATTAATTTTTAAACGAAATCTGTTAGTAATTTGGTCAGAAAGTGATGCTAATTAACGGATTCCGTTCAAAAATTAACGTAAAAGACTATTGTAATAATTTTTTAAGAGTTTATGGGGCATTCCAGCTATGAAAAAAAGTTTAAGAGCCAAAGTTGTACAAAGTTAAAAGTTTAAGAACTAACCAAACAATTTATCCTAAAATTAATTTGAAAACATTCTTAATCCTGAAATTACCCTCTTTTGGTATTTGCTTTTTTTTTTTTTTTTTTTCACCGAAGCTTTGTATAATGACTTAATGAAAAAGGGTCATTCTATTAATTTCACTTTCTCTTTCTCGCTTTCAGCACCCCTCCTTCCTATTCGATTCTCATGTGTTCTATTGTTGGGAAATCGACGAAACATTGTTGTCGTCATCTTGAGATCGATGAATCATCAATGTCATCGCCGTTTCTTTATGTCTTATGAACTTATCTATCTCTAGATACAAATCATATTCATTAGAGAAGTCTTATCGTTCTTTGATAATGAATTATCATTAATGGTGACGACGAGAGATCTTGGATTGGACGACACCATCATGGAAGGGAACGGGCGTTACGACGTACGGGCAGTGGCTCTTGTACGTGCAAAGAAAATGGAAATCCAAGTGTAGTTTCATTGGGGGCCAAAGTAATCTGATTTGGTGCGAGGAAATTGAGGGGAAAAGTTGGAAGAATATGAATGAAGACTATTGGTATTTCGGTAGCTACTAGACCAATCGACCATTTATTCCAACCCAAAAAAAAAAAAAAAGAAAAAAGAAAAAGAAAAAATCAGCCATTTTCTCAAATTGTTCCCCTAAAATGGATAGTTTCCAACCTTCAGTATTATTCTTTTAAGCAAGTTGGGGGATTTGTTTTTAGGAAATTTCTACAGCAGAGATTTTTATTTATTATTATTGATAAGAATTGTAATTTTAACAATTAGATTAATTTTTTTAATCTAATTTTTGACGGTAAATTTTTAACTCGGACACATATAAATCATAAGATTAAAAATTTAATGTAACAGTTAACAAACTGTTTTCTACTTATATTGTATTTTATAAGGCCATAGCACCCTTGTTTTTTTATGGCTATTGGTTTAGATTTCTAATTGTCCTCACTTTTATGAGTGTATGAGCAAAATTACTAGTAAATTTTTTTATATTCTAAAAAATTTCTTATTATTTATCTTTGCGGACCTTTTCTCTCCTTGAACTATGGTGATATGACCTAAGCACTTTTGCACTTTTTATGGTGCTACCCCCGCAATCTTTTCGGCGCAACTCTAGCCACACACAAGCTATGTAGACACGTTACGTTCTACCATAGGCCTCACAAGGCCTTACAACCGGATTGGATGAGATTTGATTGGGTTCAATAGTAACGTCCTTCAACCCGGCTAAGTTAGGCAAAATTATCCCCAATTAGTATACACAATTAATTCCGGTTCATTTTTGAAAACATCTTTAAAAAGATCAACACCAAATGTTTTACTTTTTTTTTAATTTAGGGGTGAGATTATTCCAATTTATATTGGTCAATTTTTAAAACATGTGTTACGTTTCCAAGTTTACAATCACACTAGATACTTCATGCACGTTACTTACTATTAGCTACTCACGACTTATATAGTATAAACATTTTATTGAAGGAAAGGTTATTAATTATATTTTCTATAATTTCGATAATCTGACGTGTAAGTCTAGATTATATGATTAGAACTTAAAATATCACACGTGCCAAACATTTCTAAATATAACTTACTTTAAATTGCCCCTCGCGTGCGTGTGATACAAAATCGATACTCATGCAAAACTAATGAATTTATACAAAAAAGACGTAGTAACAAAAACAAAAAAAAAAAAAAAAAATTTTTATCAATGTTGCACAATTTTAAATCGGTAAATTTCTATTATATTTTTTTGTTTTGATATTAAAAAAATGGCGAGTACTACTATACAATCCACCCAATAGATTTTTTTCCTGTAAAAAAGTATATAGCATTGCAGAAACACAATAATTAAAAAATGAAAAGAGAACTTTACCTCGAAAAAAATTTAAAAAATAAAAAGTTTATGCAATAGATTAAGGGCGAAATCAGACACGTGGGAGAGATTAAGGGTTTAACCACGACTTAGCATGTAAGCCAAAAAACACGCGCGCAAGGAAATTTTTTTTTTCCTAATATTGCACACTTTATAAACGAAACGAAACGAAAAGTGACATTTCACAAGAAGATCAAGAGAAGAGAAAAACATTGCTGCTGCTGTGACACACACAAAAACATCCGCCATTGGAGGACTCTGAAGAGCTAGAGCAGACTCAAAATACCCAGAAACCCTCTCGTGTTTCTCCTCATTGACGCTTCGCTACTCAACCGGAGTGCTTTTATTTTGGTACTTTTTTTTTTGTTCTATTTGGGTCTGAGAGCTTTTTTTTTGTTTTTGTTTTTGTTTTTTTTCATTTGGGTTGTAAAATTGGATTTTGTTGGAATTGATTTTGGTGGGTTCTTGAGGTTGGTACTGCGTTCTTTTTTTTTTTTTTTATGAGATGTGGGTTTGTCTGTAAAGTTGGTGTTTGTACTTATTTGGCATTGTTTTTTTTTTCTGGTTTTAGCTCACTGGAACTTGTTTATGTTGAAGCTTTCATTTCTGGGTAGGTCTTATTTTGATCTTCTTTAATTTTTTTTTTCGTTTGTTTTTTGTTTTCTTACAGGATACAGCTTATTTTTCTGCTCTTTTTACTTCCTCAGGTATGATTATTTTCTTTTTGTTCTTTTTTTTTCCTGTAGCTATTCATGCTGTTGTGGTTGCTGTTCGTTGTTTTCTTTTTTTCTTTTTTTTGATTTAGGAATATATTCCCTCTAGCTTCCTTATAACTTTTTTTTTTTTGGGTTTTTTAATCTTTTATTTTCTCTTTTGAAATTAAAAAAGACTGTAAATCTCTGATTATGTTTTTATTTTTGACTTGTTTGGCTACGGAAGGTTTATGGGTATAGAGTCAAGTGGTGAAGATATTCCGGGATGGTTCTTGTTGTTCGTTTTTGTTCTTTCACTCTTTGAAAAAGTAGGTTGAAGCAAAGGGAAAATAAGCTGACCCTTTCGTACAGAATCCAATTAAACCCGCTCTTAGGGTCTTTATTCTTAGCCTTGTGAGTTTTGTGTCATTGCTCGAAATGGGGTCGAACCAAGATGGAAAAGAAAAGGCGGGAAGGATTGAACTAGATTGGGACGATCCTATCGCATGTCAGCTTGGAGATCTGTTGTTGGATAATTTGGACCTGGTTTTCGAGAGTGCGGTTAAGGAGATTTCTGAATATGGGTATGATGAGCAAGTTGCTGTAAAGGCCATTACAAGGCGGGGACTTTACGTAGATGATGGTGGAGACCCTATTGAAAGGATCATAGATGATGCTCTAGCAAGATTGAAGGGAACGAAGGATGCTAGTAATATAATGACCGATAAGTTTGATGATTTACAGCACATGACGGGGTATACACTGCTTGAGATGGTTGGTGTGCTTAGGGAGGTCAGGCCGTTCTTATCGGACGGGGAAGCAATGTGGTGGTTGTTGTTATGTGACTTGAACGTCTTGCAAGCCTGTAGGATGGAAGAGGATTCTCCGGGGGGTATTTTAGGATGCAAGGACTCATTGCAAGACATCTCTTTTGGATCTGTACTTTCTCAGTTAAGGTCAGAAGCGCGAAACTGTCTGAGTGAAACACTGAAACTTGAGAATGTTCGAAAACATCCCAGGCCAAAAAGCGCTCGTGTCCCTGAAGAGACCAGCAAAGAGGAGACGACTGTGACGTCTATGCTCGACAGACTGGAGACATGCTTGGCCGCCATTGGGGTTAATATGCAAATGAGATCTGAAGCATCTGCATCCGAAGAAGAGAAATCAGGAGTTGATGGACAGGTACCCAACAAGAGACAAATTACTGCACTTCTGCAGAAGCAACTAAACCTAGGGAGAACTCACTGGGGTCTTAGGTCAAATGGACCCTTCAAATCACGAAGACTCGGAAGCTATAGCGGTATGAGTTATGATAAGAAACCGAAGTATATACCTGAAATTCCTGGTTTAACAACGAAATATGGATCTTCTTATTCAAATGCAGAATTAGGAGGCAGAGCCCCTTTAGCATGTAACAAACATAATGCTTCAGTCAAAAAGCCGTCCACTTCAAGAAAAGCTGGTAATTCGTCAAGATTAGCTAGGAAAGGAACCTTATCGTCCATGACTTCTGTCCCATCCAAACTTATCGAGGAGTATCTTTTAGGAGAGAAATCTTATTCAAATTCTGCAGTCAACACCTCTGGGTCTCCTACGAATCCCAATTACTGTGCAGATATTCCATATGATAAGTCTTTAGGAAAGTATCTCCCGCGGGATGAGAAGGACGAAATCATCTTGAAGCTAGTTCCCAGGCTTCAGGAATTGCAATACGAGATACACTGCTGGACTGAGTGGGCCAATTATAAAATTAAGCAGGCTACTCGTAGGCTCACTAAAGATCAGCTTGTATTAAGGAGACTGAGGCAAGATCCAGAAGAAGAAAGGCAATCTCAATGGGAGATCGTTGCCAAGAAACTGCCTGGTATGGAAAATGGCTTGAATGATATAATTGCCCTGGTTGAGAAAACTAAAATAGATATTTCTGGACTTGAGAAGGATAAATCCTTGCTGAAGAAAGATGCGGAAGCTGCCAGATTAGAGGTGCTAGAATCAACTGCAAATTATCAGGTAGCATTGGAAAGGGAGCAAAACGCACTAAAAGAGGTTCGATCATGGGAAGTGAAGAATGACTTGTTGCATAAGGAGATTGAAATGGAGAAAAAGAAGGTGGCTTCTCTGCATCAGGATTTAGACAAGGCGAAAAACACCCATCAGCAAGTGGAGGTATACTTCTTTGATTATGTATTATTGTTTATATTTTGAAACTGTAATAGCTGTTCCAATTACTGTCCACTTTGTCGTGGTTTTTCTGCATTCACACAGTCGTTACTCACCAAACCCAGTTAAGATCAAGCTCAAGCATCAATAAGAGTTAGGATAAGATTTGAGTTATGTTCTGGCTCAAATCTTGCTCTAGCCGACATATAACCAAAAAACGTTAGGGAGTTCTAAGATCCCACTCAAACCCGCTTTTTACAAAGAGAAAGGAATGTATAAGCTATAGGTCTATTCCCCGTGCCATGCAAAAGAGCCGGATGTGATTCGGTAGCCATTCCTACCATCTTCTGGTCACGTGCTTTCTCTTTGTTTTAATTGTACTGTTAGCTTTCTGTTCAAATTATAGCCAAAATCATGTATTTACGTTCCAGTGCATATTTGGCCAACAAATTTGTGAAATTTTTTTTTTCCTTCTGTGAATTGCAATTCTGTTTCTTTCGTCTGGTAACGCGACCAATGTAAATAAAATGTCACAGGCTAGGTGTGAACAGGAGAGGATGGAAAAGGAAAGACTACTTGCACTGGCTGCTTCGGTGAGAAAAGAAAGAGAGCAACAGGAAATTCTGGTGAAAGAAGAAGAGGATAGCATCAAACAGAAAGCAGAAGCTGAAATGCAGAAGAACATGGAAGACGTTGTTAAGCTTGAAAACAAGTTTTTGAGAACAGCATTGAAGTTTGACGCTTCAAGAAGAGCTGCACTGAAAGAAGGAAGCTTTGCGAATCATCTAACGGAAGCAAAGAGTCTGAAGAAGGGTGACCAGAATTCTACTTCCTTAAAGAAAATGATGAATTTGGGGAACCCTTTTCAGTATGGGGGTTCGAGACAAGAGCGCGAATGCGTCATGTGCCTCTCGGAGGAGTTTTCTGTGGTTTTCGTTCCTTGTTCGCACCAGGTTCTTTGTGAAAAGTGCAATGCGCTCCATGAGGAACGAGGAATGAAAGATTGCCCTTCTTGTAGGACCCCGATTCTGCAGCGGATTAACGCTCGCTTTGCTAAACCGTAGTTGGTTAAACATAGAGGAATTGCTTTAGCAAGAAAACAACAATCTTGCTGGAGTATGCTTTTGTTTTGTTTTTTTGTTTTTGGTTCAACCCTCAAAAATAAAATAAAAGAATGGGGAGGATGAGAAGAGAGAAATCGTGCTTTTATAGGGACAGAATTACCAGTTAAAACTTTTTATATGGATGCTGTTCTGGTATATACAGAAGCAGAGCAAGAAAATTGGATGCTTTTGCATATAGATAAGTAGCCCTTTTGTTATTTTTCTAGAATTCTCCTTTCTCTGTTATCTGTAGTTTGATAGAAATATAGTATCTTCTTGCATTTCTATTAATTATACAAAAATTATCATATTACTAATTTGCTTTTTTTTTTTTTTTTTTTTTGTATTTATTAAAATTATTAAAAAGCCTGTATAATTGTACTGGTGATGTACCCAAATATTCTACCTCAGATCACCCTATGGGAGAAAGAGTGAATAGTATTTTACAGTAACCAATTGAAGTAAACAGCAAGTTTTAAAAATCTTTATATTAGATATCAAATATATTAAATAAATTATTTTTTTTCTGATTATGTCTTATAAATATTTTAAAAACATTAGAAACATTATTTTCTCTAATAAATTTGATATGTCATTTACTCCAATTTTTATTTACCGAAGATTAGGGATGTGGGTCATGTAGCCGTGGCACTTCTTTCGAGAAGGTCCAGCACAAATATTATGAACAAACGACAACGTCATATAAAAACGACGTGAATATCATCAACTCGAAAAACGACAAAAGAGAGAGAGAGAGGAGAACTAAAGGGAAAAAAAAATTTGGGGGAAGAGCAAAATAACATTTTCAAAAAGAGTAATAGTAGATTATAGTATAAAATTTTAAATATAATAATAAATAACATAATCAAATTTACATAACATAAAAAGACCTTTTCTCTTTTCTCTTCTCTCTTTCTAACACGAAATTATACGATCGTAAAGCTAAAACTTTTTAGAAAATCCAAAAAAATTTAAGGATTGAAAAGAAATATATGCTATAATATATTATCTTTTTAAAAATATGAGGTATACTTCAAAGGTACCTGCAAAAAAATGCTATTTACTATAATTAAAAAAAAAACTACAACATAATTATACAGCGCTGTAGCGACTTTCGATGAAAAGCTAAAACAAAATGAAAAACAACAGCAAAATAAAAACGACAGTAACTAACATCAGAATCAAAATCATTAAAAAAAAACTAATATAAAAAACAGGGACGAAGATAAAGAGACTCAAGCCCCTAAACTTTTTCTTTTTTCCTTTTTAGTCAACATATTTATGTATAGATTCACATGTAGCTCTCCAAACCTCACTCAACTTTTACTTATTTCTTTTTAACCTATATATTTTCGTGTAAATTTACATATAGTCCTCACTCTAAACACTAAAGTATTATCAAATATACTATTTTTATACTCTTTTGTATTAGGTATAGCATTAACATTAACAATTATACTAAAATTAATCTTATTAAAATTTAAATCTTTATTATAATTAGTCATCTCTTAAAATAACTATGTAAATTAGCGTTACAATGGAAATTTTGAGTAAGAAAGGGGTAGAAAGAGATAGGGAATGATGTGATACAGAGAAATTCGGAGAATATAGTATATATATTGCCGAGTACAATGTCTTGGACGTCTAGAATGGTTGGAAGAAGAAGATTCCTTGACTTGCAGAGTAAGCCTTGATTTATAAGGACTGAATTGATGCCTTAAGTTGTCTAATTCTGGTAGAATATGTCTTGATGGGTAGTTGCCCTTTTCTGAACCGCTTGACTTTCCAATTCGTGGATGACTAGAAGATATCGGGAAACTGTCTTTTCCTGATAGGTATGAGTTTACTGGCTGATTCTCTTGCCTGATATATTGGATTTAGTTTCCTAATCCTACCCATGAAGTCAACTTTCCCTATTTAGCTCCATAGATCAGCCAGTCATTCTCTTGTAGTCCGGGAGTCGCTTCAGAGTCTTCTAAGCGGCATGTCTCCGAGTCGTCTTGTGTTCTCCGATGACTTATCCGTGAACACATGTATAGTGAGAGATAATATACGAAATCTGACCTCAACAGTAAGTCCCCACTCCATAATCAATTATAAATCGGCTAAAGAAGTATTTCTGTCTGAATCGTGCTTCTTGGCGACATGAAGACCACCTCATCAGTGACCAAGATCGTGGATAAAACTACAACGCGATGGTTCCTGCTCTAGGAGTAAGAGAATTAATTAAGAAAATGAGATTATCGAGGCGCTAATTCTCTTTTGGGTGAGAGAGAATCCAAACATTTTTCATATAAGCACTTCGAATTAGTCCGAACACCAAAGTCGATATGTCCGAGTGGTTAAGGAGACAGACTTGAAATCTGTTGGGCTTCGCCCGCGCAGGTTCGAACCCTGCTGTCGACGGTTTTTTTTTTTGGGATATATGTCTTTACATTAACCATAAGTCTAATATACATATATGTATAAATCCACAATGACCCGACTAATATTGTATCATTATACTTTTGGTGGTGTAATTAAAATATAAAATAAATATCAAAATATGATAATTATGTCATTGAAGACTTTGGATTTGGATATTTTGTTTCACTAAAACTTTTGGGTGCAAGCCCATTACTTGCCTCTGTATGGTAGGCTTTGGTTCGGTAGGTGGGGAAGTTGATCAAATATACTAGGAGAAAGCCCATGAATAACATAAATTTAAAAATTATTATACTAATATGACACAGAAACTTAATACTAGTCAATATGACATAAAAAATAAAACTAACAAGAGAGGAGAATTTATGTCATGTTGGTCAATAAATGAAAAAAGTACCTTTATATCCGGACCTGTAGAGAGTGTGAAAGTCATGCTGGGGAGTAATAGCGCAGTCGTCTAGGTTGATCTCCGGCATGAGAAATTATTGAATTTGTGTTACTAATACGGCAAATTGGGGCATGTGATCAAAGATTGTTTGGTGCAATGAGATATTGAAACCGATTTGTAGCCATATGAGGACTGAGTTTGTGCATAAACATTTGATCATTCTTCAATTCGGGAGGAATTTTTTCGATGGGAGATCCGGTGGGAGCAGTAGTCAGGATTAACTGTTTGTTGTCATATAGGACTTTAATTCATTCCATGTGGAAACTCCATGGATATGACAAGAACTACTAAAACACACAAATTGCAAAAAAAAAAAAAAAAAAAAAAAAAAAAAAGGTTAAAATTTGTGGAAACAAGTGGTTCAACATTAGAGCCCATGCATTTACTCTACTAAATAATAATGTTTGAGTTATGTGAATTATGCTTTTCATATCTCTTTCCACAAATTGATTGAAGACATTAATGATCGAAAGGCTCTCTTAAGGTGGTCCTATTTTGGGTATAAGCTTTAGTCACTCTCATGAAGAATATGAATAGGCCATCGCATTAAATTCAACTACCTTGCTCTACCAGAAATAAATTTTGATCCTTGTTTGATGATGAGATAGTTAATATATGTACCATCAAGAGTTCGTACTATATATATATATATATGTATATCATTGCTCGGCATATCAAATTGGGCTGTACTTATGAAATGGAATTAAATGTTCTTTTTTTCTTTTCTTCTAGGCATATTAAAAATATTCATCTTAAATATGAAAATTGGATTCCGAATCTTAGATCTTAAGTTCGAAACTTAAACGATTTTCTTTCTGATTAATAAAATATGTATATATCTATAGTTCTATATAGGGAGTTGACTGAACTGTTTTGTGAGAAATGAAAAACATGGTGACAACCTCAGACTACTAATATAACCTCAGACTAATAATATGATTAATGAAGATCGATCCTATTACAGCTCAGTGACACCCCATCATGTAGCATGATTGAGATTCCCTCAAACCAAATATTCATCTTAAACCACTTAATTATCTTATTTAGAAACCCATCAACTCAGATGACCTTTTCTTAATTGGAAGAACCCCCCCTCGTTTTTTTTTATATAAATTTTTATTTATAAATAATAATAATAAAAGAACTATTTGTTTATTTATTAGTAGCTAACAAGTGTTTTTCAATAACTTAAAATCCTATTTCTCTTCATCTATTGGCTAAAAATAAGGATGCACGTAGATCCCAAAAATTGTGGTGTATAGTTCTACCAAAATCTTCACGAGAATAATTCTAATGAAAAATATGAAAAAATATTCTTTCCGTAGGGTTCTGTTTCAAATCGACAGATTTAAATCATATTTATGTAGTCATATATATACATACATACATATATATATATATATTTATTTATTTTGATATGATCCAAACTTTTAAATGGTGTATATATTGTGGCTCTCTCCACACTAGAATTTGGTCCCTACGTACTGTCACCTTTGGGAGGTAGCCATTTTGAGATACCCTATCTGTCGTTCTTGTGTCCAAAATAAAACAATATATTATATGCACGTTATGGGTGGGCTCTCAGATGACCCCATTTTGAGTACCGAGATTATTCTGTACAGAAGAGAAGAGAACCACAACCGGCCACTTTATAAGCATCCGAATCGTGTGATACATACAACCAGGAAATAAAAAGCTGTCATTTTGCTCGTCAGCTAAACTCATGCATTTGGCATCTTTCTGATACATGAAATCCAGCTAGACCCACCCAAAAAAAAATATTAATAATAAATAATAATTGGGGTACACTAATAATACCTAATCCTTTTTTTTTTTTTTTCCATCTGTATTTATTGTTTAAAACTTAAAACAAATGTTTGAGCAGATATATGTACAAAACTTTTGTCAACTTTTTCATGTCTACCATTCTTGGCATTTTCTGAAATTATATTTTTGTGATATATATATTTTTTAAATGCAGGCGCTGATTGCTGATAGCTGCTTGATTATTATTTATATCCCTATTTGGTCAGACAAAGGTCCGGAAAAATGTTTGTTTTTGCAAACTTAGATCTTTGGAGGCAAAAAAATAAAAAAATAAAAAAATAATTGGTAGCATATATATCATGCCTTTGTTAAATAGTGTAATCAGAAAAATTTTCACTGTCAATGACCTTTAATATTTTGTTTTGTCAATGTCTAGGTTCATTTGGGGAGTCAAAACTGAATATATAACTCTTACTTTCTCTGTGTATATATATATATATATATATATAAATATAGAATTACTCTAGGGAGTTTTAACTAAAGTCTACTTATAAGCCTAATTTATTATCTCTCTCTCTCTCTCTTAGTATCTGGTCAATATTAACAAATAAATAATTGTCTTTCCTATGACTAAGTAAAACAGGGGTAGGTTTTTAGGCAATTATACAAGCTTGCATAATAACGTGGCACATGATTTCCATTTGAAGTGATTGAAACCACCTACCATGTGTATGGGGTCGCCAAAATGAGAGCTCACACTTTATTTGCTATTTTATTTATTGACATATTATAGTTGTGTACGTACACCTAAAATATCTCAAGTTCTCAACACAATTTGCATTGACATATAATAATAAAAGATGATGTGTCCTCAATCTTGTCTGTTTTGACAAATTAGTTTTTAAATCAAAATTTTGATAATCGACTCCTCAAACAGTGGTTCTTTTGATCATGTCTGCTAGATTATATATGGTTTTGATATGTGATTCGCATAATTAGGACGATTACTCAATTCACAATTCATGTGCCATGCACATATATATTAATCTTAGTAAAAAATTAGAATAAAATAAAATTGACAAAGTATCTTTTCTCCTTGAATTAACCCATCAAAAACTATAATAGAAGTTGAACCCACGTCCTCTTCTTGGGTAGAATTACGAAAAAAATAATGACAACAATATTAAAAAAAAACCTAGATGTTTTTAGGCCTCCTTCCTCGAATCTTTTACATTAATAATCAGTATCACAAATAAATAATAATGACAGAGGCTCTTCATGGTATCTAAGTGCTATATAGACAAATTTATTAATATCTATAATATAACCAAAAACATTGCATTAACGCCTGAAAGCATAACAATGTGGTCCCTCGCTTTATGTTTAATTTCAACACGTAGCGGTCAATTTTGGCTTTAAAAAAAAAAAGAGGACCATTACTATTATCACATTCTCTATATGTATCATTTATAACAGGAATCTCATGATCTATTAATAAATCGAAAAGAGTTTAATCTAATTTTACTCGAAAAACAAATCTAATTCCACACAAACCATTATGAGTCTAGACTGTAAAACACAATGATCAAAGAAGATATTCTATGTCAAGAGAGTGTTTGGGGTCACGTTTGGAAACATTGTTTCCAAATATTTTTTTGTCATTTTTCTCTAATTTTATTATTCATTTTTTAAAAATATTTTTAAAAAACTCAAACTTTAAAAATCCATAATTTTATCATTTTAAGTTAAAGTGAGATGATTTTTTTCTTCTTCAAATTACATAGAATTTTGAAAAGAACAAAGCAAGTTCTATAATGCTAATTTTTTTCCGAACATGTTTTAAGTTTTTATACTTTTTCATTCAAAACAGTTCATTTTCACTAAAACATATATTTCTAAAATTTAAACCATCTCTAACATCTAAAACACCATTTTCAAAATTGATCTCAGACGGACCCTAAGACCATAGAATATTGAACTTGAAAACATATTAAGAACAAAAAAAAGAAAAATATATTTATCCCTCTGAGACTTCATTAGTGATATTCAACAACCTATTATGCGTCGACAAATATGTCGACCCATAGAAGTGCTAAACTAGCATGTAGATGTGAACTTGATTTTCATATCTAGTAGACACTTAACAATATGTAATTAAATAATTATTAATTTCCCGAAAGAAAAGCAGATTATGGGACTCCACAACCAGTAGGACTACATAGGAGTTGGATACGCCGGATTTCAGGTGACGTGGCGTTCCAACTAAGAATCCTGCTCGCATATGCATTTGCATGGCTTGGATCGGAGTTGTTGGCTGTTCTCTCTCTTTTTATTTTTTTTAAAAAATAATTTAGATTTTATTTTAATATTTAATTTTAATTTTAATTAAATTATATTTTTTCATCTTAATTTTTATCTTTTTTTTAAAAAATTAATAAAATTTATAAATAATTTTTAAAAAATCAACCATCAACTTATCATTATTTTCAATTTTTTATTTTCACAACGTTATCTTAATCCATAACAAAAACGACAGCTTCCCTTCTGTCCAATAAAACGACCCCACATCAACCCTTCTTTTTTTTTTTTGGTCCTTCTTTGTGGAGCGGTTTGAGGCGGCATCTCCTCTCCTCACTGCCTGTGACCTTAAAAAAAAAAAAAAAAACTCCCAACGTCACAGTCAAGCACTGCTTACTGCCACGTGTCAACACTTCTTTTTTTTAAGTAGTATTATTTTTAGCAAAATAATAATAATAATCAGAAATAGAAATTTGGAGAACTGTTGAGTAGTACTTGAAAGGCGCCTCTGCAAATTCTTCTCATTTCTCTGTTTCCGCGTTTCCTTCTTCAACCCTCACTCATGCCGTCGTCGTCGACTCCGACTCCGGCTCCGGCTGCGATTCCATAAACAAAATCTCCTCGTTCCTCCGCAATGCTCAAGCTTCTCAACAGGAATCTCCGCCTCCTCTGCTCCCGCCTCCGATGGCCGAAACGCCGTGGTTCCAAGCCCAAGGTCGTCATCAGAAGGTTCGGGAAGTCAAGCTTCAGATCCCAAAACGGAGCCGACACCGAGCCTCGGGTTTCCACCCCGGCGGCGGTTCACCCCAACGGCCAATTGACCGACGCCAAGCCACATACGACCGTACGGATCGCGACCTTCAACGCTGCTCTGTTTTCCATGGCGCCGGCGGTTCCCCCGGTGGCGAGCTACGGCGAGGACAGAAACGGAAACGGAAATGGAAACGTCGACGTTCTGAAGGTCAGGAGCTTGAACTTCCGAGCGAAGTCTCTGAACGAAATTCGTCCGAAGAGTATTCTAAAGCAATCTCCTTTGCACCCGAATTCGATGAGTAACAACAATTCGGAGAATCTCTCGAAGCAACAGAAGTTCGCGAGGTCGAAGTTGAGGGTTTCGATCAATCTACCGGATAACGAGATTTCTCTGCTGCGGAATCGGCAATTGAGCTTCTCCGAGTACGGAAAGGAGGGCTCTTCGTCGTCGGGAAACTGCGCCATCGACAGATTTCTGAGAGGAAAAGCTCCGGCGAGATCGAGCGCGAGCTTTTCAGGCGATGTCGGGAGGGGAATCGACGGACATTCTTTCAGAAGCACGAGGACGGTTCTGGAAGTGCTGAGAGAGATGGACGCGGACATATTGGCTCTGCAAGATGTGAAGGCGGAGGAAGAGAAAGCCATGAAACCGTTGTCCGATTTGGCCTCCGCTCTCGGGATGAACTACGTCTTCGCCGAGAGCTGGGCTCCCGAGTACGGCAACGCCATCCTGTCCAAATGGCCGATCAAGCGTTGGAAGGTTCAGAAAATTTTCGACGACACTGATTTTAGGTAATAATTTACAACTATTTCTTAGAAAAAAGTAGATAATTAAACATATTTTAAATTTTAAACCTTGATTATTTTTTTAATGATCAATAAACTATTAAAATGTTAATCAAAGAATATTAATCAATGGTTGGCAATTTAAGTAAATATTTTACCCTTATTTTTTTTTTCTTTTGTTCTTTTGTTGACTGGCTGTAAAAACTAAAAAGTTGGTGCATTTCGAAGAAGCTTCTTGAATTTTAGTGCTCAATAATCGAAATATGGTCCCATATACGGGGAGGCAAAAGTTGGCTTAAGAGTTCAGCAGGAAAAGAAAAAAAAAAAAAAGAAAAAAAAGTGAGCTAAAAGAATGCTACTTTTCACGTAAAAGTCTACAAATCTTCTCATCCTAATTAATATTAATTTTTATTTCTGTAGATAATGCGATAAAAAGCTAAAAGGCAATCTTTATTGTTAACCTTATCGTTGTCGATAACCATAATATTTCCTAATTATTGTACGAATATGTCTACATGTAGCAGACTTTTTCCTTTTTTTTTTTTTTTTTTTTTTTTTTCAAATCTGATCTTTCCCGGATCTTTCCCTCTCGATTTTTGTGTCTAAATTATGAACCTATTTTCTTTTTCTCTGATTTTGAAAAATTAAATGAGCTTAATTTGCCTCCGTTAAGAAAAATAAAAAGAAAAAAAAAATCTTAACGAGTTTGGACCACAAACTTGTGACAACTGTAATCATTTAAACATAGCTGTTTACCTCTCTACGGGTCGAGCTGTTTCTTTATTTTTTGAAGACAAAATTCGCTTACTTATTGAGAAGAACTTGTCTGTTATGGACTAATCTTGATTAATTTAGTTATCTTATTCGAGTTGGATTTTATTGCATAAGGGAATGGGGGAAGAAAAGTGGGTTATATTGCTAGAGAGAACACCACTAGTGGTGGTGCCATGACGGTAAGAGTATAACCTATCAATATTCTCTTATTTATTATTCAAAGATCAAATTTTATTGTTCCCTGTGAGATTGTAATTATACCTATTTAATGACCAATCAAATTAGAGTAAGTATTGGTGACTTTGGACTCCCTGGATATTAGGTGAAAATCATGAACCATGTTATTCTTCCGTTTCATATGCAATGCCAGAGAGAGATGTTTTATTAAGTTACTATTCTATGCTTCAACTTTTGAGTGTAGTTACTATTATCAATATGTCATTATCTCTGGATTTCAATGTTGTTTTTGTGTTTTATAAGAAGTAAATGAAGCCTAATTTCATAACCTTTTGCTAAAACTGGTTTAAAAAAAAAAAAAAAAAAACCCCCAGAAAAATAAATTGATTACTGTTGGACAATGACAAAACAATAGTGTGAAATTCTGTGTCTTTATTCTCAATGCAGGAATGTTCTGAAGGCCACTATAGACGTTCCCCAAGTTGGAGAAATCAACTTCCATTGTACTCACCTTGATCACCTTGACGAAAATTGGCGGATGAAGCAGATAAACGCGATAATCCAATCCAATAACGAACCCCACATCTTAGTTGGAGGTCTCAATTCTCTCGAGGAAACAGATTACTCCCAAGAGAGATGGACAGACATAGTAAAGGTTTGTTTTCGACTCTCACAATTTCCCTCCCTTAAAAAGTTTTCAGTAATGTGAACAAACAAAGTAATTACCTTTTGATTCTTTCTTACTTGTTTTTATGGATCATGTTTCGCAGTATTACGAGGAGATGGGAAAGCCAACGCCAAAGGTCGAAGTAATGAGATATTTGAAGAGTAAACAGTACACAGATGCGAAGGGATTTGCAGGAGAATGCGAGTCTGTTGTGATGATAGCCAAAGGCCAAAGTAGGAAAAGAACTAAAAGAACTCTTTAATTAAGTTGTTTTTAGTGCTAAATATTTTCTACTTTTCCCTCTCAATAACCTGATCAGTCGAACTTGAAAATTTATATGCAGGTGTACAGGGGACATGCAAGTATGGAACTCGAGTAGATTACATATTGGCTTCCCCAGACTCTCCCTACAAGTTTGTCCCCGGATCTTACTCAGTTTTTTCTTCAAAGGGTACTTCTGATCACCATATAGTGAAAGTTGATATCACAAAATTGGATGACGGTACTGCTCAAGAAAATGTAACCAGAAAGTGGCGGGAATCGAAACCGAAAGTTGTAAAGATAACAGGGTCGTCCCCAACAAAGGGTATATGGACTACAATAACACAGGCATGAGAGAATCAATATATTTTTTTTATTAATTAACTTCTTGGGGTCCTTTTAATTAGGTCTAATGTGGTTTGTTTAAGCAAAGGAAAAGCATGTGGTTTTGAAGCTGCTTCCTGCTCGTATGCTTTGTAACTCATCTATTGTGACCTTAATCTACCTTGTTTTAGAAAAAGATTCAAAAGATTTAGAGGTGTGACTTTTCTTTTCATTTCTTTTTTACCCTGAAAGTTGTACAGTTTTTGAAAAAGCTCGTCTAGTCGCATAATCATTGTTGAGCAAAAATATTAAAATATTATAAGACACGCATAGGAGTTTATTACTTTTAAGTTCGTTAATATTAGCATTTGGTGTCCCCATTTATGCATTCTTCTTGGGAGATGAGTCTTTGGTGATGCGGTAGATCTTTCAGCCAACAATCGTCACCGTGACCAATTCCACAGTGCCGATTTTGATGGGAATGGAGCTGATCATGATACGGAGTGGGTGTCGTCCCTCGATGTTGATTTTATCAGGATGAGTCTTGACGAACCTAATTGACTTTGCCTTCACACTCTTCACGATCTAGGATAGGAGGATATTTAGTTACCGTTTTCAGAACCTGTGCAAGTTTCCTCTTGGTAGACCTTGTGTGCCTCTTCTTTAGGCCCCAGACGGCCTTGCCTCGAAGGACCTTAGGAGCATGCTTCGTTCTTGGGACCTTTTTTGGTTTTGAAATCATGACGTTGTGAATGCTTGTCCTAAAACTCGCCTTCCTCCGTTCCCCACCAATCTAATGGTTCGTTTGAAAGACACATTCATTGTATTGTTGGTCTTTGGGATCTTCACTGGTTTTGAAATCATGACATGGTGAATGTTTGTCCTAAAACCCGTCTTCCTCCTTTCCCCACCAATCTAATGGTTCGTTTGAAAAATATATTTATTGTATTGTATTCGAATATAATATATGAAATATAATATGCATTTTAATATCTCTTTGATACATTGTATTTAAGTGTAACGTGTGTTTGAGTTGTTTATAATTTAATAGTCATTCTAATCATTATTGGTGAGAGAAAATATGTGATGTGATTTTGTAAAAGTAAATATAAAAAGTGAATGTACGAATAATAAAATAAATAAGTATATTATTTATATATTTTTTTATTAAAATAAAATATATAAGATACTTAAATATAGATTGAATTGAGATATAATACAAAATGAACGTGTCTTCGAAACATATCATAGGACGTGTTGAAGAAAGTAGACAGTTATTGGTGGTGCCATTCTACAACAACAAAATAGCACACATGCTTATGTTAAAATAATGTACGCAATAAAGTGCTAACATTACAATCGAAGATGAAATGAAGAATGGTCCCACCAGACTTGTCAAAAAGTAAAATTATATAGTTTAAATTATTATAATAATTTAATCTTGATATTTTTGTCCGAGGTAGTTTTTGCTCAACAACCATATAAGTTAAAAGTTGACTTGCTAAAAATTGGTTCCATGCTTATATCTAATTCTCTTCCGAGTTCTGATATCCTTACATGCAAAAAAGTCATGAAACTATAAAATTGGAAAAAAAAAAAATATATTAAGCAGGTAAAAACCGTCAAGATGAAGCTGCAAAAATTACAGCACAAATTCATTAAAAAAAAAAGAAGGAAAAACACTTAAATGACACAAATTTAAAGATCATTGCACCAAAATAACTCAAAAAATTAATCATAAAATAATATATCACAAAGTTAAATCAAAATTAACTATAATTTGTGTCATATTGGTCAAAAATGAGAAATTTATGTTTTGTTGGTTAATAGATGAAAAAACGATTACTATTTAGGTAATTTTTTTCAAAAAAAAAAAAAAAAAAGAAAAGAGTGCCAATATGGCAAGGCAATTGAGTTTGGACCACAATGGGCGGCAGTGCAATCCAGTTCGGCCCACGTTAGAGCTAACGGGCTTCACAAAGCTTACGACGACAACGAATCAGTTGGCGTACGATGAGTAATGCATGTCGTTTTCCGTTTCTCACTTTGCTAATAATTTGTTAATTTGTCAATCGTCAGGAATCATCACCATCCTCGTCGTCATCTCACCGTCATCAACGCTCCGAGCACGCACCACCCTACGACGTCGTTCGTTCCTCTTCATCTCGATCACCAGCCGTCCCACGCTCCTCACCTTCTCCAGAACGAATCTCGGCCGTCCACACCCATCCATCGTGGACAGCAATGGCCGAAGATCGTAATCCTCCTCCTCAGTTCCATCCGACATCCTTCTTCTCTTTCTTGCCAACGATCTTGAACTCGATCTCACCGTCTTCCGAATCGTCTTCAAGCTCCGATCTCCGCCGCGAGATTCCAATGAATTTCTCCTGCAAGATCGGCCGTCGGCGTCGGGGTCCGGGTCGCGGAGTATTTCCGGTCGTGTCACGTGAGGATCCACGTCTCGGGCGACAGGAGGTCCGGCTGTGGAAGGCGAATGAAAGTCTTCCTGCGACGTCGGTAGATTAGTAGTATTGTCGTCGCCGGTGGATGATGATGAGATCACGGCGAGTGAGGCGGTTGCAGACGGAATATTCCGGCACCGGTGACAAAGTGAGGACCATTCTTCAGGTGGTTGCTCCTCCGCTTCCGCCTCCGCCTCGGCGCGGCTTGGATGTTTGCCATCGAGCATGGCTTTCTTGAAGAAACTCTCTTTTTCGCGCCTTTTTTTTTTTTTTTTTTAAGTTTTTCCTCTTATTCCGATAAATATTTTCTAGCAAGACCCGCTCATAAAGATTGCTTTCAACTAATGTATGCATATTTAGGGTCCGTTTGGTGAAACGGTTTGAGTAGAAAATTTTAAGTTTAAATAGTAATTTTTGTTGACTTTTCAGAAAAGACAAAAAACTTTTTCAAAAAAGACAAAAAATTTTTTCAGAAAAAGACAAAAACTGAGATGAAAATTTTAGTTTGGAATGGGGAACCAAACGAACCCTTATATTATGTGAAGGTGATTTGATTAGTGGAAAAGAATGTGGTAGAGGAAGACCCATTGAGAGTAATTATCGGTGGGACTCCATCCAATGACTGGTTGATATCCATTTAATACGAAAGGTGAGATGGAGTTGTTTGTTTGAGATCGGTAGTATCAGATCTTTTTCCAACGAAGGAAAGTAAGAGGCATGAAGGTAATTTTATGAGAAGTGTATTAGATACAAATTATTTATTTATTTAAAATATTTCACTCGCTGATAAATCAATAAGTTACCTTGCTTATGGAAATGACGGAACGGCCACCGCGGCGGCCAGAAAGTTTTTTTTTTTTTTTTTAATTTCATTCCATCTAACATGCTTCTTATCCATATTCTCCACGTTAATCCCATAAATTTTACCTAACCCATCACCACCAGCATGCTCCTAAGACAGTCAACTCTCTTCCATCCATGGTATACCGTAAAGATGCTCGGCATAATCCATTTTGCTTTCAAATTTGACCATTATACTTTCAACCAACAATCCCCAAATCTATCAGTTCCTTGGTTTTTTTTTTTTTTTTTTTTTTTTTAATAATTAAATCTCCTCATACCCATATTGAAAACCTTCATGCCATAGGCTTTGAATACGACACTATCAAAGTATGCGGCTAATAAATCTTGGGGATTCCACAATGAAACCTTTTTACTTTACCCTATGAATGGGGTAAAAATTTTCAACCGTTAGGATCTTTTTTTTTTTATGGTTTAGGATTATATCGATACCGTTTGGGAGATATAGTTAGAGTTGTTGGTTTCCACAATTCCTCTCCACTGGTGGAGTATGTAATGAGGGCACCAAAACTCCTCACTGATATAATAACCGAGAGGGATTTGATATTTGCAATTGGCAAGTGTCAACCTCTGATGAGAAACGAGACGGGAATAGAAATTGTCGAGTTTGCCAGTTTCTTGGACTCGGGATCAACCCCAAAGCGGTTGAAGGTAATAGTGGAAGTTAGAGAGGAACATATGTTCGTGAAGGAGAAGTTGCAGGAGTCGATTTTAGTTCTGAGGAGGATTTGTTCTGTACTTGAGGACAACTTGGGAAGTCATCTACAGGGCCAAGAGAGATAAAGGTGAAGTTGGTTCTTTGTTGATAACAATAGTAAAGCCCGGTAGCTTTGATAAGTTGTCACGGGTAGCCTTTGAGAATGGAGCATCAGCTAGTCAGTACAAACCGCAGAAGATATTCAGAAAACATGAATTCGTTAGTTTCCTTAAAGATCTGCTCTTGCTTCTCTTGCTTCTGTATGCTCGGATCCTGTCGACAATTGATGTCCCGCACCCGAAAACGAGACGGATAAAAAAAGGGATTAGACAGCACTCAATAAATGAAATGCCATGTTAAAACTCACGAAAGCTGTGCTTTGTAGACTTCTTCTTTTTTTTTTTCTTTTTTTTTAATTTTTTTTTGGTGGCTTGCTTCGACTATGCTTTGTAGACTTACTAGTAGTCTAATAGTACTATTCTATATTAAAAAAAAAAAGAATTTAAGAGACCAATGCTATCTGAAATTTTGAATATAGTTTCGCATTGATTTTAGAAGTTGCTTTACGTTTCACTGATCTAAAAAGCTATTTTAGATAATTTTTAAGAATTTTTAAGCCAAAACCGCCAAAAAAAAAAAAAAAAAAGACTTCACCATCTGTAGTTCAATTCCATACCAATCACCTCTTAAAAAAAAGTAATTCTAATCTAGGCTTTTAACTCGTTTTCCTGATCTGAAGCAGTCAGGAATCCTCTAAAATTCTTGGGTGCAATTTCAGCAATGAAAATAGGTGTCTCATCATTCACAAAACAAAGCACTAGAGTCATCAAAGAAAAAAAAAAAAAAAGAGTAAAATGTTTAATAAAATCAAAGGAGGACTAGAAGGAGAGACGCAACACCACACCACACCACAAAGGAAAAGGCTCCCATTCCATATCTTGGCCTTTTGTAACATACTCGAGATTAGTACACATTTCTTCGTTAAAAATTACCATTTTTTTTTTTGGGCGTGTGTGGGTGAAAATATAGATGAATTCACATAATATAGTAATATTTTTACAGGCCTTGGCAAAGTAAATAGCAAGCCACCCTGCAATACAAAATGCGGCATACACTCCCATCCCCTGCATACATTTCAAGTGTAAAGACAATTGTTATATAGTAGATATCCGCCGAAAGAGAAAACTGTAATTAATAAGTTTCATTTATCAGAGGATTAACCACGAAGTCCCTTTTCGACCAACCAGATCTGCAATCATACCACTTGTGATTTCTCTAAAATAATCGAAAGTGTGGCAAACAAAGAGAACTATGACAGAAACGATTTCTTTTTTTAAAAAAATTTATATAGAAATTTTCAACTTAGAAAAAATCCTTCACAAGAATAAAATTTCATCATTCTAAAGTTGCACTTGCACATATCTATATGTATAGAGCAAAAGTCTCACGTGAGATGGTACCAACGTGGAAGGATGCATTCGTGAGCAAGTGGACATGTGGCGAAACAATAGGGATTGAGGCTGACAAATATAGGACCGCAAGACACATGGTGGAGAGCAAAATTCAGAAGAGGAAAACATATTAAAATGATGAAGGGGTCAAAAAGGTAACTGCAAATGAATAAAAAAAATAAAAAAGAGAAAAAAAAATATACATGTTATGCGGACGTGATGTGCCATTTAGATGATAGAAACGTAATTTCGTGAGAAAGGAAATGTATGCCTCTATTTCATTCACATGTTAGAGATGAAAATTATAAATCGAAATGGGTTAATTTTTAAAAAATTAATTATAATTTTTATTAATTTTTAATAAAAAGGACAAAAATTAAAATAGAAATTTTAAGTTGAAACCTCCTGTAAATTTTAATGTTGTTGTATGTCGTTACGTTTTTTATGATCGCACCAATCTCCTTCTCGTTTCCTTTTGAAGGCCAATCGGTTTCAGTCATACCCAGCTTGATATCGTTGTATTTCAATGTCGACATGGCCGTAAAAACAACGTCAACTTGACTGTCGAAGAGGTTGAAGAACCTCGACCCACAAGAACTCAAAGCAGGCTCTTAGAAGAAGCAGAAGAATTGAAGTTAGGAATATTTTTCAGGGGCTTTTATAATTGTAACTTGTAATTATTGAATCTTTTTAGATAATGATTTCAAATTTCAAGGGTCCAGAATATATTTTAATTTTCTAAGGGGCTTCATGCAATTTTTTAGGGGGGCTTAATGTAATTTTACTCATATATGTGTGTGTATATATATATAATTAAAGAAGAAAAAAAAATTAAGGGATTTAAGCCTACATTTGATAACAAAATTTAACTCCTACAAAACTATATATTTCATCTCAATTTTTATATTTTTCAAAAAAATTAACAAAATTTATAATTATTTTTCAAAAAATCAATTAAATCAGACATAAAAATTTCATCACACCTCAATATTAATCGGAACACCAAATTCCTAGACCTCTATCAATTACGTCCCTGCCTTTATTGCACCTGCAGACTGAGTTGGTGACTAAAAAACAAAAAGGAAACCACAAACACGCACTCCTCACAATTAATAAAAAAATAAAAAAAGATAGTGATACAAATTACAAGACAAGTCTATTCAATACCGACACTGTCATAACTGATCAGTGATAAGAAGCCGAAGGAACGGTGCTAAATGCGCACTTTTTCTTGTTGTCCGGCGAAATGACGACGGAGGAGGAGCTCCTGGCGAAGCTAGAGGACTTAACTCGAGACGCCACGCGTCTCCAGGTGGAGGCCCTGGAGTCGATTATCGAACGCCAGGGCGGCGTGCGTTATCTCCAGCGCCATCTCCCGTGCTACGATGTGCCTATCGACGTGGCCACTTTCCGCCGCGTCGTGCCGTTGTCGACCTACGAGGAGTACTCCGACGACATCAACCGTCTGGCCGATGGCCCACCTGATCAAGATCAGCCTCTCCTGTCTGTTGATCCTCTCGTCTGTTTCTTCTACAGGTAGCTTTCCCTGGCTGTGATTTTAATGTCATAAATTTTGATTTTTCTTTCTTAATTTTTTTTTGGTGGGTTATGAAGCTCCGGCACTAGCTCCTTGAAGCCCAAGTTGATTCCTTTATTCGATTCTTCGCTCTCAAAAGCTGTCTCATACATTGCTCAACAGACCACTTTTGCAATTCTTAGAAGGTAATTTAACAAGCTAATTCTTTGACATGCATATATATATATATATATATATATATTTACTGTCTATACGTCGAATTAGATTTTAATATTTTAAAACACAGTGGTACATTAGCAATTTCGTTGAAAGAAAAAAAAAATGAAACGTTTCGAAGTTCAGGAATATTGAAATTTGAATGGTGCTCTATAAAATGTAAGGAATTTGTTGAAAGAAGTGATATAGTTCGGGCTATTTAGAAAATTAGTCCTTAACATTTTCTAGTGTCTGTATGTTTAATGTGAAACTTTTCATGTCAGGTTGTTTCCTCCTAGAACCTCGGTCAATAATAAGGTTATACCATTTCTTTACGCTGATAAGGTAACAATTACCAAGGGGGGTTTTGAGGTCATGTCTGTTTCCTCGTACTTTTTGAGGAGAAATGCCAACTGGTCAAAGTTGGTCCCAAGTTCTAGTCCCATGGAAGTCATTTCTGGATCCAATGTGGAGCACCAAATGTATTGCCATCTTCTCTGTGGCCTTAGGAACTCCGAATTCATTGATGCGATACATGCCCTCTACGCCATAGGCCTTATTAGCGCATTTTCCGTTCTAGAGTCGAAGTGGAATCAGTTATGTGACGATCTCGAAAATGGATTCTTAAGAGAAGAAATTTCTGATGCTGCCATGAGAAGTTCTGTTGCTGAGGTTCTTGGTGGTCCTCAAGTTGATCTCTCCATGAAAGTTCGATCGATTTGCCAGGACAAGAACTGGGATGGGATCGTGAGAAAGCTATGGCCTAATGTTCGATACGTCAAGTGTGTCACCACTGGATGCATGAGGCAGTATTATCCCAAACTTAAGCAATACTTGGGAGACACGCCTTTGTTAGGCGGAGATTACTTTGCTTCAGAGTGTTGTGTGGGTATTAACTTGGATATAACGCAACCACCGGAGTCAACTCGATATGTTCTGCTTCCAACTGCAGCCTATTTCGAGTTTCTTCCATTTGATCCTGATCAGATCGATGATGTCAGTAAAGAAACTGTTGATATCTCGGGTGTTGAAGTAGGGAAGATGTATGAAGTGGTTGTAACTACTTTCAGTGGATTATATCGATACCGTATGGGAGATATTGTGAGAGTTGTTGGTTTCCACAATTCCTCTCCACTGGTGGAGTATGTAATGAGGGCACCAAAACTCCTCACTGATATAATAACCGAGAGGGATTTGATATTTGCAATTGGCAAGTGTCAACCTGTGATGCGAAACGAGACGGGAATAGAAATTGCGGAGTTTGCCAGTTTCTTGGACTCGGGATCAACCCCAAAGCGGTTGAAGGTAATAGTTGAAGTTAGAGAGGAACATATGTTTGTGAAGGAGAAGTTGCAGGAGTCGATTTTAGTTCTGAGGAGGATTTGTTCTGTACTTGAGGACAACTTGGGAAGTCTCTACAGGGCCAAGAGAGAGAAAGGTGAAGTTGGTTCTTTGTTGATAACAATAGTAAAGCCCCGTAGCTTTGATAAGCTGTCACGGATAGCCTTTGAGAATGGAGCGTCAGCTAGTCAGTACAAACTGCAAAAGATATTAAGAAAACATGAATTCGTTAGTTTCCTTGAAAGATCTGCTCTTGTTTCTGTATGCTCGGATCCTATCGACAATTGAAGTCCCGCACCCGAAAGCGAGACGGATAAAAAAAGGGATTAGAGACCACTCAATAAATGAAATGCCATGTTAAAACTCACGAAAGCTATTGTTTGTAGATTTTTTTTTATTTTTATTTTTATTTTTTGTGTGTGGCTTGCTTGGACTATGCTTTGTAGACTTACTAGTAGTACTATTCTATATTTTAAAAAATAATTTAAGAGACGGATGTTATTTGAAATTTTGAATGTAGTTTCGCATTGATTTTTAGAAGTTGTTTTTCGTTTCATTGATCTAAAAAGTTATTTTGGATAACTTATAAGAATTTTTAAGCCAAAACCGCCAAAAAAAAAAAAAAAAAAAGACTTCACCATATGTAGTTCAATTCCATACCAATCACCTCTTAGAAAAAAGTAATTCTAATCTAGGCTTTTTAACTCTTTTATCTGATCTTAAGCAGTCAGGAATCCTCTAAAATTCTTGGGTGCAATTTCAGCAATGAAAATAGGTGTCTCATCATTAACAAAACAAAGCACTAGAGTCGTCAAAGAAAAAAAAAAAAAAAAAGAGTAAAATGTTTTATAAAATCAAGGGAGGACTAGAAGGAGAGACACTACACCACACCACACCGCAAAGGAAAAGGCTCCCTTTCCATATCCTACCCTTTTGTAACACACTCGAGATTAGTAAGATACAAGTCACATTTCTTCGTTAAAAAATTACCCTTTTTTTTTTTTTTTTGGGCGTGTGTAGGTGAAAACATAGATGAATTCACATAATATAGTAATATTTTTACAGACCTTGGCAAAGTAAATAGCAAGCCACCCTGCAATACAAAATGCGGTATACACTCCCATCCCCTGCATACATTTCAAGTGTAAGGACAATTGTTATATAGTAGATATCCGCCGAAAGAGAGAACTGCAAACAATAAGTTTCGTTTATCAGAGGATTAACCACAGAATCCCTTTTCGACCAACCAGATCTGCAATCAGACCACTTGTGATTGCTCTAAAATAATCGATAGCTCTAAAATAATCGATAGCCTTTGAGAATGAAGCGTCAGCTAGTCAGTACAAACCGCAAAAGATATTAAGAAAACATGAATTCGTTAGTTTCCTTGAAAGATCTGCTCTTGTTTCTGTATGCTTGAATCCTATCGACAATTGAACTCCCGCACCCGAAAGCAAGACGGATAAAAAAGGGATTAGAGACAGCTCAATTTTTTTCTTTTATATATATATATTTATATATTTGCTTACTACTATGCTTTGTAGACTTACTCTTAGTCTGGTAGTACTATTTTATATTTAAAACAAGAGTTAAAGAGACGATGTTGTCTGAAAATTTGAATGTAGTTTCGTATTGATTTTAAAAGTTGTTTTTCATTTCCTTGATCTAAAAAGCTATTTTTGAGCGTGCTTAGATAACTTTCAAGAATTTTTAAGCCAGAACCGTCAAAAAAAAAAAAAAAAAAAAAAAAAAAAGACTTCACATAAAAGCTTAGGAAAGCTTTTAACACTTGTACATGGTTTTATTAAGATTTTATAAATTCAAGCAGAATGAGATTTCACCACTTGTGAAAAAGTATTAGCTATTTCTTTTTCTGCTGTGATAATAGAATAAGGAAAAACGATATCACAGAAACACGTTATATTTCCTCAGCCTACAGAGTGACAGATCCAGAATAAATTCACCGTGGCCCACAATATTACAAATTTTAAACTAAATAATTGAAATATCAAGTAAGACTTTTAATATTTTTTAGTAATGAAATGCTATTATCTTTGCTTAATATAACTAACGGAAAAATCTCTTGTTATATTGTGCAAGTAATTTTCATAATATTTATGACAAAAATAATCTCTCCCTTTCTCTCTAAAAAAAAAAAAAATACTCCCTTTAATTTTATTATGCATACTTCAGAATATTGTTAAAATAAAAGTGATACAAATACAGACATTAAAACCACTGTCATAAGGTTAAAAAAGTTCATAAATCTCTATTATGTTTCACCAATACCACAAATTTAACTTGGGCATGCACCCATTGGTAGCAGCATGCATCCGTCAATGGAAATCTAAGCCTCTGTTTGGTTATCTAGTTTCAGTAGAAATTTTTAGATCGAAGTTAGTTGACTTTTCAAAAACTAATTAAGAAATTAGTTGATGTTTCAGAAAAAAGACAAAAACTAAGTTGGAAATTTTATGTTAGTATTGGTGAATCAAACAAACGGAGAAAAATATCATCAATCAATGAAAATAAAGGGGCAGATTGCAGTGCCAATCCATCCAAACTCCCTGAGAATGCATTACATTTTATAGTTCTTTGTGGTTCTGAAGCAGCTGCTACCAACCAATATGTCAAATGGAGCTATCAAAATCACAAAGAATAATTTCTCAAAAAAGAATGCTCATTTATTATTACTTTTTATGTTTTCAATGTGAATTTTTCTTTTGCCTTTCTTCAGTTCTCTACACGTTAATGGCTGCTTGGATTTCTTCCAGGGTTTTCCCCTTTGTTTCTGGTACCACCGTGATAATGAACAATATAGCTAGAGCGTTAATTGCCGCATAAAGAATGAAGGTACCTGAAACCACATCCATAAACAAGTCAGTTTCTACCACTTAAAAAGTTCATAGTTCGAATACAAGTAGATCACGGTTGCGGAAATTTAAAAAAAAAGAAATAGAGATGAATATAGCGTAATGTTGAACCATTGAAGATTACATCAGAATCAAATTAGACTGAAAAAACATTTGATAATTTAACAGAACTTGATGAAAATCTAAAGTCATAAAAACTGTCATGTAAGTATTTTTTTAATATTCTACCATGAAATCTTCCTATTACACATCCATTTTAGTGGGAAAAAACGAAAGAAAAATGGTTGCTCTGTACGTACCATAGGAACTCCAGGCCATAAGAAAGTTAAAACTGTAGGAACACAGCCATGCACCAAACCAATTCACTAACGTTGCTAAGCTTCCAGCTTGCCCTTTTATATTTATGGGGAAAATCTGCGAAAGAAAATATATTCAGACAGGTGAAAAAGAATATATGAAAAAAATCTAGGTAACCTTGTTTACCTCCGACATCACAACCCAAGGAACTGCTCCCATTCCAACCGAAAATGACGATATATAAACCTAGAGTTCAAAACAACAACCATCAAAATTCATGATATTTCCTTTTTTCATGGGAGAATGAAAATTTTATATGATTATGAATAAGATAAATTACCAGAATGCCAGTTACAGCTAGTATAGGGGCTGCTTGGAGTGCCAATTCATGAACCTGGTTCGCAAAAAAAATGGTGTTTTCTCTATCAACTTTACACTTCGGAGTGTACTTTGTTTTTCTTTTAAAGAAAAGGATAACCTTGAATTGAACAAAACTATTGGGTCCAAAGTTGGAAGACTAACCTTAAGATAAAATGAAATAGCCGGTAGTACACATCCTAGTACCAATCCCGTTCCAGAAACCTTTGGATCATTGATCAGTAGACTAGTATAAGCCTTTTGAAATGAAAATTGGATTGAATGAGAAAATGTTGGTGTAAAGGATCATAGTATTTTACCAATAGCAGAGGCTTTCTTCCTACTTTATCGATAACCGCTGCACCAAGGCCAGTAACGACAACCTGCAAAATCAAATCAGATTAATATGTTTCTGGTAGAAAGAAATAGTAAATCTCAAAGAAAAATATAGTGGGAAGTACCTGAAGGATAGCATATATTATGGTTCCAAGGCTGGAGGAGAATCCTGAGATATTACAAATTACAGTAAAGGGTTACCTACAAGACTCGGTTTTTCCATTTTTCTTGTATAGGATATGAAACCACTGATTCTGATTCCTTCGGAATATTTTTTTAGCCTATGTACCTGCTGACTCAAAAATGCTGCTGGTATAGAAACATATTCCATTGATCCCGCCGAATTGTTGACAAACCATTAGCCCAATTCCTATCTGATCATTAGGAAAACACACGATTAAGAAGCGTTAAGTTAAAATTAAAGGACAATTGATAACTTTATGGTTAGTTCATGTTGGATTATTACAATGACAGAGCGCAAGTATCTCCTTTGGAACAAGTCCAACAGTTTGGCCTTCGGAAGCTGTTCAAGTGTTGTTATATAATCCTGCAAGAAAAACCACAGTATCATCTCCAAAACTTCAACACGTTTTCTATATGGACTAGGATAATGCAAAGCTTAATAATGAAGGGTATGAACCTTGATTTCAGCTGCCTCGCCAGAGATGTCGGCATCCTTGCCACGTAGTTTTTGTAGTGCAGCTTCAAACTCTTTTTGCTTTCCTGTCTTTGCCTGCATTCATGGTGAGGCTACTAAGCAACTATGCCCAAAAAAAAAAAAAAAAAAAAAAAAAAAGGAACTCATGTAACATATGCAACTTTTTAGTATTAATTGGTGTGACAATTTTTTTACACCTACTATTAAAAAAAAAATTGAAATTCACATGCAACGTCAGTTGGTATTCAATAGTTTGAATAAATGGAGATCCTAGCATTATTCATTTCCTAAACTTGTGATTTTCTTACCAGCCATCTGGGAGACTCTGGAATGAAGAAGAGACCAAAAAGCAACACGGCGCAGGGAACAAGATCTGCAAATTATTCACAAGTGAGCACTTTGCTATCTCTAACTATTCGTCACAATTGGCAAATGTGTAATAATCTAAATACGATGCTTTACCGACTAGTGCCAATGCCCTCCATGTTAGTACATTCCCAATAATGAAGGAAACAGATACTCCAGCACAGATCATGAACTGCAAACATAAGATCACAAAGCCATCTGTAGTTCAAATCCGTACCAATCATCTCTTAGAAAAAAGTAATTCTATCATCGGCTACTCAACCCGTTTACCTGATTTGAAGCAGTCAGGAATCCTCTAAGATTCTTGGGTGCAATTTCAGCAATGAACACAGGTACCTTATCATCCACAAAACAAGCACCAAAATTTTCAAAACAAAAACATTTTTAAAAAATAAAATTTGTTTCATCAAAATCGAAGGAGGAGGACTAGACGGAGAGAAGCACCACGTAGGAGAAGGCTCCCATTCCATATCCAGTGGCAAGTCTTCCAATGTCCAAAGCCAAAGCTCCCTTTTGTACCACTCAAAATTGGTTAGACAAAAAATGTACAACTCTTTATATATAGGTGAAAGCAGTGATAGTAGATTTCACAGACCTGGGCAAAGTAAATAGCTAGCCACCCTGCAATACAGAAAACTGTGTACACTCTCATCGCCTGCATACATAGGTAGAAGACATTATAACTACGAACGTTCCGAAATCAAAGCATTAAACATGGATTCCCCTTCGCCTTACCCATTTTCGACCGACGAGATCGGCGATCGGGCCACTTGTGATTGCTCCAATCATTGCACCAAATGTCAATATGGAACCAAACAAAGAGTACTGTGACAGACACAAACGAAAATTTTCATCATTCTGAAGTTGCATATATCTATATGTATATATTTGCATTGGTGCACCAGTTGCATCCAAATGCAATTCTTTTTTTACGGTTTTAATTATACACAGTCTATTATTATAACTTTATAACTCAAACTTTAAAAATCCAAAACTTTTCATATATAAGTTCAAATATGATGAATTTTTTTTTTTTAATTATACGACATTTCGAGACAAACAAAACAAACCCTACAGTCACATATTTTTTCCGAAGTTTTTCACATTTTAGCTCGAGCCATTTAAATCCGTTCACCAAATGCATAATAATTCAACTCAAATCCAACTCTAAAAACTCAATTCGAACCCGTGTACCAAACGCAGGCTTAGTGAAGATAATTCTATTAGTGTTTGTACCTCTGCTAAAGACAAATTAAGATCCTCTCCTATAGCAAACTGAGTAGGTGATGAATAACCAGCCTGTTACATAAGCAAAAATCCTTAAAACAAGGAAAGTGCAAAAACAAAATTCACAAACTTGTTCAAATTAACAGAGCAGCAGAAGAGAAGTACTAAGAACTTACACAGGTTCCAAATTCATAGGAGCCACAAACTGCGACAAACGTGCTTAAATAAACCATCCACAGATTCTCTTTGTTGTTTTCATGAGCAGATCCATCTTCAACGGCCACGAGTGGCTCTCTTACCTCCTCCTCTTCTTTGATGGCCATGTCTTCGGATTCTTATCTGGGTATCTGGAAAAATAGCAGAAAGAAGAAGAAGAAGACTTAAAGAGAGGGACTGAAAATCAAGCATGCAAAAGTATAAACAAAGGGAATTTTCTTCCTCTCTTTCTCATAAACATACTCTGGTTACGTTTGGTCTATGGATTTCTCTTCCTCTGAGTGACTTCTCAGTTTTAAACTCCTGCTTATAAACGTAAATCTGTCAAACGTTTATTTGGATTTTTAGACTTTTCTTGCTCCAATTTGCTTGTACAGTCATCAGATTGACAGGGAAGCATATGATATAATTTTGGTATTTTTCTTTTTCTTTGAATATTTATTTATTTTTATTGGCTTAAGACATTAAAACGTTTGTCGTTTCCATATAAATCAGGTTTAAAAAAAATAAAATAAAAAAACACATGGTCTTTCAAGTTCTTAATACAGAGCACGTCAGAGAAAGCTACTGGTCTTTTTGTTTTATGCTGTAAAATTATGATTGTAAATATTTGACAGCATGGTTGTAGTTGTGTTCCAGCCAAGTGACGGGTAGTAACAAGATCCAGTGAAATACGTGTTATTTATGGTTCCACTCCAAGTGGGGCCCAGGGATTTCTCCTAATTAATCATAATATTTGAATCTCTATTTCTACATGTGGCTGCAATGCTTTGAAACTAGCTGTCGCAGCCATAGGACTCTAGGCGATGGTCTGTGTGAAAATTCACGTATGTTTGTTTACCAGAGTACTAATTACTGATATTTTGGTGAATTAAAAGATCTACGGATGGTCACATCCTTTTTAAATTTTCATCAAAAAAAAAACTGATATTTTGAATATTATTTGTGCCAGGGGATAATGATTCAAGAAAAGCTATTAAAAAAAAAAAAAAAAAACTGAATTTTTTTTTGACTTTTTAGAAAAGAAAAATGACGTGTTCATCAAATTATTGATATGATGATCAATTTGAATGATTGAACACTCACCGATCGTAATCAATGATTGAATCGATATATTATACAAAATGTTTTAATTAATTATTAAAAGATATTAATTAAAACATTTTATAATTTAACAAATCTTGAAAATTTTTTAATTTTACTAATGATCGAACACTCACCGATCGTAATCAATGACCATAATCAATGATTGTAATTTGACTTTCTTTAAATTTTGTTTTAATTTTAACTGTTAAAATATAATTTGATGATGATAAAATAAATCTTAAATAGATAATTGGGGATTAATATAAAATATATATTTCTACCATATATAGATAAAGATAATCTTATTTATAGAGTTGAAAATTAAAAATGTTGGATAATTTCTAGATCATCTTTATTCACAAAAAAAAAAAAAAAAAAAGCTAAATTTTTTAGAAAACTCAACTGAGCTCTATTCAAATCAAGCCATTGATTTTTTGTTTTTTTGGCAGTTTTTGTCAACTTGTACATTAGGGAAAAACGTTTTCAAAACAAAGTGCTTTTTTGGTTGACAAGGACAGCTACTCCTGGCCCAGAGAACCTTGGCATGTGAAAGCTGATTCTTTACGTTCCTATATGTGCAGATCGTCTTGCCCAAATAACTTCTTCATGTGCTGTGTAAATTTTAGGCCTCCAAATATACATATATATATATATATATATATATAAATGACGAGAATATCAAAATAGTAAGATGGAAGGTATATAAGAGGGAGTTTATACCGGTGAAGTATAATTATCTTGATATAATACTAGTTTAAGAGTCATTTAAAAAAAAAATTTAATTATTTTTAGTGTATTTAAGTAGGTTAGAAAGCAAAAGACTTTTTAAGTAAATCATGCGAATTTGATACAAATTCTGCTGGATACAAAGCTCAGGAATGACAGAGAGTCAAGGCTGCAGCCCTGAAGTTCGGCAAAACAGGGGTAGAATCTGAGCGCTACAGCCATGGAATTAAGCGCTGCAGCGCTGCTTCGCGGACTCCAGAACAATAATAGTGACGGCTGCAATGTTCAAATTTCAAAGTTGTAGCCTGCGTTTGCAGAAGTTTCCATTTCTTGAAATTTTTAATTCAAAAGTTGCCATTTTTGAAACAAGTCTATAAATATGAGAGATTAGGGTCAGTCTGGGGTCTTGGTCTTTGGTTGTTCTTCTAAGTTGACAAACCAGAGATGAAAAATAAGAAGAAAAAAAAAAGGTATTTGTTAGGATTTAGTTTTTAAGATTTTTATTTTTATTTTTAGTTTTTAGGTTTTGTTTTCTATAAAAGTTTGGGAGATTGCATCTTCAATCATCAAGAAGAGAAGGAGAAGAAGATTAGAGGAAAATTCCTGGAGACTTGGGACAACTCCAAAAGGGGTTTTTCTTCATATTTTCTTATCTTTTTATTTTTATAATTTAAGAATGCTTGAACCTTTATTTTGTGAAATTTTATTTTTATTTATGAATTAGTTTTCTTTTTCTGGGATTACAATTTGAACTCAACATGTAATTTGAATTTATTTACTCTCTCATGATTTTATTAATTGATATCGGATTGTTTGTTCTATATTTTGCTTAATGCTTCTAATTAATTGGTCACTAATTAGATTGATTTGGTAACCCTAATGAACTTGGAGAATGGAATGTTGCGTTCAGCCTTAGATTAAATGACATATGATCTATATGTGCGGAAGCCTTGAGTTTATGTAAGATAGGAATATACCTATGTAACATGTATAACCATAGAGAGCCTATACTTAATGAATCTTTCTTAATTTATTTCTCATAGGAATGTAGTGAGTTAGTTAAGGGGATATTTCTATCTAACGATCAGAAGAGGCTTTTAGATAGCTTAGGACTCTCAGTTAACAATTCAAATTGATTAATTTATCTAGGGAAGAGTAGAGAGATTCAAATGAAGTATTGAGTGAAGATTGTAATCTTAGGCCTTTTCTTATTGGTTTTATTAATTTTTAATTTGTTCTTTTCGATTATTCAAATAAAGTAAGAATTAATATAATTTCAGTAATCGGTAAACAACAATCCATGTGAGAACGATACTCTACTCATTACTTTATTACTTGTTAACGATAACGTATACTTGCGTTAGAAAATCCGCAACACAAACGATCCTAAAATAATATACTGGTATAAAGTTGTATGGCGATGCTTAAATAGCTGATTTTAATCCCTAAAGACCATAAGGTGCCCGTCTAAGTCATGAGGGTTGTGTTGGGTTTATCTTGGTTGCGAGATTATTGTTCTCTATCTTAACAAAGTTTGCAGATTTACATCAAGGTCCCTTCTTGGTTCTTGCTGCGTGAGCGTTTTTTCACCCGAACCATGCTGCTCAATGAACAAGATTTTGTCACTTCTCCGACATGAGGCCGACGTAAGATTGCAGTTAAAAATATGTTAATTGTCTTCCCAGACAGGACACTCTTCAAATCACAAGAACTACTGGCCTTGAATGTGGTGGTAATGGAATATGGCAAAAGACGAACCGTCACCTGTGATCTCCTCCGCATTATGAACGAAAACGAAAATTCCATATCTTACTAATCAGTTCGTGGGAGAAAAAGAATAAGACATCGGCATGACAAAATTTACCATATGCACAAGACAAAGAAAAGGTAAAAGAAAGAATCTGGGGCATATCACTAATACATAAAACTCTACAAAACCCCTGGCATGGAATGGACTACCATTACAATATTACAACAACAATGTCAGTCTTTCAATAGTTTGCATATGATTGAGCCTCCAAACAGGTAGGAGCTGCGATAAGTTAAAAAAGGTTCTGAGCAGCGAAAAGTTTTGCAACCATGCCCTGTTTAACTTGAACCCGAGATAACATACCGACGCATCCATTCAAGCCAAAAAAGAATCAGGGCAAGCATACAATTAAGTAGAAGCATTGAGTTAATGACCCGATATTTGGAAGTCATTTCAATCTTTACCGTTCTGTTTTGGAAGCTGATCTTTCGCCCTTTCTTACTTACGGTCGAAGGGCGTTTGGTTTTTAACTGTGATATTGATGGAAGCCTGAAGAACTTGAATGATGGCCTGAGCCACTACTGCTCATAGATCTTTCAATATCATCGATATCAGCCACCAGAGGAATAGGTCTTTCCGGTATAGAGGGAACGGACAAGTCCGCATCCAACATCTTCACAACCTGATCCATTGTTGGCCTAGCGTACAGCTGAGGATGAGAACACAGCAGAGCAACCAACACATACTTTTCCAACACCTCAGGAGAACCCTTTTCCGGCATGTCATCCTCAACAACATCTAAAGCTCTCCCGTCTCTCACCAATGCCCACGCCCAATCAGTCACGAGAGACGGTTGGCTATCATCACTCATTGTCAAGGCTTTCTTCCCACTCAAAAGCTCGAGAAGAACAACACCAAAGCTGTACACATCACTTCTCTCAGTCAATTGCCCATATAAAGCGTACTCCGGGGCAACATAACCCATAGTACCGGCAACCCTAGTGCTCAAATGCGTCATTCCCTCCGGCGTAAACTTTGCCAGTCCAAAATCCGCCACTTTAGCTTCAAAATTCTCATCTAAAAGTATGTTATTAGCTTTAATATCTCTGTGTATGATCGCCGGTTGAGCGCCGTAATGCAAATAAGCCAAACCTCTCGCAGTCCCTAGCGCAATGTTTTGGCGAATCGGCCAACTAAGTTTGTTATCGTGAGACCCGAACAAATGATCATAAAGACTCCCATTTGTCATCAGATCACACACAATGATCCTCTGGTGACCCTCATAATTCGTCGTGGCGATACAATATCCTCTCAAAGCAACAAGATTGACATGCCTAACACTAGCAATAACCTCCACTTCATGAGCGAAATTGGCATCGCCCGCGGCCGAGCAGTTCTTGAACCTCTTCAAAGCAACCTCAGTGCCATCCGGCAAAACCCCTTTATACACATTCCCATACCCTCCTCTCCCGATTATATACTCCCTGGAAAAATTCCTAGTCGCCTTCTTAATCTCATCAAACGTGAACTTCACCAAATTAGTACTCCCACTAATGGATTCCAACGCCGATCCCAACCCGCTCTCTCGACTCGCCGCAAGCTCCGCTCTCCGTCTCCTCACCAGATTTTCCTTACGTCTACGCCACAACCACCAAGCCCCGCCAATTATCAACAACAGCCCCAATCCAGAACAAACCAACCCGACAAAAATAGCAACTTTCCGCTTCTTCTTCTTACCTGAGCTCGCCGTGAAGTCGAGCGAGAACAAGCACTTGGCGGTGCCTAAATCGGTCGGACCGAAGTGGTTCGCGAACGCCGCGGCGTAAATAAACGGGTACCAGGTGCAATCGGTGACGTTCCCGACCGAGGGACCGGTCAGGTAGAGCGCCGGCAAGTTGGCGAGGCTCGTGGTACAGGTTGCGCAGGGAGAGCCGTTGAGGAGCGACTGGTTACACTTGGAAACGATGTCGTTTCGGACCGATAAGGGGACGACGGCCTCGAACTGAGCTCTGGTGGTGATGTTCATACACCCTTCGGAGATCCAGGAGGTCTGGAAGCCGCAGGAGGAGCGAATGTCGAAATTGGAGAAGTAGTCGTCGATGAGGGACTGGTAGGCAGACCAGCAGGAGTCGGCGGCGGCGATCGGGGGGACGAAGTTGTCGGAGTGGAGGAGGTAGTTGGACTGGACGAGGTGGAGACTCTGGATGATGTAATTGCAGGTGGAGGAGTCGTCGGTGGAGGGGAGGTCCCGGTTGGAGGCCAGCTTCCGCAGGACGGAGAAGTCTAGAGGGCAGGTGGTGTTTCCGGCGCCGGCGGCGGTAGCGTTGCCCTGAGAGACGACGGCGGAGACGGCGGAGAAGAGGAGGAGGAGGAGGAGGAGGCGTGGGAAGGACATTGGGATTGGGAGAAATGGAAGACTTGGGGAGCTAAGGAAGAGGGGAGAGAGGAATGGGCGGTTGGTTGACTGAGGGAGGGGAGAGAGAGCGAGAGAGAGAGAGAGAGAGAGAGAAATAGTGCTTTTTGGGCCGCCAACGAGCCAGCCAGTTATGACAGTTTGGATTCTGCGACTCTCTCTCTCTCTCTCTCTCTCTGTTTCTCAGCTGACTTGCTGAGGTTGGGGAGGTTGGGGAAGGTGCAGGAGAGTTTCCGTTTAGTTCAAAGTGAAAAGCTTTTTACCAAACATATTTACTTGCTGTCTCTTCTTTGTCGTTTACTTACTACACGTCATCTGTCCGTCTGACTGCACCACTATGGCGTGTCTGTGTCGGCTTCTAGATTGGGCCAAGTTCTGGCCCAGTCCAAAGGTCTCCCTCTCACTGATCTTCATTGAGGAATTTGGGAGGGAGCACGAAAACAGTTCTTCCTCTCTTCTTCTTCAATCATATATGAATAAATATCGGCCGGTGGAAACCACTTAGGGACATGAACATCTCGTTAACAAATGTTGGAGTTTGAATGAGTCTCCTTTTGCCATTTAAATATTTACAATCCAAATGTTTCTATTTGATTATTCCAAATGGACCCTAAATTATTTTTATTCATTCCTAAATACGTATCAATTTAAAATACCTCACTTCTTATATTCTTATAAATTTTTCTACACGTTATTTAGTATATGCATGTCCTATTGATGACCAAATTATTTGATACAAGAATATACTTGAATTTGAAGATGAATCTATATGACTTGGGCCTCGAAAGTGGTGGCTGAATTTGATCGTTTGGGTGTGTCCACATATTATTTAAAATTTTTTTTTTAAAAAAATTTCCTTAAAGTAAGGACATAAATAAGTAATGCGATGGTGTTTAAGAGGTTGTTTACAATTCTTCTATCAATTGCAATTTTTAAGAAAAATACGTCATATCTATATAAGTTAGAACAGGAGATCGTGTAAATATATAAACTTGATCGTAAGGTTGTTTATGTTGCGATCTTTGTTGCACTCCAACATCAATATATTTTTTAAAAAAGATTTAATTAAATATTTTATTTGTTTTCAAACTTTTATTCTCAACCTTAATCTCTTTTCTTCATTACATTCATCGACCTCCATCTCACCACATCTTTGTTTAACTTATTAAATCAGGTGAACATGTGGTCAATGGAACGTGTTGTCGATCGCTTATACTTTAATATCCCAATATGTATTTTAACGTGATAAGGCAAATATGAAAAAGACAGGTAAAACGACGACGTGTGCATGATATGGTAAGCCTACGTACTGAACTACTTCTTTTGCCTGATCATATTTTGAACTCTCAGCTATCACCGCCTATCCATAATGGTAGTCCAGTGATCTTGACATATATATATATATATATATATATATATATTTTTTCCAGCTATGACTGAATTTAAATATCAGAGGTTAAATTCGCACGCCCTCTATTACATTGATTGGATGACGAACATGGGATCGAACACGAGAAGTAAGGACATCATCGATCTCATTTTAATTTTATTAACAAAAAATACGTATCTTGGGCTATTTTTCAAAAGATACTTTAAGTTGCGGAGTTGTCAAAACTGATGCAAATTGGTAGTTAGATATTCCAGAAGGATCACAAGGATAGCATGGCTGCAAACCTTTAAAGGTCCAACATGTTCAACACTGTAGCTTTTTTTAATCCCTTTAAATAATCTTTATATCCACAGCGGTCAACAAAACTGACCTTTATTTTGGCTATCAAACGAAAAAGAAAATAGTTGAGGCCTTATAAAACAAATTTTTTGGTTCCGTATACCGATTTTACACAGTCTCATCAGAATTTAAGCCAATGTAGAATTTGTCACGTTTTAAACACTACACGAACATGATATATGATAAAGTTACCAATTTTTTATTTTATTTTATTTTATTTTAACGTTGGTCAAATCTGCACATGCACATAATACTCATGGCATCCTGAAGACTTTGGATTTCGTGTTCTGTCTGATTAATAAGCACAAATGAGAATATTCAATCCCTGAAAATACTAAATAGTATATATATATATATGTTAAGCTGAACTATTAACTGTCTTAGATTATGGCCAGATGATTAATTTAACTGTTTTTGACATAGTCTACGAGCTAGAGGTGGCTAAGAATAATTATATTAGAAAGTTTTATGCTGTACATGAATTTTCCCTTAAATTATAACTTTTAAAACTGCGGGAGCAATGGTTTGCATCTATTCTAACAAAAATAAATTGTGTAATCCTATTCTAACTCAAAACTTATTCATCTTTATATATATATAACTTTTAGCTTTATAAGAAAAATGATTTGAAATGTTTCTATTTTATTTTCTCAGCATTTTAAATAGGCGTTTGAGAATTAACCTTTGAAATTGTATAAAATATTGTCATCTATGACTCTTAGGTATCATAAATGTTATGAAAGTAATATTTTGACCATTTTGATATTTTTTGACAGCGTAAAATGCTTTCATCCTAAATGTTTAGGTCCAAATGTTTCTCCTAGGAAGCTATAATACACGGCTACCTTTTGAAATTATTGTACAATACTCCAATCTCAATCTTTAGATGAAGAAAAGAAAAAATATATGAGCTGCTGTTTTTTTTTTATTTCTTTATTTATAAACTTCTCTTTTTCAATGACACATGAGATCTTTTTTTTTCTTTTTTTTTTTTTTGTCATTAGTTGCTGAGATTTAAGATTCTTGGGACGTATATTAATTTTCAGCATTGATTTAAGATCTGCTGCTGCTAAGTACTAACTGGTAAAATAAATTGATTTTTCATTTGGTAAGTGCGAAAACTTTCTTGCAAAGATCAGTTGAACCCACGCACATTAGAGGACTAATTAGTATATTTCGTAGTTATATAGTTAGTCACGCTATGAAATAAGAGAGAAATAGAACAAAATTAGGCTCAAACCCAAAAAAAAAAAAAAAAAAAAAAAGATGGCTACATATATATCTGAAAAATTAAAATTAAAAAAAAATTCTTTTTATTTTTCTTCCCTCAAAACTGAAAAGGGTGGCCTTACCCACCCAGATGACCCAATATAGGTTCAGTTAGTTATATTTTCTGGTCAAGCAATTATATATACACACACACATGCAAAAGGGAGGAAAAGGGGGCCGAAAGAAGATAATATTGCATGTTCAACCCAAAAAAAAAAAAAAGGTAGAGATAGTGATAGTGATATTTGGTGGAACGGGGAACTATATTTACATTATATATGTATATTAATAACATTACACCAAATTCGTATCCCCACCAACTTTTGCATTCAACTAACAAATTCATGTGAATACAACCCAAAAAAAAAAAAAAAAGAGGGAAGAAAACAAACACATGACATAGATAGAGTGTCAAACTACAAGAGAGTACTAATTTGTTTTTGGCCATTACAATATTCAACAAATTGTATATATGAACTATCAAAGTGCCAAGCATTATACGTTTTCTAATGCGTGAGGGAAAGATTGCTTTGTTTTGCTCATACAGGGAAAGTTTGGTTAATGACCGAAGCTTGATTTATAATTAGCAACTTGCAAATATACATAATAAAAATATCCTTGTCATGATATGGCAATCTTTTATCTCGTAATATTAAATTAAATTGTTTTATCAATTAAGTTGGCAATCATATGCCAGTTCACCATTAACAAAATTGCTTAAACTCTAACCCTGATAAAGGAAACCAGTATTGCCACACATGCAAGTTATAATTGTGTTTTTATCTGTAATCCATGAATCATGATTATATATAAGCATAAACTACGCTTAATAACTTGCTCATGAAACTTTGTGAGGTGATTATCTATTCGTTTTTGATTTTTTTGGATTAATTATACGTCTTACACATATATATTTCTATAAGAAAGGGTACGTAATGTTGTATTTAGGGGCTTGTTTGATAGAGTTTGCTCTAAGTTATTTTTGCTTTTAAATGTTATTTATGAAATTGTTTATATAATCTATCAAAAATACTTTCAATTTCCAAAAAGCTATTTTAAATAGAATTTAAAATTTATATCAGAGTTTCATAAACTTTAATTTTAACAGTTTAATTATTTGTTACAAAATTTTAAAATAATTTTGATTGAGTTATTTTAAATTGTGGTTTCAAATACTTACTGAAAAGCTATATTTTTTGTTTTTCGTTTGATTGAAAGCAAAAACTATATTTCCTGTATAAGAATAACTTTGTAAATATATCAACTAAATATTTATCGGCACATTAATATACGTTTTAAAAATTATAATTGTGTATATAATAACATTGTGTTACACTCTTATTACTACCTGTAGATCATGAAGACAAACCGAATACATGCGTATGTGTGTGTATATATATTGCCACATATGCAAGCTATAATTGTGTGTCAATGATCTGTAAATATTCATGATTATAGGAAGCGTAAATTATGCTTATTAGCTTGCACAATAAACTTTATGCTGTGATCATTTATACGTTTTTGGTTTGTTTGAACAATTATACGTTATATAGGTAGATATTACATATCAAATTATGTAATATTATATGAAGTAATTGGTCTAAATAATCTCTAAACTCTTATAAAAGTGACGGTTTAGTCCCTGTTCTTTTTTTTTTGGACCGAAATGACCCTAAACTCTTATTTTTTGGCCGTTATGATCATTTCTGTCAAAAATTGTTAAATTTTTAACAGAATATTATTGAAATGATTCCTTTTGTCTTTGTTTCACCTACCCCTCCCCCATTCTATCTCTCTCTCTCAATCATGCCCTCCCACCCCCACCCCCCCTCCCGCCGCAGTTCACCCCTTACCCCCTCTCCTCCCTCTCTCTCGGTTTGCCCCCTCTCCTACCTACCGCCCCCCCTCCTGCCTACCACCCCACTGGAACCCAGATCGGAGTTGTCCCCCTCTGTCTTCGCCATCGTCGAGCCCCTCCCCCCCATTCGCCAACCCACATATTCAATTATGTAATATTATATAGAGTAATTGGCTTAAATAGTTCCTGAATTCTTGTAAATGTGACGGTTTAGTCCCTGTTCTTTTTTCTTTTTTATTATCGAGATGACTCTAAACTATTATTGTTTGACTGTTATGATCCTTTCCGTCAAAATCTATTAAATTTTTAACAAAATCTTATTGAAATGATTATTTTATAATAAAATTACTACAATACCCTCCCCTCTCTCAATTTCGCCCACCCCTCCCCCCATTCTCTCTCCCTCTCTCTCTCTCTCGGTCTAGCCCCCCTACCCTCGCCCCCCTTCCCGCAGCTATTCGCACCCCACCCCTCTTCTCTCTCTCTCTCTCGATCTGGCCCCCCTTTTGCCGCCATTCACTGCGAGCCCCTACCCCCCTCCCCCCTATCGGAACCCAGATCGGAGTTGTCCCCCTCCATCTTCGTCATCGTCGAGCCCCCCGAATCACCGATATGTTTTTCTCCTATCTTCATTGTCATCGAGCCTCTCCCCTCCTACTATCTTCGCCCTCACTGAGCTCGACTCAAAACCCATAACCGAACTTGGTTCCCCCCCCCCCCCCCCTCATCCTCGCCGCAGCCCGAGGTCCCCCCCCCCCCAACCCCACTGCCGCCCAAACACTTCGATCTGGTTTCCTCTCCCGCCGCCGAGCTTGCCCCGCCCTCAGATCTTGACCCCATATTTAGGCTGCTTGTTGAAGACTAAAGAAAAAATTAAAATTAATTAATAGTAAATTATTAAAATACCCTCTCATTATGTTAGAAATTAATAGATTTTAACAGAAATGACCATAACAGCAAAAAAAAAAAAAGAGTTTATGGTCATTTTGGCAAACAAAAAAAGAACAATGATCAAATTATCACTTTTGTAAGAGTTTAGGGACTATCTAGGTCAATTACTCAATTATATGTTTATTATGCATAAAAATAATTGTATAAAATATCAAGTAAAACTTTTATCGACACATTAATATAATGATATTATATATATTACTACTATTTTATTATTACATATTGCAATATAGGATTGGTCTACGAAGCACCAAAAGACAAATCATATATATGTGTACGTATATACGTTAAATTGTATTTGCGTATGGATTTTCTTCCGACAACTCAAGAGAACGTTTGAACAAACATATATAATTTGGTTGATTATTCACTTTCCAATCTAATTAATTAAGTATTCATCAAAAAAATCTAGTTAATTAAGAGCTACGTACTTTGTGTTCGTTGATTAATGGTTTACATCAAGAACATAATCAACATCAACTTGCAAGCTTGAAGGGAAAAATTAAAATGCATCTAATATTAATGGATCGTTCAGCATATAATTAATTACTAGTCTATTCCCTAACGAGTATCATATTGAATCACGCAAACAGAACCGAAAACACAAGTTGTTTGAACATTTCCCATTAAAAAAATTAAATAAAATAAAAAATGTAGAAGTCAAAATAGAATAGAAACGAATAAAAAGGGTTGTTGAAATAGCAAGTTAAACCATCTTCAGTGGATAACCATATACAAAATCAGCTTTAAGGTAGTATCGATCGATGGAAAGGAGCCACCCACCAAAAACAGATTCTGCTTGTATTTGAATCAACCACGCACACACACATGTATATATTATTCAGATCTAATTCGTATCAACAAGCTTCATAAACAAGCGATTGTAAAATTTACCGAAAAGAAATATATTTATATATTTGTGTCGAAATCTTATCCAACGACAAACAAAAAAATACAAGATTTAAATGTACTCCTAAATTTTAAAGACATCAATTCTAATTTCTACATAAGTATGAGATATCTTTAAAAACGCGTAAATTTCATATCCTCTCTCCTTGTTTATAGTCTCAATTGAGTGGAGATTTTGTTATGATTCTAGTATCTTAAATTCATGTTCTCAACTTTATACGTGTCCTCTCCCTGTCTTCCTTTATTGGTCTACTGATGTAACATGGATTTAATGCTGCTCAATTTTCTAACGCTTCTGTTATGATTTTTTTTTGTACATCTTCGTTTAATTTATTCTCTGTTAGATCTCCTAATGCAATGTCATTTTCTAGATAACCTAAAATTTACCCCATAATATACAAATTTTTACCTAACAAAATCCTTTTTTTTTTTTTTTTGGAAAAGAAGACTAATTTATTATAATTATGTATATATATATATTTACATATATGTGAATAGGAATGGCAAAAGGATACTTGTAGGAATTGCTTTTAATTGTGGGTGAGGAGTGCAATCATTTCGAAAACCCAAAAAAAAAATCCCCTTTGCGTGACGGTATGTTTTTGATGTACATAAATGGGGACTGTAATTGTTACATATCATTACATTGTAATCATTACGAAGCAAAGTAATTCTACTCATTTTTATATGTTCCTGAGGTGGTGTTCTCTTTGATTCATGCTCAAGGCATCGGCAATTAATTAAATTACACCCTCACTTTAGATTCCGTCATCGATTCTAATACAATTGCCTCGTTTCCATTACTCCATGTAGTTTTGTTGGATGAAAAAAACGTAATCAAACTTCTATTAAGTTTTTTAATCTATAAAATTAGCACCATATTATAATCCGATCGAAATAAATAAAAGTATTCGTGTTGGTTTAAAAAAAAAAAAAGTGAAATAAATCTTTATGCCATGTACTCTATGAACGCCGTTTGCTTTTGGTCATAATAATTATCAAATAGCTTACTATAATAACTATAATTATAACGCTAACCAGCAAAAACTACAATTATAACGCTAATATGTGCATATAGCTGTCTGTAGGCGTCAAAGAGGAATTGGTGCCAAAATTTGTCTATACCAACGAGAAAAGTAAAATTGCCACTTCCATTACTTTATGCACGTCAATGACCAAGACTTTATTCCCATTTGAAAAAAAAAAAAAAAACCAAAGACTTTATATAAATAAATTCATGTGTTGTATATTTATGTGCCCCCAATAAGTACGTATTAGGAAATATTTTGACCCATTAATCCAAGTGTCACATTCCATGTATTAATCTGACGTGGCAAATACATCAAAAGGAAAATTAAACGGTATGGAACCAATTTACAAATCCAGCCTTCTCTGACCAGTAGTGAAGGTTCATTAATCGACTTCTTTTTGAGGAAGGGGGGGTTGGTCTTATACTCACGTCTCTTATCCAACGTATTATCCTCACGTTCGCCGTTCATTTAGGAATCTAAGGATCCGTTTGGTGAATGAATTTGAGTTAAAAATTTTTGTTAATTTTTGAGAAAAAACAAAAAATTTTTTTAAAAAAGATAAAAATTAAGATAAAAAAATATATTTTAATTTGAGACAAGATAACTCACAAAATAAAGCTTAATAAAACTATTGGACATGATCCAACTCTAAGTCCTATCGGTACAAATATAAACAATGTTTGTTTTAAGATTGAATTTTAAATTGAATATTTAAACTTACGTTTGATATACTATTTTAAAATATAATTTTTAGATTAAAATTAAATTTTTTAAAAATTAATTATAATTTTTGTTAGATTAAGGGGGTGTTTGGTGAATGAGTTCAGTTTGAGTTGAGTTGAGATTTTTAAGTTTGCATAGTAATTTTTGTTGACTTTTTCAGAAAAGAAAAAACTTTTTCAGAAAAGATAAAAAACATGATGAAAAAAATACAGTTTAATTTTAAATGAGTTAACCAACCAAACAAAACCTAAAAAAAAAAAAAAAGATAAAAATTAAAAACTGTCCTCAAGGTTTTAACGAACTTAAAACTGAAACCAGTTACACCTTTAATTTAATTTAATTTAACTTAATAATTTTAAGTAAAAAGAAACTATAGGATATTAATTAAAGAAATTATGAGCGGTACCCGGGAAACATTGAAAAGCAGGTCATCGTTGAAGCTGTTTAGAGTAACTCAGAATCCATGTCGTCTTCTTCTTCTTCTTCTGGTTTTCTCTGAACAGACAGATACTCTTTCTCTCTCCTCTGTTCTTTTTCTCCAGCTTTTTCTCTCAAACAAAAAACACCATAGAAAAAAGAACCACCGTCCTTTCCGGTAGGCTTATCTCCGCCGTTTCACATACTTGCAAAAACCATTTCACAGATATTTATTTTACTCTTTAACTCTTTCTGTGTCTGTTTGTTCGTATTCCGGTTCTTGTCCTTTCGTTTTTCTCTCTTCCTTCCGTTTCTCTCTCTTTCTCGTCTCTTCTATTGGCTCCTCTCTCTCTCTCTCTCTCCTCTGTTCTTCTTCTGTTCAAATTCTTATTCTCTCTAGTTTTCATGTCTATGTGTTCTGCAGATTTCTGAATCATGTGAAAAAACCTTGTACTCTGTTTCTTCCGAGGTACAAATAATAATCTTCACCTTTTTTTTTTTCCTTTTTTTTTTCTGTTTTATTTTTTTTCTGTAATCCGGCAATATTTGCTCTGTTCTGGGTAGGTGAAAAAAGCTTCGAAAATGAAGGAAAAAGACGATACTTTCTCACCCACTTGTGTTCTCGAGGACTACCTGAGAAGCTCCGATTCGGAATCGTCTTCTTCAAATTCCGAAGGTCGCAAAAACTCAAAATGGCGTGGGTTTCTCCAGTTAATCCGAACGAGATCGAAGAAGCCTCTGGCCACAATGCACTCTCTCAACGTCCTCAGCCTCTCCAGAAGAATGAGCAGCAGTTTCCGGGAAATTATAGCCTCGAGATTCGTGTCGGAATCTGGTTACCATTTGAATTCTCCATGGAGGAACTTCAATCTCTACGAGCTACAAGCTGCGACCAACTATTTCAGCCATGGTTTGTTCGTGGCTTCACATTTTCTGCTATTTGTTATTGCTCGTGATTTGTTTGTGTAAATGCGTTAAAGAACATTTCTTTTTCTTTTTTCTTTTTGTTTTGTTTTGGTGTAGAAAATCTGATTGGGAAGGGAGGTTATGCTGAGGTTTACAAGGGCTGTTTGAGAAATGGGCAACTAGTGGCGATTAAGCGATTGACGCGGGGAAAGCCGGACGAGATTACGGCGGATTTTTTGTCGGAGATCGGGATCATGGCTCATGTAAATCATCCTAACACTGCCAGGTTGATTGGATATGGGGTTGAAGGAGGATTTCACCTAGTTCTTGAATTGTCTCCAAATGGAAGCTTAGCTTCTATGCTTTATGGTTAGCTTTTTTTTTTTTTTTTTTTTTTTTTTTGATAATCTTGCTTTAGTAATTCAGCTATAAATAGTTATTTTTTGGAAAATTTATACATACTTGTTCATAGGCTGTTCAAAGGAGAAGCTGCTATGGGGCATTAGATTTAAGATTGCATTGGGAACAGCTAGAGGTCTACTGTATCTTCATGAGGGTTGCCAAAGGAGAATTATCCATAGAGATATCAAGGCTGCAAATATTTTGCTCAGTAAGGACTTTGAGCCTCAGGTATAATTATATATATATATATATATTTTTAATGTTAAATAAATCGATTTATTCCTGGCAAAGCCGTTGTCGATTTCTTTTTTGGAATTGATCCCATTTACTTGACATTTTTCAAACAGATTTGTGATTTTGGTCTTGCAAAATGGCTACCACAGCAGTGGACTCACCACACCGTGTCGAAATTTGAAGGCACATTCGGGTTTGTAAACCTTTTACTTCTTTTTCTTCTTCGGTCTTTCATCAAAGCTTTTGCATTGAGTTGGTTTGTTTGGAACACAAGTTCCACTCCAACTAAACTGTACTTTTTTATCTCAATTTTTGTCTTTTTCTGAAAAGTCAACAAAATTTATAACTACTTTTTTAAAAGTCAATACTATTCAAACTTAAAAATTTCAACTCAACTCAAACTCAACTCATTCACCAAACACCCCCTTTAGTCTTGTTATGTTCTGATGATGCAGCTATCTCGCTCCCGAGTACTTACTCCATGGGATAGTAGATGAGAAAACTGACGTATTTGCCTATGGTGTATTACTATTGGAGCTGGTCACGGGACGCCGAGCTCTAGATTACTCCCACCAGAGCCTCGTCCTATGGGTAGGTTGTGTGGTTTGCTTTCTTAAACCCGAAATTAAAACCTGCTACAGGTTTCAATTGTTCAACAACTAGTTGAAATAATGCCCGTTGACTCTTTCAATTGTCTATTTCAATTCTATTTTTAGGCAAAACCTCTGCTGAAGAAGAGTGACATGAGAGAGCTGGTTGATCCCTCCTTAGCTGATGACTACGACTCCCGACAAGTGAATCTCATGCTCTTGGCTGCTTCCTTGTGCATACAACAGTCGTCAATTCGCCGGCCTAGCATGAGCCAGGTGCGACATGATTTTACTAGATAACTGATGTGGAAATTTTAGGATTTTCCTAAGCAATTTGCATTGTGGTAATAGGATAGGAAGTTTGTTCCTAGTTTGATGTCTATCATGACAGTCAAAATCGTTCATGGTGGCAACTTCTTCCTTGTATCAAGTTACAAAATAGTACAATCTATCGGAAATTGTATAGCACTTATGTTAAACAAAACAAATCCCGTGACAAGTCAACTTCGAAGCTTCCTCTATGGGCATAATCTAATTGATTTTGATTTGGAACATGGGGTGCAGGTTCAAGAGCTTTTGCACGGCGACTTTAGTTGTCTGAAGTTCATGAAGAAAAACCGAATTCCATTTCTCCGGAAGGTATTTCGCGAAGAACTCATCAATGCAGAAGGCTAGAAGAACACAGCCAAGAATAAGTTGATCTTCCTCAGCATGGACAGGTTTTATTTTTGCAGTTCTCAGAGCCTTTTATGAAAAACATATTCATGAAAGGAGACTTTGAGAGTTAGATACGTGTTTTAAGGATGTCTGTCTAAGTTCAGTCCAAAAGAAACGACTGATTACATGTTTCTCAACGATCAAACGTACGTGTACATACATGAACGTTGAAGAACAGAACAAGTGAATGAATGAAAGCCTGCTCAACCCATGTACATAGAAAGATTTATAGGGTACCAAATAGAAAAATGTCATAGTTCAGCCAAAAAAGAAAAAAAGAAAAGAAAAATGTCATAGAAAGTTTACAGACTACAAAAGAAAAAAGCCTGTTAGAGGTAATTTATTGGGAAAGCCATTTTTGCTTATAGCAAACTACAAAGTTTTTTTTTTTTTTTTTTGGGTACAAATTTCTTCCACATGTATACAGCGCCCCCCCCCCCCCCCCCCCCCCCCCCAAAAAAAAAAAAAAAAACAAAACAAAAAAAGTTACAATGTATACTTTTTGACTTTTACAATTTAGATTTTTTTTTTTAAAGATACATGGGAATATGGCTTTTTTAAAGTATTTTTTAATAAACATATAAGTACAATTAAATTAAAAAATAACAATTTTTTAAAAATAAAAAAATTAGTGATTGACCATTTAGCAGTTAATCAAAATTAATCAATATTGATTAACAATTGATCAATATAATATGATAAAATATTTCTAAAAGATGTCAAGTAATAATTTATTGATGAATTATTAACCGTCTATGATAAATTGATGATTGACTAGATTTGATAATTTAACAGATCAACTATCATCTATTATTTTTCCTTCTAAAAAAAGTCGAACATTTTAAATAAATATCCAAAAATTATCTTATAATCTAATTTCTCTCTCTTTTTTTTTCACACTATAAATCAAATTGGGTGGAACGGGATTTAGGAGATTGTGAGTTCGATCCCGCATTTAAATTGATGTTTTGATATAGGATAATTTGAGTTGATATTCCGAACCAATCAACAAAAAGATGGAAAATTGGAGATATGAGAGAGGATAATGATAAGGGTTGGAGTTTTATTAAATGAGATGGTGTCATCTCAATCCGAAAATGGTGCAAAATGGCACGAAATGATGCCATCCTGTTGAATTTATTTTCTTTTTCTTGTGGGATGGGTTCTCAAGTTTGAATCGCCAAGTCCACGCCCAACATTTACTCAAGGCCGACACGCCACGGCCCAGCCCAATCCTGGCTCGTTTCCACCAAAACCGTCCACTATCTTTTTTCTTTTCTTTTTTTTTTTTTAATATAAATTTTATTTTGTGGATAAAGCTTTTCCAGACTTTGCCTTGCTGCCCAATTAAGAAACAACAATGAAATCTCGAAAAAGACGAAATTCAGATGTCTCGTCCTAATAAATGAAAATAACTTTACCCATGATGACCTCATAATTAATAAACAAAGTACCCAACTATTTTTGACAAAGTACATTTTCTAATTTCTCTTCAAATAGACAAAAAATAATAATAATCAACTAAAATAACACCCATAAAAAAGTTCACCCTCTTTGCAATCTTACATTTATTTGACAAATATTTTTTTTTCCTAAAAAAAAAAAACCTTTCAAACAAAAAAAAAAAAAAAGAGAAAATTTATTTTTCCCTCCATCTCAGTTTGATTGGGAATTTGGGATGGTGGGAACCGGATTTACGCCCATTTGCCTCAATCTTCGGCGTCAGAGGTAAAACCATGAAAAATTGAAAAAAGAAAAAAGAAAAAAGAAAAGACTGAAACAAACAGTAAAAAACCTCGCATTGCTTACATTTTACAAAGGACACCCAACCAAAGCCAAAACTAGAGAGAGAGAGAGAGAGAGTCTAAACACTGAGCGAGAACTCCTGTGGAAGAAAGAGACATATAGAGATAGAAAGTAGAGAGAGAAAGGCTGAAGAGCTAAGAAAGAGACCGAGGGGCTGAACTGAAGAAGAAGAAGAAGAAGAAGAGCCTTGTTCGAGAGCTTTTTTTTTTTTTTTTTTTTTCCTCAAGTCAAACTCCAGGGAAGAGAGAAGGCTTGCGATCAGTGCGGCGGTTGGCTGGTGGACTTTCTTCCGATCGTCGGCGACAAGATATGTTCGTCGGCGGCGACTGCGGAGCTGGACTTAGCGCCGGTGCTGGTGGTGGTGGTGGTGACGGTGGTGGAGAGAGTAGTGCTAGCAGCAGCAGCAGCAGCTCTGGTGAGTCGGTGGCGGTAGGTGGAGGATGAAGAAAGGGAAGGGAAGGAACAACGGCCTCTTGCCGAATTCGTTCAGGATCATCTCGTCTTGCCTCAAAACGGTGTCGTCGAATGCCGGCACGGTCGCTTCCACGGTGCGCTCCGCCGGTGCGTCCGTCGCCGCCACGATTTCCGCCGCTTCTTCCGAGGATCAGAAGGACCAGGTCTGCGATTCTGTCACCTTTTTATTTTCATCGCTTGCCTTCTCTCTCTCTCTTTTACGTCTTGAAAATTTAATTTCTCGATGCTGATTGTTAAATTGATGGAATCTGTTATCATGAAGTTCAAATTTTTGTTCTATTACGACTCTTTCTGGTTCAATTCTCACGGATATATATATATATATATATATATATATATATATATATATATATTTGTTGAGAGGACTTGATTAAGAACCTTTCATTTAGCTTAAGAGCGGCGCAATGTAAATAATTGTCCGATCAATTGTGACGGTTAGTGTTGGAAGAGTTGGAATGTTCACACAAAAAATTGCTTAAAATGGTAAAGCGCTCAGATTTAGAAGTGTGAGGTTGAATTTTAACCCGGTCACTTCATAAAGTGACCAACTTTATGTTTGTAATTCTTGGGATGAATGTACAAGTGTGTCTACCAATCTCAACTTGCATAAAAAGAAAAGGACTTTCTTTAGCTTGAATTGAATTTGATTCTATTTTTTAAGAAGATGAGATGTAATTTGTTACCTAAGGACGAGGTCGGCGATTCTCTGACCTTTTTATTTTCGTCGCCTGCCTTCTTTTTTCTCGTTTCTCTCCCGTGAAAATTAATTTCTCGAAGCTGATTGCTAAATGATGGAATCTGCTAGCATGAAGTTCAAATTTTTGTTCTAATACGACTATGTATGCATCAATTTTCATGGTTGCTTATATATGTATAGATATATCAATTTGATATTTTTAGAGAACTTAATAAAGAACCTTTCACTTAATTCTCCTTAACCGTGATGGTTAATGTTGGAAATCTGAAGAATGTTCCCATAAAAAGAAAATTCAAACAACTGCTTCGAATACAAGTATCGCTTTTGGAACCTCGATATCCATGGGCTTTGAGTTGAATTGTAACTGGACGCTTCATAAAGTGACCAACTTTATGTTTGTCATTCTTGGGCTGAATGTACAATTGTGTGAACCAACCTCAACTTGAATAAAAAGATGGACTTTCTTTACCTTCAATTGTATTTGATTCTATGTTTTATAAGATATGTAATTTGCTGCTTCTAGATGTGGTAATGGCTCCTGATTTTAGTTTTGTTGGTAAACAGGTTACCTGGGCTGGCTTTGACAGGCTAGAGCTTGGTCCATCTGTCTTCAAACGTGTCTTGTTACTGGGTTACCAAAATGGTTTTCAAGTTTTTGATGTGGAGGATGCTTCTAACTACAGTGAACTGGTTTCGAAGCGTGATGGTCCAGTATCATTCTTACAGATGCAGCCCTATCCTTTAACTTCTGACGGTGAGGAAGGATTCAGAACTTCCCATCCACTTCTGCTGGTTGTTGCTGGGGATGACACCAAGTGTTCGACTGTAAGTCAAAATGGTACCCCTTCAGTAGGGCTAGGCAAAAATGGTGGTGTGGAGTTCATGTCAGGAAATTGTGCCAGCTCTCCTACAAACGTGCAGTTTTACTCCCTTAGGTCCCATATTTATGTGCATGTTCTCAGATTCCGGTCAGCTGTGTGTATGGTTAGATGCAGTCCTCGGATAGTAGCTGTGGGTCTTGCAAATCAAGTAAGCATTGGCATATATCTCATGACAAAATAGATCAAATTTCTTCTCATTATTCTGTGTGAAGAATATGTATACATATAATGCATATGCAGAATTGCAAAATACTGATTTATGTGGTTAATTTTAACTATTGTAATGGACAGGGCCGACAAAATGGTATTGACTGCATAATAGTGTTTTATAATGTCCTTTGGGGTTCTTAGAGTTTTGGGGTGGACTTTATTGTTAATCGTTCTTTATGTCTCGAAGTCCACTGTAGTAGTTAGGAATGGAGCAATGGTTCTGTATTCTGTATGTCTGGTATGCTCTCATGATTTCCACATATGTGAAACAGGGCTAGACGTGATATGATGATCAAACTACATTTCTTGGGTTTTGACTGATCCTACTATTTATCGGGTGTGTGACTAACTTGCTTTCTTGATTTTCACTTGCAGATTTATTGCTTTGATGCCCTCACTCTTGAGAATAAGTTCAGTGTTCTTACTTATCCTGTACCTCAGCTGTCGGGACAAGGATCAATTGGTGTTAATGTTGGTTATGGTCCAATGGCTGTGGGTCCAAGGTGGCTGGCATATGCGTCCAATAGCCCACTGGTGTCAAATAATGGACGAGTAAGCTCGCAAAGTCTTTCTTCTTCACCAGGTGCTAGTCCATCTACATCACCAAGCGGTGGTAATTTGATGGCTCGTTATGCAATGGAGTCTAGCAAACACTTGGCTGCCGGAATAATCAACCTGGGAGATTTGGGATACAAAACTTTGTCCAAATACTGCCAAGAGCTGCTTCCTGATGGGTCTAACTCTCCAGTGTCATCAAGTTCTGGCTGGAAGGTTGGCAGGCTTGCTGGCACCGAAATGGATAACGCTGGAATGGTTAGTATCGTACTCGTATATACTCTACCACTTCAATAGACTTAGAAGGAGCACTGTTCTCGGTCTCTTGTTAAGTTATGCTTGCTTGGTATCTTTTTTTCTTATTTCTTATATAGTACCTGTATATTTTGTTTACGATCCAGAACTTCAGCAAAATGCTGGAATTCATCACCTTTTTGTCTTGTTGTCCTATTTGCAGTAAGCTGCCTAAACATGTGCATGATGAACACTTACAAATGTTATAATTTTCTATATTATAGAGCAGGAACCAAAGCAAACCGAGCTCCATATTTGTTTCTATACGTTGGCATATGCTGTTTTAGGTTGTGGAAATGACTATCAAAGGAATTAAATACAAAGAATTAAACATTTAAAAAGAAAAGTAGGATGGAATTGTTATTTATTTATATATTTTTTGGTTGGCCCAAGCTGGTATAAGTTGGGATTTTTAAGTTTTATTAATTTTATCATTTTTTTCTTGCTTGCAGGTTGTTGTCAAAGATTTTGTTTCTCGAGCAATTATATCACAATTTAAAGCTCATACTAGTCCAATATCTGCACTGTGTTTCGATCCTAGTGGGACCCTTTTGGTTACTGCCTCTATATATGGAAATAACATTAATATTTTCCGGATAATGCCTTCATTTACACGCAGTGGATCTGGAGTTCAGAACTTCAACTGGAGTTCTTCTCATGTGCATCTATACAAACTGCATCGAGGAATAACATCAGCTGTGAGTAAATAAACTTATTTGGAGGATTCTATTTATTTATTTCTCTGAATCCCCAGAATTATGCCGTAAGGTTGTATTCACATTTTTTTTTTCTTTTCCTTGTTTATTTGTCTCTCAGATGATACAAGATATTTGTTTTAGTCATTACAGTCAATGGATTGCAATTGTTTCATCAAAGGGGACCTGCCACATTTTTGTTCTATCCCCATTTGGTGGCGATGCTGGATTTCAACTTCTTAATTCTCAGGGTGAAGAGCCATATCTCTATCCAGTTTTGTCTCTACCATGGTGGTCTATGTCATCATACATCGTTACTCCACAATCTTTTCCGCCGCCTGAGCCCACTGTCCTTTCTGTTGTGAGCAGGATAAAATATAGTAGTTTTGGATGGCTTAGTCCGAACAACAACACCGCTGCTTCGCCAACAGGAAAGGTATTCGTGCCATCTGGTGCTGTTGCTGCAGTTTTTCATAATTCTCTATCTCGCAGTCTTCAGCATGGTAACTCAAGGGCCGATTCATTGGAGTATCTTTTAGTTTATACTCCCTCAGGTCATGTGGTTCAACATGAACTTCGGCCATCAATTGGCATTGAACCAAGTAAAGGTGGTTCAAATGTCCATTCAGCTTCGCTTGTGTCCATGCAGGAGGATGAACTGAGAGTAAAAGTTGAACCTATTCAATGGTGGGATGTATGTAGACGATCAGATTGGCCAGAGAGAGAGGACTGTCCTTTAGGTACCAACTTTGATGGACAAGATGTGGCTGAAATGTTTCAAAATAAATCGGCCTCTAATGATGTGTATGGACTGGATTTGTTAGACATAAATGCTGGAGTAGGGGAGAAAAAGATAATAGAAAATTACAACGGAAAGGCTTGTGAAAGGTCCCACTGGTACCTATCAAATGCTGAGGTGCAAATAAGTGCTTTGAGGTTACCTATATGGCAGAAATCAAAGGTATATCTAGTATTGAGCTCTAATTTTAATTAGATTTTGCTAATAGTAATCCATTTATTGATTATATGGCAGAAATCAAAGGTATATCTAGTATTGAGCTCTAATTTTAATTAGATTTTGCTAATAGTAATCCATTTATTGATTATATCATTTTTCTAGATTTGCTTCAATATGATGGGTTGCCAAAGAGTTGACGATCTTGATGGTGGAGAGTTTGAAATTGAAAAGTTACCTGTTCATGAAGTTGAAATGAGACGAAAGGAATTGTTGCCTGTTTTTGACCATTTTCATAGCATCAAATCAAGCTGGAATGACAGGTGACAGCATTTAACATAAAAATTTCTTTCAGTTTCTGAATTCTAATGACTAAATATTTTCACGTATCTAGTCTTATCTTGACATATTGGTGTTCATATCTTGCTAAATGTCTCTTTTTGAATATGGCACCTCGCATGTACTGTTTTGTCGTGTATATGAGAGAACATTTTTTCTTTTTCTTTCGATTTCCCGTTCTCCATTATTTATTGGCAACTTGCGTGGTCTAATGATTCAGAGTCCTTCTCGGGGTAAGATATCCCAGTTCGACATTCCCGGGACCGCATCATATGGATGAGAAGATCACTGAAGAGACTGTTATTTGTCATTCAAAGCCTGCATCACTTAGCTCCACAGAAAGCTCGGATGGGGGTAAGTAATAAGTTGTAGAACAGAAACTTCAGATGACATTGGCTTGTCTTGTATCTTTTTCTTCTTCTTCTTCTTCTTCTCCTCCTTTTTTTTTTTTTTTTTTCTTTTCCTTTTTGGATAATGAATTTGCAGTAATGGTTTGAGAGATTGCGATCTTACAAGTAATTTTGGAATTGTATTCTTAGTAGAAGAATGCAAACAAATTTTGAGAAGACAGTGCTTTGTTAAAGTGCTGAATGTTTTTGCTGGATTTGTTTTTACAATTCTATTAAGAAAATCATCCTAGTAAATAAATTCTATGTTAGGTTTTACTAGCCTTTTCCGACTCCAATTATATGTTCGATGAATCGATATTGGGATTGAGAACTAAGGTAGAGGATGCTTTGAACTGGTAGCTTTCATATTATGAGCTTAGTCAAGGGCTCGTCAGAAGCACTTGAATCCTTTGCTTACCATTTTCAAGTTAAGTCTTTTCCTCGATGACAAAATCTGTCTTCGGCAGAGCATGTATGCCTAATTTGCTCTGCCGGAGTTTGTCAAAGCTAATCATAGCATTACCAATCTGAACATCTTTATTTTAACTAAAGGAGTCCTCTTGAATTTTTACATACATATATTTTTGGCTTTGCCAGGTTCGTCAAGAAGAATTGAGAATTTTCTTGATTTTGACCAAATGAATTGTGAGAGGCTGTTTTCAACCACTTGTCAAACTCCAAATCACCAGGAAAGAAAAGAGAGTGCTTTTGACCCGTCCATGGCAAATGGGGAATCCTTGAACATTCTCTGCGCTCCCTCTGCACATCTTAAGAACATCGACTCTCAAGTTGACAACTGTATCACCAATGGTTTGCCTGTGTTAGGCAGTAAGTTGCCTCCTCCGGGAAGAGGTTCTGGGGAAGGAGCCGCCGCTTTAAGCACCAGCGCAAGTGACACCTCACTTTTACTTTCTGACCAACATGCTTCAAGTACGAACATTATTGTCGAGGGTTCTTCTGTTTTGCATCATCCAGTAGATCTTGGACAGTTATTTCGAGAGGGACACTGCAAGACGTCAGAGAACAGTGGATGCCATGGGTTTACTGAAGTTGTAACTGATGAAGTTGACTGCAGTAGAAGCCATTGTCAGAAGGAAAAAACTGATGATGGGGATAGCGACGAAATGCTTGGCGGAATATTTGTCTTCTCTGAAGAAGGTAAAACATTCCAAGACTAAGCTGCAACAAGTCCCGAATTTGTTGCATCTCTGATTCTTTCATTCATACATGTGTTTTAAATCAATTTCTCTTCTTTTTTTTTTTTTGGCCCTCCAACATTGTGGCAGGTTGATCTGCTGAATTAAAGTTGCTGGAATTGTGCCACGATGTATCCATTTTTTTTGGCGATCAAAGAGCTACGGACACGCATTGTGAATAAGTTTATGTGGGTGCAAGTTGTAACAGTTGAAGCTTGTTGCTGTGTTAAGGCGATCCTATTTCTCTTGTAAATTTTTGTAGATGGAAATTTGTAAATTTTCTGGAGGATGCTAAACTTCGGGGCTGATTGTGTTGACAAGTGGAATGAGTTTGTCTGCTCTCGCTGGAACCCGATTTGGTTTCGCATTCCCCATCCTGAAATTTTTTTTTTGCCAAGCTTGTTTGTACATATGATATTCCGTGTGAAAACAAGTTCTCTCCAAGTTGTATAACAATATTTGTTCTTAAATTTAAGAAATGAAAAGGAATGATAAAGGGAAAAAGATGAATATGAGATTGTGTTACGTACGGATGATTATGATGTTTAAAAAGCCCTGATTCAAAAGGAAAACGCGTTTATATGAAAACGGATATATGTAGACTTAAATGGATCATTTGAAGAGAAAAAACTTAGACCAGTTCCAATCTTCATCTCATTTTTTGAGGAGATTATTGTTGTCATCCTATATTCATCCCCATTGTTTATAGAAGAAATCGTGGGATTCATCAAAGCAAAGGACTTCGATCCACTTGGAAGGATGGACTCAATACAATTTTACTCGATTATGGGTCTCAATGTTGCACAATATGTCTTTGATTGAAAAAGGACTTGGAAAAGAAGTAAAGACGTCGCTTCACCGATCGATTTGTCGATGGCGAGAAATCATCTCATTTGCTTGACTATAATCGCCATCATCTCATTTGCTTGACTATAATTTAAGAAGTTTTTTGCACAGTGTCTATGCCATTTTTTTTTTTTTTTAAGATTCAATAGAAGGCCTTACTTATATGTTTAAGTAATAAGTACATGTACATACATACATATAAACATGTATATGCTAGTGTATCTTAGAAATTAATATTCCAAGGAGGTTTTTATATTTTTTAAGACATTTTAAAGAAATGGAGAAAACAATCAATACATTATCTCTAAAGACAATTAAAGCTATTATTCAGCGAAAAAAAAAAAAAAGAAGAAGATAATTAAAGCTATTGCTTCTCAAGCAAAAAATTAGAGCTATTGCTCAGCATACGGTTTTATGCGGTGTCTTTGTTCCATAGGACGTATAAAACATCACTTTAACATGGTTGGTCGGTTACAACCTTTTTTTTTTATTATTATTTTTTATTTTTTTGGGGAGAGAAAAATCTGTTAGAGATTATTTTATACCCTGCATCAGTGACATGCCAGTCAGCGATATGCCCTGATATATATATATATATATATATTTTTTTTTTTCCTAATTTTTTTCCACCTTATTAAGAAAATATCTGACGTTGTGTTAGTGGATGGCAAATAAGGGATATTTTTATAAATAAAAAATAGATATTTTTTAAATCAACATCTCTAATTTAGAATCCATTTGATAAAACGATTTGAGTTAAAATTTTTAAATTTAAATTGATTGACTTTTTAAAAATTAATTATAATTTTTATTAATTTAAAAAAATAAATAAAAATCAAAATAAAAAAATACAATTTAATTTGAATCGAACCGGTTTACCAAATAAACTATTAGACATCTATGTATATAACTCTAACTATAAAGACGTTAAAGAAACGGAATAATAAAAAGGCAAAAAAGGTGTTGACATTCCATTATTGGGTAATAATAATTTCTGCACCAATTTCAGTAAAGAGACCTTAAATTGTCAGTCCGACAGGTCCAACTCGTTCCTGGCAACTCAGTTACCGAGTTCAGCCCCCACTCACAAAACGCCGATTCGCTTAAATACTCAAATACCCTTTTGATATTCTCCTCTTATTCTCTTCCATTTTCGATCATTTTCCTTTCAAATCTCTGCCTTTTCTACTAAAGAAAGATAAAATCTTCCTCCCAGGAAAAAATTTATTATTTTCTTTTCAAAAACACCCTTGAGAAGACTGTGAGAAGAGACCATGGACGCTATTTCCCAGTGGCGAAAACAGTGGTTTGATTACATCCAATATCTTCGTCAAGAGGTTTTTATCCACTTCTTTTTGGTTTTTTTTTTTTTTATCCTTCAAAATTGTGAATTTTCTTGATCATAATAATAATTATTTTTATTATTTTTTTAATTATTTGAAGGGGAGATTTCTCTTTGGATTTTCATTATGATTATGAACTATGTTCTTTTATTCGTTTTATTTTAACTCTTATTCTAATTTGTTTTTTTTTTTTTTTTTTTTTTTTTGTGAGAAGGGATTCTTGGACGACCAGTTTGTGCAGCTAAAGAAACTGCAGGATGAGAACAGCCCTGATTTTGTGGTCGAGGTTATCTCTCTCTTCTTTCAAGACTCTGAGAAGCTTCTCAATAACATGGCCAATTCTTTGTGAGTCTTTTTTTTTTTTCTTTTTTTTTCTTTTTTTTTCTTTGCCCTTTTTCTTTTACCTTCTTTTTGTCTGAACTATACATTAAAATATCATTTTTTATTTTATTTTGTGGGCCTATGTTGATAGAAGAACTGTTGTCCCAAATGGGCCATTGTAATTCTTCACTTTTGCAGTGAACAGAAGGTTGTGGACTTCAAACAGATTGGTGCCCATGTTCATCAGTTCAAGGGTAGTAGTGCTAGGTATATTTTTCATTTGGTTTTCTTCAAAAAAAAAAAAAAAAATCTCTGCGAGGTGAATTTGCAATATTATTTGGTACACAATTTGCCATGTTTTTTTTTTAAACTCCTTTTCAGGGAAATGGGCGTAAGATTTTCTTATGAATCGAATTGATCTGTTTTTTAATTGAGTATTTTGATAATTTGGTTGACAGCATAGGAGCAATGAGAATTAAAAATGTATGTGTGAACTTCAAAAACTACTGCGAGGCTCAGAATATGGAAGGGTGAGTTGTTTGCTCTCAACTCATATATAGTTTTGTGTAGAATTTTGGAAATTTCAGTCTTGACAAAGCTTAATTGTTATGCTTGGATTGGCAAATGTTTGGAGTTAATCATGAATATTACTTGTTCACTCATTGGCTACAAAGAAATAAATATGAAGAAGACAGTGGAGTTTTTGAATGTTGGAAAATAAAAATGGTATAAGATGAGCATGATCACTTGGTTTTTCCAAACATAACTTGGAGATGCGGTGTCAAATTTTAGCGTTTGGGTAAGAAATCATTCTCCAATGTAGTGTTATTTTTTAATACAAAATTTAGCGTTTGATTATTTTTGGTTAATGTATTGACTTTTTATTTAATCATTACAAGAATGAAGTTTTAAGATCATTTAAAAGAAAGCAAAAAAAACATTAGAAGTGTCGAAATAAACTTAAAAATTATGACAAAAGTAGATGTAATATCTGAAATACCGTTATGCATTAGAGCACATGATAAGATGAGATTTCAAGTTTGTTATTTTTACCATTTTTCTTTCAAGTATGGCAAACTTCGAGTTTTTGCATTAAAAAAGTCATAGAATTAAGTATTGAAGGAGGTATGTAGTGGGTTTTCAGTTTAAATTCAATTGTTGATGCCCACTGATTGGGGAAATCTTATATGCTTAAGCTAATACTCAATATATGTTACACTTGAAAGTAAAGAAAGTACCTTTGCTTCTTTTGAACGGATGCTTCCTAATTGGATACCATTATGGGTTTGATTTGTAATCTTTCCCCAAATTTGTGAACTAAGAAATTAGTGACCAATTAGCTTCTTTCTTTTTACCAAAATTAAAATTATAATAACTTTCGCCATCATTGATCATACTTAATTCATGATTAAACTATGAACACCCTCATAGTCCATTGGAGGCTGATTTATTATTAAGATTTATCCTGTTGTCATTATGTGAACCATAATGGTTGTCACACGAATTCTGAAATGAAAGTAAATTGTATTGCAGGTGTTTGAGATGTCTGCAACAATTGCAACAAGAATGCTCTGTGTTGAAGAACAAGCTTGAAAAATTGCTAAACGTAAAAGTCCATTATATCCTTTTTAATCAATCTCTATATTCGGATTTCACATTTTTTATCTCTTCATCTCCGAATTGTATTCTTTTTTTTTTGTTGTTTCTTTTCGCAGCTGGAGCGACAGATCTTGGCAGCTGGTGGATCAATCCCCGTGCTAGAATAAACAAGTACTACAACTGGTGCAACTTTTTCTTCATAAGAATGCTTTTATACTAGACATAATCTAGCACCAGTTATGTAGTTCTGGACATGTGTATAGACTCAAACAGAAGAAGCAGTAGCAAGATTTTTGTCTAGACCTTGTTTGAGAGAGTAGTTATAGCATGAAATAACTTCTTTTGCTAGCAGTTTGATGATAGTCTAAAAATTTGATCAAGATAAAAACCATGGAAAAATAATGGAACGCATACATAGCTGGTGTTTGGTGGTTTTCCTTTATAGTATGGCATCAAGTTTGTGCAACAACTCTTGCCTGAAAAGTTATTTTCTCAAGGTCTTTTATAATCGTATGGTCAAACACTAGGTATTTGTTATTTCCTTTTCCGCGGTCCATTATCTTGATGGGAGACCAGTCCGTAGATCGAGTGTTGTACCACGTCATCATGCTAATGTGTTACACCCGTTTACTAAACATATGACATTTAGATGATTTGCTAGTGTTATCATGACAGTCAATTGTTTGTTGGACTGGTTACCACGTAAGCATGATAAGTAGCACACCCGTTTATTGAGTAATTTCTCTATATTTGATTGATAGCCTCTGCATTTCTTAGATGCATTATCATCTGCAGAGCTTTAGCTTAATTTCTCTCTTTCATCTGTCATTTAAAACTAAAAATAAAAAATAAAAAATAAAAAATTTCCATTTTTATAACTTCATCCATTGCTGTACAAAGGAGAGAGATCCTCACTGAACTGATAATCGGGACCGTTCATGAAACATAATGGAGCCTGGTAATATTATACAGTTGTAGTTACATAAACCCACGTTCATTTCGTGGTCCAAACTCAACCCTAAAAGTCAAAATAATTTTACTAGTAAAATCTTAACCAAATTTCCAAATCTTTTGCTTCAAGAAAACTTCAGCCAGTGGGAAACATGATTTCATCATTATCACAGAGAAGCTTTTATCATTGAACCCTGGAGAAAATGATCTTCTGGGTTCCAAGACAGCTAATTCTTCATGGTTTAGTAACAGAAGGTGAAATTAATGCCCTGTTGGATCAATTGACTGTTCATCTTTTACCTTTATTAACAATAACAACTCTCTTATTATTTTGAACCGTCAGATCACAGTACGATTATATCATGTTAAAAGTATGATAGTCTTACAGAACGTATTGAATATGTGATGATTAAAAATGATATTTTATCGGTAGGTTACGTTTTCATTTTTTCCCACATGTTTCTTTGAGCTTGTAATGGTTAGATTGTTCGTTAGCCAACTGAACTCGTGCGAAACTCTTTTAAGTTATAGGGTGTCATGGTGTGATATGTTGGAGAACTTTTTGACTTTTTAACCATTTTTCACATGCATAAAAGGAGAAAGTTACGAGAAGGGACTACAAAGGTAGAAGGCTTATTTGTTACAAAAGGGTTGTGTGTAGCTGGATGAAAAGGACATCTCACTCAAAGTTACATGGATGTGCATATGCTGGATATATAGATAGATATAAGTAGTAGATGATTATTTGCAGTCAAAGGTCCTGTAACTCCATGTTATAAGTAGAAGATGTATATATATATATATAAATAAATATACGCATACGTATATACACACATGTATGAAAAAATAAAGAGGAGCCATTAGAGCCACATCCAATCCAAAACATGAAGTGGGTATTCTTTGGTTGTTGAAGTTGGTGCATTTTGCACCCTTTCCAATGAAAGATTAACAGACTTTAGTGGCCCATCCTCCATATGGGGTGGCTAGCTGCTTCTAAATGTTACCAGCCAAAACTCTATTATTGAAAAGAGATGATTTATATGCAAGTTGCATACGTAAAAGTCATTACCTTGTCATGGATTCACTCGGTCCTATTTTGATTTTTTTTTTAAAGTACAAAAATATCGCATATATTAAAGTCATTATGCAAGTTGTCACTTAATAATATTAGATTCACTTAGTCTTATTTTGATTTTCTCTTTTTAAAAAGGCACAAAAGTATTTTAGATATAAAAGTTATCAAGCATGAGTTGTCACGTTTTTTCATGAAAATGAAATTCGAGTATTGTCACATGATAATGATAATGCTGATGCTAATTACAATTATTAACTGTGAATAAAATTTCTTATATATATAAGTTTTACTTGCACTATAACGGGTAAAACTGAACTCATCATGATCTTCCAATTGCTTGTATACATACAAACATACATACATACATACATATATATGTATTTATACAAACGCATGTGGCCTTGCTTGAGCAACTTTCGAACAAAACATTGAAATTCATTCCTTGGCCTTGGCATTTAGAGAATTGATCCACAAATGCCTACGGTTTGAATCGTTTTGTATGTTTCGTATTTATTTTTTGACAAGGTTTGTTTTGGCCGTACGTCTGTGTATGTTTATCTTGCATTAGTAACCTGCCAAAAATCTCCTTCTATCCTCCTTTCACCAAGTAAGTAATTTTCCGTCCTTTGGATCTTCTGCTTATTCAGTTCTCATTATTTAATTTTTTTCACCTAATTTGCTTCTCTTCAGTAACACTTCATAATTATTCAAGTTCCTGTTTCAGGACAATTGAATTGTCGTTTTCAAATTAAGGTTGTCGTTTGACCCATTAAAAGATGAGTTGGTATACTTGGTAACATAGTTCATTTTCTTTGCACTTGTTTTATGGGATTTTTTTTTTTTTTTTTTTTAACTGCAAAAGGCAAATTCAAATTCACAGTAGAGTTAGTAATACTAGTAGTAAATAGACAAATCGTGAGGATCATTAGAAGATTGTGAAATAAGTTAACTTTTATTTTATTTTTTATTTTTTTTTACCAAGTTTCTTTTGACTCCAAAGCTTCCTTTGGCTGCAAGGAAAAAGTCCTGGAGAATTGCAAAGCCAATATGAAAACGACTACGCCTCTCGTTTACCTTTTTCTATCTAATTTCTATGACAGCACAAGCCAAAATTCTTTCCAGCAAAAAAAATAAAAAATAAAAATAACTGGTTTAGCAGCAATTAGCATGGCTTCCATAGATTTATTAATTATCTATTCCACCATGTTCTAATGCACATAAAATAGTGTTCCTATATTTATTTATTTTTTTTATTTTTCACTTAATCCAAAAAAACGATCATTATACAGTAGCCTGCAGAATCTGCCGGCTGATACATATACACACACATATAATATCATATAATATCTATCTTAGCAAATTTTAGTTTTTTTTTTTTAATTTTTTAATTAACAAACCTTATTTTCTTGGTAAGATATTATCACAACACATATTTTAGGTTACAACATAGAATACGGATTAAAAGAACTAATATTGTAGGTTTTTTTTTCCTTTTTTATTTATTTATTTTTTTGAGAAAGAACTAAAAATTATAGTAAAAAATTATATCGAACACTGTGCTACCAATTTTTCTCTTTTGGTCAAAGATTATTAAGAGGTTTATTTGCAACCCCAAAGGCTAGGACCTTCCAATTTTCACCAAAGGCTTTCGCAACTTCCCTTTTGTTCATCTTTTTTGAGACACCAAAAATAATTAAAAAGCCAAGAATCCCTCTGGCCCACAAAAGGACAACTAAGCTCATACCAATATATTTAAAATAAAAATAAAAAAAGGCCCCCACACCTAGCTGTCACCCACGAGCCCTCGTACAACACTGCCCTTCTTTTTTCTCGGCCATTTTTTTCACCATTCCACATGCTTACGTGTCGCCCTCACAAGCCCGGTGACAATGACATTAAATACGGTCTCACCCACCTGTATCTCTAGCGCCAAATAAGGCCCCTTTGGCTTTTCGCTTCGTTGTTACAATCCCTCCTTTGGTCACGTGATCTCCGTCCCGAACCACCACAACCACACGTGCTGAGCTGTCCCCCGAACCTGACACTGGACCTCCCACGTAGGCTCGGACAACCGTTTGCCCCGAGTCCCAAACCCCAATAAAGAAAAGGCAAAAAAAACATCAACACGGTTATTAAAAAACTAAAATAAATAAATAAAATTATATTAGTGTCTTTCTATTGCCGTAAAAGAACAAGTTAACGAGCGTCTTCTCAGAGAAGCCAAAATAATGAAAAAGCAGTGAGAATCAGAAATCGACGAACTGTGAGAAGATTCATAGAAATTTTGCTTCTTCTCCAAGCCAAAAATCCCAATCCATTCTTCTACTCATTGTTTCTCTCTCTAAAACTCTATATATTTTATTCGCTTCATGTGTTGGTTTTGTTTCTCTCTCTAAAATCTTCTTGAGAGCTTTTTGATTTTGATGCTTGATAGTTCCGCCATTAAAGCTTTCACGCTGTGTCCCACGAGATATCAGCAGGTTCCTCTCACGGAAAAGCTAATTTTTGCGAAAACCCAACACTTTTTCTCTGCTATAAAGCCCACTCGATCACTTTCTCCTTCTTTCAGTGCTCACTCACTGATCAGTCAACAATGGCGAAGCAGAGGAGGATTTCTCTGGGTTTCGGCTTCTTGTTGTTCTCCTTCTCTCTGTGCTTGCTTCACTGTAATGTAATGATCGCCTCCGCCATTCTCGACCCGCTCGACTTCCTGGCTCTCCAGTCGATCCGGAAAGCCCTCCACGACCTCCCCGGCTCCAACTTCTTCGCCTCCTGGGACTTCACCGCCGACCCCTGCAACTTCGCCGGAGTCTACTGCGACGGCGACAAGGTCGTCTCCCTCAACCTCGGTGATCCGAGAGCCGGTTCTCCGGGCCTCACCGGCCGGATGGACAATGCGATCGGGAAGCTCTCCTCGCTCGCCGAGTTCTCCATGGTTCCGGGCCGGGTCTACGGCCCTCTGCCACAATCAATCTCGCAATTGAAGAACCTCCGCTTCCTCGCAGTCAGCAGGAACTTCATCTCCGGCGACATTCCGGCGACTCTCGGCCACCTCCGCAACCTCCGAACCCTCGACCTCAGCTACAACCAGCTCACCGGAGGTATCCCCCGCACGATCGGAACCCTCCCGGAGCTCACCAACCTCATGCTCTGCCACAATCGCCTCTCCGGTTCGGTCCCTCCGTTTCTCTCCCAATCACTGACCCGCCTCGACTTGAAGCACAACGGTCTCTCCAGTTCGTTCGCTCCCGGTTCGCTCCCTCCCTCTCTCCAATACCTCTCGCTTTCATGGAACCGGTTCAGCGGTCCGGTTGACCGGCTCTTGAACCGGCTCGACCGGCTGAACTACCTCGACCTGAGCTTGAACCAGTTCACGGGCAAAATCCCGGGTCGGGTTTTCAGTTACCCGATAAACAACCTCCAATTACAGAGGAACCAATTCTCCGGCCCGGTTGAGCCCGTCGATCAAGTCACGATCTCGACCGTTGATCTGAGCTACAACAGGCTGTCCGGTCAAATATCGCCCATGTTCTCGACCGTAGAGAATCTCTACCTCAACAACAACCGGTTCATGGGTCACGTACCGGCTAGTTTCGTGGACAGGCTTTTGGCGGCCAGTATACAGATACTCTACCTGCAACACAACTATCTGACCGGTATTGAGATTAATCCGACGGCTGAGATTCCTTTGAGCAGTTCGCTGTGCCTACAGTACAACTGCATGGTACCGCCCCTACAGACGCCTTGCCCGTTGAGAGCCGGGATACAGAAGACAAGACCAACATCACAGTGCATCGAGTGGAAGGGGTAAATCTGGAAGTTCATATTTTATCCGGGGGTAAAATGGGAATTCTCAGAGTGGCTCCTTTTGGATTAGGAATTTAGGATGGTAAATCCTTTGTGGTTGTGGTGGACTGGTGCCTGGTGGTGCGGTTCTTTTTGATTCATTTCTTTAATTTTAATTTTAATATCTATATATATATATATGTATTTTTTTTTTTTTGGGTGGAATTTGTGGGTAAATGATGAAGAAAAATAAGATCATTTTCTATGAAAAGTGTGGAAATGAGAGGGAAAAAATTCGATGACGTTATTAATATGGATTATGACAAATCTTTTTGGGGGACAAAGATACGTGTAGTTTGTTGGTGTATGATATTTTGTGTAAGGTATGGTATTAATTATGATAATTAATATCTATATATAAATTCATGCTGTATATTATAATGCCTTTTAGCTTTTAAGTGTGTAGCTTGAAAAATGTATTTCATTTATTTCTTGCTGCCGAACTTGATCGTTTGTGTATTTCCTTAGTGGAAGCAGTGTCAGTTTTTGCAGTGCATGGCATTTACTGTAGCTACCTACACCACATTCTCTTTTGTTCATAGGCTCAACAATAAGTCAATGACATGGTTAATATTTTGAGTTAGTATGTTTACTAACTTGGCGTATGAAATCCAAATGTGTAGGATTTGTTAACTCCAACTAAATTATACTTTTTTTATTAAATTTTTTTTTTTTTTTTTAAAGTTCATAAAAATTATAACTAGTTTTTTAAAAATAAACAAACTTCAATTTATAAATTTCAATTCCAACAGACGATCCAAATGAAAACGACATGGTATTCAGATTAAACTATTGTAAATTATTTACAATGACAGAGTCACCTACAAGTAAATAGAGTAATCGCCCTCACTCATTTTTTTTTTAAATTGATTTTTAACTCTAAAATTATTGTGTAATTTCAGTTGTCTTTATTTGATAAGAAAATTTATTTTATAAGAAAATTTACAACTATGCGCTCACTCAAATTTTGAGATTAATTATTACTTCTAAAATCTAAAATTATATATATATAAAATCATTGTGCTCATACTCAATAACTAAAATATACAAATATGTTCAAATATTTCTATTAAGTAGAATATATAAATATATGCTCATTTTAGAAGAGAGAATATATATATATATATATTTTTTATAGCGCATTCACTTGGATCATCTTCCGACTATTACTTACATACTCTTTTAGTAAATTGATCATTTTCATATTGGGCTTTTAGTGGCATAATAAAGAAATAGGTCCAAGTTTTATTTAGGTTCGTGGCAGTGACTTGTCTACACAACCTTGAGGGGATCTAAATCTTTAGCGTTCCGTTCTTTGGTATAATAAAAAGGCTGAAATGCTTTTTCATGTAGAGTTATTTTCATTTTCATTTTGATTTTTGAGAGAAGAAGGTGAGATATGTGGGACTCCAATCATGGTCCTTTGCTTTTCGGCTTTTTGATACGCACGGGTTCTTGTAGATGAAAATATCATCATTGGAGCCAACTACTACATTTAATCAAATGCTTGTTTCTAGGCCTCATCTCATCTCATCTCATCTCACACACTTAAAAAGCACCACACAATTGTTTTTTTTTTTTTTTATTCACCAATTTCCAAAAAAGAATTAAAACAAAAATCATTTTTGTATGAATATGTTAAGCAAAACTCAAGAGTAATGACTACCAGTGATGGTAGCATAGTGGTTGAGAGAAATCGACTTAAAACTCCGCATGCTTTCAATTCAGGTTCTTTTCTCATCTGTCTTACCGTTGGTTATAACGGAAGTATGCTTTTAGTACCCGGTCTATTTACAGGAATTGGGTTAGACCGTAACTTGCGATATATGAATTTTTAAATATTGATTTCTTATCATTTCATTAGATTCGCATTATGACAAGTGACAGAAAATATTAAGACACTACTAGTATTATTTTTTTTCCCCTCAAAAGAAAAATACGACTTCGTAATGATAGTTGTATCATTTTATTAAGCTATTGGACTAGGGTCATCTTTGCCTTTTTGTTGTGTGTCTTCTAATGCAAGGTGCATGTGAAGAGGGTGAGATTAGGTGGGTGGAGGTTGGATGATATAAATCTTGTGGCACATGGATGAGAGTGAGACCAAAGTCATCAGTATGCAAAAGGGTCTATCCAAGAGACCCTTCTTTTTATCTTATTTGCGCTTTCTTGTCTTTTGTTGTTGGGGGTTATACAACTTGTCTTCTGCCAGAAATTCCCAATGCAATTCCCATGAGACCAATTATGAGCTCTTTTGGCTTCCATTTCTGATATATGTAAGATTCAGTCATGATTTGTTACTAATTGTCACCCCACAACTATCTAGTTGATCACCAATCTCGTATAATCAAACAAACATGTAATGCCAAACATATATATATATATATATGATTTTTCGAATTTGGATGTGAACATTTGAAGTTAGTGTATTACGTTCAAACTAAATTCGCGATCACGAAGATAACTCTCCTAAACATCTTCGAAAGATGGGCTAATCAATTAAGATTAGTTGCTAAGATACGTTAGGAAGACAATATCCATAAGGATTGTAGTACACGAGCGAGTCGTTTTGGTCACTCCAAAAAATGATTAGTTGTGTACTAAGCATGTCAATTTCTTCCTGTCTCCTTTGATTTAGTGGGACTTCTGTTTCTCTCTCTAAGAAAATTGTCCACTACTAAAGAGGGGCCCTCGAAAAAAAAAAAAAAAATTTTTTAATCGTTTTTTGCTGGAAATCGTCAATTTTTTGTTTCTTCATTTACTAATCATCATTATCATCCTTTCTTAGGGCCCTCACTTTTCCCTTCTTTAAGTTTCTTTTCCAAAGTTTGATACCCTCATTATGTTATTTCCCACCAATTAGAACTTCATAGTACACTTTTGTGGGTCCCTCTCACAAATTTGATGGTATTCAATTTCGTTTTCTGCCTTTACAAGACAGAAAAATACTTTTTTTCCTCCCCTATGAGCATGTAGTAAGATTATAATTTTGTATCAAAAACTGTTAGTTTTGTAATATTTTTTCTAATTTTGACGTGATTATAATTGAATATAACCCAATGGGGATACATGAAAAATAAACAAGAACTGGCCAAGTTAACAGAGCTTGCAATCCCATTTGTTGAAGCTTTTATTCACGAATTTACTACAACGTGGATTCGAGATTTTGATAGTTATAAGTTGTGAAAATACTTATGTACAAAAAACAGATTTTTGGTAGAGTATTGACAAATTCCAGCAACCACGCCTTACTTTATAATTTTAAAGCCGCTTGAACTGCAGCACAAACAAGACGATCCATCTCTTAGATGTAATGTCTCCTCCGAACTCTCTTCTTGCTCAAAGAGACCGGAGCTTCGCCGTTCCCCGGGAATTCCCACTTGACGACATCTCCATCCCAAGAAGCGCTGACCAGCATGGGGTAATAAGGGTGCCAACTACAATCCCTCACAGGGGATTTGTGGTGCTTAAGAGTAGCAACTTTGGCTCCACTTACCTGAAAAGAAGTAGTAACATGAGTAACCCATGAACTGAAACGATGGACGCTTTAAAATGAAGAGACCAGGGAAACACACACACACACATACTATCAGGTCATTTGGTTAGTTGGATAACATTTGCTAGTTGCTACAACTGACATGCATGAACTTTTTTAGCTGCCGTCTATAGATTTTTACTTTTCCTCTTTCGATCGTCGAAAAAGTAAAGGTAATAGTAAGTTATATGTCGGTACTCTAAGTGGTGACCCTCACTAAGAATATTTCAATGAACGGTACATGAACAAGGGAAAAGAATTGCACTCTCCATTTTCCTCTATTGATCAGATAAGATTGGTTTCGGATCAGTGAAGGTGATTGCGTACCAAATCGTATATATAAACGCAAGAATTATGCGACCCCGTGTATATGTACTTCTGCCCAGTGCTGCAAATTTCGAGAAACAGAAACATGTCAATCGAAGTTTGATTGAACCATCATTAGTAGTGCCAAAATGTGTCAAACCAACTGAGCACATCCAAATAAATAATTGGATCTCTGGAACTCGTGCACTGATATAATAGCTTGATATTGAAGGGTTGAACAAAAAATTATTTCATTTACACATCATTACCGCTTACCTATACGCTGGCGAAAAGTAGCAGCGAATGAGAGTACGCAGCACCGAATGTCCTCTATATGTAAAGATTGATTGATCACTCGGATGCTTCAAATCCTTTGCTTGGGGTGGATAGTCCATCCATCTGTAGTCCCATTCATAATTCCTGAAGGCAGGGAGGCTGAACATGCAAAAAGATAAAAGAAAACCAGTAATTGCTTGCACTCTTGGAATACTGCTTAATATGGAAACAAAATTACAATCACAGGAAGCCTTCGGGCAGGGATAAGGGATTGGGCCCGTAGAAACAATACTAAAAAAATAAAAATAAAAAGCAGGCTAACGTGAGTATGGGAGGCAAAGATGGATCTCATGGGTCGGTGACTCACCGAGTTACCATGGTCCACCCAGTCCTGATTCCAGACACTGAGTGAACTTTAATTGAAGTAGGGGTGGCATCAGTGACACGGAGGAAAGCTAATGCGACTTTGACAATCACGTTGTGGAACGGAATTCAATTATCAGTTTCCTTCCCCCAAAAGCCTTTTGACCTTCACGTAGAAGATCACCAAGGACCAAGGATACGCCAGGACAAAGTAGCAGTGATAAAGATTGAAAAAAGGATTCTATTGACAGAAGATATGGGAAAAAGTGGATGAGATGCGACAGAAAGGCCGCCAAAGCGGCAAGGGGTGACAGGCTCCTTCTTTAGAAGGAAATGAGAATGTAAGCATATAGAAAATTCCAATTATTAATGCATCTGCTTCATGCGAACTCCTCTTTGAAGTTACTTGTTTAAATTAGAGAACCGAGGTTAAAATTTTCACTTCGAGCCACCAAAAGAAAGAAAGGGAAAAAAAAAAAAAAAAAAAACTAAATATAAATATAAAAAGTACACATTTTCATGAACAAAAAGGAGGATTTCGAGATAAACATGGATAGTTAGGATGTACGCTTACCAAGTACCAGCATTAGCCGACATTTTTCGGATATCCCAAAGTTTGATGCTCTGATCTTTACCATTTGAAATGAAATACCGACCATCTCCCCTACTGTCTATGAATGTAATGCCTTCTAGATGTCCCATCAAGACCCCTGTTGGCTTCCCCTTGGCAATAAAGCAACGTCTGTCCCAGACCTACAAAAAGCTTTAAGTTATCTTTGATATCTATTGTGTTCTCGTTATGGCATTGGTGTAAGCCCAGCATGCCAATTAAAAACACATCTTATAAGTTGTCACATACCAAGTATAACAGCGGAGACTTCAACACAGTATAAAAGAGAGATTAAGGCGAACGAACGATTAAGTTCCAGATTGCTCAACAATGTCCCATATAATTGAAAAGCACAAGCAACCGTAACTAGGTCATACTGTGGATCATAATTAACCACTGAGAAAAAAAAAACCATCATAATCCTTACTTTTGGCAAGGAAATGTTTTCCAAAATCTTTTACCAGGCTCCTCCATTCCAATCATACAGGGTCATTAACTGTTTTGTAAGTCGAAATCCATGGACAGTCCACACCATTGTGGTCGAAACATTTTATGATAGTGTTCCCTACCTAAACTGTAACCCTTTGAGTCTCGACTAACACCATTGTTTTTTACTGGAAATGGAAGTGGCCTTCTTCAGCTGACCTAAATGTTAAAGATATGAGGCTGTGGCAGGGTCCCACAAACCTTATTTTCCTAAGAAAATTGAAGCAGATAAAGCTTCTTTCTGAAGGGTGATCCTAATAGTATAAAGCTTTGTAAAAAGTTATCCTTGCACGTCTTAAGCTTTGTGAAGAGTGGTCTGGCAATTAGTTTTACAGATTGTACGAGGGATGGAAATGTTGGGAAAGCCATTTGTACTGATTACGTGTTTGGTGCTGCAAGCCTTTTATTTTTGTGGAAGGGGAAAATTTGTTAGTAAGCACATGAAATGGAACACTTTCGGTGTGTGTGTGTGCGTGATATATGGGGTCTGAATTTACCTTACAGAGAGCATCATCACTCCCAGAATAGATCAGATGTCCACTTTCATCGGCAAAACATACAGTGTTCACGTCAGACTGCAAACATGGAAAACAAAGTTCACGTCAGACTGCAAACATGGAAAACATACAAATATAGCATTATCCTTCATATTCATAAGTTATAATATAATTGAATCACACAAACATAGTACTTGGCATAAGAATGAGTATTTCCAACATATATGGGAAGATTAAACACACATTAAGAAAATTTTTACATTTACCATAAATTATAAAAATAAAAGTTAACTATAAATAATCGAGACTTCTGTTGCTCAGGCTATACCGTGTGTGCATGGATGCGAAGGGACACCCTATTTGCATTAAGATCATAAACGTATATGGAATCATCACTAGTTCCAGCAACAAGTTCTCTTCCATCTGTTGAAAATTTTACAGAAAAGATACCAAAGGAATACCCTCCCTCATCCTCAGCAGAAAAATCAAAACCATCGTGTATTTCCTGCATAAAGAAACAAGATTTTCAAATATCAAGCAAGGTTACTACAAAAGGAGAGAAAAATCCAGAATTCCAGATGATATTTCATATAACCAAATAGGTAACAGTAGTCATTACAATTGCACTTCTTGCAATAGGTTCTCAACGATGAAGCTGAAACGACTGCTAATATGCATGCACTATCCATTTTTATTTGCCTTTAATACTTTCCATAATGTTTGCCCGATTATAAAGAGAATGGCAATTTTGGTTATTATCATTCGATAGAATATATATATAAGGCATACCGTAACATTAGCAAGTGACTCTGTTTCAGCAGACCCAACATTTACAATATGGACAATAGGGGACATACTGGCATAAGCCTGCAATGGCAAAACACAACTTCGTTAGAGATAAGATTATCGACAAATGGAAACATGAAAATGAGTACACTTTTGTCTTTTGTAAGAAAATTCCTCAAATTACTAAAGATCTAGTTGAAATGAAATTACTAGCACATGACAGAAAGACTAATGAAACATTGCATGCGAAATGTGGAGGCCATCTAAATATAAATATGAAGAATTCAGAATCCACTTTTTCTTTTTTTATTGTAGTTGTCACTAATTAGGCAAACTAAGCAGTAAATAGGAAAACGGAAAATATAAAATTGGACCCAGTTTCAGGAAGCATCCCAGCTACCAAAAACCTTTTTCGTACACAGTTTTATAGCTATAAGGACAAAAGACATCATTTTTACGTGAAATACAAATGACCATACTTACAAGATGACGTTGGTCCGAGGAAAGAGATGTATCGGTAATAGTCCATCGCAAACTTTTCGCTAGAATGTTTTTCTGCACTTTCCAACCTTTATCCACATTGTATATCCTAATATGACTTTCCTGCAAGGAATAGTCATTCAAATTGGGGAAAGATAGAACAACAATTTTAGAGTAGAAAGATCATAATTATATAGATTTCAACCTCCAACTTCAGAAAAATCAAAACTCCTCTACAACTACAACAAACACATTTTCAAACATAAAATCATTTTTGGGATGTTTTTCCTCAACTTTATTGCCAAGGAGATATTTAGAAACAAACTAGCTGCTATTCTATTAACCCTTAAAGCATTTAACTTGCTCTTTTTTGTGATTAGATAAATTACCTGAAACCCAGCAACAAACAGAGAACCATCTGCAGAAAACTGCGAGACATAGGCACGAGAATTCATTTGGTCCACTAGCCATGGACCATTAACAGGCAAGTATCTACTCAAAACATGACAACAATCTGCGGACGAGAACCTTCCTCTTCCCGAGTAATTACCTTCTCGACGCGCCAGCATCTTCACCGTGGAAACCGGCAGCTCCCTCTTCCCAGGTCTGACATGGCTTAGTAGCTCATGAGGCCCTGATCTTAAATTCGTGATCTGGGCTATCTCATGGTCTAGCTTACTCAACGGCCTGTTGGATCTTTGACTACTACTACCGACTTCAGGGATGCTATTCCCTCCATCACAGATATCGGATTCTAAGTCAAGTCTACTCATCGAATAACCCATCTCATCAACTTCAGCTGCGCCAGCTGTAACATACATTCTGGTAAGACCACACACATTATTTTTGTACAATAAAACCACTAAAAAATGAAGTTGAACCTTCTTCATATCACTCCGACTTGCGTTCCAATCATTTGAACACTACAAAGACAAAAGCCACAGGCCACAAAAAAAAATAATAATAAAAATAAAAAAAGAAATTACGAATAATTTAATGCTAAAGTGCCTATTACATGGAGTAAAAAGTTCCTACTAAATCCTTGTCGTGAACTACTTTCCTTAACATTTTCTCGGGAAAAATTAAAAATTTCCCCACTAATCCAAACAGCAGCTAATGAAAGCAAACAAAACTGAATTAACAAAAATCCACAGCAGTACCGCAAAATCATAATCCACAAAATCAACGCTAAATCATTGATTACAACAACACTTGTATCACGTAATTGAACAATCAGAGAAACCACAATTATTTAGATCGCTTCTAATAAATAAATAACCCTCAAATTCAAGGCAAAAGCCAGCCACTCAAATCACCCAAAAAAAAAAGTGAAAAAGTAGAAAGAGATAATTCGATAAACAAGGGAGATAGATTGAAGAGAAACTTACGAATCCTGGTAAGCTCCGAAGCTTGAGATTGTTGTCGGTCTCAGAATTTTCGTCTGTTATACATACGACGAGAGGATAATATACAGGTGAAAAAAATGAAAATGAAAATAAAAATAAAAATAAAAATAGAAGAATGTGTGAGCAATGAATGGGGATTTGTTTAGGAAGCTGAGGAGGATGTGGCGAAACATTAACCTTTTGTAGCTCTATTAGAGCTTTGCTTGGTACTACTGATCGCCCACTCTCACTCTCTATACTCGCCTCCACTGACAGCCACGTACTCACATGATGATTATATTGCTCTTTTTCTTTTCTTTTCTTTTTTTTTTTTTTTTTAAAGACGTGATTAGATTGCTTTTGAATATCGTGGTCATAACTTTACACAGTTAAATTTATAGGTCAGTTAATTGACACGTCAATTTTGTTTTATATTCCAATATAATATAAAATATGAAATACACTGTATATTTGGATGTTCGGTTTATATATTATATTTAAATATAACATGTTTTTGGGTTGTTTATATCTAAACAGTAATTTTAATGTACATTTGTAAGAGAAAGAAAATATGTAATTTAATTAATAAAAATATATGGAAAAAGGGATTGATAAACAGTAAAATGAGAGTTTTTTAAGTTAAAAATTTAACAGATTTTTGAACTTTTTTTTGTTTTAAATTGTGTTTGTTTCGCTGATTGGAGATGAAATTTTTGAGTCAGATTTAGTTGACTTTTCAAAAATTAATTATAATTTTTGTTGATTTTTCAGAAAAAGATAAAAACTGATACGAAAAAGTACAATTTAGTTGAAATTGAGTTGAAATGTCAAACGAAGCATATTTGTGAGTTATAAGTTTTTGGTATTGGTAATTTAAAGAAAATTTAATTTAAAAAAAGTTGTCAGTCTAAATTTAGGACGTCAGATGAGACGTCACCCAACACTAACAACAGCTAAAGAGAACGGGTCAAAGAGATTATAAAACAACATGTTCGTTTGTCTGATGATGTGAATCGTGAACATTGAATGTTGATGGTGTAATCGTTCCTTCGCTAGAGACTACCTATTCATTGGGGAAAGAGGTGCACTAGAACCAGTAGACTCTATTACCCGTGCCAATGGAGAAGATCCGATCACTCAATGAGACTCGACCAAACCAAAAAAGTCGGGTCGAGATTGTAAAAGGAGTCCCTTCTCATATCACCGGATTGACCTACCAGCACCTCCGTTGAGCTATTGATCCCCGAATTAGTTCTCCTTTGGAAACCTAGAGCATATCGCCGTCGGGCTCCAAGGTACTGGCTCGAGCAACATTTTCCTGACCACAACCGAGTCCCTTCCGGGATGGTCGGCACATGCTGCCCTTGTCACGCAATCCTATACCAACTAACAATCGTACCGTAGCAGGGCGTGCCACACCCATTATTCTGCACCACTTAACACCTGACATCCAAAACCTATCACTGTACCTTTCCTTGTCCTTACTCCAACGCCACCTTCCACCACCTAACTAACAACCATGTCCCCCTATCACCCGAATGATAGGGTACATGGTATTCGTACACTCGGAGTATGTCTACATACTGAGACCACTCAGAATACGATCCTTCAGTGTCACCTGAGGACCCGGACCCATGGGAAATGCCTATAAATAAAGGAGTGTCTCACTCACTCAAATATGGTAAACTCTACTTCTTTGTTAGCTCATCAATGCCCTTTACTGACTTAAGCATCAGAGTGCCCTTAACAGACACCTCACTGGTGTTCCCCTTACTCTGAGGTACTTCTTCTTTGTAGGCGACTAGATAAAGTACGACGATATAAGGCGGATCATATCAAGTGATCCCACCTGGTATTGCGTCAAAAATTTTTGACATCAACACTGAACACGCACCCTTTCTCATAAGTGATAAATGAATGGCAGTGTATATAGTTAGCTATAAATAGTAAAAAATTCATGTCATGATACTGAAACGACAAGTCGTTTTATTGAGCTGCTCGAGAAACTAAAATAAAAGCAAAAGACATGTGGTTCGAGAAGATTATGTCGTTTCTCCTGAAATTTCGAAAAAAAAAAAAAAAACACTTTATTTAAGGTTTTTTTTTTTTTTTTTTTTGCTAATAAAATTTTACTACTATTTTTTTTTTATAAGAAAGAAAAATTTTACAACTACTAGTCACTGATACAAAATGGAAACAACCCAGTTGCTTTTTATAATGTCATTGCGTCAACTTTAGGAGGTTCAACCCCAAAAAAAAAAATATATATATATATATATATCCTTTTGCAATTGCAAACGTGTCGTTTTGTCACGGAAAAAGAACATGTAGTCTTGTTGTTCGTGAGAATCTTCCTACATGGAAAATGGCATGTTGATTCAAAAATAATGAACGCCCTTTCCTTACTTACAGTTGTCAAACGACAACTTGTTATTAACGTAACAGAAAAACGACATAAGGTATTTATTTCGTTTCACGACAGAAACTGTCGTTTATATGTGAACTACATGTGGAAACTTCGTTTTTATGATGATCTTTTTTGCCTGAAACTTTGAAACAACGTTCTCACAATGATGTCGTTTTTCAAGGAATATGAGAACGACCCGTTGTTTATTCACACACACACACACACAAAGGACATCTCCTTCGAAAAGAAATCGACATGTCGTTTATCAAAAGATTAGACAACGTACGAACAGCTCACCATATTGTCGTTTGGCAGGCTAACTTGATAAAACGACATGTCAACGTGATTGAAAACGACAACTCGTCAAAATGATGTAGTTTCCTTAAAAACAACCCGTTGTTTATTTACACTAGGGGTGGCAATACGGGTCGTGACACGATAACACGACTCGAAAACGACACGAATTTTGCAGGTTCGGGTTGGGAAAAATAGGAGACGGGTCGTGTTCGGGTTGGGAAAAATTAACACGAAAAAAAACAGGTCGTGTTCGGGTTGGATCCCTTTTTTCGTGTCAATTTCGTGTCACTTTTCGTGTCAATTTCGGGTCAAGTTCGTGTCGACTTTTGGGTCAAATTTCATGTCAATGTCGTGTTAATTTCGTGTCAATTTCGTATCGCGAGTCAATTTCGTGTCGCGGGTCAATTTCATGTTGCGGGTCAATTTCGTGTCGCGGGTCAATTTCGATTCGTGTCGTGTTAACCCGTGACGGGTTCGTGTCGTGTTCGTGTCGCGGTTTCGTTTCGTGTTCGTGTCGCGGGTCGTGTTCGGGTCGGAGAAGAAAAAAATCGACATGGCTCTAACACGACACGAATCCGACACGTGATACGAATTGCCACCCCTAATTTACACACACAAAGGACATCTCCTTCCATGATAAAACGACATGTCAACGTGATTTAAAACGACAACGCGTCAAAATGATGTCGTTTCCTTGAAAACGACCCGTTGTTTATTCCCCAGGCAAAGGACATCTACTTCCAAAAGAAATCGACGTGTCGTTTATCAAAAGATCAAACGACGTAAGAACAATTCAACATGGTGTTGTTTTGGCGAGCTAACTTCAGTAAAACGACGTGTCGTCAACATGATTTGAAACGACAACTCGTCAAAAATGATGTCGTTTATCTCGGAAAAATACATGGTGCGCCCCCCAAGTGGTTCCACTTCGAAGCTCAACCGCAGCCGCCACTAGCCGTCCCTTTCCCTTTCCTTCTTCCACCATATCTTCCATGGCAAAAACCCTCCATAAACCCCTGACATGAAGCTTTCCTCCACCACCACGGACCCATGAAGCGAGCGTGGAAGATCTCAGAGCTCGCCGGAGCAGAGATCCTCTCCGTCCATCTCCATGGCCGCTCCGCCAAGCCCTCCCGAAGCTCCACCCCCTTCTTCCTCTTCACCCTCAACAAATCCCCAAATCACGGCCTCATTCGTGACCTCAACGTCGACACTCAATCTCCAACGCCGCCGCCGCCGTCTCCTCCCGATGTCTCCGGTTGGTACCCCAACGTCCTCCGCTTGTTCACCGATAAACCTCCGCTACAAAACGAGATGCTCAATGAAGAAGAGCTCGCCGGAATTGCGGCCCTGCTCTCTCAGAACCTTCACAACTCCGATGAGGTCGTCAGGATTCTGGAAGAGAAGCGAGATTTGTTGCTCCGGAGGTACGACAATGGATCCACCATCCTCAAGTTGCTCAAACTGCTCAATTCAAGCCCTCAATTAGCCCTAGAGGTATTTCGCTTTCTTCTGCATGCCTGGTTTAAATTTGTATCGATTTAAATTTGACATTTTTAGTTGTAAAAATTGTATCTTTAAGCTCGGTAAATTAACATAATCTCAATTGGTTCTTGGTTTGCAATGAGGAGATTTCGAATCGTGTTTTTATGGTAGTTTATATGTTGATTCTGTGTTTTGTTCTGGCTGTATATGGATCTGTTTGATTCCGGTGAAGATTGCAAGAATTTGATTAGAGCATTAGCATTACATAGGTAGTTCTGTTTGAGGCTGCTCGTTGTCCTCGATAAAGTCTTGGGCTCGAGTTGGTCCCGCTAGAGCGGGCGGGGTATATGGCCAATCCACACTAGCTTACCTTTATTTGCTTTTGCATGGAATAATGTAGATTTTTGTTGTGTTTGTTAGGTTTTTAATTGGAGGAGAGAGCAGGAAAAGTGTGAATTTCCTATGACAGAAAAGGAATTTGCCAAGGGTATTAATCTTGCTGGTAAAGTAAAGAACATTGGTCTTGCTGTTGAGTTGTTTTCCGAGGCTGCAAGCAAGAGAATGAAGACGACCTCGACTTACAATGCCTTGATGAGTGCTTGTTTGTTCAGTGGTTATGCTGATAAGTGCCAGTCGTTGTTTCGGGACCTTAAGAAAGAACCGGAATGCAGTCCAACGATTGTAACATACAACATTCTTATCTCGGTCTTTGGACAATTGTTGCTAATTGATCACATGGAGACAACTTTTAGGGAGATAAAGGATTCAAATCTCGTCCCTAACATAAGTACATACAATAGTCTAATTGCTGGGTATCTTACAGCTTGGATGTGGGATGATATGGAGAGAACTTTTCAACTGATGCAGGAGGGGCCCGTTAAGCCTGATGCTAGTACGTACGTGCTACTGCTACGGGGGTATGCACATTCCGGTAATTTAGAAAAGATGGAACTGGTGTATGAGTTAACAAAAGATTACATTACTCAGAAGTATACCCCGTTAATCAGAACTATGATATGTGCGTACTGCAAGAGTTCCAGCAAAGAAAGAGTTAAAAAGATTGAGGCACTAATGAGGCATATTCCAGAAGAGGACTACAGACCTTGGTTCAACGTCTTGCTGATTAGGGTCTATGCTCAAGAGGATTCATTAGAAGCAATGGAGGAATCAATAAATGAGGCATTCAATCATAAAACATCTGTACATTCGGTGAATGTGATGCGATCCATCACGGCTACTTACTTCCGTTGTAAGGCAGTGGACAGACTTGCAACTTTTGTAAAGCGTGCAGAATCTGCTGGATGGAGAATTTGTCGGTCCTTATACCATTGTAAGATGATTTTGTATGCATCTGAAAAACGCTTGGAAGAAATGGAAAGTGTCGTTGACGAGATGGAGAATATTAACTTGGACAGAACCAAAAAAACATTTTGGATTTTGCATAAAGCTTATTTATTATGGGGTCAAACAACTAAGGCTGCACAAGTAATAGGATTAATGTACAAGCATGGGTATGAAATTCCTATGAATGTTTTTCCGTCATGATGCAGCCATTGCATAATGCATAAAGCATTCAGTCCATTTTTGTGTACGGTTCATAATATTTGAGAGATGCAATGGGGATTCAATATCAATCAAAGGTGCGCATCCGTTCTAGAATCATGTTCATTCTCTAAAATTTTCCTCGTTCTTTTTTCTTTTTTCTTTTTTTTTTTTTATCTTTTCTGTTTATTACACATCTTAACATTTTCTGCTAATAACGTCAGCCAATATTTTGTTACGTTTAGATATTTATAACATAGGTAAGGCCTGAAACAAAAGTCAGTTGCATAGTTGCATCATTTAATCAGCTCCTTTGGTCAGAAGGTGTCATTGACCCACTATAGTGCTGCTTCGTTACTTGATATCTTTAGTAAAACCCGTACGACTAGTGATCTTTTCTCGTGTGTGTGTGTGTGTGTGTGTGGGATGGGGTGGGGGGACTGTCAATCTTCTTCCCGGTTATTGGAAGTGGCCTTCGGGAAATAAAAATACTTATGAGAATAGTTCGGGGAATAATTGGGACTGGTTTCTGATGCACTCTCGACGAATAGATGCCAACTACCTGGTTGGTTTAGCTGCTTGCCTAAGAAAAATGTTGTTGAGTAGGAGAAAGGGACTTCTATAAATAATCCTTACGAATAGGAATAATCTTTGTTATCAAAGTACCAACTCGTTCGGTTTGATATTGTAGTGTGCTCTTTAAGTTGTAGACTTGTTTGGATGATGGAAATAGGAGAGTTGAAAAAATGGAAGGCAAGGTTTTGCCCCACTGTTTGACTCTTAATCTAGAGGCATGCAAACTATCTGTTTCCTTGGCACTCTCATTTAAACCCAAAATTCTTGTTGCTCTTGCGTATTGAAGGAGGCTGCTTAAAAATCACTTCCCTCGAATGAGTATTTTAGTTTACAAACAGCAAAAGTAGATACTGTTTTGACAGTTTCTTTCTTTGAATCATTTAGTGGTTTCCTTATTTCTCTGGTTATCTTGTTCCTCTTATTTCTCTTTTCTTATTAACTCCCAAACTTACTTGTGTCCTCACCTGAAATGTTTTGGTCTCGTACATCGTATTCTTGCCTAGTTGAAGTTGATAAATTGAATTCTTTTTCATCATGGAACTATAACATCTGATGATTTTATATTTGTGTATATATTCAATATTTGTCACTTTCTTCTTTCTCTCGGAATGAGATAGGAGACCTTGAACCTCTCTAACACCATCAGCTGCTAGAGTGTCACATTCGTTATTAAAACTGATAACGACTTTGACAATGTGGAGCTTTATCAAGCAGAATTCTCGCACATGGTGCACATGTTCATTATAACCATAATAAGTTTGTCAAGACCCACCTTATACAGCAGAATCCTTTCATTTATTGTCCATTCAATTTATCTCATTATATAGTGGGGGAAGATTATTGGCATCGTCATTCAAGTGATCCTGATAAGATCTTGCTCTACTCGTTAAAAAAAGGATTGTGATCCTGATAAGATCTTACTCTACTCGTAAAAAAAAAAAAAAAAAAAAAAAGGATTAATTTCATCTATGTCCCCCGCACCACCAAACTATGTACCCTATGTCAGCATGTTCCCAAAGAGGCCCGCCCGTCCACTTCTGTCTATATTTTTCATTTATTGGCTAATATCATTATGTTTCTAGATGTTTTTAAAGCTAATCTGTTGACCTATATTGTATTGCAGAAATGTATATTATCTGATGGACCAACACTACAAAAAAAAAAAAAAAAAAAAATTTAATGCTTAGGGAAGTTGAGAGAAAAAGGTTGTGCCAAGACCAGACAGACAACATTTTTTTTCCCCTGCTTAATGTCCCGGGTCGCCTCGGGTGTTGGTACCAGATTGACAATTTTTGTAAGAGTACCATTGACAGAGAAGATGCAACTATTAAGCGGTATTTATTCTTTGGCAATACAGCTATATGCAATAAAGATCCCATTATTGGTTATTGTTTTCTTCAAGCACAATTCCTGAAAGCACCGAAGGTATTGTCGGATTATTAACTGAAACAAAGGATCAGGTTAATACTAGTTGGAAACACGGGCTCGTGCCGTTGTCAGGTTGATAATTTTTTGCTATTTGAGTGGACTGTCCCATATTGCCTCAACTATTTATTTGGAGTTTCTACCACTATATTGCAACAGTCTGACATATGATTGGATCATTTCTAGATTGCTTATTGTAAATTTTTAAGGTGGACACTCATAAATCAAGCCGTCAAAAATTTAATCCAACAGTTAAAAAACAACTCCTATCAATAGTGCAAAATAAGAGTTCTTACCATAGAAGCTCTCTTATTTCTAAGATAATTGTATACATTTTTCATATGTATCCTTTGGTGGAGAAAGATTCTACAATAAGTTGCCAACACCGCAGGTTTGATCCAACTTAACTAAAAGATTCAAATTCCGTGATATCTATGAGTGTGAAGTGGATGTAACTATATTGATTACATATAATATGTATTGTTTGATTTAAATCCAATGTTTATAACGATGGTCCTGTCAAATCAAATCTATGATTGGGGTATCCTAGTGTAGAATTTCCCATCTTTTCTTCTCTAGCAAAAGGTTTTTTTTTTTTTTTTTTTTTTCCTTCTTTGGTACTTCGTGTCCTCAATTTTTCTTTCTTTTGTAACGGACAGTGTTCTAGTATCTCAACATTAGCAACTCTACCATTTGACATTCGTTTGTTGAAACGCGGTCGTTTAACCGCTAACAATCCCCTCAGAATACTATTATGTTGACGACGAGGAGTCTAGAATTATTGTTCTCATGCTATTATAAACAGACAAAATGTAATTATAAGCATTTAAAATTTTTTTAAAAAAAATAACTCCAAAAATAAACTAGTTAACTTCAAAGGTGCCCTCAAACGACTTAAAAAAAAAAAAAAAAAGTGCGCTCAAAGTTTCAAACGTTACAAGTGGCTGTGAGAAATACTTTTTTTTTTTTTTTTCCAGAAGCTTTTGTGAAAAGAAACAAAACACGACCTTATCATGCACTTTTTTCCCAATTGTCCACTCTGTATGGCATTGGCATCAATCGCTTTTGTTTTATCTATTGTTTTGATTTACTTGTATTTTTGTTCACTCTGTCTCTCTCGCCTCCCAATTTCATCATGTTTTTATTCTTGCCATTCAACGTGTTCCCCACACACTCATCTCACTTGGGTTTTTTTTTTTTTTTTTTTTTTGGGTTAAAGAAGAGTAATAAATTATCTATAAAAAAAATCATTTTTTTCATTTATTTTGTGAAAGACTGAAAATCCCTCTTATTAGTGGCTAATAGTTGCTTAATTTGCACCCATTATAGACCACACCAGGACAAATGGGAAAGTTCTATTATTCTTATTACGAAAATGATAGTGAATAGCATTTTCACAAAATTAAAGGAAGTAAATAACAGGAGTAAATAAATTATTTATTTAGTAAATTTATTATTTACTGTTATTTAATTTAAATATTTTTAAAATTTATTATTTATTGTAAAAACGATATTTACTTCTTTATTATTATTATTATTAAGGTGATTTGTAAGAATATCATAAATTTGACATCTCCTTATAATTTTGTCATCCATAAGGTAAAGTTAATAATTTTACCATTTCATAATATTTAATTAAATAATTAAATGAAAAAAATAGTAAATAGATAAAAATACTCATATCTCTTTACTTTCTTTTCTTTTTTTATTTATTGGAATATTTTTTAAATATCTCCAACTCCGTTTACGGGCCGGTCTCCAATATCCAGTCATCGGAAAATTTTTTTTTTCATATTTCAACAAAGATGATTGGATGTATCCTGCTCCGCTCGTCGGTCACCGGAATTTTTTTTTTTTCATATTTCAACAAAAGATGACCATATGTGTCCGACTCCGGCCATCGACACCAATGTTGGTCGCCAGAGAGATTCTATTAGTATATATATTTTTTAGATTTCAACAAATATGGCCGGATGTATCCAGCTCCGATAATCAGAGAGATTCTGTTAGAATCCAAATGGATTCTACCAGAACCGGAGAAGGCAAAATGGATTCTGATCGAATGCAAAACAAGCAAAAAGGATTTCATAGAATGCAAAACTATCGGATTTTGATAGAATGCAAAACGGATTCTATCATAATACAAAATGGATTTGACCAGAATCCGACAAGGAAAAATGTATTCTGATGGAATGCAAAATTCATTCTGATAGAATGCAAAATGGATCCTGATAGAATTTAAAACGGATTCTCATAGAATCCGAAAAGGCAAAATGGATTCAGATAGAATGCAAAACATGCAAAATGGATTTTGATAGAATGAATATGGATTCTATCAGAATGCAAAATGGATTCTACCAAAATCTGAGAAGGCAAAACGCATTCTGATAAAGTGCAAAATGGATTTTGATAGAATCCAAAATGGATTCTCATAATTTTTTTTTTCGCATATCCGATTGAAACACAAAATCGTTAACGTTTTTATTTTCACCCTAAAATACCAAAAATTTTCCTAGCAAACAAATGGAAGTAAGAAAACTAACAAACAAATCACCAAAAAACAAACCAAACCAACAAAAATAAATTTTCTCGGTAAACAAACCACTGAAAATAAGCAAATCATTCACAAGAAAAATAGCACATGCTTCCAACGGATTCTAGCGAAATGTTCAAGTATTTTTCCAAAGTTCACAACACTAAAATCATTAAATTCATTGTGCCTTTTGTTACACTTGAATCTGTATCAAAGAGATAGTCTGCAACTAGTTGGCGTCTTGATTGGATTGTGACCAATGATCCCAATTGAATCATTAAAAAAATGAGGGTCATATTTCTCGTTAAATCTCTCCGACTTTATAAGTAATTGTATACATATATGCGCATATGTATAGGTGTGAGTGAGTATGTGCATATAATATATATAATATATAGTACTGAACAAAGAACACGGTTCGTCAAATCAAGCAAGCCAAGTGAAAAACAAAAGAAATTTATATCCATTTTTAAAGCAGAAACTTCAAAATACTTTTCTCTGTACAGAAGTTTTGCATTTTATTAGCATCAATTTTGCATGTTATCAGAATCTGTTTTGCCTTCTCGGATTCTGGTAGATTCATTTTGTATTATGATAGAATCCGTTTTGTATTCTATCAGAATTCGTTTTGCATTCTCAGATTCTGATACAATCCAATACCATTTTAAATTCTGATAGAATTCATTTTGTATTTTATCGGAATTCATTTTGCATTATATCATAATTTATTTTGCATTCTATCGGTGACCAGCAGGCGACCGGAGTCTGATCGAAGACCAGAAACCGACCGGCTACCAGAGATTGGCCGACAACCGATGACTAGTGACCTGTCGGCGGTCGACGATCGGAGACCGGCCAGCGAACGGAGTCAAAGATATATGAAAATTATTTCAATAAATTAAAAAAAGAGAAGAAAATAAAGAGATAAGGATATTTTTGTTTATTTACTATTTTTATTTAATTATTTAATTAAATATTATAAAATGATAAAATTATTAATTTTATTCTTATAGAGGGTACAGTTATAAGGAGGTATCAAATTTATTATTATTTCTCTAATGTTCTCTTATTATTATTATTATTATTTAGTTTTAAAAAAAAAAAAAAAAAAAGGGCAAATCATGTTTTGGGAAAGGCAATACCAAGCTTCTTTCGATCTTGAAGTGAGCTGATGCCAACTCTTTTGTTTTTGTGGCCACTAATAGAAAGGGGAAAAAACAAACAAACAATTAATTGAGCATAAAAGAACAGAAAAATCCTAGCTTTTCTTGACTTCAATTCATCATTATTGTTATTAATTAGGTGTCCACATCCATATGCACATAGCACTGTCATGTCTATCTCAAGTTTTTGAATTTTAGTAGGTTTCACTATTTTATAGATTTTGACATTCTAACTAAATTTAATTTGTCAATACATGCCATATTCCTGCCAATCCAAAGCCTTGGGGACGAAAGATATAGTGCTTAAAAATCAATAATATCCCTATATGGATTTTCTGACCTCTGTCTCTGTAATACGCTTCTATGAACCTTTTGAAAGAATTGTAAATTACATATATTTATTTTTTGTTTAAACAGGTTCAATTTCTTTGCTTTGAGAAATATTTGTCATAGAAAACAAAGATTTTTTTACGGTAAATTCTATGACAATATATTTACATTCTTTTTTTTTTTTTTTTTTTTTGCGTGAAACATTAATGGATGGTTTTAATTGTTAAATCTGATCAAAGATACACATAATAAATAATTCTAATACATATAAGATGATTGAAAAATATAATCCCATCAATAATGTATATTTTTAAGCTATTACCCTAAAAATCTTAGAAAAACAAAACGAAAGGGTCAAATGAGGATTTGTCCGATTAGCTTAAAATGAATGAATAAATAAATAAATAAATAAAACCCTCTATCTTTGGCAGGGTTCTCATAACTGATTGTCCAATCAAGTTTTGATTAGATACAAAAACAAAGAGGATCGAATATAATGACTTTGATTTTTCAAAATAAAATAAAATAAAATAAAAAAGGGTATGCATTTCATGTTGGAATAGAATATGTAATTAGAGAGGAAGCACTAATGAGAGGAAACCAAACGTGGACACGCAAAACCGCAACCAATGACCCACTGAAATAGATTAATGCCCAAAAAGTAAAAGTGAGAGACCAAAGAAAATTAAGGTTTTTTGTCCATAATCGCAATTAATATTTAATAAAAACTAAAGAAGAAAAGAAAAGAAAAAGAAAAAAAAAAAAAAAAACCATTCTTTTGTTGACAATGACTTCCCTCTTTGTCGTATTAGGGAAATGCTTTCAAAAGCAAATGAAACACAAACAGCTAATTTGCAGGGGAAACTTCATAATAAGACACGGGAAAACCATGACAACCTGAACAAGAAAGGATGGATAAAATAAAAAAAATTAAAAAAAGAAAAGAAAAGAAAAGAAATTGCACAATTTAGTGAATATCTCGGTGAGAGGCAGATGCAAACTAAGCATATATTCTAAGCAAAGGCCTACAAAGTCAATTAAAGACAGGGTTCCATGTCTCTGTCCAAGCCTAGCTGTTCTTACCACTTAGTGGCCATAAAAACACACAAAAAAAGCAATACCAACAAAAACTTAAATTTTAATCGTTTTCTTTGTTTTTATTTAAAAAATTTTTTTTTTTTTTTTTTCCTTGTGTGGTCCTTGAGAGTACCTCCAAAACTCAACCACTAAACAAGCAATCACGAGATGACAACAATTTTAATCAAGAGTGATGTAGAAGAATGCCGAAGTCCAATGATTCTAGCTCGTGTCCAATAATGGCTTTCAACAAAAAAATTTTGGTAGTCCCTTTTGGCGAATGGATTTTTTTCTTACTTCTTATGTTTTGGTCCTTGGGAATTGGCCACGCTATGGAAGATCTTGGACCGTCTAAGAACTAGACGGCCAAGAAAATCACCAACTATTTTTGTTTTCTTCCCCCTTTTTGCTTTTCCTTTTTTTCTTTTTGGTATTGCCTTTCTCAAGCAAAATTTTTTAAGTCCTTAATGGGAAGCAAAGATAAAATATTCTACAAGAGATTGAGGTGGGGATTTGATTTAACACCCTAATTCTTCTTCTTTTTAAAAAAAAAAAAAAACTTAGCAGACCAAAATTTGCCTCTTTCTTGTGGTAGAGAATGGAGAAACAAATTGACTTCTTAATTTGTCATTAAAAGAGGAGAGAAGAAAAATTTAGGCAAAGATCAACATGACAAACCATCAACTACCAATGCATAGATGAGGCTTTTATGGTTATGGCTTACTCATTAGCATAAGAATTAACAAAGGAGAGTGCATGTTTTTAAATATTAGATTGAATACAAATTTAATTAAGATATAATATATATATATATATATATATCAAAATAAAGATCTGAGAGAAAATTATGGAAACCGTCGACGCAAATAGATATGTTAATTTATCTTCTTTTTTGGGTCATCTTTTAATGCTTGTTTAGATTTTTAATCGCCTGACACTTTTTTAATTAAAGATCAAAAAGATTGAAACTATTGTAAATAGAGTAATAATTTAGAGAGAGAGATTTTTTGAGGGGCAATCCTAGGAATATGTAACCCGTTGCGGAATTCTCATGACAACAAAATTTAAAAGATTGAAAGTTGGCAATGAAATATGCTCCCAACTGAACTCACTGAACAAAGAAAAACACAAAAGACAAAAAAATCAGTCCACAATAAAAACCTTCTAAAATGTTAATTTCCGGAGTTACAGTGTCATTCTATTGACCATTTGCCAAATGTTTATCAGCGAAATAAAAAGAAATGAGAAAATGAAGAAAAAGAACAAGGGCATTGGAAGTTCTGCCAAAGAACAAGAGACTAACCGGAGAAAATATTAAGAAGACAAGAAAAAAAAAACAAAAACAAAAACAAAGGATCTTTATATATGTATATTAACTCTAGAACACAACGTATAACATTACAAAGTTCATAACAGAACGGAGACAATTCCATTTCATGACGTGAAATTAGTGCTTCTCATATGTATCAATTTACTAAAAACAGATTTAGCAAACCCCACCAAATTTTGTTACTCCTTTTCTCCCCCATCATCCTCTCTATATATATTATATATATATATATATATATATATGAAATCTTGGTGGTTCTGGAAAATCCCCCTTGATGAAGTTCTGGTCCTTCCAAGCTGCCCAAAACCAGTTTTCCCAAGCAGCAGAAACTCTCAAAAAACCACCAAAAATTGATAATTAAAAAAAAAAAAAAAAAGGAAGAAGGTGAGAAGGAATTAAAATACTACACAATCTTACATTCATCTACACACCATCATAAAACTATGAAAGTAGGGGAGGGGACCCAAAAAAACCCAAGTGAAATTGTCAAAGCTTCTTCTTCTTCTTCTTCTTAGACTATGTATTGACTGCCTGTAAGTAAAGTTATAAAAAAAAAAAAAAAAAAAAAACTAGTAGAATTGGGGGGGTTTGTAGGTATTAACAGTTAGAATTCACGAAGCTCTTTATCTCCTCCATTAACGTGTAGAAATGTTCGTTATTGGGCAAGAAGTAGAACCCAATTGTGGCTTGTTTTAGGTAAAGTAGCTTCACATCTTGACCCGAATTCTTAAGCCCTTCAACATAAGCCAATTGCCAATCTTGTACAAGGTCAAAACCCGCCACAACGACGAGGCTCTTCGGAAACTTCACCCCTTCAAGGCTTCTACCTCTCGGACCAAATATGTTACAAGCACCGTGATCTCTGTCCTCCCCTTCGGGTAGATAAGCTCTCCAATACCAATCCCTGTCTTGAATTGTCACAAAGTATTTGCCATCCAATCTCTTCTCGGATTCTGTCCTAGCCTCGCCGCCGAACATCGGGTGGAGCAGGATGTTGCCGAGGACTTCCACGCCCGATTCGGCGGCCCGGGCTGCGACATGGTGGGCAATGTTGCCGCCAGAACTATCACCTGCTAAGTAGACATGGACTTTAGAATCCGCCCCGCTTTGCAGCCAGGTCCTGGTCTTGACCCACTTGAGGGCCGCCCAACCGTCGTCGTAGGCGCAGGGGTAGCGGTGCTCGGGCGATCGACGGTAGTTCACGGAGACGACGACGGCGCGGCAAATGGCGACGAGGCGGCGGCAGAAGGTGTCGTAGATGGCGCTGTTGGCGGAGGAGTGGGTGAAGCTACCGCCGTGGAAGAAGATGATGACGGGGATGATCTCGGTGGCGTGGAGGGGGTTCTCGACGTCGACGATTCCCCACTGGGACTCGCTCGCCGGGGCAGGCTGGTAGACCCGGTTGAGCAGCCCCGTGGCGCGATCGACGTGGTCGAATGAGAAGACGCCGTCGACGGGGATCGTGTTGGCTGGGACTTTGCGGTCGAGAAACTCCGCCAAGTCGCGGTTGAACGTCCCGTCGGAGCGCCGGAGGAGATTGTAAGCGAGCTTGAAGTTGGAGATGAGGACCCATGTGTTGAGAGGAACTACTCTCTGCAAAACATTAACAGCAAAAAGTTAGGGAAATCAAAAAAAAAAAAAAGAATTTGGAAGTTTGGTCAATGGAGAGAGAGAGAATTTTGGTAAAGAAAAACGGACGGAAACCGCCAGAAAGGAGGAAGGGGACTAGTTGAAAAGGGAAAGGCGAGAAAAAAAAAAAAAAACAAGCAAAGATTGGGAAAAACTCCAAATCATTACAGAAAAAAGTCAGTAAACGAAGAAAATTTGTGGGAACTTTTTAGCTTGTCGAGCAAGAAATTTGGATATTACACCATGGAAGAGAAAAGAACGGGAGAAGAATGAATTAATAGGAAATACATACATAAAATAAAAATGTCTACAGCTCTGCCTATATCTTAAAAAAAAAAAAAAAAAAAAAGGACAGAGAAATCCAAGATATGAACAGGAATGGCTTTGAAAAATCGCATTAAAGAAATAAAACAGCTTTCCCATGTCTCTTCTCCGCTCTTTTATAACCAGCAAACAAAACCCAAGACGATAAAAATCGAAAAGAGTAATAAAAAAGTTGACACTTGATCTGGATAAGAAGAGCGTCGTACCTTACATTCACTGAGGTTGACTTCATTGTCACCGGCCATGGGAGGCCCTTCAGAAGAAGATTCAGAAACCACCCCCGAAAGACAGATAGAGAGAGAAACAGAAAAAAAGAAAGAGCGAGAGAGGCTGTTAGAGCCCAACACTGATCCTCAAAGAAACATTGCTCATAACAACAACAGTGCAGTAGTGGTGACGAAGCTGGCTCGGCGTCTCTCTCTCAAAAGGGTGGGGGGACGTATGTAGAGAAAAGGGCGAAGAAATTAACGCACAGCACAAGTGGGTCTGTCTCTGGACTGGAGGGTGTATGTGGGTCTCTCTCTCTCTCTTCTCTCTCTCTCTCTCTCTCTATATGTGTATGTTTATCTATTATCTATATATCTACCTGTGTGTGTACATATATATATATATATCTATCTATATGTCTATTGTATTGTACGCGTTGCTATAAGCTATCGGATTGATTCCTCGTTTTGGGGTCACCGAACCAGGAAGAGACACTTCTTCTCTCTGAAATAAGGGGGAACAGAAGAGCAGCCCTCGCTCAGACACCACGCAGAGAGAGAGGAGAGAGAGAGAGAGAGATCAAAGACAAGAGAGAGAGAGAGAGAGAGAGAAAGTACACAGAGAATAGATAGAGAGAGAGTGTGTGTGTTTGTAATGGGTTCCACGATAAAAGAAGAGAGGGAAAGACAGAGAGAGACAGAGAGAGAGAGAGGAGAGAGAGAGTGTCAAAACGCAAAGGAAACGACGGAGTTGAACGGAGACGAGAGAGACGACAAAGCGGGCGGCCGAATTAAACTGTTCAAGTGGGTCCTACCAATTTCCTCTTTTTTTCCTTTTTATAATTTAATATTAAAAATTATATTAGCCTTTTTTAATTTTTTATTATTATTATTATTTTATTTCAAGTACTACCACACTGTTTTTTTCTTTTGGCTAAGAGAGAGAGTGTTGTGTTTTTCTGGCCTGTGTGGATGGGATAAAAGGTGTTTTTGGGTTGGTTGGCTACTGACACACCGGTTTTGGCTTACCGCCACTTATTTCCTTTTTTTTTTTTTAAGAAAAAAGTAATTTTTGCATTGTATTTTTACTTTTTTTTTTTAATTTCTTAATCTTCATGTGTAATGCGCTTCTTTTTTTTTTTTTTTTTCTTTCTTTCTTTGTACTTCCTTTATGTCTCTTCAACATATTTTGTACTTTGAAGTTTCCATTGGTATAAGTACGATGAAGCCAACACCCCAACTCTCGTTTTGGTTTAAGAGTAAAAGCGGTTCTTATTCAAACAAATTTATTAAAATTATTATAAATTTAAAAAAATAATATATATATATATATATATAGAAAGTTTAAGACCAGATTGGTACTATTCGTCAAAGTTATGAGGTAATATTTATTATCTTTAAATTATAGAAACATGTAGCTTGAGGTCATCTAGATAAGGATTTTTATACGTTTCAATTATTCAATTATCTTAAGTAAACCTTTTATAATACCATTAGACACTACAAGAAGAAACTTAAAATTATCTCATTTTGCAATTTCCTTCTCTTTTTTTATTATAGTATAATTATATAAAATCTACTTGCAATTTTAAACAACTCTCAAATTGCAACACGCTATTGGGGGAAAAAATAATAGAAATGCAATTATTTTAAACAGCTCTGGAACTAGTCAAAATCGGGCAAAGGTGGCAGTAGCAGAAACAGATGCAATTTTCCAAGTGGAAAGAGGCCAAAAAAAAAACAAAAATAAAAATCCAAGACAAAATAATGAAATTTTTTATTTTAAAAAAAAAAGTCTTAATTAAAAATGAATATAAATAAAATAAATAAAAAGAAGGAGACAAGAGTTTCCTGCGTGCGGCCGACGCCAAGGCACGTGACGACAAACGGGGTTCCGTCTGGACTCTTTTTTGCCCAACTCCCTCTGCAAAATCCCCAAACTGCCCTTACTCCCCCAGCTAAACGCCGAAACTGCCCTTGAGAACGACACGTGTTTTGTCAGCTAGCGAAAAGCGCGTGACGGCATGTTTTTTGTCAGAGCCGGGGGGTGGGAATGAAATTGATAAAAAAAAATTTTTGAAAAATTAAAAAAATATTAATAACTAAATTTATTATGATTGGGAAAAAAAAAACTAAATTAAAAAAAAAAGGAGTAATGTGGGCATTAAAGTTTGTCGTATTATCTGGGGGCTCGTTTTTCTTTATTTCTTTTCTTTCTTCCTTCTTATCCCTCTCTCTCTCTCTCGCCTCGGGCTACGGACACGTGGAGAACGGATATAGCTCACGTTTTGTCCGGGTGGGACCCTCTCATAATAAAGTCGTATTCTTTAAACGAGCTGATACGATGATCAAAAAACTCTTGTGGGACCTCCGTGTCTTTTCCCCTCCAATCTCTTTCCCCCCACGGTGATGGGGCTGTGGATGTCTGAGAGACCGCCACGTGGTGTACTTTGCTCCGGTTGCGGTGGTGAGCTGAGTGAATTTATTTCGATTTTTTTTCTCTCTTAAAGGTGGGCGTGGGTCCCACTAGGTGGTGGATATGCCCCGCCGTTCGATTTGTCTGATCAAAAAAAAAAAAAAAAGTTTAAAGGTCCGATTCCGGTGTGCCGCGCTTGGGCTTTGGCTCGGACCAAAAAAGAAAACAAACAAAACAAAACAAAACTAGGGGCTTTTTTTCTCGTGTTTCTTTCAAGAAAATGGTCTTTTGTACTTTCAACTAATGGGCACCGTCCTTCTTTCGGTTTTCATGAAAGTTTTTGATCTTCAGTTGAAATGCTTTCAATTCTACATATATGTATTATGGGATATCAGTAATATTAAATATCATAATTAAAAAAATAAAAACTTACTTTTTATTAATATATAATGTTAAATATTATTAATATTTTTTGATATTGTTTTAATAAGATAATATGGAATTATACTCTTTGAAAATGTGTCTTATTACACCATTGACAATGCATAAATATAACATTTGATATGAAAATTTTGACTAACATAACTTTACATTAAATACAAGAATTCTACTTTAGGGTTTCAAAAAAATAAAATTAAATCATCAGCATGGATCTATTTGATATAGAATGTTTTTTTAGATATATCAAATATGTATCTAGTTTGATCCATTTTGTATACATTATTGTTTTAATATGATCAAGATCATATCTAACGTCTACAAACATACACTATTAATAGAGATACCCCACCATGAAAAACTCCCTATGCTATTGTCATTTGGTTTCCTACCAAACATGAACGAAGCCACCTACTATTAGTGACATGTGTCCCCACTCATATTTTAAACATTTTGATTTTACTTTCAATTTTTATGTAAAATTTCAATTGTGCCTCTCTAATCTTAGTTATGACATCATTGTATGTAAAAAATTACAACTGTGTTCCCAGTTAATATTTAAAATATATTTTATGTTCCCATTTTTGTAAAGCCCCCTCCCAAAAAATTTTAGCCATCCCCTCATAAACTAAGCTTTCAAAATCATAAAAGTCGTCATCTCATTGTTATCCCTCACTGTCGACTATTTTCAAGCGGATTTCATTTTTCAAACGCAAGACTCTCACATACAAAAGGAAAAGTTTGTAATAACGTGGGTACCATATATTTCTCTATCATTCAAAACAAAATCAAGCAACAACTTTTTTTTTTTTTCCCCCACCAATTCTTTTTTTGATAGAACATGAACCGGAAGTTGAAATGCCACCAATCGGTCGCATATGGAGTGATTCATTTTGATAACATAAATCACAAAAAACATCATAATGTAAAGCAAGTTCATGGCATTGGCAACCTTAACAATTTCCCATTTCTACAACCTAAAAGATCATGAAGTTCTTTCTAGGTTCTTTCTCTTTGGACAAATAAAGGAGGGACCAAAAAAAAGGGTCTAAGCAATCATACCCAAAATATTCCACATATTCCCATCCAAATTTCCTTTCATAATTATCCAAAGAACAATCCAATATATTCATATACAATGTCACTTTTTTTTCTTTTGTTTTTACTTAAAAATGTATTTTTCTTAAAGAAAAAAATATTTTATTTATAAAAACTAGATAGTGCTTTGTATATGTGGATGGCTAGAGCAGGTGTCACACACACACACACACACACACACACACACAACCAAGTGTATTTGCCGTGTTGCATTCACCTTCTCTCTTTCTCCGCATACCCTTTTTGTCCTTTTCTTTCTCCTTTCTATTTTTTCTTTTTCTTCTTTGTTTGTTTGCTTCTCTGCCTGTTTCCTCCATTTAAAAAGGAAAAAGAAAAAAGAAAAAGGAAAGTTCTACAGCACATCTCGTTGAAAATCCATCTCGGTACGGCCGTGGCTTCTTTTTTTTTTTTTTTTTTTTTTTTTTTTTTTTTTTTGTATGCTCTAACAAAATCCACATAGATATAAATGTGCAACTCTTCATTCCCTATTGAAGGGAAAAGGACTCGTGGATAAAACTCTTACATATTCAATACAATCTCATATATGATATGGTGAGGCCAAAAAAATTATAGCACAAATTTTTTTTTTTCCTTTGTGAGTATTACACAAAAAAAATATTGGCCAAGGCTATGATATTTCTTTAGAGACTAGTCATACATGGACACATGCATGATGTTTATTTTATTTAATAATTATTTTAAATGATATTGTTAAAATTAAATGTTTTAACTTTTTCAGATTATCCAGAATAGGAGTGGCAATTCGTGTTGGTGGGTCATATTCGTGTCATGTTTAAGCCCTCAAATGACATTAAAACCTTTGACCCAAACCCAACCCATTAAATAATCATGTCAAAAAACTAAACCCAAACCCAAACCAAACCCTTTAATTAAAGGGTTGACACGGACACGACACATCTAACCCGTTTAATATACAGGTCATAAACGTGTCGTGTCCACCTGCAAACCCGTTTACTAATAGGTTATTAAAATATCATTTTAACCTATTTATAACCCATTAAACTAACGTGAATCATGATTAAATACCTAATTAGTAAGTTTATCTATCTATAACTAAAGTTTTAAGTATCAACATCAGTTCACATAAGCGAAACAACATCAGTTAAAAGTATACAATTCCAAAACATGCTTGTAGGAAGGCCGAGTTTGAATCCGAAGGCTGGAGAGAACCAGAGAATGAGAAAGATGGAACTAAGAAAAGGAGAAGACGAAAGATTGCAAGAGACTAAGAGGGTGGCTAAGATAGTTAAATGTAATCGAGAAAGAGGATGGGGCAGGCATGGAAAAGAAAACCTAGCAGAGAGGGTGAGGTGAGGCGGCTATGATATTTAAAGAATAAAAGAAAAATGAAGCTCTGCCTTTTTTGGTTTTATATTTTTTCCAAAATCAAATTTTGTTAAAGATTCAAAATAATATAAAAAATATTTTTGAAAACTATGTAATTTAAAACTAAAAGATTAGTAAATGGGTCGTGTTTGTGTCGATTCATATATAACCCGTATATTAAACCGGTTATTACGGGTTAAATGCGGGTTGGCGGGTTCAACTCGTTTTGACCCTTTATTTAAACGTGTTTAGTGGGTTCAACCCGTTTTAACCCAAACCCATTTAAAGAAAATCCAAACCCCCTAATTTCATACAGGTTTCGTGTCGTGTTGTCATGTCGTGATCCAAATTGCCAGTCCTGATCGAGAACAATAAAATCACATAAAAAATAAATAAACAAAAGTATATAAAATTTATAAAGATTTTTCTTAACTCGAACCTTCATGTTCTTTCATTCATTATGATGATTAAGAATGTTACACACAAAAAAAAAAAAAAAATTCACATCTCTCTCAATTTTTATATTTTTTGCTGACCTCTCTTTGATTATAAATTCAAATGATAACTTCCTTTATAATATATATATATATATATATAAAAGACACTAAGACAACTGAAATAACAAATGAATCCCCAAAACACACTTTTAATAAATATAGATTTAAAGGACTCCACATGTTCAATGGCTCCAATCTACTCCCCACTAAGACAATTCGTGTATTGTCTTTATATCAACATAATAACTCGGTTCTACAATTTAGTTTAGGCATTTATTTACCATATGCTTTAATAATGTAAATACATATATCTTGTTAATGATAAAGAACTTAACTTTACGAAGGATTAAAACAAACTTAAAATTTATGTAATCTCAATGGATGAGTTATTATCTGACACTTTTATAAAACGTCATTTATAATTATTTTTAAGATATTAAAATAATTAAGTGATTTTGATATTATATTTTTCAATGATATATTTATTATTTAAATTAATATTTATATAATCATGTAACAAGATTCTAAATAAAAAGTAGTACGTTTATTAATTATTTATTGTAACTTTTTAAATTAAAAGTATTATTATTATTATTATTTTTGGAAGGGACTGGACAAGACATCCTCCAAACAATGCACTTGCATATTTTGGAAGCTCATTTATTATTTAATTATTAATATTAATATTATTTGGTTTCTAAAAGGTAAATGTCAAGTAGCATGCGGGCCACAATGGTTTTTGGCCTCTTGTGCGTTAGGTCAACAACTAGGAACAGCATTTGGCTTGTAGTGCCGATTGGGTCAAGCCACAAAATGGAAAAATGAGTAATTTGATATATATATATATATATATATATATACGTGTGTTCTAAATTCTTCTTTCGTGAGTCCCAAATATTTCAGACAATGCACTAATTGGATGACTCAATTCTATTTCTCTCTCTTCCCTCCCAAAAAAAAAAAACCCCCACCCCCTCTTTTCTCTCTCTATCTCTCTCCTCTTTCTTCTCTCTAGGATTTAATTCCTAGCCTTTGGAGATGATGCATCCTCTTCTTTTGCTAAAATTATTTTTATTTTTGTTTTTTTTTTTTTTTCAGTTTTTGTCTGATGAGATAATTAGAAAAAAAAAAAAAAATTTTCAGTTCTCACTCAGTCAATCATTCCATACCCATTTGGCAAATTATTTTGGTCAACGATGCCTTTTCTAACAGAGAGCATCTCTGTGGAATGCCACTAGCAATAATAGTTTCAATGACATTCACCAAAAAAAAAAAAAAAAAAAAAGGCTTCAATGACGTTAATGACGTGTTTATTCGGACCTAATCAGAGTATACATGATTTGGAAGGGACATGACATGAAGTAAGGATTCATTTGTTAGGGGATGTTTGGTGGAACCACTCAAATAACTCAATTTAAATTTTTTTTTGTCTTTTTTCTCAAAAATTTTTATCTTTTTTTTAAAAAATTTTTTGTCTTTTTTAAAAATTCAAAAAAATTTACTATTTAAACTTAAAAATTCCAACTCAAACTACTCCACCAAACGAACCCTTAGTCTCAAATTAAGAATATTCTATTTTAAATTTACGTATCCTTCCAATAAATTTTGTGTTTCCAATTTAAATTTTGAATTGTATTATTTTTATTATTATTATTTTTTTAAAGGATTGTAAATTTATTATAATAATGTTAGTACAATTAAAATAATCACTTTAGTATTAGAAAAATGGAATACTATGTAAGTTGGGTAATTATTTTGTTTTATAAGATTAAATTAATTTGTAAAATATAATTAAAACAACTAAAAATTAAAGTGTTAAGTATTAAAAATTCTAATAAAACTAGACCCTATGCTTATTATGACAAAATTATTAATAAATAGGATAACTATGTAACATTAGGTAAATAAAATATAATAAAAGTTAGGTTGTGATTGTATTTTTTGCAACTTCTTTTTACCAATATTTTTCAAATAAAATAGGAGCGAGAAATTTACTAATATTTTAAGAATTAGGAAGCCTTTTGAATATGTGATATGAGATTGCTTAATCCATTTTTGGATCCTAAATATATATGGAATCCATCTATCTCACTCGCTTACTTGATGCATATTCCCTGCTATTGATTAGTGAACATGTCATGATATTCATTTAGAATATTTCTATTAATCGGTTCAATTTTAGAAAAGGAAACAAATTCATGCTTTTAAACTCTGATGTTTATTTTTTCCTGTAGAAATAAAATGATCAGATGGCCCCTATTTATAAATGAGGAATTAAGATCCTTGATAATGAGAACTTATCTTTTACCTCCAACCTATACATATATATATATATATATATATTTTTTCCTAAAAAAATAGATACCAACTAGCCTAACCAAAATACGCCTTTAATTCCTTAATTTTATCATTTAATTTGCATCAATGTATTTTTTTAACCACATTTACTCGTTGTAATTCCTTCTACTATTTTCAGCAAAATAAACACTAGTAGAAGGATAATAAGTCCTCAATAGATTAATAAACACTTCAATAAAATATTGTAACTTCGTTTGATGAAACTTAATTGTTTTTTTCTTAAAACTTATTTTATTTTCTTTCAATTCCTTATTAATAATGCACCCTTAAAAATTACATTTATGGAATTATACACATTAATGGGCACTCTATTTATAAATTTATACCTGATATACAATGGACCATATGGTTACTATTTATATATTTTTTCAATAATTTTTTTTAAGGTATGAAAAAATATCTTATTAATAAGACATGGTTTTTAAATGTAAGATTATCATAGAATCTCGTTAAATATCATATTTGATTTTATCTGATGTGATTTATAGTTAAACAAGTAGTTAAGAAATTTTAATTATATCTTAAAGAGATAAGATATATATTTAGACCTACCACATAATTCTCCATTTTTTTATGTATCGGGTGGTAATTTTTTTTTTCCCCCTCTCCTGGCAAACTTTAATCTCAATATGTTTAAGACTTTATTTGACAAGTATGATCTAATTAATTATTAAACCTTTAAAATTGATTAGCAAATTAGTTAGCTTGTTCCCAACTTTTCATTCAGAATCGAGATTGACTTCCAAGTTGTTCATGGAAAATTGCAAATTATGGCGTTATTGTCAACACTTAACAAATTCATATATTTATATATACATACATACATACATATATATATATATATATATATGACAAATTCAAGAGGACCGTTTTGGACAAGGTGCTAGGGAAATTAATTAAATACTAACTATTCTGATTCCAGATTAAAAAAACACTGTTAATAATGACTTCACATGTATGCACTGACAAATATAATAAAATAAAAAAGGAATTGAGAAAAGCATCCACACACATATATATAAATGTGTATATATATATACACACACACACACACAGATAGTTGGGTTGGGTTGCATAAAAATGTTGCAATTTGGGGTTACCTTTACAATCCACTATGTTTAACTTTTTTCATTAGATGCAAAGACAAAGAAAGCCACGTACAATGAATGTTTAGATTCATTGATTAACTTGGCTCATAAATATTTTAGAATAAAAACAAAAATAATAAAGCCACCACCCAAAGCCATTGTACATTGTATTTGAACTATTCGATCGGTGATTAGATTCTCTCTTTGAAGTAAAAACAACTATCACGTGTAATTTTCAAACCAACTTTACCCTCCAAAATGTTCTCCTCCACCAAACATTGATTTCTTGGGTTGGATTATATTTTGTTTGTTAGGTAAGACCAAAATTTTGTTCATTTCGATGATTATAGGCATAATGTAACGATGATTTTATACCTAACTTTATTATAAGGAATTGAGTTCGAATCTCCTCACTTTAAATTTTAAAAAAATATTTATTTATTTCGGTTAAAAAGGGTATTAAATTCTTTGATGTGATAAGTTTGTTTTCTTATTTTTTATTTTTAAGAATAATTTTTTGGAGGTCATTGAAATTTTGTTTTTCCGAAAAATGAGTCATTGTAGCTAATTATATTACAAATGTAAAATTTTAAGTAAAAAACCATCCCCCACTTGACCCCTTCCGGAGAATGTCCTTATAAGAATAAACTTATTGATCTTAAACCATATAAACCTTGAGTTGATGTAAATATACAAGAGGATATTTTTTAGTGTGAATATATATATTTGAATTTAGATTGGAGAAATAATCACTTTTATGAAAAAATTTATGATAAATTTAAATGTGAATCTATCATTAAATTATATCTGCAATTCTGTTGATTAAGATTCGGTTGCATTTAAAATTTGATTCTAAAAGTAGGTCATTCTTGAACCAACACCACCATTGAGACAAGTGAACGTACTTCGCAATTGACTCCCACCATATCCACCCCAAGAGAAAGTCTTGGTTTGAAGAACAAATGATGATATACACATTTCTCGATAATGGTTTGACGATATATGTTTTCCTTTTACGACGTTTTATAATTTTTTTTTAATGAATATAAATCCAATTACGGACATATTTCTAGTACTCTCTCTTCTTTTTATAATTTTATTATTTTACGTTTGTTTCCCTTTTGAAACATACTGTATATTTTGATAAGTGAAAAGTAATACATTTTGGCTGCCAATTATACATTTGGGATGCTATTATTACTTCTTTTTTTTTTTTTTTTTCCCGGAAACTCTAAACAAGACTTGTAGTTCTATTTAGGGTTTCACGATTTTATCATTGCATGAACGACGATATAATACAATAACAAAAATTGGACAAAAAATGTGCCGTATGCAAATTTTTATCCATATAAGGTACGTATGATTCTTATTCTTATTTTTATTTTAAAAAGAGGTTCTCATGATTCAACTTCAAATTAAATTACAAACAGATTCTTATAAACTCATCATGATTGATTCTAAAAAGATAAAATAATTCATATACCCTATGTAAATATATTGTTTTTCATAAACGAATTCTCGAGTAAGTAAATGTAACATGACATCACAATTAGATTGGTACTTCTTTAATAGCCTCATAATCACTCATCTCTAATATTTTATTAAAAAAGAAAAAGAAAAAACAATAATCCAGGTTCAACATAATACAAACCAACTATAAAAGGCAAATTAACTAAAAATTAAGTGAATACATATGAAAAATAAAATAAAGCAGATTCTAACATCAGAAAATATAGTCGAAACTACATTTTTAAAAATCAAAATCAATGATAGATCATTAAAAAAAAAAAAAAAACTAAAAACCCTTTGATTACATTCATGGCATATAAAATTGGAGGAACCATTTTACACACTTCGATAGATAGATGGAAATTTTTTACTGAAATATAATTCCTTTAAAAAAAAAAAGAATAAAAATAAACAAAAATTAACCTCTACGTTCTTTTGGCCAATGGCATATAAAACAAATATTATAAATGTTAGGCAAATGGTTTGTAGAATATAATAAAAGGTGACATAATGTTACCGACCTAGTCCCCGTAGGCTACAAAACAATTATTAGAGAACAGAGGCATGTGTTAGTTAATCAATTAAGGATAATTTTAGTTATTGGTATTTGGTGGCGACTTCCAAGCGGGACATTGACATTTTTTTAAGGGGGGGGGGGTGGGGAAAGTAACACTAGTCTACAAGAGAAGAGATCAATATGATTATCAAAATTCTAATTATTAAGTGGGGTGAAATTGACTTTTTAGTTAGTATAGACAAATCTATTAAATTAATCATGTTGTTATTATTTTTTTTTAAGGAAAAAATTCATTTAACTAAAAAAAAAATACAAACATAATAAAGAGTAAAAATGACTCCATAATACATGACTATTGAGATTGATTTCACCAATAAATGCTAATGAAACTTAAGAGGAAAGACATATGTTTAAGGTGAATAACGGGATATACCCATAAATTAACCGTAATGCTACTTAGTAGCTAGAAATGAATAAGCAATTTTTTTTCTTGTTTTTTTTTTCCTTTTTCCTTTTTTTTTTTTTTTAATATTGCAAATGAGAATACTAAACATGAGTAAACCTAATTTACATGGGTTAGGCAGATTTGTTGCCTCAAAACACCTTTAGGCACTATACCTACAAGGTGCAACGTATGCATAACCATTGGGAGAATTATAATAATAATTATTTTTTTTTATTTTTTATTTTTTTAAGTAAGCAAATACAAAGACCAATCAATAAAACAGAGGCACGGGGCACCGACTACAAATTAACAGGGAGAATTGTTGAACATATAAATATGGAACTATATTTTATTTAATTGAAAAAGGCTAGTCTTAAAGTGGTTGGTACAAGCAAGCACTGAAACACATCCTAATTTGCTTGAATGTAACAAATTTCTATTCGAATAAAAATACACCCTAAAAGAAAAACACTCATTATTGAGAGCCGATGTCTAGTCTATCCATGGAAGAAAATGAATCATTATATATTATATATTGGACAAAATGAAGCATTATATATAGGACAGGAAAACGAGATTATTTTGATATTCAGTTTTAATCATCAGTTTTGTTAGTTTTGTTTCTGTTGGTTTTACATATTCATTTTCCAACATTAAAAAGTGTCTACTATCGACAAAAAAAAAAAAAAAAAAAAAGTTTACTTTCGACAAAGTACCTCTAACATGATCATATTTTTTCCCTTAAAAAAAAAAAAAGTCATAATTTTTTTTTTTAAATTAAAAATGAGAATGTCTGGACTCTAAAGCACTTCAAGGAGTTTGATACAAGCACGTTTGTATCAAAATCTGATCAATTACAAACTAGTTTTTTTGGCAATTCACATATCTATCTAAAATTAAATCTTAATAGTTATTTATAGTCATCTCTGACGGGTAATTCAATTAAAATTATTTACACGTCATCGTTATGGTTAGTTACTTAAAAACTTCTTTATAAGTTACTGTTTTCCGATTGGTTCAAAATCTACTCCCAGAAAGCACTTCGCAGACAAAACCGGCCTAGGCCAAAAAAAGTCCCAAGTGGATGTACCTATCAAAGTTAGTTGTATAGGCATCTTCTTGCAATAAATAGGAAGGTGTAATTTTATTTATGTGATTTTGTTTTTTGAACTTTATTATCCTGTATCAACGGATAACTTGTTTGATTTTTCTTTTTCTTTTTTTTCTTTTTTTTTTTTTTTTTTGTCTAGTGCTTAAGGTCCAAGGATAAGGACTTTGTAATTAGGAGAAAATTTTTAACTATTTAATGATAAAAACCATGATTGGAGAAAGGATGATGACATCCATGACGGATTTGATGAAGAAAAAAACAAGGAAATTAACCAAAAAAAATTAAAATAAAAAAAAAGAGAGAGAAGAGAGAAAACAAAAAAGAATACAAAAAACAAAAATGTAGAAAACGATGTGTGGATGGATGAGCATAATGTGGTTCCCCTGGTTGAGTGCAAAGGGTGTCTCCACGTTGATAAGGTGTTCGAAAACAGGACTTTCCTAATTGCGTGTATTCTATTACATGAGAAAACCCACTATCCAAAATTCTTTTCTCTCTCTTTTTTCTTTTTTTTTTTCTTTTTTAAAGAAAGTAATTTTAAGCCTATTTTTTTTCGTTAGTGGAAAATATTCATAATGAAAGTTGAATTGCAATATAAAATGTATATATTGAAAAATGAAAATAAAGGAAGACATCTTAGTTTTGGAGTCGGTTGATCTTAATCGCATGGTACTTATAAAATGAATGTAATGATATTACTTAAAAAAAAAAAAAAAAAATCTTTGAATATCACCTTATAAAAGAGATATTGTTTACGGTTATTATCAACTAATTCATTAGATCTTATTGTAAGGTGCTCCCACCGTAAAATTTTCTGAAAATGAAGGGCGCATAAATAATTTTTATTTTTTACATATTTTAAGATGCTCTATCTGATTATGTTTCTCATGTGTTTGTTTGAAAGAAACCAAGTAGATTATTTTAAAACTCTTGCTATGTTTTTTTTTTTTTAAGTGAAAATAGTTGTTTTTTTTTTTTTTTAAAGGTTGAATAGTCAAACTGGCGACATCAATATACTCTTTTTTTTTTTTTTTGCCTTTTTATTTATTTATTATTATTTTTTTCGGGTTAAAGATTTGTTGGTTGGATGCTGTTAATGGCATGGGAGAATCTCATTGGCTTCCGTTTTGACATTATCGCTCTCTCCTCCTTTTTATCTTAGCTTTTTTTTTTTTTTAAGGGGAATTCTCTCTCTCTCTCTCTCTCTCTCTCTCTCTCTCTCTTTTTTTTTTTTTTTCCTTTCTCGTTTTTTCAGAATTTTAAAGTGTGAATTATTTGAGACCAACGATTAGAATCCACGCTCCTTTGCATAAAAAAAAAAAAAAGAAAAAAAAAAGATTAATCAACACGCTCCTACTGTTGGGGGGAAAAAAAAAGAAAGAAAACAAAAGGAAAAAAGAAGAAAAATAAAAAGCATCAGAAACTGATCTTAAGTCCAGGTGTACTGTACATTTTTTATTTTATTAAAAAGTTAGTTTTTTCTAAAATTTTGTCAGCTAAATTTAAGGGCTGCTAAGAACCAATTAAATAGGAAGATGTGTCATTTAATGGGTTATGTAGCTTGCTAGGAGGATTTTTACGTTCTTCTTCTTTTTCTTTTTTACTACTTTAGAGTTGAGAAATTTGTACCGAATTTTTTTTTTTAAATAATCATAACAAATACAATACTAAAATAAAATACAATCAAAATTCGACATAAAACTGAGTAGTATCAATGAAATATTTTTTATACACAATTTTAAAATGTCAAAATCGTATGAGATATGATGAATTAATATACTTCAATGAAAATATTAAATTATAACTGTATTAATATATGATTACAGACATAATTTAATAATAATTTTACATTTGATTTTATTTTGTGGTTTAGAGTTTGAATTTCACGTCTCGAATTAAAAAAAAATGTAACAATATAACTATTTTTACGTACGGAAAATTCTTCTTTATTTATCCTACCGTAAGTTCTTCTTCTTATTATTCTTTTATTTTATTATTATTTTTTTCAAAACATACAATGCAACAAAAAATAAAATCCAACAAATTTAAGGAACCATAAAAGTGAGCCTAATGCGTGAAGGTCTGCTTTAGGCTGTGGCGGAGTGAAACTTTGAAAGGAAGTGAATGAATAAATAATGAATGTGTTAAAATGATACCAACTTAATCGGGATATCTTAGTACATCTTCTTATTCACATCACTACTATTTATTTAAAAAAAATTCAGAACAAAAATGATTTGTATTAATAAGAAACCCAAAAGCTTAAAAATAAAAATAACAATTGAAATGGAGGACAATTTTATAGCAGTGTAATTACATAGACAGGGAGTGTACATTAACCAAGAGTCTTTTTTTATTTTTTACTTTTATTTTTGGGGAAACAGACATTAACGGATAGGGTTAGTGAAAATGGCCCAAGATGACAATTTTGGCCCAGTGGATAGCTGAGCCTGGATTCGTCTTTCTCACCATTTGGGTTTTCCTGATTGATTTAGGGTGATATACACAGAGGGCCAAATTAAGATCCTAATGTCTTCGTTTGGTGAACGAGTTTAAACTCAAATTTTCATATCAGTTTTTATCTTTTTCTAAAAAATTAATAAAAATTATAATTAGTTTTTAAAAAGTCAATCAACTCAAATTTAAAAATTTCAACTCAAACCGTTTCACCAAACGGATTGGTTATAAAAAAAGGAAACTGACTATTTTATAGAGAACCGTTTCTCCACGATGAAGAAAGCCGCGAGTAGGGCACCAGAAAAACACCCAAACACATCAAAAGAGGTGACGGCTTCTCCCTCACCGAGATGCTCACCACGAATCTCATCGGCTTTAGAAGAATAGGTGGTGATCCCGGAGTTGATTTACAAGTGTTTTATTGATTGAGTTAATATCTTAATGACTTTGACTATAGTGTTTTTCTTTAACAAGATTTTGATTGTTCTTTTCTGAGTCAATATATATATACATATATATATATATTTTTTTTTTTGAGTCAATACATCTTTTATATGATTTTGATTTTATTATAGGTTTTTCTTCATTTCCTCCGGTTTAGGAATTTTTTGTTATTGGCAATAATGTCTGTAATATTATTGTAATTTTGGGGTTTGATTTTTATTAGAAATCGCGTAGTTTTTGGGTTTGCTTAATTTTGAATAAGAAATGTAGTGATATTCATAAGAAAGTATGAATTATTTATGTTGGTCATTATAATATTACTCAAATTGGAGTTCAGTAATTAATCATTTTGATTTGCCAGTTGTATTGATCCTGTCATTGTTTTTATTGCACTTGTATATTTCAATTTACTGACTTTGTTTGATTTTAGTGACTGTAGTTGATATTATTGACCTTATTATTATGGTGAGTTTTTTGTTCTGTTTTTTGTGTTATTGAATTGATAATACTGATACAATTGTTAAATTTTTTTGATGGTTTACGACTGTGTCAATATGGTATTGATCCATATTTGGTGAAAGTGTATTTATTTTTTATAGTTATCAATTGAAATACTATAATTACTAAGTCATTAATTTATATTGTCAAAAAGACTTTATATAATGAGTTAACAATTTCAGGAAAAAGAAAATATGAATAGATATGAAGATTAATCTCCCACTCTAATACGAGAACAATAACAATGAAAAATCACAAAATAACAAAAATGCTTTGCGTCATTATTATGGTCATTATCATAAAAGTTAATGCGTTATCTGTAATGTAAATTTCTATATATTATTATTAAGAGTACAAGTTAGGACTTAATCAAGTTAGTTGTAACCAACTAACTGCCTTGTATGTTACAAATAATGTACCTCCATACAAAAATGCTTTTAAATTAAACCGTTAAAATTTAATAAATGATTAAAAAAAACTAAGCAATATGCTTTACTCTAAATTTTATATTTCTTTATATTCATTTAGTGAACTTGTGATGTTTAAATAGCTTATGGCGATTATATATGTACAAATTATGGAAATTAATAAATTGTCACTATGAAAATCATAAGATGACCGAAACAAAAGGGAATTCTAGGATTGTGTCGTTGAGAGAGTCATCGAATGCTGCTGGTGACAGAATTAATGATCAACATTTCAATTAGACAAATCAGCTGTAAATCACACTCATTGTAATTAATGAGTCTTATAACTTGATGATGCATTTCGAGTCATCTTTTAGATTCTGTATCAATGATTTGCTGTGCAATTATGACTATATAAATATTACTACCGCTTACTACCAACTAAACCAGAGACTTTTCTTCTTCTTCTTCTTTTTTTTTTTAATAAAGAAAAAAAGTTATAAGAAAGGGAAATTAGAGTCTCTAGATAATCTTGAATAAAAAAAGAAAATAAAATAACTCCGGCTCACTTTATGTGATCTACTGATATATTCTAATCAATACTGTGGAAGTGACTCAAATACAAAACTCTTTATGATGAGAACGAGCACCCAACCAATCTATAAAAAATATAGGTTGGTATTCTACCATAAATTTTGTGATAGGAAGGAAAAGAAAATGAATAATATAGATGCCCACTATCTTTAAACCATCAATTAGATTCTACTATTTTTTTAATTAAATTTCTACTGGCCTCTAATTCTAGAATGCCTCCTATGCTCGAATTTGGCATTGGAGCAATATTAACTCTCTTTTCTTTAATAATTAAAAAGAGGTAGTAAATTGGGTGGTTTTGCAACTGGGGAAATGAACTAACTTGGTCACCTAACCATGGAAATCTCACCTTATAGCTATATCTACAAAAATATGCCTAAAAAGTGCACTGCTATCACATGGCAAGTCATTTTATCTGCCCTAAGTAGCAATTTTGTCACGATGTCAAAGTTTGGAATGAATCAAATCAAACATACGTCTTTTATATGGTCTGAAAAAATAATAATAATAAAATAAAACACACTATATCAATGTCCTTGGGTTCAAAGGTCTGGTGGAGTTTTAAAATATATTCTAGAGAGATCACTAAACCTCTAGATGATTGGACTTGTCAAATGGACAGATAATAATATCCTAAGAGAAATCACGACAAACTAATTCAACAAGAACACCTTTGATGCCGACAAGATTACCCCACGTAACACATAAATGATTTTTTTTTTTTTTTTTTAGCTGACAATGAACTAGAGATACAACAGATTTTGCAGAAGCGACGTCGGATTGAAATCTTTACAAACATAAACCATGTAAATGAATTATCAACTATACTCCGAACTCCTACCACCCAAAACGATGATAAAGAAATGACCTCCAAAATACAAAAAGAAAATATTATATCGCAAGAAACTAATTTATGTACATTTTTTTTTTCAGAAAAATCATTGTTATTATCCTTTGGATGTTCTAAAACAAAAAGTTTTCTTGTTCAAAACCGAAAGCGTTCGATGCTTAACGTCGATCTTGGCATACCCTTCTTTTGTTTATCTCGTTGTCATGTTGTTCATTACATTATCTTTTGAAGAAAAATCTACAAAATAGTAAACACTACTTCGTAGATGAACAAAACATGAGTAGCACTACAACTTTTTATTTTTTATTTTTTGCTCGGAAGTTACACTAACTTCGAAACAATAGTTCTTGACTAACAGAAAGAACTTGCGACCTCAAACCCAACCACACCCAAAAAATAAATACAAAGACAAATATTAATATTCTAACCAGCATGTTTTTTAGAGAAGGAAAAAAAAAAAAAAATCCGACATCAGAAGACTAAGGGATTATATAAAAATAAGTAAACCATAGTCAAGATTAATAAACAAATGAACAGTTAAATGTCTTTTGCTGCTACGAAGCAACCACTATCTGGCCCATGAAAATTGATAACCTGAGCTCATCGATTTATAAACGAGTAATTGACCTAAATAATCCCTAAATTCTTTTAAAAATGATAGTTTGGTCTCTATTCTTTTTTTTTTTTAGTCGAGATGACCCTAAACTCTTATTTTTTGACTGTAATGGTCATTTCTATCTAAAACCATTAAATTTTTAATAAAATCTTATTAAAATAATTATTTTTATAATAAAATGACTAAAATAACATCCATTCTTTCTCTTTCTCCCCCCTCTCTCTGTTTCGCCCACCCCCCTCCCCCCCCTTCTCTCTCTCGGTCTGGCCCCCTCACCCTCGACTGGGTTGTCCTCCACTCCCTCTCTTAGTTTCGTCGCCCCCCTCCCACCGCCGTTCGCCCCCACCCCGCGATTGGGTCCCCCCTCTCGCTTCCGTTCGGCCCCCTAATCTGGTTCCCCCCACCCACTCCCTCGGTTTGGTCCCCCCACCCCACTCCCTCCCTCAGTTTGCCCCCCCTCACTCCCTCCCTCGATTTGCCCCCCGCTGCCGTTTGCCTCCCCCCCACTCCTTGCCCCAATTTCGGCCCTCCCCCCCTCCTGTGCCGCCAAATTGGGTTTTGAGAAAAAGAAGAGAGAGAGAGAGAGAGGAGAGAAAGAAAGGAGAGGATATTTTTTTTGGTTTTTTTATGATTTTTTTTAATTTTTGTTAAATTAATTACTGTTAGATTATTAAAATACTCTCACAAATTAACGGATTTGGACGGAAATGACCATAACGGTCAAAAATTAAGAGTTTAGGATCATATCGGTAAAAAAAAAAGAATAAAGACCAAACTATCACCTTTAAAATAGTTCATTGATTATTTAGGTCAATTACTCTTTATATATATGTGTGTGTTTATATATTCTCTCTCTCTGTTTTTTTTTTTTTTTGGTCCAGTTAGTGGAAGTCTTATTATATGAAAAAGAACAATCGATTTCATTAGTCAAATCGAAATGTATCACTTATGTACATACAGCCTACATAAAAACTGAAAATTGGGAAGAGATAGCTCTTTATAAAAAAAAAAAACCTTTTTTTAAAACCCCAGCACTACAGCTGCAGCTCTATTCCCCCGAAATTATCGGCAGAGTTTGGAAAGAGTGGATTCCGAAGGATTGGGAATTTTATTATAAAAAAGGAACCACAACGCAGATATCCATTTCTCTCCTTTTTCATACTAAGATTGAAAATCTTGTATTTTTCATATTCATACGGTTTGAGCCATAATACAATGCCTCAGACACATTTATCAACAATAATGGTAATATTATAATCTTACAAATTACAAGTTAACTTGGTACATACTGACCAAAGAAATTAAAACGTACTAAAGATTTTAGAATTTTTGTATCGATAATTCACTTTTAATCCAATAATAGCTATTAGGGACTCCGATAATATTACCTCTGACTAATTGGCCATTTTGTTTTTTACGTAGAAACTGAGCAACTCATATACGAAACGGTGATAAATGTTTCAATTGTGCCAAGAATTGAAGATCATGGGCGGGTATGGCAATGATGTAAACAGGTCATCACCCTTCCTATTAAAAGGATTGGCTCAAATAATTATAGCATATGTTGGGGAGAAAAAAAAAAAACGGTATATGCAAGAAAGTACATGCAAATGCGACTACAGCTAACAATACTGGTAGAGAAAAACAATTTATAAAACTATGTCGTAGTAACAGATTAAAGCACAAAAATATTTTCAGATGTATCACAACCCAGTTTGGTTAGATTAAATTTGACAATTTTTATTCTCATTATTATCAAGAGAATTTATAGGACCTTTCATTTTGCTTTATTAATAATATCAGTTTGACTAATTTTTGACAGTTCAATTGATTACTTGGAATACTGTAAATTCTGTATTAAAAAAAATATAATATTAGAAATTATTTTCTACCAATCATTTAAAATAAAAGATCATATCATAGAATGCTCTTATTATCCATGATTATCCCTTAAGATGAACAGACTTATTTTCTAGCCAAAAAAAAAGACGAACAGACTTATAATTAGGAGAAACTGCAATAGAATCTCATTTATATATTATATCGATAGATCTTATTTTTAAATCATTAAGATTTAATCGAACGGTTGAAATGTTATTTCTGTATAATAATTATAATGTATCTTATCTCATATTAGTATAAACTAATAAATTAAAAAATTATTTTAAAAAAAACTAGCCTTGTTTACAGTTAACGGCGTCTTTTGTTTTGTGGGGGGGGGGGGGGGACGGGTGGGCTTGTTGCTAGCTTCGGAGAGGGGCTTCTTTGTCGACGTCGGGGGTGGGGGGCATAGATTTGGTTGGAGGAGAGGAGTCCGTCGCCAGCATCGCTGGGATGAGCTTGTCGCCGGGGTCGAGGGGGCATATCACCGACCAAAAATTTATTTTTTTGATAATTTCTTTTATTATTATTATTATTTAATTTATTAATCTATATTAATACGACATAAAATGTATTATAATTATTATACATAAATAATATTTTAATTATTTTATTATATTTTAATGATTTAAAAATTAATTATACTCATAAATTATATAAATGAGATTTTACTTTAGATGTTCCCATTATAATTAGTTGCCCACTTTTAAAGAGGAATGAGAAAGGTCTGACCTTGGAAATTTGGAAATATTTATTGGTCAGAAAATTTGAGTTGGTCTTCCGCTTAGCTTCACCCCCATAAAAAGCCACCGAGAGGAGTATCAATTTTTCCATGTTCTCTCGTTGTGGAAGGGAAAAATAAAAATAAAAATGGGGCGCTCCTGTATTCAAACAAGCCAACATTGACTCTCTCAATATCAAATATCTCTCCACCTATCTGCATCAGTCCCCAGCCACCCAGAAACTAGTCACTAGAATTCTTCATTAATTAATCAGTTTTAAGCATTAAATAATTCAGAAAAATAAACAATACCAAAATATTTGTTAAAAAAAAAAAAAAGAAAAGGGAAAGGGAGAGATCAACGCACCTACCACCCCACATCACCATTTCTCGTCTTCATCGTTTCGTTTTCTTCTGCTTTTTCCACCTAAAACAAGCTCTGAAAGCTGAAAATTTTCCCAGCTTCCAAACATAACTTGTGAAACAGGGTGGTTTCGCCATGGATAGGCTGGTGAAGCCAGACGTGAAGGAGGTGGAGATGAACTTCAAGAGTGGCCAAAAGTGCAGCGCAGTCTTCAGGTTGACGAACCTCATGCACACCATGACCGTCGCTGTCTCTCTCACCACCACAAACCCTTCCGTCTTCTCCTTCCCCCAACCTTTCTCCATACTCCCGCCTCTCTCCTCTGCAACGTACACGCTTCTATCTCAGCCGTCGGATCATCCCCCTCTCCGCTCCCCTCACGACGTCATCACCGTCCGTTCCGCCATGCTCCCCACCGGAAAGGCCCACATGGAGGATTTCCGCCGTCTGTTCTCCGTCCCCGGCCGCCATGTCTTCCGGGACGCCACCATCCCTGTCTCCTTCGTCGGTCCCCAAGTCGTCGAGTTTCTCATTTCACATAACGCCAAAGTCCCGGACGTGAATTCCTCTCTGCACAAGGCGATCTCGGGGTGTTCCGAGTCTCAGCTCGCGAAATTGCTGAACCTAGCCGTACGATCGGAGAACGCCGATTTGGTCTCTGCTATGGTCGACTCCGGTGTCGATGTGAAACACAGAGATTCCGACGGAAAATCGTTGTTGTCTTCGGCCGTCGATTCGGGAAATATCGACGTGATTAAGATCTTGATTGCCTCCGGCTGCGAAATCGATAACTCGATCGATAGGGTTTTGCACGAAGCGGCGGCAAAGAACCGAGTCGATCTGATCGAGATTCTCTGCAAAAGTAGGTCGAGAATCGACGTGAATTCGGTCGATTCAGGTAATCGAACTGCGATTCACGTCGCCGCCGCTGGCGGCCACGTCGAAGCCCTAAAATTCCTGCTCTCGATCGGAGCGAACGCCGATCTCGCGGACGACAGAGGATGGACTCCGCTTCACTATTCTTCGTCGGCGGGGCACCGGGACGCCGTCGAAACCCTACTGGAGCACTCCAACGCGAGATACGCCGTCGACGGGGAGGGAAAGACGGCGTTCTCTCTCGCCGCCGAGAACGGCCACGCCGAGCTGCTCCCCTTGCTGCGGCTGAACGACGCGCTCCACCGCGCGTCGAGACTGGACGACGTCGGCGGGGTGAAGAGCTGCCTGGCGGAGGGGGCGGCCGTGGACGGGAGGGACCAGAACGGGTGGACGCCGCTGCACAGGGCGGCGTTCAAGGGGAGCGTCGAGTGCGCGAGGGTTCTGCTCGGCCACGGCGCTCCGGTGGACGCCGTCGACGACGCGGGGTACACGCCGCTGCACTGCGCGGTGGAGGCGGGGCACGCGGCGGTGGCGATGCTGCTCATGGCCCACGGGGCCCGAGCGAACGCGAAGAGCCTGGCGGGAATGGTTCCTCTGAGCTCGGATCGGTTGAAGAATCATCCGGCTCTTGTTGCTCGGTCGATTTGTCGCGAGAAAGTGCGGCCTTGAGACGCCATTGACGTGCTTGTTGAATTGCTTCTGCTAATGCTTTGTAATCTGTGTACATATATATATATATATATAATTATGTAGTTTTCTTCTTCTATTCAGTGTTGGGGCAGAGAGAAAGAGAACGGATTGCGTTTTGTGTTTGTTCCGCTCCTCAACCGGTGAAGCTCGAATCAGTTTCCATGTAACATGTACACTATGAGAACCCAAGTCTTTTTAAGCAGAGAATGAAATGAACTGCGATTTTTGTTCAGGTTTTGATTTTAGTTCTTCAGTAGTGTTTAGTATTTTCGTGGCGTTTTTGGATTTTGTTTTTTCTTTTTTAACAGTTTGCAAAGTGAGGGAAAGATGAGCAGTTTCTCATTTGAATGTGTATAAGTGGACGGTGGACAGAACACTGGATTAGATGCCATTGTCAAAACTTCAAAAAGTGTCTGGTCAGGAATTGATGAATTGAATGGCATGATTTTATTGTCTTCTTTACTTGATTTTTTCCTAATGTGATTTTATATTACTTATAAAAACAAAAGCATGTTTAGGATTGTAGGACCTCTAAACCCCACCCGATTTGTTAAATAAGATAGTAAAACAAAATAAATTATAAAATTTCGTTAAATAAAAATATAATTATATATTTTAATTATTGATATAAATTTAAATATCATTATAATAATATAATGTGAAAATTTAATATTAAATTAATATGATAAAAAAAAATAATTTATGTATTATATTTATTAAGAATGAGAAATTTATGTAAAGTTGATCAATTAATGAAAAAATGTGATTACTCAACTAAAATTTTCAAAATATAATTGGGGTTATAAAAATGAATTAAGGGTACACAGGTCTTGTTCTTATTATTATTTTTTTTTAATAAATAAAATGCTTCTTTATTCAAATGTCAGCAAGTTATGAAGGCTAAAAACAGTTTTCAAATTGTGGCTTTCGCCACTAATGTAATAAAGGCAATAGAGTAATTCTAACACAAGAATTGAATTTTTTTTCCATGAAGTATCCGAACATAGTTGTAACAGAAAATTTTCAAAATGATCATCTCTTTCGAAACGAAATAGAAAACTCAGACGGGAAAATTTCGACCAGAGCCTTGGTTGTCATGCCCCCAGCCGTGAAACTTGTGTGTCTGGCTTGTCTCGTCTTGGGCTTCTCAATAGTGGTCATAGTGTGTGACATAGTGGATACATAAACTTGGGTTTAAGGTTGGTGGCTAAACGTTTAAATTACATTTGATTCGTTGGTTGGAAATAAAATTTTTAAGTTGGAGTTTGTTTTTTGTTTTTTTTTAAAGTTAGTTATAAATTTTATTAACTTTTATAAAAAGACAAAAACTAAGATGAAAAAATACAATTTAGTTGGAGTTAAACTTAAACGCCAAATAAAACTGTATTTTATGGCGCGTCCATTGTCTTGCAGTTGAACTGCTTCGATGTTTTTGGTATGAGTAGTGGTAGGCTTATTTTGGCAGGGGCAGTGACAGCAGCGGCATTGTCTTTCGGTGATGGTGGTGGTAACGTGTGAAGTTTGGCGTTGTTTCTTCGACTATGCCGCGTGCCTTTCTAAGTCGGATGTTTTTTCCTGCCAGTTCTTTCACTAGGTATCCTTTTGCTAAATGATTTTCACGGCAATATTTTGGGTTTATTGTTTATTTGTTTTTGACATGCTTAGCTGATATGTTTTGTTAAGTAAGGGCACGTTTATTTATCTGGAATTCTAAAAATAGGAAATTAATTTCATGAAAAAATTATTTAAATTATATGGAATTGAATTCTAAAATTAGATAAAAGTGTTTACTAATCATTTAAAGAATCTATTTACTTGATAAATTAAATTCCTATTATGCTATTTACTTTCTATAAGTTAGAAGGATTGTAAATATATTTATTATCGTTACGAAATTATCCTTAAATGAAAAATAAATAAATAAATAAATAATAACGGTATATTTGGTATAGAGTTAGTTACTTCCTATTTTTTAGGGGAATGAATTTATTTCCGTAAGTAGTAGGTGGGAGACAAGTTCTCCTTATCAAGAAAATTAATTCCCTATTTTTAAGTGAGACTCACATCATCTAATTCCCAAATACAAAAGTAAACATTATAATTTAAAATCAAGAATTTAATTCATTTTTATTGAATTGGATTACTCTTTAGTAAACACGCCATAAATGTCCTTTGAGTCTCAAAGTTCAACACACGGTTTCAGTTATGACCATCGTTGGAACACCGTACTTGTTTCTATATGGCATCGTTTGTGTTTGTAGTGCTATAGGTTTTTAATATCAATTTGATCGGAAGCTTCAATTAACTGTATTGTCAAAACTCAATTTATATGTTTTTTAAACGTCATTCGATTTTGTTGATGGATTCAATTATTATCAAGGATCGAATTACCTTGTATTTTAAGACTGTTCAAGTTTGTTGTTAGTGTTTATATTACTTTATTTTTTTCTCTCTCTAAATTGTTTGTATTATTACTCTACTCTTGATAGCGATCTCCCGCTTCAAATTTTTTTTGTAGGAAAAAAAAACTAGGGTCTTTTTTTTTTTTTTGGTATCTCTTGCTTTGGATTTAGCTATGAAATAAAACTCAGAAGGGCGTTTGATTTTTTTTTTTTTTAGCCCCTCTAATCGGAGAGTCTCTTGCTTGGAGTTGATTATGACCTTTTATTTTATTTTTAAATTAAATTAAATTAAATTAATTTATTTTTTTGCAAATTGGAGATGATAATGACTTGTGATAGACTACAAATCGCTATATCGAATATTATCTATGTTCGATTATAAATGGGTGTTAGAGATTCCACTTATCTGCTGGTATTGTACTTGACTCTATAAATATATTTTTCATTTCTAAACAAATAATAAAGTATGTCACTAATGGTATGTATGTGGGATTCCAACAATAAAAAGAAAAAAAAAAAAACTCGATTAATTAAAAAAAAGAAGAAGGAAAAAATACACCTTAGCAGGTCATTGACCATGGCACGACTGTGACGGCGGGATTGCTTCAACAATAAGCTCTAGAGTTTGACTGAGCAAGTTTCTCTCGAATAGTAAAAGTTGATCATTTGACAGAGTACACATCTATAATGCTCTGAATTTGACTGAATAAATGGAAATATAAACATAAATATTTCTGACAAAACGCGGTATTAATATTCATATTTTACAAGATAACATGAAATGAATATTGACTAATTTAAAACGTAATCTGTGCAATGAGATAAAAAACGATCAGTTTGATAATTTATTTATTTATTTTATTTATTTTTATGTAACCAATAATGTGATACAAACATCAATTTGATATTTATATAAAATTCTCGGTACTGATTTTTCTATAATTTATAGAAGGAGATGAAAGTTAATCACAATGTGTTTACCTATTAACACTCTCACTAGATTTTATTATACGCGAACTTTTTGTAGTCTGTTTATGTGAATTTTACAAAGCAAATTGAATTCATAAGTTAAATTACACAAAAGTTGAACATGTATTCTCCAATTTTATTTTTAAGGGCATAACAAAATAGAAACAAATGTCTTGTTTCAAAAATTTTTTTTTTATTTTTAGCAATGTTGTTTCATAGTTCTTGATATTTAGAATATTGTACTTCACTTAATCGAGAACATTCGCTCAAGATAAATTCTGGTTTATTATGCCCAACGCTTGTACTAGATTATCTTATTCCAATTGCCAAACGCGACGCTTTTTTTTTAGACGACGTCGTGTCAACATATTTTCTAATTAATTTTTAACCAATTTGACTCCCGCCATTTTAAAATTTTCCCAAGAAAAAAAAAATCGAAATAAAGCAGAATAAAAGCAAATTACCACGTTGGCGATCCGCGCCTCACCCACTCAACCAATCAGCGCCATTCCTTTTCCCCCATATATGTCCACGAAACCCAATCTTCGTGTCCACGATTCAAACTCTCAAAACACCATTTTCGTCCCGCCAAAGCCTCTCCCAATCCTTCAACAAAAGCTCCAGAAAACCAAAAACCTTCAAATCGACGCCATGGAATCCGCCGCCGCTAGCACCAAGGGAGGCAGAGGCAAGCCCAGGCCGGCTGCCAAGGCCGTGTCGAGGTCTCAAAAGGCCGGCCTCCAATTCCCCGTCGGCCGAATCGCCCGGTTCCTCAAGAAAGGCCGCTACTCCCAGCGCGTCGGCTCCGGATCTCCGGTCTACCTCTCCGCCGTCCTCGAATACCTCGCCGCCGAGGTTTGTACCCTCTCGCTTTCTCGATCGTACTTCGTACACCGTATCGTCCGATTTCTGGCCTTGATTTTGATCGTTTGTTTGTTTGTTTGTTTTTTTCCGATCAGGTTCTGGAATTGGCTGGAAATGCGGCTCGGGACAACAAGAAGACCAGAATCGTTCCGAGGCACATTCAACTGGGGGTGAGGAACGACGAGGAGTTGAGCAAGCTTTTGGGATCGGTGACAATAGCCAACGGAGGTGTTCTGCCGAACATTCACCAGGTTTTGCTGCCGAAGAAGACCGGCAAAGGGAAGGGCGAGGTTGGATCTGTGTCTCAGGAGTTCTAGGTTTCATCATGTGTTAGTACAGATTTCGAAAAAACGGAAAAAGAGTTAACTGGTTGTTTAGATCTGGTGGTTCTTGTAATGAAATTAGGCACTTTTGTTTTTGTAAATCTCCTTCCTTCTACGGATAGCTTCTCTTGATCTGAAGATCAAATTGTCGCCCCTTTTGACATATATCAATGGAAGATATTTATATAAATGTTCTGTAAAACATCATTTTTGTTGGTCTTCTTGACTTTAGATACGTTGTTTAGATTGTATTATTACGAAATCATTTAAGGCTCTGTATTTGGGCTTGTTAGTCAGAAAGTTCACCTTAACGCTTTATATGTTTGGTTGGGTGAAAATTTATGAGTCAAAGTAGTCGGAGAATTGAGAGTATGAAGAATGGAGAATATTGGATTGTTGGGAGTAAATCAAGCTGTCGTTTGTCATTTTGTTCTAAACTCATTTTTCAAAAATTTTTTACACTATTTTTTCTAACAAAATTTATGGTTTGAATTTGATTTTATAATTCAAATGGGGTCCAAGATGAAAACAATTTTTCTTGGGGAAATAAGGCTGACTATTTTTAAATCCAATCAACTTTGGAAAGGAAGATAAGAAAAAGTATTACATCTCATTTATCGTGCCATTAATGTGGCATTAAGGCATGCCGTTACTTATTTACCAAAACAAAAAAAGAAAAAAAAAAAAAGAAAAAAGAAAAGGCGTGTCGTTTTTTACAAAGGACAACATTCTTCTGAACTGATATGTTGTTGTTGTTGTTGTTTTTTTTTTTTTTTTTTATAATTTTTTTAGAGACATTAAAAAACAAAAATGAATGGCAAAAATATTTTCAACTCAAACTCATTCACCAAACAAACTCAGAGGACATTTTTATAAGCTATATGTCGTTCTTAGTAATAAGATTTTTTTTTTTTTTGAATCGTGATGCGTTCTTTTTTTAATTATTATTTTTCTTAAGAACGGTAGGGGTACATTTTCCTTTCTCCATTTTGAGGAAAATGGTATGTAGTACTCTTTTTGAGTTTTGACTTTGAGCAACATTTTTTTTTTGTTTATAAAGTAATGGTAACATATTGATTTCATTTTTTTTTTTGGGAATAAAAAACGCATTGATTTTAGCCAATTACATTTTTTTTGAGGGAATTTCAACCAGTATTTTTATTTTCTGAAATATACAAACATTATTATTATTATTATTATTATTACTACTTTCAACCAATACCTCGAGTGAAAGAAAAAAAAGAAAAATAGCTTTTTTGTGATTTTATTTCATTTTTCTTCTTTAAAAATATTGTCGAAATGTAAGCTTTTTTCTTTTTTTTTTTTTGGCCTTTTTTCCTGATTGGTTTTTCACTTTTTTGAATAAAGATTTTAAAATGGGTATTTATAAATCTTTGTTAGAAGAGGTAAGAATAATTACTATACATCATTCGTAAGAATAATTACCATACATAATTACTTCATTTCATTTTTTTTTGACAATATTTCATTTCATTTTTTAAGAAAAAGAAAAATTTATTTTGGCCATATTTCTTTTTATTGAATTATATAATCATTAACGACTTGTTTGATTGATAGATTTATAACTTAAGTTTTTAGATTTATTTTTATTTATTTATTTATTTTTTTAAAATTAATAAAAATTATAATTAATTTTTAAAACATCAACAAAACTATTCTTAAAAATTTCATCTTAAATTAAATGCATGCTAAAAATGTTACTTGCCTTTTAAAAAGAAAAAGAAAAAGAAAAAAAGTTACTTTGGGCGCAAGATTAAGAGAGAGAGAGATTATTTAAAAAATAAAAAATAAAAAAGAGGGAGAGAGAGAGTGACAGAGAAAGGGGGCGAAAATGCTACCGTTGGGGCACTTGCGTGCTTTTGGCGCAAGATTCATAGGAGTATTAATACGCAGAGATCGCCGTTGACAGAGAGAGAGAGAGCGAGCGAGCGCCACTCAGAGAAAGAGAGCGAAAATGTTACCGTTGGGGCACTTAGCGTGCTTTTGGCGCAAGATTTATAGTCAAGGCAGGAGTAAATATATACGCAGAGATCGCCGTTGAGAGAAATATATATAGAGAGAGAGAAAGAGATCACCTTTGCTCAGAAAACCCATCGCAATGGCAACTTCTTTGAGAGAGAGAGCGCCATTTTGTGTGTGTGTGAGAGAGAGAGAGAGAGAGAGAGAGAGAATGTCTTTGCTCACAAAACCCATCGCAAAGGCAACGCCTTTGACGAGACCTCCACATCGCGAAAGAAGGGTTTCGAGTTTGGTTCCAATGGCGTCAATTTTCGCTGCTTCAAGGTTCCGCAAAGCCCTAGGATAGGAATTGAAGCTCGTGTTGTTCTCTGGTTCATTGCCTTCTTCTTCTTCTTCTTCTTCTTCACTGGGTCTTGATGAAAATGAGGTAAAATTACTCACCGCAATTGCTATTTCAAAATTAGGTTTATGTTGTCTGAAATTCCTCTTCTGACAGAAATTATTTATGTGTTTATCTTGATAATTTTATGTTGTTTTGTATTAAAAAGTGTAGATTTTCTGTCAGTTTTTGTATCTAACCTAAGAATATCTGCATGCTTGAGGAAATGTATGATCTTTCTAGTTGGGGGGACTCAAAATATGTACAGAGAACAAAGGGAGAAAAACAAATAAGAAAAAATAAGGAGAGAGAAAATGAAAAGAAATAAAAAAGAAATAAAAAAAACAAAGGGAGATCCGAGGAGGACAAAAAAAAAAAAAAAGAAGAAGAAGAACAAAAACAGAGGAAGAAAAAAGAGGAGAAAGGAAAAAAAAAAGAAAAAAGAAAAAAAAAAGTGGAAATAAAGGAGTGGAGGAAGAAAGCCCAAAGCAGAATGATGTATGTTTTTGGTAAGTTTTATTTTGTTCATCTTGTTTTTGATTTCCTTTTGTTTGTTGAAACTATTATTTTTTCTAACTTTTATCTCATAAATCTTGATGCTTTTAGTCTAGGGAGTATACTGCTACAATTTACATACTCAGCCCCCCTTATATGTTGATGTTATTTCCCTAAAACTGCATCTTATAACAGCGAAAGAATGGTTTCGAGTTTGGTTCCAATGGCGTCAGTTTGTGGTTACTATTGATTTTTTTTTTCCTTCTAACCATTAGAGTGTGTTTTTTTTTTTTTTTGTTGTAAGAATGGTCTCCAACTCCAACAAATACGTAGAGAGAGGGAGAGAAAACAAGAAAGATGTGGGGGAAAAAAAAAGAAGATAAAGTGAGAAAGAAGAATAAGAGGGGGAAAAAAGAAAAAAAGAAAATAGGGGAAAAGGAAGAAAGGGAGGGAGGGTTATGGAAAAGAGCAAGGTTAACAAGATTAAAAAGAAAAGGAATGAAAGACTAGTCAACAGGGGAAAAAGAGAAAAAGAGAAAAACTGGGAGATGGATGAGTTAGCATAGAAAAACTTGAAAGGTAAGTTATGTGAAACATTTTCTAACAGTGGATGAATTTATAATATTTCATAGCTGACACATCTGCTCATTGTTCTTGTTTTCCAGGTTCCTGTGGTGGAAGTTTAGTCCAAGGCAGAGCTCCAGAACTGACCTTCAAGCACCATTTTGTGCAGAGGCGTTCACAAAGTCGCTCTAAAAGGGTAATGGGATTATCTGTTGCACTTGTAGCTTTCTCGAGAGAATTTAATTTTCTATTCCTTTTTATTGATATATTTTTACGGTTCTTAAGAATCTCATTTTGGGTTTGATCGTTATGCTTTCTTGCAGGAATCATCTGGGCAGCAAATTGGCACTAATCTTCACATACTAGTGCTGAAATATCTCTTCCATGTTTTTAGGTTTGTTGACATATAAAGACGTATTGGAGGAGAGATAATTCATGACTTCTCCTATAGTTAATGCTGCTACCTTTTCTTAGAAGCATGGGTGAATCCAATGAGTGGTATCTTCTGTTTTTAATTTTAATTTAATTTTCGAGATTTGGTTGATAATTTTGTGTTTTCCAGTTCTCTTACGTGAATGGCTTATATTCCTTTTCTTTTAACCTTTGGAAGTTTCCTGAATTTGTTGTGCTCATCTAACTTGTGCATTTTTCTTTATGTTTTCTAATTTCTATGAAGGGTTTATTGTTTGTGTGGGCCGGCTCATAACCACTGCTTGCGAACACATTTAAGGGAAGAAATCGGGAGTTATTTCTGAGCCAGGTAAGTTGTTTTTGGCTACCTTATCATTATTATCAGTATGATGACTATTGCAGTACAGATTTTGTGATTGTTAGCTATATAAATTGTCTTTGTCTAAGCTCCAGAACATTCTCTTATACTGTACACTATTCCTGTTGAGAGAGAGAGAGGAAAAGAAAAAGGACTTGATGGCGTGGACTCCACCTAAATTCTCATCAGGAAGGTATGTAATCTGAAACAGTTTTCTGATAGTGAAGGAATTGTTTAATTTCATGCTTGAAGGAATTGCACTGCAGGCTGCACCATACTATATTGGAAAAGGAGGGGCAACTGCTGTTTATCTCAAGGATGTAATGTCACTGGCAATGTGGCATCTTTTGCCAGGTTATTAGTGAATAACACCTTATATTTTTGTCTTTGATTCTCTATTTTTCAGATGATTTGCATTTGTTTACTGTTCTTTTATTAACTTGGTTTATGGTAATACATTGAGGCTTGTTGTGCCTGACAAGTTCAACCGAGCATTGGTCATAGTAGAGTTGAGTTTGTGAAAAAGAGGACTAAAAACAAATAGGTAGGTGGATCTTTCAAATTATAGTTGGCTTAATATGGTTGTTTGAGATCAATTAGTTACTATTATTTTGTTCTTAGCCTTCCTTTAGGTTTGATAATTTAATGATATGATTTTGATTTGATTATTTTGATGACAAATCCTCTCTCTCTTTTGTCTTTGAAGATCTGGAGCAGATTGTTAAGGAACCTGAAGTCTCGAGCAAACTTTTGGTGAAAGGGAAAACAAATGTTAGGGGATCTTCTTGCTGATACTGAGAAGAGAATGACCAAAAGACTTGCTGTCCCCAAACTATATTAAATAGATCTTTTGGTATATCCTAACATTGTTGTTGTTTTTTTTTTTCCTTTTCAGGGACCAAAGCAAATTACGTATGCCATCATATTTGATCAAAGTCTGTAATTTATCATCTTTGATGTTCAAATAATGATAAAGTGCAAGCTGCTTCATGCTGCATGCAATGCAAAATAGGATTGGGGGTTAAGGTATGCTTTACATAGATTACCTTTATTATTTCGTACTTAAACTTGAGTTTTTTTTTTTTTTTTTTCTTTTTTCTCTAAGAGCTGACTGATCACGTGATCTTTTCTTGTAGATAAATTCTCTTGAGAATGGATTTTTCATGTGATCTCTAATCATGAGCTAACTGGCTAGGCAAGAAGATCTAGCGCATCGTTGGGGGAGATCTGTCTAGATATATTGCTTATATTGCATTATTGTTAATTTGTTAATTTTTCATTTTTTAGTTAAAAAAAAAAAAAAAGAATGTGGCCTACGTTTTTTATTCTTTATTTAGATGTCTTGAAGAGTGTGGACACAGAAGAATATTATTGCAACCAAGAGGCTTGGCGTTATCTCAAGTAAGAGTGGAAACAGGACTTTGGCTTCTCTTTCTACTGCTATTGAGATTTTTAATTTGAAGTCTTTTATGTTGGAGAAGAGGTTCGGAGTTTTTGCATTTTTTTTTAATAGTTTATTCTCTAACTGATGATACCACTTCACCTTTAATTGAACTGTACTCTTTTCATCTATGAAGGAAACTTTCCTGCCAGAATTCAAGTGATTGCTTGGTTGGCGGGCTAAGATGGTTTAATGTTTGTATTTTTCTAGAAAAATGCTTAAGGCCTCATATGTCTGTGTCCCAATCATAAGGCATCACGTTCAAGGTAAGGAAAAAATTCTATTGCCCTGGATAGATTATTCTCTAATTAATGATACCACTTAACCTTTATCTTTATCTTTATCTTTTTTTTTTTTAAATAAATTTTAAAGCGAGTCTGTGATTAAGCCTTTGATTTTGTATTTGTAGGTTGATGCTGCTGTCCTGGCTAACCAGCTTAGAAAAAGATTTGTCAACCATGTAAAGTTTCTTTTGTTAACTTAATGCATCGTACATTTTTTGTTTAGCACGGTTGAATGGCCAAACTATTTACTTCTTTTCTATTAGGCGTCAGTCTCTTTATTTTCATGGATGCATGTGCTAGATTCTTAAACTGCATCTTATACTTGGTTGAACTTTGTCGAATTTAAGAGTGTGACATTCTTTTGAGAATATTAGTACCTTACGCTATTGTCTTAATCCTGGTCCATTTAAAGTTTATAATTGGCAATGTTATCACTTTTTCATTACTTGGCAATTTGTATGGAGACTCTTTTACTTTGTGAAAATAGTCGAAAGGATTAACAATGGTCAGGGAAGAGTTTTAGATTAGTATGTGCTATTTTGTTTCTCATAGACTAGATAACTTACTCAAGTCTGATTTTACAGGGCATGCAACATGTTTGTAATAACTGGGGTGATGCTGGTCTTGCACCTTGTAAGTTCTTGTGATCCCTGTAGTCATTATGTTTTGTCTTGCTAATCAACGGAGTTACCAGTCGGACTTGATTTTAGTTAATGGATGTGACAGGTTATATAGGGTTTCAAGTGATAGGAAAGTCCAATCAGATTGATTAGGATGGAGCTCATGCAAGCTGCTCTATGCTACATGCTGTACATGACTGAAAATACAAAACAGCATTGTGGATCAAGTAAGCCTTAATCAAGTGACTTTACTTTTTTGTTTGTTCGGTCTTATTGTAATCATTTAATCAAATCAAAGATGGCGGTCTTATTTTGAAAAGAAATTTGTATCAAAGATGGATCTTCTATGTTATTGCAAATTTTATGGTTATGTTTTAATGTCTACATGATTCTTGTGTAAGGCCTATTTGGTATTGTCAGGGAAATTTTGTACATAATTCTTGTTCAAGGCCTAATTGGTATTGTCTGGAAATTTTTTAAATATAACCAGACACATAAGAAAAAGAATAGGATAAGACTCGGATGAATTTCTTGCTCTTGAGATTAGCAAACTAGCGTAGCTGTTATGCACTTTAATTTAAGAAAAACAAATGAGGTTTCTTGAAACTTCTTGTTGTGGATAGAACTTCTAAGCTTCGAAAGTCTAATTCTTTTGAGTTATTTATTCTATTCTTATATGATACAGGCCTACAAAGGAAATGGATGGTTGCGCATTACATTTTTCTGCAGAGACATACTAGGAGTGTCAAAGGATACGAGGTTTGGGGAAAACAAACTCTTTCTTTATGTGCATTATAGAATTCACGCACTCACTCTCTCTCTCTCTCTCTCTCTCTCTCTCATTAAAAAATGTGCTTGTATGCAGGCTGAATTCAATTAGGCTTCATATCTTGACTGATGATAGGATTGCAAGTACTCAAAAGAGGTTGCTTCTTTTGGGGTAACTACGTACATGCACTTTTACTTTACTTGTTAAGCTCTTTGTAAGATTATTTTCTTTCACGAATTCCTCTTTATTGATGCAGTGGAAAATGCTTCTTTGATAACTTATTTGTGCATGAAATGCTCTGTTTGTGGTTTTAAGGAATTTTAGCAGTTAAGTCCTTGTTGGAGCTCTTGGACAATAAGAGATTCCTTTCCCATAATGGTCCTCTAACCGTATAGTTTACTTTCTCCATGGGTTTCCTTGATTATTTGCTTGCTTGTTATTTTCTTTTATTTATTTTCACTGAAAACGATTATCCTTTTACGAAGGTTTATTATGTTGTCAAATATTTGTATTTGTCCTATATTTTTCTCAGCTATTTATTTACCAATTTATCATTTTGCCTTTTCTTTCTTAAAGCATGTATAAAGAGCAGATAGCTGATCTAAAGTAAACTTAAGGGAGGTATGATCCATAGACTTTGACACAAGTTTATTGCTTAGTTTCTTAATTGTATTACTGCACGGATTAAACTCGTCTTTCCGTTAAATGCAGAAAAGTGTAAAAGGGCATTGATATCTTCACCTGGCTGGTGAAGGAATTTAGCATCTTTAGATGCCTATGCTCGGGGTGAGGACCTGAGACGTTTTTGAAAAAATATAGCAAAGTGCAAGCTGCTTCATGCTACATGCAATGCGTAAATAGGATTGGGGTTAAGGTCTTTATATAAAACTACCTTTATTTATAATTTGGTACATGGACTTAAGTTCTTTTTTCTTTTTTTCTTTTTTCCTCCAAGAGTTGACTGATCATGTGATCTCTTATTGTAGATAAAATTGTTTCAAAGATGGGTTTTGCATGTAACTTCCTGGCTAGTCAAGAAGATCTTGCGGTTCGTTTAGTATTCATTTTGTTAGTTGAAAAGATTAATGTGGCTTTGTAATTTTCTGGGGTAAAGTTATTTATTATTTGTATAGATGTCTTGAAGAGCGTGGATACAGAAGAGTGTCATTGCAAACAAGACGCTTAGCTTTAACTCAGGTAGGAGTCATGTCTTTTGGTCTTTCTACTGCTATCAAGATTTTCAATTCGAACACTATCATATTGGAGAAGAGATTTGGAGTGTAGTGACTTTCTTTTAATTTGTGAAAACAGTCAAAAGGATCACCAATGGCCAGGAATGAGTTTTAGATTAGTCTGTGTTTTGTTGTTTATCTTTTTAGTTGAAAATGTGTTTGTTGCAGGCTGAATTCAAAATTAGGCTGCACATCTTGACTTGTGCTAGGATTCCAAGTACTCAACAGAGGTTGCTTTTTTTTTTTTCCTTTTGTTTTTTGTGGTAACTACTTAAACGCACATTTTACTTCACGTATTAGGCTCTTGGCAAGATTGTTTTCCTTCACGTAATTTCTCTTTTATTGATGCAGCAGATTATATTTGTTTGTTAACTTATTTGTGCATAAAATGCTGTGTTTGTGGTTTCAGGACATTTTAGCAGTTGAGTCCTTGTTGGAGCTCTTGGTCAATAACATATTCCTTCGCCAATCTGGTCTTCTAACTGTGTAGTGTACTTTCTCCATGGGGATCTTTTTTCCTTGATTATTTTCTTGCTTGTTATTGTTATTATTGTTATTATTACTGAAAATTATTATCTTTTTGTCAAATGTTTGTTTTATGTTTCAAGTACTTGTGTTTACTTTCGTATAGCATGTTTAAAGATGTGATCCTTAGACTTCGACTAATGTTTATTGCGTAGTTTCTAAGTATATTATTGCATGGATGAACTTGTCTTTTTGTTGCTTGCAGAAAGGGTAGCCGGGTGTTGATTGATGTTTAAAAGAATACACAGCCTGCCATCCTCGCCCAGCGGGTTAAGAATTTTTTTTATCCTTTTTATTCTTTTTATTTCTTATTTTTTTGCTGAAGAAATTTATCATCTTTAGATGCCTATGTCTGGAGTGAACTTGGGATGTTGAATCGATATATCAAAGTGCAAGCTGCTTCATGGTACATGCATTACGAAAATAGGATTGGGTTAAAAGTAAGTTTTATATAAAAAAAAAAATACTAATAACGTTTATTTGTTATGATACTTATACTTGGACTTCAGTTCCTTTTTTTATTTTTTTATTTTTTTTGCTCCAAGAGCTGACTGATCATGTGATCTCTTATTGTAGATAAATTGTCTTAAAGATGGACTTTTCATGTACTTTCTGGCTAGGAAAGAAGATCTAGCGGTACGTTGGGGAACATCTGTCTTGGTATTTTGCTTATTTTGCATTATTATTGACTTGTTTATTATTCTTTTTTTTTTTTTTTTTTTTTTAAGCTTGAAACGTGAATGTGTCTTAGTAATTTTTAGGGGTTAACGTTGTTATTGATTATTTATAAAGATGTCTTGAAGAGTGCGGATAGAGAATAGTGTCATTGCAACTGAGAGGCTTAGCTTTAACTCAGGTAGGAGACAATTCTTTGGCTTCTCTTTTTACTGCTATCAAGATTTTCAATTTGAAGTCTTTTATTTTGAACAAGAGATTCTGGAGTTTTTGTCTTTTGTTTTTTTTTTTTTTTCAAGTTTGTTCTCTAATTGATGATACCACTTCACCTTTGATTGAACTGTACTCTTTTCATCTGTGAAGGAAACGTTCCCACCAAAATTCAAGTGATTGCTTGGTTAGTGACCAAAAATGGGTTATTGTTTTGCAATTTTTCAAGAAAAGGCCTTATATGTCTTCCCAGTCATAAAGCATCATATCAGCGGTAAGGTAAAAATTGTTGCATGGATAGATTATGTATAGTGTCACATGGTCTTGAGTTTTGTTTTGTTTTGTTTTTTTTAATCTATAGTAAATCTTCTGTTTCGCATCTCCCAAAAGAAATGAAATTTGTTGGTTCGAAGGAAAACAATTGTTAGGGTTCTGCTTGTTTATGCTGAGAACAACCAAGGGACTCGTTCAAGGAGAAATATGTCCCCAAAATGTATGAAATTGATTTTTTGTTATTTTCTGACACTAATGCGTGTTTTTTCCTTTCCAGGGGTCCAAAGTGATTTGATTGAGGCTATTGGTGAGGAATGTATTTTCACTTGTTTTTCTTAGATTTTGTTCTTCTTTGAATTGGATTTTCTAGTATCATCTATTTGCTGCTTTGGATTACTGATACTATATGGATTGGTCGTTTACCTCATCTGTCCCTTTATTCTCATGCTGTTTTTATTGAAGTTTTCCTCTTTTTTTTTTTTTTTTTTTTTTTATAATTTCCATTTGGGATGTGTATAATTTTATAGTGTGATGTTCTTTTGAAAGTATCGGTACTTAATGTTATTGCTTTAGTCCTGATTTATGTTGCTTGGAGTGTATAATTGAACTTATTTTAATTTGTGAATACAGTCAAGAGGATCAAATGGAGGTGGTACTGCAGTTCACGGCAGCTTTGTGAACCATCTATTTGCAAAGGTATGAGAATGGTTTCAACCGCTGAGAGTGGTTCCAAGCCATAATACACGTCACTATGCAGCATTAGGCTGAGAGACTATTTATGAGGAATTTCTGGTGAAAGTTTGATAACTCTACCAAGCTATTCTTGTGACAAACTTTTAAACATTTGCCAAGAAAAAGCGTCTTTCCATTTTTCTTTTCCACTCTTATGTGGACCAGGATGCTTAGAAGTTCAAGTTGAGACAAGCCTTCCTGACGTGGATGGTCATCTACAGATTTATACAAACAAAATGAAGAAGAGATGTGAAGCTTCAAGAGCTTGGTACGTGCATCGATAATGTGTACTTGTGAGATTTATGTATTCAATCTTTTAGTTGTCGAAATATTTTAATATTGGCAGGAAGATGACTTTGGTTTTGGCTCGCATTTTTTTGTTTCGCTTGTACTGTATAATTTACTCAAGTCTGATTTTACAGGGTATGTGACATATTTTCCGCAATAATCGGGATGATGGTGGTCTAGCACCTTGTAAGCACTTGTGATTAGTTTAGTCATTATATTTTTGTCTTATTAATTTAACATAATTATTAGCCTGACTAGATTTTTGTGAAATCATAAGAAAAGTTACTAGGGTAGGATGATGGAGGAGCTAAACCTTCTTCTTGTTGAAATGACTTCTAATTTCCAAATTCTAATTATTTTTGTATTAAATTCTATTCATATTTTTTTCAGGTCTATAAAGGAAATCGATGGTCTGCAATACATTTATGCGTCAAAACACACGAGGTTTGTGGGAAAATAAACAAGTTCTTTACTAGCATTGTAGAATTCATTCTCTTTTTTCTTTCAGGAGAACTACATTGACACCCCTGTGGTTTACTAATTATAGAGCCGCCCCTAAGCAAAGAATTTCACGTTAACACCCCAGAACAATTGACAATATTACAAACACCGTCCATTAGTCAACTATAACAGAAGAAGTCCTTGACCGTTAAATTTTATCACAACAACAAAACTACCTTAAAAAAAAACAAAGAACTAATTTAAAAAAATATTAATACCACAATTCATAAAAACTAACTTTATCTGAACTTAAATTTTAACAAAATTTAATAAAATTAAACCTTCAACATAAAAAAAATAAATAAAAATTAAACATTTAATAAAATAAACGGCATCAATCGGGTGTTTTATAAGATATAGGTGGTATCATTGTAATTCTCCCTTTCTTTTATTAGAAAATGTGCTTGTATGCAGGCCGAGTTCAATTACGCTGCACATCTTGACTGATGCTAGGATTGCAAGTACTCAAAAGAGGTTGCTTCTTTGTGGTAACTAGTACAAGCCCTTTTGCTTTACTGTGTTCAGGGTCGGGTATGGCCTTTATTTTGTTTTTGTTTTTTCATTTTTGTATTTTCGATTTATCACAACAAAATTTATAATTTTATCAGGTACGTCAAAACCTGCCTTCTGGATCTTGCAAACACAATGAGGATTGCTTTGGCTTTTATATACTCTTTGGTAAGATTATTTTCCTTGAGAAATTTCTCTTTGAAGTTTATCCATATTGTTATACTTCTTTGTTGCCCCCTACCCCTCTAAACTTAGCTTCAGATTTAAGTTCCTTCTATAAACGGACACGTGCTAGGTTGATAAACGGCATTCAATACTACCTTGAACTTTGTCGAATAAGAGTTGTCTTCCCTTTTCTCTCTCTCTCTCTCTTCTTTTTTTTTTTTTTTTTTTTTCATTTGTGATGTGTAGAATTTTAGAGTGTGATGTTCTTTTGAAAATACAAGTACTTTATGTTATTGTCCTAGTCCTGATTTATTTTCTTGGACTTTATAGCTAGCAGTGCTCCTACTTTTTCATTTCTTGGCAATTAGTATAGTGAGTGACTTTATTTTAATGTGTGAATATAGTCCAGAGGATGAAGAAGAGGCGCTACTGTGGTTCACGGCAGTATTGTGAACCATCTATTTGCATAGGTATGAGAATGGTTTGAACCGCCCGAGTCTTGCAGCAATTGTAAACTTTTCTTCAGCCATAATATGTGTCACTTGGGCCATTTTTCTTTTCTTTTTTTTACTTCCTACAATATACTAATTGGCTTGCCTCATGACTGATATATAGTGCGAAAATTCAAAATGTTGATATAATTACTTAAGTACACAAATTTGTATGTTGGAAATATATGATTGTAGGTTGATGAGGATGTAACTTACTGGAGATATACCAAGGAGGAGTGGGAATGGTCACATGATTCCACCCACGTAGTAACGCAGTTAGCTCAATGTTTTGGTGAGTATAGAATTTCTGGATTCTTTTCTTTCAAAATCTTACTCATCATTATTGTCGTATAACTAAGTAAATCTCTGTCTTCTTAATGTCTTATTTCATGAATCAATTGCAATGTGCTTAAGTTAGTTATTGTAATCATATATTTCCGTGCTTGTTAGTTACGACATTATCTCAGTGGCTGAGAGACTTCCGGCTTTCCAGATGGTTCTGGCTTTCCAGATGGTGCAGAGTCTTCCGACGGAGTTTTGCTCATTGGAATGACCGACAGAAAGGATTTGTTTGATGAAGGAAATCAATGGTCATGCAATGCATTTTGCTGCGGGGACATACATTTAAGCATCAAAACATGCGAGGTTTGTGGGAAAATAAACAAGTTCTGTGCTTGCATTGTAGACTCCATTTTTTTTCGGAGAACTACATTGACACCCCTGTGTTTTACTAATTACAAAACCAACCCCTTGACCAAAGAATTTTGCTTTAACACCCCAGAACAATTGACAAAATTATGAACACTCCTCCCAAACCTAACTTTGAAAGACAAAACTACCAAAACAAACACCCCAGAACAATTTAGTCAACTGTAACAGAAGAAGGGTCTTTGACCAATAAATTTTATCATAACAACAAAACTACCTTAAAAAAAAAAAAACATAAAACTAATCTAATAATTAGAGAAGGATGGAGTCTTCTTGGTCAAATCTCCTTAGGTTATTAAGATGCTCTATGGATTCTCTCTCCTAATGGGGAAGGAGTCTTCCATAATCAAATCTCCTTAGGTTCTTAAGATGCTTTATGGATTCTCTCTCTTAACGGAGATGGAGAGTAAATATTACATATATGATTTGATGATCATTATATACTAACTTAAATTAGATTCTCATCAACCCTAATTTAATTAGTATTGGGTTTATACACATAAAGTCCATATCCAATAGATATCTCTAGAGTCCAACTAATAAATCATTTATTTGACCTTATTAAATTAGATAGTCTATAATATAATTGTCATTTAATATGTAAGCCCTAAGAAATTAATAAAATCCCAATGGGTGAAGATTATGTTGGGTCTTGAACAGTGATTACAGAATGGGGGTCGTTTTATTTGTTGGATGGTTTGTGACCCTTTTGATACCATCCGTGTAAACTCAAATTCTGGGACATTCTTTTTTAGGGTTTGAATACAGAAAGCTAAATAATTATTCTCGGTTACTACTTTTTTATTTTATATCTTTTGTGAAGTGGTTTTAATTCCTGTCCTCAGTGCTCTGATACAAATCCTCTGACTGGGCTTTGTTGCTCTACATGCTTGTGTCTTTAACAGAGGAAGTGGCATTGTGTTGTGCTTCTCAGGATTGCCAGCTTCCTCTTTGGCAAGAAAACTCTTTCTAGTTAAAACTTGGGGTTTACACTTTTTGTTCTTTTTCCCTGTTCGTTTCTCGTTATTTTAGCTTTCATTCGAGAACCTCGACACCCCTGACGACGGATTGTGCGAGTCCGAAGTTCTTTGGCTTCTCTGTGGGTAATGGATCCATTTGCTGTGGTTTTTGGCACTCAAAAAGTTTAGAAACGAATGATTTATATTTTCAGTGACATTTTGGTGTCACGGGGATGTAGCTCAAATGGTAGAGCGCTCGCTTTGCATGCGAGAGGTACAGGGTTCGATCCCCTGCATCTCCACTTTTCTTATTAATTTTTTTTTACTTTTTAATTTTGAATAATTTTAATATCGCTGGCGTCACTTTATCTTCTATCCCAAGTTCCTCGCTCCTCGGTCCCTCAAGAAAAAGAGGACGGCGCTCAATTCCCGCCAAATTTTGAGCTGCAGGAGAAATAAAAATGGCGGCGGTTCCTCTGTTCAATCTGGCCCCTCAACTGTCCGTTTCACGGCTCTGCTTTGGTTCCTCCTCTTCCACTCCGCCCTCTCTTTTCCATTTTCCTTTTGCTTTGAATCACGAACTCAACCCGTGTCGAACACTCCTCAGGAACCATGACAATCGGCGAGCAGAACTCCCTCCACGAATCATTTCGCCTCCTCGACCAAGCCTTCGACGCCGGAATCAACTTCTTCGACTCCGCGGAAATGTATTCTTTCCTCTCCATCCGATGTAATTCCTCGGAGAATCAGCTTTTCTAGGGTTTCAATGATTGCATTTTCTTTCTTTTTTTTTTTTTCCTTTTCTTTTTGTAGGTATCCAGTTCCTCAGTGTGCCGAAACTCAGGGACGAAGCGAAGACTACCTTGGCCGTTGGATTCGTGATCGGAAGATCCCCCGGGACCGCCTCGTCTTGGCCACCAAGGTCTTCTCTTTTGCCTCCCTCAAAACAAAAGAAATTCTTGTTCTTTTGCTTTCACTTTTGAAAATTTGATTTGATGCAGGTCGCAGGACCATCTGGGCAGATGAATTGGATTCGAGGCGGCCCAAAGTCCTTGGATGCTGCAAATATCACCGACGCCATTGACAATAGGTTGGATTTCTTTTTTCTTTTTGAAAATTTTCACATGGGCTATATTGTATTGTGATATTGTCGTTTGAGCTCAAATATATAGATAGGTACCAATTTTGAAATTTGTTTGCGGCAATTTGCGTGTACTGATGATTCATATTTGTCTCTAGTAAACTGTATACAAATTTTTCTGTGAGCTTATCTTTGCTGTTGTTGGCTTAGCTGATGAATAAATATTTGCTAAGAGTCCATACCTCAACATTTCGTGTTGTCTGATGGTTATATTTTCATTTGATGCAGTTTGCTGCGGCTGCGGACAGACTATATTGACCTTTATCAGATTCACTGGCCTGATCGGTTTGTATGTAGATCTTTCCTTTATTGGAATGTAGGCGGTAGATTTTACTTTGTGCATAGATTGAGGAGTCTATTGCTTTGGTGCTTATTGGGATGTTGAAAGTGCTTAAATTGATTCTTTGCCATTACATCTTTTGTAGCTATGTTCCCATGTTTGGAGAAACAGATTATGATCCGACCCGGCAGTTTTGTTCAATTAGTATAGAGGAACAAGTCGATGCTCTTGGTAGAGCTGTTCATGCTGGAAAGGTAAGTGTGATAGCATGGCTTGTGCCCTTGTGGTTACCATTTTAAGAATGTGGAATTTCCAAGTAAGAAGGAAAGTTTTGTTTGCAGATCAGATATGTTGGTCTCAGCAATGAAACACCATATGGGATTATGAAGTTTGTTCAGGAAGCTGAACGAGATCCTCGCAACCCAAAAATCATATCTGTGCAGGTTGTATATAATTCCTTTCTGGTTCAAAACATTGCGGCTTTTTTTTTTTTTTTTTTTGCCCCCTCTCTCTTTCTCTGGATTCTTGGCTGATGCAACCTGTTTTCTATGCGACAGAACTCATACAACTTGCTCTGCCGAACTTTTGATTCTGGAATGGCGGAATGTTGTCATCATGAGAGGTATTTGATGAGTTCACCAGATTGTAACATTTGGCCTTAGCTTTGATGGATGCGTAATATTGTCATTTCATTTTCCATAGTTCAGGGGCACCTTATGAAACCATTAGAAAAAGAAGAATTGCATTCTGCAAACTGGTGCTTTTACACTTCTTAAAATATCTGATGTTTCACCTGAAACTGTAACTGGTAGTGTAAGCAAGATTAAGCCGGTATTCTAAATTCAATTTTCAATGTAGAACATAATAAAGGCAGTTGGTGAAATTTGGCTTCTCATTTACGACTTCCAATTTGAGATTTATCTCTTATCTAAATGAGCGTCTTCTACTGGTACCAGCTTCTTTGCTAATTATGTTGAGTTCTTATATGATCAAATTACTTTCTTTTCGAAGGATCGTTTACGTATTTCATCCTCTGCTTAATTAATGATTGTTGGATTTTTGAACCTTTTCAGGATCGCCTTACTGGCATACAGCCCCCTCGCAATGGGTATACTTTCTGGGAAGTATTTTTTGCCTGATGGAGGTCCAGGAGATGCTCGGTTAAATGTTTTTAGAGGTGAAATTGTCATATTGTTTGAATAATCATTGAATATATGGCGATCTTTTTAGGCTAGTGTTGATGTCTAATGTAGCCCGTTTTCTTATTTATTTTTTCCAGGACGGTATTCAGGAGGGGAATCCAGATATAATCTATCGAACAAAATCATAAAAGCAGCTACTATGGTATGCAGATTCTTCCGTGTCTTGCTTATGACATATTCTCATAAAATACGTCTGATTGAAGGCTTTAATGATCAGTATGAATTAAGACACGAATTTTTTGGAACTATGGTCTGAAGTTCAGCAGTACATTCTCTTTGTGCAACTCTGTGTTTGTGTGTATCTAAGACTCTAAGAGACAACGCAGCTGTATGTGTGTGTGTCTATATAAATATATATATATATATATATAGTATATATGTTGTGCAACTTGTGGTCTTTTTTGGGGATCAGTAGGTGGATGCATTTTTTTTAAAATTTTTTTGTCTTGCAAGTTGCAACTCAATGTTGGCAATTCCATCATTAACTGCAATTAAAAGAATGTGGGGTTACAAAAGCTAATAATGCGAAAACACATTGAGTTTGTTTTGCTGAAGAATCTTCCATTCCGACATTTTGTTTAACGTAGCCACATTGATTTTATGTATGTTCCACAGGAATACATTGACGTTGCCAAAAAATTTGGTGTTCATCCAGTATCTCTTGCAATTGGTTAGATGTTTCCCTCTCTCTCTCTCTCTCAAACTGCTATGAACTTGTTGTACCTCTCAACAAATCTGTATGAAATAGAGTCAGACAGAATTTCAAACACTTCTTCTCTTTTGTCAATTGTTTTACTATATTTCTGATGGTGTGTTTTGTTGGGAATATGTGGCAGCTTTTGTCTTGAGACACCCTCTTGTTGCAAGTGTTATTTTCGGAGCAACCAAGACTTGGCAGCTTCAGGAGATTCTAGATGCGTGCAAGGTTGACTTAACAGCCGAAATAAATGATGAAATTAACAAAGTCCACTGGAAGTTTCCAAATCCATGCCCCTAATCTTATATTCATAGTACATGCTCTTCTGTCTTGATGGTATTATGAAGACCAAACAAGCTCACAATTTTGTAGGCTGCTACTGGATGTTTCCATTTGCTATTGTTATTTAGAAAATAATAATAATAATAATAATAATAATAATAATAATAGGATAATGAGATGAGTTCATGAAAGGTAATTACAAACTAAAAACTCTAGGAGCTTCAAATTTTATTTAGTTTTTTAATATAAATTTAATTAACTTGGACCACCTCCAACGAAGATGCCAATGCTACATTTGAAAATAACATATATGGTATGTTACATTATTTTTGTGCTTTTAATACATAATGTTATTTTGAATGTTATATTTACTTTTTTTGTTCTAATGATTAGCTTTGTAACTTATAAAATTAAGTTTTTAGTTTTAAAATAATTTGAAAATGACAATGTTGTTGTAATATTTTAATATTTTAGAACTTGTCATATGTTAAATAACACTATATCAATTATAATGGATTTTCGGTCAGGTGTTAAAATTTGATATTGACACACTAATTTGACTTTGACATTGTATCTGAGATGTTTACTAGCTGTCGTCATTTTATTTTAAGGCGCATAAAACTAAAAATTTACCAGGTAGTTTACAAATACAAATATGCTAAAAATTTGACATTTGTTACTAGTACATCTAGCATCATTTCATTATTAATTAGCATTTGTTTACTTTTGTTCCCACTCTGGCCCACTCCCAAGTGGATCCACACAATGGGGATGGACTTCGAAGTTTGAAGTAGAACAGAACAGAGCAGATCTTCTTCTGCTGTTATAAAAGTGGCTAAAAAGTTAAAATTAATTGATTTTTTAAAAATTAATTATAAATTATATTAATTTTTTAAAAAAAAAGATAAAAATTAAGTTTAAAAAATATAATTTAATTGATTTTAAAAATATATATATAATTTAATTAAAGTTAAATTTAAATACTCAATTATATCTATGCTATTGTTATCGTAGATATGGACATTGATTGAGCTTTTGAAGCCTATAACTGCGGATGAATAAACAACGGCTTTTCAGACTGGAATCTTCCTTTGGCATTCAATCATGGAAAAAAGCATTTCTCAGCCAAAAAATATATATATATATATATTTATGATAGCATTTAGGTGTGACAGAGGCCCCCTCGGCTATATAAATAATAGCAGCGCCGTTGTTTAGGAGTTTTTTTTTTAAATTATGGGCATGATGTTTGATAAAATCACGACATGTAATAATCATCTATGTGTATCGGAATTCGAGACCTTCTACATGTATCTCACTGATAATATACGTTTTTTTTTTTTAATAATACATTTTTTATTGGTAATAATACATGTTTTTTAATACTACTATACTAGTCTAAAATTTGAGAAAATTTTGGAAAAATTAAAGTAATAGGTAAAAAAAATACTAAAAAGGATCCAAGAAAAAGACATGAAAAAATATCAAAAAGATAAACAGATTAAAGTGAAAACAATTATCAACATGAAAAAAAACTAAAATGAAAAAAAAAATTTTGAGCCAAAACAAATGATCCGGAAAAAAAAAAAGGATCAAAAAATAAATACAAAAGTAAAAAAGAGGACTAAAATGAAAAAAAAAAAATAGTCCAAAAAAAGGGTAAAAAAGGACTAAAATGGAAAAAAAAAAGGTCAAAAAAATCAGAGGATAAAAAAATAGTAAAAAATGACAAATGAAAAAAAAAATTGATCCAAAAAAAAATGGATAACTAAAAAATAAATAAAAAAATTTTTCGTCCAAAACGAACCGTTTAGGAAGCACTTGCTTTATATAATATTGTATAGTTATATAGATCTAAATCTGATGGTTCAAATTATCTCTGTCATCAGGAACAAAGCTTCATGGTCGAGTAGGGGTTTCAGTCCCAGTGAGCTTTTCTTTGTTTAATTTTATCTTTAAAAATTTTGTAATTTTCTTATTTTGCTCCCACTTAAAATTGAATATCCCTATATAAATCCTTTTAGGTGGTGTTTGATACTGTTTTTATTCGTTTCGGAAATGATTTTATTTTTGGTATGAAATAATAAATAAGAATACTTTAAAAATGATGTTGAGATTGTTTTTGAAATTGTGCTTGAATTGGGTATAAAAAAAAAAAAGAAAGGTAAATTATATTTGGATAGGTTTATGAAAACATATGTTAAGTTATACAAATTTAAAAATAAAAACGAAAATGAACAAACAACTTTTAACCGTTTTTCATTTTCTTCCAAAAATCATTCTCACCATTTTTTTTTTGTTTTCATTATCAAAACATTCGCTAAACAAATGCTAATTAGGAAAAGTTTTCATTTTTGTTTCTTAAAAAATGTGTGAAAACATTTTTAAAAACACTTAGCATGTATTTGGTGTTAAGGTTTGAATTGAATTGTGCGTTTGGTTAGGCGTTTGAATTGCTGGAGTTAAAAAGTGAAAAAACTCTAAATGTGTTCGGAAAAAAATATCAATATGAAGCTTGTTTCGTTTGTCTCGAAATTCTATATAATTTTTTTTTAAATATCTCATTTGGACTTATATATGTAAAGTTTTAGACTTTTAAAGTTTGAATTTCCAAACTGTGTGAATAGTAATACTGAGATTGATTTTTTAGAAAAAGACAAATTAAATTGTAATTTATGATTCAAATGTTTGCATCAAACATCCCATTAGAAATTAAAATCAAACTTCTCTATTAGGATCCGTTTGGGGGGACATATGGATATAGTGTTTTGAAGGTTAGGTTATAAATATATGTTTGGGAGAAAAACTTTTAAAAAAATTCTATGATATAGAAAATTATGTAAAAATTTGAAATGTGTTCAGAAAAAATATACAAAATGAATCGTAGCTTGTTCGTCTCGTCTTTATAAGTATTTTGATATAAAAATTATCTTATTTTAATTTTAAAATGAGAAAATTATGAATTTTTAAAATTTAAATAAAAAAAAGAAGTTTAATATATAATTATGATTTTAAAATTTATATTATGAAATATTATCTTCAATTGACGCTCCAAAGGAGGTCTTGTTTTTTAGTGTACGTAATCGTTGAAAAAATAGGTTGGCTTCTCCCATGTGAGCTCCATCTATAAGAGAAAGTGGCTTCTACTTCCACAGATTGTAAAGACAGCCTCATAGCATGGAGGGGGACTCCAGTTAGGACCTACACTTTTTTCTTTTTCTCTCTCTGTCTTTCTCTCTCTAAGAAAAAAGAGTCTTATCTTTATCTTTTTTTTTCTTTTTTTTTTTTTTCTTGCCTTTCTTAAAGTTATCTTTTTGTTTCTGGACTGGAATTCTATCATGACTCGGCATTGACGATGTAAGTACATGGACATGAAAATATAACGCCACCTAGTCTTATTGGATGCCACATTCAAATATAAGGCCTGTTTGGGTGATGAGTTCAAACTCATCACCATCAACTCAATTTTTGTTTTTTTCTTTAAAAGTTTTTTATTTTTTTTTTTTAAAAATCAACCAAAATTATTATTTAAATTTACAAATTTTAACTCAAACTCATACACCAAACGGGTCCATAGTATTTATTTTTTTGGCGAGTATTTTTATTTTGGTCAAATCTGATTTAGTAAAAATGGGTCTTTGACGTGTTTCCTATTCAAAAAGTTTGACTTAATTTTGTCTGGAAATGTTGGTGGGGAAACGTAATTCAGTGATCTTCAATTTGATGGTATTCTTTACCATCGCTGTCAGCTGTTTTGGCATTTAGCCCCATCTCAATTAGTCTCTTTTCTTAATTATTTTTTCGTGTAAAAATTCCATTTCAATTACTTAATCCATCCATTAAAACCAGGGTGTTAATAATGACAATCAGGTCACAACTGGGTACGTGTTTTTCCTGTTTTTTTTTCCAAATTTAATTATACAAGTTTTTGAACCATGTCAAAGGTTGGAAAAGAAAAGAAGGAAAAAGTTTTATGGGAACCATATTTTTGCTCTACAATATATTTTATGATTGAAAATATATTTACCTGTTTTAAACTTAAACACTTATAAATTAAACCATTATATAATGACAATACGTACTGATAAATAAAAATATACTTTTTATAATAAATTGTCCTTGAAAAAAAATGCCATAAATGTTTTCACAGAAAAAAAGAAGAAGAAGAGGGAATCTCTATTTTAGTTTAGTAACTGTTTGAAAATACACTACATATTGCATTACATCCGAATGTAATATAATGTATATCTGGATATCTCATATTTAGATGCAAAATATATTTAAATAGTAAACTTAATATAATATTATTTATCATTTTTTTATTTATTTTAGTCACTAACATTACATGTTTTCTTTCTCACCAAGGATATATTGAAATATAATGTAAGAAACAAATATTCAAATATATATTGTATTCTGATATATTATATTTAAATACAAATACAATATACAATAAATGGTGTTTCCAAATTAACCATTAGACTTTCAATTGGACATGATATTTAAGAGGAGCTACTAGGCCGTAGGGGCTTTGGGTGTTGGCCTTTCTAGAAGAAGACCTGCTCTTTCTTTATCGGACGGCCCCATAGAAGTTGGATGAGATCACTTTGCAGGAATTAGTAAAAGTACATCTTCAACTATATTCTCATCTTTATCCGTTCAAACTTCAATAAATACTTCAAAATAATATTTATTATTCATCAGAATTTACAAAAAAAAAAAAAAAAACTTATTGACTCAAATAGTCATTGAATTCTTTTAAATATGACAGTTTAATCCTTTTTTTTTATCGAGATGACTTTAAATTCTTATTTTCTGGACAAATACGGTCATTTCGGTCAAATTCCTTTAAAAATCTAACAGAATCTTGCTAAAATTATCAGTTTTGTCATAAAGAGACTAAAATACCCTCCCCCTCTCTCTCTCCCCCTTTCCCTCTCATAACCCCCCTGGCAAGAACCGAGATTTAGGTTGCGCCGCCGCGCCGCCCCCCCCACCCACGCCGATGCAGTTGCGCCCCCACCCCCGGCGCCCTCTCTCTATCCTCATCCCCTTCCCTCTCACCCCCTCCTTTTTGCAACCGGACAGGCACGAACTGGTCTTGGTTGTGCCACCGCCCCCCCTCTAAGACGACGTAGTCACACCCCCACCACCGCGCCCTATCTCCCCTCATTCTCTCTTTATTTCTCTCTCTCTCTCTCTCCCTCCTTCTCGCAAACCCAGATCGGAGTCAAAACGCAGACTCCACGAACCCCAACCCCCCTCCCCCCGTCGTTGCTGAGCTAGGCCTCAAAACCTCGACCCCGCGAACCCTAACCCCCCGACCGTCGCTAAGCTCGACCTCATAACCCAAACACCAAACTGGGTCCCTCCCACATTCGTCGCCGCCCGAGCACTTTGAATTGTGTTTCCTTCCCCCTGCCGCCGCCGAGCTCGGGCCTTGTCCCCTCGAATCCAACCACCCCCAATGAATATGAGAAATGAGAAGAAAGAAAGAGAGAGAGAGGGGAGGGGATAGGAGATAGAGAAAATAGTGATTTTATTTAATTTTATTAAATTATGTATTAGTAAATTACTAAAATACCCTCTCATTTTGTTATAAATTAACGGAATTAGACGGAAATGACTATAATGGCCAATATTTTAAATATTCAAAAAAAAAAAAGAGATCAAACCGTTACCTTTAAAAGAATTTAGGGACTATCTTGGCCAATTACTAAAACAAAAACATTATTTTAACCGTTGTATTAAAAATTATTTATTTTGTATTAGAAAAATTAGGTTCAATAATTTATTTTGGTCACCCAATCTAATAGATAATCGAAATTTTTTTATTTAACAAAATGATTGTTTGTTCTTTTTTCCAGATTTACTGATTGATTTGAAAATTGATGATTTATTTTATGATCAATCATTGATTTACTATAAGTAATTACGAATTTATCGAATTAACAATATTAAGATCAATCATTGATTGATCATTTAAAAAAAATAACATTTTAATTAATTTAGAAAAACTTCAATAATATGTTAAAAAACTTCTTAAAAAATGATATTTACTTCTAAATCCCTTTATATTATTTATTTTCAGTTAATTTTTATTAGATCTAAGGGAGGGAAAAAAATACATTAACAATAGGAGGTCTATTGTAGATAGTCCAAAAAAGAATGTATTAAAACTAGGGTAAATCTATGGTAAAGTCTCATTTATATACCATATCAGTACAGTTCATTTTTAAACCATTAAGATGTAATCAAACGGCTGACATGTTATTTGTGTATGATAGTTATAATGCATATTACTTCATACTAGTATAAACTAAAAAATTTTAAAATAATATATATAAAAAAAATTAAAAAAAATGGGTAAAACACCCATTCCTTCCCCAGCCACAGGCGACGGTCCCCCATCGATGAGCCAGGCACCCCCCAACGCAGACGGCCCCCCCAGAGCTCGAGCTAAGGAGGCCCCCCCACCCTCATGTACTTGAGCCCAGGCGACCCCCCCCCCCCCCATGCCCGGGATGCCGACAAGCCCTAACCTGAGCCCCCCATGCGCTTGAGCCTACGTGACACCCCCCTGAACGCCAACGAGCCCTTCCCCCCGTACTCAAGCCTAGGCGACGTCGACGAGCCCCCCACCCCCACCCTAATGCCGACGAGCTCCACTCCCCCTCCTTGCAACGCTGACAAGCCCAATCCCCCCCTCTCGAAGTCAAATCTTATCGACGTTTGGGGCCCCACTTCCCCTCTTCATAACGCTGATAAGCCCAATCCCCCCTGAAGCCAGATCTAGTCGACGTTTGGGGGGGCTCCTTGGCATCTTCGTCTGCGTCAGAGGGCCGCCAGTTGATTGGTTGAGAAACCAGTGTTTTTTGAATTTCTATTTTTTTTATTTTAAGTATATAATATTATAAGTTAAAGGACATTATAGTTATCATATACAAGCAGTATTTTAACCGTTCGATTAAATCAAACAGTTTAAAAATGAATTTTACCAATAGGGTATATAAAAAGAGTTTTACCGTAGCTTTGTGGTTGGATAGGGTAAGATCCGAGAGCTCTTTGCGGATGGATCATTTGTGAGCCCCATTAAAATAGAGCACAAATATGGGAAGTAATGCATTGAATCCGCACTATTGATGTCTGATTAATTAAATAGAAACTTTTTTTTTTCACCCTTAATCATAAAATCTCCATCATTGAACTCCTTCTATGGAAGGAAACATAAACCCACCCTGACAACGGAACGAACAAGCGAAATCTTCAGCTTCCCCAAACGGCGAGCACAATCATCAGTCTTATGGAGTTGGGTTCTTTGGATTTTCCTCTTTCTTCCCTACAACAAACCAAACAAGACGAAACTCTCTGGCGCGATCTCCCCTACCACCACCGAACCCACCCTCCTCACGGCGGCTCTAAAAACCCTTAAGCTTCCCTCCAACCGACTCATACTTCTTGGATCTCTATTTCAAGATTTCCTTGAAATTATCTTATCATTTCTTTTAGGTGAAAAAGATCAACCCTTGAATCCTTAAATTTCTTGGTTCATTTTGGTTTTTCTTCTTCTTCTTGTTTTTTTTTTTTTCAACTTCTTATAAAAAGCTAAAGGAAATCGTGCGTATGGAGTTTATTGGACCTCACCAAGCAACTCAGGAAACATAGTTGGTGACTCAATCAAAGCAATACAGGAAGGGATTGTTTGAAAAAAAAAAAAAAAAGATTGAGTAAAAACTGAAAGAAAAAGGAAGGGAGATGATGTAAGCAAAAACGGTATATAGGAACAACCATTCTATGGTATGGTCTACGATTTTTATTAGAACCCTCGTCATTTCAACCTTTAAGATTTAATCGACGGTTGACATTTTGTACTCCATTGATGGAGAAAAAGGACAGTTCCTAGAAGTCCCCTAAAATCTAATCTTCCCATAAAGAAAGAAGAGAAATATCTAGGAAAATCACATTTGATAATTTTCGTGTTCATAAAAAGCTTCATTTTCTAAAATATGTATCTAAATTAACTAATGTTGATGGTGTGGTCGGTCCTAATTAGATTCGTCACCAGTTGGCTCCGGGCCTCAAACACACCACCTCCGAGAACCGCCGGGGGTCCCCCGCTACAGGCCCGAGTTGATTTCGGGTCGACGGAGCACATCCGAACACGTAGCTGAGTTTAAGGAACCGAATTGTTCCGACTAGATCAGACAGAGCATGGCGACCCCACACGAGTGCGAGCATCATGACCGACCAAAAACATCCTGGGTTGTATCCCATAAAGTAAGCTGTAGCGGAGACAAGCCCTGGGGGCTAGTGGAAGACCACTTCCGACCAAGAAGTTGCACTCGGACCCCGGCTACCCCCAAGCCCCTCCTAAATAGGCCAGTCCACGTGGACCCTACCACCCTGTGCCAACTGATGGCCGTACTATGTCAAGGCCTACATTCCATCCACCACCTTGTACTACCTGACACCTAATGTTTGATACTGACACATGTACTCGCGTGGCTCGACCCGTCTTCACTATCTAGCACCGCTTGACAGTAGAACATGTGATATGCTCTCGTGCTCCCTCTTTGCCTGAGTTGGGGGCATGTGGCGTCTGCTTAGTGGACTCGGGGTGTTTGTGCACTCGGTACGGGTTGACCCGCCAGACCACGTGAAGTATGACCCACGATGGTCACCTGAAGCACCTAAACCCGTGGGAACACTTATAAATAGTGGAGTGCCTTACCCCCCAGGTATGACCATTATTTTCTGTTAAAACTCTGCTTCTCATTCGCTTGCTCTTCAGTTCCCTTCACTAACCTAAACATCGGAGTGCTTTTAACAGACACCTTACCGGTGTCCACTTTATTACGAGGTGCTTCTCTTTTGCATGTGACCATATAGAACACGACTGCGTAGGACTGATCACGTCAAGTGATCTATGTTGTGTCGAGGATTTTTGACATCAACAACTTCTTTTATTAAAAAAATCTAAATTAACTTTCCACCAAACTATTTGCCCCAAAATAGTTTAATCTCCAAATACCCCACCCTTCTTTTTATTCCTTTTTGTTTAATATTACCGCCCTCCTAAAATTATTGTTATTGGTATTATTATCATTATTACTAATTATTTTACTTTTTTAATAAATCAAGTATAGCTGTAATATCTTTAGCAAAAAAAAAAAAAAAAAAGTAGCAGCTGTAATATTGAATTTTCATCTAGGGACGGGTGTGTATTAGGCTTTGACATTTGCTGGAACTTTTTATATTTTAACCGTCCGTAAAGCCAAAAAAGTTGGATAACAATTGACTCTCACTTAGGGTGATTGTGGGCCCCATTCTATCATCTTTTTCTCCCTCCTCTTTTGCCCTTTTTCCGTTTCCCCTTTTCTAATTTTTATTTTATTCATTTTTGTTTTCGCTGACGCTGAGACTGAGGACGAGGTTTTTTCTTCTTCTTTTTTTTGTTTTTGTTTTTGTTTTTTTGGTTCCTCGTTATTACAGGGATGAGCTACAACTAAACCGAAAAATATAAAAATAAAACCATCTCTCTTAAAAATAGTCTCGACTCTCTTCCCCAATCTCTGGTCTCTCAGAAAAAAAAAAAACAAAAAAACAAAAATAGGTAAAACAATTCTCGGCCAAATCAGAGGGTCCGGAGCCTAAGCCCGGGCCCTTCCGCCGCCGGCGTCTCCTCGGATCTTAGGGTTCCGACCGGTTTCTCTCTCTCTGTCTCTCTATCTTTCTCAATCGCGTAATTGGGTCGGAATTTGATCCGATCGTGATCTGATCGTTGTTGTTCGGATTGGGATGGGTTCGAAGCCGTGGCTGTACCCGGCTCCGACGTATCGTCCGTTGGAGACCTACTGGGACACCGACGATGACGCTCCTGGTCCTCGCTGCGGCCACACTCTCACCGCCGTAGCCGCCACCAAGACCCAGGGTCCCCGATTGATCCTCTTCGGCGGCGCCACCGCCATCGAAGGCGGCGCGGCCTCTTCCGCCCCTGGCATCAGTACTTTCTCTCTCTACTTTCTCTCCATCTCTTTGCTCTCGCTCTTGCTTTTTTTTTTTTTTTTCAGTTTATTATCCTTTTTCTTCGACATAAACTCGATTTCGGAATTTTTGGCTTGTTGTAGGGTTAGCCGGTGTGACGAATTCCGTTCATTCCTACGATGTTCTCACCAGGAAATGGATCAGGTAACTAGGAAAATTGGATTATAATTATTTATTTATTTTTGGTAAATTTGTTTATGAATTAGGACATTGTTGATAATTGTGCTGTTTTCGATGTCGTGGATGCGCAGAGTCAGGCCGGCTGGTGAGCCGCCGTCTCCGAGAGCAGCGCACGCCGCGACTGCAGTTGGCACAATGGTTGTCTTTCAGGTGCTTAGCTTAAAGCAGTGGCTTTTGAGAATAGGAATTTCTTTTTCGGAAGGATTTTGAGGGTTTTTGTTGTATCATTGGATATTAGCTTCAATTTGTGAATTTGTGATGTATGTTTTAGGGAGGCATAGGTCCTGCTGGGCATTCCACGGATGATCTCTACGTGCTCGACTTGACAAACGATAAATTCAAGTGGCACAGGTGAGATTTGATTGTTAAAACTTAAAATCATGCTTTTTTTCCTTTTCAATTCTTTGTTAATTTGGGATTGGAGTTGATCGAATAATTAAGCTTTTATTGGTTTTCTTGAATGTGAAATGTAGAGTGGTGGTGCAAGGACAAGGACCCGGCCCTCGCTATGGCCATGTAATGGACTTGGTTGCTCAAAGATACCTTGTTACTGTCAGTGGCAATGACGGTGAGTGTATTTTCCTGTTCGACTATTCTCGAGACACATGAATTTCTATTTTGTTGAAACTTTTAACTGGAAGGGCTTTATCAAGCATTGTCAGTAGCCTTTTTAGTAAGTTGTGTGTATAGTGAGTGCGTTGAGAAATCTTCTTGGTGCCTTGTGTTAACGTTGTAAGTCTATAATACTTGATGGAATTACATTGTTAAATGCACTGATGACCTCCGTCTTCCGAAGGCACTACCTAAATAAGTGGTTTTTATTATGCAAGCTTGGGTTAGGCTGAAAGACCTTTTATAGATTGACAGTTTGGAGGTCCTATTTCACAACAGGTACTAAACTTATGCTCTTTCAAAGAGGTTTACTTTTCAGCCAAAGTTTGTTTGATCATGTATGAAGTATTTGCTGAATATACGTGCCAGAGCAAGCAGCATGGAATGTAAATGTCTTGCTCAAGAACCAAAATTTTCCTAAACTTTACTGCATAAATTTGGGCTGGCCAAAAGTGAACCTGGCAAATAGAAAAAGAACAAGAGTACTTGGTAGCATTAAATTTCTGTGGTTGCTCTATTATGCTAAATAGTCTTAAGTTTATACTGTATTTCTGTCTATAAATCATTATCCAGAAAAGTCTCTGTTAATATGTTTTTCTGGTGTATGTTTATAAACCATATTGTGGTGTTTTTTTGTTCTTTTAGGAAAAAGAGTGCTGTCTGATGCTTGGGTTTTGGATACTGCCCAGAAACCTTATGTGTGGCAGAGGCTGAGTCCTGAAGGTGATAGGCCTTCCGCTAGAATGTGAGTACCGTTTGCCGTATTGACGATCTATGTTTTCTTTTTCTCTTCTTTCAGACTTTTGAATTTGGATAATTCATTAACGAAACACATTTTGTAGGTATGCTACAGCTAGTGCCCGCTCAGATGGCATGTTTTTACTTTGCGGTGGAAGAGATGCTTCTGGCACGGTATTTTGAGTATTTCTAAGGAAGCTTAGCACCAATTGAATAACTAATACATGGCACATTATCCTTAACTCACGCATCGGATCTTTTGTTTTTTTATTTTTGGTTTGTCTTACTGTGAAATGTGCATTAAAAATCTCTATGAAGAAAATGTTTGAACTAGAACTCTCTTTCTCGCTCCATGTGTTTTTGTGTAATTCAGTCTGTCATACTTTTGCATCTCATACGGTTGAAAAACTTGGACGTGTGCCTTTGCCATGCTTTTAGGCGTGGAAGAAAGGAATATAGAGCAGGAAATCTGAATCATATTGGAAACTAGAAATGGGTTTTATTTGGAATTTCAAAGATAAATTTGTGTGAACTAATGTAAAATTAAGGAATTATAGAGGACTGCGGACCTGTGGTGAATCTTGGTTAAAGTAAAGGGGAACAAGAGAGGAATCGGACACAAGATTTGAACCTTTTAAATGACATGACTAATTTAATTTATTCTGCATCAGCACACTTAAGTTTTTCCTGAGGTTGTTGGTGAAATATTGACGTTTGGGTCTTGTAATGGGGTGCTTGCTTTGACAGCCAATGGCCGATGCTTATGGGCTGCTCATGCATAGGAATGGTCAATGGGAATGGACCCTTGCACCTGGAGTGTCTCCTTCACCAAGATACCAACATGCTGCGGTAAGTAATTAGACGTGCATAAGGAATGTGTGGGTTTTTTTTTTTTAAATATTAATTTTGTTTCTATAGAGTAGTTATATTTTTCATATTTTAGATGTATCTTATGAAGCGAAGCAAAGATATTAGGTCCTTTATCTGACGACATGGGCATTGAAACGCATTAGTACTTTGGAATTATGGGTTTTGATACGCATTTCCTTTTGCGTGTACTTGGTTTTCTCATTAATGAGATCGCCTATCTTGTTGAGCCAACATTTATCATGAAACTCAGCATTATTTGCTATCAGGTCTTTGTTGGTGCAAGATTACATGTTACGGGAGGTGCTCTAAGGGGAGGGCGTGGGGTAGAAGGTGAAGCAGCTATTGCAGGTAAGCTTTTGGCAAATGCTAACTATGAATTGGTTAATAGTGCTTTTAAGAGCTTGTTACGATTAATATGCTTCTTATCTCAAAAAATATTAATTACCTTTTTACTGTGTTGGTAGTATTGGACACTGCTGCTGGAGTTTGGTTGGATAGGAATGGACTCGTGACTTCCTCACGCGCTGGCAAGGGACATTCTGACTATGATCCTGCCTTGGAGCTTATGCGTCGTTGTCGCCATGCTGCTGCATCTATTGGTGTTCGTATTTATATATATGGTGGTCTAAGAGGAGGTAAAGATACGAATATTGTTACTAGAAAAGAATGAAAATATCTACTCTCTCTCACTCACTCTCTCTCACACCCTCAAGAGTCATTATCAAGTATCAACAATTTGGATAGTTAATTGCTACATAAATGTGTGTGATCTGCAGTCTTGGTATTGTCGGATCAACTGAACCAAAAAAGGCTGGGTGGTAACTGGGATGGCTTGCAAGAGATTTTAATGGTTTTGAATTGCAAGCATTTGAAAAAAAAAAAAAAAGGAATTGCAATTGCTGAAAACTAATTTGTAAAAGAAACTTTAGGAAGCAATTAGTGAAGGCAATTAGCTTGATGTTTTGATTGGTTGCTAGAGGCCGAGAAAACTATCTGGTTTTGTAGTTTCCATCTATATGTAGAATGAGTTTCATGTTGTCCCATCTGGCAAAATATATATATATATATATATATTTTATTATGTTTCACTATGTTGTGATGTTATATAATCAGTATTACTTTCTGTACAGATGTGCTGCTAGATGATTTCCTGGTTGCTGAAAATTCATCATATCCGTCTGAAATAAATTCTCCTATTTCGACATCCGAGAGATCATCGCCTATAGCAAGTCCTAAAATAAACCACTCTAACAACCTTTCTTTTTCAACTACGCCGACTGTAGATAATGGACCTGAAACTCCCTCATCCAGTGGCGTGAGGTATTTTCCCATCTTCGGTTCTTTAATATTTATCTTCACACCCAGATAATTTGACACAGTTTTATGTTTATATAATTTTGGTGGTGTGCTCTCCATTTAAAGCAGCATGGACAAAAATTCTTTGGAGAAATTAAGGGAAGCTTCTGCTGCTGAAGCTGAGGCAGCTACTGCCGTGTGGCAAGCATTGCAGCCTTCATCTGCAGCTCCTGAAGAAACATCTGTATCTGATGACAACTCGCAAGCTGGAGAAACAATTTCAGATGGTAGCGACAGTGAGGCAGATGTTCGGCTTCATCCCAGAGCTGTATGTTCTTTGCATCAATCTCCTACCGAAAAAACTTTTCGTTGCTGAAAGTTCACAATATATAAACTATGCACTGTTGTATTACAGGTTGTAGTAGCTAAAGAGGCTCTAGGTAACCTGGGTGGGATGGTGAGACAGTTATCTTTAGATCAATTTGAAAATGAGAGCAGGAGAATGATTCCGACAAACAATGACATGTTGTATCCTACCAAAAAGTTCACCAGGCAGAGGTCTCCTCAGGGCTTACATAAGAAGGTAAGTAGAATTCTAATGTGTGTTACTCCTTTTCTTTTACTTCTTATTCTTTTTTAAGGTTTCTCATTTTTCCACTTCCTTGCAGATTATTTCTGCATTGCTGAGGCCCCGAAACTGGAAAGCTCCTGTTAACAGGAGGTTTTTCTTGGATTCTTATGAAGTGGGCGAGCTTTGTTATGCTGCTGAACAAATCTTTATGCATGAGCCAACAGTTCTTCAGCTCAAAGCTCCGGTTAAAGTATTTGGTGATCTTCATGGACAGTTTGGTGATTTGATGCGCCTGTTTGATGAATATGGATTTCCATCCACAGCCGGAGACATAACGTAAGTTTGGAAATGGTTCCCATACTGTGTCTGACTTGTATCATTAATGCCCGTACAAAGTACAAACCTTGGCCTATGTAAAGGATTGATTGTATTGGGACCTTTTGTAAGGATATCCCTTTTTCCATAGAATATTTATCTTGTCCCGTCTATTTTGATAACTCAATATCTGTGCTAATTTGATAGTAGACTAAGGTTCTCTATACAAAGAATCTTGAGAACTGGGAGTGGTTTTTAAATTGGCCAGTCTCTGTTACAGGTATATTGACTACTTGTTTTTGGGAGATTATGTGGATCGAGGACAGCACAGCTTGGAAACTATAACTTTGCTCCTTGCACTCAAGGCAAGGTTCTGTTTTTCAGCATTCTGATTTTGGTATAAAGTCCTGCATCTCACTTGTTATCCTCTTGATGTTGCAGATTGAATATCCCGAAAATGTTCACTTAATACGTGGAAACCATGAGGCTGCAGACATAAATGCACTTTTTGGTTTCCGTCTTGAATGCATTGAGAGAATGGTGCGTATATTTATACACATTATGTTGCCTTTCTGGTTCTGAGAGTGCTAATAATAATGTTAATACTGATTTAACTTTTAGGGTGAGAATGATGGAATTTGGGCTTGGACGCGATTCAATCAACTTTTCAACTACCTTCCTCTTGCTGCACTCATTGAAAAGAAAATTATCTGTATGCATGGTGGCATAGGGAGGTCCATACATTCTGTAGAACAGATAGAGAAGCTTGAGAGACCTATAACAATGGATGCTGGATCAATAATTCTAATGGACCTTCTATGGTATGTTCTTTTTCATTTAAACTTTTCATTCACCGCTATCTGTGTTGGAGTTTTGGGTCTTACAACATCTGTGTAAACAGGTCTGATCCTACAGAGAATGATAGTGTAGAGGGCTTGAGACCAAATGCTAGAGGGCCCGGTCTTGTTACATTTGGGGTATGCTTGTTTTAAAACATATGAATGAGTCTTAAGAGACGTTTAAATTTCATGCCTATAGTGGTGTTCACGTGGAACTTTCTTCTTGCAGCCGGATCGCGTCACAGAGTTTTGTAAGAAAAACAAATTACAGCTAATTATAAGAGCCCATGAATGTGTCATGGATGGGTTCGAACGATTTGCCCAGGGACAGTTGATCACTCTTTTCTCTGCAACAAACTACTGTGGTAAGCAAACTCGCCTTTTAGCCTAAAAAGGAAAGAAAAAGCGAGCTCTTTTTTTTTTTTTTTTTTTTGGAGTTTCTAAACTTTTGCAATGCTTGTAATTGGAATTTCAACATTTTCATACAGGGACGGCAAACAACGCTGGTGCCATCCTAGTAGTTGGCAGGGGATTGGTTGTGGTTCCAAAACTAATTCATCCCTTGCCACCTCCTCTGCAATCACCGGAGACATCTCCTGAGCGTGTTGTAGAGGATACATGGATGCAGGTTAGACTTGATTTGATTTTACGATGATGTTCAACCTTTTGCCCTTCTAGGGAGCGTAAGTTTACCTTACAGTGTCATTTGTCTCACTTTTTTTGTATATCTTGGTGTTCTATAGGAGCTTAACATTCAAAGACCACCAACTCCTACCCGTGGTCGCCCACAGCCTGACCTTGACCGGAGCTCTCTTGCTTATATATGACATGTTTCCCCAAGCGACAGATTTTTGCATCTTTGTAAATTGCCCTACCTATCCTTGATCTACACGTCTCTGGAGATGTTGTCTCGATTCAGCCTCAAGCGGGATATGCGTGTTGGTTCTTGTATTTAATTCAAGTTACAGAAGAAGAAGAAGATGATTGTAACATAGGTTTGGAAATACTAGAAAATTAGCTGTTAGCGGAATCCGTTACAATTCAAAATTGAGTTTGTAATACATGTACATTATTTTTAGTTCACTATAGATATGTATTTTCTGCCGGCCAACATAGAGATAACTTACATCGAGGAAATTTGGTTATTTAGTTTTCTGCAATGTAATATAGATAATTATTGTATACCATTTGTTTCCTTTAAATTAATTTATTTTTCTCTTGGTGAGGCACGTTAATATTTGTTGTATAATTTCTGCAGTTTGTTGTCACTGGAAAGATTCAAAATTCTTCTTCGTTTCACAACTTTATGGTATCTGCATCACAATTTTGTTCTTTCCCAAAAATGAAGTGAACAAAGTGTACAATACCAATGGGTAGTATAGATCGCACATTCATTTTACATTGTATTCTAATATAAGGAATGTATTCCAATATGTATTTAGATGTTCCCTTTAACTATTATATTCAAATAGGATGTGTTTAAATTGTTTACATTTGAATAGTTATTCTAATCTGTATTGGTGAAAAAGAGAATGCGGTATGATTAATTAAAATGTTTAGAAAAAAAAAAATAAATAAATAGTAAATTGAGTGGTGTATTGTTTAAATAGCCTATGAGGTACCGTACACATTATATTGTATTAGAATACAATGCAAAAGGAATATGAGATCTAAACACACCATTGATGTTTTCATCACAATAACCAAAAAAAAAAATTAGTATTTTGGTGGAAATATGCGTGATTGAGGAGAAACAACAGCTTCCTGCATATATTTCTTGGAATTGTTAGGATCAGGAACCCAGCGGATTTCACTCATGTTAGGTGTCTCCACAAAAGTCATTGTGAATTCTCCAACTTTTTCTACCTTCCCTCTCTTGCCTGCTCTCAACACAAGATTGTTTCTGTTGTAAGAGAAAATCCCATTAGACAAACGTATTATGTCTCCTGGCTCGAAGGCATCACACTCGTCTCCCCAGAACTGGAAGTGAACGGCAGCTGTCTCGTCCGCAGCAAGTGCCAAGCATGTCTTAATCTGACCTTCCGGGGTTGCCATTGTCGTTTGTCTGCCTTTCTCCAGAAGTATGAACTGTGTGCTTATGTTGTTCTGAGCTGCAGGAACAATGTCTTTAAGAGAGAGCATCTTTGCCTTGTGACTACAAGAACCGAAACGTGCAAAACTTTCAACTCGGTAAAGAAAACATTTGACAAGCGGTTCTTCTTGACAGCCCATTGACTGATAAACAAAATTAAGATGGAAAAAACTAAGGCTTGTCCGTAAATTATCAGAAAATAGCTAGCTAAATGAGATGGGAAAAATGTATATACAAGAAAGAACTAGCTATAGCCTATGTATGCTCTCTGATATTCGGTGGCAGACCCGTAATTCATCAACTGACAGGAAGATCCTAGGAGATCAGCAAACATGATTCGAACAGGAGAACAACAATTAGGTGTTGGAAGAACTAAATCACAGTGACAAAGTGCAAGAACAAGAGAGCAAGCGTTAAAGATCTCTCAGACGCATTTCATCGAACAGGTTCCGTACATCGCCTTTGGTATCCATTCTAACTCAATTAGTCGAAGGTTAAATTAAGGATAATTAACTATCAACCCGAGATTTGTAACCTAGAATTTCACTTTATATACGAACAATGAAATTTATCTTCCAACACAAGAACAAAAATAAATAAATTAATTAATTAAATTAACGGAGAAAAAAAAAAAAAAAAACCATCACAATCGCCTAAAGAATTTCCCAAGGCACAACAAAATACATACGAGTAAATACAGAAGTAGAAATTCTGTGTAACGTATCTTCTAATGAAACTAAGGTCGTCTCGAAATCATTATCGTTGAAAGATTGAGACGAGGAAATACCTTTTAATTGATAAGACGACGAAATACTTGGTCTAGAATTCTCGAATTGATAAGAGAGTCTGGACCCTTTAAAAGTAAAATGTGGATATAATTTTGTTGTACAAGTAGATACTAGAAGCCAAATCTTGGTTTCATGAATTAAGGCATCTAATTAATAAGATAGCTCAAATATATCTTAAATTTGGCAAAGTTGATTAAGTGATGTCATAAACTAAAATCCAGTAAATAAATTTTCTTCATTTTGTAAAGCAAAAAAAAAAATTTATCTAACTACACTTGATACAACAAGTGACAGCTTCAACAGAAAGGAAAAAAAAAAAAAAAACCCTACAGCAACTTGAGCACCGTTAGCAATTATTTAGAACGCAAAGCGAAAATTTTGCTTGAATCCCACAACACTCTCATTACACCAATTCTTGTTTCAGCCTCTTCGAACGAGCCGCCGGTGGCCACAGACGGGTGCGGAAGCCTCGTCCCTCTCTTTACTTTGAGCTCTTTAACATCCACAACACATGTCCGTAGTTCGTCCAAGTTCTTTCCATGCCATTTGCCGTTCACCTGAAACACCTTTCCTTTAGCCATCTCCTCGCCAGCTGTGTCGACAAGAATTACCTGTTGCCCAGGCTCGCATTGAACAAATTCTGAAGGACCCGAGGCACCTTCCGCCAGGGCAGCCTCGGATGTTTCAGCTGCACTGCTTCTCCACATGATTGCTTGAGGATCTCTAACTACATTTGGTTGGACGGAAGCATCTTCACCAGGACTCTCGGGTGAGTAGTTGGACCTCAGTACTGGGCCGCTTTGTCTCTCCGGTAAAGAGTTATCCACCTCCAATGTTGGACGGACATCCTTGCCCGTGCGAGCAAGCCTGGCTTTTCTGTTGTTCAACCTGTTTATCAAACATAAAACGATGCATAGCTTCAATGTCGGAACAAACCAGTCAAAAAGTATTAACAATGACACATTAAGATACAGTAAATGCAGTGAGTAAATAACAATTCATGATTTAGTACTACGTCACGTGGCTTCCGTACCAATTTTTCAGCTGCGACCATGTAACTTCCGAACCCTGGAAAAATCAATGGAGGAACTTCTTAGGGAAGAAAAAGTGCTAATATTCACTCAGAAAGAAAAAAGTTCACTTGCGCTGTATATAAAGTTAGAGGGTCCAATCGACATACATGAAGACTTAATTTCTCGGCCCAGGCTAGAATTAAAGTAGCATTTCGCTGCATATCAGGTTCATCTAGAAGGGCCCTCTCCATCAGTTCCACCTGCTTATCATTCATTATAGTTCGCTTCCGTTTTCTTCTCTGCTTTTCGTCGCGCTGAACGGTTTCAGCCTTTTTCTCTTCTGCTGCATTTCTTCCGTACCCACTTTCTTTAACAGGCACACTCGATTTTGGAAAATCACTGCTGTCCATTTGATCAACATTATTTTTTCCTCTTGTGGAACTAGTATCTGAACCACTTGTTTCAACATTTTGGGCATCTTTGTCGATCTCTGCCGTGCCTCCAAATGCAATCCTGCTGGATTTACCTTTGTCCTCCCTCACTGCGTCACCGCCCTGGGACGCATGTTCAAAGTTCGGATGTTTTTGGTCAGCATCTTGAAAAGCAGAATTCTCGGACATCTCCTCCTTCAAGCTACTACTTCGGTTATTAAGATTTGGAGGTTCCTTCCTCAGCAAAGGTGATGAGCCTCCCCCTGCACTCCGAGCCTCCTAAAAGGAATCAAATTTTACTTGATTAAATTAACTAAGCTGAGAAATAGCTGCATGTGAAAAAAAAAAAAAAACAGAAGAAGAAGAAGAAGAAGAAGAAACCCCAACAATAATAACTAAAGGTGCTAATTGGTTATTTAAAAAAAGGGGAAGATTTGGCTAGTAATTTCATTTACAACAACTGATCATAAAGCATTCACCAATAAATTCAAACTTGCTTACAAAACCATTGACTACATGACTCTCCTATGTATCATCAGTTTCACTGGCAAATTATCTGTTTTAAAAATCAAGTGTGAAATAAATGAAAGGAACTTTCAGAATTCACCTTATGATGCTCACTGAGCTTGAGTTTAGCAAACTCATCCCACGACATTGACTCCTCGTATTTTCTTTCCTGAATTGCCCCAGCAGAGTGGTTTGAAACATTCAAATATTGCAAAACAGAAGGAAGAAACCGAACATGGAACAAAAAATAAAAAAGTGAAAAGAAAAGATTGTACTTCAGCTTGATTCTCTTCACGTTCGGATGAATTAAGTAATGATAGCAGTTGGTTATAAAAAACCCTGCAAATAAGAATATGAACAAAACAAGTAAGCCTTGTTGCATGCCAGCGGAGGCGAGAAAAGGAAACAAGAGATTAGTATACAGCACGGATAGACATAAGCTTTCTGCCAACAAAATGCATTATATGTACATATAAAAAAATCTAACGAGAATTCATCTAGAATTAGCCATTTATTATTCTAAATCACCATAGCTGGATCCCATGAAAAGCAAAAGTAGAATTTGAAAGCCCCTCGTAGTTATTTAAGCTCCATGTACTTATATAAGCCATCTTACAGAGAGAATCTAAGATTTGGTCAAAGTAGGTGCTTAATTTTGATGGATTTGGCTTTAATATTCCAACTGTTGCACCACGTCTAATGCTCATCATAATGGGTTACGTATAGTAAGATATTTATAACTTAGAGGAAAGATTGGACGAATCAATTCCACACCAACGTTAAGCTTCACTTGTAAATGTATTAAATCAAAAGGAAGATTTCTCTACAATCACCGCATGACATAAAATACAAGGAAACCTTGAGAAAATTTATCAAAATGATTCTGCAAAAGACAAGTCACCGAGAATAAAATCACCTTAGCAGCTGTACATCCTCCTCATTTAAAAAGTTAGGAATTAAGGATTCTGCATGACTTAACAAGGAACCTGCACAAGAAAGTAGATTGTGAGAAAGAAAATAATCTCTGCAATTCTGTTCATTAAAGGAAGTCATTGGAAAAAAATAATTACGCAAATTTCTGCAGATTGAGGCAGCTTTAGGAGCGTCAGAAGTAAAAGAAAAACCGGGCAGTACATTAGATGGATCCATTTCCAAGCACTCCATGAATTTGTTAAGAAAGAGGTTCCTATCCTGTTCTGTGAATGAACATGGAAAGTCATATTAGTACATTCATACAAATGGCGCGCTCATATAAACTTGCAATAACAAACTGAGAACATAAGGCAAAGAGTCAACCTTCACAGATAGTCGGAACGAAACAATGGAGATTTGCAATTACTTTGACAAATAACGAAGTTCTCTGATGTGCGTAGGAGGCCTGCTGCAAACTATTTGAGACAACTGTAAATTCTATGTCTGTTGGATTCTGTAGATTGGTTGATGAAAATATATCCAAAACCCATCCAGCTGATGCAAATGAATCATATTCAATGGATCCATCTTCTTCCTTTACTGGGAGTTCGGAAGAACACCAACTGGATAAAAAATCTCCATGAGGGAGCGAAAATATTGCAGTCAGCACTCTAGTCTGGAGGAAAATGTAAAAGACATGGTCACAAGTTTCTTCAAGACAGATTTTTTTATCGCAAGTAAACGATGCATGTGAGCTACATTGTATGAATTGTATACGATGCATTGAATTCTGTTGATTAAGAAACTATGGTTTCTTTGAGATTGAAAGTATAAAAACACATCAGTATTTTTAAAAATGGCTGTAATACAAAAATAAGTTGAAACTGCTAAAGCAAAAATAAATAAATAAATAAATAACACTTAAACTAGAGAGAGGGAGAATAGTGGCGCTTACAAAGGATATGGTAATATAAGATCGAAAATTTGAGTCATCAGAGAAAATATCAGCTAGGCGCATTGCGTTGAGTTGCACAAATCCCATTGGATAACTTCTGTCAGAGCCAGGTGTGGGATCTCTATCAACTGCAGTCTTCAACAAATCTAAAGCCTACATCATGAAAACTGAATCAATATCTTGAAGGACGACAGATAAAATGGGCAGTGCACACAGTAAGAATAAAGAACCCAATAACTTTTTTCTCTCCCAAAGGGTTCCTTATTCTCCTTAATATAATACATGCATATACACATTCTGATTTGTTGGCCTCCATAAAAAAGCCAAAGAAACTGCACCACCATTACAGATGGTGATGAGAAGGTTGCCCAGTCAAAATAAATAATAGAAATCTAACCTCTGATGCAACAGACTTCGCCAAATCCAGGGTACCCAGTGAACTGGCAACTTCATCCAGGTAAGAAATGCTGTCCGCTTCACAAAGACTCACCAACTGCAAAAAAGTAGTTATGACTGGGTATGCACGGAGGTATCTACAAGAGGGAGCTATAGTTGATTCTAAAGTAGCTTTCGATCCTCCAGCTATTACTAAATAGGTCACCGAGACTCACAATGGATAGAATTTTGGCTTTCATCCTAGATATAGCAGCCACTACTCTGGAAGACCTTTTAACATTCGACGTAATGTTTAACCTCAGGATAGCATGAGCCACAAACATAATGCCGCCCTTTCCACAGAGTTCCTGCATTTCATTGGAACCAGATATCTCAAGATGCATGGCGACATATAGTAAGACAAAACTTCCAAAGACTCCATCAAGGCATTTTGATAATAGAGAGAGATTGAATTATCACATTTTCTGTAAAACAGAAACTTTGGCCCTTTTTTTTTCAAACAGAAACTTTGGCTTTTTTAGTGCCTCCAACTAACTATATGATTTCTAAATACAAGTGCACTCGTGAGAAAGTTATATTTATACTAGTATACAAGGGAACCAGCTTTCATATTGTAGACAGCAGATGAAATTTTATTTTTTCACAAAAATCTGGTCTAATCTTAGAGTAAAGTGTCCTGTTTGAAAACCTTATTCCTCAGGAGTCGCTCACGAAATGCTTTCTGCTGGCACAGAGAGTGAAGAAACTGTAAAGAGGCCTCACATTGCTGGCAGAGATACTTCACTTCTTGTTCACCACTCAAACTTGAGTTCGTGCTAAAATGAGAATATTGAGCTGATAGCTTTATATCAAGAAACTTAATGGCTGCACAAAGTGCTCCAAAAGCAGCATCCATAAATATTTCAACCTGTCACGGAAAGTTTTATGATCAATAATTGCATAGATATGCATCACAGAAAACATAAGAAAAGGGAGGGAGAAAAAAAAAAAAAGGCAGATTAGAAAAGAGAAAATAAAAAAGTGAAATCTGCATGGTAATCCATTAAAATGACATATGGATTGGAAAATAGACTGATTAAATTTTCCAGATAAAGCTTGTTTCAGCGAGCAGCAGCAAAAATGAACCCTTTAAGCCAAATTTACCTTGGGATGTGCGAGTAAAACATGAACGAGATCGGGCCACTGAGAAGCTATAAATCCTGTTAGCAAATGTAGACTGCATGCCACCAAAGCAGAATGCATAAGGGGAATAGCGCCAAAATCATGGTTTTTCTGCAATGTGGAAGCAAATCTCAGCATACACAAACGGAACGGGAAATAGAACCCAAAAGTGAGTATTTGGAAGTACCTGTTCAACTCCACCGCAAACAATTAGCAAGTAGAACACCATGTCAAGAAGCTGCTCTGATACCTTAACATCATCTAGCAAAATCTGTAACAACAACTCAGAGAAAAGTATCCGAAAAAGGTTACGATCCACCTTTCGTTCTACTCCAAAGAATCTAAAATATGGTTAAAACGTAAAGTTTTCTCAATATGATGAAACAGTGACTGTGACAATCTCAAGTACCATATCAAGGTTCAAAACATATCAGAAAGAATAAAAGCAACCCAGTTGAAAAGACCAAAATCAGGTTTGTTGCAATATGCTAGTGGGGCACTGCTGCACTCGAGAGTGTATCCTACAGGCATTTACATCTATATCTGATAGTGCCTGAAGTTCTTATAGCACAAGAAAATCACATAAATATGAAGAAAGTGAAATGTGAGAAAACCCTCCAACCTGTTCAAGCTTAGCATTGCGAGGTGCTAACTCACACAAAGAATGCAAGAGCCGGAGACCACACAACAAGTATCTGAACAAGGCTTCATCTCTGCCTGATGACGTAAGCACAGCAATAAGGTGCAAAGGCAGAAAGCCCACAAACTTTTCCGTATCAATCTGAAACATCAAGTATGACAAACAGTTTAAAGATGAGACAACATCCATCAGAATAACAATAACAACTTAAGAGCAAAAGAAGGTCGATGGAACGGAATGATATCCAACCTTTAAAACTGAGCCTTTCTCAGTAACATACTGAATGGTAAAATTCTCAGAGTCCCTCAATAATTTGTTAAGCTCTTGAGAATTGAGTCGGTGTAACTCCTTTACGGCTGAAATCAAGTCAACGACCTGTTCACAGAATTAAATTTAAACTCTTGTGGCTTGAGGATGGGAGATGAATCGAGTCCTATGAACATGCTGGAATTGACATACAAGGGAGGGGAAGACATAGCAACCAAAACTAAACAAACAAAAGAATGGTACGAGAAGACTTACTTGTGTAGCACTTGTTGACGGTTCTTCCTTATTATTTCTCATTCTTCAATACCTAAGCCCGGTAAAATGGGGGAAGGAAAAGGGGAGTAAAAGAAAAGTAGAAAAATATTTAAGCAGATCGGAATAATCAAAAGATTTTCATCAACACGAACACTGGGAACTCTGCAAGCTTCAATAATCAATACATTGAAGCGACTCCATCTTAGCTGCACAACGAGGGAAGACATAGAACCAAGTATGAGCTAATTATCCACGTGTTAAAATTTTGCTGGGAAATTTGCATGGACGTTTATAACTAAAATTCAAAAAGTAACAAACACGTTCCTTTACTTCAAATGCCTCATTCGCTATAATATTTCGATCTCACTCTTTTAGCAGGGCTAATTTTAATATTCATTATATACAGCCCCAAAAGATTTGGAAATTAAAAAATAAACAACCCAATACTGTACTTTGAAAAGTCATGTTCACCAAACATTCCTGTCATGTGAACGTAGCTCATATACGTTTGCATAATTGTCAAAAATCCAACATACGAAATTCACACACATATATAAATAGATTTTTTTTCTCAGATATATATATCCTCTATATCTTTTTTTATTTTTTTTCCACGAGGGTATGTATCTATATCAATGGTAATCGAAATAATTTATGCTCCTCAGAAATCTAAAACAAAAAATAATAATAAAAAAAAAAAACATAGGCAAACTAACGTTCCAACTTCCAATAATGTGAAAATATTTTCAGAATAATTACGGTATTAATTCGAAAATAAGACAGATACCAAGTGTGTGTATATATATAAACAAATAAACTCATATCCAATAGAGAGTTAGACGTATAATAATACGAAAAAATATTGAAGAACCCACTCCAAAAAACCCTAGATTTAAACCAAAAAAGAAGCTAATTGAACGTTAAAACCTATGAAACGCAATAACTTTGACAGGCCGTAGAGTGCAATATGAGCGGCGAAGCAAGAAAGAAAGAAAAAAAAAACTTTCGTATTTGAACAACAACAAAAAAAAAAAAAAAAAAAAAAATCCGAAGAATTGAGGAAGCGTACCATGGACGAGCTTGGAAGGCGAGATTCGAGAGAAGAAGGGAAAATGGAAAACGGAAAATAAATGAGAAAAATAAATAAATAAATAAAAAGAATTCGCGGGTTTTCTTGGGAGAGTAGTGTGTGGGGGTTAATGTGTTTGGATTTGAGAAAGTGCAAAAATTAAAAGGAGAGAGAGAAGGGATTGATGAGGGCAACCACGTCAGAAATAATATATGTAAATATTATATATATTTTGCTTTGCCATTTTATTTTCTTGCTCGTCTGTCACTGAGACTGATGCTTAGCGCTAATGTGCGCTGGTGGTGATTTTCGATTAACCTCACCTCCAAACTTTTTTTTTTTTCTGCACGTCCAGTATCACTCCCGTACCATCGAATGTGCGTGATTGACCCTCTACATATATTTTATATCGGGTATTACTAAATTGGTAAAAAAATAAGTCTTTGTATTAAAAATCTTCAAAAGAGTTATTAATACTCGAATCTTCAATCATTAATCCACAAGAATAAATACGCTACCGTTAGATCATTACTGATATTTATTATTTTGAAAAATTAGAATGAATGATCTGTTTTGATCATCCAATTTAATAAACGGTCCAACTGTTTTTCAGGATCGATTATCATTTTTTTTTTCAAATTAGGTTAATCAATTATTGAAATGATTAATTAATTATTGACTTGAAAATTGATGATTTTATATTATAGTTAGTTAATGATTGATTATGATCAATAACTGATTTATTAAATTAGTAATATTATGTGATTAATTACTGATTGATTATTTAAGAAAAATAATTAATCATTTAAAAAAATCATTTTAACTAATTTTAAAAAATTTCGAGTAGTTGTTAAAAATATATTTAAAAGAGGCCATTTACATTTAAATCTTTTTTTTTTAATATCAAAGATGATTCTTTTTTGCTTTTCCCTCCCTAGTTAAAGGAGTCTCCTCCACCCATGGTCTAATACTGTTACTATTTATTACCAATATTAATAAAAACAAACAGCAGCTTAATTTTAAAAAAAAAATGTCTCCTCCACCTATTTGTGAAAATAAGTTAAAAATCAAATTGAAAACATGCAAAACTAACAAAACCTTATAACTAGACAATTCTCTTATTTTAAGTAAATAATCAATATCTAACTCTTTCTTCTATTTTATTAAAATATCAATTTATCTTATATTTTCAGTAATAACCACCAACTGTGTTTTTAGTTTCATTTTAATACCATTTCTTTTGATAAACTTTGGTCAAATTTTCAGACTTAAAGACAACATGTTAACCACAAAATTAACGAAGTTGATTGAATATAAGATTTCTAACATTACTAAAATAGTTTTTGCACTTTTTGTTTTGTCACATTTTATAAGAAAGAAAGTTTATAACATGAAATTAAATCGTGATTTTTTTTATAATTACAATAAATGATAATATTCCGATAAAATACATTGGATTTTTTTGGTTTTGTATTCCTAAATTTAATAATAAGGGCCTCTTCAATTAAAAATAAAATTAAAAAAAAAAAAAAAAAAAACCCCACATACTTGATGACTTTATTAATTGAGTATGCAACTTGTCCTAGGACTTTTACTTTGACAACCGACTAGATGAAGTACAACAAGTACCATATCTCCTCTTTTTCATGTCATTTTCCAAAGAGAAAACAAGAAATCTGAATTTGAGATTATCCCAAATTTCCAATTCCAATCATTATGTTTTTAAACAACGACAAGAAGCCATAGAAAATCATCATTCATCACCTAGTTGTTAAAAAAGAACTTTACATGAAACGCCTTTTTCATCATCAAAACTCAACTAGTCTCCCTCTATCTTCTTCTTCTTCTTCTTCTTCTTCTTTCACGCTCAGATTTCATCATCAACTTCTTAGGCGGTTTTCATCGACCTCAAGAGATCATAAACACAGAACCAGACCATGGAACTCAAAAACCAACGTCATTATCACAAACCCAACTTTGAAAACCATGGAGTCTTGCACCACCATGCTCGAGTTGAGGCAAATCCAAGCGCACATGACTCGCTCTGGACTCATCACCCACACCTTTCCGGCGAGCCGGGTCTTGGCTTTCTGCGCCGTCGCCGACGCCGGCGACATTCGCTACGCGCACCTTCTTTTCACCCAGATTGAGAACTCCAACACTTACATGTGGAACACCATGATAAGAGGATATGCTCAAGCTCAAGCTCCTCTGATGGGGTTGTCGTTTTTCCGCGACATGGCTCGGGGGTGCGTTGAAATGGACGGGCTGAGCTTTGTTTACGCGCTCAAGGCTTGCGAGCAGATACCGAGATTTTTGGAGGGGAACTCGGTCTGTTGTCTGATAAGGAAGATGGGTTTTGATGCTGATCTGCTGGTGCGAAATGGGTTGATGCATTACTATGCTGAACGTGGGTGTCTGGTTCATGCGCGCAGGGTGTTTGATGAAAGTCCTGTGAGGGATGTGGTTACTTGGACCACTTTGATTGATGGGTATGCGAAGCGGGGTTTTTCGGATGAGGCTGTTAGAGTGTTTGAGTCGATGTTGTTGAGTGATGTTCGACCTAATGAGGTTACCATGATTGCTGTGCTCTCGGTCTGTGGTGGTAAAGGGGATATTTGTATGGGAAAGCGTATATATGATTACATTATAACGGAGAATGTACATTGCAGCCTAAATCTGATCAATGTTACCTTGGATATGTTTATGAAATGTGGTTGCTTGATTGAAGCAAGGAAGATTTTCGCTGAAATGAAAACCAGGGATGTGTTCTCATGGACTAGCATGGTTAATGGGTATGCTAAATGTGGCGAGTTAGATTCTGCAAGGGAGTTTTTCGAAGGCATGCCTGAAAAGAACGCAATATCTTGGAATGCAATGATTGCAGGTTATTCTCAGAATAATCAACCGAAGGAAGCTGTGAAATTGTTTCATGACATGACGAAAGCAGGTTTGGTTCCAACCGAGCATACTTTGGTGTGTGTGCTCTCTGCTTGTGGTCGACTGGGTTGCCGGGATTTGGGCCAGCGGATTCACCATCACCACATCAATCGTAAAGGGACTCAACTAAGTGTGATATTAAGTAATGCACTTATAGACATGTATGCTAAATGTGGGAGTATTGATTCAGCTGCAAGTCTCTTTAACGAAATGTCAGACCAGAATTTGGTTTCTTGGAACACAATGATTGCTGGATATGCTTCACATGGTTATGCCAAGCAAGCTCTTATCCTCTTTGAGCAAATGAAACGTTCAGAACTCGAGCCTGACTGTATAACATTTGTTGCCGTCTTGTCAGCTTGCAGCCATGGTGGATTAGTCTCTGAAGGCAAGGAGCATTTCAAAAGCATGGTAAAAGACTATGGAATAGAGCCCAAAGGGGAACATTACACATGCATGATAGATTTACTCGGCCGAATTGGTCTTCTTGAAGAAGCTTACAATTTGATCAGAAATATGCCGATGGTACCAAGTGAATCAGCATGGGGTGCTCTTCTTAACGCTTGTCGGATGCATGGAAATGTTGAGCTCGCTAAGCTTTCTGCGCAGAAACTTTTGGAATTGGATCCTCAAGACAGCGGAATCTATATGTTGCTGGCAAATGCATTTGCTAATGACAAAAGATGGGCTGATGTGAGGATGGTTAGGAGCATGATGAGAGAACAGGGCGTCAAGAAGAGCCCCGGCCGTAGCTTGATAGAGATAGAGGGTGAGTTTCATGAATTTTTGGTTGGTGATGAATCACACCCTCAATCCAAAGAGATTTATGAAGTGTTAAATGACGTATTTTGCTGTCTAATTTAGAGGACTATATCCCAACTATACCTCAAACTTGTAAAGAAAATTATGTATGTGGTGGTGCTTTCCAACCATAAGAATTTGATATCCGAGATATTATTGATTGGTATCAAATCTACATTTTCTCCAACATGTTGGAATGTTCTTACTCCTTTATTAACTTTTTTTTTTTTTTTTGGTGTCAAATTTGGATAAGCAACTTGAACATGTAACAACATTGATTTACTTTTTTTTTTTTTTTAAACAGCTTATTAATCATTAACTATCTCTTCCAAGTTAGTTTTAGTTAAGATTGAAATTCTAAAATCTCATCATCATAGGTGGATGTGAATTTTTCACTACAACAAATCTGCAATCACTCAAAAGAGAAAAAAATTAATAAAATTGAAACAACAGATTCTCTAATCTCAATAACTATTAAAGTGTAGTATTATATGTTCTCAACTTATTTTCCTTCAAGAAGAAATAAATAAAGTAAAATAACATTAGCCATTCGAGCTTTCGAAGGTTGGATCTTTTTTTTGACGCTTGATTTTTAACTGGTAAATTAATTTTTTAAAGAATTTGATATGTAAATTAAATTTATAATGCTACATACATTATTACTTTAATCATAATCAAACCTTAGAAAATTAAACAAACAACTAGAAGAGCAATTTATTAAACGTATTTATGCAATATGGAGAAAGAGCAGAATTAACTTAGCTTTCCCCTCCTCCATTTTTTTAACCTTCCTGTATTGTTGTCTAGTTTAAGGAAAAATTATTGTCTTAAGACCCGTTTGGAAAACCAACTAGATAGAGTTTTGAGAATAATTTGATTGAAAATAAGTTGAATTTTAAAAATATATATTAAATTGAAAATATACTGTTTGAATTAAAAAGTATAAAAATTTAAGATATATCCAGAAAAAATAACAACAAAGAAAAAAAAATCATCTTATTTACTTTTAGAGGAAAAGGTTAAAAATAACTACTTTTAAAAAAATAATAACTGGAAAATTTCGTCTTGAATTAGTGCCCTAAATGGCCCTAATCGTTTACAAAAAAAAATTGCTGATTAGCCCTTTTTTTTCATTTATTTTTTATTTACGCGCCTTTCTTGTTTCCCCGTCAAAAACCCTTTGCTTGCACCAGATGCCAAAACCCTAAAGCCTCAAAACCACGGAGCCTCCTTTCTCTGTCTTTCTCTCTCTCTCTCGAGCTCCTCCAATGGCAGACCACCAACTCTCCAAGACCTTCCCCGTAAAACCGAAGCTGAAACCCAAACCCAGGACCCAGAAACAAACGCCGGAGTCCAAATACTGGTCCTCCTTCAAGACCCAACAGATCCCAAACCTCATCTCCTCCATAACCTCCCTCTCTTTCTCCCCCACCCCTTCCTTCCCCTTCGCCGTCGCCCACTCCGCCTCCCTCACCCTCTTCAACTCCCAAACCTTCTCCCCCACCGCCACCATCTCCTCCTTCTCCGACGTCGTTTCCTCTGCTTCCTTCCGCTGCGACGGCCTCCTCCTCGCCGCCGCCGACCTCTCCGGCCTCGTCCAAGTCTTCGACGTCAAGACCCGCACTCCTCTCCGGAAGCTCCGCTCCCACACTCGCCCGGCCCGGTTCGTCAAGTACCCGATCGCCGATAAGCTCCATTTGATCTCCGGCGGCGACGACGCCCTTGTGAAGTACTGGGATGTCGCCGGCGAAACCGTGATTTCCGAAATGCAGGGGCACAAGGACTACGTCAGGTGCGGCGATTTCTCGCCGGTGAGCTCGGAGATGTTCGCCACTGGTTCGTACGATCACACCGTGAAGCTTTGGGATGTTAGGGTTACGGATTCGAGGAGGCCGGTGATCGAGGTGAACCACGGGACTCCGGTGGAGGATGTGATCTTCTTGCCGTCGGGAGGGCTGGTCGCGACGGCGGGCGGGAATTCGGTGAAGATTTGGGATTTGATCGGAGGAGGGAAGATGATGTGTTCGATGGAAAGCCACAACAAGACCGTGACGTCGCTATGCATCGGGAAGATTGGAAAAGACTCCGGTGAGGAGTCGCAGCAATATCGGATTCTTAGTGTGGCACTAGATGGTTACATGAAGGTTTTCGATTACTCGAAAATGAAGGTCACGCATTCAATGCGGTTTCCGGCTCCGTTAATGTCAGTGGCGTTCTCTCCGGATTCCTCGGCGAGGGTGATCGGGACGTCGAATGGGATAATCTACGCCGGGAGCAGAAAGACCAAGGAGAGTAAGGAAGAAGAGAGGAAAGGATTGGGGGATTTTGCCGGGTTGGGAGCGGTGGAGGACGATTCTCGGAGGCGGGCTTTAAGGCCTTCGTATTTCCGGTACTTCCAGAGAGGGCAAGGGGAGAAGCCGTCGGAGGGAGATTACTTGGTAATAAAGCGAAAGGATGCGAAGTTGGCCGAGCATGACAAGCTGTTGAAGAAGTTCAGGCACAAGCAAGCATTGGTCTCGGCGTTGGGGAGCAACAATCCGGCTAATGTGGTGGCAGTGATGGAGGAATTGGTGGCGAGGAAGAAGCTGTTGAAATGCGTCGAGAATTTGGATTCGGGAGAGCTCGGGGCATTGCTGGCGTTCTTGCACAGGCACGCGACCGTGCCGGCGTACTCGGCGTTGTTGATGGGGTTGGCAAAGAAGGTTGTGGAGCTGAGGGCGGAGGACATAAGAGATTCTGATGAGTTGAAGAGTCTAGTTAGAAACCTCAAGAGGTCTGTTGAGGAGGAGATAAGAATACAGCAGTCTTTGCAGGTGATACAGGGTATCATTTCTCCTTTGTTAAGGCTTGCTGGTAGAAGATGAAACAAACAAACATCTTTTTATAATGGAAGTTTTTCCCAGTCGTTCACCTGTATTTTCTTTTCTTTTCTTTTTTACAATGGGATTTTGGCAATTTTGCTCAGTGAGTTTAACTCGTATACCTTTGCTTGTTCTTTGTTCTTTACATTTATAGGTAGCTTGATAGTCTCTTCTTAAGAACTCGAGAAATGCTATTATTTTGTGTACTTATTGATCTCCCGTTCAAGGATAATTTTGATTTTGCCATGTATTTTTTCTCCGTAGATGTTCAGGTGTAGTAACTTTTTGGAACTCCTTATGGTTTTTCATTTTCTTCTGACACAATCTCACTTTTATTATATATTTGTTGACTATAGGTACATGCAGAATAGACAAGAAAAAAAAATATATATCACACAAAAATTGATGACCCGTTAAATAAGTAAATAAAATTATCACTTATTATGTGACAATTGATGACCCATCATATGATGGGTGATTATAAAATTGATGGGTGACTATCATATGATGGGTGATTATAAAACTGATGGGTGACTATAATACTATTCGTTCTTTTAAACATTATTATCTCTCTTTATTTAAGTGAACATTATGGTCAAACGGTAATTTCACGTATAACTTTATCACAAGATACAAGATTCGGATCTACTACTTCCCAAGTTAAAAAAAATAAAAAGCAGGTAAGCATTTGTAGGTGCTAATTATGACCATAAGTGGAGTAGTAAATGTCTTTGGCTAAGAAGCTAATTCCTGTTGTCATAGTCAAATCAAAATTGCGATCTCTATTTCAAACGACAATATTCACCGTGCTAGTAGTAAAACAGGCCATTTTAGATTCAAACGCAACAGGAAAAGTCCTTGTTATGGACATTGCCGCAAAGCCCACCCCACACACTGTTGACGGCTTAACCAGTCGATGGTTGAAACTATATTATTATCTACCTCTCAAACAAGCACACTAGAATGTCCAACCACTGCAATTTTTTCATGGATAAACTAAAGAAAAAAGGGCTAGTCGTCGAAATAAAACGCAGAAACATTACAACAGTTTTGTCAACTTGAATATATACATACACCTGCTCTGAAAACAATAATTCTTACCCTGCCAAAATCCTAAAGATGGAACTCCATACGGCAGGATCATCTAATTTCCGTAACTGTCTCGACTATTACGTACAAGCTATACTGCATATCCCGCTAGAAGGTGAAAACAAAGCCTGGCACGAGAAATGATATACAAAAGAAACAATAATTGAGAAGATATTACTCTATTTTGAAGAAAATGTTGATCAAGATGTGCTTTGACGGGAAGAACAAATTCATTGGTACCTGACATTCAAGAAGCATGGTTAATCTTTAGCTTTACTGGACTCTCCGGTCTTTGACTGGCTTTTGGTTTCCTCTCTTGAAACCTTCAACGACCTCAACTTGGATGACCTAATGGAATGTATCAAAGGAGCATCTTCTTCCTCGTCATCATCATCTTGAGCATTTTCATGGTCAGATGTGCTGATAGAATCCTCCTCTTCACTTGAACTTTGCTCGTCAAAAAGTCTTCTTCCCTCCATGTTACGCTGTTTACGTGGACGACCCCTTCGCTTCACCACCGCCCCTTCTTTTTCATCTGCCATATCCATTCTTGAATTAAATACGACGTTCTATAATAATTGAGGGGGACAAGACATGAACATTTTATGGCGAAAATATGAGTGGAGATTAGTATCACTAAAATATACAGACAAAACCAGTATTCTTGTGAACTTGGTGAGATTTGAGAAATAAGAAAACATGGCTTAAATTCCTATCTTTGCCTATCTGAGCAAAAATAGAATCACCGGGGAGAAATCACCACCAGAAGTAACGAGCAGGGAGTGTAGAGGAAACTACACAAGTGATCGCTACATGTTACAAAGGAAGATTCGCGGAGAAATGAATTGCAAAATTACCTTGGAGACCTTCGTTCTTTGCATACTTTTCACGTAAACTATCGATGAATGTGTAATAGGGGCGCCAGCCACTGGGATCTTCATCCGTGTTCACATTCTCAGTTCGCTTTTGGACATCCTTCATGCTACACACAACGCAACATTTATGAAAGCATAATTTTGGAATGCTTTTAAAAGACTACAATAGAAAAGAGAAATGCTTACATGTCCTGGATATCAGGTGTAGGTAGTCTGGATACAAAATGGAGCACGGAACATTCAAGAAAGGACAATTGCTTTGGAGCATCTACAAAAGCATGCTCAATGCCATCCTTGACAATTTTTAAAATATCTACTCTATGCTTGTTCCGAGCAGCACCAACAAATGTTGCAGATAGCCGGGCAGAAAGTTCTTTACAGTCCTGAAAATACTTGGTCGCTAAAGATTCATCATCACTTCTTGAAAGTTCAACCATATGGCGATCATAAGCCTGTTAAAATCCAAGGCCATTAATATTGACATCCAAATGAGAAGACAAACAGACAAACCATAGAAAAGGAAAAGCTTTTCTAAAGAGCAGAAACAACAATAATAAAACTTTAACCCCAGTTGAAAACGTGTCAAGAAGAGAAACACTTCAACACTCCACTGCCATTAATAAGAATAGTTTTGTAGTGGCACGTGAATTACCAAATTAAACTCCCACCCTAAGGATTTTTTTTTTTTTTTTTTTTTTTTTGAGAATCTACCTTTTTCAGTGCATCAAGAAAAATGTTGGAGAGATCATCATCTCTTTTCCTTAGAACACCGATCAGATTCTTAACGGTCTCCGTGACACTTACTCCATGCATCACATAATGAGAAATGATATCTGGGGCAAGATACTCCTGCATTGAATGCCTCTTATTTTCAGTTTTGGATGAACTTCAGGTAAAACATCGAGCAAGAGAAATATATTACGATTTAAGTTTAATGGATTTTTTTAATCATAGTTCAAATGCTCATATAGAAATCACAAATCAATAGATCACAGATACGCATGCAAGACCACCTTTCCCACGTTTAACAACAGGTTTCTTCCCCACTTAAAGTGGGAAATTTTATCTACATTTATACTTCAATATCAGCTATTGTAGATTCACCTTAGGGACCGTATCATTAGCAACCAATTTTGCAGCAGCAACCATGATCATATCCCTGCTTGTCTCCTCAACGTACTCTTTGTTGGCATCTTCATCTTCCGTCTCATCTGTGAAGTAAGAAATTGGATATGACTAAGATTTCTTAAAGCACAAAACCAAACAACATAAAGTAGTAAAGTCTGTTTCCGAATCCAAATAAACTGCAAAACTTTTAAGGACAGAGCCAAAGATTTGTAGAATGTGGCGAGGTAGTAAATACAACTACTGACTCACAAATGTAACCTCAATGGTTTAAATAGTCATTTCTCATGCATGCCTCAAGGAGAGGTGACGTTTTTTCAGCCTTGAGGCTTAAGGCTGGACGTATAAACATAATGCTAACTCCACTCAACATTTAGGTGGGTATTGAGGGATTATCCTTATTATTTCTGGCTTCTGGGGCGAAGTTACGAACTTCAATGGAAAAGAACAACGAGGCTTACACCACTCAATGTTGAGGTGGTACTAAGGGTTATTCCTAACTATTTCTGGCTTTTGGAGTGGAGTCCACAAACTTCAACAAAAAAAAAAAAAAGCAAAAAAAAACAAAACAAAACAAAACAATGATTTAGAGCTAAAAAACGAGCAGCTTGAGCTTTCGATTTAGAGCCCTAAAAGGAGACAACTTAAGCATCATTACATGCAGGCTTCCCCATTGCATATATGTACCTATATACATGTATATGCATTAATATTATGTATTTGATAGGATTGAGTTACCTGAAATATTAAGCTGTTGCTCACAAAGTCTCCAAAACTTCTGGACTATTGACACGTCTGGACAATATCCTAATCTTTCCAGCTTTGTTGAAGAAAATATTGTCCTTCTAAACAGAGACCACGCCTCTGCAAGTATGGTACAAACCTGGAGTACAAAATATGCGTGATCATACTACAATTGAAACATTTTGTAACTCATTATATTACATTTCAAAGAAGCACTTGCATATATTTCATAACATCACGGGAAAAAACACTTACCCTAGAGGCTAGTTGGTTGCCATGGTTAACCGTTCCGTCCATTTGCGGAGGACTATTAAGAAAGTACTCTAGTTGGTCGAGCAAAGTCTTACGTTTCGATAATAAAGAAGACAAAGATGCCTCAGAGACAATCTCACTACTTATGACTGAATGTAGAGACCAGGCCAAATGTGCAAACATGTTAAGAAGCAGAAAACTGACAACCTGAACGAGCATATAAACAACAAATTAATTGCAACTGAAAGGAAAAATTTGGAGGGGGGGAACGGTGCAATTTGTGATTCTTAACTACATTTTACACACCTCATAATCCATGTTTCTAAAATTTTGAAGAGCGTTGACTATATCTTCATATAAGGTCTCAATTGGAACAGCCCTCGACAGCTGAAGTTCATACAATCTTTTCAAATTTACAAGAAGGGAATACTCATCACCACCATCCTGCAATTTTAAACTTGTTAATAACATCGACCATCTACTTTTGTGTTTGTGCATGTGTGCTGGTGGCAGTCAGGGAATGGGGATCGTTGTTGATTCATACCGCTACTTCTTTCATAGCAGATTTAAGTTTGGCAACAATCTCATCTTCAACTTCCTTCAATTTAGAACGAGCAAAATCCTGTAGCTCCCCTTGACTCTCCACAGAACAAAAGTTAATGGCCTGTACACATGATCTTAGTGCGTCCTTCTCACCATGTTTGAAAAACGCCTCTTTTATGAGCTGAAGGACATTTTTAAAATTCTGAAAAGAAGATGACAACATAAGTACCCTGCTTTGAAACAAAATTCTTAAAGTTACAGAAAACATTACAATAAGGAAAACAAAATCAGGTACGTCCTTCTCACCTGTTCTTGCCTCTTCAGAGAATAAAGTTCAAGATTCATATGCACAATGATTTCAACTAGTGATGGTACTTTTGCTTTGTCAGCCATGAACTTGCGTAGAAGTAATGGGTAGTTCTTCATCATGGCAATAGTAATGTCCTTTCTGTTATTGTCAAATGCTTCCTGAATGATTATCGCAACAAAAAGTTATTCCAAAATCAATGTAGAGTGTATACCCATAGTGGCAAAATAACTCAATGAAATCGTATGAAGTATCACTAAACAGAACAAGTACCAAGAAAATGACAACCAATAAAGTCAATTCACTTATTAAATTTTACAAAAGCAGAGAAAAAGAAATTACATAACATAAAATTTCCCCCCAAAAAATGGGAACTTCTACAAGCATTACAGGACTTTAAAGCATATAATAAATATCAAACATCATTGTAATTGACAATGTGAAACAAATCTATTTAAAAAAAACATAACAAACAATAATCGGAAAAAATACGCACTTTTTGAGCTTTAGTGTAATACTGCTTTCGGTTATCAGTTGCAGGAACTATCCTCTCTCCAACAGCCTTTTTGACAGATTGACTGAGAAGTCGTACTAAGTTAGTAGCGTCTTCATCAGTAAGCTCGACTAAAGGATTGTCATCCAAAAGCATAGAGATAATGCACTTCCAGTCCTGCAAGAATGAACTGCAATTCTAAGAAACAACAACAACTAACATCAAGATAAAATATCAGTTCGTTTTATTCCATGATACTTCAATCTTAAAGTTGATACAACTGTTAATGAGATTATCAGATTGCAAATCAGCATCTGTATTTAGGTAAAGATGATACAGACAAGCCCTAAGTTTTGTTCATTTATCTCAAGCATCAGTTGCTTAGGTCAAATAGTTACCTCCTGCTTCCATATCTCTCCATCAATACCTCCATTAAAAGATATCTCAAAATAGCCCCTTAAGAGTTTAATATTTGTTAGTTGTTACCTTGACACAAACTTGTTGGCAGCAAAACTTCACTGCACTTGTAAATTATGAGTATTAAGTTAACCCATACCTAAAATTTGCAAGAATGAGTTACTTTGGGTCAAATCCTTTCTGGTTACTTAATCTTATCCAACCTCAACTCATGTGGAAAATTTAATCCACAAACAATTTCAAGTTCAAGGTTCGAATGACAACTCCCACTTCCAGTGGTCTGACCTCCTATCTACCACTATTCTAAAGTTAATACCTTCATGGCCTTCATGTACTCCCAAACATCATCAATCACATAGATGCTCAGAATCTGATCCGTGGAGAATTCTCTTAGTATCTGCAACATTCTGCCGAGATGGACCTCAGATGAATCGCTTCCTTCACCTGGAAAGAACATTGTTTTGAGCAACATTATTGTATAGATGGGCACACAATCACATATTTAGTTGATGGAATAGAGCACAAATGATAATGAAACCTTTGGTACCGGATTGGGAGCTGTTGAACTTTTGAGCAATCAAGTGATCATACACTAATGCCCCTATTGCATGCCTGATCTCCGCTGGTTCATCAATAAGCAAATCATACAACGGACCCAAGTCATCGTCAGGCAGAAGCTGATGTCTGCAGCATACAAGAGGCAAATGCACAAACTTTTATGAATTTTTACATATAAAAACTCAGAAGAAGTCATTGATCTATTGCCTCGAAAAAAAAAGTTTGGGAGTCATTTTAGTCTATTGCTTGAATCAAAAGGTTTGCAACAGTTTAAAGCAGGCAGTTACCTCAGCAGTTGCTTTACAAGACCTATTGCACAAACAGCTACAGAAATGTCATTATCATCAGCAAGCTCAATCATCCGGTTGGAAAATCTTTCCGTGAATAGGCCAAGAGTTGGCACATTATCATCCACCTCATATAGATTTTGCAACGCAAGGACAGAAGCTTTCCGGACACCAGCACTCTTTATACACAGTAGAAGGTAAATATGAAGTTAGCTTTGTGCAGCACATAATAAGCAATGCAAAATCAGTTCATGATTCATCAAAAGTTCAAAACTCACTTTATCATTCAGTGTCCAACCTAGATACTTTAGGTACAAATCCTGCAAGAACAGAGAGGGGTACGACAAAATCCAAGAACCCAGGGACTCTATGCAAGACATCCTGATATTTGGATCAATGTCTCGATAACGGTGCATAAATAACCTTCAAAACAGAAACATTATTTTAGTTTGGAATTTCCGGAACAAGACTTCCAACACTGTTTACAGATTTGGAACTTTATCTTCATATTATTTTTATTTGCCTTCTCTCTAATTTCAAGTTAAAAACTCCTACCCAGTGAAGATTTTGCGCATCATCTCCTCCAACGTAGTAATCTTTTCATGAGTCACTGAAAATCTTTTGTTTAGCGACTCCACTCGAGGCCCCTCAGCTCTTTTCTTTGTTTCAGCATCTAACTGTCTACGAGTAGTTTCCCGTTGAGCACCAAGCACTTTAGCAACAGCTATAAAGGATGTGACAAGTTGGAGACCCATAAATGAAGCAATTTGACGGTAGACTCTTGGAGGAGTACTGGTTAGCATGGAAATGAGGCGAGTTCAACCAGAATCCAGAGTAAGTTACGTGAAAGGCTCAACTTCAACTTTAACTTGAAATTTAAAAGTATTTGACAACTAACCATGACAGAGCAATAATATAGTCCATGCACTTGTCAAACAGAACCTGATCAAATAGAGGGCCATGCTGACACTCACGAACCAATGTGTCCCAGAACGATTGAAGATTATCTTTGAAATTCTTCAATTCCTTCTTTTTTGAACTTTGGTAATCTTCAACTTCGCCCTAACCAGGAGTCAAGCCAAAACTTTGGGTACAAAATCTTGGTAAAATTTTTTTAGTACTCTATTAGAAAATCTAGAAAAGGTTCTAGAATCTTGACAAAAGACATAAAATGAAAATGAGTTTAAATTATGGCAGACATAACGTTGCAGGATACTCTTCTAGCAAGATCAACAAGCGCAACCACAACATCATCAACATCAATCTCATCTAGAAACTCTCCTTTGATATGATACTTGGCGCCACATGCCTGCGTACACTCATATATCTCATCAGTCCACACTCAAATTTGAAAGTTAAAAAAAATGCTAATATAATACGATTTTTTTTTATTTGACAACTAGGTAATATTCAAACAAATCTAAAAACTCCCATTAAACTTAACTATTTATTTTTATTCTCTGAAGACCTATCTTCCGCCCCTGAACAATTAAATAGAAACTGCAAATACTAATACTCAATTAAATAGACCAATCTTGGAACTTCCATATTACCTCAAAGAGCATTGTCAAGAGTTCAACGATAGCAGGTTTTGGATCCTTTTCATATTGTTCAACCCAAAGCTTTACTGCTTGATTAATGTGTTTCCCATTACCTTTAATGACCTCTGCAGAACAATTAATACAACAAAATAACTATCCCTCCTTATCCAGATGTAAAACCTCACTAACCATTCTTTAAAAACTTAAAAAACAAAAAAAACAAAAAAACAAAAAAAAAAAAAAAAAGAAGAAGCATTCAAATGCTTTAAAAATTTTGAAGCTCAGATCAATTAACATAAATAAAGCACTCAGACCAAAAAAATACAACATAAATCAGGTAATGCTACTTCTTTCAAAGCATCATTTTCTGAGTTACATTTCTAAACTCTATTACACAGGTAATTATAAAACGCACTGGAGGAAAAGTTAAAATTAAAAGGAAAAAAAAAAAAAAAAAGAAAGCCAGAAATAGGATTTCTTAAAACGATCTAAGCAAAAAATGTAGATCGTAAAGCAGATCATTAGCAGAGAAGAACTCTCGCATTTTACAGTACGCGTAATTGCAAGTAAACCTAAACCTGTAATTTGGAAAATAAAAAAAGTCTAGGGTTTCATTGAAATCAAATCACCAATCAAACTCTGCTCAGTAGATTTGTGACCCGCCGCAGCGGAAGTCCCTTCCTGAGGGCGAGAGCGCTTCGCTCTGGGACGAGCCTCTTCGAAATCATCAGGCGAACTCTCGCGGTCCGCCTGGTTACTGCCATCGCTGTTCTCTCCACCAGTAGCGCCGTTCCCCTTTTCCTTTTGGTTCTCGGTTACTTGAGTTTGAGCCCTAGTTCTTTTCTGCTCACTCGAAAACACCGAAATTAGGTCAGAATTACATCAAAATTCTCTTCTGCGAGAGTGTGAAAGAGACAGAGGGGGGGAGATTGAACTCACTGAGCGACGGATCGACGGCTCGGTCGCCGGAGCTTGGTCCTCCATAACCTGGAGCTTGTTGAACGCAACAAAATCGATCCCAAATAACAGAGATGCAGAGAGACAGGAAAGATTTGCCCTAGACCGTTATAGAGAGAGAGGAGGAGAGAGAGAGCGGGAGAAGAAGAGAGAAACTCCCGCCAAAAGAAGAAAAATGAAAAGTTCAGAAGCTAATGGACATGGCAATATCCTCGGCGGAGTATTATGTAGTTCCCAATTTCTTTTTATTTTATTTAGGACAAATTATATTTTTTTCCTCTGAATTTTAGGTATTATCATAAAATACCTCTTAAACTTTAATTTATAATTTTTTTCCCCCTAAATTTTAGAAAAGTTTATGAATTTTCTCCCTTAATTAATTTTTTGACTAAAAAATACGCATAACACTCGTTTGAAGTATGAGTTGCATATATTAAATATGAAACACTTATAATTAAATTTAAAAAGTAAATATTTAGGGTTGATTGTTATTTTTTTCTCATATTTCTCTCTTATAGGTAACTCTCTCATATTTCACATTTAATAAGGATAACGAGTGCCAGGAGTGCTGCCAATTTGTGTCGTTTCATAATTTTATACTTAATACCCCCAATTGATGCTTCCAACGAGTGTTAGATGTATTTTTTTCATCAAAAATTTAATTAAGGGGTAAAATTTATAAACTTTTGTAAAGTTCAAATATAAAGAATATTACAAATTAAAGTTTTGGGGGTATTTTGTGACAATATCTAAAATTCAGAGAGAATAAATATAATTTGTCCTTTTATTTTCAGGCGGTTGCTAACTTTCTTTTGACGCCACATGAATAATAATTAAAAAAAATTCGGTTTTGTTTATCATTTAAGTTTAACTTCAACTAAACTGTATTTTTTAATCTCAGTTTTTATCTTTTTCTTGAAAAATCAATAAAATTTTTAATTAATTTTTAAAAAATCAATCAATTCTAACTTAAAAATTCAATCTCCACCCGACAAACCAAAGGAAAGCTCCAAAACAAAACAAAATATGTTGTTAATACGTACATTACATAGCACTTAAATGTATAATTTTATATGTTGATTTTCATAAATATTTAGTTAACAGCTTTTTTTACTTTTTTTGGTAGTATAAATAATTTATAATAAATATATAGTTAATAGCCGCTGGTCCCTAAAAAACCAATGGACATTAAATGTATAAAAAAAAAAGTTATTTCTTTTATGGTTGGTGAAATTCCTTATATACTCTTGTTTTTTAAAAATTTTTTGGTTCGTGAACAAATTATAATACAAAATAGTAGTTTTTTTATTTGTGGAAATAAAAAAAAAGTGCACAAACTATGATGTAGGCCCGTCAAGGAATTTTTATTTTTCAAAGCAAGACACTGATATACTATACATAAATGTATGTATATCTATTACCTTTATATGTATACTATAGATATTCATGTTTTTCGTCCTGCTTCCAACAGTTGTCATGTGACAGTCACATCAACACCACACGATTGTTTACAGGGTGATCTAGTCAACGTCACTTTTTTTTTTTCCCTATTCTATAGGTACGAAACGCGTGCAATATAACTAATATATATGTATATAAATAAAAGTGAGTGATGTAACAAATCTATTAGCCTGTTTCAGCAAGTTTATTATTAAATAAACAAATAAAATCCAGCTAAAATATATATATATATATATATATCTGTGCAACATAAAGCTTGAATTTTGAGTTACAGATCTCAAATGTGCCATTTGCAATAACGCCTTTCATAACTTAAAAAACTCTTAAAAGCCACATTGTGGGTGATGCACACCCACCAGAAAGCAACAGAGACTGCTTCACAGAGGCTAATCAAATCAAGCACATCTCTTGCCTAAAATCATCCTAAAGATAAATATGCAAGTTGGGTAAAATCAAGCATTTGCCAACGACTCGATTAATATCTTGTAGCCTTCTGGTATGTCCATCTGTGTGTGCACGCACTCGGCTAAAGCAGGAACATCAGCACCGAGGTCTAGAAACCTGGCCAGCAACAGCAGCAAATGGAAATCTGAAATTCGCTTCACGAATGGGAGATTCTTCGCACGGTCCAGATGACTTTTTAGTGCCTTCATTGTTACCGTGGTATTCCGGTTCTCAATAGGGAATGTCGATGAAAGAGGGCCCTGTAATTGGCAAACAATATCATATTACCAAGAGAACGATATTTGCTTGGAGTACAGAAACAAAAGTGAATTAGGTAATAGAGATTTTCTATAAAACACGGTGCTAGAATAACCACGCAGCGATGCGATATTAATGATTCTTTTAAAGATTTAAGGAAACACAAGACAAGCAACTAGCAGCTCAAAATCATATCAAAGCTATTCAATGAACATTGAATAGTGAGTGGCTTGGAACAGCGAATGCCGTGTTCTCGAAAGTATTTTTGAGATAGTAATTCAGTTTCGGGGAATCTTATCATCCTTCCTCTCTCTTATGGAAACAAACCAACAAGTGCAACCAGACCCTAATCTTAAGATCTAGTGGACTTATAAACAAACCTAAAGTGAAAACACCATCTTTGTCTAACTTGATTCAAGGATCTCCTAATTCCTTGCCTCCCCTCAACGAGAGCAGCCTTTCCCCAATAAGGATTCTAGATAGACACGAGTCTATCACTATAGAACCCCGAAACTAAACAAATCATAAGGCAATGCAACTATATGGTTAATGCCATTAGAGTTGAGAGAAAGCTCCACAAACTTCTAAACGAGAACAAGACGTAAGGTGCAAATTTGATGGCTCGGGAATTGGCTCAACCCTCCTATGACAAACCCCATCTAAAATACCTAAAATCATCCTCCGTCCAATTTTTGCAGGATCAGATAAATAGAAATTCAATGCCCATAATAATCCTTAAGAATCCTAATAAATAGAAGACATACACTGACCGATGAGAACAACGGAGCTATAACACACAGCCCCAAGTACCAAATTCTACCTAGTCCCCACTCCTAGATCAAATTTAAGCATCAACATATACACTAGTGCAATTGTTCATAGACCAAAGGTCATACTAACATCTCCAATTCCAGAAACAACCATGAATCTCACAATACACAAATACATATTTGCAACAATATCAATATGGGTAACCTTAAAGATACTTAAATATCCATCATCTCACTCCCATTTATATCACAATTTACAAGGCACTAAAGCATTCAATTTCATCACCTCATCGCTAGAGATACAAAGATAACAAATTCAAATAGAAACGAATAAAATATACCCAAATAGAAAAGATTTAAGGGGCATACCTGGTGATCCAAAATCTTAACCACAACCAAGAAAAAATCATTGTCCACTTCTCTAGTATCCTTGACCCCAACGACAACATCCTTCTTCATCTTCGACAACTTGGGATCATCATCTTCCCCAATCTCCGTCACGAACCAGCCTTCCTTAAACAACCTAATGCACATATCGCTCATCTGGAACGCCTCGAAGTGCACGTCGGCGGAGCCGTCGTCGTTCACCTCCAGCTTCACCACCGCCGTGACCCACTCCTTAAGCCCGCTCTCGGCGTGAAGCTCCGCCGCCTGGAGAACCTCCCTGTTCGACAACGTGTAGTCCTTTTTGTCCTGGCTTATCGTCTGCGTGAAAATAAACCCTACCTTCCTCATCCCCAACCCTAGCGCGATCGCCTCGACGAGCTTCTCCTCGTCCGGATCTCTGAAGAGGACCAAATTCTCCTCCGTCCCTTGCTGTGGCGGCTCGTAGATGAAATCCACCTCCACCTTCCCCTCCTCCGACACCGTTCCGTACATGAAGCCGCTTCGCTTGACGCCGAACGCGAGCTCCTCGTTGACGTAGTGCTGGAACGCGTTGGCGCAGTCGCGATCGAAGGAGACGGACTCGCAATGCGGATTCTCCTGGCGGGAGACGCGCATCTGCTTGGCGATAAGGTCGTCCATGGTCATCTTGCGGCCGAAGGAGCCGGCGGGTTGGAAGGCGGGGCCGGCGACTGTGCGCTCGCCGTCGTAGGCGAGGAAAACGATGGAGCCGTGGGAGAGGTTGAGGGAGGAGAGGGCGGCGTTGGGGTCAGCCATGTCGGCGAACCGGGAGAGATCGTCGGTGGTCTTGGCCAGGAGGAGGTTCTGGTTGGTGGAGAGGGTCTGGCTTTGGAAGGGGATTCGGAGCTGGGACTGGATTAGGGCTCTGAGTTCGCCGACCGTAGCGTGGGGATTGTCGACGGCGACTCGCTCCAGGCCGTCTCGGCTGCGGATTCTCAGCATCATCTTTGCTTTCGCAAAGCTTTCCGATCAATAAATGGCGTCGTTTTGGAGACAGAGAGAGGAAAATTGAGACGAAAATTTTCTGTACTGATTTAGAGAGAGAAAGAAGAAAGAGAGAGACCGGAGAATTTACAGAACTTTTCTTGAGGAGGGGGTAAGAACAAGGGAATGGGAATTTATCGGGGTGAGTGGAGTGAGACGGAAGAGGAGAACTCATGTAGTGTAGATTGTGTCGGAGACTAGTTTGGATTGGACTAGGAAGAAGACTCGGCTTGGCGGTGATCAACCAAGTTCTTCACGGTTCAGGACTCTGCCGTGCATTGGGCCAAATCTTTTGGGCTTTTGATGGGCCTCAGTTGACGTTTGAGTTGGGCCCAGTCTTGGGCTTTTAGATGACCATTGCTGAATTGGGCTGGCGACAAAGCAATGCCTATCCCACAGTTTCTTCTTCCGGATGGTCAAGGGAAATGGCATAATTGAAATTTAGTAAAAATAATTTTAAATAATTTTACAAAATGTAACAATTCACATTGCTATAATAATTGTGATGTATTTTTGTAACATCAAATGTGGTCATCATAATAATTACTATATAATTATGTTATTTCCAAAATGTTTTCAAAACAAAAATTTGCTATATTCCAATTTTCATTTCCATTCTTCTTCCTTTGGATTGACCAGTTGTCGCCAAAAAAGGGAGGGGGGGGGGGCGCCGCATTTCAGAGAATGCCATGACATTTCAAACCCCTATATTTCGACTAGCATACCCTTAAGATATCGAATAATAGCCATCAGTATTTATTATGATATTATTTAGTAACCACTATGATAGTAGTTTGTAATGGTCGGTATCCATATTTTGACTAATAATTACTGTGATATCAATCGATAATCAAAAACATTCACATTTTTGACTGGTAATTGTTAGTATCTACCAAATTTGCATGAAATTACGTAAAAAAAAAAAAATCACAAAAATACACCAAAATAACAAAAAGATACTCACAAAAAAATTTTCTAGAAATCCACAAAGAATTTAAAAAAAAAAAAAAAAAAAGAGTAATCATGTCGATCTCCCCAGCTGGGAGAAATATCTCTAGCACAAAGGAACTACAAAGGAAATCTTTTCCGCACGGTGACCGTGGGGAGACCTTGAAGATCTCTGAAAAACTTTTCCCAATCCACGGAGGAGATCTCCTTCATGCAGCCACCGCAACGTGAAAGGAGATCTCTGGATCGCCCCACATGCAATCTTCCCAATGCCACATTATAACAGAAGGGAGATCTTTGGTGAAATCTCCTCCATGCTTGGGGAGATGGAGTTTTCGGTGGCCCGCGTGGAGATCTTTATTGAGATGGTGGCAAAAAGGAGTTCTATGTAGTCTACAGACGGTGTGAATCTCTTTGACAAGGTGTTTCGAAAGTCTGTGAGGGATTCTACGATTAGTGCTGCAACGTCAACGTGGAAATGTAAAGTTTGAACTTTCACCGATTAAATCTTAAAAAAAAAAAAAAAAAAAAAAAAAGGAAAATCATATAAGAAGAAAATCAATTTAGACTTCCGAACAATCTTGCTATATCATGCATCTAATTTGCGTTACTTGGCATGGTCAATTTTGGCTTATCCACATAAATATAATGAAGCAACCATTTAAAATAATGATTCTATCTAGGTGATATAATATAAATATGTGTGACATATATATATACACCTTCCGACACATGTCCATTTCCAGCTCAAGAAGGTAACCCTTGAAACAAGCAAAGAAACGAATAAAATTTTGTTTAGAAGTTGGAGAAGAAAGGCCAAAGTCAAATGCGTCGTGTTCAAGGCATCTTAAGCATGCATGTTTTTATTCCATAAAGCCAAATTTAATGCAAATTATGAGGGTGTTTAAATTTCAGCTAGCCACTATCAGTTTTAGGGTTGATTTTTCAAAACTCGTGTGCTGAAAACAACCTTTAACTACAACTTTAATACTTTTATTATCACTATCTAAAAGTTAATACCAAGCATCAATTAGTTTATCCATTGGACAGTGTCACCAACATTGATAAGGGCCTTGGCAGGTTAAGCATTAGGTTTTGTTTGGTGTTTAAGTTAACTCCAACTAAACTGTACTTTTTCATCTCAATTTTTACCTCCGTTTGATATTCAAGTTTAACTCCAACTAAGTTGTATTTTTTCATTTCAATTTTTTTCTTTTCTGAAAAGTCAACAAAATTTATAACTAATTTTTGAAAAGTCAACCAACTCCAACTTAAAATTTTCATCTCTAACTAATTTATCAAACGGAGGTCTTTTTCTGAAAAGTTGATAAAATTTATAATTAATTTTTGAAAAGTCAACCAACTCCAACTTAAAAATTTAATCTCCAACCGGCGAACCAAACACAAACTTAAACAATATTTGTTTAGAAAAAGCATGGCTAACCTCAGATTGAGCTAAAGCAATAGTACACTTGATATGTTAAGAAGGAGCTTTGTATGGTAGAGTTTGTTCTGTCATTTTTCTTTCTTTTTTTTTTTTTTTCTCTTTTTAATTTCTTCCCACTTTTTTTACTTTCAAATTATTGTTATTATTTTTTTTTTCAAAAATTTCTTTTTTCCAAAGTTTGTTGCTTTGCCCGACGGCGTAGTTAATTGACGAAGCCCTTTGGATGGTAAGATATTGGAAGTAGGGGAACGGATCCGATTTGTCCCTTTCAACAAGGCCCACAACCCATTTTACCATTAAAAAAAAAGAAAAAAAAAAGGAACATCTTGAGTCCTTGACCCACTTGTTTAATCAATTGGAGGGAATACTAGGCAGTTGACAATATTTGTACATTTCCACCCCCACATTCATTGATTTCAAACCCACTATCCTAAAATGCCAAAAATATATGAAGAGAAAAATTCGGAGTCGCAATCGCGCCTTTAATGAACCACAACAAAAAGAACGTAGTAGGAAAAATAATAATAATAAATAAATAAATAAAACACACACACACGCACAAACACGCATAACAACAATAACAAAATGAGGTCAATTTGTCTTTAAAAACGAGAACATAAAATTTTTGAGTAAAAACAATGTAAAAGAATTAAAAATGGCATATTTAAATTGCTAAGTAGACCTGGGAGCACATTTATACTTTTGCTTATAAAATGGCGGTATAAGTAATGCCCATTTACAAAATTTTAAGAGAATCTAATTTTAAAAGTTCAGTGAAGACAATCATTGTCTTTAAAAAAGTATATTTTATCGCAAATTTGTTATTATATGTATCTATTTGTTAAGATCTCATCAGAAATAGATATATGAGGATCATGTGTGGTTTTATATATTAGGTCATGATTATTAAGAATAAAATCATGTCTTTTTTATCGGCATTTAAACGGTTGTTAAGAAGAAAATGACTATTTAATATATCAATAAGTCATTTAATAATATAGTTAAAGTTAAAGAACAAAAGAGATTTGGCGTACGATAAGAAAAACTAAAGTGAGATTCATTTTCAAAATAAAAGAAAAACTAAAGTGAGATTAACCAAAAAAAAAAAACCTCCAACGGCTACTGAACCGTAAGTGATGGAGAATATGGTACGGTAAAAACCCAACAATTAAAGAGAACAGTGAGGTGACACTGTAAAAATCTGGAGGAGGAAAAGAAAGTACTAGTAACGATCAAATAAATAATAGGGAATAAAAAGACGTAAATAAAATATTGTTATTTTGTCGAATGGGGTATAAGAATGTTTGAAATTCGAAAAGTGGGTTTTGGAGGGAGATACAGAAGAGATTCTCTACGTAGTACGTAGCAAATAAAAGTGTGGTTGTCGTCAGTCGTGTGGGAAATGGGGAAGAGAGGGACCCACTTTGATTCCCAAAGATGCACGCAAAGATTCAATCCGGTCCGCTCCTTCCTTTGCTTTTCCTCCACGTGTCTCTCGCTCTCCCCTTCAATTTCACCATCCGGCTTCTCACCTTGCTCGGATTAGAATAAATATTTTTCACTGAATCCGATCCGTGAACAACCTTATGACTCTGAGCTTCCATACGACACTAGAGAAATTGAGAATGATATTGTGGGATTATCATTTGACCGTGGAGTTTTGTCAATCTTTTTTTTTTTTTTTTCCTAACAAGTAAATAAACATGATGTTTTGTTTTGATCTATTCATCATCAATAATAAAAGTAAGAATAGATTTTTCAAAAAAACAACAAAAGTGAGAATAAGTCAATTAGAAGTTCTCTTTTTGAGTTTCCGTAAGATAGTTTCATCCTGATTTATTTTACATGATTAAAAAGGATTTCGATTTTTTTTAAGTTTCATAAAAAATTTCGGTCATTATTTATTTATTTATTTTTGTTTTGTTATTTTGTGTTTTTTAATTATTATATTATTTAAGCAATATATTATTTCTCACAGGTAAAATACGCGTTTCGACTAGTATCAAGAAATAGTAAAAATGTTTATCTTAAATTGGAAATATATTATTTCACACAGGTAAAATACCCGTTTAGACTAGTATCAAGAAATAGTAAAAATGTTCATCTTAAATTGGAATGATTGGTAAGACAAATCCATTCACGTGCTTGCTTTTTTTTTTTTTTTTTCTTTTTTCTTTTTTTACTATAAAGAGCGCTCAGACTATAAAAACAATTTGTATTTTTTTTCTAATGTAAATAGTTTGTGTTTTTTACTCATCGTGAAACGCCAAATGAAGAAATAATATTCTTGTAGTACGTGTGATAAAATAGAGAAAATTATAGACTTTATATCAAAATAAATTAAAGAGAAAAAAAATAATGTGTTAGGATTTATGAACCGCATTGATAGTAATGTGATTAAAAAAAAAAAAAAGGTTTCCAAATATACCGTAGTAAAAATGTAAAATTGTAAAAAGACAAATGTTAAAGCAAGGACTAGCATCCAATCTTTTTTGTTTTTTTTAATCCAAACTTTGGTTTTAGTTCATTTGTGTGGGTCTAATAAGTGCAATAAAAATAAAGCCAAGATGCGACAGGGTCCCAAATGTTGTACACAAAGAGACAAATAACTTCGAAAAAAAATAAAGGAAACAAATATATAAAATGTTTGGTAAAAACTAAAAAGTACTAAAGCAAGACATAATGAAATCACACTTTTTTTTTTTAATTTCCTTTAATCACGCCAATAACATAAAAAGGATGCCTTAATATTGGAAATATCAAAGTTTGTCCCAGGTTAGAGGGTCTAATCACAATGATCATATTTATTTTATCACTCTCTTCTTCCTTCTTCCAATTTGCTTTCCCTGAACCAAATGTAATTCCTCTGGAATTTCTTAGATATTGATGCTCTCTTTTAATTAAACATAAAAAAGGTACCAATCAGACATAATAGGTCAAAATTTAACCACTGATCTCACCAGGGATTTTTTATTTATTTTTTTAAAAAGACACTCATTAAGTAAATGTGAAAACATATAACATTATTGTTTTTGCGAGTAGACAGGACAACATATATGGAAACTTTTAGAGTAGGATCTAATATAAAATACACTAGTAAGCAAAAAAAAAAAAAAAAAAAAAAAAAAAAACTATATTAGAAACTGTTTGTTTTGTATGTAAATTTTTTATTATTTTAATATGATCTTGTTCATATATAACTATCAATACATGATCGAATAAAACCTTGATGTCAAACAACCTATAAAGTATATTAAATTATAATAAATAACATTTTTATGAAACTTAATAAAATAAATATAATGATTTTAAAATATTTAAAATAAATATACAATATTTACGACTATTTATTCCAAATATTTTTTGAGTTTGCTATTTACTTTAATTATTTACAGTAAAACTTCATTCTCCTCAAATTATATATATAATTCCAAATGAAAAAAGGTAGATAGATTATCTAATGGAATATTTCAATGAACAATTTGCTTTTCTTTTTTTCTTTTTTTCTTTTTAAGTTGATGCTGACGATTTTATTCCAAACTTAAAATATCAGCTCCTTAAAAAAGATTGGAATTTTTTTTTCTTTTCTTTCTTTAAATGATTGCCTATAATTGAAAGAAAGAAAAAAAAAAAAAAAAAAAAAAAAGGAAAAAGGGGGCAAAATTACATGGTGGCATTGCCGTTATTAAAAAGAGCTAGGAGGTGAGTTTGGGAAACACAGGATAAAAAAGTCCCTCAAAAGGGAAAATTTGAAACGAGTGGCCGTTGGAAGTTCAAAAACCGAAGAAAACAACACTATTTCTTCAATGCAAAAGCCAATTAAAAGAAACGAGAGCCATACAAAAAAAAAAAAACCCACACACACGTCTTTCTTTCACCACTGAAACCCAAAAAATTTTCAAAAACCCCGTTTCCCAGAGAGAGAGAGAGAAAGAGAGCGAGTGAAAGAGGTAAATCAGCAGTGCCTGAACCAGACAAAGATATTGTCCTCTATCTAGAGAGAGAAAGAAGAGAGAGAAAGAGAGAGATGACGGGACTTGTAATGGTGACAAGAGGAGGCGGTTGTGGCGGCGTCGTCGGCGGAGGAGCCGGCAAAGGAGGTGGAAGCAACAAGGGAGCGAAGAGCTCGGAGGAAGAGCAGAACCAGCTTCCGCTGGTGGCGTTTCTCTTGACGGCTTTGAGGAAATCCATGGTTTCTTGCCGTGTCGATAGAGGAGAAGATGTGATCTCCGCCGTCCAACAGATGGAGATCGGATGGCCCACCAACGTCCGCCACATTACCCACGTCACCTTCGACCGGTTCAACGGGTTCCTCGGCCTCCCGGTCGAGTTCGAGGTCGAGATTCCCGGCCGAGTTCCCAGTGCTAGGTCAGTGAGTTCTTAGATTTTTGAGATTTGAAGTATTTTTGCTTGAAATATTTTTTATTATCATTTTTTTTTTTTGAAAAAGAGTTTATTAGATCCTAGAGAGTAGAGATTTGAGCTGTGATTCAGCTGTTTCAGCTTCTGAAAGTTGAAATCTGATGTTGGATTTTGAGATTTAGTCAGCTCAATTTCTAACAAAAATAAATCTTAAGATTAGTTTGCTAGCCTAGAGTTACTATTATTGAAGCATAATAGAAACCAAATTAATCCAAGTTTGAGTCACATTGAAGTAGAAAAATGGGCTCTTTTTTTTATTATTTAAATTTGAGAGCAACAGATTCGAATATTACATTTTATGATAGAATTAAGTGCAGAATTACTATTACGTTATATCTGTAACCACATAGGTTTCCTGTTTATGTTTAACATAAATGCATTTTAATTTAGAAAGAATAGACTAACTTAGGGCATCTCCAACCACACGCCATTTCAGCCTGAAATGGTGTGGGTTGTGCTCCAACCCAGCAGCAATTTTCACACCATTTTGGTGTGAAATTTGCTGCTGTGAACAGTGGAAACGCAAATAATGCATATTTGCATTTCCACTGTTCACTCAACACCATTTTGCTTTTTTTTTTCGTTGTTTTTTTTTTTTCACAAAGAGTCGAAAATATATTTTATTTTTTTATTATTACACCAATTTCATATTTCTTAACAAATTTGTTTCTTTTTTGCTACCAAAAAAGAAATAAATTATTTATTATTATTATTTTTTGTGTCCCACATAGAGCAATGAAATTAGACATCTTCTTGACTAACAATTTAATATTCTGGTAGATTGGTTGAAGTTGCTCTAATATCATTGTAATATATCAATAATAAATTGGTCACTTTAGTTAAGAAGGTGTAATTTATTAATTTATTATTTTCTACAACTTTGTTAAATAATAAAATATAATTTATTGGATCAATATGTGAAAAAATATTATATATGGGTGAAATTCATAAATTCAATAAATAGTATGAAATTAATAAAAAGGAATATAAAAAGAGATAACAAAAGAATATACATGGAAATTTTTTTTTTGGTGTTAGAAATAGTGTAATGGGTTGAAGATAAATTTACTGTTTAATATGACGGTTACACCATTTTGGTGTAATGGGTTGGAGATGCCCTTAGAAACCAGCTTTAACCCATTTTAGATGCAAACTTTCCATGAAGTATCTAATTCTTATCTTCTTTTTTTTAAATAAAATTTACAGTGCAAGTGTTTTTGGAGTCTCAGCGGAATCAATGCAGTGTTCTTATGATTCAAAAGGAAACAGTGTTCCGACCATTCTCTTGCTGATGCAGGAGCGGCTATACTCACAAGGAGGTCTCAAGGTAATTAAATTTTGCCTTCATATTAAAAAGAAAAATGTCGTTTTCTAAGAGTCACGAGTGGGCTTTCTAGTGCCAACCATTCTTTATCTTTAACTAGATTTTCATTGATTGAATTGTTTTGTCTTTGCAGGCAGAGGGGATATTCCGAATCAACCCGGAAAACAGTCAAGAGGAGCATGTGAGGGACCAGCTGAACAGGGGCAATGTGCCTAATGACATTGACGTGCATTGCTTGGCAAGCTTAATCAAAGCTTGGTTTCGAGAGCTTCCTTCCGGAGTGTTGGACGGGCTCTCTCCGGAACAAGTTCTCCAATGCAACACCGAAGAAGAATGCGTCGAGCTCGTGAAGCAATTGAAGCCCACGGAAACCGCGTTGCTCAATTGGGCAGTTGATCTCATGGCTGATGTTGTTGAGGAGGAGGAATTCAACAAAATGAACTCCAGGAATATCGCCATGGTTTTCGCCCCCAACATGACTCAAGTATGTAAACAACAACACAAAGTACTCCAAAAACTTATTGTTGTGTGGTAATAGTGTGAATGAATTTTTAATTGTTGAACTCGATTTTGGTACTTTTTTCGGTGTTGATGAATGCAGATGTCTGATCCGTTGACGGCTCTGATGCACGCGGTTCAGGTGATGAATCTGCTCAAGACCCTCATCACCAAAACACTAAGAGAGCGCGAAGAGACTGCAACCACCGGAGGATACTCACCAATGTCATCTTGTTCCTCCGATCATCATCACCACACCGATGAGGACTTGTACAGTCAGCATGAGATGGACACCAGCAGTGAGAGAGGGCAGGTGTCGGATGATGACGAAAATGCCCAGTACAGCCACAGCAGCCAAGATGGAGATCACGACGACGAAAAACAAGAAGAAGAAGAAGATGATGATGATGATGATGTGATTCAAGCACTCAGTGAGATAGAGAAGTGCTTCTTGAGACAATTGGACGACAACAAAGCCATCATGACCAGCTTCCCCGACGATCTGTACAAAGAAAACTACGCGGACCACTACGAGTCTTGCTCGGTCTACAACAAAACGGAGGAATCCGGCATGTCAGTTACTGAAAGCAATGTAGGAAACTCTAGCTTGACCACAAGCGATGGCGAAGAAGGTGTCGACTCTGGCAAGAGTTTGATATCTTTAGAAAATAGGGTTGACACAGAGAGCTCATCAATAGTTACTTTCACCTAGATTGTCTTTCTTTCTTTGTTTTAGTTTGTTTTCTCTGAAATGATCTCTGTAAATTATTAATTAGAGTCTCCTGTTCAGCAAGAAGGCTTGACTGAACTGATGTTGGGAACAATTTGCTTGTGGGATTTGATTTTGGGGGGGTTCAGCTTAGGCTGAAACTTGATTTGAGCTTGGCCAAAGTTCAGCACTAGGACAGACAGGATTTCTAGTTTTCTAGGTTCTAGTCTTTGACAATTTTTCAGATTGGAAAATGAATTGCTGTCAAAGTCTTTTAGTCCTCGTACCATAATGTTTATTGTGGTGAATACATTATGGTAAAACATGTTGTAAAAGACTAAAAAAGTCTTGTCGGCGAAACCTTAGGGAGCTTGTTTTTTTCTTCTTCTTTGTCGGTCTAAACTCTGAACTTGTGCTTGTTATCTTGGCTTGACTTTGTATGAATTGTATGGTTTAAGTTACACGGTACCCATTATTATATATGACGCTCGTAATCAGTGCCGACTAAGCAATCCAAAAGTAGGTTATGAAAAATAACCTATCGATTTGGTATCAGAAAATGTGAATTTTGCACACTTTGTTTTTTTTAATAATCTAAACTAGACTGTGGTACATGTTAAACAAATAAAAAATAAAAAATAAAAAGACACAACATAAAACTAAAAACCAATAAACTCTACACGGGTTTTGTTTGTATTTAAAAACCAATGAACTATATACACATTTAAAAAACATGCAATATTGGTAGAATATCTACCATGGAATGACCCTTATTTTCGACAACTTGGTTTAAAAAGAAAAATAAAAGACACAAAATTAACCTAAAAACAATGAACAAAGCATGAGGTTTGTCTCTGAAACTTTAGGTCAAAACCATGCCCTAAGATCATCATGTTGGGTTCTGTGAATTAATTATTCTCATTTTAGCCACATCCTAAATTATGGGACTAAATAAAAACCATGGTCTCAATCTTTGGGCACAATTTTAATAGATAGGGTCCAACGCTATCATATGCAGGGTTTTCACTATCATGATTTGCATTTAAGAAAATAGAAGTTAAGAAAAAGTAAAGAAACTAATAAGTATTGTCTCTCAAACTTTGTACAAGGTATCCCAAAGTAAAAGGTGACAAGATTATTAGCTCTTTTTAAAGCTGAATCGCCAATTTATAATTGTGTCCCCTCTCCCCTTGATGCAACTTATAAACTTCATTAGGGCCTTAATTAATTTTTAAAAAAATCATTAGAAGGACACAAGGCCGAAAGAAGAAAGAAAAGGAGTCCTACATAAAGGAAATAATACTCGAATAAACAGCTAGCTGGAATTTTTTGCTAATAAGATTATGCTATATGTCTAACTCATTCTTAAAGCTATAGAATACCCTCCTCCGAAAGGGCCTTACACCTTCTCTAGGAGAGCCGGAGCCCGTTGCCCGCCGATGAGCGGTAACATTAGCGAAACGCTGAGTCCGATGAAACTCGCAAATCGCAATACCTAAAAGGTTAGACTAACTCCTCCGCAGAGGGCTCTCCCCTACAACCACATCCCCAAGCACAGCGCTAGAAACAGCTCTCTCCATTCCAACCTCCACCCATACATCACCTCCCTTAGATCAGTGAGATTGTATTTACGAATGAAAACATGACAACTCAATGTCTCTAAATATCATTTTTTAAATTATGTCAAACATGAGTTACTTAAGCAAGTAGTGTAGTTAATTAACAAGCCTTAAAATTAATTTAACTAAAGATAGTGGAAACGTGACATTATCACAAATGGCTTTTTTAACAAGAGATTTTTAACTAAATAATTAAAGATGTCAGTTTACCCACATGTTTCAAAAAGCATTGTTCCTAAATCTTAACCAGATTCTACGAATCCAAAAGCCCTTGGACTAAGAAAAAAGAGAGGCTGATATGATTTCTAAAGGCGCATATTCTTTCATAATGTTTAGTGAACTGAAATTATACTAATTAATTCCCTATAAAATGACCAAAATCCCCAAACCAGAATCTTTAAAGGAACAAACAAAGCAAGAATAAACACAAAACCAATATCATTTCAGTTAAAATTGACAAAAAAAAAAAAGGAAAGAAATATTATGTACACTTTTTCATTTCATAGAAATATACACTTGTTAAACTTTGTATACTTTTTTTTTTCCTTGGAAAAACTCAATAACGTGGTTGCAGATATAATTTATCGGTAATTTTATACCTTATTACTGGTTTTAGAAAAGGTCAAGAGTTCAAATCTTCACTCTCAATTCAAAAAAAAAGAAAAAAAAAAAGAAAAAGAAAAAAGGAAAGAAAGAAAAAAACTGAATAAGAAATCAGAAAAAAGAAAGAAAGGAAAACGACATGAATTAGGAGGCCAAGCAAGTCTCCCAAAAGAGCCGGTTCTTCTCCATCTCATTCAACGACTCGAATTCCGTCGTCGTCGAATCCACAGAGACTTCCGATTTACGCCTCCCGAACGTTCCACCAGTCTCTTCCTCTTCTCCGCCGCCGTCGTCATCACGATCACATTCATCATCTCCTCCGTTCCAGCTTTCTTGATCGATCTCATCACCGCCATCCAATGAGTCGCCAATCGACGGTCCCCGATCGGCCGGATCCCAGCTACACGACTCGGCGTCGTCGTCGTCGTGAGAAACAGAGTCCTTGCCGTCGCCCTCGCCGTCGCCGGCGATATCGGGATTGGACTTACTGCACGACTCGGAGTCGCCGGTGGCTTCGAACAGGAAGAAGGACGAGACGTCGACGTCATTATTCTTGTTCGCTGTACTAAAGCTCGTCGCCTCCATGATATTTTCTTCTGCAAAAGTGTTTAGTTGCCCTGAAAAGGAAAGGAAAGGAAAGAAAAGAAAAGAAAAAACGCAGGAATGTCTTGTTTTTGAGACATGAAAGTATTTAAAATAGAAGTGAAAGAAGAGAAGTGATGAATTAAAGCATGAGGCGTTCTTCTAGAAGGAAGAGTATTATTTTTTTTTTTTTCAAGGAAAAGTACAACTAGACAACTACTTTAATGTGTGAAAAAAAAAAAATAGAAACTCACTTTCTAGAAGCCTACAAACAAATAATAATAATATATTTTCCAAAAAGGTAAAAGAAAACACTAAATTAGTTATGTGGTCCTTAGATCATACACAAAATTGCGCTTTTGGTTTCTACTTTTTTTTTTTTTCCTTGATTAATAACTCTTAAATTTTTAGAAAGGGTGCAATTTGATATTTTCAGTTAAAATTACGTTTAAAATTTAACGAAAATGTGCACATAAAATACATATGTTAGTTAACTATTAACCTCAAATTAACAAAAAAGATTAAATTATATTATTTTTCAGAGAGCTTTCAATTAAAAAAAATTTATGGACCGTTGGATATCGTTTGGAGAGTAAAAGAAAAACTTACCAAAAAACGAAAAAAAAAGAAAAAAAAGATTGGGTTACGTGTATCGATTGCTTTCGTCATCTAAGAAGGAACTTCAACAAATTTTCTTATTCCACGTGTCTGCCAAGAATCTTTACGTATTCCTATATTTGGTGTTTAGATTTAGATTAGATTAGATTAGAAGGGGTAAAATGTTCTTGTTTTATTGTTCAACTTGGAGCAGGAATTGTTAGAAGTGACGCCTTTTCCTGTTTCTGTTTCTCTCACCCTTATTTAGAGGGTCTTTTTTGACCGTTGATATAGAAACATTTTATTAATTATTATTCATGGAGGTTTTATTATTATTATTATTATTATTATTATTATCCTTTGAACGTCGGTAAAAGCATTTAAGCTTTATATTTTGTGATTGAGTCTGTTAAATTGTGACTCCAACCACTTTGTGAAAGTATTTTGATAAGATGAATTGTCTCTCTTTTTAAAAACTGAAAAATAGACCCCTTTTTATGCGGGAAAGAAAAAAGAAATAAACTTTTAAGGTTTGGATATTCCTATCAATAATTTACGATTTGAAAGTTAGATTTAGTAAAAGAAAAAATCACACTAAAATTAAAAAGTATAACTATCCGTATAATTTCCCAAAAAAAAAAAAAAACGTCCTTGTTCTCGTGTGACGATTTCGTCATGGAGACGTATATATATACATGTTGAATTTGTCTCGTCTAACTTATTTTTGTATTTCATAGACTTGGATTTTTTTTTCTTTTCTTTTCTTTTCTTTTTTTTTTTTTTTATAAAAAAAAGTCAATGACCCATTTTCAGTTAAGAGAAAACAATGGGCTATTTTCCGAAAGTTGCCTTTTGAGTCATATTGTTTGCGTGACATGAAATTAAGGGTTCATTTGGTAAATGAATTGAGTTTGAAAATTTTAAGTTTGAGTTAAAAATTTTTATTGATTTTTTAAAAAAGACAAAAATTTTTTCAAAAAAAGACAAAAATTTAAATAAAAAAATATATTTTAGTTTGAAATAAAATGAATCACCAAACAAAACATAAAAGAAAAAAATTGAAAAAGGTGAGAAAAAAAATGGAAGTATATTTTCAAATCCTATCATAGAATTATCCTTTCATTTATTGCAATCCAATCTAATAAAATGGAATTAGGAAGGTAAAGTATTACTATCTATAACCAAAATTCTACTTAAGAGAAAGGAACAAGAACAAGAAAGCAAAAATAGTTTTTTGCTGAATTTGACGGATTGCGGTGGACGGTGGTGTCTTGTAAATTGAAGAAATTTCTGGTTGCTAACCTATTAATTGTTTGCATTATAACCATCAACTAGTCAAAGTCAAATACAAAATATAGTACTAAATTACCGAGGTTTTTATTTATTTATTTATTAATTTAAATATCAAATCTTATCATTAGCACGTTTATTTTATACTATATTAAAGATGTTCTAATAGGCTATAAGACCGTGAATTCAGTCAATAGTTTCATGCATGCTCGGATTTACATTAGGGTCAGAGGCACTTGTCCCCCTTAATTTTTTTTTGAAATTTAAATTATATTTCTATTTTTTTTTTAAAATTATGTAATTTGTCCCATTCAAAAGTTTTTTTTTTTTCTCAAACGTGTCTCCACTCAAGTTCCCCCCCCCCCCCTCAAATGTGTCTTATAATACTCAACTTATTCTTATATTAAACTTTTTATCCTATAAAGTTATTAATTTTAAAAATTTTCTCCTCATATGTACTTTCACTGAGAAAAATTTCTGGATCCGTCACTGGTTTCATGTATGCATTGCATGAGAGATAAAACTGTTCTTTAATGTCCTAAGTCTATTAGGCTAAACACTCATAGATTTTTTCTGTATCTTGCGTAAATTGTAATTTTATTAGAGCGTATATGTGTGTGTGTATAGATAGAGAGAGAAATTAGCACCCAAAAGAGAACGGATTATATTCATGTTCATTTTCTTGAACCCCCATTATTGAAGACGAAAAAACAAAAAGGATGATTAGCAAAAACTAGACATTAAAAATCCGAATCATCTGTCAAAATAAACGATGGGATAGGATTACGGATGATAACGAGACGTGCTTTAGGATGCGGGGGCCTTCCCCTAGTCCCTTACCCCATTAGAGGAAACTCATTGTTTAGAGTAACCCGAAGGTGCTTGTTTATTAAAGTTTGTGTGGTATGATTTTAAATTTCAATTCATCATTCACATTTACTCAAAAGTTCTAATTAAATAAACAATAATCACACATTATGATAGATAACTAGGATTTTATTAAGGAAAAATGGAATATGATTAAGAATCAGTAAAATCAAGTCTCACAAGTCTCACAGAGATTCTAATTATTGTCATAGTCGAAAGAAACCAAAAAAACAAGTAGAATAAGCGAAAGTATAACGGACAAGAAAGTGGATTACACTTTCTCCAAATAAGGAGCGTAACAAACAAAACCACTTTTAGCACCTCTAATACTATCTTTTATGTCTTCAATGACAGTATAAGAAGAATCTCAACACCAATTATTAAAACGTATCCATTTCAAGCACTCAATTGGAGAATACAAAAAATCAAGTGGGTGGGTTAAATTAACGTTTTAAAACAGCATTGGACCGCCACCTATGTGCTATTAGCAATTAGAGTTATCAAAATAAAGAACATGATGCACATTCCTCCGCACTATAAAGTAATAGAGAAGGATGTTGCTTTGGTGGGGGCTAAAGGTTATTCTCTCTTCCCATTTATGCCAATCACACAATACTATTTAAATAATATTAGCCGCATACTTTAATTTTAGTTTTGAATATTAATGTGCGTGACTATGAGTTTGTTTGTAGATACAGTTAATTAAGTTTAATTAAACACTTATCAATATAAGATGACAATTTACATATTATATAAATTGATGTACATACTGGAATTAGAATTAATGCTTGCAGTACTTTATATATATATATATATATATAGATATAAAATTGGGGTCCAAAAAAGGGTTAGAAACTTGACTTTCATGGAAGGCTGGCAGCACACCATTGTCATTGCAAGTTGCAACTAGGAAACCGTCAGCTTGAGTGCTTTTCTTTCCATATACAATAAAACAAAATAAAATAAATAAGGAGCAATCAGCTTTATTTAGGGTCCATCTGGCGAAGCAATGGAGACAGAGTTTTGGAGATATTTAAATTAATTTGAGATGAGTTTTGAATATGTGTTTGGTTGAGGAAAAAAAAAAAACTATTTAAAGTGAAAAAATGTAAAAACTTAAACTGTGTTCGGAAAAAATATCATGTATCTTATTTCGTTTCTCTCAAAATTCTATGCAATTTGAAAAAAAAATCTCATGTGGACTTGAAATAACAAATTATGGACTTTTAAAGTTTAAGTTTACTGTAAACATTTGAAGATGTGAATAGTAAAAAATAAGTTTGAGTTGAAAAAAAAAAGATAATTTTTTTTTTTTAAAATGTGGTTTGGAGACATCTCCAAACGAGCCCTTAGTTACATAGGGTTATATGCAAGAATGTCAAAAATTTGACACACCCTTATATCTTATGTCTACCATAAGATCAAAGTTGATAATTTTATCACTTTATATCATTAAAATTATCAAATTTAATATTAAAATGAACAAAATTATAATAAAATACTCAAAACATAATTTTTTACCTAATTTTCTTAAGTGGTACTTACTGTTTCATCCAGTTAACGTCAAATTGATGGACATTGGAAAAAAACCATTTGGAGTTTGCACCCACCAATTTCAACGATTCCCATGCCCATACGTGGGATGTCGGCAGATATTGCACCAGCTGTTGATAATTCCACACTATTTTCAAGATGACCGGCTTTAATAATTTCCATATTTTGTTCAAAGAAAACATGTAATAAATATAGAGAGACATGTGGGTGAAAGTGATCCTTTTTTTTTATTTATTATTAAACATTGTTTTAATAAACGTCTAGACTCTATTGGTTTTTTTTTTAATTATTTTTTATAATTAAGAAAATGATTATTTTTTTTAAATGATGAATAAGTGAGTGGTGGATTATCAATAGATGGATGTTAATTAAATTGAGAAAAAATTAGATAAAAAGTCATATTTTTAAATATCTCATTATAATTTTATTTATTTTAATATTAAAATTGATAATTTAACATTTGTAAAATTATCATCTTTAATATTTTGATGAACATAAAAATAATAAGGTGTCAAATTTCTGACATTCTTGCCTATAATTCATTAAGAAATGATTTATAATTCAATATCGTGGATAAATATTAATTAAACATATCTGATTAATCAGCATATAAATTATTTTAATAAATCCCAGTTATTTTTTTCCGTTTCTTAATTGAGTGGAGACGGGCTTTTCACGTAAATCATCGAAGGTTTGACTGTTGGGGTGTACCATTATATTACTCTTCCCGCCTAAAACGTGATGTATGTTGTTGGATTTCGTCGGCAACTATTTCCTACCTAATCAATGACTAATTTCTTACTAAAGAAAAGGTAAACCAATCACAGCTAAGACCGACTGGTTCGAAGGAGAAAAATGGGCAAACAAAGAAAACAAAAACGAAAGTATACATCTATTTTAAGTAAAAAGAAATAAAAATATTTACAAATTTAAAATATGAAAGCTTTTATCCAAACGCTGAGTTAATCCTTGAATTCATAGACAGAGAAAATATTGTACTCCAACTAAGGCCTTAGTACTGTGTTTGGATACAGGTTCGAACTTAAAAATTATGTTCAAACATTTTTGCTAAAGTGTTTTATCTCATGTAAATAAAGAATAAATAAATAAATTTGAATAAAAAAGTTTCTAAGACGGCAAAACACTTTAGTGGGATGCACAACTTCACAAGTCCGAACCATTTCGTACGCTGCCTTTCATTGGGATGCAAAATTTGAAAACAAGATATATATATATATATATATAAATATATATATATATTTTTCTGGGAAGAAGACATCGGATTCAAAAGCAACCAAAGGATACTTTGGGAAGGAAACGGTCAAATCAAGGGCAAGGAAAACATGTTGTCTTGCTTGGTCAATCTTTGAACCAAGTTTGTTTTTGTTTTGTTTTTTTTTTTTTTGTGCAAAAGATATTGGATAAAGACAACAGAAACGAGTAAATGATTGTGACGAAAAAAGAAAAGAGAAGCAAAGAAAAAAACAATTTTCAGATTTGATCTGAAGTTGGGGACCAAAGTGGCCAAACCCACAAGTCAAGGTTTTCCACCACAAAACGACGAGTAAGAAGTCAGTCAAGGACTCAAGTTTATGTTAGAAAATCAGAATATGGACATGAAAACAGAAAGGAAAACAAAAAAAAAAAGGCTAGACAACATTTGAAATTGAATCATTAGAATGTGGTTGCCTCAAGAGAAATCAGAAAAAAAATAACGTCATTTGGAGAAAAAGGACCAGCTATATATCCTGGACGTGAAAATAAAGAAAACAAGGCTCCTTCTGCTCAATGCATGAAAGGAAAGTTTGTTTTGATATTCAGATCAACTCTGCTTCTGAACGGAATCGCTAATTCAAATAGTCAGATACGTCACAAGAACCAATGAGTATTAGCTAGAATGTCTCGAGGGGGTAGGAATGCATCATCTAAGCACTGAAGAGCATTCCGCAAAAAATAAAAGAATGGATTGAGGATATGAGCTACACAGACGACATCAACGATTTAAAATTTCTATGGAGCACAATTGAAGGGGGGGAAAAAAAAGAAGAAAGAAAGTTTAAGGAAGAATCCTGAACAGCAGTGGACACAAGTAGGGAACGTGGGATGCAAACACTATAATTGTTATCTTTCTATCTTAATAACTAACAACGAAAAGTGGTAAAAAGCTTATGAAATGGAGACGCCAGTTCAAAAAACTCAGGCAAAAGTAGTAAAGATGCTAAATGAAACAAGAAATAAAGGAACCAGATCAAAAGAATCATATTCAACTACCCACCTGCATACAAAATGGTTGGTATGTTCAACTTCTGTGAATTAATCCTTTTTTCCTCAAAATAAAATTAAGAATGTCACAAAATCAAAGTCATGATAAGAATATTTTAATTTGATTGACTAATAAATGAAGCAAACCAACGGGAATTAATAGTGAGAAAGGGTTGATGGCATTAAACCTGCATGAGCAGCAAGCTTTAAGGCTTTCCAATCCATCGTCAGCAACGACAAAGAAAACGCCTCGAATCACATCCTGGAGGCCGGGATATTCTCAGCAAAGCAGGCAAGCAGTAAGTTTGACCTTAGTTGCAGGATTACAGTTGGAACCTACCAAAAAAAAAAAGGAACAATATTCATTCAGGTTCTTAATAAAATCAACAGCAAATCGATGGATGCGGAAACTTCAACAAACAATACCTGAATCTTACCGAAGAACTTAGATAACAAGTCCATAAAATTTAAATATGAACAACACAGACTAGAATGTTGACTAGGCAATATTTAACGACAGTGCAAGTGCCTGAAACTTTATATTTGACACATGGGAAAAGGAAAATTAAGAAAGATTCTAATTTCGAAGACTATTTATGGCTAGTAAACGATATCACGCAACATAATTGAACAGTGCGACCCGTTTCAAGTCAATGAGAATATATAGTTGAATATAGATCCACTTTTCTGAGATATAGAAAGAAAATGAAGAGAACCAAATGAAGAATTTCTTCACCAATTGTGAAAAAGAAAAGAATCCAGTATCATTCTATCATGAAAGTTTTCCATCAATTTTACAATAAGAGGTGGTTCAGAAGGGAAGAAGAATCAATAAATCGATAAATGGCTGTCTAAGTGAATTTCAATGATACACAAGTTACAATTTTTTTCGGCACAAAATGCACCATCAATTACAGGTTTCAGGAATCGCAATCCTGTCGAGGCAATTACAAGCAGGATGGAGATCCGCAGAAACGAACAGATCATCTCAACCCATCCCATGAAGCCGATACCGCATTGACTCTGATTATCCAGCTTTTGCTTTAACCACTCTTTATAAAGAATCATGCCTCCTCCATCAATCACCTTCAAATCAATATGGCTTGTTCTGTTTGTTGTCTCTTTTAAGCTGAACCTTTAATTTCTTACCACCTAATTGGAATCCATTCATCATACTAATGGCAGACTGAGCAGCTTCGGGGGAGTCGTAACTTACAAATCCTGCATATAAAGGCCAATAAGAGATAGAGATTGCCACGTAACTTGTATGAAATTCAGAGTAAATTATCGACTGCCCTCACCGAAACATTTACTGACGCCTGTTGCTTTATCGACAAAAACCTTAGCGCTCAAGACCCTACCAAAAGGTTGAAAAGCGTTGGCAAGATCTTGATCTCCAAATTCTTGAGGTATATGATAAATAAATAAATTAGCACCAGGTGGACCTAAGTAATAGAACATAGAATGATTAACAAATACCGCCACCAAAGGTTTGACATCCAATTAAGTCTTTTCGTTTAATAAAAATAATATATATAACCACCTTCAACCTGACCCCCAGAACCTTTACTTGTCCCCGGAGATGTTGCAGCGTTACTGTTCATAACTGCTGGTGGCATCGACCCAGGTGAACCACTTAAAGGCCGGTGACTCATCATCCCACCGTGATATGCCATTGGATGCTGAATGCCTGGAATCGCAGGATAAGTTGATCCCACAAAATTTGCAGGAGGCATACCATAACTTCTAGGGGCCATATTTGGGGGGAGATCGGGACTGATTCCACGCAATGCATTTCCTTGGTTTATTTGCGGTATCATATTGTGAAAACCAGGTTGATTCTGTATTGGTGAGAGGCGGTACTGCATGAGGCCATAAGTTCCAGGAGCCTAGAAAGAATGCAGGTCGTCATATATTTAACATTCAAAATGCAAAGGATTGATAATGCGTGATAACAATGAGAAAGAGATTCCACATAGGCATCACGGATACTTATGCCGGAGCAGAGTTATAGTATATGCTAGTATGTTCCTGTTCCTAACCATTAAACAAGAAAAGTCTTAGCGTATGGATGCTAGTAAAAGATAACAAGATTAACCTGGTAACCATAACCATTATATGGCGGAACATAACCCATTGGCAAGGCTCCAAATAATGATGGATGTTGTGAATCAGCATTTGGCACATTGGAAGCCTGGGACTGAGCTTTCTGTGCTTTTCGAGCTTGCCTTTCTTTTTCTGTATCTGCCCATTTGACAACCAAAGGAACACTCGAACCCTGATGAAGCAAAGATATCAGTCAGACAACAGAGACCTTTACCAGACATCCCAGAAGCCCAAACGCAGACTGATCCTTGTAATTTTTGACAGACAGAATGCTGGAAATAAAATGCATTTGACAAGATCCAAAAAGCTTCATAGTCCCTAATAAAATTTTTGGTGCTTTAACAAGATTACTGTTGGAAACATGCATGGGAGAGCCGACAATTTTACTCAAATCATTTTAATGGCAAAAGGAATCATGATGCCAGAAATGTAAAAAACATGGATACCATAAATTAAAAATAAAGAAAAAAAATTTGATTGATAAAGAGTGGTGTAGTTTGAGAAAATAAAAAAGCTAATAGCACAAGTTTGGACTATACCTACGTGATTTTTGGACAGTATATGTGCCTGTGGATGGCCAGACTGGTATCCAAATTCCACACCTTTTGCATACAAATGATAATCCAAAATATTTGACTTGACATAAAAATAAAACTGCAACAGCATTTTCCAATTAAAATGACTACTCGTGCACAAAAACATTCCCTAAAATGTCCTTGAGGTGCACAACTTTTAAAATACAAAACGTATACTTGATTTTATGTTTGTTCCACAAGTAAAAGAGCTAACACCAATGCCTTCCTAACATTTTCGAAAGTGAAATTTCAAAGACTAGAATGAATATCAAACACAAACCTCCATTTTGTGCTTTCCATTGATGGCCTCAAGGGCTGCCAGAGCTTGCTCTTTTGTCTCATACTTCAAAAACGCACAGCCTTCCATAGAAAAATGTTTAGAGAACAGATTAATTCAGTTGAGAAACCGACTTTAGATTTACCTGCACCTAAACATTAATGCCACAAATTAATTCAGGATAAAAAGAATATATACCTTTGCTTGTTTGCTGAGAGCCTCTTAATATTTGCAGGTCCTTTATGGTTCCATACTCAGAGAAAAGAGCAGAAACATCAGCTTCCGAAACATTCTTTGGAAGCATACCAACAAAAAGCTTGTGTTCTGGATTGCAGTACAGTTGGATATTAATCATCAAAAACCATGAAATATAAAGCATTAATGATGGCTGAAATAAACACAGCTCACAACATTGACATGGAAACAACTCAAAGAAACCATCTAAAGGGCATAATTTACAACGTAATATGGAATTATATTACACCTAGCCTTTCCAACTCGCCATCTGCATACTTCACTTGCAACGGAGTAGATGCCTGAATTAAACAGAAAGAAAGAACAGGATGCCTTACAATCAGACTAAGAGAAAACTTGAACACATCAAACAATAAAGGAACTTTAAGTTTCACAAAATCAGTGCCTAGTCTAAGGCAATAACGCAGGCGACTAAATCTAAGTTCACTACATTTTCCGTCGGGCTCATTTACAAGTGAACAAAAGTTTGTCTTGCGTTGACCAAATCACAATTAATTGTGCAGGCATAGGCAAGAACCCAACTGAGAAGCTTGCCTGAGCAACTACTTGAAGGTCCAGCAAGGCCTATATAGGCTCCTCAAGTCACTCTAATACCTAGACCAGGAAAATGCCAAGTTGCATAAGCATATATCTCGTACAAGAGTTGTCCAAACATTATGCTGATAGAAACAGTTCTCATTGGAGAAGCCATTCCATAACTAAATTATTTAAAAAAGAAGAAGAAAAAAAAAACCCACTAAAATGTAGAATAAATAAAATTGGTAAACAGTTTACTGAAATGATCTTCTACGAACTTGGGTTGACTCACACCTCCCCAATCACTCTTCGTAACCTTTTTAACAGAATTATGTCTTCTAATTATGGCAATATCATTTATCTGAATTTTGTTTCCAAAATGCAATGAAGAAGCATGCAAAATGATTATTTCCAAGACTAACGCAAAACTAAAAAGTGGTTTTAAAAAAAAAAAAAACTTATTAGTTACGAAGATCAGCTCTGCATGGTCAACGGCAAAAAGAACAATAAATTTGTCAATTGATATCCAAAATGATGAAATCAGTTGCCATTCTAATTGTGGATCATGATTACTACATTGGTCTCTAAAGTCGCCAGAAGGGTAAAACTGATATTTTCTTAAGAGGCAGTCAAAATCAGTAAATTTGACTGTTGGGGAAATGAAGACTCCGATCACTCTAAATCGCAACAGTATTCCCTAATTAATCAACAAAAAAACCAAAAAAATGAACGAGGAACACAAAAACAGAGATCGTAGTTCCACTAACCCCAGCCAGAGTTTTCTTGTTGTGGCACGCATTGACCGCTTTATCAGCCTCCTGTCTCGACGGACATATCACGAAACAACAACCTGCAAAAATCCAAAAAAGAAAGAAAGAAACCAGAAGAAAGGAAGTTAGACGGAGTGACGTAGGGTTGCGAAAGAGGAAGAGAAACCCTAAATCTCCATGGAAAAGGCTCCAAAATCACGCGAATCAAAGGCATTTTCAGGAATTGGAAACGGAAGAAGAAGAAGAAGAAGAGGAGCAGAGGCGAGGGATGGTGGAATGTAAAACGCGGGAGATATTCAAAATTGGAGAGAAGGAGAGAAAGGCCCAGACCTCGGGAGGCGCGCGTGACCTTGTCCTTGATGATGTTGACCTCATCGACCAGAGCGAACTCCTGGAACATTGCGAGGAGCTGCGCTTCCGTCATGTGCTTCGGCACCTGCCCGACGAAGAGCTTCACGCTCTCCTCGCTGCCGCTCGGTTTCCTCTCCTTCTTCGCCTCCGCCATTAATAATGCTCGAGCTTTCTCTCTCCACCTCTCTCTCTCTCTCTCTTTCTCTCTCCTCTGTTCTTCTTCTTTCTCTCTCTAGATTCCCCTCGTGGAGTCGTCGCAGGAGGGTGGGAGGGGGGGGAAATTTGGGGGTTTCTGGATGGCAAAGTCGGATCTTCGTTCTTTTTCATTAATTTTATTTATTATTGAGGCGCTTATCTTTCGCCCCCGGATTCCACCGTTATTTACGGGACTACCACTACAGCTGTCTCTGCCCCTGGCCTCGTGTTGGAACGGTTGTGCTTGTACAGCGCGACTCGTTGGACGAGACTTTTGTAATTCTCAAGTATTTTCATCGAAATGACGATTTTACCCCCACTCCCCGAACGTTGTCTTTAACGGCGCAGCAGTGTAGTGGGCCCCACCTGCGAAGCGGCAAATTTAATATTCTGTCAAATTAAGGGGGGAAAAAAAAAAGTAATAGAGAGAGAGAGAGAAAATTACTGCATATTACATGCATTTCCTATTTCGGATAAGCAAGTGGAGCTATTGCTTTTCTTTTTCTTTTTTTTTTTTCCTCGTTGGAAATATAACCAAGTGGAGTTATTTATATTATTATATTATTTTAGCTTCTGTATTTGTCACATCAAATTAGTTAATAGAATATTATCAAAGATTTTTAGATATTTTTTTTTTTTTGGGTATCATGCTGAATAATGCATGATGGTCAACCAATTTGGGAAAGCCCAACTGCCCAAGCCATTCAAAATTTAAAGACAGTTTGATTGATTTATTTGAGTTAGAATTTTTAAGTTATTTTGATTGGATTTAAACTGAGTTTTGAAATTATGTGTTTGGTTGAAAATGAACAGTTTGAAGTTAAAAAACGTAAAAATTTAAAATGTATTCGTAAAAAGTATCGATATAAATCTTATTTTATTTTTCTCGAAATTCGATATAATTTAATAATAATAAAAACACTCATCTCATTTTGTAATCACATTTATATTTTTTAAATTAAAAAATTGTGGTATCCTAAAAATCAAAGCTTTTTGCTCAAAATTGGTGGGGGAGTTTGTCCCGATCAGATACTACAGTGAAAAGAGGAAGACAGCCTTCATTCAGGTTTGGCTTTTGGCTTTTGGCTTTTGGCTTTCCCCTTTTTACGTTTTTTTTTTTTTTTTTTTTTTGTTTGTTATAAGCATCCTAATGATACTGCTTTCATTTTACAAGAGTGGTGCTTTTGGAATATTCTCAATTGAACCCCCCTGTGATGTCCACATGCCACTTCCATTTTTGGAAAACCAAAAAAAGAAATTACTTGTGTTTTTTTTTTTTTTAATGTAAAGATTAATTACTTGTGTTGTTTGATTAAAGTTGAAAAAAAAAAAATCCTAATTGGAAGTCATGACGTCTCAATGCTAGATTGTATAGTCGTGAAAAGACTATAATAATTGGTGGGTAAATTTGGTATTTGAAAGATTTTGTGCTTTCAAGGTAAGATTTTGAGAATACTAAAGATCACAAGAGACCCCAACCATATTGAAGTGATTGTCTTTTGTTGATCATTGGTTGTAATTAAGAGTAGGCAATCATTAAAGATAGATCATAATTATTAAAAAAAAAAAAAGGAAAACATAAATTGCCCGTTTGGTAATAAAATTTTCACAAAATTTCAATTTGATACACAATCTTTTTCTTATGTGACAAAAAACTTCCTAAACTTTTTAAAAGAATAGAAATAATTTATAATTTGATAGAATAAATCATATATATGACAGCTGTAAATTAAATTATGTAAATTTTTTTCTTAATTACCTAAAATAAAAATCATTTGTGATTTACATGGTATTTTCTGTTTAAATTTAAATATTTATTAACAAAATTGACTATTTTACACTATTTTAAAGGGCTCATGAAGTTAAAAAAAAAAAATCAAATTTCTAATTTACCCAAAAAATATTATAGCGTAATTGCGATACGATGACCTTTTTTTTTTGGCAGCTCGTATTCGTTGTGGTCAAATCAAACATAAGACTGTTAAAATTCATTTATTTTAAATCAATTATTTAGAGGGTGTTTGGTGAATGAGTTGAGTTTGAGTTAAGTTGATTTTTTAAAAAGTAATTATGAATTTTATTGATTTTTAAAAAAAAATAAAAAATAAATTAAAAAATATAATTTAATTGAATTTAAACTTTATTATCAAATATTTTTTTAGACTTAATAAGTATAGAAAATTTAATATAATAATTATTTTAAATTTAAATTCTTGTTGAATTGATTTTGTGAGGAAAAAAACAATTGACCTGTGTACCGTGATTCGATTATTAAAGGGTACAATATTGATTTGGAGTGCGGCGTGCGTGATGAGGCGTTGACGGTTGACTAAAAAGAGTAATTTCTTTCTGGAATTGGTCATTTTCACGAGCTCGCAAGAACCTTTTTTTTTTTTTTTTTCTTTTTTTTTAAATAAGAACACGAGCTAGGATTAGGAAGAACTTGAGAGGGGTCTAAAGGCCCAAATAGTACGGATGCCTTTTATGTTTGGCGAGCGGACAGAGAAAGGCAGGGGTGTAAATGTAAAATCGGAGTAAAGTTTAGTTGACCAAGAGGGGAAAAAAGAGAAAAGTAGAGAGGAGGAGGGTCAGAATGGTAAAATGAAAGGGAAGAAGGGTACGATGGTAGTTTAGCGTGGAAAACGAGGTACAAAGATAAGTACGCCAGACTGTCCCGCCAAAGCTTCTTCTCCTCCAAGGTTCTCACTGTCACTTACTGTTCCCCTCTTTGCAACTTGCACGCTTGTTGTTGTAAACTTCTTCAGTATCTACTCTCTCTCTCTCTCTCTAAAACTCTTATCACAACGCTTTTTTTTTTTTTTTTTGAAAAAAGAAATAAAGAAATAAAAGGACAAAACCACACGTAAAATTAATTTACCTCAATTATATAAGTATAATTTTCACTTTCCCTCTCTCTATGTCTAACATGTGAGGGTTATGATTTTTCAATCATTTTTCTCTTTTGGAATCATATTTTAGTGATAATCTTTGGTCTATCTCTAATTTTCCGGTTCTAGAAATAAATATGATAATCATATGATGAGAATCTTGATAGAGACAAACCCATGACAGAAAGATGGACGTTGTGGGAAGGAGTAAGATAAGAATGAGATAGTTGGTGATAGTGCGTGATTGTCACACATTAGGAAGGTCCTGCAGCAGGTCAGCTTTAGCAACCCAGTTTTTTCCAATGATGTGGTTCGTTTTATCGGTAATGACTCTTTTTATGTTAATGGTTTTTTTTTAGTGTGTAAGTTTATGTCTAATAATGACGATATCTTTGTCGTCTTTTCTTTTTCTTTTTCTTTTTTTCTTTTTGTTGTTTAAAATAACGAAGGTGGTTTTTTCACCTTTTGAGTTGGTTATTTATCCGTCGGATCTGAGTCTTGACAGTTTTGGTCATGCTAGAGTTACTTCTATGAGGATTTAGTAGTGGCTCTAATGCTACTGAATCTTAACCCTCAATTGATCCGGGAAATCCATTGATTGTCGAGGTTTAATCAAAAAGAGTCTTACATATGCTCGATTTTAGTGTGACGAGACATATTCCTGTTATCAAGCCTTAAGCATGCGTCTTTCATTTTAAGTGTCATCAAATTTACTAGTGATCCGTTATTATTGAAGGTTTTGTCTCATGTAATACGGGGTTTCTTATATTTGATATTTTTATATCTTTTTAGTGAGTTTAATGAAATTCACTCTTCAAAAAAAAAAAAAAAAACCACAGATAAAATTTCAATCCTGAATTCAAGTGGAACCATATAATTTTTTTATTAACTCATCAAAACTATTTTTGAAAATCATGTGAAATTGTCAGTGTGCTACTTAATGGATTTTAAAATTTTAAGATGCTCGTGTGTTATTTTTAACTTTTAATATTTAACTTATAAATGGAGAGATTCGAATTTATGTTTAAGAGAAATCCAAGTATAAAATAATCTTTAAATTATATCTGCATTTTATTTTCATTTACAAGTACTACGAAGGGCCTTATATTTTCTATAATATTAAAGTAGTGTCCTCGTATTTTTTAATAATTCATCTTAATATCATAATCCTTTTTTTTTTTTTGGAAATAAACTGTCCTTTATTTATATCTATATTTCTTTTTTATCTTTTCATTTAACTCATTCGAAAATAAGGAAGAAAAAAAAAAGGACCCAAAAGTAGGATGGTAAAGACAAAAATGTCATTTCAGTATTAAATTATCATTTTTTATTTCTTTTGATTTTAGATTGTTAAATTGAAAGAGAAACAATGATTTAAATGACATATTATATTCAAAAAATCAACTGGCGTATCAAAATTATTATTCTAATGCTATCCTAAACAAATGACACCCTCACAATGATTGCAAAAAAAAAAAAAAAAAGAGGAGGAATCAAAGATAGTAAGATATGTTGATTGATGTGATTGTTTTTTTTATGTAAGAACCATATGTATCATTCTTGTATTAAGTAACCTATTATTAATTTTTTAGGCCGGTCAAAAATCGAATCGTAAACTTAGGGTTTGTTTGGTGAATAAATTGAGTTTGAATTGAGTTGAAATTTTTAAGTTTGAGTTAAGTTGACTTTTTAAAAAATAATTATAAACTTTATTGACTTTTCAGAAAAAAATAAAAATTAAGATGAAAAAATACAGTTTAGTTGAAGTTAAACTTTGTTATCAAACGTAGCATTATTATTCTTAAGCTCCAAACTCTCCTTCCCATACCATTAGGCTAGCCCCAATGGCTTTGATCTATGTGGTTGTTACTTCCTAAAAAATTGAACTCTCTTAGTTGGACTTAGATTCTAACTTTAATGTTTTTTTTTATTATTTTAGTTAATTAGTATTTGAGCAGAATTATTTAACGATGAGTTTTTAAAAATTTGACAGAATTAGTTATGTGTTTAATGTGTAATTTATAGTTCTATTTAATGTCTTTTAAATCTCTCTCTTTTTTTTTTTTGGTGAATGTCTTTTAAATCTCTTGTAAATTTGAGCATTTTACCTCTAATAAACTATTTTTACAAAAAATTTAGCTCATTTGGTATTACATCTTAAACTCACATTTTTCATTTTAGTTTTTATTTTTTTCTGAAAAGTTAATAAAAATTATAACTAGTTTTTAAAAAGTCAACCAACTCAAATTTAAAAATTTCAACTCAAACCGTTTCACCAAACGGATAATTTTTACAAAAAATTTAGTTATCACATGATAGGTACATAATTACTTCCTAGAAATTTTGAAATAGTACGTTGAAAGACTAATTGGCTTTAACCAAAAAAAAAAAAAAAAAAAGCTCTCACCTCTCAAAAAGTTTTGGACATCTAATGGGGAGAACGCTTTATGCACGCCTAATGAGCTCCATTACACTGTTACCCTAAGGTATTTTTTTTTCACAAACTTTCTCTTATATTACTTTTTAAAAGATTTAACTGTTTTTTAAATGAAAAATTTCATTAAACTAACTAAGGAGATAAAACAAAATACCAAACATAAATATATTCATATTTCAAACTTAAAAACTCCAAATGAATCAAAAATCAACCACACCACTATAAAGCTCAGTTTTGCGGACTTAACCGTATGATACTAGTAAAGACAGATAAAATTTGAAAAAAAGAAAAAAAAAAAAAAAAAAAGACTTGCCTTGTTATTTTAGTGAAAATGTGATCTAATTTATGTCCTTTTTTCGAAAATAAAATAAAATTTAATTTAGACAAGTGATATATATTTTGAACCGGGAATTTCATTAAATTTAATAAGGAGATACAAAGATACAATATATAACAAATGACCCTGTATTATATAAGATAAAACCCTTTAATAAGAACAGATCTATCAGTAAATTCTGATGACGCTCAAAGAGAAAGATGTATACTTGAGACTTGATAACGGGTACATACCTTGACATACTGAAATCGAGGACATATAAGACTTTTTTTGACAAATCTCCGACAATCGATGGAATATCCCGATCGATCGGAGGCCAAGACTCAATAGCACTAGGGTCATCACTAACTCCGCATAAAAGCAATTCTAGCTGTACCAAAACAATGCCAAGACTCAGATCTGACGGATAAACAATAACGCGTAAGGTGAGGAGACCATCTCCATTATTATAATTAACAAACTGAAATACAATACCCAGATAAAAGATAACGAAGACATTGCTATTATTACACACAAAACTACAAACCAAAAAAAAAAAAGAAAAAAAAAACAATCACATAGAAAGAGTCCTTGCCGAAAACAAGATCCACGTCGTCGTGAGAAATTGGGTTGCCGAAGCTGATCTGTTGCAGGACCTCTTTATCTTGCTTCTTCTTGCAATGCTAATTCTCCTCCAATGGGTTTGTTTCTTTCAAAACTCTCATCATATGATTCTTACATCCATCCCTAGGGCCGGAAAACCAGAAACAGTCTAAAAGGCTGCCATTGGAATCCAACCCCAAGAGAAAAAAATAAAAAATAAAAAACCTTAACTCTCACGCGTTAGAGAAAGAAGAGAAGTGAGAGAATAGGAAAGTTTACAGGCGGCCAATCATGCAATTTTTGTGTACAAGTGATATTAATTGACAACCAATGTTTGTGCCAAATTTAGTGTGTTTTGAAATTTTACATGTTCTGAAATGTGAAAACCGTTTGGATCTAACATTAATATATGACAACATTAGTGATAGCTATAAATACTAGGTTTTTGGTGCTAATGCTTCCAAATTAAATGAAAGAGGGGCTAGAGCTAAAAATTATAGATCTCTCAAGCAAACATAGTCAATGACGTATAGAAAGCCAAACAATGAGTTAAGGTAGATTGAAGATGGTACCTAAAACGTAAAACGTTAAAACTAAGAAATGTCATACATAACATAACCATTATATATATGTTTAGGCACGAAATTCTTGCATTTTACTTATTAAAAAAAACAAAAACACTTTTAGATTTTAAAAATGAGAGCTCGTATAAGATCCGCCCTTTATATATGTTGAGCTAACCTTAACGATTTAGCCATTATATATATATATATATATATATTTAAAGACCTGTTTAAAGAAGCTATTGGAAATAAAGTTTTAGAGATATTTTAATTGAAATTGAGAAAAGTTTTGAAACGTACGTTTAGTTTAAAAAAAAAACTATTTGGAATAAAAAATATACATAGAAAATTTTGAAATGTGTTTGGAAAGAAAATATCCATATAGATGTTGTTTCGTTAATCTTAAAATTTTATATAATTAAAAAAAAATCATTTCATTTGAACTTGAAATAATAAAGTTATGTACTTTTAAAATTTAAGTTTATCGTAGATATTTGAAAATATGAAAAGTGAAAAATAATTTTTAGTTAAAACAAAAAAGACAAAATATATATTTAGAAATGTGTTTGAAGAAGTCCACAAACATCCCCTAATTACATATAAAGTTATATAATAATATACAAGATGAATCAAAATATATTTGAATTCCGTGTACCACACCCAAGAACCAGCTGACGATGAAATGAAGTGGGGACCAAATATATATATGTATATATACGTATATATATATATATATATATATTCTGAACATTGTGCTGGAGTATCATAGCTGGTCAAATAAAAATCCTGAAAGAGGTGGATTGTGACATCCAAGTCTTTTGTTTCAAAGATATTAGTGATAAAAATAGGGAGTAGAAGAAGTATCATCCACTACCTTGCTCTAAGGGGCATAGGCCATAATTTTCTTTGGGCCATTTGAGCCATTTGTTTTAGACCAATGTCAAAATTTAAGTCAGAAAGACCAGCTTATCCAAAATGTTTTTGATGATTGAGAAATACATATACCTCGTACAAAAATAGTAACAGTAATGCATTTCATAAAAAAAAAAAAAGAATAGTAATAATAAGAAAACTCTGATAGAGGATAAGAAAAAAAGAATTTTACTTTTTTTAAGTTTTAATGTAATTTTAATAAGATTTGATGTTTCGAACAACTTAGAGAAAATTATAGCAACAGTCTTTTAAATAAACATGTTTATGTTTTTTGTTCTCTTACTTATCTAATCGAAACAAAAATAAAAATATTATAACTGGGAACATAACTGAGAGATGTCTTTATTTAAGGGGCAACCCTGTAAATTACCTAAAAACTTATATCATTCTTTTGTAAATATTAAAGAAGAGGGACTATAAAAACCCTTCTTAATTCAGCTGTATGCTTTTGATTTTGTTTTATATTATTTTTTCAAATAAATTTTTTTAATGTTATGTTTTTTTATATAGCTAGTTGTTACGTTTACTACTAAGATTTAAGGAAAATCTTCCCCTCAAAAAAAAAAAAAAAAAAAGAAAGATTTGATGAAAATCAAGTAGGAAAATTTAATATAATTTCTTGTTTGTAGTTTGTCTACAATCGTCATAGGGGGGTTGTAGTTGTCTAAAAAATTTTCTTTTGATCTTTTGAAACATAATTTTTTTAGTTTGGCACGTGCAATCATCAATTCCTGTCAAGTCTAAATAAAACTCATCAACAAATACAAAATATAAAATGAGTTCGTATTTGACATTTTTTTTTAGCAAAATGAATCTAAGAATGGATCCATTGAGAAAATAACAGGAAAGACTACTACTGCCATGCCGATAAGGAATAAAAACTGGATAATCTTTAAAAAAGATTAACAAGTCAACGAAACGTTAGGTTTACCTAATGCAATCAAAGAGAAAATTGGATTTCTTGTCGTTTATCATCAGCCTTCCAACTCAGCTAACTCAACTACGCAATTTTAAACAAGCAATGGGTCAGTAGGAAAAATGTCTAGGCCAAAACAACACAAATCAAAATCTTATAATTGCTTAGAACCATCTAGATTTTTGCGTTTGGATAGAAATATTTGAGATGAGAACATTTAGATTATTATTTGAATAGATATTTAAATATTAACATTTAAAAAAAAATGTTTAAACAGAGACATTTGAATTTATATTTGGATAGTTACTGAAAATTTTTATTTGTCAGTTTTAAAAATTGAAAGGTGACTAGCTTTTTGGGATAAGGTTTTTGGAATTTGGACCCAATTTTAAAATGGGCAATCCAAATGAAATAAAATAACACATATATAGAAATGCTACTTAGATAGAATACGTTTAATTTGATAAAATGGTTGAAACAAACATACTTTTAGTTACAGAGCATAATTTTTTCTCGACTCAGAATTAGTACCAAAATTGGACTTTCACGATAAGACGATAAGACTACTGTTGGATTGGACGGTGGGGGGGTCCGGAAAGTCCTCCTCTCAGTGGTTGCAAAATTTTATTAAGAGTGTTTTGGAAATTTCATTTTATATTTGGATTGTCCTAGGTTTCTATTTTTATGAGAGATTTAAACTTTTTGATCATTATAATATATTATTGTAGTAGTTAAAAATAGACGTGGCTCTCACATACAAATCCGACGTATTTGTACTTATTCATTTTGTAATAAAGAATTAGGATGACTGATTATTATTGTAATAAAATTAAAATACTACTTTTTGGTACTTAATTAAAGGGGGTTTCTACAATGATATAAGGCTTTTTTACTCCATCAATGTGATAAAAAATAATTGACCATCGGATTATAATTTAAGGGTCAAAAAAGGTTAAAGACCATCTAATGAATGTGAATCTTCCCACACATAACTATAATCTCACAACCAGATTTAATTAAAAAAAAAAAAAAAAAAACCCAAAGTCCCTGTTGGCACGAGGGCCATCTTCGTCGCTGGCTAGCCAACGACTGCAAATCCCCCCAATTGCCCCCGACACAGATCTGGCTCATGGGGGTCGCATTGTGGTGGTTCGCCGTCGCTGCGGGGAGCGCTGGGTCACCATCAGGGTGGGGTGGGAAGTTACTGGGTTTTTTGTTTTTGTTTTTGTTTTTTTTTAAAGTATAATCAGATGTGTTAGGATATATTGTAATTTGGTGTATATTTATAATCTAATCGTTCCTATCTGTTGAATCTTACCCATTGATGAAGTAAAATTTTTTACATCACTGTAGAACTCCCCTTTATTAAAATCCTAGTCGGCAATATAACAATAATCCTCAGCCAAAAGTACTACAATTGGTGATTGGATACAGCCAGAGACTCTTAAAAATGAAAAAAAAAAAAAAAAACTATTGTACATAAATAATTGGGCCCTCAAGTCTCCTCGAAAAGTACAACCATTCCAAATGGAACTTCAAAATAATGGCTCCAAAATAATGGTAGGGCAAAATCACTCTAGAAATTGAAGGGAAAAAAAAGGTCCCTAAATTTGGAAATCTTGGAACGAGGGCAACATTCGCCACTTCAACTATAGTCGTGGTGGTTATTTTTGTTACTCGCAAATAGATCACTATTCACTCCAAAAGGTTAACAACTGCGGTTCAACTCTAATCAGAACAGAAGCACGAACAACTTGCTAAATTGCTTTCAATCCAACAAGCTCCCGCAGCTTCTCACAAAGTATAAATGTAATTGTAGTTTGCGGACCTAATCTCGCAAAAATTGCAAAGCCCCTGCAGGGTTTAGAAACCAAAATCTTAAGAAATGAGGATGGAAAGTGAAACAACAAAAAATATTATAATGTGATCCTGAGGAAGCTGCAAGTTAATTTCTACTGATCATAAGAAAAAAAGGCAGATACTGTATGCTTCTAGGTTGTTAGGACATTAGGAGTGGAAAAAATCAAAATTTAATTCATGAATGCTTTGAAGACAGCAAATGACGAAAGGTAAAGAACACTCGTAGTGTATAGACCAAATAGAAATGCAGAAGCTAAGAGAAACTCACCCCTTGTAAAGGGCCTTGGGTCCTTCTGTACGCACAACCTGAAACCACACGTCGACATTCATCAGGTAAGAAAGCTGTAACACTTGAAAAACTTTGGTTTAAGTAAAGATTCTCCTTCCTACAAAAACTTTGGTTTAAGTAAAGATTCTCCTTCCTACAAAGAAAATCTCTTTGGTTTAAGTAAAGATTCTCCTTCCTACAAAGAAGAAAGCTACGAATCTATGTTACGGGACTAACATCGGGATACATAATAAAAAACAGTCAAGTGGCAAGCAATTGAATTCTCGAGCTGCCAAATATCAAGTAAAATGGGCTGAAAAACCACCAAGTTGACTTTTGCGAACCATTATAACTTGAATTTTACAAACTTTTTGCAAAAAGTAAACTATATAGATGCATGCCCTCCCTCCCCTTCTAATTAAATACCACGGTTCAAAGAAAGTACTGAAACAAACAAGAACGAATGAAACACCAACAAAAAAAAAAAAAAAAGTAAAAAGAAAAAAAGAACAAGATATAAAAACCACTACCTGATAGGCACAATGAAATCCGTTCTTATAGGTTCCAACCCTTTTAGATTCTCTTTGCAACATGAGACGGGTTTTAACCATGTCCATAGGAGCCGTTATGAGAGTGCTGAGTCCACCCGCAACCATACTCGAGCTTCATCAAGTGCAAAGCATAAGTTAGTTTCCATAAATAGGGTTTGATCAGAAGAGCAGTTATAGCAAAAGATGGGGCTCATTTCTTAAACCAGTAAACCAACAACTGGTTTTGAATAAAATGATCTTCAATTTTTAAAGTGTTGGCACCATGTAGTGACGAAATTCAAACCAAATGTAGCATTTTAACTCTTCTAAGAGATCTATGTTCCATTTCTTTATTTTTTAACCTAATGTTTTTTCTTAATTTATTTTCATCGTAATTTCAGCAAGGTTTCAACTAAGGTTGAAGGTAATTAAACATCTGCAGATAGGAATTTTGGTAATGTCATACACGAGATGGAGACGAAAACCTTCTTCAAGTGGCGTCCAGCTAATCAGAATCTGTAAAAACAAAATTTAAGAATCAGAGATTCAGAAGATAGAATGGTAAATTAAAAAGGCAAAAACTAAAAATTATTTCCATATGATCAAAATTAAATATTAGACTAACGATTTGGCAATTACTTCGTGGATATTCAAAGTGAAAAATAGCGTGCTTAGAACTTGACCCGCTTGGTTTCATCATAAGTTGCCAGTTGTGATGCAGTCAAAGCAGCAGCTCTGGCCATAGCAGGGCCAACACCCTTCCAAAGAGCTTTTACTCCCTCTTCGGAAACAATTCTGCCCAATTCTTTTGTTGGTCCTCCTTTTCTCAAACTCGGATTCATCTGTAATCTAACCTGGTAACAGAGGAATAATTTCTAAGAAGAAATTCAATCGAGAAGCGGAAAAATTAAAAGGTTTTAAATGGTAATCACCTTCAAAACCTCAATTGGATTAGTCAGAGCAGTTGCAATGGCACCGGCAAATAAGCCAGATGCAATCTTAACAAAAATATTGGTGGATCCAAAAGCCCAATCACAAGCATACTTTGAGGGTTCATACAAGCCTAAGCGAAGACCCCCGTAAAGAATTGATCTCGTCAATGCAGGTGTCAATCCCAGATACAAAGATCTAGGCCCTTCACTTTTCAATAATTTAACAAATAATTGCCCCTGGATATGCAATTCATCAGATTACCATACTTGATAAATCAGATCAGGAACACGTATATTAAAATCTAGGAAAAATACCATTCCGGTTAAAGGACCCCTCTGACCGACAAGTTGCATTTGCAGCCTTACTTTGAGTACATCTGCATTCCAAATAGAATAATAGAAAATTCAGCAAATTTTTATTAATGCAAAGACACTATAAATGTTTCTTTTAAAGAGAAATTCTTAAGTTTGCCAGATTCTGTGCCACCTTTAAATGACTCGTACAAATTTGGCAAGACCACTTTAACAAATCTCAAAGATGGCAATTCAAACTCCAACAAAGAAAAAAACAACGCTGACTATCCAATACCATACTGCATTAGATGAAACTGTATTTCATTATGAAAAGTCACCAGACCACCTAAAAAGCTCAATTATTTCCTTGAGCTGCCAAAGATACCACATGTTCGTTGAAAACACAGTTTACTTGTGGACTGACTGTTCGTGAGAGAACTTGACTGCCAAAAGGGCCCTCCACTTGACCATGCCAACATGGGGGCTCAAATCTCAGTTATTAATACAAGTTGGGTACAAAAGTTCATGCCTTTTCTTGAATATACAAGAATAGTTTATACGTATTTCACAGCCTCCAATTGCTCCAATCATAAACTCACTCTATATGAACCTTAGTTTTTCTTATTTGTGTGCATATCTTTATTTTCTACCAGCAAAAAAAGAAAAAAAAAAGCGTCTTCATCAAAAACACCCAGCCAAGCTCGATGTCCAGCATATTAAATTAGCTTAAAACAAGAATATACCACAAAAATAAAAACAACAAAATTTAAATCCTTTTTCCTAATGGCGGATCTGCCTTTAACATACAAATCTGAACGTTATAGAATCGTCAGTAACATTATGTATGTCTGAAACCAACCCATTAGCATTATCCACACCGCAAATAATTATAAAGAGAACAGTGATTTCAAGAAATAGGGATAACAATAAGATAACCTAGCATGTCATGTAACCCTGGAAAAAAAAATATATCATCCACAAATTTTTGTTTCTTTTTCTGTTCAAGATTTTACCTAGAGGATGAGTGATTCCGGTGGCGACGGCAACGGAAAGTCCACTGGTACCAAAGTGGTAAGCGACATTGGACGGCGAGATTGCCCAACTCTGCTTCTCATTGCCTCTCATACTTCCTGAAATTCCAACAAAATCTAGGTATGAGAAAATAACGAATATTTTCTGTTTGGTAGACGAGAAAAACGAAAAACAATTCTTGTTCCAGAATCGAGACCCGACCTGTCGCCAACCAGCTAAAGGAAATGAAGTCGGAGAAACAAGATCCAAAACCGATCGTTGCTTGTGTTTCTTTTCTCCTCAGTTTTCTCGGAAACCAAACAAAAATCAAGATCTGGAAAAAGGGAATTCGTGAGTGATCGAACCTGAAAGCTGTGATTTTTCATAACAGATTTTATCAGGCGCTTTTGGTTCCCCGAGGAAGTGTTTGGCGTTGATACAATATTAGCGGTTTTTTTTGCTGACTTGCGCCATTTGTAAAGCCAAATATGTATATGGTTGCATTTTTTTTTTTTTTTGCTTGAAAAATAATCTAAAAGCCATTGTACGGCGTCGTTTCTTATATATATATATATATATAGTTTTTTCCCATTCAATACAGGAAATGTACAACGTTGGACAATGTAATAATGCAGGGAAAAAAAAAATTTGCAGGGAAAAAAATTGAGGACAATTGACGGGAGTGAAACATGTGTTAAAATTCTGTCTCTCGTATGTAATGTTATTTTTTAGGACATCAACTTTAGTTTTAAATTTTTTTTGTTACTAATTTTTGTAATAATAGATTGTCATCTCTTTACCTTCTAAAAAAGGGGGAAAAAAAAGAGTGTTATCTTTTTACTATAAAAGCAGTTTTTTTTTTTTTTTTACTAAATAACAATATTTTTCTCAAATATTTACAAATAAAAAATGGTAATTTACCATTATACATATGAATACAGAAAATTAGGATTGGAATTAATTATTCCTAATATTAATCTGCCTATGTACATGATACATGTTAAAAGATGAGGTAAATTAAACCAAATCATTTGCAACTTTTGAAGGTCAAGATCGTACATAACATGCAAAGGATACGTTTCCAACTTTTATGCTTTTGAAACCATTCTAATTCTTTATTGGCTGGTAACACTTGACTTCGACGGTTGGAGGCTTCTCTTAATAAAAGACAGGTTTTTTTATTTTTTGGTAAAATATAAAGGTAAGGTTTTTTTGGGTTAATTTCAAAAATAACACTAATTTTAATTTTAGCATCAATTTTTTGGACTTTCACATCTAGCATCATAACGTGAGAAGATTCCCTTAAAAGTGGGTCTGGTAGATAATGTGTGGGTATTGATTACCGAAAATACCCTTTCCATCTCTCCTTCCCACTGTGCGTTCTTAAGATCCACAAACCCTAAAAATATATTCAAATTTGCTCAGAGGAGAAAGAAACAGAGAAATAGAGAGAGTGCTAGAGAGAGAAACCTCCATTGAAACCTTTTGAAATCTCCGAAAACCACTATTTAACCATCAAAAACCACCATTTCATTGAAAACTAGAAGATCAAAGGTCGAAAGCCAAGGGAAGACGCTTGAAGATTAAACACAAAAAGGCTTGATCAAGGAGAAGAACACGAAGATGGCGAAGAAGACGGTGAAGCTGAAGAAGTTGAAGTCACTGACCCACCAAAGCAATACTCTATTCAATAGGTAACAAATATTTAGATGGAGTTTTTTTTTTTTTTTTTTTTAATATTTAATTAGATGGAGATTCATGGTTTTTGCAAGGAAAAAAAATTAGGTTTTCTTTATAAAGTAAGCATTTTTATCAGACCCATGCTTTTAATTTTCATGTTGGTATTTTAATGTGATTTACATGCGTTAATAAGGTGTCAATTTTTGCTATGAGTAATTTGTATAAGTTTTCTTTCAAAGTAAGAATTTTTATTAAAATAGGTAATATTTTGGGTCTGAATATCTAGATATTTGTGCGGTCTGTATGAAACTTGGAACTGAAGAGGATTAGTTTCCGTACTCTGTATTTTATCATACTTTATTTTGATGTTTGAGATTAAAAAATGGAGATTAACTTGGATGTTACATTGGGAAATTTGGGTTAGTTGTGAGACACGTGATTGATTCCAAGCTATTGTGAACTTGAATTTCTTTGTTGTAGTAGTTTAGTGTGGGAAATTAGTATTTGACACTAGATTTGAATGTGGTAAAAAACATGTACACCTATCTTTTTGTTGTTTTAATCTTCCTAAATAGTGGTGCATTTTAGTTGGTTTTTATTGCTAAGCCATGTGCACCTATCTTGTTTTTGGTATTAGTTTTCTGTTCTTGTAAGATGAAAATTGGAAAACTGAAGAAGTTTTGGTTTTGTTGTGTGGTTATATGTATATTTATCTGAAGTTATTTGTATTTTTACCAATCTGTCATTTTAATGATGACTTGCTGGTCATAAATATAATTACTTTCTCTTGTGATATTATAGTACTGTAGGTTCAGTTTATAAGCTGCGTCCCCGATGCCGAAATAATTTGCACGAAAATAAATACATTTGTCAACATTGGGGAGACGATGAAAAAATATCAGAGAGTGGTTGTCATCTGATTAATACAAGAAATGTAAATGTTATGAATGTGTTACTGCAGCAGATGGTCATTATGTTCTTAAGTAGTTGTATTTCTTGTTCATCCTATATTTTTAAAATAAAGTATAAGGACGATCATTATGGAAATGACTCATGGTTATTTTTATAATTACCTATGCTTATTAATAACCCTTAAGTATTTTGGTCGAATGTCAAATTTTTTGCAATAATAATAGTGACGTTAAAAAGAAGTTACGCCGACTCCTATATGTGCGTTTCAAAACTCCTTTTGAACATCAATAAATGAAACTAATTAATGAGCAGTCATTATGGAAATGACCCACTAGTCATGTATATAATTACATGTCCTTATTACTAACTCTTAAACTGTATTTCGGTTGAATGTCAAACTTTTTGCAACAATAATATTGACGTTAAAAATAAGTCAGGCTGACTCGCATTTATGTGTTTCAACACTCTTTTTTACATCAATAAATGAAACTAATTACAGAGTGGGTCATAAAGTAAATGACCCATTCGACATTATGAAAATAACTTATTGGTCATTTATTAAATTGCCTGTAAACACAATTGTGAATAGAAACACTGGTACTAAATTCTAATTTGACAACACCAATTAAACGTAGTCATCATAAAAATACAGATTACCAATCACAAACGGTCAAAATACCTAAATACCAAACCAATAAAATGTAGTACTTAAAAGCATGAACAAAAAGTCATAGCAATATCAAAGCATGAGGAAGAAAAAAAAAGATAAGAGTCAAAGTCTTAATTGATATAAAATAATGATATATAAATAAAAACCATCACATAACGGTGCTCTGAGTTGTGGAAGATCTTGTGATCTTGTTGCTGGGAGGCTATAGACAGTCATAGCATGAGGATGAGGTATTTGATCAACCTGAATCCAATAACATTCCTCACCAACTCAAGAAGACCAACATAAGTTGTGGTAAGGGGTATCATTATTCTCTTCATTTTACCACCAGCATATCTCAATACATGGTCCTATTGACTATTATACTTGATTAAAACGCAAGCCACAACCATTCCTAACCAAAATAATAAGACGTAAGTTAAAATAACAATTACATTAGGTCACTGATATGATGACTAAAAAGGTCATTTTAATATTGACCGGATATGAATTATTATATTTACTATTATTACTATTGAAGGAGCGCCACAGGGATGTGAGGTGAAGAGAGAAAGAGCGAGAAAAAATGAGAGAGAGAGAGACAATACAAACCGCAACCATTCCTAAACGAAACAATAACACGTTAGTCAACATAATAATTACCTTTGAATCAATAAATTATTAACTAAGCAGGTCATCTTTATAATGACCAAACGATAATTATGTTGTTTACCATTACTACAATCAGAAATTTTCTAGACTGGCAAATATAAGGAACGAAAAAAAACACAATAAATCTATCTAATTACCACAAAAGTTCAAAAGACGACAGATGTTACAAGAACTTACCCTCATAAGCTCAACCTAGTCATTTTTCATTTTACAATCCAAAAAACAAACCCATTTAAATCATATAAAAACAAATAAAACAAAAGAACAAGCACCATTACCTCATATCTAGACCTAAGCTGAGCTAAAACGTCACTGTTGAAGAGTGAGGTGAGCTGCAATCTTGAACAAGTTGATCAGGAACTAAGCTGCAACCTTTTTCAACTATGGTGAAGAGATAGAAAGAGCGTGAGGTGAAAAGAGAGAGAGAGAGCGTGAGGTGAAGAGAGAAAACGAGGAAAAAATTAGAGAGAGAGGGGGGGTGACGGTGAAGGTGAGAGAACTAAGCTGCACTTTTTCAAAACCCCATTGTTGAAGAGAGAGAATGTGAGGTGAAGAGAGAGGAAACGAGAAAAAAATGAGAGATAGAGTGTGATATATGGTGGGAATGGGTAGGAAATGAAGAACTCTTTAAAGGTTGGCTGAAAATTTGAGGGCATTTTCGACAATTTCAAGCCTCTTTAATTTTTGGAGCTGATGTGACAGTGTTAGTATGGAAAGTCTGAAAAATGATGTTATTTTTAAAAATATTTTTCCTATAAATGTTATTTTTGAAATTAATCATATTCGGTACTATAGTTCTTGAAGTTTTCACAATTTGGTAAGTTACTTCTTAAACATTTAATTTTGGAAAATTACTTTTTTTTGTTGAGTTGGAAAATTAACTTTTGGATTTTAAAACAATGTCGAAAAATACCATCACATGACAATTAAAATATAGATAAAAAGATCTTATACGACAGGTAAAGTTTGTTTGAAAGTAAATATTTAAATTTTAAATGATGTTTCCTTCTAAATTTTACCATCCTTCAATTGATTTAAGGTTACACACCATTGCTTTATTAAATTCAAAGAAAAAATTGTCAAAATAAAAAATTAATAAGAAACTTACAATTTACTAAAAGATAGGGGAGTGATCAACATTATCTATCCTCTCCATCAGTGATAACTCATTGCAAATGATGGTCCCCTGAAGCAGATACTAAATCAGAAAACAGTCTCACAACTCTAATCAGTAAATTTATCTTTAGACTCCACATAAAAAAGTTGCTTAAGTTTTAGAATGTTGTAAACTATGTGGGTTTCCAAACAAGAAAAAAAAAAAAAAAAGACATTAGTATCCAAGAGAGTCTTAGTAGGGATCAGACTCTTTCGATGAATTCCGACATTTTGGGTCACATTTGCAAATTCTTACAACATGTTGGTGAACTCTTACATTTGTACATACAAAAATGGTTGTTTGGCGGGAGAGAGCACTCGTCAAAAAAAGGAAAAAATCTCGCCACACCCAAACAGCAAAATAGTAATCTCTCATGTGTTCTAGGAGCAATTCCTCTTGACATCATTTGCAAAGAGCTGATGTCTGAAAAGCAAGCATCACAAAAAAGTAAAATTTATCAACTGCAACTAAATTTGAAGCTAGGAGGGCATAAAAAATAGTTGTTATGGAGCAATAAGAAGGCTGTATTTTAGCCGTAATTACGACTTGCATACGCAAAACTAGAATCATAAGAACCGAAAGGTGTGCATTTTTATTGTAGTTGTAATGGTAGTGACCTTTTGTATTCCAGTTTCTGTGTGACAACCCCATTAAGTAGTAGCTCTGAACTGTATATTGCTGATCCTGCAATTACGATTCGGAGAATTTTAATAAATGTCTAGGCATAAAAAACTAGAGTTTTATAGAGAGCAACGATGAGTGATAGATTTATACCTTTCTTAAGGAAAGGCAGACAAATGGAATGATCTTCTTCACAAGAAATAATCAATAGACCTTCGGGGATATTTTCATCATTCCATGAAGATATCTGAAGTTTCTCCAATGGCTGAGGAGTGTTTTAAACCGTTAACTCAACAATTCGTGAAGTAGATAGCAAATTATGGCAAAACTAAATCAACTGCCTATGACCAAGTAGTTGTTAAATTACCTGTGGTTTTAGATATACATACCTGGCCATGAACTGTCCTGACCAAATTTATGATCATTTCTTTCTCAGGCTTAATGTTTGGGGTAACAAACACTCCTCGGCCCTACTAGGGAACAACAAACAGGTAATAAGATATCTAATTTTAGCTTATGATTTGACCAAAAAAGCATTAAAAAAAGTAATTAAAATACTCCGAGTCTAAACTCTAAATTGCTTTGAACCAAGTGCAAAAAGTGTTCCAGCTCTGTTAACATAATACGGCTTGCATGTTGACCTTTAAGAGAGGATGCTGGTTTGCACGAACCAATGAAACTGGCATAGAAAAGCCAAATTCCTTTTCCTTCTTAGCATCCCTCAGAATGTAGTTTTTCTCATCAATGAAACAGTTTGCTTGTGCACAACTCTCTAGCCATAGGTGTGTCACCACCGGTTTACCAAGAGCAATAGCTTCCAACATGTTTTTGGTCCGTGCAAATTTATCTGCTATAAAATGTGTTGCATCCATAGAACACGAGACAATGGATGTGTCCAAACAGGCCGCAACCTGCTAGGATAAATGTGATATTAAATTTTGATTTATAAGAAATTTTTCTTGATTGAACATAAATCTCAAAAAGTCTACCTTTCTCTGCTGCTTGATGACATCATCGTCCAAATGCTGGCTAAACAGGATACGAACATGTGCCATATCTCTTCGTCTTCTTAACCTTTTCCACCCGAATTCAGGTATTTGCTTGGGGACACCTAGATTAATAAGCTCTTTCAAAAGTGATGCTTTGGGTAAATTTTTGTTGCAAGGTCTTTTCTGGTGGCAGCTATATGTGTTATTGGATGGCACTACATTTTTGCTTGTTTTAGAGCTCATTGTAGTACAGTCTGACCCAGACGACTCAAGGGTATTGTTTGAAGATTCCGTTGAAGTGTGGTCTTTTTCTACACCAACAGCCACAGATGTGATACATTCCGAACCAGAAAGAACTTTAATGAAGGCTCCTAAATCTGGTTTGGCAAAACTTTTTCCTGGCAAGCTTCCCAGGAAATCATTTCTCGAAGAATTCCAAGGTACACAAGGGCGCGTTCTAGATGCCGACTTTCCTTTCTCCTTCAAATTGGCTTTGCCTGTTGTCCTCTCCTGATTATGTGAATTGAACTGGACATTCAGGTCAACGGTTATGTTTGAATGTTTTCCTACTCTCCGACTTGTTCTTTGACCTTTGGGACAGTTCCATATATCTGATTTTGAAGAAGTGTTCAACATGCTCTTTTTTGCTCCCTCAATTGAATAACAAAGTTTCAAGCCTTTTCCTCTCACACTCGAGACTCTCAACGGATAAGCATTCAAACGACTTCGCTTTCTTTTGTACACAAGGGCACCCTGGTCTATCTTATCGCTCATCTTTTCTCTCAGCGTACAAGCTCGATCTTCACTCCTGTTTAACCTAACCCCTGAGTCATGCTGTCCAGTTCTGCTAGTAAAAGGAGAAACTTTCACACCTTGGCGTCTAGACTGTTCATTTATAGGAGGGATATTTTGAATTGGTGTTGCTGAAATCATATGGTTGTTCATTTCAAGAACTCCTTCCTCACTTTGCTTAATAGGCTGGGCAGAACTTTTGCCTGAAGTTTCATCTGTAGTAGTAGAATTTTTACCACATAACTTAGTCTCAGCAGACAACCTGCTCCTCAATACTGACCTCGATTTTTTCAACTTAGGATCTAACTCCTCAATTCCATACAGTTTTTTAGAAAAATTGAAGATGTCTCTGCCAAAATGTCTCATCTTCACTGACCTCCTATCAGACCGCTTTTTCCGCTTTGCACTGCCAAAAATGGCTCCTATATCATAACAAGCATCGACTTGAATGAAAGGAAGTTTCAGCCTAGCATTATTCTCTGTGACACCTCTTAAAGAACCATCCACATTGTTCTCCATATCCTGACAACCACCAATGGAGCTGTTGCCGAAAGGATTGCCATATGCCAGTGCTTCGAGGGCTTCAGCAGCTATTTGGGTGTTGAAACCAATGTCATAGATTTCCAAAGTATCACTTCCCATATCACTAGCTTCCAACGGCTTTCCTGCTAATTCCATTTCTTTGGAAGAGTTTACTTCATTGGCGGCTTCATATACCTGTGTGATCTCGCTTCCATATTTTGAACTACGCCCTTCAAATCCCTTGTCCAAATTACTCAAATCCTTATTTTCCTTATCGAAATTCAAAATCCCTGCTCTATCTCTACCCTCATTACCCAAACTCATGTACCCTCTACTATCAGCATCCACGTCTGTCGGATGGCTTGTACAAGATCTCTTCTTTCTAAAAGAGTCCAACCTTTCAAGTGGGTCATTGTCAATGAATTCGAACTTCCAGTTTTCTTTAACCTCGGTTTGCTGATGAAATCTCCTGGCCAGATTTCGAGGTCCTTCGGCACTTGACACAGCAGGAGATTTCTCTTTATGAGTCTTTCTATAGTCAGTCCCTTGGGACATGTCAACTTTGTTAATAGACACAAAGTGGTCCACAAAACCAAGTGCCTCGGCCTGGGAGTGAGAGTGGGATTGGGACCACTCCTCAAGTTCCTGACTAGTTTCATTATTTAACCTCACAGTCACAAGCTCCCTTTCACATGCAAACTTCCCGTGCAGAACCTTTTCGTTCCCAAAATTTGTTTTCAAAACTTCAGTCCCTTCAAATGTATTCAAGACTAAGCATTATTGACAAAAAAAAAAAACAAAACAAAACAAAATTGATAATTTCACACAGGACACAGCAAAACAAGTCCAATCAACCAAAAACAATACATTTTTCTTAGTTTGTCCCTCCTGAAATCTTTTTGATTGCAACATCTACACAGAAGTTTTTGAAAAATTTCAATTAGAAACCAAGTTCTAGGATTTATACTCATATTTCAAACTTACTAAAAAATAAGGATTTTTGGGACTCTAAACTTTAAAATGTGAATTAAAATCTATTATAAGCATAGTTCATTGAAAGCGGAAAAGAAGAATAGATATAGATAAATGAACATAAAGAAAAATATAATGAGTATTACCTGCACAGAGCTGTTCAGGTCTCTTATCAGCCTCGTTATCAGGTAAGGATTTGGTCACAGTCACCAGTCGACTTCCATTGATTTCTTCATCCTCACTATCAAGCACCATTTCTTCCTCGTACTCATATGGCGGTTCCTTCATCTTTCCGTCGCCCCCGCAATCAGAATCATACAACAGTTCAGTGTCAAAATTGCATAACTGAGTCTCCTCCACGGGGCTACCAAGAGGGACAGCGTCTTGGAACTGTGGGCGATCGTCTTCATTACAATTTCGGTTTTCATATTCTGATCCACAGGCCAAAAAAAAAAAAACAATAACTCCGATCAAACCGAATCGGCCATATTGCTTATAACAAACATCAAACGATATTTAGGAAAACTTCAAAAGAAGCAAAAATTGAGGTAGAAAGAAAATTGCTCATAGACTGGAAGTGATGATTACCAGAGGCGATTAGAAGATGATGAGAGGGAAAGTCGACGGCCATTTTCGAAGGAAAAATCGACGGATTACACAAACAAAGAAGCTGTTTGGATCATCCTCAAGAAAATCACCAGAATGTGAATGAGACTGAAGGAAGATTGAGCCGGGTTGTCTGATTTGGAAGAGTTGTGGAAACTGGAACGGAAAGGGAAGGAAAGAGTTTTGGAGGGGAATTTATTAGAGGAGAGAGTACACGTACGGAGAAAGAGTGGGAATGGAAATTTTCTGCTTTTGTATTTTTGGAGGGAAATATTTATTTAATGCATCCCATTCTGATTTTCATTTATTTTTATTTTTATTTTTATTTATTTTTTGCTCTGAATATCTTAATCAATAAAGAATTATTTAAATAATTTTGCTGCCGCTCAACCAAATGGGCATTTGGTCTAGTGGTATGATTCTCGCTTAGGGTGCGAGAGGTCCCGAGTTCAATTCTCGGAATGCCCCAATTTTATTTTAGCTTCTGATTTTTTTTATTTTTATTTTTTCTGCAATGGGTGAAAAGTGAAAACATATATGTACGTTCTTTAAAAAAAAAAAAAAAGATAAATTATAGTTTTTCCCCTAAACTTTAAGCCTTATCATAAAATGTCCCCTAAATTTTAATTTATAACATTTTCACCCTCAATTAAATTTTTTATGAAGGAAAAAAAAAATTTACTTGCATTCCTCATTCTCCGCCGTTAGGGACTTGTTTAAGTGATTACCATTTTTTAAAAATTTCTTTTGGTAATCACACAGAGCAAAACACATACTTTCTGTGAGACTGATCGACCACAAGGGTCATCAGGAGAAGAAAACATATAGTAGATTTATAAATAGACTTTATGAAGTTAAAACTTATTACCATTTAAACCTATAAATTTGGACGGCCCGACCTGACCTAATGGGCAAAAGGGAAATTATTTGGTGGGCCGGGTCCGCCCGAATTGAAAAAACATAAGCCCGGCCCAGCCCTACCCTAAAGCCCAACGGGCATAAAATCGGACCGAACAAACGAGCTTTTTAAAAACCAGAAAAAAAAAAGAGAGAGAGAGAGAGATAGATATGGAACTAGGAAATTAGAAGTAGAATAGAGTGAAATATAATTAAGTATTAACAAAAAGAAAGAAAAATAAATGATATCCACTTTCAAATACCTTCTTAAAAAAAAAGTTCCATGAACTATTTTAAAGAAAAAGAAGGAAAAATAATCTATTATCACTATATAATATGACTATATAGTATTTAGAAAAAAAAAACATAGTCATACACTCTACCAATCTTAAATCTTAATATTTGCATTATATAGAATGTTGTGATAATAATAAACGAATGTTGTTTTTAAAAAAATGAATAAATAATAAAATTTGGAAAGACAAGGCTTAGGGCGGCTCACTGAGCTGAACTAAACAGGCCGGCCTGGCCCATCGGATGGGCTCAAAGGTAAGGCCCACCCTAACCCTTATTCTTGTACCAAGCTGGGCCAGAGCCCAAGATTGAGCTAATTCGTCAAAGCCAGTCAACTTCAAATATTTCTTTTATATATATATATATATATATTTTTGTATTTATTTAAATTTCATATTTGAAACAATAAAACCTGATGGTTCCTCTCTTGAAACAAAAGATGTGAAGAAAGTGCTGCAGCCTGTCATCATGCTCAATGGGTAATTAGTTGGCTTTACCTCCGGGGACCAGTCCAGCTTTGTGAAGGGAGAGGACTCTTTGGGTGCCCAATACATATTTACAGCTCTGTTACCATTAGCAAATGACTAAAAATAATAAGTTATAATGTAATGGGTCCATTATGTTTCCTGTCTTGAAAGGTCTTACACTAAATTTGTCCTGTGAGAAGTATGTGTGTTTTGCTTTATGTGATTATAAAAAATATATTGATTGTGATAATTATGATATTATTATTCCGTATTTTCTAAGTGTTTTTTTTTTTTTTAAAATACTGAAATTCAACTTCACTTTTACAAGCATGTTATAGAGTGTAACTTCTCAATAAATTATACTGTTCATAGAAATTACAGTAAATTAATAGCATTGCACAAAAATAATTTAAATAAATGACAAAGTTTTAAAATTTGTAAAAGATTTATTAAGAAGATTGAAAATTTATTTACTAGATAAAGAACATAACTATCAATAATAATTAGTAAGTCGTTTACATGATAAAATTATAATAATTATTATTATTTTGAAATTAAAGGTAGAGAGATTCAACTTTTACACCTTTTGATAATCAGGTGTAGAATTACCGCTAAACCACTATTATTATTTACTCTAAATATTTTCAAAACATGTTATTATTTACTTTAATTATTTATGTAAAATGTTATTTAATTCTTTAATTCTAAAATTAAAAAATCAAACCCTAGCACACACAATGGAAATATAGCGTACGCAAAAATGGATGAAATCTTTTCCATTTAAAAGGGGCGAAAAAAAAAAAAAAAAAAAGGGATAGATCCTTTTTAATTATGTATCAAATGTTTGACTGTCTTCGCTATTAATAGTCCTCTAATTTCCTTCTCAATTCCATTCCCTTTCTGTGAAACTCCATTACCAATAGGTAAACATGCACCAAAACTCCTCATTGAAAAAAATACTTGGACGCTTAACCTTTCTTCCAAGCAACACTGTTCATCAGCCAAATTCCATGCATATCAGTTTATTAGCACTCTTTTTCTCTCTCTCTCAGTTCTACTTACCGTGCTGATCAAGCGAAGAACCCGAACCGATCTTATTAAGCGCCGCTCACGGCCATATCTTCCCTCCGAAGTCCTCTCCCATATCTCCAACCGGCTAGGGTTTATCGACCTGATCAGATTCCGCAGCTTCTGCAGACAAGGTAGGCTCGCTTCTTCGACCTCAGCGACGGACTCTGAATCCACGCCGAATCGGTTCCCATCGCTCCCATTTACGGCCTTTTCATCATCGACGTCGTCCCCATTTGCGAACCCTTGTGGTGTGGTCGTTGGTTGTTCTTGACAAAATTTGTAAGTGTCTAATTACGTCATTATTGCATAAGCTGAATAATTTTTTAGGAGTGTCAAAATGGTGTTTTTGTATTGACTTACTAATTAAAAAATAAAAACAACTTATTAGCTATTAATTATTAGAAGGTGAGCTTTGGTGTTCGTTAATTTTATTTATTTTATTTTATTTATTATTTTTTTTGTGGTTTTGACATTTAATGTTGTTTGTGTTAACGTCGTCTATAAGGCCAAATAGTTTTAAGAAATAATGTTGTGTCCCTAGCCTTTTTTTGTTTGTTTGTTTTTTTTTTAAAGAGAATATGTTTTACATTTAGATTTTTTTTCATTTAAAAAAAATTCTAAGGGAAAAAGTTGAGTTTGGTTCGCCGGTTAGAGATGAAATTTTTATGTTGAAGTTAGTTGATTTTTCAAAAATTAATTATAAATTTTGTTGACTTTTTTAGAAAAAATACAAAAATTAAGATGAAAAAGTACAGTTTAATTGAAGTTAAACTTAAATGCCAAACAAAGTATAATATTTTTTTTTCTTGGTGCTTTAATCGGGTTTGGCATTTTTATGGGTAATATCTCTTACACAACATCAAAATTTCGTTTCTCCCGTCAAAAAATTATGAAAAGAAATTATCAAAGTGTATAAAAAAAAACAATTTATCAAAGTATATAAATGATTTACTACAACCACTCAATGATTTATCAAATACGATTTATTTAAGTCTTTGAGCATTATTTGCTGACCGTTTTAAAAAATAAACCCTTTTTTTTTTTTGGGGAATCAAACATCTCTAATTATAACAGAATGCTATAGTTGCTCATTTTCATACAGATGATTTTTTTTTTTTTGGAAAAAAGAAAATCCTTGTTTAGCCAAGAAAAATCGAAAACTTTCAATTTTCTTTTTTTAAAATAAGAGAAATACTTTTTCTTTTTTTTTTTTTGGTCGTGAAAAAAGAAACTTCCAATTTTAAAAAAGATAACAGTTACTATTTTCTCTCACTTTCTGTTTTCTTTAAAAATAAATTTATGCTATCTAACATATATATATATATATATATATTAAGTGAATAACAATAACGAAAATAATAATAAGCCAAAATATTCGATGACAAGGATAAGTTTCATAAGAATAACAATGAGAACATTTCAACAAATTAAAATTAAAAAATTAAAAGTTAAAAAAAAAAAAAAAAGAAGAATCTCCCATTTTTAAATGTAGAATTCTAATTCTACAAGCTAGAGTATCCAAATTTATTCCATCGATTTTATCATAAAGTGCCACTTTTTATTCGCCTTCTCCTCTGTTTCAGAGATGTACGACGTACAAACAGTGATCAACGAGACCGAGGAGCTTTTCATGGCGGAGAAGAGGAGGCCCTGGTCCGACCTTCCCTCCGAACTCCTCTCCCAAATCTCCGATCGCTTGGGCCTCATCGATTTGCTCCGCTTCCGCAGCGTCTGCAAGCACTGGAACTTCTCTTCTTCCACCTCCACCGCCGCGCCGGAATCCTCCCCCGGTCGATCCCCCTGGTTCCTCGTCTACGGCGACGACGACGGCTCCTCCTGCCGCTGGACCGGCGACTCCGGCGAGAAATTCGCCGTCCACCTACCGGAGCTCGACGGCGGAGCCACCTGCCTCGCTTCAAACCACGGCTGGCTTCTGGTGCTGCAAAGCCAGTCCGGCTCGATCTTCTTCCTCTGCCCTTTCTCCAAAGCCAGAATCAACCTCCCGAACCTCGACAAGTCGGAGCTCTCAGGATCCGATCGCCTCGTGGCGGCGTTCTCGGCGCCGCCGCCGTCGCGAGACTGCGCCGTGGCGGTAGTCCGCCGCAAGAGCGTCCTCCGGCTGGGGCTGAGCCTGATCCGCCGGGGCGAGGAGTTATGGTCTGCGTTTGAGTTCAACGTGACGTTGCCGAAGACTGTCTACTGCGGCGTGTTTCGCGGCGGATCGTTCTACTTCTTCGATCGCGATGACGGGGTGGCGATCTTCTCCCTCGAGGATCGCAAGCTGAAAACGTATCGGCTGGTCTCCGGAAACGAAGCGAAAGACGTAAAAGACTCTCTTCCGTTCATCTGCCGAAGGTACCACTTGAACGACACTAACAAGTTGGCGGAGGTTCCCTTTGACGCCTCCATCTCCACTTGCGGAACGTACGTGGTGGAGTCAAACGGCCTTGATTCTGTTGTCTTCAATGAGGATTTTGAAGCCGTTGGGAAGGAGGAATCTTCTACCCGTCGGCTCAAGGGAGTGTGGATGCACCCCAGATTCTTTGCCAAATCTGAGGATGACATCACCTGGTAATCTTTGTTTGGTCTACTTTAATGGTGCTTCATTATTTTCATTTTTTAAGTAAGAAATTAAAATAGACTATAATTGTTAGTCAAATATTCTTTTGATAGTCTTTTGTTTTTGTTTTTGTATTTTTGTTTTATTATTTTTAATTTCTTTTATTTGGGAATGTTGTAGTCTAATTAATGATTTCAAAATGTCAATATTCTATTTTATATTGTTATGAATAAATTAATAATTCGTCAAATTATTATTGATGAGACAATTTTTTAACACGAAAATAGGAGACAATTTTTTAACACGAAAATAGGACACCGATTGAACTGAAGTCTAACTCACAACCTTAATTCTGAAACCTTAAGATTCACAAGTACATATCCATTTTGTAATATAGTTTACAAATGTATCACACTTCCAATGTTGGTTCCGATTAACAACATTGTCTTTGCCTTTTTTAGGGGTTGGTGTTCTCAATTTTCTTTCGAAGACTTTTCCCCGTTTTTTTTTTAAAATTCAATGAATAAGCTAACGAATTAATCGAAACTCCACACCTAAGTTAATAATAATTTTACAAGCATAGACAATTTCGTTACACCCTCATCTTCGCCATGAAAATGATAGCGCATGCACGTGTAAGGCAATAGCCATTTTAGATCTTTGAGGGTGTGTTTGGTATTCGGGTTGAGTTTAAGATATAATGAAATTTTTATGTTGAAATTTGTTAACTTTTCAAAAACTATTTATAATTTTTGTTGACTTTTTCAGAAAAAAAAAACAAAAAACCAATTATAAAGTACAGTCGAGTTCAAACTCAACCTGAATTCCAAACGTAGGATGAATTTTACATTGATGTACAAAGATACAACAAAAACAGATCGACAGAGGAAACAAAATGATATGAATACATTTGGTGAGGCAGTCCTCTTAGTTCATCCTGTATGGCAGATGTGCAAGCCTCACAATCTGTGTTGCTTTATAGCTTCTATGTACTGAAAACAAGAACAAGACTACAATGAATATTGTATTTGGCCCTGGATTGACAAAGCAAAATTATGTGGGTAAAAATTTCTCATTTTCCTTCCAAAGAAAGTGCGTGAATCAAGAGCTTACCACAGAAATAAGCATTTCTCCTTCAGCAATTTATGTGGCTGGTAATTCATCAAATTTGGTAACCGTCGGATTAGGAGTAAGCCGTATGAAGAAAGAGGCGATTATCTGAGACCTGCATTGTCCAATTTATATGCAATGATCGAATTGAAGGAAGTATAGTTTAATAGTAGAAGTGTAATTCATTCTATTAATCCCTTAACTGTTAAGGGGTCTCTCGGTTTGATTAATAGCTCATTGCGTTCAAAACAAAAACTTCATCTAATAAAAAGGATTTAAACCTTTACCTTTCAATGAAAAATTCAAGGAAGAATATGCGTTAAATTAAAAATTGAATATTGGAGTATGAAATTACGAAACATAATTTTTTTTAATTGGATCAATACTTCCAATTGAATGAGCATGAGTATGCATCCGTAGATAAATATATAAAGTTTATTTCTAATCGTAACTAAATCTTTAATTTTAATTTTTTGGGTGGGGAAAATTGAAGAAAAATAGTTATTAAACAATGACTTTAGTTTCCTAGAGACATCAATAAATTATTTAGCTTGGTCGCGAAACGAAATGCTTTTCCTAAGGAGAATTCTTGACATTATCAACCAACAAGGGAACATAAACGCAGTTGTATTCAATGTGTATCATGGCATGACTTGTGCAGAAAATCTAAAATTGACTCACATAGAGTATAGTTGGGGTTCTATGATTTGAACCCGAAAAACAAGAGAGAATTTGTGAATTTTATACAAATAAAATAGATGTAGCATTATATTACTGATTCACGCATGTAGTAATTTGGATTTTATATATATATATATAGTGCGGGATTGACACTCTTGAGTAACAATCCCACATCGAAAAAAAATGTGCTTTACTCATTGCAAGTTCATAATATAATTAATTTGGCTGAATATATGAATCTTAAAATTTTGACTAAAATAAGTAGACTTAAAATCAGATGTGGATAATTAAAATAACTTTTTTATAAAAGTTAACAAATAGCTCACATTATTTCTTGAGTTTTGAGAGGATAGTTGATTAAAGAAGCAATTAACATTATTCTTAATTATATTGTAATATTACTAAGTAAGTATCACATATCTCATATACCAACTAACGTCCTTTCAACATATCAGCTCCAAATACTTTCTTTATATCACTTATAAATTCACATTTAGAAAATAAAACTTGTCACTTTGTTTTGACAAGATTGTGGTGTTGTCTATTTTCAACTTTAGTGGAAGGATCTATCTGAATTGTAGTAATATTGATTATTAAATTCACAAATTAGAAAGACAAATGTATTTGAAAATACATTTAAATGGACAATAGAATTGATTATTTTTCACATCTGTAATGAAAAAGAATTGAATCCTATTAGTTGATAATCACTAATGGATTAAGGTTAATTGGTTAGTGATTAAGGGATTCACATATATTTGTTATGTATTTTGATTTGTTAATAGGTGAAATGATTTTGTTAATAACAAACTTTGGCATTTTGAAGATATATTACTATGGATAACTGAGAGTAGTATTTCATAGATATATAATCCACAACTTCGTTATACAATATAATGATATCTCATGAGTATTCATTAGTACTTAATAAATGAGATCTCAAATTTATTTTCGTAAATAAATTACTTATTATAGAATTGGTCGAACTCATGAATACAAATATAATTGGGAAAATTGATAGAGTTTGTCCTCACATCTAATAATGGAAAAATACGTCATCTCCATGCAATACATTACATGAGATGGCGCGCAGAGGAACCCTTTATGAATCTTTTAGTTAAAAGTCTCATCAAATGTCCTTTAAGCGAAAAAAAAAAAAAAAGAAAAGAAGAAGAAGAAGAAGAAGAAGAAGAAAGAAGTCTCATCATAAGTCTGAATCCACATGCCACCGAGATGACCTATAATTTTATTCTTTCACTGATTGATATATATATATATATATATAAAGTTTTCTTGTTATTGATTGATGTGATAACCTTTTTGAATAAATACTAATAAAAAAATTAATAATAACTCACATCAACTTTTGTTTAAAAAAATAATAATTTGACGAGACTTCATGTTTTTAGCATTCACGACCCATATAACAATATATATATATATATATATATATATATATATAGAACAATTTAACTCATAAGGACCATCATTGTATAACCAGTGATTAATAGTCAAGGGAGTAAAACAAATGCCTATGCCTTGTTGTCTCAATCATAACTTCGAATAGAACCTCACTGTAGAGAAGGAAGGAAATGATAATTATGGAGCCAGACGATGAGGTTCCACTTAATGAGTGAGAAAAGGAATGAGAGACCGGATTTTATTACTCTTCTTAACAAGGAAATGAATCGTTTTGGACTTTAGCTTCCCCCTGGGAGAGATTACTATACGATCAGTTTCCCCAGTTCTCTTCTTTTAACCTAATCTACTGCAATAGAAAGCTATTTTCGGTCTGTGATAAATAAATTCCCAAATTTGTTCTTCCTTAGTTATTAATTTAACATTTGCTATCCAAAATTAACATAAGGATTTTGATTGTTCACTCCAACTAAATGTTTCCAAAAGTTTTTTGTTTTTAATTTTTTTCCTTTCCCTTCCTTTGTTTTTTTTTTTTTTGGTAAAAGTAAACACAATTTCACTGTTTATGTTATCAGATATCTTTTAAAAATTCAAACTTTAAAAGTCCATAATTTTATTATTTTAAATCGAAATAAGATCTATATTATTATTTTTTTCCCAACACATTTTAACTCTAGATAATTTATTTTTAAGGGATGTTTGGCACTAGGGCTCAAACCTTACAATTACAATCCAATTTTTGTTTTTTTTTCTCAACTTCACTATTCATACAGTTTTATAACTCAAATTTTAATAGTCCATAATTTTACATAGATAAGTCTAAATGAGATATTTTTTTTTATAAATTGCATAGAATTTCGATACGAACTAAACAAACTCCATATTGATATTTTTTTTCCGAGCACATTTCAAGTTTTTACACTTTTTAACTTTAGCAATTCAAACGTCTCGATAAACGCACAATCAATTCAATCCAAATTATACAATCCAAATATTGATACCAAACGCATGCTTAATCAAATCTACATTTTCAAAACTTAACTCATCTCCAATCAAAATATCTCCAAATTTTAACTTAAGTGGACCAACCAAACATGCTATTAATTTGGGGATTAAACTTGAGAAATTTTAAAGAGTTTGGGGTGGTCTAAGTTGAAACAGTTCTAGATACAGAGACTCTAATCTTAAAGAGAGAGAAAAATCAGGGACCACTTAGAAAATTAACTCTCAAGCAAACGATTTTCCATCTCTCGCCTCTCTCGTTTTAGTTAAAAGGTGTCGTTTACGCCGACAACACGTTCAATATACAACTAAGGTTCGAATTCCCCTTTCTCATTTTTCGTTTCTTCTCTTTTAATTTTCTTTTGTAACTGACTCTCAAGTAGACGATTCTTCCATCTCTCGCCTTCTCTCTTTTTCGTCAAAAGGTGTCGTTTACGCCGACAGCATGTTCAGTTTGCAGCCAAGGTACCCCCGAATTCCCCTTTCTCATTTCTCTTTCCTTTTCATTATTATTTTTATTTTTTGGAAAAAGAAATGGATCCTTTCCCCTTTTTTTTAGCTTGCCAATCTGTTCTATGCTTCTGTCCCTTTCACTGAATTTTTTTTTTTTTAATGGACATAGCTTCTAATCTTTTGTTACAACATTAATTTTTTGGGTGTTTTTTTAGGGGAACAAAATCGCCGGTTATTTTTGCTCCAATGAGTTATTTTCGTTAAGTTAAAGCAGTCGCTAGAAAGTAGAAACCCATTTGCTCAAATTGTTGTTAATTGGTTTAAACAGCAGAAAGTTCACCGTCTCGAGAGGTTTGGCTTCTCAGAGCTTCATCAGGGGATTGTCTTCGCAGACTGGGAGGTTTGTCTAACACAACAAACTCATCTTTTGCTCAGACTTGATGAATTACTGTCGTTTTTACTATCGTTAAATTTTTCAAGATATTAAGTTGTGTTTATTGTCGTTCTTAGGAAGTTTTTATGCAATTGTTTATTGTAGAGTTGTATGAACGGCTACCGTCTTTTGATAAAACTTATGTCGTTTCTACTGTCCTTAAACCAACATGTTGGTGTCATTTTTCTACTGCTATTCTTAAATGCTGTCGTTTAAATGATTTGCATATGTTGTCTCTGATCTGTTGATGTCGTCTTCAGAAAATGACGTCGCTTAATGCAATTTTGTGTTCTTTCTATTGTCCATGCGTGGATTGTGGGATAAAATTTTGTCGTTTTCTCTTTGAATGTTGTTTATGTTTTGATTGTCGTCTCTCCAATGCCCCATATGTTTGAGGAAATGTGGTCGTTTCTATTTTCGTCATCGTTCTCGTAAAATTTGTCGTTTTGTATAAGTTGTCGTTTCTCTGATGTTGGCTTTACGTGAAACGACGTTTGTAACTAGTCGTCTAACTGAAATTCTGTAGCGTACTAGTATCCGTTGTTGATGTCGTTTTTAAGAAGTTTTGTCGTTCTCATGTAAACATTTGTTTCCCCAATGCGCTATCGTTAATCTTCGACTTTAGTACACTCGTCGTTCATATTGATGTCGTTTTGACATTCTTCTTGTCGTTTACAAAACAGGCTTGAAGGCAAAGTGGCTCTGATCACCGGAGCAGCAAGCGGCATAGGCAAAGCAACCGCAAGAAAGTTCGTAAACAATGGCGCCAAAGTTGTCATTGCCGACATCCAACACGAGCTCGGCCTCGCCACCGCTGAGGAGCTTCGCCCCAATGCCGCCTTCATACCCTGCGATGTCACCAAGGAGTCAGACATCTCGGCCGCTGTAGACTTCACCCTCTCCCGCCACAACCAGCTTGACATAATGCACAACAATGCGGGGGTGCCCTGCAGAACTCCCCCGAGCATTGCGGACCTGGACATGGCGTCGTTCGACCGAATCATTGACATCAACGTCCGGGGAGTTGTGGCTGGGATCAAGCACGCGGCCCGTGCCATGATCCCTCAAAGGACAGGGTCCATTCTCTGCACCGCCAGTGTCACAGGGGTCATGGGGGGCATGGCACAGCACACATATTCGGTGTCCAAGTCTGCAGTCATTGGCATTGTCAAGTCCACGGCTGCTGAGCTCAGCAGGCACGGGATCCGGGTGAACTGCGTGTCGCCATTCGCCATCCCAACACCGTTCGTGATGGGGGAGATGCGCCAGCTCTTCCCTGGGCTCGACGATCACCAGATCGCGGAGATTATTCACAATGCGGGTGCTTTGAGAGGAGCCAACTGTGAGCCTGAGGATGTGGCCAATGCAGCCCTTTATCTTGTCTCGGATGAGGCTAAGTATGTTAGTGGGCATAATTTGGTGGTGGATGGAGGTTTTACCTCTTTCAAGAGCTTAGAAATCGCCATATCAAATCAAGAGGAATGAATAACAGATACGGTTGAAAATTATTTCAGTAGATATATTGTTTTGCTGATAATTATTGATGTGATTTACCAAAAATAAAATAATTACCAAGTATTTTTCTCAGTGGGATAAAATTAAAAAAATTTTAAAAAATTAAAAAAAACTAAACAGATAAGAGAATCACAATTTACACGTATTGTTTTGAGACATCAGGAGTTGTGAGTGTGACACAAGTACTTGATGTTTTGAGAATGAAAGGGATCATAGCAATGGAAAAATTAGGTAAATAGACAGATTTTAAACACTGATTTTTATTTAATATAGATGTTTCTAGTATCTAAAATTGCTTCACATGTGAATTCACACAAATTTATGTACATTTATTTTCCTTCCTCACTTGAATGTTTTGTTTTCTCTGGATGTTGGAGTCTTTTTGCGTCAAACATTCTGCCCTCAATCACTCCCACACCAGCAGTCACTCTTGAGGCTCTTTTAATAGGCTCTCTCTTTCTATATATATATAGAGAGATATATATACACACACTCGCAAATATATATATATATATATATGAGATAGGAAGTTGGAGCCTGGATTACTCTCTCGTAAATCTCCATGTGTTTGACCATAAAAATCTCTCGGCATGACCTCCTATAAATATCAAAATTGTTCTTGAACCAGCTTGCGCATGATGTCTTCAGGAGCTGCACACAAGCCAACGATGTAAAATGTTGAGAACATAAAGTGGACAAAATGGGATTGAACTTTTTGGAATCGTCTAAGGAAAACCGAACACCGAATTGTATACCTGGACCATTTGTGAACAACCGGAACTGTCCAAGAGCTTGCCTGATGAACATCTCAACTCCACTGACCACAATGGCCCCGACCTCCTCTGCCTCGCACAAGAGCCGCGTGATTCTAGGAGTGTAAACCGCGTCGAAGACCAGCTTGTACGCTCTCAAAGCCTCCTGAACAATTATGGAAAGGTCAGGACAGATTTGAAACTAATTGTGTGTATGTGTGCTATTACAGACGTAGAAAAAAAACCTTTGGAACAGGAGTTTTATGTGTATTCGGTTCCATGCCAATGGCAGAAGCATTTGCAAGTATCATCCCGTTCTCGGGGCAGTAGCTGTCTAAACACTCGTACGGAAGAGCTTCCCCAGAAACTGCTGCTGCTAATGCTTTTGCTCTCTCTATTCAGAGATTTTCGTATAGTCAGAGATAGCTAAATTATTTCCTATAGTAATAAAAAGATAAGAGGCAACATTGTTTACCAAATTTTCGGTTGAAAATGACAACCCGAGCTCCTCTTTCTTTGGCTCCAAAAGCCAGTGCTCTTCCTGCTCCTCCTGCTCCCACCAAAACAAATATCTTTCCTGCAATCGGAGAAACATGCGATACACCCCCATTGCCAACTTCTCTTTCTGTTTCATCGAATTCAAATGTGGAAAGGCGATTTTAGTAAGAGGGTCAAACATATAACAGACATGATATTCATATCAAATTATCCTCTCAAGGTAGCCTGTTATTGAGATTCTGCCAAATTGAACTACTCAAATGGAATTGAAAAGCAAATGAAAGAAGATTGAAAAAAAAAAAAGAATTTAAATAATTTGCAGTACCTCTTAGTGCATCCTCTATTGCAGTGATACAACCCTCGCAATCTGTATTGTAACCAATGAGCTTCCCATCAGTTGGCCTCCTTATTATGGTATTTACAGCTCCTATGGACTGAAACCAACAACAAACCGTTCCGACCGTCGACTGCTAAGTAAATTTCGACAACTAATTTCCATTCAAATGTAATGCATACGGCCCTAGTTTGATAAAGGAAAATCATGAGTAGAAAAATTCTCGTTTCCTACAAAATTATATCAACATTCAAAGTCTCCAAACCTTAGCGAGCGGATGGACTTCGTCACAACATGCCACCGCTGCTTCCTTGTGTGGTATTCCAACACTAGTTCCACCAAGGAGAGAAAAACAACAGCGCATTACTAAAACAAAAATAATAGCTTAGAAAATCGATATAAGCATTTTCAGGGAAATATAAATGGTAGAAAGAAAAAAAAAAAGAAAGAGAGAGTATCGAGATATGAAGATCCGATGCTTACCTGAAACCGGTAAAGTCCATGCTTTCATATGTCCTGAAGAATTCTTTGAGATTATCAACCAGCAAGGGAACATAGATTCCATTGTAACCAATGTGTCTGAGGGCATAATTATGCAGAATAGGGCTTTTACTATGGCTAACCGGATTCGAAATGAGGCCAAAAATCTGCGTCCACGGATTTACGTGATCAAGTTGATAAACCTGTTTAAGGCTAACCAAAGATGGTAAGCCAGGAACATTCTGGCTTTTGAGGCAACCGTAGACTAGAAATCCACCAAATTTTGGGGCCAATAGTTGGCTTATAAGACCTCTACTGCCCACTGCTGTAGCAATTAAAGGCACCTGCATTATTTAACACTAATTAATGGCATTCGCACTTTTGTTTTTGCTAATCAAAAAATGGGATCATTAATGTCATCCTGTGCCCCATCCTCAAATGGCGTGACTCAGTTCTACTCAGACTGTGGGCTCGGTTTCACTCCCGAGTCCCACCACCACAAGCTCAACGTCGCACTGTCCGTTGAGCAGACAGGGACCTTAAACGGTGCTTTAGAGTATCGAACCTTGAATCCATCTGGCAATTACTTGAATTCTACTTTTTGATGTACTAAGTGGATTTGGTGCTGATATAGAAATGCATTATTTAAAAATTGTGGTATTACCTGACAATGAGTGAGCATTTGGAGAATTGGAGCAACCTCTGTGATGTAATTTACTTCGACAATGAGTTTGACAACATCTGCTCCTGTTGATTGCATACAAGCAACCAAATTACCAAGTCTCTCTCTTGAAGGTCTCCCACCATTTACATAGCTGGACACAATTATTTGGCTTTTCGAAGGCTGCTTGTGTTCCATCATGGTGATATCAGAAGCCACCTAAAATGAAATTTCATTAACATACGATATGTGGTAAATTATCCTCTTTTTTTTTTTTTTTTAGAAAATTTTTAATATATGGTCGAAGTTTTGTAAAGTTAGAAAAATGATCTTTTCTAAAAATGATCAATAAGATAAATCATAATTTATCAGTAATTGATCAATATTAATATGTAGTCTTCATTGATTGATCAATCAATATTTAAAAAAAAAAAAATCGGTCATTTGTTTAAATAAATATTTGAAATTGTCTATTTATCTAATTTTTTCTTTTTTATATAAAGCAAGAATAACATCAGAAGTCCAATTAAGAAATATATGTAATGATTTTTTTGAACACAAGTTATGAATTATTTCTTAAGAGAAACCTAGAGTTTGAATGCATATAATAATACCTCATAATCTATTTCAACGAATTCTACATCTAGTTGGAGTGCCACACTCAATACTTGCAAGCTAATGTTCTTGGAATCAACTTTGCAACCGTTCAACGATTCGTTGAGCCTGCAATAACGAGAAACGACATCAAATTTTTTTTTTTGGGTAGAAGAGAAACGACACCATTTAGATAATGCTTTTAGAGATTTGTTAATCTTCACAATGAAATAGCACTCGATTATTTTTTTTTTGGGGGATTATTTATCTTTTTTTTTTTTTAATATGATGTATTTTGGTTTTATTAAAAAAGTCTTGTGTATTTTGAGGTGTTATACTTTTAAAAGATTATATTGAGTAAACAAATTCAAAACTTCTCTTAATCAACACTTGATTTTAACCCCAAAAAAAAAATCTAAAATACCCTTAACTACAAGAAAAGGATACAAAAATCTTTTAAAATACAAAAGAGTAAAACAATAAACTAGATTTTTTGGCCCCCTAACTGTGGATAATTTAGGTATTTTTAGGTATCTAGTGATGACCGAGAGAATGTATGGATTTGTGTTTATATGTAATTTGATAGTAAAAAGTGCCGCACTTAAAAATGCATAGTATGTTTTCTAAATAATTGCAAAATTTAGAATACAAAAAAGTAAATAATCCTTATCTTTCTTTAATTCCCAAGATACAAAATGCTACTACTATATCATGCTGTGTATATTTGATTTTTATTACTTTTACCCCTAAACTTTTAAGAGTTTGACAACTTGGGCCCAAATATTTAGGGATGAAAAGGTGCAACTCCGATCCAAGAAGATTTAAAAAAAAAAAAAAGCACGGCATGTTGCAATGCTTTAACAAGTTAAGGGATAAAGTGTCAAAATTAAAAATTTAACAAAAGTACTAAAAGCACTATATCACACTCTACAAAACACATATATATTTTTCTCACCCCAAAAAAAAAAAAAAGAGATATTTTGTTAGTTTAATTACTCTTACTATCTTTATCCGTTAGGATTCCCATAAATTTTTAAATAACATTTCAGTTTTAGAAAATTGTACCCCTTCACATGTGGATTCAATTTAGAATGACCATTTTCTTTGTACCTCTTCACGTGTGGATTCAATTGAAAATGACCCTTTTTTCTAAGTTTCATTTTCTTCCAACATTACATCTGAAATAATCCAAAATAGTAATCCAATAAAGTGGCTAAAGTAATTAATGACAATACCGCCAAAAAAAAAACTAAAAAGATAAAAATAACGAGTGAAGCCACGTTGGGGATCACAATACAAGCAACTGGGTGATAATTAAAATAATAATAATGAATCAAAAACCTAAATAATTGGCAGCTTTCTAATTTTCTCACTAGACCTTTCTTTTTTTTCCTCCTTGATAAGTACTTTCGGCAAGACAATAACAGCTTAAACGAAATGGACAAAAGAGAATTCAATTTTCTTGCTGTATGACACCATTTTAGTCACTTATCACTTATCGCGACAAGCAAGGCACGACAACTTTTCAAAAAATAGCAGCCAAGCAATATAAAAGGAAAAAAAAAGAGTAAAAATTATTTTTTTTGCAATATTAGTCCTGAATTATCAGCATTATGATAGTTTGACCCCTTTTTTTACTAGTTAATCCCTAAATCTTTTTTTTTTTTTGACACTTTTGGTCATTGACCATAAATTAACGATAGGGTTTTAGAATTTAATGAAAGTAATTTTATGTTCATTGCATTATGATTTGAAGTTCAACAAAAACAGTAACAAAGGAAGTGAAATGTTATTTCAATGTTAATGAAAATACTTAAAAAATTATGATATTTCGAGCATCACATGATTGTTTTTGTTAAATATCAAGTTCTTACGTTATGTGTACATGGTTGCTTCCGTTAAATTTAGAAATAATGTCTTCAATTTTATTGCTAAGGACTAATCTTATAAAAAAAATGATTAAGGGACTAATCAGCTAAAAAAAACTATAAATAAAAAATATTAACCACGTGCTTGTCTTTTCTCTACACTATTCTAACATGAACAATGCCAGATTACATCACCTACACGTTATACGAAATGAGGCCTACATGAATGAATGATCTAAAATAACACGTTACACTATTTTGTTCCACATCCACCCAATACTGCACCCATCACATCACTAACTCTTCCATATATATATATATATATATATATATTTCCCCTTCTTAAAGTAGCAAACATCTCAAAGCCAAAGAAAATAATAATAATAAAAAAAAAGGGAAAGCAAAAAATTTTTCTCTCTCTTATTTGTTTTTTTGTCTTTAATTTATGAATAGCATCTCAATTCTCTTAGTTCTAGAGCATGATACTCTTTTTAACTTCCTGTACCACGTGATAGAATATGACATTCTTGTCCAAACAATAATAAGAAACCAAAAGTCCAAACAATACCGACACCATATAACAAGTTTTTCTCGTACATTGAATATCTGGCTGTTATTGTTGCAGTGTTAGGTAAGTTTATTATATGATTTAAAATTTAAATTCTAAGCTCAAATTCAAAAATAAATAAATAAATAAAAGTTCAATTGTAACCCTAAATGTATATCTAAAACTCCATGAGTTTATCAGTACTCACAATTTTGATATTTTTTTTTATTCGTTGTGTTAACTTTTAACTGTTTTGATCGTATATTGATTGGTTAACAAGAGGCACTATTTTAACTGTTTTAAACAGAATTACCCAATGAGAACATTTTAATTAAATTGTTCTAAAAAATTGATTTTTAAGAACCAAATTATTTAAAGTTGTAACTTATAATAAACCACTTTGACCTTATTTTTTAGATAAATTTTAAAGTTAACTCAAACAGGTATGCTCAATCTTTAGCAGAAAAAAAAAAAAAAAAAGGTATGTACATATTTGTGTAGTAATATGTACATAAAAGACTACATGACTAGTGATTGTTGACATTATTTAACAGTAAGATCACACTTAACTTAATTATAGATGCAGAATTTGAATCCCTTTACTTTTAAATTAAAATTAAAATTAAAAAAAAAACCCTACACGACGAGACAAATAATTATGGGGTGTTTGGTGAATGAGTTTGAGTTAAGATTTTTAAGTTTCAATAGTAATTTGTAGTGACTTTTTAAAAAAGGTAAAATTTTTTTTTAAAAAAAGATAAAAATTTTTTTTAAAAAAAGATAAAAAAAATATAATTTAACTCAAGTTAAACTTACCCTCCAAACAACGCCTTATTCTTTTTAAACGTAGCAAAAAGAACCACGTGTTAAACAGAAAGGCCAAGTTATACGGCCACCACAGATTTAATGCTTCAATCAATCACCTGATAGGTTAGTTGAGGTCCAAGAAGATACGGACTTGTGACTTTATTGCTTTTAATTTTGTTTCATCTTTTTTATATTGTGGACCTTAATGCTTTTAATTAAGGGACTCGTCGCACTAGTTAAGAACTAGTCATTTTCTTGATCATACGATTATTTTAATAAAAAAGTTTTTAAGGTATAGTTGTATGTAGCTTTACAAGCTGAACATTTTTATTTTTTTTAAAGAAAGAATTTCTCCCTCTTTTTTGTATGTTTTCTATTTCTATGCTTTCAACCATAAAATAAAATAAAAAAAACCAATCTTTCGTATGTTTTCTGTGGTACGACCATAAATTAAGAGGAGCGTCTCGAGCAATGAAATAAGTTACCATAGATTTTATTCTATATCCAGCACATTTTAAAGTAGGTTTTTCAAAAGAAAAAATAATAATAATAAGAAGAAGGAGAAGCCAATTAAACAGAATTTATGGGTTTTTTTTTTCTTTTCAAATTTTAGCCAATAATTCTCAGATGAATAGGTGTTTGTAGTCGAGAAAACAGCAACAGAGCCCAAATAGGAAAGAACGAAAAATAATAACAATCAATGATAATAAAGGAGAAAAAAAAAAACAACTCATTGAATCTCACTAGACTTAAAGGTGAAGACGACATTTTGCTTGAGCTTAAGGGTCCGTTTTGGGCCAAAAAAATTTTTTTTGTCATTTTCTTCTAATTTTATTGTTTATTTTTTAAATATTTTTCAAAAAACTCAAATTTAAAAATCCATGACTTTATCATTTTAAATAAAATAAAATAATTATTTTTTAATTTCATATAATTAGAATTTCAAGAGAAACGAAACAAGATCTATATTGTTTATTTTTTTCTGAATAAATTTCAAAATTTTACATTTTATCACTCTAAACAATTTATTTTTATTAATCATATTTTCAAAACTCAAGCCTGACCTTTAAAACACCATATTCAAAAGTTGGCTCAAAACGGACCCTAATAATGTAATAGGCTCCAAATAGGAAGAAGAAGAAGAGAGGAGAGAGAAAGTAAGAGGAGGAGGGTACCTTAAAGAGAGAATAGTGGGGAGAGATCGTTGGGTGATGAGGTAATGAAGTTGAGAAATGTGAGAAAACGACATGGAATCAAGACGAAGCTCCACAAGGTCTGCACCTTCTGCCTTGGCTTTCTGCATCGAAGCCAATGTCTCTTCCACGCTTCCACATGATATTGGTGCGCATACCAGCAGGTTTTTCTGGAATGCCATCCCCCTTTTCACTTGGTCTTAGAGAGAGAAACGCAGATAGTTAGAGAGAGAACGTGAAAGAATATGCAATTATAGCACTTCTTTGGCTCTCAGCTCACCGCTTGAACTTTGGGACCCCGGGTTAGGTGTGTAACTCAGAAGCCCCACACCAAAATATATAAATAAATAAACAAAGAAAAATCAAACTTGACTAGTAGGGTCCAGCAATATGTCCAATTATGCCACTCTGCGCAGTCTCACTGGAGATTTTTTTCTACATTTGTCTTTTCTTACAAAATAAAAAAGAATATCTTTTGATGGTGTGATTTATTATTAAAGTAATTTTTATGTGGTTGTATGTAAATTTTTTAACGTGTACATTCAAATATTAGAACGTTCAACATGGCAAAAGGTAGAAGTATAGTTCATATTACAGATTTTGTTTTTGTAAAATAAAGAACATACACAATTCATAGACACATCAAGCACAAGACAGAACGTGGACATCATGACCCAAAGGTCAAAAGCGAACTGACTTTGTACACACAATTACTAATTGGAAAAGGGGTTTGTGGACACTTAATTATCATAATTGCCATTTTGTTATATCATGTCTCTTTTTATTTTTTTCCCATTTTATTATCTATATATTGTTGTACTCGTAGGCTCGTAGCTTATAAAAAGCTTTCAAAAGCTCTTATTGGGAAAAATAAAAATACTAATAAAAACAAAAATAATTAAAAAAAGCTTTTAAAAAGCATTCCGACAAGATAAGTGCTGGGAAAGAAAGCTAATCCCATTAATTATAGGGAAAGATTACTGTAATTAAAGCTTTTCATCATTTCTAAATCACTTGGAACTTTTTTTTTTTTTTTTTCGTTTTTTCAAATGCTTCTCTTTTTCAAAGTTATCAAATATTATATCTTTGTTTGGTTGGTAAGTTCAAACTTATCATTTCAAAAATTTTTTTTGTCTTTTTTCTAAAAAATTTTTATCTTTTTCTCAAAAATTTTTTTGTTTTTTCTAAAAATTTAAAAAAATTTATTATTGAAACTTAAAAATTTCAACTCAAATTCATACACCAAACGGACCCTATGATTTCAATATGAATAAATTATGCATATACAGTATATTGTCTGCCACCTTTTTTTTTTTTGGCGGATAGTGGAAGCGGGCTATGGTTTAATTTATTTCCCCTTTATTTTATATTATATCCTTCGGGGAAGTGCATGGAGTTATGCAACAGACGCCAATTTGCAATTCAAGCAACGAAAAAAAAAAAAAAAACAGCCAATTTGCAACATTTAAAATCCAACTTGGTGTTTTATGCTTGTTAGTTTTATTTTTCTTCCTCACTCTATATTGGACGACCCTTTTACTTTTTACTTTTTATTTTTTTTTGAAAAAAAAAATTTACAATTTGGGTTATCGAGAGCCTGCCACGGTTCAGCCTTAATAATGTGTGTGTACTATTTTTCATGTTAAAAGCGTGGGATCTCTCGTGACTTTCTTTTTTTTTTTTTTTTTAATAAATAATCTCTTGTGACAATGACATGAAGAAAACAAAAGGGCATATATGTCATCTGCAATTAAATATATATTTATGGAGATTTGCTGAAAGGTCTAGTTGGAAAATTAAATATCACATAACTAAAAAACAATAATAATTAAAAGATTCAACCTGATGGGGTTGTCCCCCGAGTACATTCGTGAGATGCCCATGACTATGCTGTCCCTGAAAAAAATTCCTTTCCATGTTGTAATTTATCTTTTTTAATAATTGAACTTTATTTTTAAAAAAAATATCAGATAACATATGATAAAAGTTAAAAAAATGTACCTTTGTCTTCTCAATTAAAATGACCTTAACTAGCAGAGATTCGGATCATTGCTTCAGTATAAGTATACATTAAAAGATAAAATTCTTAGATGACGTACATAGGGATAATCCATTTTTAGCAAGAATAAGCAAGAAAAATGTAAAATTTTTAAAGATAAGATTAAAAAAAAAATCACTAAGATCTGCTCCGGCTCAACTATGGATAACTCTGCCCTGATCCTATGCCGAGTCCCTATAAACTGTTCATGCAGATTTTTTTTTCCTTAAAAAAAAAAATACAGTAACTTTTCCCTTGTTTTAGTGGTAAGAATCTGTATATTTAATTGCTCAGATTCTTCATAGAATTAATTAGAAAAAATGTTATTATTTTGTCATTACATGAATTTTTTAAGGGCACTTTTATAGTTTTTTGAAACATGAGAGTATCACAAGTTTTAGAATCACGTGAAGTGAGATCATAAGACAGGTCTTTATAATTCAGATCTTCACCACAAACAAGGACTAGACAGATAAGAGTAGACGCACCTCTTTGGGGAGCCCAGAGTGGTGAAACTGACATATTTGACTCTTGCTTTAACATCTCCTGGCACAAGAGATTTATCAAAATTCCTATTAGCTCAGCGACAGAATAGGGAGGGGACCTGACATATAAACCCCCCATGTTCATGGACCTTGTTTATTGAAATGCACGATTCCGAGGAAGCCGGTCCCGAGCACATCTATTAACTCACAATGAACGAGGAATTTGAGGCTTCACACCAGGTAAATAACTTTTAATCTGCAACTTGTACATTTGAAGTTGGGTTTTGGGCATCTTTGCCCTCTAAACTTTTCGGACTTTTGGCAACTTGTTTAGTGAACTTTTAATTTAATGCATCCCACTAACTTGCTAAACTGTTTCAATGTGATGCATTTTATGAATTTTGTTCTGAAATTGGTCAGATTTGAGGGATTAAGAGTTGCAGCAATGAGGGATATGTATTAAGATTTGAATTGAGATTTGGAATTTATGGTTAGACATGCATTTTCTCATTAATTTAACACAACCATCAGCAAAAGGGACACATTGCAACTATTTAGAAAATTGGGAGGGTAAATTTCCAAAATGAGAATTTTAGGGGACAAGTTGCCAAAGCCTAAAAGTTCGGAGGAAAAAGTGCAAAATAGCCTTCGGAGTTAAAAACAAAACCGATTAAAGGTAAGAGGAAGTTGCAGCACAGATGGCAACCAAATGATTGATGACACACAATTGTTTTGAGTACGAAATCAATTGATGAATTTGAATTTTGTGCCCCGTCTGAAAGCCATCAATAGAACATAAGAAATTGAAGCACAATAATAGTCCAAATATTATTGGCTTCTAAGTGTGAATTTTCTCAAAAGTTCGTGAGCTATGATTCTTCATTGTTACTACGTCGGTGCCGTGTCTGGAAGATGTAGAACTGAATTTTGCCAGAACGGAAAGTAAAGGCGGTGCATGACAGTTAGCAAAGGAAAAGGGCACATGCAGTTAGGGTGCAAACCTTCAATTAGCTAGAGAATTATGCCTGCTGATCTATGCGTTCAGCGATCAAGTTGATTGCTGCATTGGCTGATGAGAACGCCCCATGAAAACTCTCTTGATAAGAAATTGTTTCCAATTCTCTGGCCATCTTCAGCAGAATCTCGCCGAGGTCCGTCTGTTTTTCTGTCAAACTTTTGTAGTACGAGTAAGCAGCTACCTTGCTTATTTCCAAATTGGTTGCTTCTGGGCAGTACTCATCATCCAACCACTTATGCAACGTAACCCTCAGCCACTCTGATTCCTAAACACATTTTCGGAAAACTGTCAAGTTCAATATAAAGAGACCAATATGCGCCGAGGTAGGCCAAAGTCAAATATTGATATAATGTTTTTGGGCAATCTTGACTTAGAGTTCAGATGTACTATCCCATTTTCATGTCCCCTTGGCTGTCATTCCAATTAAAATTTGACACCTCATTTAATTACTTGAGTATTTTTGGTATCTAGTTTCTATTTATGCGGTCAGGTTGTTAAATTTAAATACCATGGCAAGTAGATAGTGGACGGGACAGAAAAATTGAGACATTAGATTTGAATTACTTTTCTAATAGTCAACACCAGCATAAATGTTAGACCAATTTCATGACGAGATAATGAGGTTTACTAACAAATATTAACGTCTAATAATTGTGACAAACTTGAGACATATCAGGTAGTGTTGAAAAGCCCCTTAAGCAACATTTTGCAGGGAAATGAATGCATGTGGTGACATGCAAGTACCGTCAGTGCACGTAGCTCGCATGATTTATCATGCTGATCCTGTGATACAGCATGTAAAAGGCTGCAAATTTTTTTTTTTTTCCTTTTTTCCTTCCAAAAAAGAAACATACAAAAACAAGACAACTCCACAAGAAGCTTCTTCTGCAAATTCACTTGCGTAACAGACAAAACGTTTCTGACGAAGCAAGGCCATAATTCCTAGAACTAGTTTTGCATAGTCCAGTGTTAAGAAATAAACAGCTTACGGTTACCATCAACATTGAACCACCACCATCAGCTACGGAGGTAGCCTTCCACTTCAGTGGGAGCGCGCACTAACTATTTTTTGAAATTTGCGAAACAAAAATAACAAATGCAAAATTCAGTAAAGGCTTATGTGGTTACATGTAAAAACTTCATATCAGTGAAGTAAAACAGGGGAAAAAAATCATAATTTTTTAGAACTTAATTAAAAAATAATTAAAAAAAAAAAAGGGTAGTGGGGGCCGGCTTCAAGTTGCGGAGCCAGTTGAACCAAAAAGAACTAGAAACCGTTTCAGAATCAGCTATTGGATAACAAACACAAAAATAACAAATGATCTTGAGTCTTAGAAGATAGAAAATAATTTCTAAGAAAAAATAGATTAAGTTCCACGACCTAAATTTTAGAATTTTTAACTTAACTTCACATCTAACTCCACCACCGCAAGATGTATAATTCAAAAAAATAAAATAAAATAATCCCTATATTTCAGAGAGAAAATTTTAGATTATCCCGTAAAAAGATTAGTTCGTATGTCTCCTTATTTGTGTCTTCATTCCTGTTTCTCCAATAATAATATGACACATATGTAACTAACATGATTTTTTAATTGATTTGATTTGATACTGTAATTAAATATATATTTTTAATTTACGTGTCATGATATTATTAAATTCGACATGGATAAAGAGACACAAAAATTGGATCCTAGGAGATAAATCTCCTCAGTTAATGTGGATAGGAGTGACGCTCACTTTATCTAATTCTCAAAAACAAAAACAAAAACATAAATTTTACACCATGTTTGGATCACTGTTTTGGATTCAAAATTCTCAATTCAACTTAATTCTAAATCTAAATTTTTACTTTTTAAAAATCCATACCTAATACATTCGGTTTAGATTCTCAATTCAAATCTAAATTCTCTAACTCAAAATCATAATCCAAAAACTTATCAATTTGTTTAAAAAATTTTAATATTTAACCTTTTTTACATGGTTAAATTTTTAAATTTAGATAATATTACAAAATATTATTAATAAGTAACAGCTCTCGAATTTAGATAATATGACATAATATTATTAGGGGACAATTATAAAAATTCGGGATAACAGATATTTACGGAAACTTAAATGAAGAACTTAATTGTCTTTCAAAATTCAATTCCTCATTACTAAACACATTCTGAAGCAAAGAAAATCAAATCAGTAACTCAGATTGACTAAGAATATGCAAGCAAAAAGAGAGAGAGAGAGAGAGAGAGAGAGAGAAGAGAAGAAGAAGTGGGGTGAAAATTAGAACCTCTAAGGCCTTGGAAGGTTCCAACCAATGGTGTGGAACCCTGAGGTCTTCAACCAGGGCATCTGGGTCTTCTTCCTCTTCCTCTTCTCGATCACCCATTTCTGAATTTGGTCCCGACTGAGATCTTAGAGCAGTGTGCAAGCGATGGATTCTCTTCGGAGCCGGACTTGCCAGCGACGAGATCGAGAAATCTAGGGAAGGCAAAACGACGGTGAGTTTAAGGAAATTTGGTGAGCGAGAAAGGGAACTAGAGCTTGAGAAGGCTGGAATTGGACGAAGAGCTTGTAAAGATTTCATGGTTTTGGGAAATTCTGGGAAATGGCTCGATTTCTTTTGATGAGAGGGAAAATGGTGGCGGGAAAGAAAACAGAAGGTCGGAATAAGACCTGTGGCACTGGCACTGGCCTGTTTTAGAGGATAAAGATCTTTATTTTTTTATTTTTGTCCCCTTAATATTCGTAGAAATTCATTTTTTGTTGTTGTCGTGTCGTTTCTCTTTAATGTCGTTTTGGCTAGACCGGAAAACGATGTGTAATTTAGTTTTCGGTATGTTTATAAACTTTTGAGAGTAACCGACACGTGGTTTTTTGTTTTTGTTAACAACATAAGAGCATTCGATATATTACTTTTTGTTTTTGTTTTTCATTTTTGTTGACAATATGTAGTTTAGTCTCTGTTTAGTCTTTGTTGTGTTACTTTTAAGAGTATATAACATGTCGCTTTTTGTTTTTGTTAACAACATGTAGTTAGTCTCCATTGTGCTACAAATTTTTAAGAGCATCCGACATGTCGCTTTTTGTTTTTGTTTTTCGTTTTTTTTTTTTTAACAACTTGTAGTTTAGTCTCTGTTGTGCTACAAACTTTTAAGAACATCCGACATGTCGCTTTTTGTTTTTGTTTTTGCTAACGACATGTAGTTTAGTCTCCGTTGTGCTATAAACTTTTAAGAACATCCAACATGTCGCTTTTTGTTTTTGTTTTTGCTAACAACATGTGGTTTAGTCTCCGTTGTCCTATAAACTTTTAAGAACATCCGACATGTCGCTTTTTGTTTTTGTTTTTCATTTTTGTTTTTGTTAACAACATGTAGTTTAGTCTCTGCTGTATTACAAACTTTTAAGAGCATCATAAGAGCATCCAACATGTCGTTTTTGTTTTTTGTTTTTTGTTTTTTTTTGCCTTTTTTTGCTAAGGCCTGAGAAAATGTAGCATTTTGTTGCTAAAAAAATATCATTATGATACCATGATAACCTAATAATAATTGTATACTAAAAAAGAAATATCATTATGATATCATGATAACCTAATAATAATTTCATATTTCACACCCTATCCAAGTTTAAAAAAAAAAAAAAAGTAAAGAAATGTCGTTTCCAACGGTTAATGACGACAAACCGTCTCATCAAAGCTACACCATTGTTTTATTTATTTAATAAAACAAAACTAATTATATACATTTGTGATTATTAGGGGGTATATTTTCTACCCATCAGAACTTTTTGCATTGTATCATTTTCTAATTGATCAAATAGCTAATAAGTGATACTGCTGTATAACTCAACCGTACAAAATCGGCTTGTAAGAATAGGGGATCCAAGAGTTTATAAACCAAATATTTATTTTATAATCTTTTCATGTAAAACAATTGATATCTCATAGATAGCACCAAAGATAGAATAAAAACTTACATATTATATAAAATGTTATTTAAAAATTAGCTCTAAGATGGTAACCTTAATCTATCCATCCACAGCCAATCCCAAAAAAAAAAAAAAAAAAAGAGAGAGAGAGAGAGAGAGATTGGCTAGTTATAATGTAAAACAGTTGAGTTTAAAATTAAATAGGGAGCTAATCAAGATATTCATAATTATTGTATCAAATAAAATGGTCTTTTTCTATTTTTAATTAGAATTATCGAGGGGAGCAAATATGAGTCCTGCTGCCCATCACAAAGGGGTTACCATCCTACTAACAGTTGCAAAGGTTTTCATGAAAAGATGACATAATGTTCTTTAAAGACTACAACTGGTAACTAGAGAACCATCTTTTACTCATCAAGCAGAGACATGGTGGACTTGAGTGACCCTGGATTCAATTTGTTGATTTCTTCTTTCAGACAGATGAACATCCTTCTCGCCGCGGATCGGAACGTCCTGCAAACGTTACGCATTTACCAAATTCGAAAAGTTAGTTCGATACAAAATGTATGAAAATAGAGATAAAATGAAGATGATACTTGTTAAACAAGCACAATTATTAGGCCAAAAGTGTTGGTTGTGGTACTTAACTGCCATTCATAATCTCCTACTAACATCAAGTCTCCTTCGTCATCCATGTAGGTCACTTTCCACCCGCTGCTTCCGTCGATCAGACTTCCTTCGAAGTCGAACATCTCGTCGAGCTCGGAGACGAGTTCTTCATAGCTGTGGAAGTTGGCGAGGTCCACCGATCTTCCAAGGGCGGTTCCATGTTTGAGCACCTGGAATGAGTGTTTGAGAAGTCCTAAAACATTAGCTTCCATAACCAACTCAAAAGGTTTTTAGTGAATTTGATAAGAAAAAAAGGAAGTAATTCAATTTATTACCTTCGAGCAACTCCTGTTACTGATTGAGCAGCATTGCTTGCATTGTTTCTTGGAAAGGAGGCCAAAAACATTCTTATTGTTCGACGAATCCGAAACCTGGATAGGAGGTTCAAAGACACTGGATTGAGAAGTTGGAGGAAGGGCATAAGAGCTTAATAGCACACTAGAAGTGGCAACTTGTGGTGAAGGGAGCTCCTGGTGACCATGGAACAAATCGACTCCGAAAAGCATGCATTTGCCACAGCCATTCGGTTGGCGAGGAGCTTCGTCATCACTCCTCTGCTCGATACATTCCTGGGACCAAGAATTGCTAGAGTTTCCATTCGAAACTGAGAAGCTTCTAGTATAAGTAGCAAACATTGAGCACAACTGGTTAGTGAGGCCTGAATTCGCCATAGGGCCGCCGGGAAATGAAATTTCATCCCTGGCTGGAAACTGAAAGACTTGGTTTTGCATTGGAAAGTGGAGCTGATTTTCCAATTGAAATTGACTCGTCCAGCTGGGATTTGTTGGCATGGTGAACATTGGTGGCATTTGCACACCCGGTTCATGAACAGGTACACTGCTAATTTCTTGACCTTGCAAGACCACCTTTTGTCTTTGAGCCGTAATCCGCTTGACCGAACTCAGCAACAAGCCTTGACAGAAAAAACGCAAATTTGATCAGTCATAGCACCAATCACTTACAAACAATAGCTTCTTTTTCAAAATCGAGACTTCACGAATGCATAAACAAGAGGACGTTATGGAACTAGTACTAACCTTCTCTGGCCAAGCTAGAAAATCGAGGCGATGAAAGATCAGGTTCACGCCCTCTCTTCGGTGGGGGTCGGAGAAAGGCATCATTCCTGTGAGTAGAATATGTTGGCTTGATGCTCCAAGGAGAAAGTCTTTCAGGAAGCACAGGCATATTTGAACTGGCATCCCATTGGACCTAAAAGGAGATATAGCTAGGTTGAGAAAATTAAACTAGGAAAAATATAGTATTTAAAAAAAAAAAAAGAACACCTAAAGAACATCTACTTAGGAGATGGAATTACTACCTTGAGACACCTCCATTCCGAATTGGGCCATCTTATGCCGTCATGTTCTTCAATAGCTAAAATAGTACCTGTACGTCTGGTTGATAAAATGAATACATTCGGTCAGAAGAAATAGTTGATTGCAAAATTATTATTATTATTATTATTGTTACTCTTTTTTATTACTATCTTTAGTTTTCACGGTATGGGACCTATAGCCCCCAGTTAGTAAAGAGAAGTGAAACATTCTCAGGTTTTGATCCTAGGAACTCCTAACCAAATCCCTTCCCTCCCACCCGCTAAGCTGGCCCCAACGGGGGTACAGATGATTACAAAATTCACTACAAGTGATCAACATGTCCGCCTTTGAATGACATTTGTGTTTTTCATAACTCGAAAAGAAAAGTGATTCTTAGTTATTAGCATAAAAGATGTGAGCCAAAATACCCAACTAAGGGTTGGCCTTAATTTTACCTCTTTCCAATACATTCTTCACCTTCAAAACCGAAGCTGAATCTCATTCCAGCGAAATACTTGTGTTCAGTTGACTTCATGTAACGCTCATAAGGTATTATAAAATGAGCGGGACTTGTCCTGCATAAGGAGCATGCATAGAAAGGTTTTCACTTGTAACATTCACGTACGAGCCAAATGATATTCATACAGACAGCTAGAAAACCAACATAGCGAACAAGGGCACTAGCTCTCTTTAGATCTCTTACCAAGGACGGTAGTACACAGTAAAAATGGTGCCGGACGAAATGGAATGGAAAGCACTGGCAAGTATGCCATGTTGCATGCTGTGTCCGGAGATAACAGACGATGATGTATTGTTTGGTGTTCGTCTTTTCACTGCATGTCGAACCCCGACACGAAGGTCTCCATTTTCTCCTCTGCGAAACAAGGGTGAGACCGCTATCTAAGTATTAGAAACTATCATGAGCTTCACAAACCCTGCTTTGACACACGGCTAGCGAGAGAGAGAGAGAGAGAGAGAGAACCTGAGAAAAATGCAAGCATCCCCAGCAAGGAGCTTCTTTGCGGAGACAAATGTACTCCAGCCACTAGTAAGCAAGTGCCGCTTCGGCTGACCTGCATTTGTTTTTGATGAATATTCAGTTCAAACTACAGACGGTTTAATCATGTGCTGTGGCAATGAATCGACCCCGTTTCAAAGAAAAATCCTACATAGCATTTTGTTCTTCAGTCAAGTAATAATTATAATGCCTAAATTCTAGTCCTAAATAGAAGATACCGCGATATATGTGACGAAAGTGCCACTCGTATCCATGCAGGTCTTTTGCAACCAGTTCCTGTACGGGTGGTTGCTGCGACATGTTCTGCAACAAACAAACAGCTATAACTTGTTAATGGCCGTGCCAAGTTGATCATCGAAAAAGAAAAACGGAAAACGGAAAACTATGATTCCTTAATTAAATCATTTCATACGAAATTTTACGAAGCATAAGTGTAACAACAACAAATGATGTGTATCAAAAAAATTTTAACGTTGATGTTTGTGTAGAAGCTAGTTGAAAATACTGACCAGTTGCGGAAAGCATTCATCAGCATATCGCTTAGGTACGGAGAATCCACCATGTGTGCTTGTGTCTGAAGGAGTGAGAGTCTTGCTAAAAGAGAATGCACTTCTTCTCTGAGGCAAAGGTAGAATTTCCTCATCCTCTGGACTTGGCTCATTTTGCTGCCAGGAACCATATGCAGAATTGTTGTTTCGATATTGCATACAAAAAAAAAAAAAAAAAAAAAAAAAAATTGCATTTGGAAACCCGAAGGACGCACCGAAATCATCACTAGAATAGCATCAAGGTTATTACAATATCTAAGGAAAGTTGCACTGCTTTTATCCCCTCTATCTCAGTGTCAAAATCTTATAAGAAGAGAGAGAGAGAGAGAGAGAGAGAGAGAGAGGGAGAGAGAAGGCTATTTTTGAAAGTAAATCGGCAATCTGATAATACCGGAATCGAAATGTTACAAGTGTTAATGGATATTTACAAGGTTAAAAGGATGCAGAGAACGTAAACAAAATAAATTTGAAAACACTGACACATTGGATTTTGCTGTTCTAGTAAGAAAATAAGGTCCGAATTTCACTGGGATAACCTCTTTTTTTTTTTCCCCCTTCTAACTTTAGTTTTATAAGAAACTAACCTCAATTAGCGGGGCCAAAGTGATCTGAGCAAACACCTCATTTGTGTGAGCTTCAGCCTGCAAAACCAGAGGGATTGTCCATATAAATAAGAAATTGACGAGCCGATAAAGCTTTCCGAAAATTTCAATCCACTTCAATTTAGTATCATGAAAAATGAGAGATCGAAAAGGGTAAACAGTATATTGGCTGATGAAAATTCCAAGGATAAATAATAATGTACCTTTAGCACAATATTGACGACCTTGCAGAGGATTTTAGAGGGCAAATTGTAGATTGGCATCTCCGCATGACCGTCTTGGTTAGCATAAGCTTGAACCTATACCATATTCAGTCAATATAACACACACTCGCATGAGCAAAACAGGACAGTTATCGTCCATTCAACTCACCAACTTATGATATCACATAAGGAATGTTTAGACATTACATGAACTCAAATAAACATTAAACAAACATGTTAGAAACAACATTGGATATTCAAATTTTTGTGGAGAAGTTTGGCCCCTTTATGTTTGTGGCCATTCCATTTCCCTTTTATAATCATTTCATGAAGTGTCACCAATGTTTCTACTATGCACATACCACGATTGGCAAATACACAACATGAATGAAACAACATTTGAAATCCAAATTTTTGCGAGAAGTTCACGGCTCGCCTTCATCTTTATGAGATGAGATGATGACATTTTAACATAGATATAGCATCACCCATAATTGAATAATTTGAGATACCAAGCAACGGGGCAGAGCCACCCATGGCCGAATTGAGTCTTCTGGCCCCAGTGAATTTTTCTTTTTATCAATATTAACTCTAAAAACTTTACATTTTTCTCATTTTACTCCCACTACAAAAATTTGTTTATCCCTATATAAGTTTTGTAAAATAATTTATCTTTTAGTGTACGTCCTCACTGACACAATAGGTAGAGCCTGCCGTTACCAAGCAAATGAAGCTATAATCTTTCCATATTTTGAGATACTAATGATGAATATTTTTAGCAATGATTTTTTGGTTTGCATTGTGAGTAGATTACAGTCCTAATGATGAATATTCACACCTTATAAGATTTCGCACACAAATTCACTTAAGTTACATTAAAAAAAAAAAAAAAAAGCATGGTAAAGAAATGAAATGAAATTGGCCAGGGCAGAGCAAAACCTGTTCAACATGACCTTGAGGAAAATAGTAAACCTTCTCTCCAAGCCGGGGAACGTGAGCATGGGGTCCCGCACATGCATGCCACAGTTCTTCGTATAACTTTTCTCTCTCATCACCTAAAATCAATAGCCAAACACCTTAACATAAATAAATAAATAAATAGATAGATAATAAAAAAATGTTAAGGGCGAACCTGTGAAGGGAGAGAGGAAAAAAAAAAAACTCAGATTATAGATGGGTATGTGAGTTTTAATAATGCCTTTTAAATCGATTATAACCCAAGAAGCCACTACCCAGTCCAGATGTAACGTTCGAATGAGTCAAAATATTGGAGCTCAAAAAAAAAATAATAATAATAATAAAAAGGGTCTTTAGCAGAATCAAAGTGCTTCATCAGCATCACAAGTCATGATTTTGATCTCAAAAGAAGAATCAATGTCTGTTTCAGTGTTGCCCATAAGCATGCAAGACTGGCTTTTTTTTCAGTTTCTTTTTTTTTTTTTTTTGTTAATATTTTGAGAAATAGAGCTGGAAATAAAAATTTTCTTATATGGTTAAAAGATATATAAATAATCATAATAGCAGCTCTGAGTATCAAATGCCTCATCAAAGTACAGAACCATCCCAACAGTTGAGACATTTTTCCAAAAAAAAAAAAATCATTAAAAAAAATATGAAGTTCAAATGTATAACGAATTATCACCTTTAGGAGGCAAATTATTAGCATTTCCAGGACATCTTTTACTCTCCTTCTCAAACCCAGAACTCGTCCCTTCCATTCTAACAATACCCATATCAAAGCCTCTCTCTGTCTCTCTTTCTCTCTCTAGCTCAAAGAAGAACAAGACCCAGAAAGTGAAAAAAGAATACGAAGGGAGAGAAAGGAAGAAAGAAAGAAAGAAGTAGACAAACAAAAGCCTTAACAATAGGGTGTCCCGTGTCCAACAAGGAGCGTTCAGTGTGTGGGTCTTTGTAACCCCTCTCTCTCTCTCTCTCTCTCTCTCTCTGCTCACCTCCACCACCACGCCACAACACACAGAAACTACTACACCATTTCTCTCTCTTTTATCATCTCTTACAGTACACGCCCTGTCTGTTTTTATATATATATATATATGTGTGTGTGTGTGTATATCTCTGTATATATATTTGTGTGGCGTGAGAGAAGGAAGCGGACAGAGAGAGAGGAAAGTGAGTGTGTAAATGAAGAGAAATGATGCTGTTTGTAACGTTTGCGTGTGTGTGTGTGTGTGTGTGTAACTATATTATTATATAATTTGTAGAAAATAAACTAGGGGAAAAAAAATGGAGAAAAAGGAAAAGGCAGGAGGCTGGCAAAGGTGTTAATGTGTGATGAGGTGGGTTGGACTGTGTGTGTAATTTGTAGGTGCGTTTTGTACACCTGCACTTCCTGTCTTCTTTCTCATCTCTCTATCTCTCTCTTCTTTTAATTTCCTCTCTCTCTCTCTCTCTATATATATATATATATATAAATATATTTATGTGCCTCTTCTTCTTCACCATCTATATATCTTCTTTTAGCGTTCTTGTTTTTCCAACGGTGGCGATATTTGCTATTCCAATTCCGATAAGTACTATGTAATGTTGCCTAGTATTCTTATTGTTATTATTGCCTAATTTGCCTGCATTGTTCAATGCTAGCTTTCTTGTTCATGCAATTACAAGTACCTAAGAATTCCTTTCCTCTAGTCTCTCTCTCTCTCTCTCCCCCCTACTTGTTCTATGGCCTTCTCCGCCAATCCCCACCATTTTTTTTTCTTTTTCTCTCTCTTTCTCAAATCACGAGGACGTTTTTTAAAGTTTTTTTTTTAATTTCTTTCTTTTTTAATAGTTTTTTTTAATTTCTAATTAGCCGTCACTGTTCATGTGTACTCGCGACATAAATATCATCACCCTTTATATTTTTCCAAGCAAGGCTGGAGAGGAAATCTACGTTGGCCTAGCTAGATGTCATGTGATATGTGGATTGTGGGGTACATAGATACTAGATCAACGAAATTATATATATATATATAAATTATAAATGTGGAAATAATTTATTTTTATGTAGTTACTCTTGACAACATTAAATTATATATATATTGAAGAACTTAATAAGTAATTGTACACATAATATGATATAATTATGTATCGGATTATGATCATGATTCACCTGTAAAATATTTAACTATAATTATATGTGTTGATTGTTTTTTTTTTAATAGGATAATTGTATTTCAAATCAATAAAATACAAATACTAATACTTTGAATGATCTTATAACATAAGAAAATTTAATCCCAATTACAAATCAGTTTCACTAATAAATTCTAACGAAACGTCCAATGGGGTAAAACGTATACCGAAATCCAACGATAGGAAATCAAAAAGGCACATCAATCATCGAGCACACAGATGACTCTCTCAACAATACCACTACAATCAATGAAAAACTCCGATCGATCAAGAACAAGAGACCTATATAAAAAAGGTCACCCTCAACACCACATAAAATTAATTTTATCTAATTAGACACCCAAACAATACGAGAGCGTGAGGAGACTACCTCCGTTATTACAAAATAAGTACAAAAAATACCAACAAAATACAAAACGGAAATACCATCGCATTTATTTTAAACAAATAACTATAACAAAAATGATAAAAACCGCAGACATTATGGATAATACATCTGGTGACAAGCCAACAAACAAGACCAAAGAAACCAAAATGCGATCTCATCCGACCATGAAGCCATCCCTCCCACCAAAACCATTATCATGTAGTGTTTTGGCTAGGCATTTTGCTCCCTTGTGTAAATTTAATCATATTTAATAACTCATTTATATTTAGCACATTTTATTTTTTGTAGTTACTCTTGACGAGATTAAATTATACGTAGAAGAACCTAGAACAAGAATAATCTTGGATGACTTTTAAAAAAAAAAAATAGAAATATATATTTATTTGGAATAATAAAACTAATCTAATTATAATAGTCGTGAAGAAAAAACTGTAATAAATGTAAAGAAGAGACATCTTTTACCCAGTAGTGATTTTTATAATCAATCTATCATATAATAGAATTAGTTGGTGTAAGGCATTATGGGTCTTTTTCTTAATTAATAAATAATTATACACATAATACATATAATATGATATAATTATGTATCGAGTTACGATAACGATTCACCCGATTTTTTTTTTTTTTTTTGAAACTACTATTATATGTGTTGACTGTAATTGTAGTGTTTTGGCTAGACATTTTGCTTGTGTGTGTGTGTGTATATTTTTGAATGGACACCTTGTGTATATTTAATTGTACTTAATAACTCATTTATATTTTATGTAGTTACTCTCGACAAGATTAAATTATATATGTTGAAGAACTTAATAAGTAATTATATACATAATACGATATATTTATGTATCGACTTATGATAACGATTCACCTGAATTTTTTTTTTCATACTATATTTATATGTGTTGATTGCAAATTGTAGTGTTTTGGCTAGACAATTTGCTCCCTTGTGTATATTTAATTATATTTAAGAACTCATTTACATATATTAAAAAAAAAAAAAAAACAATGAAAGTGTCGGCCTTGAACCAAGCAGATGTTCTGCATGGAAAGCAAGCATTGCTGGAATTAGCTGCGTGTATTCTGAGTTTTCTCCTTCAGATTAAGCAACCACAGATTGGTCAACTTCTGTATCCCAAAAAAAGAAAACAACCAAAATGGATTTCTTTATCAAAATGGGGCAAGTATTATATTACATTGGAATTTTTCATTTTTTAAAAAATTTATTTAATTCCAACAAAAAAGTGAAAAAAGAATTATTTTTCCGTATTATAATCATTTATTATTTTTCTGTAAGGTGAAAAACTGACAGGGGAGTTAAGAAAAAAAAAAAAAAAAACGACAAAAATGGCAGGGGCAATTACGACTTTGACAGCGACACGTCGTCTAGGCATGCCGGGGGTATTTATGGAAAAAAGGCGGCTCTTTGTAACTGTAAACAGTCACCGTTAAACTTGAACCCGGTTGCCTGAGCCTTGAGATAACGGCGTAATATTATTTCCGTTAAATATAACGGCGTAGCTGCCGCCGGACCGTCTCCGCGAAGGTGGCAGCGTAAAACAAGGAAGTAGTTCAGAAGATGACACGTGTACGTGGCCCCACAATGAGGTGGCAATTTGTGGTGTGGTCCGTTACGCTTCTTTGATTCATGGGTTTCTTCGGAGTCTTTTATTTGATTAATTTATTTATTCTGTGAAAAATAATAATAAAAAAAATAAGCTTCTTGTGATGTCTGCTAACACTGCTACGTGTTTACTGTTTAGTTGTCCTTTTCATGTTTTTACCCCCCTCGTCCTGTGTCTTTGGCCCACTCTCTTTCCCGCCGTACTAAGATTCCAATTATAATTTTTTCATAATAGTTGTCTCTTTCCGCCGTGATTTAAAACAATTGTTATACGCATTTCCTTCTGTCACTGTTATGCTATGTTTGGTAGGATTGAAAAGTGAAATGTAAAAATATATATGATAGATTTTAGTATGAGAGATTTTATGATGAAATTATAGAAATCCAAATTTTAATTTTTAATTTTAACTTTATAGAAATTAATATTACATTTATTTTTTTTTTACTTTTACACGGTCTAAATATTGCATTTAACAATGTATTTAGTATCTAAAATGCACTTGATTTTCAATATAAATATATATAAACAATTGATGTTCCCTATGAGAACAATCCCACAAAATGAAAGTATTTTAATTATATTGTAACTTTTAATTATACTCGTACTTCAAACTTAGCAAATATATATATATATATCAATAATATGTATTTATAGTTTATACGCTTAAATTTTTATAGATAAATTAAACATGATTATAAACTTGATTTGTTTGAGAGAAGAAAGATCTACGATATAAAAACACTAACAAAAAAAAAATAGAATGTCTCCTGAAAATAATAATAATAGTAATAATGATTTTGTCATTATGCATAATGTGAGGTTTATGATTGATAAGTTGAATTTAAGTGTAAAACCTCATAAATGAGGTGTTTAAATTATATTTTTTTTAGTAAAATTTGATGTAAAATTATCGTTATATTATGTCTGTAATCACTTAATATACATAATAATGTCACTGTCACTGTCAGTGTTTTTTTATAACTTAATTGCTAATTAATGCAGTTACAAGTTTCAAATAATAACATCAAAACTGACGGCATTAATTTGAAACATAGTAATGTCAATGTCACTACCAGTATTTTGTTATAACTTAATTACTATTAAATGTTGTATTTGCCTTTTTTATCCGTAAGACTGTAGTGGGCTGGAGCCCATATTTGAAGGACAATCTTTAGCGAATTCGGCTTTTAATAGAAAAAGCCCAATTTAAAATTGAGAAATTCGACACAATGGTTTTAAATTTCATTTTCAAATAAAGATTTTCCTTTTCAAAATTCGAACCACGTTATTTTTTATTTATTTTTTGTCTCACATCTATTTCAATTCATAGTTTTGGCCTCAAATTTTAAACATATAACAACAATAATAGATATATAAGGATATTGACTTACTCTACTTAATAGATTGATTTTTTAAGATAGAAATTCAATCTCTTATAGTCTCAAATTCTCACTTCTTCTCTCTAATCTCCACACAATATAGTGTATCATTCTGTTGCACTAAATTAAATGTTATAACAAAATATATTATAATGAAAACAATTATTATATAGGACACAAAACTAAAGAGTTATATAAGGGGGTGGATTCCAAGTCCAGATCTACTGTGTTATATATATTTTTTTGTCTTAAAGGATGTCCCATCAATAGTGTTTTTGACAATTCATCAATTTGTTTAAGAATTTTTATTATTTAATATTTTTATGTGGCTAAATTTTTAAATTCAAATGATATGGCATAATATTAGTGAGAAGACAATCAATGAGACAGAAAATTCAGGACAACAGATCTTCAATCATGGATTCCCTAATTTACTGTAAATAGTAAATTTGTACGTGCATGGTCACTTAGAACCTATGTAACAAAAAATGTTAATTATTAAATGTTTGAATCTAAGTGACCATGCACGTACTACCCATTTTATAATATAATGTTGGTTTGTGTCCTTACATCAACTTGGTAGCGTTTTTTACAATTAAACTTTCAACTCGCTACATGATGGAATTATGCATTTATGGAATATTTAAGAAAAGAATAACACCTTTTTTTAGGATGTAACATATAATAAGACTTTGATATAACTAATCAAATTAGTTTTATATATGAATATACTAACCAACTTTTATCTTTGAAATATCACACTGATTGTTATATCTTCTCCATGATTAACATGAATCATTTATCTTATTTCTCACTCCAAACTGTTTGGTTAACTATGTTTTAGTTATATTTTTAACGACTCATGATTTAGCTTAACATTCTTTAGATAAAAGTAGACATATTGTGGTTGGAATATTTTTGTATTTATTAATAAGTTATTTTTTTATCATTAATTGTGTCTTTTTTGATACTTTCATATCTCTTTAAAAAAAAAAAAAAAAAACGACAACAAACAAACACTTTCATATAACTAGGTGGTAAATTTTCTTGGAGTCGTGTCCGGGAAACTATGATCAAATCCTGCCTTTTTTCTTATTTTGGATTTGAGAAAGTTTGATAAAGGGGGAGACTCGGAGAGTTATATGTAAACTGCACCCAAGTTTTTTTCTTAATTATTATTTTTTATTTTTTAAACATGAAAATGGAGTGATGTGAACTTCTAACTCGACCTTAGAAATGATGGAAGAAGTTTGTAACATGGCTTTTTTCTTTTCTTTTTTTGTTTGTTTGTTTGTTTGGTTTTTTTATAAAAAAAAAAAAAAAAAAAAAAAACTCAAAAGTGGAATGATTTGAACTCATAACTCAACCTTAAGAATGATGATAGAACTTTTTAACAAGTTTTTATTTTTGTTTATTTTATTTGGTTATTTTAAAGGTATTTAAATTCTTTAAACGTCTATTGAATTTGAACCAACTCCTAATACTAAAAAAGACGTCGGTTTTAGTTTGTAAGCATCGATGTTAGTCTACTTACATGACATGTGATTGATGGTTTTCAATTCGTAGATATTGAACGGTTTTAGACTCATTATGAACTTTCCTCGTTTTCGCTAATCAGTTATACATATGTATTTTCTTAACAACAAATTTTTTTATGTTATTCATTACTTATTAAAAATAAAATATACATTATTCACTATAGAAAACATAATAGCCGATTCCATAATAAATGATCAGTAGATAAATTTAAAATGTACAGTATATTTATTTCATCATCAATAAAGGAGAAGGAAAAAGAAAAAGAAAAACCTATTTGAATTGTAAATAGTAAATTAGGGAATCCACGAGTGGAGATCTGCTGTCCCGAATTTTATGTTTTATTGGCTGTCCCCTAAATAATATCATGTCATATTATTTGAATTTAAAATTTTAGCCACATTAAAAATATTAAATGTTAAAAATTCTTAAACAAATTGATGAGTTGTCAAAACACTATTGAGATGACAGTCTTTGAGACAGAAAAATAGGACAGCAGATCTGGACTCAGAATCTACCCCCTTCTATTATTCTTTAGTTTTGTGTCCTATATAATAACTGTTTTCATTATAATATATTTTGTTATAACATTTAATTTAGTGCAACAGAATGATACATTGCACTGTGTGGAGATTAGAGAGGAAGTGAGATTTTGAGACTAGGATTGAGTTTTTATCTTAAAAAATTAATATATTAAGTAAAGTAAGTTAATATCTTTATATATATGTTATTATTATTATATATCTATAATGTGAGGCTAAAACTATGAATTGAAATAGGTGTGAGGCAAAAAAAAAAAAAAAAAAAGAGTGTGGTTCAAATTTTGAAAAGGAAAATCTTAATTGAAAATGAAATTTAAAACCATCGCGTTAAATTTCTAAAATTTAAATTGGGCCTTTTCTATTAGAAGCCCAATTCGCAAAAGACTGTCCTCCAAATATGGGCTCCAGCCCACCACAGTCTTACAGATCTAAAAGGCCCAATTGGTCAAAACAACGACCAAGGCGCCAAAAATCCACGACCTAATCGGAAATCCATTTTTATTTTTATTTTTCATTTATTTTTAATTTCCATCATTGGAAGCAGAAAGAGGATAAGAAAACCACCATTGTTTTTTCACTTGCCTACAGCAAGCAAAAGGCTTCAACCTGAAATCAATGGCCGCAACGGTAGCAGCGAGCAACTGCTGCTTCTCTGTGCTCACCTCCACCGTAAAGCTTGGCTGCTCCGTCTCCACGCGACGGCGCTCCGCCACGTTCCAAGGTTCCGTTTGTTCGGTCGCTCCCAAAGCCGGCAATCGGAGGCATTCGAGAAAAGGCTCGTCTTCGCCTGATAAATCGAACAGAGAGGTAAGGAAAAATGGAAAACCCTAGCTTCTGAGTTCCTTCCTTCTGTCTCCGAAGGTTCGAAAATGGTGGACGTTCTTGACGATTTCTTTTTTTTTTTTTTTTTTAACAAATGAAGAGAGAGTTAGTTAGTCGAAAAGAATTTCGAAGTAAATCATCTTCGAAGGATGAATGTGCTTTCTTATACGCGGATGGGTATAAATGCAAACGAGATGTCGGAAAACCTCAAACGACGGCGTATAAACCGTTTGGAATTCAAAGGAGGGAAAAGAAAGAGTCGGTATTTGATTCTAAGGAGCAGCAGGTAATGGTGTTTGTCAAGAAATCCATTTTAGCCAAAAAAAAAAAACAAAAACAAAAACAAAAAACAAAAAACAAAAAATCTCTATTGCGTTATCTGTGTATATTTGTGTATAATTTTTAAAGGAGCAGAATTGTTTCAGTCAGTAATGGTGAATATATATACATGTTATGTATATATATTTAATTTCAGCTTCAGCCGGGAAATCTTCAAGATGCAGCTTTTCTTAATGCTGTTGTGAAGGTAAATGTTTATTATCCGACTTTCCACGGTATCATTTTCGCTCTGTAACGATTTTGATATTCCAAGATATACTGAGAATATTAAAATTTCTGTTTACCTGGTTGGAAGTAACTTTAGACCATAATACATTTGTTTTGTGAACCTCGGTGTGTATGAATATATATTTTAATTTTTATTGGGAATGCAGAAATTTGTTGAAGAAGCCGCTATATCTAAGGTCTTTTGGATGCATAAATGTGAAAATGAAATTTAGAACTATTTTTTCAACTATTTTTTTGAACGATTTTTCTTAAATTTTTTTGAATGATTTTTCTTATAGATTTGATGTATCTTCAGGTTTACTGCACACATACTGCACCTGACTATTCTCTTCCCTGGCAAAAGCAAAGACAGTATACAAGTACCGGAAGGCAAGTTTATAGTATCTCCTGTTAACTCTTCTAATTGTGAAGTAGTATTTCTTCCGAAAGGAGAATATCAGCTATATGTTTCTCGATGCAGTGCGTTTATGATTGGGGATGGAAAACTTTTGACAAATGCCCATTGTGTTGAACATGAAACACAGGTAACTTACTGTGTTCCGTAGCTAGATAACAAAAGTAAATTTTCTAGATTGTTTAGCAAAAAAGGAAAATGAATAGAAAAATGTTGCTGGATTGACTTATCTTGTCCTGCTATGAACTTAATTAAGCGTCTTTCTTTGACATTTAGCCAAAAAAAAGGAGTCTTTCTTTTACTTTTTTCTTTTTTACTCTTTAGAAAATCTACTTGCTAGTTCAGTTCGTGTTTTAGTAAATTTGCAAAACAACTGATGATAAGTGTACAAAAAGCAATTGATTTTCCGGGAATGCTTTCAGGTTAAGGTGAAGAGAAGGGGAGATGATACCAAATATGTTGCAAAGGTATATTTCCTCAACTGAATTTCTTTGTTTATGTTCTTCTATAATCGTCTTATCCAATTGGTCATGTGGAAGTTAGAACTTTAAAAAATGTGTAGGTGCTACAAGTATAAGACAACAGTATTATTAAATTTGATGAGTTTTGGAGGTTCTCTCATTGAAGAATTTCAATGCTGTTGTAGATTCTAGACTTTGAAATTTGAAAAAAATAAAATAAAAAAAAGCAAGGTTTTAGACTTTGACAGTTGCTTATTATTAAAATGGTGCGGTTTACTTTCCTCTCAATGAGCTAACTGCAGGTTTTAGCCAGAGGTGTTGATTGTGATATTGCTTTGCTGTCAGTAGAAAGCAAGGAATTTTGGGAAGGAGTTGAACCACTCACTCTTGGACGTTTACCACATCTTCAGGTTTAAATTAGCCCATTTGTTTGCTGGGTTTGAACTATTTATATTATTGAACAATTTTCTCAAATGTAGAAATGATAATGAATATTGAATTAGCTATCCATTTGCTTTTGCATCACTTGCGTGAAATAAACTTCGTTCCACTCTCTCAATGAGCAGGATTCAGTTACTGTTGTAGGATATCCCCTTGGAGGAGACACCATTTCAGTAACAAAAGGTGTTGTATCTCGTATAGAGGTACTATCTCCTATTTGAATGCGATCATATTATCCTTGAAATTGAATTTCTCACAAGCGACTAACATATTATTTGTATGGTTAGGTCACTTCATATGCCCATGGATCATCTGATTTGTTGGGCATTCAAATTGACGCGGCAATAAACCCTGGTTTGTTTTTAAATACTCAATTTTATTTCATTTTTTGTTATTAATTTGTCCAGTTTAGTGATACTCCTTCCAAAAAGATTCAGTTTCCTTGATATTTTAAACCCTATTTTTTGCCACTCAAATCTTATACTTCTTTAGATTTTAGGTAATAGTGGTGGTCCTGCATTCAACGACCAAGGGGAGTGCATTGGTGTGGCGTTTCAGGTAAACTTTTTGGCATGCTGTCAATCTTTTTGTCCTGGCTGTCTTAGAGAGGTTGCAATATATATACACACACACACACATCTTTTCAAACTGAAAAACTCTAATATCTTGCTTCTGTAAAGACAGTATTAGTCTCTCGTCTCTTCTTCTCCATATTATTTGTTTACAAGACATTTCCTTTAGGTCTACAGATCGGAAGATGCTGAGAATATCGGATATGTGATTCCAACTACAGTTGTGTCACATTTTTTGAACGACTATGAGAGGAACAAGAAGTACACTGGTGAGAATTTATTCTAATTTCACATGCGTAAGGGGTTTACATATGAAGAGAGCATGTTGGACTTCACCAAAAGAATGCTAGTTAGTGAATAATGCTTCGAGTATGTTCACAATTACGCTGAAGTATTTATACATACTTTGACTTACAGGATTTCCTTGCCTTGGCGTGATGTTGCAAAAGTTGGAGAATCCAGCACTACGTGAATGCTTAAAAGTAAAGTCTAGTGAGGTATATGTCAACATATGAAATGTTTAATGCGAAAGTGCAGTCCAAATGTATTCTTATTGCCTGTGTGATTCTGTCTGGTTATGGCATCAATTTTTTTTTTTTTTGGGTTGAGGCTTCCAATATCCAATAAGATAAAATCAGTCATTATGGTCATATGGTGCTGAACACGTGCTAGCGTTTAAATGTTATTATGTACAGTGATTGTATATTTGAACATAGATAACATCAGCCTTCCATGGATTTTTCATGCTCCTGACTGAGATTGGACATAAGAATCACACAAAAATAGGGATAGTGGGAAGGGTTTTAAAAGGTTGACGTGAACATGAAATTATAGAAGAATTAATTTATTCGCAGTTCACAACCAGCACTTAATTTCCGTAGGTTTTTACTTCATTGTGTCATGTGCAGGGTGTACTTGTGCGTAGAATTGAACCCACTTCCGACGCACATAATGTCTTGAAAAAGGTATGTTGTTCCATTCTTTGTGTACAAGACCTTTTCATCCTAGAATTGCATCTAGGGTGTTCGCTGATTAGTTTTGGCGGTTCGGAGTGAAAACAACAACCCAAACCATATTTTTTGGTTTGCTTCTTATTTGAACTTCTAAATTTGGGCTCCTTAAAGATTCATTTTCAACTAATCTCATAATAAACAGAATAATATTCGAACAGTTGAGATAAAGCGAAGAAATATAATACAATCATCACAACCTAATCGAATCCCAAGATGGTATAAATAAAGATGTTGCTACGTGCCAATGGGAGTGAGGGTCAGACCATAAGTAGAAGAGGAGTAAGCAACTGTCTCAGTGACGGTGCTGGCAAGGCGCTTAGGCGTTGCTGCTTATGCTGATAGGAGTGAAGGTGAGACCGTGAGAGAATGACCAATGTCTAAGGATTTTAGTCTTTTAGAGATGCAGTGATATGCTGAAGTAGCATGTAGTAAATAATCCATCACTAACCCAATAAAAACGAGTTTTATACATCACATAGTTTTATTAAAATGCTACAAATATAACTAGGTTCGGTTTGTTTTTGCTTGGTTTCTATCGTTTGGCAAATATACAAACTACATGCCAAGTCAAAACTTGTGTTTGTATAACGTATGCAACCAAACCAAACCAAACCAATGTTTTCGACAAACCAAACCAAATCATGCGGAGGTTTGATTGGTTTAATTGTTTCGCTCAATACCCCTAGCTGCACCTGAACTTTTCAGGACTGAAACCTAAACATATACCTCAAACTGAAAGCCAAAAACGAGAGCTTCACATATCCATTTTAGTGATTCTATTTAATATCAGCCGGCAACATAGGGCCAAAAGCTGAAAGGAAGTCCATAACAGGGAATTTATTTGTATAATTATAAATTTACACTTGGAAGCTTCTTGCATAATCTATGTTTGACTTATTTCCTTGTTTTTTAATTTTAATTTTAATTCATTTATAGTTATTACCAAATAGGGGAAAATATTCTCTAACAATTTTCTTGAACTTCCTCGCTTTTATCGTCTGTAGAAAATTGCTGGATATTTCTTTTAATGTTATAACATGGTAGAACTTGTTCTTTTTCCAGGGGGACGTGATTGTAAGCTTTGATGATGTTCATGTTGGGTGTGAAGGAACAGTGCCATTCCGGTCGAATGAGCGTATTGCATTCCGATATCTTATTAGTCAAAAGTAATGTATTTGTTTAGAAAGCCAATAATATTTAATTAGTTTTCTTTTACTGAATTAAGATGCTTCCCTCAGAAAAAAAAAAAAAAAAAAAAAAGAGAGAGAGAGAGATATTTAAGATGCATTAACAACATTAGATTTCTGCTGGGAAACCTTCAGTATGGTATTTATGCATCTAAGAAACTACAATATCTCACAGGTTTTTGAGTCGCTCTTTGTTGTTAAGTTGAAGGATTGTCAGCCCGGTTTTACGTATCATAAGATTTTGGTCTTGGATTTGATGTTTCAGCTAAGCATTTTTTCCTCCCTTTTTGCCGGGAAGCAAAGGAAAATTTTTATTAGCAGTTTCTAGTCCTGCAATCTGGTTCTGTTGTTTGCCTCGTTATTTTTCGGCAGCGTTAGGCGGTTCGGGCCAGTGGGCAAACCAATTAGCCAATGTTTTATGTTACTTGGTTGGATATGTTGAGTCTCATTAATGAATTACATCCTTATTGCTTTCTGGTATTTTCATATGCCTCCGGCCATATCTAATTGTAGCTGTCATACTATCACGCATATTATGGATTTCTGATCTTTTAGGCTCAATCAACAATATTGGGATCTTCTGATTCAGATTTGCAGGTGATGTCTCAGAGCTTGGTATTGTAAGGGCAGGAGAATTTATGAAAGTTAGAGTAGTTTTGAACCCACGAGTGCATTTGGTAAGTCAGTCCTTGGCCCATTGGAATTTAATGAACTTAATCAAGTGAATCTTTTCAGTTTTACAAAGTTACCTAGTTCTAATTCTGTTTAGTTTCCTTATTCCAGGTTCCTTATCATATTGACGGGGGTCAGCCTTCCTACTTGATAATTGCTGGTTTGGTGTTTACTCCACTCTCAGAACCACTGATAGAGTACGTCATGTTTGTTTTCTGGCACTTGAACATGTATAACGTCTTCATTATTGCAATTTTTACCACTAGATTGCTCTTGCAAACAGTATGTGGACTTATGTTTCTATGTGGACTTGTGTTTCTTTCTTTTCTTTTACCCATTTGACAGAGAGGAGTGCGAAGACTCTATAGGGGTATGTTTCGAATTATGGGCAAGTCTTAACCGCAAATCTTCTGCTCTATTAATTTGTCAATGAAAAGGCATAATTTATGGTTTTTTGTCATATAAAAGTACTATGGTGTTTTGAAATTATCTAAGTTGGTCTTTCAACTGTTCAGTTGAAACTATTGGCAAAGGCACGTTACTCTCTGGCTAGGTTCAAAGGAGAACAAATTGTCATCTTATCCCAGGTTAGCTGATTTCATTTCTGTTCAACAGTATGCATTGGGCGGTGAGATTATTTTTCCAAGACCATTTCAGAGCTGAATCCTGTATATCCATCCATTGAGCATACTTCTCTGTCCTTTTTTTTTTTTTTTTTCCTTTAATCACTGCATGAAGAATCGTCATATTTTGTTGCGTGAACTGATTGTTGTTGGGACCTTAACCTGAGATTTTGTCAATATAATACTTGGTTTTGTGTTTTCTTCTCTTTCTTGCTGGTAGGTCTTAGCAAATGAAGTCAACATTGGGTATGAGGATATGAGCAATCAGCAGGCAAGTTTACTTATATGCTTGTTTGACGACTTGAACACGTTGATGCCAATTGTATTCTAATTTTCTATTGGACGGTTAACTGCAGGTTTTGAAGTTAAATGGAACCCGAATTAAGAATATTCATCACTTGGCACACCTTGTAGATTGTCAGTGTTGTAACTGGTTTATTTATTTTATTTTTCTCTCTCTCTTCCTTTATCTTCTTCAATTCCTGTGGTTCTTGATTGTTATGTGCTTTTGATCAGCATGCAAGGACAAGTATTTGGTCTTTGAATTTGAAGACAATTACACAGCCGTCTTGGAGAGGGAAGCTGCTACCGCTTCATCGTCATGCATTCTGAAAGATTATGGTATTCCATCCGAAAGATCCACAGATATGTCGAGGCCGTATGTGGATTCACTGGGAGACAATCAAGCACCAGATCAGGAGTATGGTGACAGCCCGGTTTCAAATTTTGAAATTGGTTTCGACGGGCTCCTCTGGGCGTAATTTTTCCATCTTCGGAGGTTAATCCTGAAATTATTTACTTTTTCACTGCATCATCATTAGGAGGCATGGTTGGTATCTGGTAAAAAGTGATACTGCCATAACAGGGATTAAAAAGTTTCTTGTGGGGGTTTTGTTTGGTTAAATTCTCTGAATGCTAGTTGGTTAGAAGTAGAATGATTTTTCAAGTAGATTCTTATTCTTGAAGCTTGCAATTCTGGTGAAGATAATTGATGTAATTGAGGATTATTTATATTTGATTAAACAGGAATAAATTTTGATTCTTTGAAGGCTTCATTGTACCATTGGCGTGATAAAATGATCAAAATGTTGAATTGTCATCATTCTTTATGAATGTATAAAATCCAGGTCAGTTATGTCAGGCTGTGTGGTTCACTCATAAGAGTGTGTTGAATATCATTAACACTTGGTACCAAATTTTAATCCGACGGTCAGAGCAATTTAAAGATCATAACAATAATTAAAATTCTCTATCGAGATATTCTCCCTCTTATGACTAAAAGAGAACCAGTCCTATACAAAGGGTGTTGAACACCACTATCTTTTTAGTATTGTTTCATGTTATGGGATTAATCATCTATTAATGTGTAATCTAAATACCATTAATATCCTTGAACATTATTCTTTCATATCAGACACAAGTCCAATGTACCATCTCTAGGCCTAAATGAATTTTATGCCAGTAAATTAGATAATTATGGTATTGGGATATTAAATAGGAGTCATCAAAACTAGAAAAGGAAAACCTTTATAATTTTTTTTTTTTCAAGGAAAAACCTTTGTAATTCAATTTACATATGTTCGAGTGATGATTTTGTTTTTAAGCAATTTCCCAAATTAATTATGATAAAAAAATATTAAAAAGTAAGTTAACTCTTTTTTTTTTTTTTTTTGAAGCAAGAAAGTTAACTCTTTTTAATTAAATAAGAGAAGTGATTTGATGTGTGAGATACTGTAGAGGATTCATGAATACGTGAGTCGTGATATTACTTTTTTAGAAAGGGAAAATTCTCAGTTAATGTATTTTTCACGTAATTTCCCAAATTAATTATGATGAAACAATTTTAAAAAAAAATTATGATACAACAAATTTTAAGAAAAAGGATAGTTATCTATCTGTTCAGAATTAAAGGAACATTCCTATTTGATCGTGTTAAGAAATTCCTATTTGATGCATATCATATTGAAAAAATCCACCCCAAATCAAATTTAAATTGAATTTTTCATTTTGAAAATTCATATCATGTTTATTTTTTTTTTATTTTAAATATCCAGTCTGAGTTAAATTTTTTCGGTTTGAATCCAGTTAAAGGTGAGAATATGTTTGATAAGTCAGAAATTTTTTTTTTTTTTTGAAATCTTTGATAAGTCAGAATTGCATGAGATTATTACTAGTCTTTTGAGACTCTTAATTATTCATATACTTTTATCCTATATTTTGTAGCTATGCGTATGTTCAAACAAAAACGAATTATTTTTATCTGATATATATATATATATATATAATATTTGAATAGATGAGAGATTTAAACTTAACATTTATAATCGTGAAATTGAAATGAGACTAAGCAATTATTACCTACCAACGTTCTTTAAGTAAGTTGGTAAGGTACTTGTTTTTCTTATTAAATGATTGGATTTAAATCGTCCCTGTTAACTAAATTATATGAACAATCTATTTTATAAAAAATTTATATATCACGTAAGGGGTATCTATCTTTTCAGAATGAGGTGAGCATTCTAATATCTACTCTTATAATCTATTTTTTTGAGGTTAAAAAAAAAAAAAAGAAAAAAGCAACCACTACCTCGAGATTTTCTATTTTCCTAAATTCTTATTTTTGGGGTTTTGCTCCCGACAGAATCAACCGTTTATTCCGAAACGATGTCGTTTTTAGCTTGTAACCGTCGTTGTCCGTTTGCCTACATGAAATCAATTGCCGTAGCAGCAACGGCGGCAATGCCAGTGAGCAAGTGCTGCTCCTCTGTGCTGACCTCCACCGTAAAGCTCCGCTGCTTCGTCTTCACGCGACGGCGCTTCGCCACGTCGCAAGGTTCTGCTTCTTCCGACGCTCCCGAAGCCGCCATTGAGCTTGCTTCGCATTCCATAAAATCCTCGTCTTCTTCTTCGGCTGAAAAATCGAACAGGGAGGTAAGAAAAAAAGAAAAAAAAAAACCCTAGCTTTTGAGTTTCTTCTGTCTCCGAAGGTTCGAAAATGGCGGACATATTTTTATGATGTTTTCATTTTTTTTTTTTTTTGGTTTTGATAAATGAAGAGAGAATAGTTTTAGTGTTTGTTAAAGAGAAGAATTATTATTATTTTTTTTTGTATAATTGTTAGTTAGAGATAAATAGCGTAATTTGGGATTAACTTTTGTTAATTAATGTACACTATTGAGGAACAGATATATATATATATATATATATATATATATATATTGGAAAAGTAATAGTGAATTATTGTGTTTATTTCAGGTTGAGCCAATAAATCTTCAAGATGCAGCTTTTCAGAATGCTATTTTTAAGGTAAACATTTATTGTCCGACTTTCCACAATAGCATTTTCGCTCCGTATTCGATTCAAAGAACCATTTTTTTCTTCCAAGATTAACCGATGATATTAAAATTTTCTGCTTACCAGGTTTAGAAGTGACTTTAGAACTTAATACATTCTGTTTTCTGAACATTGGTGTAGTTGTTTTTTGTTTTTGTTTTTGTTTTTTTTAAATGCAGAATCTTGTTGAAGCAGCAGCTTCGTCTAAGCTCTTTTTGATGCAATAAATGTGAAAAAATTAAATTTACAACATTTTTCTATATATATATATATATATTTGTATGTATTTTTAAGTGATTTTGCTTATGTCTATGATGAATCAGGTTTACTGCAAGCATGCTAAACCGGATTATTCTTGTCCTTGGCAAAAGCAAAGACAATATACGAGTACTGGAAGGCAAGTTCCTTGTATCTTCTTTTATCTCTTCTAATTGTGAAACAGTTTTCTTCCCAGAACGAGAATTTCAGCTTTATATTTCTCGATGCAGTGCTTTTGCGATCGGGGATGGAAAACTTTTGACAAATGCGCATTGTGTTGAACATGAAACACAGGTGACTTAATGTACTCCGGGGAAAAAAAAAAATCAAAGTTTTTACATTGTTGAGCAAAAAATGACATGTATAGAAAAACGTCACTGGCGTTCTGCTAGTAACTTAATCAAGAGTCTTATATTCAGCCAAAAAAAGGACTACACTTTTTTTTTTTTTTTTTAATCTTTAGCAAATCCAATTGCTAGTACATTGTGCATTTTCACAAATTTTCAAAACAATAGATGATTAGTGTACTAGAAGCAGTTGATTTTTTTGCTACTTTTCGAATGGTTTCAGGTTAAGGTGTTGAGAAGGGGAGATGATACCAAATATGTTGCCAAGGTATATTTCCTCAATTGAACTCGTTGTTTTTGTTCTTCTATGTTCGTCTTATCATAGAAGTTAGAACTTTAAAAAATGTGAAGGTGCTATAATCTCGCACACAAAGATTAGAATTTCGAAGAGTTTTGGAGGTTCACTCTTCAGATTCATATCAAAGCTGTGGCACGTTCTAGACTTTTGAAAATAAATAAATAAAGAAATAAAGAAACAAGGTTGTAGACTTTCAAAGTTGCTTATTATTAAAATGGTGCCGCTTACTTTCCGCTTAATGAACTAACTGCAGGTTTTAGCCAGAGGTGCTGATTGTGACATTGCTCTGCTGTCGGTAGAAAGCAAGAAATTTTGGGAAGGAGTTAAACCACTAAGTCTTGGAGGTTTGCCACATCTTCAGGTTTAAATTAGCACTTTTCTTTGGTGGGATTGAATAAAATGAAGAAATAAAAAATAATTCAATTAGAAGATTTCAATATAAAGATTTTGGATGGTGACTATCAAATTAACTATCCATTTTCTAGTGCATCACTTGCGTTAAATAAACTTTGTTCCACTCTCTCAATGAGCAGGATTCAGTATCTATTGTCGGATATCGCCGTGGAGTTGGAGAAGACACCATTTCAATAACAAAGGGTGTTGTATCATGCATACAGGTACAATCTCCTATTTGAATGAATGCAATCATATTATCATTGAATTTCTAACATGAGACTAACATATATTTTCATCATTTTGATTCTACCATAATCAATCAGTTTGATGGTCTTTTTAACATTTTTTTTTTTTTAAAGTTAACCTGGTGTGAGGTTCATAAGTGCACTGTTTCTTTTGATTGTGTGGTCAGGTCATTTCATATGCCCGTGGGTCTAAATTATTGGGCATTCGGATTGATGTGGCATTAAACCCCGGTTTGTTTCCTAAATACGCAATTTTGTTTGTTTTTCCGTTTATACTTTGTCTAATTTATTGATATTCCCACAAATATTCAGTTTCCTTGACATTTCAAACCTTATTTTGCCAATTAAGTCATAGCTTATACTTATTTAGATTCTAGGTACTAGTGGTGGTCCTGCATTCAATGACCAAGGGGAGTGCATTGGTGTGGCGTTTCAGGTAAAGATTTCGGCATGCTGTCAAAATTTTTCTTCATTTTTCTGGCTGTCTTAGAGATGTTTCAATATATATTTCAGATTGAATAGGATTCTTCATATCCTGCTTTTGTAAAGACAGTATTAGTCTCTCTTCTCTCTCTCTTTCCATCTTATTTGTTTACAAGGCACTTCCTTTAGGTTCACGGATCTGAAAATGCTAAGAATATTGGATATTTGATTCCAACCACAGTTGTGTCGCATTTTTTGAGCGACTATGAGAGGAACAAGAAGTACACTGGTGAGCATTTATTCTAATTTGATATGCGTAAGGGGTTCATTTATTTGGATCTTTATGACGAGAGCATGCTGGACTTCACAAAAAGAATGCTAGAGATTGAATAATGCTTCAAGGATGATCAAAATTATCACATAGTATTTGTACCTACTTTGACTTCCACGTTTTCCCTTAATCGCACTTTGAATTCCAGGTTTCCCTTGCCTTGGCGTATTGTTTCAAAAGTTGGAGAATCCAGCACTACGCAAATGCTTAAAAGTAAAGTCCAAGAAGGTATGTGTTGATGTAGGAAGTTTGAAGTGCATGTGCATGCTTAAAAGTAAAGTCCAAATGTATTCGTACTGGTTGCATGACTCTGTTTATGGCTGCAATGTTTTTGGTTGAGGTTTCCTTAAGACAGAATTGAAATTCCATGCTTGGTGGTCTCGTTATGGTAATATGGTGTCGAACATACGTGCTAGCTTTCTAAAAGATTGATGTTGCCATGAAACTGTAGAAGTATTAGTTCATACACAGTCAATGCTTGGATCACTGATTGTAACGAATTCAACTGTTTGTATTTGCATAATTGTCAGAAAAGAAAAAACCCAGTCAGTTATATGTGGTCATCTTCCATATGTATATATGTTTGTATATTTATTCACTTATTTGTATATCCCAAGTATTATGAGTTCAAATTTGGTATAGCTTGCTCATCGTCATCTAAATCAATGCACTTATCTGCGAAGCACATAGTTTCCTTATGTTTTTACTTCGTCATGTCTTGTGCAGGGTCAACTGGTGCGAAGAATTAAACCCACTTCTGGTGCATATAATGTATTAAAGGAGGTATGTTGATCCATTTCTAACGTGCAAGACCTTTGTGTATTTAGAGTTGCACCTAGGGCCTAGGGGGTGTTTGCTGATTGGTTTTGGGGGCTCAATCTCAAACCAAACCGATAGCATGGTTTTGATTTTCACAAACCAAACCACACCAAAATATCAGCACAAGTCCAAACGTATTTTTTGTCAATAGCAAAAAGGGAAATCAAAAAAGAAAGTGGGCATTATAGGGCCAAAAGCTGAAAGGAAATGTCCATACCAAAGGAATTTATTTGTATATTCATTCTTTTACACTAGAAACTTTCTTGTGTTTTCTATGTGTTGCTTGTCTCTTGTTTCTTCAGTCATTACCTAAATGAGGAAAATATTCTCTAGCAATTTTCTTGAACTTCCTCTCTTTTTAAAGTCTGTAGAAAAGTGCTGGATACTTTTCTTGGGTTATTAACATAGTAGAACTTGTTTGTTTTCCAGGGGGACGTGATTGTAAGCATTGATGATATCAATGTAGGGTATGAAGGAAAAGTGCCATTCCGGCTGAAGGAGCGTGTTTCATACCGACATCTTATAAGTCAAAAGTAATGCATTTTGATAGCCAAAAATATTCTATTGTTTTGCTTGTACTGAAGTAAGACGTTAACAACATTAGATTTCTACTGGGAGACTTCACTATGGTATTTATGCATCTAAGCCACTACAATATCCCACAGTTTTCTGAGTCACTCTTCCTTTAACCGTTGGCTACTCATTTTTGTTAAGTCCAAGGATTAACTGCAAGGTTTTTATGTCTTTTGGGATTTTGAGTCCTCGATTGATGGTTCAGCTTTACATTTGTTTTTTATTATTTCCTTTTTTTCTGAGTGGAGAGGAAAAAATTATATAAGAGATTTCTGGTCCCTGCAATCGGGTTCTGGTCAGTAGGCAGACCAATTAGACTGTGTTTTCTAGTTCTTGTTGGTTGGAAATGTGGAGTCATGTTAATGAAGAAATCCCCCCTCCCGCCGGTCTCTTCATTTGCATCCGCCATATCTAATTGTTGTTGTCAAACTATGATGCACATAATGGATTTGTGATCTTATAGGCTTAATCAATACTATTGGATCTTCTTATATAGATTTGCAGGTGATGTTGCAGAGCTTGGTATTATTAGGGCAGGTGAATCTATGAAAGTTAAAGTAGTTTTGAACCCACCAGTGCATTTGGTAAGCCAGTCCTTGGCCCATTGGAGTTTTACGAACTTAATCAAGTGAATCTTTTACTAAGTTATCTAGGTCTAATTCTGTCCAGTTTGAACAACTTATTCCAGGTTCCTTATCATATTGATGGGGGTCTGCCTTCCTACTTGATTATTGCCGGTTTGGTGTTTACCCCGTTCTCAAGACCACTGTTAGTGTACGTCATATTTCTTCTCTGGCACTTGAACACATATATAACCTCTTCGTTAATGCATATTTTACAACTAGATTGCTCTTGCTGATGGCATATGGACTTATATTTTCTTCTTTTCTTTACTCATTTGACAGAAAGGAGGGTAAAGACTCTATAGGGGTATGTTCTGAATCATAGGGGACAGTCTTAAGCCCAATACGTTGCTCTATTGAAATGAAAATTTCTTGACGAAATGCATTATTTATGGTTTTTTGAATATTTCTAAGTCGGTCTCTTTTTTGTTCAGTTGAAACTATTGGCAAAGACACATTACTCTCCAGCTAGGTTCAAAGGAGAACAAATTGTCATATTATCCCAGGTTAGCTGTTTCCATTTTTCTTTAATAGTATGCATTGGTTGGTGAGATTATGTTCTTGGTTCCTTTACCCAAGATTTTGTCATTACGCTTAGATTTCGAGTTTTATTCTCTTTCTTACTGATAGGTCTTAGCACATGAAGTTAATACTGGGTCTGAGGATAGGAGAAATCTGCAGGCAAGTTCATTCATAAGCTTGTTTGACGTCTCAAACACTTTAATGCCAATCATATTCTCATTTTCAGACGGACTGTTAACTGCAGGTTTTGAAGTTAAATGGAACTCGAATTAAAAATATTCATCACTTGGCACACCTTGTAGATTGTAAGTTTTGTGTTGTAGCCCTTTATATATGTCTCTGTGTGTGTGTGTGTGTGTGTATTAATGTATGTCCATCTCTCTTTCCTTTCGTCTTCTTTAATTCCTGTGGTTCTTGATTGTAATGTGCTTTTGATTAGCCTGCAAGGACAAGTACTTGGTCTTTGAATTTGAAGACAATTCCATGGCCGTTTTCGAGAGGGAAGCCGCTACTGCAGCGTCGTCATGCATTATGAAAGATAATGGTATCCCATCCGAAAGATCTGCTGATATGTTGGAGCCCTTTGTGGATTCACCGGGAGACAACCAAGAATCAGATCAGGAGTATGGTGACAGCCCGGCTTCAAATTATGACCTTGGTTTTGATGGGCTGCTCTGGGCATAATTTTCATATCTTCATAGGTTAATCTTGAAATCTCTGGTAAAAAGTGATTCTGCCATAACAGGGTTGGTGAAGATTATTCATGTAAATTAATTTTTTTTCTAATTAACAGGAACAAAAGTTTATTCTTTTAAGGCTTCATTATGCCATTAGCATGATATATATATATATATATATATATTTAAAGGAGCATAATAAAGTTTTCAATGTTGAATTGTCACCATTGTTTATGATTGCATAAAATCCAGATCAGTAATGTCAAGAGGCTGTGGTCCACTTATTCACATCAATGGGTTGCTGTTGTGGCGTATATGGTGATCAAAACTACTAGAACTTATTATTTACAAAAAAAATTACTACTAGAACTTATTTACCAAAAAAAAAAAAAAACTACTAGAACTTACCAAATTTTTATCTCACGGTGAGATCAATATAAAGTCTAGGATCAATTTTATTTGTGTCCCAAATTTCAGGATTATTCTAGTTTGATCCCTAAACTTTTTAAACTTTCAATTTTGACCTTCGAAATGATTCTCTTTGGAAATTCCATTAAAAACAAATGGAAAAAAAAAAAAATCATTTGATCGGACTTAATCCTCTATTTCAAAAATTCTCATATTGGGTTAAGTGGAATTAATTTAAAATTTGGGATGTAAAATGAAGGATTTTTTTTCCTTTTAATTTAAAGTTTACGGGTAAAGTGAGAATGAGTCTAAAATTTAGGTACAAATTAAAATAATCCTATTAATCTATTACGATATTATAAATAGGACTTTTGTAACTTTCAAAACTTATGCCCTATTTGTACTCACTTTTCAAACTATTTTCTACGTGGTTATTCTCTTATAAAAATTTGAATTTATTATCTGAATTGTGGATTTGAACTTATGATCCAAATGAGACCTTTTGAGTTTTGTTGGTTTTTTTCCCCTAGACCATATTTCATAAATATTTTCAATATTGATGTTATATTTGTTAAAAAAAACTGAAGATGGTTTATTGAAGACTTTGTACTCCAATGGCTAATATAATTATAGTACTATATATATATTATTATTATTACTATTATTAAGTTTTAGAATTAGTAAAAAGAAAATTTTAATATTTAGATAATTTAGAAATAACAACATTAAATAGTTAGTCAAAAAGATTGAAACATCCTAGGAGAAATCAAATACTAAATTTAAATTTTGCAATATTTTGGTGACAAATTTGTTCAGAACCTCACCCAGGTGCCACTGGACCCATAGGTCTTAGGCAGGAACTTCATCATGAACGAGGAAAAAGTAGGGGAAGAGTAAAATGGAGGAAGAAAGGGCGGGAATGAAAACACGACAGAGAAACTGAAAAACGACAAGAACATCCATAAAGGACAAAAGAGTAAAATACCGACAACGTAGACAAAAACGACAGAAATAATAAGGCAACTTTTTAGGGATAATATCGGTCGAGGTTATGGACTCTATATTTCATGTCAAACCTTCTGTTAAATTAGGTGAATTAGATCCACACTTTCTATATCGTCTTAAAGTTTATATGATGAGCTAATTTATTTGTAAATTTATTTACACAAATAATTGGTAATCATTTTAATAACAAATAGAATAGTCTCCTTAAAAAAATAAAAAAATAAAAAGAGAAATAGTCAAAATTAAAAGATTAATGATATTGGACATCCTAATTTTTTAGCTCCCTATTAATTTTTCATGATGTGTTAAGTATGCATTGGTGTGTTTTCTCATTTATTATAACCATGTATATCACTTCCTATAAAGTAATGCAATGCATACTTACGATATCATAAGGAGTTGATGGGGAGCTGATACATTAAGATACTAAATAACAATAAATGTATTTTTGATAAAAAATAAATGTTTTATTTTTGAAATGAACAAAAATATTTTGACTTATGATTTTGTTTTAAAGTAACTTTCCAACTTAGTAATGATAGAAAAAGAAAAAGAAAATATATATATATATATATATAAAAAAGGAAAGTTAATTGATTTATTTGAATAGGAGAAGTGATCGTGTTAACTTTCCACATTATCTTCACACCTTATATTCGTAAGATAATGTATAACTATATATGGGATTGGCCTTTTTTTTTTGAAAAAGAGACTTTTCCTTTTTTTTTTTTTGAACTAATCTTTTTTTATTTTTAAGTGAAAGATTAAGAAAATCTATAAATGGTTATATACATAGAAGCTAGTGTAATAGTTTATTAAAAATACTGTAGACGATGGTGGTCTGATTTCATCTTGAGATTCAATATAAGGCATAGTATTCGAATTCCTCTCCTTTCCTCTCCTCAAACAATAACATATACATATATACTTCGAGACATTCAGAGGTAAGTTATAAGAAGAATACGTAAAGAAGTTCTTGAGATCATTAATTTATAAATCCCATATATATCATGTACATGTTTTGATTATATTTCTATTTTTTTTTAATAAATAAAAAAGTATTTGGTGATGGCTTTATTATCGCCCTAATTTCAGCTCTATAAATAGAAACCACTTCTCTAAATGGAGAGATGAGTTTTTAACTCAGTCTCTTTTTATTATCAAATAAGATCCCTTCTACAACATCATAAACCCAATATTAGTACAATCAAAACTGGAACGGTGATTTTATAAAAATTTCACAGGAGTTAAACCTCGGCGGATGAAGAAAAAAAAGCTTAAGGAAAGCGTCATCTCCTTTGTTAACTCATTCACGCACGTGGCTGTTGATTACATCTCTATTAACATAATAAATTATTATTTTCGGCTTTTGTTCCCAACAGAGTCAAACCGTTAATTGGTAAACGATGTCGTTTTTAGCTGGTACCCGTCGTTGTTCGTTTGCGCACGTGAAGTCAATAGCAGCAGCAGTGCCAGTGAGGAACCGCTGCTCCTCTGTGCTGACCTCCACCGTAAAGCTCCGCTGCTCCGTCTTCACGCGACGGCGCTTCGCCACGTGTCAAGGTTCTGCTTCTTCCGACGCTCCCGAAACCGCCATTGAGAGAAAGCTTGTTTCGCATTCCGTAGAAGCCTTGTCTTCTTCTTCTTCTTCGTCTTCGTCTGATGAATCGAACACAGAGGTGAGAAGAGGGGGGGGGAAAAAAATCCGTTTGCTTCTGAGCTTCTTCTGTCTCCGAGGGTTCGAAAATGGCGGACAATTTTTTTTATTTTTTATTTTTTTTGGATAAATGAAGGGAAAATTAGATGTCGGAAAACCTCAAACGACGGCGTGTAAACCGTTTGGAAGCAGGGAAAAGAATGAGTCGTTGTTTGATTCTAAGGAGCAGCAGGTGATTATGTTTAGCATTGCGTAATTTGTGATTATTCAACAATAATTTGTGTTTTTTTATAGGGATTTATAACTAAATATTTTTTTTAAGAAGCTTTTTAATAATAAGTAGTCAAAGTTTTTAAAAAACTAATTAAAAAATATATTTTTTAAAATAAGTAATTAATTTTCTTAAATAATCTATTAATTTAGATAATATTATTAATTCATAGTTAATTATCGATTAATTATATAATATAAATTATCAAATTTTATATGATCAAATCTAAAAAAATACATAAAATCATTTTACTAAATAAAATAAAAAAGTTTGGTCATTAGATTAGGTGACTAAAAAAGCCACCTAGCCTAGTTATTTATATATAATTGTTAGAGAACACACTTTTTTTAAGTTACTAATAGTGAATTATTGTGTTCAATTAAGGTTGGCCCAAGAAATCCTCAAGAAGAAGCTTTTCTGGATGCTGTTGTTAAGGTAAAAATATATATATATATATATATTTATATATGTATATATCTATGTATAAGATTTTCCTTGCTAAATTATTCACACTGTAGTCGATTCGAAGAACGATTTTAATCTTCCAAGATATACTGAGAATATTAAACAAACTGTTTACCAGATTTAGAAGTGACTTTAGACCTTAATACAGTTTGTTTTGTGAACCTTGGTGTAGATTTTTTTTTTTTTTTTTTGGTTAAATATTTTTATGTCTGAGCTATTTTTAATGCATTAATGTGAAAAAAAAAAGAGATTGTTTTTCATTTACTTTATTTTTACATACATGTACATATATGTTCTTGTAAATGAGTTTTCTTATGTCTACGATCAAATCTTTAGGTTTTCTGCACAAGTGCTGATCCTGACTATTCTCATCCTTGGAAGAAGCAAAGACAGATTCCATCTACCGGAAGGCAGGTCTTTAGTATCTCCTGTTAACTCTTCTAATTGTGAAATAGTAATTCTTCCCGGAACGAAAATTTCAGCTATATGTTTCTCGACGCAGTGCTTTTGTGGTCGGGGATGGAAAGATTTTGACAAATGCGCATTGTGTTGAACACGAAACACAGGTAACTAATTGTGTTCCATGGCTAGATAGCAAAAATAAAGTTTCTGCATTATTTAAGTATAGAAAATCGTCGTTGGGGTGACTTGTCTAGTCCTGCTATTAACTTAATTACGAGTTATGTTTAGCAAATCCAATTGCTAGTACAATGTGTGTTTTAGCAATTAGCATGTTTGCAAAACAATAGACGACAAGTGTACAAATGCAGTTGATTTTTCCTTCTTTTCGGAATTGTTTCAGGTTAAGGTGATGAAAAGGGGAGATGAAACCAAATATGTTGCCAAGGTGTATTTCCTCAACTGAATTCTTTGTTAATGTTCTTCTATGACCGTCTTATCCAATTGGTCACGTAGAAGTTAGAACTTCAAAAGAACGTGAAGATGCGACAAGTGTAACACAGCAATATTAGAATCTAGATTAGTTTTGGAGGTCCACTCATCAAATACTTATCAAAGCTGTCGCAGGTTATAGACTTTCAAGGAAAAAAAAAAAAAAAGAAGGATGAAAAAAGTAAAAAGGGTATAGATTAAGTAAGTTGCTTATCGTTAGATTAGAATGATGAAGCTTACTTTTCTACTCAATGAACTAACTGCAGGTTTTAGCCAGAGACGCTGATTGTGACATTGCTTTGCTCTCGGTAGAAAGCAAGGAATTTTGGGAAGGAGTTGAACCAATCAGTCTTGGAGGTTTGCCACATCTTCAGGTTTAAATTAGTCCTTTTCTTTGGTGGAACTGAACTAGTTTTGTTATCGATATTTTTTCTCTAGTGCAGAAATGAAAAAGAATTCAGTTGGAAGATTGATATAGAAAGATTTTAGATGTTGAATATCGAATTAGCTGATACATTTGCAAGTGCATCACTAGCGGGAAATAAACTCCGTACCATTCTCTCAAATATGCAGGATTCAGTAACTGTTGTAGGATATCCCTGTGGAGGAGACACAATTTCTGTAACAAAAGGAGTCGTATCACGCATGGAGGTACAATCACCTATTTGAGTGCTATCATGTTATCCTTGAATTTCTAATGTGCAATTAGCATATGTTCTTGTGCCTTTGATTCTACCATAACCAATCAGTTTGATGGCCTTTTAACATTTTATACGTTTATCTGGTGTGAAGCTGATATGTACAGTGTTTCTTTTGATTTTGTGGGGTCAGGTCATTTCACATGTGTCATTTGATTTCTTGCGCATTCAAATTGATGCGGCAATAAACAATGGTTCGTTTCCTAAATCTGCAAATTTCTTTTGTCCGTTATCACGTTGTCCAATTTATTGATATTCCTTCTCCAAATATTCATTTTCCTTGACATTTCAAGCTTTTTTTTTTTTTCCCCACTTAAGTCTTAACTTCGGTAGATTTTAGGTAACAGTGGCGGTCCTGCTTTTAACGACCAAGGGGAGTGCATTGGGGTGGCATTTAGGGTAAACATTTCGGCATGCTGTTACATTTTCTGTTGTGAATTCCGCTGGCTGTCTTAGAGAAGTTGCAACATGTATTTCATATTAAATAGGATTCTTTATCACTTGCTTTTGTAAAGACAGTATTGGTCTCTCTTCTTTTCTTCCCTTTTTTTTTTCCCCTCCATTTTCTTTGTTTACAAGTCATTTTCTGTAGGCTTGCTCACCTGAATATGCTCAGAATACCGGATATTTGATTCCAACTACAGTTGTGTCGCATTTTTTGAATGACTATGAGAGGAACAAGAAGTACACTGGTGAGAATTTATTCTAATTTCATATTGTGTAAGGTGATCACTTATTTGGAGCTTTATGACGAAAGCATGTTGGACTCCGCAGAAAGAGTGCGAGATAATGAGTTATCCCAAAGCATTTATACTTTGACTTCCAGGTTTCCCTTGGCTTGGGGTATTGTTGCAAAAGTTGGAGAATCCAGCACTACGCGAATGCTTAAAAGTGAAGTCCACTGAGGTATGTGTCGATGTACAAAGCTCTTAGTGCATGCTTATAAATAAACTTTCAAATGTATTCATACTGGTTGTGTGACTCTGTTTATGGCATTAATGTTATTGGTTGAGGTTCCCAGTTTTTTAGCTTTTAAGACGGAATTGAAATTCCACACTTGATATCGTTTGTTGTAGTATGGTGCTGAACATATGTGCTAGCTTTTAAATATTATTGAAGTATGGTGACTGTATGTTCAAACATAGATAAGTTAGCCTTCCATGAATTTTTCAAGTTTGTGGTTAGGATAGGACATAAAGAATCGCGCATGCATAGTGATAGAGGAAAGGTTTTTAAAAGATTGACGTTACCATGAAACTATAGAAGAAATAATTCGTACACAGTCACTGCTTGGATATCTGATTGCAAAGAATTCAGCTGTCTGTAATTGTACAAGTGGTCAGAAAAGAAAAGTCTCGGTCAATTTATATGGTTATCTTCCATATATATTTATATATTTGTTTTTGGTTTTTTTTTTTTTTTTTTGGTTTTTTTTGTTTTTGTTGTTTATATCACAAGTATTATGAGTTCAAATTTGGTTTACCTTGCCCATCATCATCTGAATCAAAGCTCTTATCTGCAAAGCACATAGTCTCCGTAGGTTTTTACTTCATCACGTTTTGAGCAGGGTTTACTGGTGCGTAGAATTGAGCCCACTTCCGATGCACATAATGTCCTAAAGAAGGTATGCTGACCCATTTTTAGCGTGCAAGACCATTTTGTACCTGGAGTTGCACCTAGGCTTGTTAGCTGATTGTTTGTACATTTATTGATTTACACTAGAAAGTTTCTTCCATTTTCTGTTTGTGAATTATTTCTTTCTTTACTTTTTTTTTTTTTTTCATATTAGGGGAAAAATATTCTCTTAGAAATTTTCTTGAAATTCCTCTCTTTTAAAGTCAGTAGATAAATGCTGGATTTTTATTTTTATTTTTTTGATGTTATAACATAAGTGAACTTGTTCCTTTTCCAGGGGGATGTGATTGTAAGCTTTGATGACGTTCATTTAGGGTGTGGAGGAACAGTGCTGTTCCGGTCGAATGAGCGTATTGCCTTCAGATATCTCATAAATCAAAAGTAATGTTTTGTGATCTGTGTATTTGTTTAGAATGCTAAAAACATATTATTATCCGTTATTTGCTGAACTAAGCTTTTACCCTTCCCATTTCTGAGGTTTTTATTTCTTTTGGGATTTTTAGTCCTCAGTTTGATGTTTCGGCTAAGAATTTTTAACCTCCTTTTTTTTTGCCGGGAAGCGAAGAAAAATTATGTTAGCAATTTCTGATCCTTGCAGTCTTGCTGTCCGCCCCTTTACCTCTTGTTAGGGTCCCGCCATTCGGGTCAGCAGGCAAACATCTTAGCCGTTTTTTCTTCCCATTTCTTGTTGGTTGAATCTGAGTCACCTTAACCAAAACACTTTTCCCCTTTCTGGTCTCTTCATCTGCATCCAGCCATATCAAATTGTTGCTGTCATAGAAGTAGTTTTGAATTCTTCTTATGCAGATTTGCAGGTGATGTCGCAGAGCTTGGTATTATTAGAGCAGGCGAGTTTATGAAAGTTCAAGTAGTTTTGAACCCACAAGTGCATTTGGTAAGCCAGTCCTTGGCCTTTATTTGAATTCTGTGGACTTCATCAAGTGAATATTTTCGATTTTATGATGTTATCTAGTTCTAACTCCGTCTAGTATGGATTACTTTCTTCCAGGTTCCTTATGATATTGGTGTAGGTCAGCCTTCCTACTTGATAATTGCTGGTTTTGTGTTTACCCCGCTCTCAGAATCACTGATAGAGTATGTCATACTAAATTCTCTGGCTCCTGAACACATATACAGCACGTCTTCGTTATTTCATATGGACTTATCTTTCTTTCTTTTCTTTTACCCATTTGACAGTGATGAGGGTGAGGACTCTATTGGGGTATGTTCTGAATCATAAGGGACAGTCTTAAGCACCGTACTCCTCTATTAAAGTTAAAAATTATCGACGAAAATGCAAATTTCATGGTTTCTTACCTTCTAAAAAAAAAAATTTATGGTTTTTTGAAAATTTCTAAGTTGGTCACTTTTCTGTTCAGGTGACACTGATGGCGAAGGCACGTTACTCTCTGTCTAGGTTCAAAGGAGAACAAATTGTCATCTTATCCCAGGTTAATATCTGATTTCATTATTTTTGATAGTATGCATTTGGTGGTGATATGATTTTTTCCCGATCAATCTCATAGCTGAATCCTTCAGGTCCCTCAATTGAGCATACTTCTCTGTCCTATTCTTTTTCCTTAATCATTGTAATGAAGAATGGTCATATTTCGTTACATGAACTGATTGTTGTAGGGACCTTAAACTGAGATTTTGTCATTAGTACTTAAATTTTGCATTTTCACGTTTTCTTCTGTTTTTTACTGGTAGGTCTTATCAAATGAAGTCAACGTTGGGTACGAGGATATGAGCAATCAGCAGGCAAGTTTACTTGAACTCTTGTTTGGTGACTTGAGCACGTTCATTCCAATTGTATTCTAATTTTCTGATGGACCGTTAACTGCAGGTTTTGAAGTTAAATGGAACCCGAATTAAAAATATTCATCACTTGGCACACCTTGTAGATTGTAAGTTGTATTGTAGCCGGTTTACTTATTTCTTTGTTTCTCTCTCTCTCTCTCTCTCTTTCTTTTGTCTTCTTTAATTCCTGTGGTTGTTGATTGTTTTGTGCTTTTGATCAGCATGCAAGGACAAGTACTTGGTCTTTGAATTTGAAGACAATTACATAGCCGTCTTGGAGAGGGAAGCTGCTACCGCTGCGTCGCCAAGCATTCTGAAAGATTATGGTATTCCATCCGAAAGATCGGCTGATATGTCGGAGCCATATGTGGATCCACTCGGAGACAACCAAGCACCAGATCAGAAGTCTGGTGAAGTGGTGACGGCTTAGTTTCAAATTATAAAAACAGTTTCAATGGACTCCTCTGGGCATAGTTTTTGCATCTTTAGAGGTTAAATCTTGAAATTATGTCCTTTTCACTGCCAAAAAGGGGGAAAAAATATCCCGTTTTCATCTTTCCTTCCTTCTTTCTTTCTTTCTTTCTTTCTTTTTTTTTTTTTTTTAAAAAAAAAATATAAAGATTAATTTTGACACATTTTGTTTTTAGATTAGGGATCAATTTTGATGCGACTGTAAACATGTAAAGATTATTTTCAAGGGGAGGAAAGGTTCATGAACATGATAATTTCTTAGGTAAATAGGGCCTTTATCAGTTATTAATTTTCCAAAGGAATGAAATATTTTTCGCCCAGTAATTTTTTGGACAATATCAGGAGGCAAGGAAAACCAATACTCTGCCTTTTCTTTTGGCTTCCAAGCTTCTAAAGGTGAAAATTTGAAGAAACCTAATTTGCTTGAGTTTGTTTGGCTCATATATATTCCAACCCACACATTAAAATTTTTTGTAAGAGAAAACAATGTGATATTTTTTGCAATAAATAAATTTACAACAAGACACTGTTAGCTAGTAAATTTTCTATTTATTGCCAAATAAGTTTACTATTTCTTTTAAATATTTTAAAATCTTATTATTTATTTTTGTTATTTTTGTAAAAATATTATTTATTGCAATATCAAAAACTAAAGTCAAATGGAAAAATAGGGGAAAGCACTTAAATGATATAAATTTAGAGACTAGTGTATTAACATGATACAAAAAATTAATACTAAATCAATATGACATAAAATTAAGCTAAAATTAATTAAAATTTGTGTCATGTTGGTTCAGAATAAAGAATTTGTATTATATTGATCAATATATGGAAAAAAAAATGTGGTAGGTAATTTTCTCTTGATGTAAATATAATTTTATTTTTTATTTTATTATTTAATATGGGAAAGCACTTGAATGGCATAAATTTAATGATCATTGCATTAACATAATATAAAAAATTAACACTAGACTAATATGACACAAAATTAAACTAAAGTTATTTAAAATTTGTGTTATGTTAGTTAAGAATAAGGAATTTGTGTCATGTTGGTTAATAGATGAAAAAAAAGTAGTTATTTAGTTAATTTTTTCTATTTAATAAGAAAGATAAGTCCGTCAAGCCCAAAAATCTCACCGAATCCAAATTGCATCAGGCTTAGTTGTAGTAGTTTGGCAGATATTTAGCATTGATGCCTCCTAAATTTGTCACTTTTTGACAACTTACCTTTCAAACTTCTAATTTATACAATTTATCTCCTGAACTTGTTAAATTATAACAATGTACCCCCTATCAATTAATTTTCTATTAAATTAATTATGAAAAACACATGTACATCTTGTGTGAAGATTTGAAAAACCCATTTTCAATTAAAATTTTTTGAATATAATACAAACTCAAATACAAGTCTTCTAATTTTAAATCTTTAATTTAATATTAAATTAATTAAAAGGGATATATTGTAACAATTTAACAAATTTAGAGGAGAAATTATCAAAATTAAAAATTTAAGAGACAAGTTATCAAAGAATAATAAATTTAAGAGGCATCAATATTAAATATCTGTAGTTTGGTATTAGGATTTTTTATTTTATTTCTTCCGTTGGATAACGAGGAATTTCTTGGAAATTAACTATTTTACCAAGTCAAGTAGATATCTCTATGCATGAATGCATAAGCAAGATGCATAGTAATAATTTTTGGCAGCTCGAGACGTTGTGATTTGTGAATTGATAATCTTTGTTAATAATATATATTATATTATAAAACACATGTGGAACATCCGACAATCAAGATATAATATATTATATTATATTATATAACATTGGTTCTTTCGCAGCTTTGTTAAATGGGCTTCCAATCAAGATCCTTGTCCTTCTCGATTCTCGTGCCAAAATTTTTTTTTTTTTTTGGCCCTTATTGTTCTACTCTATCTTGGAAACTATGCAGCCACACCAACATCAATTTGACTCATTTTTGGAAGAAAAAAACGAGGATTTTACAGTAAGATTTGAAAAATATATGAAAAAGAACGAATATCAATTTTAATTTTAATTTTTAAGTATTAATTTTTATGATAAATGAATTATTATTTTTTATAAATAAATATTTAAAATATTATCATATTAATTGATTATATCTATTAATGAAAATAATAATGAATTGATACTTAAAAAGTTGAGATTAAAATTAGTATCTCAAATACTACTCATAATATATATTCGTTGAAAGGCCATATTAATATAGATGTCTCTTTAAAATATTTTTTTATATAGTTTTATATGATTTTAATTAGATATAATAAATATAAAAGCATGTTCTGAATTTCGAGATACCTTATGGTTATATATATATAATTCAAGAATCCAATAAGGCTCTTTTCTTTTCTTTTTCTTTTTTTTTTTTTGGTAGAAAATGATTCAATTCAACAAGGCTGTCTGCGGAGATGCATGTGATGCTGCAAATCTCTGGTAGTGTTAGAGCCAGGGAAATCGTTAAAAAACAAGATATGGCTTTGAATCCAAGGATCAGGATTGGGTTAGCTGAGCCGAAAAATAAAACATTTTTTTTTATAATTATTTTTTCCCTTATTTGTGTTTTCTTTGTTTTTTTTTTTTTTTTCACTTTTATATATTTAATAATGTTAGTCGCACAAGTCTCCAATAGAGTAAGCAACTTATTATACACGCCAAAGTTAAGTTTGTGTCAAATTGGTTGCAAGAGTTTTCAAGTCTAATGGTTAGTATTCGACCAAAAAGGAATTGTATAAAGGTTAGTGATTGGTCACTAGAGCAATCAAATAATGATTTTAGTTACGTGTAAAAAAAAGTGATGATTTAAAAAAATAGTGATAATTTTGTACTCTATTTAATCAAACCAACAAAAATACTGTCATTTTCATGCTTAAAGACCAGCCACTACAAACCATGAAATATTTATCAATGAACAAAAGAAAAATAAAGATAAAAAGAAAAGAAAAACAGATAAGGAGAAAAGGGAACTCTAATCGATGTGTCAATGCTAAAAACGTCTTTTAACAAAGTATAATTTTGATGTTAAATTTGTCATATGGTTAATTTGATGGTAAATTTTCATCAAAATACATGGTTTTATGGATTTTAAAGTTTAACGATGATGATGACGAAAAAATAAATACAATATTAGAAGTAAAGTGAAACACAGAAGCATAAATCACAAATTGTGTTACTTTTCACATTTTTATTGTAATAATAAATGTAGCATTTGCTTGATAAGTATAATGAAGATGATCTAATAAAAACAACATGAATGTTTTTATTCAACCAAAAAAAATAAAATAAAAACATGAATGTTTTGCCCGTTGATAAACTTTGATACTAATATTGAGGGTTACACCAGAACGGACTTGATATCATTGGCTATGTTTTCAGCATCAGATTTAGCTCCGTAGAACCCTCTTCTGGACAGTCCAACGCAGTACAAACCATTCTTTCCTTTCCAATGATTAGGAAAACTTGGTTTTGGAATTCCATCATCATTCAACAAATAGTCATCCCCCTATATACATGCACCCATCAGTCAAAAAGCTTGTTCGTTAATTTGTCTTATAAAACAATCATTTTTGCTACATTTTTTATAGTACAACATGACCAAATATCAGCATAATCACAGCAAACCAAAAAAAAAAAAAAAAAAAAACACATAAAATAAATAATATTTCCTACAAAACTAGACGGCTAAAAAACAAAACTCTACCAATAGTGTATTCTTTTCAAGTGCAAAAAAAAAAAAAAAAAAAAATTATTTTTTTGGTTTTGAAATGAGAAGTTTTTTTTTCTTTTTTTTTTTTAATTCTGAAATAGCGTTTGGATGTGAAATTTTTTTGTAATTCTAAAAAAAGTAAAATTTTTAAAATGATATTTGGATAAATATTAGAAAAAGTCATTTGAAAATTAATTTTTTTAATATAATAAAATCTTTTCATATTTTAATAGGGTATGGATATAAATTTGTTCTATTATTTATGAACACATTGAAAAAAGAATTGTTTTAATGGGAGATAAAATGAAAAAGGTAATAATTTTAAAACTTAAATGAGAGAAATTTTTGAATATGAAAATATCACTGTGCAAAATAGATTTAAAATGTAAATGAGTAAAACAATTGATTCTAAATATATATATATATATATATATATATATATATTTGCGATGGGGATGCGATGGATCAAACATGCAACCCTTTGAGATCTTATCTAGAAATCTCCTATTTACTTAATAAGGATTATGATGTAAAACGAAGAACAAGACGTGAAGGGAAAGAAACTTGTAGCCAAAGGTACAATCTTTTTTCTGTCCCTTCTTTTTCCAATCTTTACTTTTCTTTTGCCGAAAAGTTTTTACATGTTCGGTTTCCTAAATTTGTGGTTGTGTCATGTACCTTTAGCCACAAGTGGGTTGACCTCTTAAACCCGGTACAAAAAACGATCGCGTCGAATTGGTACGACTTGCCGTTCTTCAACGAAATGTCGCTACCCTTAACGCTTTCTATTTCCGCAGGCAAAACCTGCATTCAAAACATCAACCATTTTAGTCGTTCAATGTCTACACCAAACCAAACAATCAATGCCTGTTACTCAGTACTATCCATCATGCATTATCGCATATAATATAAAAAAATAAATGGGAAGAGAAAGATCTCACATTGTTAACCGACAAATTTTAATATAGGGACCTACTTAAAAGTGTGACATTTTCATCATTAGTACTAATCATCAATGATATTCAACAGCTTTGTTATGTTCTTTTCCACTTCTTTTTTTTTTTTTTTTTTTTTTTTTTTTTTTTTTCCATCTCCGACGCACCTGAATCTCGCCGGTCCTGATCTTGTCGCAAGTGCCGACATCGATAACCGGGTATTTCCCATACTTGACCTTCATTAAGAAGGGACCTTCCGTGGGCCTTTTCATGCCATACTTGGTCAAGTTCCCATAGACCAACTTACTAAGAATGACCATCAAAGAGTCAACCACGCCGAGCGGAAGATGTTTCAATAACACCAACGCCAAATAAACCATCCCTCTGGACAAAACATGAACCTGACGACACAAGAATAAGAACCCAAAAAAAAAAAAAAAAAAAGTTATATACAAATATATACATACAGGGCTTCGAACAATGATGGAAGTTTTGGCGCCATGGTTAGCGAGATCCAGAGCGATTTCCATGCCGGAATTCCCAGCTCCGACGACCAAAACTCTCTTGTCCTTAAACTCCTTGCCGTTTTTAAACATGACGGAATGAAGGACATCCCCGGAGAAGCCACTCAATCCTCCTCGAATCTCGGGGACAAAAGGATTGGCTGTTTCCCCTGTAGCCACCACCAAGAACCTCGCAGAATATTCCTCAATCTCATCATTACAACTATGACCGTTATCAGCAGCAGCACCGCCGAAAATCCTGGCTCTCACAACCCAAGACCGCGAATCGGGGTCGAAGCTGGCGGACTCGACGGATCTCCGGTAGAGCGGAGCGATGGCGAAGCTGGAGACGTAATCGGCGAGGTACTGAGTGAAGAGCTTCTTGGGCAAGTAGGTGGGGAAATAAGAAGGGAAGGGCATGTGAGGGAGGTTGCAGAATTGCTTTCGGAGGTGAAAGTGGAGACGGTCGTACGAGTACTTGTTCCAGAGAGAGGCGTGGCAGTCTTCTCTCTCGAGGAGGATGTAGGGAATGCCCAGTTTCGTTAGACAAGCTGCCGTTGCTAGGCCCGATGGTCCGGCTCCGACTATGATCACCGTTTCTTGCTTCATTTTTTTTTTTTTTTTTTTTTTTTTTTTGCAAGTTGTTTGGAGATGAGATGACCACTCTGGTTTCTTGGGCGTATCTTTTGAGTAATCGCATGACTTTATAAGTAAATTGTGGATTTATAGGAAAATGATCCTTTTTATTGGAGAAAGAGTCAAATATTAATCTTTTTCGAAAGTGTAATAATTAATTAGAGTTTTTGCTCTGTCTTCTTTTCTCTCTCTAACCTGTCTCTCTTCTTTTTCTCAATCGTTTTTGTCCCGTTTTGGCATGTCCCTTGGTGCGTGGTCATCACATATCAAGGAGATCCTGAAATAGCTCAGTTTCTATAACTCAATTTCTTTCAGTCATATGATTCGTTTGATCGAAAATGATTTTTTTTTTATATGATTGGTTTTTTATTTTATAATTTGTAAGTTTGTGTGTAATAATGATGATGTATTCGTCGACTTTTCTTTTGGTGTTTTATTTTTGTTTGTTATTTTAAATAATGGAAGTGGTTTTTTCACCTTTCACGTTGGTTGTTTATCTATCAGATCTGAGTCTTGACGGTGTTTTGATCCTGCCAGAGTACTTTTATACGGAGTTAGTAGTGATCCTTATGCTATTGAGTCTTGGCCCTCGATTGAGCGTCATTAGATTTCACTAGTGAATCCGCTTTTATTTAAGGGTTTTGTCTCATGTAATACAAGGTTTGTTATATTCAGTGTTTTTTTATCTCCTTAATAAGAGTAATGAAATTTTTCCTTTCAAAAAAAAAAAAAGAAAGAAAAAAATAGTTTTTGCAAGTTGTATATAGATTGTGACTCTCTCTTGATGTATGTTTTGAGGTTTGTAATTGCAGTTATAAGTAAATTATGGATTTATAGGAAAATTACCCCTTTTATGGGAGAAAGAGTCAATAATCTTTTTGAAAGGTGTAATGGTAAATTATAATATAAAATTTCAAACACATTAGATTTTTGTAAGTTGTATAGAGATGGTCACTCTCTCTTGAACTCTGGTTTCTTTTAGGGGTATGTTTTTAGCTTTGGTAATTGTATTTATAAGTAAATTATGGATTTATAGGAAAATGATCCCTTTTTATAGGAGAAAGTGTGAAATAATCTTTTTGAAAAGTATAATATTAAATTATATTACACACAATAAGATTTTTTGCAAGTACAAAGATGCTCACTATCTCTTGATTCTGGTTTCTTGGTGTGTGTTTTAAGCTTTGTAGTTGCATTTATAAGTAACCTACGGATTTTATAGGAAAATGATCCCTTTTCATAGGAGAAAGAGTGAAATAATCTTTTTGAAAAGTGCAATAACAAATTATATTAAACAAAGTAGATTTTTTTGCAAGTTATATAGAGATGTTCACTCTATCTTGACTTTGGTTTCTAATTAGGTGTATGTTTTGAGTTAGGTAATAACATGATTTTACAGGTAAATTATGGATTTATAGGAAAATGATCCTTTTTATGGGAGAAAGAGTCAAATATAGTTTTTTTGAATAGAGTAATAATAAATATAATATAAAATTTTAAATATAGTAGATTTTTTGTAAATTGTATAGAGATGGTCTCTCTTATTTAGAGAGCGAGAGAGAGATATGGTCTCTCTTGACTCTGGTTTCTTGGTGTACGTTTTGAGCTTTGGTAATTGCATGACTTTATAAGAAAATTATGGATTCATAGGAATATAATCCCTTTTTATGGGAGAAAGACTCAAATAATCTTTTTGAAAAGAGTAATAATTAATTATATTAAACATAGTAGATTTTTTACAAGTTGTATAGAGATGGTTACTCTCTCTTGACTTTGATGTTTTAGGTGCATGTTTTGAGCTTTGGTAATTGCATGACTTCACAAGTGAATTATGAATTTATCGGAAAATGACCCCTTCTTCATGGGAGAGGAGATAGAGTCAAATACTCTTTTTTTAAAAGAGTAACATTAAATTACAACATAAAATTTTAAACATAATAATAAATAATATAATAAGATTTATGATGACATATAATACTTAAAATACTCATATTCTTTCCTCTTATCTCTTCTCTCTAATAGTGGGTCAAAATTCCCTAAGGCTATGTTTGGTAGGAGAGATGGAGAGAATGAGGGATGGAGAGAGTTGGAGAGATGAAGAGAGTGAAGGATGGAGATGATTGTAGGAATCCTTTATATTATTTGGTAAGAAGAATGAAGAGTTGAAACGATAGATGAAAAATTATTGTAAAATTACTGTTTTGTCTATTTTATTATTAATTAATTATTTTTTAAAAGGATAAAATAGATATTTTAAACTAAAATGGAGGGATTTGATGGATCCTTCCATTAGTGGAAGGATCCACTTTAGTGGGCTCAAGAATATAGCTCCTTTCCCTTCCCACCTCTCCTCTCTCCAACCAAACAAGAAATTTACTCTCTCCCTCCACCCCTCTGCCTCCCTCCATCTCTCCCTCCAACCAAACACACCCTAAACAAGAGACGTAACTAACATTGTCACTATTAATAGATAAGATAGCATCTCTAATGTCACTAAATACACAAGCTTCTAGGCCTCTCGCCACAAGTGATCGAATTGATTGAACCACATTGATAATAATGCGTATTGATAATTCTACATCTGATTATATTTTAAGACGTAGAGTATAAATCTTTATTCAAGTAATGATAATTCTACATCTGATTATATTTTAAGACGTAGAGTATAAATCTTTATTCAAATTATTTAAAAAAAATACATGAAGAGAGAGAAAGTGTGATATCACATTAAACAAAAAGGCAAACAACCGAAAACACCCATAGGGGTGGATGGGTTGGCAATGGTGGATGACGTTACTAGCTTCTCCTCTTCGTCTACCTGGATTCAATTCCTATTTACCTCCCCTTAGTCCTTGCCTCCAGTTTCGACTATTGAAGCATGATTTGGTAATAGCATGATAGACCCCGGACGGCCGACTAAGAGAAACTAGTATAAAGAACTTATCTCCTTATCATACTTAGGGGAAAAAATTCCTATCTATGGGGTTGAAAACCTGAAAATGATGGGGTCACCCTCAGATCCTTTTATTCACAAAAAAAAAAAGCAAAAAAAAAGAAAGGCAAACAACCAAAGGAAAATTAAGGACCAGCCAAAAAAAAAAAATCCCAAATCATATCAAATATTAGCCCACTAAACCCTTTGTGTAGATTAAAGCAAACAATAATCAATTTGAAACCATTAATTTATCTGTGTGCCTAAATCATGCAGCCAATATATGTATATATATATACACATTTATATTTTAAAATCCGCAAAATCCAAAGCCAGCTTTGGAAACAAGTAGTGTGTATAAATATAAATGGAAACCCAACATTAAAGATGGCTTTGGTTTTGGCGGATTTTAAAATATAAATAAATAAATATATATATATATATATATCTTAAACTGGTCTCATGTCTTATCACTTGGAAAAATAAGAATAAAAAGGGGGGGAAAAGGGCGTTGATCAGATCTTGCAGAAGACATCATACATGATGAGAGGCAGCATTATTGGAGTAATTTATGGAAGAAATAAAAAAATATTCTTGTCTTGCTTTCCACATTGCCGTTGTCTTTATTTCATTATTAAAAAATAAAAATAAAATTTAAAAAATAAAACAAACCCCTCGTCACTTGTCGTTTTCTTACGTTTCAAGCAACTTCAAAAGCCTAATCGGTTAATTTCAAGCTTGCCATGCGTCACATGATGGGTCTCATTCAATACTATGATTAATTTTGTGAAGAGAGAGAGAGAGAGAGAGATTCCAATGCTATTTGACTGTTTTGCAAAACATTAAATTAAACACATGTTGGAACATTTATGGTATGTCTAGAACAAAAAATTTTGAAATGAAAATTTTAAATTAAAATTAGATAATTTTTTAAAATTTAGTTATAATTTTTGTTGATTTTTCAAAAAATAACAAAAACTGAGATAAAAACTTAAGTTCATATATGAGAACCAATCGGAGGTTTATGTAACTAATTAAGATGCTAAAACAAAATACAAAATTATTTGTTCAGCAAAAAAAAAAACACAAAAATATTTTGTAGGACGACTACTTCTTGTCGATTAAGTATTATATTTGAATCAGTTTCTGTATTAAACATGGTGTGTAAGCAATTCAATTTGTGATAAATTTATACAATTAAGAACCAGTCATGTAAGCTTTAAAAAAAAAAAAAAAAAACGTAAGCATGCATTGCCTTGATTAATTATTATACCACCAGGGCGGCAAAAATAAATCGACAAACCGTGAAAACCTATCAAATTGATTGATTTTTTTTTGTTTTAAATTGGTTTAGTTTGATCAGTTTGATTTTTTATCTCTTATTTTTTTGTTTTGATTAGCGGTGTTATATTTTTCTAATAATAAAAAGATAAGCCTACTCTCTTGTTCGGTATCCCATTTTTATCAAATATGAACGATACTTATACCAGTTAGTCTATGAAATTGTACCTGATGATTTTTTGAGTTGTACTCTCTCTCTCTCTCCCACATTCGCCGTCGGATGGGAGAGTATTTCTAAAAAGATATTTGTCATATTTGTCTCTCATGCATGTCATTTTTCTTTAGAAACAAAAGTCAGCTTTCCCTAATACTTGTTTTATGCTTTTATGAATTAAGTAAAGTTTAAACTAGTAAAAGTTCTGAAAGAATTAATCATTAACTTTGCAATCCCAACTTAAATTTAATATTGACTCTAGTTTTTTATATGTCAAAAAATTAGAGTGCTATTGACTATTTTGCAAAACAATAAACTAAAACATAATGGAACATGGAACTAATGTTATGTTTGGTAAACAAGTTTAACTCAAACTAAACTATACTTTTTCATCTTAATTTTTATTTTTTTCTGAAAAAGTCAATAAAATTTATAATTAATTTTTAAAAAGTCAACCAACTCAAACTTAAAAATTTCAACTCAAACCGTTTTACCAAACGCACTATTACTAAAACAAACACGTAAGGCCAACTCATTCTTCTCCATTAAGTATTGTATATTTGAATTAATCTCGCCGAATTAAGTAGGGTATATGAGCGGTTCATTATTTATGATAAGATTTATAATATGCAATTAAGAAAAAAGTCACGTAAGTATGCACGGTCTTAGATTAATATAATATCGCTAGGTTGGTAAAATAAAATTGAGAAACCATGTGGAAACCTACCAAATCGATTGAAAATTTTTTTTTTTGTGGGTTGCTTTAGATTGGTTAAGTTATATGAGTTAGAAAATTTTTTGTTTTGCTATTGGTATGATTAGCAGTGTTAGATTTTTCAAACTATAAAAAAGATATTTCTCATATACTTGTCACATTTGTCTCTCATGTATGTTTTCATTTGCATGCGTTTGGTATTAAGATTTAGATCGTAAAATTTGGATTTAGATTGATTGTGCGTTTATTAAGGTATTTGAATTGCTTAAGTTAAAATGTATAAAAACTTGAAATATATTTCGAAAAAAAAATAGCAATATGAAGCATATTTCGTTCGTTTTAAAATTCTATACAATTAAAAAAAATCATTTCATTTGGACTTATCTATGCAAAGTTATAAACTTTTAAAATTTGAGTCATAAAATTATGTGAATAGTGAAGTTGAAAGAAAATGACAAAAATTAGATTGTAATTTTAAGGTTTTGATTGTGCGTTCAAATACATGTAAGTAAAGTTTTAACTGTTAAAGTTATGAAAAACTTACTAATAAATGAGAAATTACAACAATAGGCCAATTTTGTGAATGTTTTAAATAAATAGCATATTGTAAAAATATTTGAGATAAATAACATATTTGTGATAAATTGTTTGTTTACAATACAAGGTAATTTTATTATAAATATGTTCTATAAATAAATTATTTATCATAAATAAGGTAAATTGTTTATTTATGAACATTTTTTAAGATAATTTTCTCATAAATATGTTTAGTAAATAAATTATTTATTATCAATATGATATTTAATTTAAATATTTTATTTATAAAAATATTTTTTAAGATAATTTAATACGTTTCATAAATAATGTATTATGCATTCTTTATCATGAATATGCTATGTTATTTAACGTTACTCAAAAAGTTTTGCTATTTATTTTTCATTGAGGAATTTGTCAAAATGACTACCTCAAAAATTGAAATTAACAAAATAATCTTTTTTCATTTTAACATTGGAATAACCACGGTCGTTCCTGGTTGTTCAAGGTCATTTTGTTAATAAAAATTTTTAAAAAGTCATTTACAAATAAAAGAAAGTGAATAAGTCATTTTATCAATTTTCTCTTATTTCATTACTAGAAGTTTTGGCATATTTCACTCCTCCACCCATAATTAATTTTACAAGCCCGACTTAAATTTAAGATTGACTCTAATATGCCAAAATTTATTTTAATTACACTGAATAATACCCCTATATTCTATATTCATGTATTATTTTCCTTTTTGAAAAAAGAAATGCTGATACTTTAGCAAATAAAAAAAAATAGAAAATGATACTAGTATAATTTTCAGAAAAAAAAAAAAAATTATGCAGGGCAGGCATGGATTTACAATAGGGCCAAGAGGACAGGTGCCCCCTTCAATTTTTTGAAATTTAAATTATGCCCTTCTTGTTTTTCTTAAAATTTTGTAATTTGTCCACACTCAAAAGTTTTTTTCTTAAATATGCCCTCACTTAAAAGTTTTTTTTTTTTTATAAATATGATAACACTCAACTTATTCTTATATTAAACTTTTTATCATATAAAGTTATTAATTTTAAAAATTTTCTCCTTATGTGTGCCCCCACTAAGAGAAATTTCTGGATCCGTCACTGATGCAGAGCACAAACATTATTACACTTTTGTGGCCTCGTTCCCTCTTTCTGTTAGTTTTTTTTTTTAAATTTATTTTAGCAGGGCACAGGCATCATTAGTCAGTATTAATCAGTTATTAATAAGTAAACCCCCATTATTTTTTTTAAATTGAGCTGCTTTTGTTAACAAGTAGTGCTAAGGGTACAAACTCTAATCCCAACTTTTTAAGTACCAACTCACGTGGCATCTTTACATAGGTAGAACCAATTAATTAATGTGGTAATGCTTTAACCACTTCCTAATAAAAAAAATTAAAAAAAAAACTCATATACTGCATAGGTTTGTACTCAAAAGTTAGGATTAAAGTTGGTGTCCTTAGTTTTTTTTCTTTGTTAATTGGATCATTTTTAAGTCATAGCTGTATCATTTTTTTTTTTTTGGTTTGTATGTCGTATCTTCTTTTTATTTCTTTTTTTATTTTTTAAGTTGTAGCTGTATCAAAAAATATATATATATATTTGTTCGTATGTCGTAACTTCTTCTTTTTCTTCTTTTTTTTTTTAAGCATCTTTTTCTTTAGTCTATAATAGATAATACTTTTTGATTGAATACAATAAGATCATACTTATACCGTAAAAAAGTAACTTCATAGCACATTAACAAAATAGAACTCAACTTGTCAAGTAAATCGAACTATAGATACAAGAACAAAAACTTTACAAAATTAACAAAATTTTGACGCCTATCCTTTATTTTGTTAGTAAAAGTCACAAACAACAACATAACAAAACTTCCAACAGAAAGACGACTATCAATGCCTGAAAAAACAGGAAAAGACCGGGCACAAAATGAGACGAGAAAAACCGTGAACACGCCATCAAAACAACATGAAACTATCGACACTAGACGTTGTACCACTTGGAACAAGATTTCAAGAGAGCACGGATGTTGGAGAAGCAATACGATTGGAACACTAACCAAAACAGCTAGCACCCCTGGTCTCAATTTTTGGCTAGTAACTTATGTTGCATATGAGTTATCGTGTTTTTTATTGGTGAGTGTTTAAATAGGTTATTTACATTTATATACCATGTATTTGTTTTTATTCAAAAAGTCTGCTATGCGTTTTAAAGTTTTACAATTGTATACCATTAAATTTTGCTTAATATACAAATCTATACTCTTTCAAACTCAACACTTAATTTTAACCTTAAAAATACCCAATTTATCCTTAAAAAGAAATAATACAATTATGTATTATTTATATTTTTATATCATGTATTTTGTTTAAAAAGTATACAATATATGTTAAAATTTTACTTTTTTTTTAATTATTAGATTACATTAAGTACATAAATCTGTAAATTCTCGATCAACGTTTAATTTTTACATTTAAAATACCCCAAAACCCCTGAATTTAAACTTAAAAATAATCAAAGAAATTCTAATTTAAATTATAAAGTTAAATTTCTCTGGTCTCGCTTGACAATTAGAATTTCTTTGATTATTTTTAGTGTTAAATTCAAAGGTATTCTGGGTATTTAAATGTAAAAATTAAGCTTTGATCAAGAATTTATAAATTTATGTACTAAATGTAATCTAATCATATAAAAATGTAAAATTTTAAAAATATATTGTATACTTTTTAAATAAAAACAAAATGTATAGTATGAAAATATAAATAATACATAACTATTCTCTTTCTTTTTAAGGGTAATTTGGGTATTTTAAAGTCAAAATTAAGGGTCCGTTCGGAGTTACGTTTGGAGACGGTGTTTTGGAGATTAGAGATAGTTTGAGTTTTGAAAATGTGTGTTTGGTAAAAATGAATTATTTGGAGTGAAAAAGTATAAAAACTTAAAACATGTTCATTAAAAAATAGCAATGTAGATCTTGTTTTGTTTCTCTCAAAATTTTATGTAATTTGAAAAAAAAAATCATCTCAGTTCGACTTAAAATGATAAAGTTATGAACTTTTAAAATTTGAGTTTTTTTTTAAATGTTTGAAAAAGTGAATAGTAAAATTGGAAGGAAAAAAAAAAGACAAAAAAAAAATGTTTGAAAACATGTTTCCAAATGTGTCCCTAAACATAGATGTTGATCATGAAAATGTATAAATTTGTATATTAAACATAATCTAATGGTAGACAAATGTAAAAATTCAAAACGCATGGTAAATTTTTTGAATAAAAATAAAAACATAAATAAACCGTGTTTAAATATAACAACTCATGTATTCTTTTGATATGATATTATCCTAAATGATATGTAACTATAAAGTTTATTTATATATATATATTTTTTTTTGTAAGAACTGATGACTGTAACATTAAAGCCCGATCTCATCATTGCAAGCTCCTAAGCGAATACAAGTCAGAGAGCCCACCAATGCGCTGGAAGGCCTTTCTCACATGTATGATTAGTTGGGCAAGAAGATCATAATTAAATATATGATTGACTATTGATCAGCAAGTTCGAAAGATAATAAAGCAACTAACGATAAAGAGAAAGAGAGAATTAAGCATGAAGAACATGGGCACTAATGTTTTGCCGACATCACAATGCCTAGAGAGTATAGATTATATAATTGCGCAATTTGGAGCAAATTAATTTGTGTCAATTATTGCAGTGTACCATGGTTAGGGATGTAAATGGGGTTGGGACAATTGGCTCCCCCCTGTCCCCTTGTAACGTGATTTTGCCTTTTATTAAATGAGTCGTACGACACGTGGGTTATACTATGATGATGTGTATATTTCACTTGTCCAATAATAATATTATTATTATAATGGCGCAAGACAAATTAAGGAGGTGTTTGACATAACCACTCAAATCATTCAACTTAAATTTTTTTTTTGTTTTTTTCCCAAAAAGTTTTTGTCTTTTTCTCAAAAAGTTTTTTGTCTTTTCTGAAAATTCAAAAAAATTTACTATTGAAACTTAAAAATCCCAACTCAAACTACTCCACCAAACAAACCCTAAGTCTTTTGAGGGGAAAAAAAGAAAAGCAAAGCAACAACGTTTCTGTGTAATATTGTTGGTTGGTTGACATATTTACGCGTGTGCATCTATATTGATATATATATATATATATATAGACACGTATTTTTTTAGCTATTTGCTTACCATACAAAATCAAGAGGAATCATTGATGATCCGTGAGCCTTGTCCACCTGTTCTGGTGACTTAAGTGGATCTAAATAGACACGTAGACAATTCATGTTGAAGTATGAAATTTAAATTCAATATATATGATGAGATGTAAGTTTATGGACTCCCGTACAATCAAAAAAAAAGTTTATGGACTCCCGGCCGGATGAGGTGAGAACAACTTTGAAATGATGAAGAAATTATTTGAATAAATCCCTAAATTCAAAAACTGGTGTGAAAAGGAGAAGAAATAACACATGAATAATTAGATGTGATAAAAATTTTATCAGATGCTATTTAAGAATGAGAAAATCTACAATGAGACATTTTATTTTACCCTATTGATGAGGTAAAATTTTTGACCGTTAGATCTCATTTCAACGGTGATATGTATACATAAAATTTATTGTGCATCCTATTGCATTTGATTATTTCTTTAATTACCAACAAAAAAAAAAAAAAACCCCCAGATTTGATTATCTCTTCGAACGGACCCGCGGGGGGGGCAGCACCGGCCAGAGGGGGGTCGATGGCGAGCAGGGGAGGAGGGGGGGGGGCGCTCGACAGCAAGCGGCTCCACTGGCTTGCAGATTGTTATTATTATTATTATTATTATATATTTTTTTTTGATAAAGTCCTCACTTGGTCAAAATCGTTTTTTTTTTTTTTATAAACGGTTAAAATCGTTATTAAATTCTAGTACATTCTGATATTATTTTGTTTATATTTGTTATATGTTGTGACTTCTTCTTTTGCTTAATCATTATGCCGTGATTTTTTTTTCTTCTTGTTTTTGAGGAAAGGCTTGGATCTTATTATAAAGAATGATCAGATCTGACTAGAGGACCCAAAAATCTGGGGACCAATTAGTCCAACAAAAGTCGTTATAAATTATAAAAACATAACTTGTTAAATACCGGGTTACGGAAATTCCCCTGACGGGATCCGTAACAAATACTGCTACTATTGCGAAGAAACATTGCTTCTCTGATATCTTCCACTACCGAAGCTTCCAGGGCTCTCTCAGCCGGTTGTTTGATACTCCTCACAACATTGATCGCGTCCGACTCGATGACCCAAAACCAAAATTGATTGCCAAACGAGCACCCTCCCTCACAGCCGAGCATTCTGCGATATGAACTTGTCATGAATTCTGATAGAGGAGCCTGCAAGAACAACACCTTCCTTATCTCTGGCGACCACACCAATGCCAATGAAATCTGTGTCTTGGAGTGCAGCGGCATCAACATTAATTTTAAATTGTATCCCCCATTGGAGCTTTCCACGGAAGTTTGGGAGCTTATACAGGTGCCTGAACCACATAATTTCTTCCACCTTTTAGAATCTCCTCTACGACCCGACTGCCCTATTGTGGAAGAATTTCGTGTTTTTATCCCCGCCCTTGAGCCACTCCTTTCGCGAGCACTGCTTCCAGTAATATTCTTCCAAAGCTAAAAAGGCTATTTAAGTTCAACTTCCAAGTATCTTCACCCGATCTTTACAATGAATCCCACCCAAATCCTTCCTAATATCCCACCAACTCTCTCTGGAGGTCCCTTACTTTCCTTGGCATACTTCCAAAAGTCTTGTTGCCCCACACACCTTCAAATCATGCCCACATCTATATCCAACGTCTCCATGAGCCTCTTCCCATCCCCGTTAATAGAAGACTAGTACCACGCCATAAAAGTAAAAACTCCTTATACTCGATCTCTTGAACGCCGTAAGAATAAGGCAGCAATCATCAATTTGTTGACAAAATTCGTACCACACTTACTTTGTACATTTACCCTATTTAATATTACCTTTAATAAAAATTATCCAAACACAAATTTCTTTTGAATAAGCAACTCAAATTCATTATTCAAAGTGATTACAAACACAGTCTAACAGTAATATCACATCTAATTCTATCTTAAAGTACAGAGTCCGAATCCCTCTACCTCCAAGTTAAAAAAAAAAAAAGAAAAAATCTATAGTCAAATACAAATATTTAGTTTGAATGAACATTCAAGTGCAATCTATAATCTAAATAGATCATAAATATCATATTTTTCACTTTTTTGTTAAAATAAAATTCAAATATTCATAAAATTGAAGTATCTAATAATAATATGAAAGAGACATGATCTTTACTATTGCGAATGCATAGGTGATGGAAATGAGTTTTCGTTTTTGATAAGAGCAATATGAATTGATAAACTCATATATAAAGAAGATAGGCGTAGTCTGGTGTACGCCATCGCACATTGTGCGTTGATTCCGTGGCTTATAGGCATGTCAAGCGAAGTTCAAAATCGCGGGAAGAAATAGGTGGGAAAGGGACACGTGTCGAACGGTGACGAATGTCCAGGCAGGGGGTTGTTGTTAAAGGGGTTAGCGAGTCAAACCGTGCAGGAGAAGGGAGGAAAAACTTTGCTTAGACAAGGGCATGAATGTAATTAGACATTAATAAGTCACGTTGGCAATATTAAGAAAGTTAATACTGTATATAAAGAAATACTACTATTTTTTATTAAATTACACTAAATACAAATAAATCTAAAGTTTCTAATAAAAATAATTACGTAAAAAATAATAACCTTTCTTTATACATAATACTAACTTTCCTTGAAATTTTGAAAATAAAGAAACCGCAAGCAGTATAAGGATCCATGCCAAATAACAATTCTCAAATCCCTCTCCCCAAAGTTGCTCTTCTTTTCCCGTCACCAACTGGACCACGGTGTGTTATCAAATAATAGTTTGATCAAATTTTGTATTCACCGGCTAAAGCTAAATCACTCCCCCGAACTGTTGTTATTGGTATCCCAACTCAACTTTTCGGCATCCCAAACCCCCCCCCTCCCCGCCCCCCCCCCCCCCCCCCCGACATTATTATTTTCACCAATTGCGTCCAAGCATGCGTTTGCACGTACAATTCAAATTATACAATTGTACAATCCAAATTATACAATTACAATATCCAGTTGTTATCTTTTTCCTTAAACTTCACTATTCATACAGTTTTATAACTTAAACTTTAAAAATCCATAATTTTGTGTAGACAAATCCAAATGAGATGATTTTTTTTTAAATTGCATAGAATTTCAAAATGAACGAAACGAGCTCCATATTAATGTTTTCTTTCTAAACGCATTTTAAGTTTTTACAGTTTTTAATTTCAGCAATTTAAACACCTCGAAAAATATACAATTAATTCAAATCTAAATTCTACGATCCAAACATTAACACAAAACACATGCTAAATGGTTGTCTTCTCAACCAGACAAGCTAGGATCTTGTATATATGTTAGATAATCAAGCCACTACCTCCTGACTCTGGTCGTTTATTCCAGGCCATCAATTTCCGAAATCTAACGGCCACAGTTTGTCAACCGCATACATCCGCCAACAGACTACAGACCATTCCTATAACGATAAATTACAATTATAAAATCAGGTTAGTACCAAGATCATAAAATCTTCTGAATTCAAAACAGTTCTAAGATGAAAATTAACTTAAAATTCTTATTGAAAAACTAAGATTAACTGTTTTGATCCATTAAATGTTTTAAAAATAGAATTCCAAACACTTATTAAAAAATTATTGTTTGTATTTATGTTTTTTTACTGATTAAAAAATAAATAAAAATTCTGTCACACGGATCCCATACATTATTGGTCTATGAACGATAATGATGAATGAATTATAATTCGTATTTAACGTATTAGTATATAGTTTCACCATCTGAATCTAAAGCTGTTCTTTGAAGAATGACACCTCAGTTTTTTGTTGTTTTTAGTTTTTAGTTTTTTTTTTTTAAGGAAACTATAGATGTTCAGATATATATCTTGAAGAAGATAACATGCAATGATGAGAGATACCATTAATTAGATGAAAGAAATAAATAATTTCCTCATTTTCTTTTTAAAAATTGTTATTAAAGAACTTTGGTTGGTTTGATGGATTACCATGGTTTGGAATATTCGAAACCCCAAAATTAAATCAACAAAAGAAAGAAAACTTTCAAACCGATTAAACCAAACCAATTAAAACATAAAAACCTATCAATTTAGTTTGGTTTGAGACTATTTGGCGTATATATTTGAAGTATTATTAGGAGTATAATATTTGCGACACGATAAGACCAATTTCTTTAACCTATCCAACCAAAAGAGACAAAACAAAACACCTTTTTATTATTTCTGTAAAATCTAAAAGGGACACAGATGATACCATGTGAGGGAAAAACCTCTGCATGATTTCGATTGGTCTAGTATGAACTAGTGACAATAATCAAGTATTAAGAAGAAAGTTTAAAAAGGTTAGGCTCAAGGCTTGAGCCTAGGAAGCACATGCAAACAGTTTACTTTGTCCATTTTTCTTCAGATGGTAGGGTTCGGTTTAACCCCACGCCAAAACCCCTAAACCGCAAACCTCCCGCCAACTTACCTGTCGACATACATGTCGAACCAATTTTGATCGGATTGGTAACGTGATGATACCAACATTGACAAGCGTGTTGATGCAGGTTTTTCCGGGTTTGTTGTGCACCCATAAAAGAATATGAGAAATCATTCATCGTACTTATGTGGTACATCTGTCTAATAAACATTTTAAATTATTTAATTCCTAATCACCATTTCTCTATCTCCTAATGAAATTTTACATTATTTAAGTTATCGGGATAGAACTAACATGTATTACCTAAATATCAATTGCTTATTAAATAAATATATTATGTAAACATAATAATGTGAAAAACTCTGTTTTCTGAATAATTTCTCAAATAATATTATCTTTCATATTAAAATTTTAAAAAACAAATAAAAGAACAAACAAAAATAAAGAAAGAAGCAAAAAAGTCCAAAAAGGCAATAGTACATTGAGCTGTCAACTTTATTACAAGAATTGGCATCCCTTTCTGCTTTTGGCATGAGACCAATAATTTGATCACCCCTCGCAGTTCACCAGGAGTGCATATGGAGCACCGTCAAATCAGTCCTCAGTAGCCGTCTCAGCCAAGATGGGAAATTACACTAACCCATCAAATATATAAATACATATATATATATATATATATATAAATGTGAAGTTATCCCACGCTCTTGTAAAACGATATTTATAACTTTTTTATGAGGTATTGTGATAATCTAATGATTCATATAACTTTTTTTTTTTTTAACGATTCTTGTTCTTTGAATTAATATCTAAATTATATTATGTTATAATATTATAAATAAAAAATTACATATAAATTAATTAATTATTATAAATTTATAAATAAAATTACTTATTTTGTCTTCCGGATACAACATCTTTCTTGTAATTATATGTTTGATTCCCTTCAGGAAATCATTTATTTAAGGTTTGTCTGAATAATTATTGTAATTTGACCCACTTTTTTGCATGCAAGCATTGATCCATATAGCTTTGGGAGTCTCACTTAACTTATAATATGACCTAATTACTACTACAAGCATTTCTACTTCCGTCATAAAACATAGAATTCTCTCACTAACCCAACTTTTATTTTATTTTATTTTATTTTTATTTATTTTTATTGTTTTGTTGCTAGGACTAAATGACAAAATCCCACTTGGTGTAAAATAAAAAAAATAATTAAAAAAAATAAAAAAAATTGATGTACAGTCCAAAATAAAGAATATTGTAACGTTTTACCATGTAAGTCTAGAAAGGCTGAGCTGGCTGTTACTTTTCTTTCGTGAAGTTTTATTAGTAATTTTTAGACTTATGATTAGAGCATCATACTACCAACCAGGAAAAGTCGCGATCAGGAACATAAACTTTTTTTTTTTAATTATTCTTTTTAATTAATTAGAATCTCAAGCGAATCTGCATACTCATATAGTGCCTTTTTCACTGAAATTTGCAATTGGAGAAACTTCTACTTTCCGTGATTAGAAAAAGATGGTTTTAGCATAATTTATAGCTGCATATTCCATTTTGTAGACAACACATCACGCTTTTTCAAAAAAAAAAAAAGAAATGAGAATTTTAAAGGAGGATAAAATAATCTACTTATAGAATTCTATTTTTAACCATTAAAAGTCTGTATATGTTTATCATTTTCACACAATTTCCTTATTTAATTAGATTTCGATGAGATATAATCTTATAAACATATCTTTTTAAAAAGGTATTCTATAATAAAAAGCTCCAAAAATAAAATAATATCCAATTTTTCTATATTTACTCTAATCATGAGCCATCTCCATTTTAAGAATATGCTTACTTTGCATCAAAGGGAAATGATCATTCACTTTCCGAATTAATCATATATTTACTTATAAAATAAAGAAAGAGAATTTAATAAGCCCCACATAATATAAAAAATGAAGAAGAAGAAAAATATCAGTCTTTGCATCTCATTAGCATTGATTCCTTTCAAAAGAATAAATGCCATGAGCTAATGTCTTTTAATTGTATAAAAAGACATACTAAAAAGGAAATGCCATTGTTAACACAAAAAATAATAATAATAATAATGATCATTCTTTCTATTATTTTTTTCATTACATTCTTTTATGATCTGACAAACACACCAAAATAAATAGAAGCGGTCTTGCACAGAATAATAATATATACCTTAAAAGGGCAGATTTATCACGGGAGCCATATTTCAAATTTCAAAAAAAAAAAAGAAAAAAAGAAAAAATGAACAACTCATACAAAACCCGTAACATTCATGTGGTAAAGGAAGAAAATCACAAACGAAAACTTGTCCCTTGTCCCTTAGCAAAAACATGCAGAGCTGTATCATCCAAAGTCCCAACACCCTTCTCCATTTGTCCTTTCCCCACCTCGTTAGTGGAACTTGTCCCCACCCCCACTTCCATCTTCCATCTTTAGAATTCCTTCCTTTCTCTTTTTTTTTTTTTTTTTTTTTTTTTTGGGTAATATAATTAACAACCTCCTCATACTCTCATAATTCCTCTCTCTCTCTCTCTTGCTTTCTCGCTCTACAAATTTATTAAACTTCCCACTTTCCCAATTACTACTCTACTTCTGCAACTCATTAAGTGCCAATCAACTTCACCATCATTTTTCATCATTTATGGCTTCTCTCTTTAAGCCATTACTATCAGCAATCTTCATAGCTTTCATAACCCACTCCTCATTCGCCGCGGATTCCACACCAAAACCAGGCATCCAGTTCTCCACCATCTCCGCTGCTCCGGCGATTTTGCCCGGCCCTCCGCTCTCCTCCGAATCTCCGGCTCTCTCGCCGGACATTACTCCTCTGTTTCCCTCTCCGAGGAAAGAGCCTCTCTCTCCGTCGGAATCCTCTCTCCCCACCATTCCCTCCAGCCCCAGCCCCCCCAATCCCGACGCCGTCGTCGCCCCCGGCCCCGGAATCGCCTTTCCGCCCTCCGGCTCTCTCATTACTTCCGCTTCTGCTTCTTCACCTTCTCGCCGGCCTCTCAGCAGTGTTGTTCTGTTCGTGGTTTTGGTCGGCTTTTTCCGTTATGTGGTGGTCTAAACAGACTGACTCGGATTCAGAAAGAAGAAAAACAAAAGGTGGGCAGTTTTTTTTTTTCTTTTCTTTTCTTTCTTGAATTATTGTTTTTAAGTGGTTCAACTTTTGGTTATTTTATTTTTTGGTAGAATATAGTTTTCATTTTCTGTGTTTGTTTCTTCAGTGTGATGTTAGGTGGTGGAAGTTAGTGGTGGAGGTGGTGGTGGTACATTGGCATTTTTTTTTTTGGTGAATTGTGATAGGATATGGTTGTTTCTCGGGAAAATAATAAGTAAATATAGTTAACAAAAGATGTTGTTCTCAATGTTTTTTTTTTCTTTTCTTTTTTAATGTGTCAAAAGTTATATATATATATATATATATAATGTGTCTAAAGTTAGTGATGAGTTCTTTTTATTTTATTTTATTTTATTTTGTAAAGCTTGAATAAAGTTTGTGATCAGTGGAGAACTGAAAAGGATTCAGAACTCGGTTCCCGTTTTTTGTTCTTTTGAAGTAACAAGGTTCCTTTATTTTCTTTCTTTCTTGATTAATAGTTCTTTATGTGTAGTCTTTTCGCCCCCCTGCCGGGCCCCCCCCCCCCCCCCCCCCCCCCGTTCTTCCAATTTTGAGCTCTCTTCTTTGGAATGGAGTTTTTTGATTATGCATGTAAAGCACGTAACTTCAAAATCAACACCAAGAAAAAGAAATACTAATAACAATAACTAAATTACATGATATAAGACTAAACCCGGACAAAAAAAAAATAAAAAAGAAATTAAAATATCGATAGTTATGGAAAGTAAACTATAAAAAAGAAAAACACTTTTTCATGTTTCTACCTAAAGTTAAAGGAGCAAAACCCACCTAAGGTAGTATAGACATATATAGACAGCTATATATATATATATATATGTATGTATGTATATAGATTGTGAGTTCTACATAATTAAAACTAACTGCATATACTTTTTGTAGTCTAAAGAGCAACAACAGGATACTTTTGAGACCCATTAAAGAACTTCCCGAAAAGTCCCTCCTTTAATTTGTTCAACTCAAAGGGACTGTGCCTTTTTGGGGAGTCTTTTGCAATAGACTTTCTCAGCTTCACATTCTCTTGCTTGAGCACATCAACTGTCATACTCAGCTGCCTTATCACCTCTCTCTTCTCTTCATCCTTCTGCTTTAGCTGTTCCCTTTGGACTCGGTTCTCATCCTCGAGTCTCGAGATCTCTTCCTTCAGCTTTCTCAGCTCTTCATAACCGTCCTCGCTTGAAACTTCCTCTTCCTTTGGCCTGTCATGAACCGGGGTGCCATATTCCTCCTCGTCTTCCTGCTCAGGATTGTCAACTTCCGACTCAGCTGACTCCTCGGTGTCGCAAGTCTCGGAGCAGCTATCGTAGATCTGATTAGTCACCTCGGAGCAGCTATCATATGTCTGGTTAGTCATCTCGCTCGTCGACTTCTCCAGTTGATATTTGGTTGAAGAGAATGGGGAGCGTAATGTTGTCAGCACGCGAGTTCCAGACTCGGACTTCACTTGATCATATCTCTCAGCCAAGGAGCGATGAGCTCGATAAAACTCTTCAACCATGCTAATCAGCTCCGGCCGCTTCTTGTAATACATTTCTGCACGTTGAGCAAACGAATCTGCATCCGTTTCGATCAGCTTTAGCATGGCCTCCGTCTTGTGGTCTAGATCTGACATCAAAGAATGAAGACAGGCATCAATATAGAGACCAAAACTACGATGATAACACAAAAGGCAAACATGTCATGATCATAAATATTAAAAATTAAAATCAAGAAGATTCAACATTTAAGAGAATTTGCATCAACTGAAGATGGTTAAAGCTAGCATTTACTAAAGCAAAACACCGAAATAATGTTTAGAATTGCAAGAACCATCATGTGGAAATGGTAAAAACGGTAAATTTGAACTCTAAAAAGTGTTGAGACAATCTATCCTACACGCACAACATTAAAGGCTAGCCACATACTGAGATTCAAACCCCCATGGCCCGGAACCAGAAAACCAAGCGTGATGTGGACCACTGACCACTGCAACTACCAAAGTTACTAAAGTCAAACAGAAATCAAAGACAAATCATAGACATCACTGAATTTTTGATCGAACGGCCCCATCTGCTTACGCTCGGGTCCTAATAGAATCTTGCTTCAGCAAGGATCTTTCTACACATAACTAGATTTCTATGGATTCAAATTACAATTATGAAGTCCTTAAAGAGTGCACTTGAAGGATTTCGAGAGGTTTGTACTCAAAAAGTAAATAGTAAAAGAGGTTGACAATTCTTGGTGGTCCTAAGGGGTCATATGCAGTGAGGACCACCATACAATCATCACATAGCAGACCGTAAATTCCCTATCAGAAATTAAGATAAGGTATAGTTACCTCTTCGAAAGGACCTCAGGGTCCTCCTAGCCAATTTCATTTCCAAGAGATAACCTAGGTGACAAAAATGAAGAGGACGGGAGGACCTTTCTCTAGGGTGTGTTTGGTAGGAAGGAGTGAAAATAGGAAAGAGCAAGTGGTAGATCACCTAAGTGAGGGAAATAAAGAAAGAGGGAGGGGTCCTATCTCTTATGATGTTTCCTCTCTATCCATATGTTCCACTGCACAACAAGCACCAGACACTTCCAAATCACTTTAGCCATCTTATTGGAGCCCAAACCCACCATCTCTTCGATCATCATAGATCTACATCTTATTGGAGAAAAAAGATTTTCATATTTATGGTTGTTTGGTAGGAGAGAAAAGAGGAAGGAAGGGTGAGTCTAGAGGAGGACTCCAAATCCTTCAAAACACCGCAATTAAATTGGAGAGATTATTGTAAGGATTTCTTTCAAGAATTTTTTAGGAAAAAGAAATGGGGGAGGATGATATATTTGAAAAGGCAAAATTTTCAGCTTCGTTATGGGCATCGACGGATAAAGCTTTCAAGAATATTCATTTTTCTCTGATTGTGCTAAATTGGAATATGATAGGAATTAACTAGAATGAGATAGTTACGATCTATTGTAGTTTACTTTTGTTATGGTTATTATCATTGTCTAGTTTTTGTTTTAGTCTTGTCGCTTTGGTTCTGTTTCTGTCCTTTTTAACGAGGATACCTTATCCTCTTTCCCTTGTAATTGATTTATATATCAATAAAAGGGTTTTTCTTATTAAAAATAAATAAATAAATAAATATCAAAATCCTTCCACTAATCCCTCCATCCCTCTCCTTCCTTCCACTTCTTCTCTCCTACCAAACATACACTTATAATGGTCGGCATGGATTCCTCCTCTGGTCCCTCCATAATACGCAACAAAATTGGGGTCCTAAGAAGGATTTAAAATCTCAACCCCAATTCATTCCCTCTTCTTTTCTCTCCCACCAAACATCCATGGGGGTCCCAAAATCTTTCGCTAATTCCCACACCCCTCATCCTCCTTCCCCTTTTCCCTCTAACCAAACAATCTCTAAAGTTGATGCATAATACTCCTAGTAAAACGTTAATCAGTCACCAAGACAAGCTTTTGATCATGTCCTACTATCAATAGCATACTTGTGGAGTTAATAAATCTCGAAAAACAATTTCTACAAACTTATTTGCCGGGCCGAGACGAAAACCGTGTCTAACAAATCAGTAACACATAATCGTTATCTGAGAAAATTGCTAGCACGTAAAATGTAATGACTACAAACAGTGGAACGAAAATTCCCTCTTTCCCCACACGGTGTTTGATCCAAGACAAAGTAGCTCCCCCACATGGTAAAGCCACCTTTTTAGATTGATACACCCAAAATCTTCACTCCTTTTTTTTTTTTTACACCAAAGAGACATGTTCCCAACCTTGATGAATAATTAACTAATTCATGATTTCTTAAACAATTAACTAATTCACCATTGATTTTTACATACAAAATCAATGGTGGGTCATTTCAAGTATAATTCACATTTAACAGCACCCACATGTTTTTTCTTTTTTCTTTTTTGATAGACAGTTCTTCAAAGTTTGGTCACGTACAAATCTAATTAAACCCCACGTGAGCTAACAAAAAGAAAAGGGCCAAAAAAAAAAAAAGATCAAAGATCTTGACTTTTTCAAATACTAAAAAAATCAGTGTCTCTCCAACGTTCAAGAAACAAAAAACCCAGTTGTAAAGTAGCAAAGTAAGATAACTCCTAAATAAATTAAAAAAAAAAAAAAAAAGGGGGTAAAAGAGGAAGTACCAGCCAGAGTGGACTGAAGCCATGGAGAGCGTTTTGAGGTGTTCTGATTGTCAAACCACCACCAGTGCGACGACTGCTGCTTCATCATTCCCACCATTTTCTCCACTAATCTCTCTCTCTCTCTTCACTCTCTCGCTTTCTCTCTCTCAAATACCCTCTTCTTCGCACAGAAAAAAAACACCGCCCACCGTCTCAACCGAAAACTACAAATTAATTCCAAAAGTACTTGTAATTATCCAAACAAAAAAAAAATTAAGAAATTAGCTACAGTGAATTTACAGAATTAACCCTAATTTGCGGTGGAAGATATATAAAAGAGAAGTGGGGGGCAACTAGGTCATTTCATCCGATGAAGACTAAGAGGGAAAAAAATCCTTTCGTATATTTTTTGAAACCGCCGAATAAACAGTGCCCACAGAAATTTCCATATCGGCCAAGTTCCCAACAAAGAAAAAAAATGAAAGTGGAAATTCATTTCTTATTAAGAATGGTAAATCCAAAATGACCAAACTACCCCTCTCCTCTCCTATCGACGAATCAATAGTAACCGCTTTAGAACAAGACGAAAATCCATGAACTCCGACCACCGGCGGTTCATCACCGGCCGGCCGTGGCTCGAAACTTCATAGCTTGAATGAATCGAAACCGAAACCACAGAAAAAAAAAACGTTTCTTTACAAAATCTAAATCAGAGAGAGAGAGAGAGAGAGAGAGAGAGAGAGAGTACCTGGTTCTCTAGCGCTTTCCTCTTCAATGGACGCCAAATGCCACTGCAAGCTCTCTCTCTCTTTCTCTCTCTAATTCTCACTTTCTCTCTCTAGAGAGTTTTGCAGAGGAGCTTGCACTTGAAATACTCTACTTCCCTCGGCTTCGTAGGAGTGACTTTGTCCTCTTCGGTTTATAAATATAGTTCCTGCCTATTAAATTTCTCCACGTGGACTAAACGACTGATAAATTGCGCTACCCGAGGCATGACTGTCGAATAATTAAGTTAAAAAAAAAAAAGAGTAAGGTTGTTAGTTTTCTTTCTTTTTTTTTTTCAAAATTTTCTTTTTTATTGTCGGAAATTTGAATATTCAAATTTGTAAATTTACGATTGTACCCAACTTGGGACCCTTGTTTAGGTGTTTCAGCTTGGTCACAAATGCTATTTGCTTTTGCCACGGGAAAATGTGGAAGGGTATTTTGGGGTTTTAAATTAAAAAAATACTTTTTGACTATTTGGAAGCGTAAAGGTTAAATAGCGAAAAGAAGAAAAGGAAAATAAAAATCCTTTCAAAAAAAAAAAAAAGGTAAATAAATTGTAAATGTTGGGGGAGCGTATTGGGGCCACATGAAAAATGGGGTGTAACGGTCGAAAAAATAGACAAGCTGTCAAATTTTATTAAACAATCTGGGCATACCATAGAAAAAAAAATAAAGGTTTGATTTTACTTTTATTTTTGGTGACTGATTTAATTTATTTTCTTATTTCAAAGAGGAAATTTCAATAAACTAGTTAAGAAAATATAAATGCATTTAATATAATAAATGATCACGTAATACATAAAGACAAAATTCTTCAATAAAAACAAATTCATTTATAAAATCTGATAATGCTAAATAAAAAAAACATATGCTTAAGATCCGATAATATGTATATATATCTCGATACACTAAAATCGAATTTTCCAATCGATTAAGGGTAAGACTCATTAACATTAAAGCCACCACTAACTCCACCGTTAATGTTCTTTTTAAAACATATATATATATATATTATAATTTAATGAGAGTCAAATGGACCCCTCGTGTTTTTGTAAGAGAGACCTTCTTAATCTTATTTTGATTGAATATGATCACTCTTTTTTAAAAATCCTCTAGTTTTCTTGTGGAAGTTGGAAAATGTTAGGTACAAATTATTTGACCTTCTAACATTTAAGAGAAAATTAAAACCTTTAGTAAAAGTGTGAAACAAAAATTCTCTTTTTGATTAAACCTTTAGTAAACCTTCTCTCTCTCTCTCTCTCTCTCTCTCTCTCTCTCTCTCTCTTTTTATTTTTTTTATTTTTGATTTCTCAAAAAAAAATTAATATTCTCTTTTTGATCTGATTGATAAATTATGCCGCGTAGTTGTAGGCCTAGGGGGTTGAAATGATTGTTTAATTATTTCATTTGTTTTTTGATTCAGACGATTTTTTTTTTTTTTTTTTTTGTCAATGTCATTGGAAATAAATTTATCCATTTTGATTAATAAATGTCAACTTTGTTACTTTTCAAAGTAGACATGCATTGTAATTACATGAATAATTTAATAATATTTCATATTAACTCTATTATAAATATAGAGTTTGAATCTCATGTTTAAGAATTAAAAATATATATAAATATAAGACAAACAATATTGCGTCCAAAGCACATGCACATGTCGGTGTGTGGTTTGTCTTGTGAGAAAAAAAAAAATTTATTTGGTGAATGAGGGTTAAAAAAAAAAAAAAAAAACACTTGTTAACCATACGGTCCATGCAGACACGAATGTTCTGAAGTGCAGCAAATATACTGTACATTAGGCAACCAGCTAAAAATAAAATAAAATAAAAAAATACTATACACCAGGCAGTGTTTGAATATTACTAACAAGCCAAAAGGAATATTACCTTTGAATTGGAACATAGTACTGTTATGTTCTAGTATTTTTCCAGACACATGAACATATTAAGAGGACGTTTAGTTGGCCTGTTTAAAGTAGAGATTTAAAGTTAAATATTAATATTATGCATTTGGTGGAAAATAAATTGTTTGGAGTAAAAATGTGTAAAAATTTTAAATGTGTGCAGAAAAATATCACTATAGATCTTTTTTCATTCCTCTCATTTTATACAATTTCAAAAAAAAAAAAAAAATCTCTCATTTCAATTAAAATAATAAAGTTATGAACTTTTAAAATTTGAGTTTTTAAGTTAGAATTGGATATATGAATTGGGAAAATGAATTTACTTACAAAGGGGAAAAAAAAAAGAAAAAAGAAATAGGTGGAATTGTTTGATTGGAATGAACTAATCAAAAACATGCTAATTCATTAACTGCAGTGTTTTCTTGCTTTACCACGTGTGATTTGTTTGCTTAAGTTAATCAGTAGACAATTATGAAACAAAAAACTAAAATAAAATAATGGTAATTACAAAAACGGTTCTTCAATGGTTTAACTTTCCATTTCTGGGTGGGCCTGCAACTTGATCTTTTATATTTGAGGCAAATAGCACAATATTATCTTAAGAATATGGCGTATCCAAAACTGAGTGGCAAAAGACCTTTTATTCCTTAACTGAAATTTGTGAAATCCTTTTAAAGGCAAATGAAGATAAAGTTTTTTTTTTAATAAATAGTCATACCCAAATAAAGGTGGGTTATTAAATTATATAGATGCTCAAACTATAGCTTGACAAGTCTCCTCTAAATGAATGCATTAAACAACACTTGGTGAAATAGGATTGAATTTTGTCAGCAAAGTTTAGAAATAGTGTTTGAATACACATTTCAATGCTTAGAATTTGGACATGGTTAAACATATTGTATGATATCTAATTTGCTATTGCACTATATTGCCCCCTCTTTTTTAAGGGAATTATTGAGATTTTAAAAAATTCCTTTCCCATTCTTGGGCAGGGCTATTGCCCCCAAAAAATTAAAAAAATTAAAAATAAAAAAAAAAAAAAAAAAAAAAAGCGAACCGATATCACCATTTCAAAGCATGAATGATTATGTTATGATAGTTAAAAAATAATTATAATCATAATTAAACTATCATCAGTTACTTTTTTTTTAATTACTTTTCGTCCAATAACCAATAGAGAAATTATATACTCGAGGCAAAGAGCACCGCAAATACTTTTCGTCCAATAACTATTCATATTTTGCTGAAGAAAATTATATAACGAAAATACGAATTATGCAAACTAAAGAAGAAATTTTACTTCATTATTATTATTATTATTATTATTTTGGTTAAAAAAGAGCAGAAATTTTACTTCATGTCGTTGCTTTTGGGCTCTGAAGTCTGAAGATGACAGAAAAAACATAAACAATTAAATAGCGCCATACCAGATTTAGATGACAAAAGGAAGATAGAGTACCGGTATACTTGTAATCCAACCTATACATGCAAAACAACAAATACAGTTTCGTAGCTATAGCTATATCTCTGTCCTATAGAAGCTCGTATTGTCTATTCAGCATAGTATGATTTTTTTTTTTTTTTTTTTTTTTCTCTTTGGTTTTGTTTTTCTACTTTTTCTCATCTTTCCTGTACAGTATATAACTACTGAAGAATAACATCCTTGTGTGGTGAGTGTGGAGTAAATCCCCTCCCGCCAAACACAGGGCGCATGAAAGCGTCATCGAACTTTCGCCAATAGTAGTGAACGGAGCGCACTGGACAGGTCAACAGCATCCTCAGACCAGCTGTACGAGGAATGCTGTCATCGTCATTGTCGTCGTTGTTGTTGTTGCTGGCCATATCATGTTCAGCATCTTGGCCGTTGGTAAGTAAAGGCGATCTCAGAGACTTTGTTACGCTGTTTGAGTGTTCATGTCGTGGAAGCAGTAAACACATGAGCGGCTCGTTCAGTAATCCACACACCTGATGAAAATCAAAACGGAATTAAGGAAATGAGAAGCAGAAGGAAAAGAGAACCGACGGTAAAGGAAGATTATTTTAATGTTTGATATGAAAGATGCGAAAGTTGTAATGTTATTTGCAGTAATGCAGCTCTTACCAGATTAGTGAAGAGGACAACTGAGATGGTACTAGTTATTATGACTGCATTGTCTTGCAGTTGGGTATGCCCTGAATTTGTAAACTGCAAAGACAAAACAACAGACAATCGTCAAAATAAAAAGTGACCATGAATCGTAGAGTGTCGTCATTTTGATTAGGAAACATCATGTACTTAAAAATAGCTGGAAAACACCGATTGTAGCAAAATAACCATCAACTCCCAAGAGTATAATAGGGCACTCGTTCGGTTTGCCCGGCATATTTCATGGAAAATAGTGCCCTAGTTATTTGGCTGATTTGAATGACAGAAAATATAGTGAATGCCATGATCATAGAAAAAAGTGCAGCGATAAGCGGCAGGCAACCAAATGTTGCGCTAGAGAAGGGCTCGGCGAGGGCACACTCCCAAAGACGAGCTCAAATGGACACGGTGGTGGCATTTTTTCTCCAAGCACGACTCCTGGTTAAGTCAATTTTTCAGGCTTCCGTTGTTTGCATGTGAGCACCACCATTTTCCCTTTATGTTGTTACGAAACAGGGGAAGTGAAAACAATAAAAACCATTTTCCTTTCCTTCACGGGACAAAGCAATTTTGGAGAAACCCTCAAAACCAAATACTCATTCTCTTGTATTTTGATATTCTTCTATATAAAAATTTGTGCCGCAGTTGAATCTCGATCAAGTGGAGTTTTCTTCTATGAAAGACAAAGCAGTTGAGGTTGAAAACAAGCATCTAGAATTTAATATATTAAAAATAATTAAAAACAACCATGTGAACCAAGCTGCACTCATCTTGTAAAACTCGAACTCTCTCCATTCATTACCTGAGAATAAGCGAGGGCCATAGATACAGCACCTCGCTTGAGTCCAGCCCACCATATCGCTGCCTGCTCAATTTAGTTTGGTTAGTAATATTTGGTGGCTGTTATGCTCAACGCAAAAAACAATGAAATTACGTACCTGCTGCTTCCAGCTAATTTTGTCACTCTCAGACTTTTCAGTTAAGTTCGAAATTATAGACAGAGGGAACACAAAAGCTGCTCTTCCAACCAAAACCAGGGAAAGCAATATCAAGCTGACCCCAACTGACGTCCGAGGGCTGAAAATTTTAAAATGACGCTCGAATTGAAATTAAAATACACGTGAATGTCCAAGTGCTATGATGAAATTCATGTAACAGATGCAGGGAGGTTACTGACAAAAGAATTAAAATATGAATGAAAGATTGAGGTCAGAAGTATCATTTCTCTCACATACTTTTTCCACACAATTTTCCACTTCTCAATGTCCAAGGCATCCATCCCGACATATAAGAAGATGAAAATCTCCGCTACAAATGAAAATGTAGCAAAAGTATGCCTGCAATAAGATAAGGTGGAGAAAATAGTAAAGTTACTTGTTTGATCGTTGTTCAAGAATCAAGATACACTAAAACACAAGCATACATGACGTATCATGTATTTGAAAAAAAAAAAAAAAAAAAAAAAAAAAAAAAAAAAAAAAACTGGGTTTCAGAGTTCAAAAAAAATCTCGTCAGAGATAACATACCTGGTCGTGATTTTTGAACTCTCAGTCATATTATACCAAGTGTAGTGTGACATGACAACTCCACAAAAGAACACAGTAAGAATGCCACTCAATCTAAAAAGCTGGAAGACACATAAAATTACCAACATCATCATCAAACTGTAAAGTTGTGTCTCATTTCATTGAGACAAAAAATTAAAGTGTACACTGCTTGTTTTAGTAAAGAAAAAAAATGTAGACGGTTTTCAGATCAAGAGGTTGGAGGGATATCTTACTTCCGCCATCATATATGAAAGATAAGCCATTAGAATCATCATAGCAATCTCACGATCAGTCGAGTGCCTGAAATTAGCAAAATTTTACCAGCCACAATATGCAAAATTAAAAATATAATACATGTCTGATCATCTTTCATATCTCTTTCTTTTGTTTTCTATTCTACCGAGGATCAACTCAATAAAAACCAAAAGGAGGCTAAAACAAAAACGGGAAAAAGTGCAATCATACGCCACGCCTACCTGCCAAAGTATAACTTCTTTAAGGTATAGGAACTAAGCAATCCAACCTGCAAGTATGACGAAGCAGATGCCATAAGATAATATGATGTCTTGTGCATGATGCATCCACGTATTTGTTCAACCTCCCAACTTCAAATTAAAATGGAAAAGATTCGTACTAGTAAACTATAAGTGAAAAGATTTAACCAAACAAAATTGCATTGCTAAATCTAGTAGCGACGCAATGCAAACACCAAGAAGATGAAGACATCTGTGAACCACGTAGAAAGAAGAGAGATGGGAGAGAGACTCACACCAAATCCAAGGACTGTGCTTGTCAAAAAAAGATACAAAAAGTATCCAATTGACTCAATGGCGACAATTGAGGTGACAGGGTCAAATTTCTGGATTGCAATAAAAAGTACCACAGATGTGGCATCATTTACCACACCTTCTCCAAAGACAAGACTGTACAATAGAGGTGTCTCATCCTGATTAAGCACCTGAAAAACCACATTTAGACATTGTAGTGCTCTTAAGAAATAGTCGTCTTTTTAACAGATAGATGCCCTTGAAAATATATTTGTACCTGCAAGCTGCTAACAGAATCTGTAGCAGAGAATATTGCTCCAAGTGCTACGAGCAGTGAAGTAATACATGGTAAGCATGGATGATTTAAACAATCAATTTACCCTTTTTAAATGCATCATACTTCTTCAAATTCTAAGAGAACATATCAGAGGTACAAACTTGCCACACAAAAGGTAGTAATGAAAATTATTAAAGGTAAAGAGACTCTAATTTCAGAGGCATGTATCAAAATATTATGCAGAAGTTCGTTACTAAATTTAGTCCATGCAGCCAAGGGAAATTCCAAATCAAGCTCCTCAATCAGAATTTACTTTTGACAGAGAAGCAAAATCCAAAAAAAAAACGTATTGTTGCAAAGTAGTTTATTACTTTATTTAGACCGAGAATAAGAAAGTAACAAAGAATTACCAAGATAATCACCCATGTCCAAGAAATTGATATCCAACCTCTTGAATAGATATAGAGTACCTGTATCAAGACTAGAAGTTACAACCATGAAATTCATCTGCGTACACTTGCACACACTCATGCACACAAAGACAATAGAAGAACTTACAATAAAGGGCTGGTTAAGCTGAGTTATGTATATGCTATATTAGAGTTGTCGTTCTTACACAAATCACCCACAACATTGTGAATCTTTAAGTTACTAAGCCGATGATTTATATTAAACTTGTGAAGTAAGTCATAGATCAATTCAAGGGACAAGACGAAACACAACTAAGTATTTTTCTTCTCTCCTTTATTTGTCATATAAGAAAGTATCATTTTCCAGGAAAAGAAATTGAATGCCACATTTCAAGACACAAGAAACTAAAAAAAACTTGCTTTCAGCCACACTGCAGTGAACCATTAAACATCTCGAAGTCAGGATAGTTTGTAATAGTACACAGTTATCAGAAAGTGCTTGGAGATTCTATACATACCTGACCATATAATAGCAAAAGATATCAAAGTACCAATCGCACCAAACAACATAATGGTCGTAAAGTTTCGGAAGAATTGCTTCTTTTTCACCTGAAACCTGGATAGAGATAGAACAATCAGGAAATTAAGCATCAAATAAGATATACTCGATTTAAATACATATGATCAATGTGATAAAACCCAAAAAGAAAAAGAACTATTGAAGTATAAAACTGACAGAAAGATTCCCAACAAAACAGAACCCAGAAATTTTTATTTTTTTATTTTTTAAGCGCAGAACCCAGTAATTATAACATATCCAAAGGGGAAAACACATTTAAAGTACCGATTTCGAGGTTACACTATGAGCATAATCAGAAAAAGATCCCAAGATTCCTAAAATATAATCAAAATAAAAAGGGACCAGATCAAGAGAAATGAAACCCCGTTTAATGACTCCAAAATTTTCAAGATAGTCGGACCAATATCATATAAAACCATAGTCACAATAGCCTTTAATCAGAAATAGTGTCCTTGAAGAACACAGACGTGACACATAAAATTGGGTCGTTCAATAGCTAAGAACAGACTCTGTTGACCATGACATAATATACTAAACCGAGATAATTGCTGCTAATATACGCACAATCTTTTTTGTGAAAAAAAAAAAAAAAGGAGATAAAGAGTAAACACTTACCCAGCATTAAATATAATAGGCGGAAGAAGATATATGAAAAATATTTCTTGATTGAATAATAAGATATGTGAACTTTTTCCCCGGGTAGTTAGAAGAATAACAGTTCCAGAACATAACCCCTGCAATACATACGAATATAAGCCTTCAATAATAATCAACCATGGACAATCATACCCAAAAGCAAATAAGCAGCTAAACTTACGACAACAAGTGCAATACTCGATTCGGTAATCCACCGATTCTTCTCCAGAAAATGACCAATTAAAATGCAGGAGAAAACAAGCAACACAAACAACGTAATTGCATGTACAGGATCTTCACTTGAGGCCGATCTCATGCCTATTCTCATAAAAGAAGAGCTCAAACCGAAACCCATGGCACTGCCTCAAACAACTTCAGAACGCTTCACTGTCACATATCAAATGTCCTCGGTTCAGAACAGAAGCAAATATTGATTCAAGCAACTTTAATTTTGCTCATTTTTCTATCTTTTTTTAACCTACATTATTTCTTCCGTTTCTTTTGATTTCTCAGCAACCAAACAGAAATTTAAAACAGTTTCTCGAGGAATGTGAAATTCCTAACAATAAATATTAACGAGCAGAACTTCATTCCACTGAACCTTGTACTACTCTTCTGACCAAAACGAATAGAAAATACAAAAATAGTAGCTGACAACTTGAGAATTTTTATTTTCTCAGCAACCAAACAGAAAAAAAGAAATTGCACAAAATTTTCTCAGCAACCAAACAGAGTTACAGAAACACATTTTATATGTGTGAAATTGTAAAAAATCAAATCAAATTAACTAAACCTGACCATGAGCAATGTAAAGCGCATACCAGATTCAGTGATTACGGGACGGGGAAGGAAATGGGAAAAAGGAAAAAAGCGAAAAAAAAGAAAAGACGTAAGGTCGAAGGTATCTTAAACAATTCCAATTCGCTCTCTCTCATTGACTTTCTTAGGAACCAAACATAAAACTTACCTCCAATCCCTGTCCTAACTCCAAACGTAACATCTGAAGATTATTGACAGACTTTTTCTAGAGAGGAAAAAAGTTTGTAGAGAGAGAATCGAAGGAGGGAATGGTGGTAGTGAGAGAAAGGGAGAGAGAAATGGAGAGACAGAGTGGAAAAGTTGAAAAACCGCGAAAGGAAGGAGGGTCAGGGATTTCATAGCGTGAGACACAAGGATTCGAAAGAATATTATTGCTCTATCTTTAACCGTCCGATTAAATAATCAGATCGATCAGAATAGATCCGTCGGTACGTGTGGAAGCTACGAGTGAGTTTCAGGGATTTGCCTTGTTGTAGACTCTACGCTACAATTCCTGGTAAATAATTTGGAATTTCCAAAGAACACCAAATACCCATTAGTCAATTCCTCCTCTCTTTTTTTATTTTTTATTTTTTATTTTTTTTACTCCCTCCATCCTTTCTTCTGTTTTTTCTGTTTTGTTTGGGGGTATTTGATAAATGAGTTAAGTTTAAATTGAGTTGAAATTTTTAAATTTGAGTTGAGTTAACTTTTTAAAAAATAGTTATAAACTTTATTGATTTTTAAGAAAAAGACAAAAATTAAAATGAAAAAGTACAGTTTAGTTGGAGTGAAACTTGATTACCAAACAAGCCTATAATAGATAATGTGAAGATCAAAAAAATATTTTAATCTTGGTTAATATATCATTACATCTCCTAGACCCTTTTGTTAAATTTTATATTTAAGTTTTAACTATAGTAAATTCTCAAAAGCGTACTTGGTCTTGGATGCATGTGATCTTGACATGATAATTAATATTGTTTTCTGATATTGATTTGGACGAAAAGATATTATGAAACAAATTGCTAGTTTGAGGTGATTTGAGAACATATTAAAATTCAAGAACTTGATTAAATAGGTGTGATAACTGATAAGAATGCTATTAAAAAAAATGTGAGTTATACATATACATATTATTTTTTTTAACCCACAACTTTTTTAATAGCCACATCTCATATAAAGTACTTAAGTCACCAACTAGTTTTAAGGAGGCAGTGAGTTAAAGTTTCATATTAAATTCTTGTCATAAAGAGCTTTATATTAATAATTATTCGTGGAATTTGTAAATCTACTTTATGATGCGTTTTTTAAAACGGTTTGAATTAAAATTTTTAAGTTTGAATTGGTTGATTTTTTAAAAATTAGTTATAAATTTTGTTGACTTTTCAAAAAAAAGATAAAAATTGAAATGAAAAAGTACAGTTTAATTGGAGTTAAACTTGTTATCCAAACATGGACTTAATCTATTATTCAATCCAGTCTAGTATATTATATTATATTGAAAACTAACGGATTAATAACGGATCGAAATTTTTTAAATCTAAAATTTATACATTAAGTATTTCTTAATTCATATAATCTGAGAATCTGAATCTCGTATATATACATACATATGTATATTTAGATATATGTATATTTTTGTCCTAAAATAATTCTAATAAATTAGTGTATCTACACATGTATAAGAAATGTTAGTATGTGCTGCCGTGCACTTAAAGTTTCATCCAAAACGATTCATTGTTTCGTATTTATTTTTTGGTCCTTGAATTTTATTTTTTATTTTTATACCCAAGTTTTTCTTTTCAATTTAATCATTTTTTTTATTGATCAATTTTTGAGGAATTCTATAATGAGACATCCTCATTTTACTCCAACGGAGTAAAATTTTTTTTACCATTTTGAGATTAAAAATATACATTAAAAAATCATAAGACAAACCACACCGTATTATCATTTTACAAAACATTTTAAAAAATTAAAAAGAAAAAGAAATGGAAGCCCTTCCCCCACCGGCAGGAAGCTCTACCGAGCCACCGGACGGCGAATCGCCGCCTCCACTGAGCTACCAGACTGGGAATCGCGTCAGAGGCTAGGATGGTTGGGGCGACTTTCTGACGAGATGACGGCGTGGGGAGGCTATGGGCGATCGATCTGAGCAGATTTGGAAGACATCCCTCTGTCCGATCTGGAACCAGTGGACGGCGAAGTTGCGGGCTTGCCGAAGCCCCTCCCTTCCGCCGGATCTGTGTGGGTGAGCGATGCTCGCAACCACCGGCGAGCTCCTCTGACCTCCGAAATCCTGGCGATCTGCAACCTCTTCGCCGGATCTGAACTCTCGCAACCTCAGCAACCCACCGGGCAACAATCACACTCCATGGTCGACGATTTAGGGGCCTAGCGATCTCGAAGATCCGTCATCGATCATCGCTAGCACTCGCCAGAGAGTAATGTCGGAGACGAAGTTGGTTGGGTGGCCGACGAGATCAGAGGGGTGCCGGTGGACGAAGGAAGGTGACGGGAAGGGGGAGGGAGATTCTACCCCCTTTTTTTTTTTTTTTTTTTTTTGTAATCTTGTGTGACTAATTTATTTAAGTTTTGATGTATTTTTTTAATCAAGACCATCGGAAGAAGATCGAGTGGCTGAAATTTTTTGCCCCATTGATAGGGGAAAATGAGAAGGTCTCATGGTAGAATTAGCCTCATTTTTTTCATTTTAGTCCTTTTATCTTTTATATTTTTTCAAGTCTCTCTCTATTTTTTTTTTTCAGGTCCTCTGTTAATATCTTTTTGTTCTTTGGGTCTATTTTTTAACTTAATAAGTTAATTTTTCTTATTTGGATAAATTTTTTCAAATATATCCAATATGTGCATAATGCATGTTTTAGAATAGTATAAGGTGAAGTTTGATTGTTTGAATTTGTCTCCGTCTAATTCCTAATCCTACCATCTAGCCCGTAACTTGCTTTTATTTTTTTTTCTTTTTCTTTTTTCTTTTATTTTCTTTTCAGTTTAATTTAAAGTTTATTTGTTGTATTGGTCTTTTATGCTACAATTGAGTTTATTATGCATACTTGAATTTGATAATGTTGTTATTTTAATAAAGAGAAAATTATTCAATTAACTGTTTTTTTTTTTTCTATTAATCAATATGACACAAATTATCCACTCTTGATCAACATAACACAAATTTTAGCTAACTTTAGTTTAATTTTGTATCATATGGTCTAGTATTAACTTTTTGTGTCATGTTGATACAATGGTTTCTAAATTTTATGTCATTTAAGTGCTTTCTTTAATTAAACTATTTTACGTTTTAATATATTTATTTTAGTTTTTAGAGTTTATAAATTAAATCTGTAAATTCAATCCATGAAATCTAATGTTTTCGAACTAGATTGGGTGTCTCATAAATTGGTGATGGATTAGAACAATTTCACATATTAGACTATGAATTAAGTTCTAATCTGCTTAATCAAATCCGTAAACACCTCTGCTAATAGTAGTGAATTGGTTCAAACTTGAAATTATTGTTGTATATTCTATTAAAAAAAAAAAAGTTTTACTTGAAAGTAGTAAGAAATTTTTCAACCAAAACAGAGAAAACTCTAAAATTTTTCCGTAAGAAAAGTCAAAATTTTAAAAATTAGTTTATCAAAATAACTATTAAGGAAAGGTTATGGTACAATCTCATTTATACATCCTACCAGTAGAGCTCATTTTATTGATCATTTAATATACTCCAATGACTGAGACAATGCTTGTCTATGATAACTATAATGCACCTTAGTTCATACTATTATAAACTAAGAAATTTAAAAAACATTTCAAAAAAAAAAAAAAAAAACCCCAACCCTCCATGGAAACCCCCCACCCCCCCAGCCAACCTTCCACCATCGCCACTGACCTCCCCTACAAGTGAACCCCCCTCCCCACCCTCGCGTTCCTAGATCCCGGCGAGAAGCCACCACCCCCCCCCCCCCCCCCCCTCCCCAAAAAAAAAAAACCTCCCTTGCTAGACGACGAAATAGCCCCAACCTCTAGCCCCCCACCATGAAATCGCCAGGCGACGACGGGCCCCCCTCCCCCCGACTGTGAAATCGCTAGGCGATGACGAGCACCCCTCCCCCCCACCGATTCCCCCACTTACGAAATCCCCCGCCCCCAACTGATCCCCTGATCTGCGTAATTGCCACACGGACAAATCGCCGCCCACGTGATATTCGGGCACCCACCGGCCCCCCCGGCAACCTTCCGTTTTCCCTGGCGAGCTTCCACCCCCTTGTGGCTAGGTTTAGGCCTGCACCGGCAGCTTCCTACAGTTTTTAATTTTTTTAAATTTGAGGGAGTTTAATTTTTTATTTGTTTTCTACAATATTATAGATCATGGTTTATTTTTGTTATATACACATTCAATATCTCATCCATTATATTAGATTTTAATAGTCTTTGATAGAGTTTTACCGATAAGATATATAAAAAAGATTTTATCATAAATTCACCCTAACTATTATGTTTATGATTTTTTGTACAAAAACACGTTGCTTATCTCGTACAAAGAATTTTTTGTCAGCATCCGAAAACAATATCACTGGTTCGATATCTCTGATTTAAACAGTTAAAAAGTTTCTCTTTTTTAATAGATATTTTCAACTTAGAATTTGATATTGAAAAAAAATAATAATAAAGTTTGTCAATGAAGTCTTGACCTACAATTTATATAAAGATGGCATTTATCCTTTCTGGCACAAGACCCCACAAAGGAAGCATTAGTTGGTGAGACTTATAATAAGGATGCAAGTGGGGACGAGACCAACTAACAAATCTCAACTAATTGCACATGTAGTTATCTTCTTCTTCTTCTTTTTGTTTTGTTTTGTTTTGTTTTGTTTTTTTTTTTTTTTTGAGGTATAACGTATTTAAATCTTTACCACATATTTCTTAGTTCTAGTTCTAGTCATTATTCACCATATAAACTTATTATTATCCATTATATATATTTTTTCGTTGCTTAAACTTATGCTACGTTTTGTGTTTTATCTCAAATTCAAATTTTTTATATAAGTTTTTATCTTTTTCTGAAAAATTAATAAAAATTATAATTAGTTTTTAAAAAGTCAATTAACTCCAACTTAAAAATTTCATCTCAAACTAACTTACCAAACTAACTAATTAGTTTTTAAAAAGTTTTTTATGTATCAATGAACTATGCCAAAAAAAATTGCATTACTGTATGTTTAAAGAAAATAATAATAATAATTTGTTTCCTGAAATTGCATTCAAGCTCATTGTATAGATGTACCCCTCCATCAAAACTGCATGGACATCTCATATAATTAAGATTGTTAAATTTCATTTAATTATTTGAGTACTTTTTTTTTTAATTTTATTATTACGGTACACATAAAAAAAAAAAATGTAATAGTGACTGTTAAAAGATATTTTGAGTGATGGAAAAGCAGTATAATTTTATCGAAATAGTTACGAGTAATAATACGAGTGTATGATGTGTAGTTGTTACTTGTTACACTTTGAGACTAACTTGTATGTGTTTAGAAGAGAAACGTGAAGAATTTAAACAAAACAAAAACAAAAAGTGTGCCAATTAAACAACCTTAATAAGAAATATATAAAACACCACTTAAAAGAATAAGGTCCTGTTTAGTATCATATTTTAAATCTATATTTCAAATCTTTTTTTTTTTATTGTATTTTCTTTTACAAAAATTTGAATTTACTTTTATATTGTGAATTTGAAACTATGATTCAAAGGATTGAGATCTAAAGGCATGAAAATTTCAACTTTTTTCTGTAAGCAATTTATTCATCCAATACATATCCTTAACGAAAATTCAAACTTTTTCACGATGCACTTTGTTCATCCAGTATATAGTCTCAATTTGTTCAAAAAGAATTTCAACTTTGTATTTGGATATGCTTTTTAAAAATAATTATAAGTTAAATAGCCTTAGAAATAAAAACAGAAATATGAAAACAACTTAACAAAAACCGTTATCGTGATTACAGATAAATCCTAATGGTAATATCACACTTGACTCCACCTAAACGTGTAGAGTTCAAATCCTTCCACCTCTAAATTAAAAAAAAAACAAAAACTTTATGACTTTTTTTTTTTCACTTTCATTTTTATTTTTAAAATATTTGCTAACCAAACACGATTTAAGGAACGTTTTACGCTTTCGTGCCTCAAAAAATGTGGAGAAACATCTCCTAAAACAACAATTATTGGGCCTAATTGTCATTGAGCTGGGTTCAAACGCAACCAAGCCGAGTCCCAAAAAAAAAAAAAAAAAAAAGCCTCAGACACCCACCCGACAGCCATGTCCACAAAGGGGCTCAAACCCAAAAACAAAAACCAGCAGACGTCATCATGTGAAACGAGAGCTCCCCAACACGCCTTCAATAATGACAAAAACACCAACCCGAATCCGGACCCAAACCAAAAACAACGAGAGCTATCTGAAGCAAAAGCAAATCTGAATTCTCGGAATCGAGTTTGTGAGTTGAGACAAAGAGAGAAAACGGGATAAGAGAGAGAGAAAGCCTAGTCGCTGGCCAGGCATAGTTAAAAGGACCCATCACCTGCCTCAGTGTTTCTCGGTCTGGTCGACCCCAGAAAGGCTCGCTTAGATTCCATCGAAACGCACTGGAATCGTTTCCCATCTCCAATTCTTTTACTGGGTTTCGAAGATCTGTTTCCATTTCCAGACAGATCTGTTGATTCTGTTATGTCCATGTTTTTCTTCCAAATAATGCATCTTTTGTAGCCGATCTGTGGTGGGCAATTCTTGGTTTTCCATAATATGTAGATCTGAAGCTGGTGAATCCATGGCCGACACCACTGTGTTCTTCTAAAAAGCCCTTTTCTGGGTTCTGGGTCTTGAAAATAATCGCTTTTATAGACACTTTTTTTTTTTTTTGTGCTTTAATTTAAAGTAGTATGTCTTTCAAAAGTGTGATCCAAGGGATGAAAGGCGAGCTGGGGAGCATGTCGAGGAAGGGGTTTGATGTGAAGTTCGGGAGGTCGAGGTCTGAGAGAGTGGTCCAGGAGTACAGCTCCGACAAGGTCGATGCCATGAGGCAGAGCTGTTGGGCCAACATGCCTCCGGAGCTTCTCCGGGATGTGCTCATGAGGATCGAGGCGTCCGAGGATACTTGGCCTCCTCGGAAGAATGTCGTTGCTTGTGCCGGTGTTTGCAGGAATTGGAGGGACATTGTTAAGGAGATCGTCAAGTCACCTGAGGTTTCTGGGAAATTGACGTTTCCAATCTCTTTGAAGCAGGTTTGGACTTTGAATCTCTTTTTTTTTTTCGTTTTTATTTTAAAGAAAAAGAAATTGATCTGCTTTAGTTTGATCCTTGTTTTGTGCCAAATGGGTTTGTATGCTTTGCTAAGTTTGATCGAAGATGATCGATTTCAGTATAGAGAAGAGAGAGAGACTTGAGTTTTATGATCTAGCAATGCTAGTTTATGTATGCATTGGTTGATCCTTAATTGTTGAAATGGAGTATAGAGGAATTGATAATGTGGAGCCTAATTATCATCTCAATAAAGAGTTAGCACGCGTAATTATTTAAAAAAATAAAATGTAGTAAAGGGTACTTCAAATTTTTCACTTGGCGGATGCTGGTTTTAAGGAATATGATTAGAGAGAAAAACTAAGTGTCTGAATGTTGTAATCTTCATTGTAGTGAAATTTTGCAGCGGTTGATAGTGGACGTAGTCCTCACTTCGAGGGTGAAGCGTTATGAATATTGTGCTTGTTTGATTGTATTTCTTTGATTTTATTGCTCTCGATAACTAAACATTAAGGCTTCTACTTAACATGAAATGTATTTTATAAGACAGGATTATAGAGTAATCCTAACTTCTCTATGATCGTTTAGCTAGTTTTCAAGGATCAAGCAATAAGCTTTTATAAAATACGAGATGAGATGGTAAGAGTACTTTTTCTCCAACAAGCATACAAATTGGTCACTTTTTTGCCCAGCTAATTTGTAATATATGTGATCATTTCAAATTTTTTTTCTTTTGCAGCCTGGTCCAAGGGATTCTGTCCTTCAATGTTTTATAAGGCGCAACCGGGGCAACCAAACATATTATCTTTATCTCGGCATAAATCAAGGTTACTCGCTAATACCTCATTGTCATACGCATTATGGTTTAGTGTGATTCACTATCGTTCCCTTTTCAAAATATGCGAAGAATATATCATTTTGAGCGTGCTTTTGTTTGTGCTCTTTTCCCCCTTTCTTTGAATGTTCCTTTATGACTTTTAGCACTAAAAATAGTTCTGGCTTCATCCGAATAATTCCAGCTTCCACTGATGATGGAAAATTCCTTCTTGCTGCACGGAAATGCCGACGTCCTACTTGCACAGATTACATCATCTCTTTAAACTGTTGTTATGTGTCTAAGGGTAGCAGTACTTATGTTGGGAAGTTGAGGTATACTTACGTAGTCGGACACTTTTGTTATTTAAAAGTCGAGTCCATCATCATTCTGTGCCTGAGTTCAGCATCTCAATTTGCTTTATGGCAGATCAAACTTTCTAGGCACCAAATTTACAATCTATGATGCCCAACCTCCAAGCAATGGAGCCAAAGTCACTAAATGCCGTTCGACCAGGCTTGTAAATATGAAGCAGGTATCCCCGAGAGTTCCTGCTGGAAACTATCCCGTAGCTCATATTTCATATGAGTTGAATGTCTTGGGCTCTAGGTACGAAAAAGTTCTCTTTTAAACTCGTCAAGAACAAGGATTAAGGGATATGTTTTCATTATTCCTTTTCACTTGCTGTAGTTAGATTATGCTGACACATTGTGTGAATCAGGGGACCTCGGAGAATGCAGTGCATCATGGATGCAATCCCAGCCCGTGCTGTCGAGCCAGGAGGTGTAGCACCAACGCAGACAGAATTTTTGCACAGTAGCTTGGATGGTTTCCCATCCCTGCCTTTCTTCAGGTCAAAATCGACCCGCGTGGAGAACTTTCAACCGGAGCTGCAATCCAGCCAAAGCAAAGGGTTGCTTGTATTGAGGAACAAGGCTCCCAGGTGGCATGAACAACTGCAGTGCTGGTGTCTGAACTTCAATGGACGGGTAACGGTTGCTTCGGTGAAGAATTTTCAGCTGGTTGCTTCTCCGGAGAATGGAGTTGCTGCGGGGCAGGAGCACGAGAACGTCATTCTTCAGTTTGGAAAAGTTGGAAAAGACGTCTTCACCATGGATTATCAGTATCCCATCTCTGCTTTTCAGGCGTTTGCCATATGCCTCAGCAGCTTCGATACTAAGATCGCTTGCGAATGACTTAACAAGCAAGTTTGACCTCGTAATTACGTACTTACCCACGTAGTTTGTATTTCTATCAAAGTAACATTGGAATTTCAGGTGTGCCTTTTGCATGGTCTGGTATTTTGGGAAAATGCTAAATTTTTCACCGTGGTTAAAACTGGGTTTTGAAGCTCTATTTTGCCCAAATTCCAAGTACCCCATATCATCAGTGTAGTTAGTCTCCTTTGTGATTTTGCGATCAAACGGTGATGCTGCTGTTCTTGGCATTACTCAAATTTATCCGGAAGCAGAGAATGAAAGTTGGTATTGAGATGAGATGTAAACGACAAAGATGTCTTTATAATTATGTCATCTGATTGAAATAACATGAATTTCTAAACGACAAAGTTTTTCTTATAATGTAAAACCAAAAGAAGCTCCAAAATTTTCTGAAAATAGAGTGATTGCAGACAATCTTAATGATAATTTCACATATATCTTCGACCCCAAATTCATGCATCGCAGTATTGTCGTCGTTGCTGTTGTTACTTTTTTAAAAAAATTTTAAAAAAATAAAAAAAATCTTTTCTGCTACATAGGGAAATGGTGCAATTCACAATACTGACAATTCATTATTTTCAAACGGCCTAGCAAAGATCGGATATTAGCTTCTGTCGTTGTCTCCTCTTATAGAGACATAAGCGATTGGTATGTAAGTTTGAGTTAAGATTTTTAAGTTTAAATAGTAAATTATATTGACTTTTCAGAAAAGATAAAAAAAATTTTAGAAAAAAGACAAAAATTTTTTGAAAAAAAGATAAACATAATGATAAAAAAAGTACAATTTAATTTAAACTAAACTTTTTACCAAACATCCCTATAGCTTATTTTTTTAGCTTTTGAATAAATTGATTGCAGGAGTCAAGGAAATGACAAGGGGGGAAATCAGAACCACCACACTTAAGATTTTATAATATATTTATTTCAATTAAAAAAAAAAAAAAAGACCAATTCAATGCCTTCCACAAGCATCTCTGCAGAACAACAATTTCATTCTATCACGCGTGCTGTCATACATGATCTTCATTTGCTCGAACAGAAAATTGGTTCAACATCAGGCACGAGATGACCAGTACAACTTGCAAATAAAAACAAGAAGCATGCCCTCAGTTATACAGTTTGTGTATACATACAAACATATATATATATATATATAGATATATGTATATGCATCCCTCAATTGCAGTCAAAGTAAGGGTGTCAGAAAGGAGGAGGTCCACCAGGACCAGGAGGACCATAAGGTCCACGAGGTCCACCAAAGCAATCCTGTAGCAACCAGCAACAGCACAAGCAGTAGAAGCTGCCAAAACCCAATAGTAAAGTTTGTTTGTATAAGCCTCACAAATACAATCATACATTTACATAGCCAATACCAAATGAAAAACCATCTTATATATATATATATATATATAGAAATTTTCCTGGTAAGACACACTGTATGGTATTAAGAATCATCAAAGATTAACCAAAGAAATTTCACATACCAGGAAGATATCATATTGCATAAACCGTCCGCAAATCCGCCGAAGAATCCCCCAGGTCCAGGCCAGAAACCAGGACCCCAACCGGGGCCGCCAGGTCCTGGACCCCATCCCGGCCCCCCCGGTCCAGGACCCCAGCCAGGTCCTCCTGGACCTCCAGGCCCCCCTGGCCCAGGACCCCAGCCAGATCCTCCAGGACCTCCAGGTCCCCCTGGTCCACCAGGTCCCATCACAAAGAGTTCACCGGACCAACACCGCCGGAGCTACCACGATCACCGCCCAACAATCGCTGCACAAATTGGACTTGTTTGCTAACAAAGATATCAAAGCTTGTGTGTGTAGTTCAGCTAAACAAGTAGAACAAATATATAGAAACTCAGGCACTTTACTTATACCATAAGAAATTAGCATCAGGATATGCAACTAAGATCCATATATAACGTGACAAGGCAAACATTCGACCAAGAAACCGAATGGTCAAACCAGAAAGTCAACCTCCACAACCTAACATACATTCAAAAGACATATAAGTAAACACATGTTTCAGTCAAACTCACCAACACTTCAAACCGGTCAGGTTGCAACCTTCCTATAAGAAGCTAGAGATAAACCAGTTCACAGGGGGAGAAAAAAAAAAAAAAAAATAGACAAGACAAGAAAGAAAGAACAAGCATTTTAGACCAAACAAAGTAATTTGCAATACAATCAAATTATAGATCTTTACCTCGCAAAAACAACTCAAACGTAAATTGTAAAAACATTAAAATAATTTTTTTGGGAATAAAAGGCTTTAAGATTATACACACACAAATTTCTAGATTTGTGAATGAATGTTTAAATGGGCAAACTAAAAGAATTTTTTTTTTTTATGCATAATATTTCGCTCAAGTACATGCTTCTTTTATCAAAGAACTTCACTTGAGTGAAGACCCTTTACGCAGAAACGACGATTTCAGAAACTAATCAACCAAATCAAGCAGTACAAGCCTAGATTAACTTGAGTTGAGAATAAATAAATAAATTAGTTAATTAAAGAAAATCAGATTTGGTCGCTGATGGAAAAATAGTCACTGAAGAAGCCTCAGATTAGCATTTTGGCACATTCTTCGTTGCGGCAAACAACCCACGGTAGATAAAATCTAGCGTGGCGCACAAAAAATGTTGTCGCCGCTCTCAAGTCCAAAATCTGTCATCACCGGCACCTTCTTTTTTTCCTGCCTTTTCCGGGCAACCAAACAAACAAACAACAAAAGTTTTCTTCTTCTTCTTCTTCTTCTTCTTCTTCTTTTTTTTCTAAGGAAGTAAAAACAGAGACTCGAGAGAACAAAGATGTCGTCGTCTGGAATACCATTGGAACAAACAGATCATTGAAAAAATAAAATAAAATAAAATAACAAATCTAAGAAATTGTAATTGCTTAATGGAGTGGAGAGCTATGACGGCGTACTCTCCTCCGACTAGGGTTTCGGTCTTCCATAAATGTCCAAAATCCAAATTCGGGGTTAAATAGATTCAGCAAAATAATAATCATTCTAATAAATAAGATTAGGGGTTAAATAATGGGTGTTGGTTCATTAGGCGAAAGAAATAAATAGATAGCACTTACCTCAAAAAAGAAGTAAATATGATTACTTAATAAAATACTTATAACAAATAAGATTTATTTAATAAACATATTGTTTATTTTAAATATTTAAAAATAAATTTATAACTAAATAGTTTTTTTTTTTTTTCAGTTTTTTAACGAATAATTGAAGTTTTTAAAAAAGTAGTTAAAAGACCATTTTTTTTTTTCTAAAATGATAAATTAATTTTCGTTAATTAATGATTGATCACATATTATTATTAATTTAGCTAGTCACTGATTGATCATAACGTCTGATTAATCATAACATAAATAATCAAATTTCATAATTAATCATTAATTGAATATTAATTAATCACTAATTGATCAAATCTGTAAAAATGACTAACGACCGTTTTGTTAAATGAAGAAAAGTTCGGCCATCTATTATATTAAGTGACTAAAAAGATCACTCAGTCTAATTTTCCTTTTAAAAATATATTATTTGTTTTAATTATTTACTAAAAACGATATTTACTTATTTTATATTGTATATATGACATGAGAAAATAATTCAAATGACATTTTTTTAAATCAATTTATTAAGAATCAATTTGGAAATCAAAATCTTCAACCAAAAATTGGAAATCAAAACCATTTGGGAAAAAAAAAAAAATGGAAGTCACTGGTATCATACGAGAATTATGGGTTTAATGAACTATTTGGAAGAGGTTTTGGCAACTGTATTTTCAATAATATATATTTTATAATCTTCTTTTCAAAATTACTTTTCACTATTACTCATAAAAAAAACTTTTTTTTACTATTTATATATTCAAATGTCTAAGATAAATTCAAATTTTTATAGTTTTATAATTTTCAAGTTTAAATGATATAAGTTTTTTTTTTTTAAGAAATTGCATAGAATTTCGAGATAAACGAAATAAAATACATACTGATTTTTTCTGAAAACATTTCGAGTTTTTATACTTTTTGACTTAAAACAGGATTTTTCAACTGAATACATTTTTTCAAAGGGATTTATAGCTAAATTAAAAAAAAAGTTTTTTAACAAATAGCAGAAGTTTTTAAAACTTAGTTAAAAGATCATTTTTTCTAAAATGATTAATTAATTTTCTTAAAAAATCAATCACTGATTAACTACATAACATAATTAATTTAGTTAATCAGTGAATTGATTGATCATAACGTAAATCATTAAATTTATAATTAATCAATTACTCTGAAAGAATGACAAATATCATTTTGCTAAAAAAAAAAAAATCAATCATCTATTAAATTAGATGACTAAAAAAGATTACCCAACAAAATTTTCTATTTTCAAAACTCATGGCAATCACAATCCAAATATCTCAAAAACTCCATATCTAATATCTCTGAAACGGGCCTTGAAAATTGAGGCCATGACAATGAACAGCTAGTGAATGATGGGCTTGCAGTTAATGTTATGCCGTGGAACATGATCCATGATCACTTCTTCTTCTTCTTCTTTTTAAGAAATGTATTGAATAGTTTTCTTTTTTAAAAAATTTATTTAAGTAAAAACAAGGTTTTAAAATATAATGAGAGTACTTGAATGACACAAATTTAAAGATTATTATATTAATATGACATAAACGTATATCATTAAATTAATATAATAGAAAAATTAAATTAAAATAAATTAAAATTTGTGTCATGTTGTCATGATTAGGAAATATGTGTTATGTTGGTCAAAAAAAAAAAAAATGGTTAGTTTAGTAATTTTGTCTTTCCACGCTTATTTCTCGTGAGTGTCGCATTCCTGTAAAGAGCCCCCATATACTAATGAGCCAAAAGTAAGTGGGTCAGTTCATTTTTAATCTCAAGGCCCAGTTTTTATTTATTTGTTTTTCTTTTTCTTTTTCTGTAAAATGAGAGGAGTTGAGACCTTCCTTTCAAGTTTACCATGAACATTGGTGATTACGACATCCCCCGACGAACAAAAAAGTACTCATTTTTTAATACATCGTTACAATGCATTTAATTTATGTTTATTTTTTTCTTACTTTCTTTACATATAGTAATCAATTAATTATCTTACATTATTGTTATTAATTAATTATTATACAACTGGAGTTCCGCACACATCCTAATTCCGATGTCGGTGGTAGCTGTGTTTCACTTACAAACTACCATAACCCTTATATGCATATATAATAATAATAATAATTTATTATTATTATTATTATTATTATTATTATTTTTAAAAGACACCTTTGCATGAATCTTCAAACACCCACGTGTTTGTGTGGAAATTTGCCCACTTCTCTTCTCTCTCAGCGCATTATTATGGCCCAATTTTTCCAACCCACCCCCTCACCTGCTTAAATGTGGTGGATTTAGGTAAATAAAATCACATTTTTCATGACCAATCAATGACCGAAAAGGTAAATATATAATAAATCTATTATCTTACGTCATATCCTTATAAAGCAATACTTGTAACTTTTTGTATATGTTACTATAATAATCAGTTGATTCTAATATAATATTTTTCAGTAATTCTTGTTCTTTACATGAATACTTTTAAATAATACATGTTACAAGATTCTAAAAAGTTACATATAAATTAATTAGTACCTACAAGATACAAAGCAAAATATTATAACTGTCGGATATGAGAGATTTTCATGTATATATATATGTATACAAAACTTAAAAAGGAGTTTAATTTATAGCAAAAGGGTATTTGCATTTTGCTCCAAAAATGTATTTGAATCAACTCAAACTTCAAGAGTTCTAAACAGACCAAAGAAAAGGTACAAATAACCCCTGAACCACCGAGGGGATGAAATGGTAATTAATTAGGTTAATTGTTATGCTTGATAAAGTTTTGGATTTGAATCTATCGTTCTGTAAGAACGCATCTTATCCTTAGAATTATCAGAGTACGCTGTCCTCCTACGTTGTTTGGAAGCAAATGCAAGAAAGTAGAGGAGTAGTAGCAACCAGCAGTACATGAGGATAAATGGGCGTCCCACCTAAGCTAAGAAAATTTTTTTTTTTTGCATGTCAGCCCTGTTGTTGCCTGGCACGTTAAGAAATCAATGTCACAAAAAATGGTCCCCAAAAGGGGCCACGGAAAACTTTATGGACAGTTTAATCCTTGGATCTGTGGTCCACTTTTGGGTGCACCAATTAGGACCATTTATTTGGATGATAATTTTATTGATCAAATCAACCACAGCCGTTGGATTGAGCACCCGGGGATGTGGTGGGGGGGGAATTTGAAACCATCGGGACCACGGACGGGCTATTTTCAACCAAAAAGTGTTTTTTTGGTGGGCCCATTTGATAAACACTGCTCATATGTGTGTGTGTGTGTGTGGATACACGAGGAATGCTAAAAGCACACACTCTTTCATACTCTCTTATCAACTCTCTCTTTCTATTGCTCGACAAGTGTCGTCCTTTTTTTTCTTTGGAAAAAGTCAGATTTCAAAGGTCGAAAAAGAAAGCAATTAATACTTAATATTACAACATTGCCATCCTTTACATACATCAACTTACGTGCTTGAAAGATATTAACAAAAAAAATCATGCTTGCACAAAGGATTAGAAAGACACTTTCAAGAAAAACTCAGACACCCTCCCACCAAAATAAAAAATAAATAAAAAAACAGATATTTCCCCAAAACTAAAAAAAATAAAATAAAATAAATAACATATGAAATCTTTGCTAAAACATTGAGCCACAAATATAAGCATACTTCAGAAAGTACTGTAGAAGGTTTGAGAGATCAATTTAATGGAGCAAAAAAGTGGGTTTGATCAGGAAAATGTATCCACCCTTCTTTTTTTGTTTTTTTGTTTATTTTTACTATCCGTAAAGTTAAAAATAGTGGTTTAAATATTTGGGTTATCTTGAAATCTCGAAATTTACTCAATCCCTCAAAATAATAATAATAATAATAGTTTTCAAGTTTTAATTGGGGGAGTTTTCCAGTATGTTTGGGTTTTAACAAGTGTGGTATTATTGTAATAAAGTAGAGACTAGTGCCTTTTTACCTAACGTCCAAGCCTGAGTTTTCAAAAAGTTTGATAGTGGGACACGTGTCAAACAATAACAAGAGAGAGTTGATAGAGAGTGTAAGAGAGTGGGGATTTAGTATTCCTCATATATATATATATATATATATATATATATATTAAACATCTTGTGTGTGAGGGTTCACCCACTAGTGGTCCCATGGGACTTATCATTATAGTGAATTATGGACATACTCTTGCTTGGGTGAGGAAGATCATTTTATTCCCATTAAGGTGTGTGTATGTATATATATATATATATATATCTTGTTAAGATTTTAGACAAAAATAGTTTAATATTAATAACTTTTATTGTTTTTATTATTAATGTGAAGTTTGGATCTTGTTTTATGTTTATTTGTTTAAGATTATGTATCAATAATCTGAATAGACGGGATGAAAAAAAAAATATTACTATTTTAAGAGTTCAAAAGGTACATTTTTTATAGGACTTTATTATATATATATTTATATTTATAAAATTTCATATGATTTTAGTTGGATTTAACATTAAAAATGTATCTAATTAATATGAGACCTTTTTTCAGCTGCCTATGATACTAGGACCAATAGGTCAAAAATGAGCTTGTGGCGCCAAATCCCTTCCTCAACGGTTCGTCGTAGGTTGAAGCAGAGATGAATGGGGTGAGAGTTATGGTCATTCCTGATTCCGTTTTTCATACCTATGTTCACTTACGATGAATCTTTGATGATAATTCACTGAGTTCTAAAAATGATTTTAGCTCGTAAAATTACACACACACAAAAAAAAAAAGACGAATAAATGAAGAGGTAGGACTAAAAAGTGATTATTATGACAAACCTTAATTAACTCGATCATAAACCGTTATTAATTGACAGATATGAATATCTCACGAGACACGACTCTATATATGACAGTGTCGAAATAGAACAAAAGCTTTGACTAGATGTACTTTCGCATTAATTCAAAAGAAAATATAATCAGTCAATTAGTTAGTCACGACCAAAAACAGAAAAATCTAAACTATATATATTTATGATATTATAGAATAATAATTTACTTTTGAAAAAAATAGTAATAATAATTGAGAAAATCAGCTTAAGGCGTGCCGAATCTTGATTTGTCATTTAGTAGACAAACTTTGTCAAAAAGGGGTTTCTCAGAAAGGCTGCCCATGGAACATGGTGCGTCCACTTTTGCTGGGTAATAAAAATCCATATCATCAAGTTCATCAGAAGCAGAAATTCCAAAATCACTTTTTCAGTGATCAATTTCTATGTTAAGATCTTCTATGTTCTCAATAAAAATTCATATTTTAACGATTGATTTATTTTTTAACGTAACGACAAAAGCAATTTAACAACTTTGTATTGCATATTATAGATTTTTAACTTGAACATTAATAAAAAAAAAACCCATTAAAATTGAATCAAATAATTAAAAAGTTATTTTTACTAATTGTATAGAATAAGAGATCCTGCTGTAGAATGTCCGATTTGATTTTATGTGACAAATTATTCCATAATAAAAATTATTATTTTAATAATTTGGTTAATTTTTCAATGACAAGAGTAAATTTAAACTGTGTGTTATGAATTTTTAACATGAACATTAATAAATAAGACCGTTTAAAATCGAATTCAACAATTAAAAAAAGTTATTTTCTATCAATTTTGTAAAATAAGAGATGATACAATAAAAAGATCCCATTTGATCGTATACGGTAAAATATTTTATTTGAACAGGGTTTTGGATTTTGGTGCAAGTTTTTGATGATTTATTTCAACTTTTACAATTATTATTGACCTTTTTTTTTTCCCCCTATCTGATTGGTGCATTTAATGAGTTATGTAAGTTGTTCATGGGCTTAACTGTTCACATATCAAAGGCTTCAAAAGTCACGCACGAGAAGCACGAGCACAGTGGCCCCCAAAAGCTTTTAACAACCCTTCTTCCTCATTTATATTTCTCCACTTGACTTATATTTGTTTTGGTGATGAAGTGGCAAATTCTGCAAGGGCAAATTTTTTTGCAAGATTTTCTCCAATTCTTTAACGGGATAATCTGAAAATACTTTTTATGGGTAGTGAATGCACCAACATTTTTCGGTACTTTATCGTGTTTTTATTTTCAGGTTTAAAACTTTTATTTTGACAACATTTTACCAAAAGTAAAATACCAAAAAGTGCAATTTAACATATCTCATAACATGTTAAATTTGACCTATTCGTCGTCAAAATGGTCCTTCTTGCACCTTAAGTTGGACTAAATTTTGTAAATTGAGGATTCGAACATGAATTGAGATAATGATCTTAGCATTCCTGAAAAGAGAGTAAGAACTGTTTGGCAGTGTTTTTTAGAAGTTATTTTTGACTTTTCAGGTCTAAAAGTATCTTCTGAAAGTATTTGGATGATCTGTCAGAAGAGCTTTTAGTCTTCATAAATACTTATTGTCAAAGTCAATAAATATGGCTTTTAGGAAAAGTTATTCTGAGTAGACTTTAAAACTTGTAACAAAATTTAAATTAGACATTATAAACTTTATTTAATATTTTTAGTATTTATTAGAATACTTTAGAAATCATTTTGACCTTAATAGCTATTTGGTTTCAAATATTTACTGATAAGTCATAGCTTTTGCTTCTCTTCTTTTACTGGTTATAAACAAAAGCAAATACTCTGTCAAACGGGTCTAAGTGTGATACTTCAATGAAACACGCCTATTTTGACAAAAAAGGTTGAGAGATTTAAGTGGCTATTATATAAACTGAATAAGAAAATAATAAAAGTATAAGAGAAGATAAAAGTTTAATGTGAAGAAGATAATTAATGGTCTAGAAACAGAAAAAAAAAAAAAATCATTAATAATGAATATTATGAATGTACTTCAATGTAAATACATAAAATAAACAAAATCAGATATCTAATATTAATAAAATCTCATGAAAAAAAAAACTTTCTCCAATACTTATCACTCGTGATTTTAATCACATCTATCTTGTTATGGCGTACGGGATAAAATTAAGAAGATATTCATACAACTTTGATTTCAATGAGGATAACATACTATAAAAGTCAAATTAGATATATATTTTCATGTGACACCAAATTTTTTATTTTTATTTTTTTCAAAATATACGTGAGTGCTTTATAACATGTTTCAAATTTTCAATCAACATGTACATCACATGATATACTCGTAACATGACACACGAGGCAGGGGGTAGAGAGGAGTACGTAGCTACCTAGTATATATTTACTATTTAGTACAGTTAATGAACTTTTTTATTAGAAGAAAGCACTTGGATAATATAAATTTAAAAATCATTATATTAATATGATATAAAAAATTAATATTAAATTAATATGATATAAAATTAACACCTTAATTCTTATGTCTTTTTATTTATGTCTCCTTCATATCCATCCAGTAATATCATGACATGTTAATTAAAAATATATATTTAATTATAATATCATATCACATAATTAAAAAAATAATATTAGTTATACACATGTCATAATATGATTAGAGGGATAAAAATTAAGACACAAATAAAAAGACATATGAACTAAATTCCAAAATATCACTAAAATTGATTAAAATTTATATCATATTAATTAATAAAATAAAATATATAGTTAATTAAATAAATTTTGTCTTTTCCCTCTCTCTATTCTTCCTCGTTATTCTAAGGTATCAAAAAGTCTAAACAAACCTAATAAACAAACCTAACCAAAAGAGACTAGATAAGCACGTCAGTCTTATCCTTGGTTCTGAGATTTGGTAGGAAATTTCTAATCAAAATCTGTTCAAAATTCCTTTCCCTTGGACTTCTTACTCTCCAGTGAGGCTAAAAAGGTTGTAGGAACCCTACGCCTCCTTAAGTTTTCAGTACTGTTTGATAACGACTTTGGTTGTTAGCAAAACACGCACATTTCAAGGAGTTTTTCATTAAAAAAAAAAAAAAACAAAAACAGTATGGTCATAAACATTATATCTATTTAAAATAAGAGAAAATCACTTAAATAATTATTATTTTTTATTCATTGATCAACATGATATAAATTCTCGTTTATTGATTAACATAATATAAATTTTATTTTTATTTTTATGTCATAATGGTCTATTGTCAAATTTTTATATAATATAATGATATTTAAATTTATGTTATTCATATGTTTTATTATATTAAAATAAAACCTTATCAATCGAGATAATTTTTTATCGTGCTCTATTATGAGATTCGAATACTATACATGTGTATAAATATGATTAAGCTTTTGTCAATATATATATATATATATATATGATTAAGCAATTGTTTGGCTCATAGAATTAGAAACATTTTAGCAATTCAAATTATGTGTTCCATCTGAATTTACGTTTGGCTACACAAAATGCAACGGTGCCTTTCGGATTTTGTGCTCCATCCGAATGAAGAAATCAATGCAATTTTGGAATCAAGTTTTATCTTTCCAATACATTTTGGATTAAAAAATTGTATATCTCTTCTACCTAAACTTCAAATGCCTTAACTTATTCATTTTAAATCCGATCCATCTGATTCTTATTTCTATGCATTTAGAGCGAAAAGATAAGTAAAACCTCTTCAAAATTTGCCATGTGTTATTGAAGGTTTATAAGATTTGTTAAAACTCTTTTCAACACTATATCAAAAAAGACATCTCATTTTAAATTATATTTTATTTGTGTATCCAAATGCCAATTCATATTATAATTCAAATCACCAAATTCAAATTCTCAATCCAAATCAAATAATTCAAATCATAACAATTCAAATATTCAAACCAAATGGTGCCAATCTAAATGTATAGCAATAACAACTTTAGTTATCATAAAATCCATATTTTACTTTTTTTCTAAAATTTTGGTTATACAAAATAAATATCATATATATTAGATCCCGACTTAATTCTCTATACAAGACAAACTCTAAAAGCTTATATATGTCATGTATGTTATATCTACATATGAAGGGATCGTTGTCCAGGTTGTTTTGGTCTATTTTTCATTAAGTTTGTCTTTTTGCGGACGACTCACAATCTTATCATTGCATATAATATATATATACACACACACACACACACACACACACACTCTACATATCGCTAATTAATCCAATCATACAGATATGTTTATAATAATTTGATTTGTCATAAAGCTGCCTATCAATTTTGACGCGGGTCTCCGCGTGCTTGCAAAAGAGATAAAATTGCAACTATTTCGTGATTTATTTTCTTCGTAATCTTGTGGAAAAGAAAGGAAGAATAATAAAAGCACAAAAATTAATTAACGAGTTTATTATTATCCAATGTACCGTTCCTTTTCATGTTTCACGTTCCATGTTTTGGTTACATCTCACTTCAACTTGGATTGACCCTCTTAGTTCTCCTCTCTCTCTCTCTCTCCTCTCCCGTCTTTTGGTATAATCCATGCAGGAGATCGGCACAACTCGAAAAAAAACACGGTACAACCCACTAGAGAGAGAGAGAAAGAAAGCTAGAAAGAAATAGGAAGAACTCTCTCGTATGGTAATCCAAGAGTGTCATACGGAAAAGTTCTCATATATACACATATATATATTTATATAGTGATATTTTACAAGTCAAATGGACAGTATATAGCCGTATACGTCCATGAGGAACTTAAACACTTAAATCATAAAAATATGTCTGAGTCATAAAGCAAACATTCAAATTAAAGAAGATGTTAAACAACGCAACGAGTGTTTTTTATTTTTATTTTTTTTTCATCTTTGGATTCTCCATATTAAGTCTATAAATATGTGAAAATACGCAAACTATTATTGTTAGTACTAACTCAACAAGTTGGAAAAAACAGATTTCGAGATAAAAACTATCAAATTCAAAATATTAAAATATCCACATCTCGAAAAAAAAAAAAAAAAAAAAAGAAGAAGACTACATACTAGCGGTCTAGAAACCATTACACGAACTATTTCTCTCATCTTTATTTTTGAAAGAAAACTAGTTCTCTCTCCTTTTGATTTTCCTCGTCTAAATTTTATCATAACTTTCTTTTTTTTTCTAATGAAAAAAAGTAATTTTTCATTTCTCTTACCAAACATAAAGTAAGATGGCTATGCCACATTTGTATGATGGCATTACGTCATTTGATGAATCTCGAGTTAATTATGCGGAGTTACTATGATCTGACTATCATTTTTGACGCCGCTCAATGCCAATTGACACAATTATACCCATTTTGCCACGTGTTATCACAACCGATAAGGCCAACAAATTAGGTAAAATTGCAACTTTTTTAAAGAAAAAAGAAACCCCACGTAAGAGAGGGTTCAAAGGTTAAAAAAAAAAAAAAAAGGACCATTTTTTGAAATTGAAAGAAAAAATACACGTTAAATGATGGCTGATAAAAGAGGCACAAATCACAGTCAAGTATTTGGGGATTCAGGTAGACATAGGAGAGTAATTAGCAAATGAGATAAGGACACCCACGTACAATTACCCCCTTAGAAATGAATTAATATTAGAAAATATTAATGATGTTTAATATCACATTACTTATTAATAGAATGTTCATTTCTTTATTAGTATCATTGTCATGTTAAATATTACTAATATTTTAAAATATTTTTTATTACAAAAGAAAATTACTAAAAAATATCACTCAATAAAATAGACTTAATATTATAAGACTCATCATTTATTAATTAATAACATTAAATATCATTGATATTTCTTAGTATTTTTTCTCGCTAAAAATGCGAGGATAAATTGTTGTCGGTGATAATCATATCGCAGCTGTGACTTTCCTAAAAGCTTCCTTTCCTTCATTTTTTTTTTCTTTTTTTCTCTCTTATTTTCCCTTGCCTCAAAACGACATTGTACAAAAGATAAAGCTCACTCCTTGTAAGAGAGAGGAGAGAGAAAGAGACTTTAATAAAAAGACGCAAAAAAATAATAAAAAATAAGAAAAAAGGGTTTTTGGGGGGGGGGGGGGGGGGTAAAAAGGAAAAGGATGTGTCACTCACAGAAGGTTGACTGGACAGTGCAGGCCGGCACTAGGGTAGGCAGACTTTGGCCACCCTCTATTGCTCCAGCCAGTTGTTGTTTCCTGCCCTACGCTTGGAGGGCCCCCCCCCCACACCAACCCACCCCACGACTCTCTTGGGCCTCATTCATAGCTAGCCCCCTTGCTTCACCCTTGGCGACTAACTTCACATAATAGGGCTCACCTTAACTAAGCATGCATTTGTTATGTCCGTGTGAATTGAAAATTTTGAATTAAAATTGAGTTGTGTTAAATTATATGTTTGGCTTATTGAAATTAAAAAGTTTAATTTCCAATCCAACCTCCAAAACATCCCAAATGGGCCCTAAAAAAATCGATATAAACTTTGTTTCGTTTATCTTGAAATTCTATGTAATTTTTGTTTTAAATCATCTCATTTGAACTTAAATATTCAAAATTATAGACTTTTAAAGTTTAAATTTTAAGTTATAGTTGGAACTGTAAATAGTGAAACTGAGTTGATTTTTTAAAAGAAAACAAAATTGAATTGAGGTTTTTTATTTTTTAAACTTAAATTGGTAAACCAAGCATAGACTAAGTTAGAATATTTTGGTCATAAAAGGGTTGCATTGGTTAGGGCTACATTTGCGTGTTTGTTTTTTTTAGAACAGTTCTAAACGACCTGACTTCGCAGATCACCCTTTTCTCTCATGAGTCGGGATGATTCAGGATCGGGTTTGTTTAGCTTTTTTGGTGTTTATTTAGTGTTGAGCAAAGGGATAATGTCCCTCTATTAATACACCAACGTTCAAAGAGAAAATCGGTTTTTGTTATAACCGAATACAGATTGCTTTAAATTTAGGAGAATATTTAAATGGTAGGATAGTAGAAATAAATCCTAACAACAAGATATAGGGAGTTTTAGGGAGCTTTTACAACCAACTCATAAATCAAACCAATAAAAATTTAATTCAACAATTAAATAGCAATTTTTATTGGTATGACTAAATAGAAAGTTTTACCGTAAAAATTCCTTAAAATACGTATTGTTTTAAATGTCAAATCATGTATGAATCATATCCGATTAAAATAAGTGTAATGAATTAACGATTTTTTCTTCTGGATTAACAATGGAAATTTTCTGAAATTTGTTTATATACAGGTCATATAAGCGTTGATTAATGACATATGCACGAAAGTTATTTTATCAAATTTGGACGCCAAATAATACGGTAATTGAATGATTGTAATATATTTGATAACTAATAATTGGCACTCACAACATTATCCGTGTGCATATATACACACACACATATATATATATATATATAAAAGTTGATGGAGCTAGTCATAAAGTCGCCTTTGGACGAGAGGCGGTGGTGGCGTACTGTTTCTTTCATATGGACAGGAAAAGACATGAAGAAAATGACTTAAAAGAAAATAATATATATACCAGCTTAGTGGATTGGTGTTAAAAAACATGAGTTTAAATTACCACCGATTATTTGGTAGGAGGGGAAAGTTGTTTATTCGCATCGCAAAAAATATAATATTCTAGCAAATCCTATGCTTTTTGTGGGGTACATAGACAATTTACTTAGTTAAAAATCTATATACAAGAATGTCTTACCTCTTGAATTTATCTGGAAATGCTACTATCTATCGATATATATATATATATATATATAGTTTTTTTTGTTTCCCTCAAGAAAATAATTTAAAGAACACGAGTTAAGTTAGTTATTCTTTATTTGATTTTGCAATGTAGTGTTTATAAACTTCTCACGGTTTGTGGTCTCATGATAATGCATGCATGTTGTGGTTGAATCAAAAAGTCAGAAAGTTTTATTAGAGGAGTTAATAATTACGTAGATAAATTTTAAGAGATATGAATTGGGTTTTTTTTTTTAGAAGGACTTTATGAAATTTTCTATGCATATACTCATATCTATACATATGTAAATAGGAGGGAAAAAAAAGTTGAGTGGGATTAAGCCCTTAGGCCTTATTTGCCTTCGTCTCTATCGTGGTTGTATGTATAATCTAACAGTGACTCTATTATAAGATGTAGAATTTAAAATTCCATCTTAAATTATTAAAAAATATGATAAAATACATGCATGTTATGAATAAAGAAGTTACGAAGTCATTGATACATTATTGTTTTTAGCACGATCACAAAATCACAAAATTCATGTATCCCTTAACTATGCTTATATGCCAAATATGTTGAACTTACTTTTGGCCGCTTTTTATCAAAGGAAAATGCATGCACTACAAGGTTGATGGGGATTTTAATTTTTAGAGTCAACCTAAAAATCTTCTAGAAAAATAAAAAGGAGCTTTTCAAATCTAGCCACTACTTTACTTCCCGAACCATTGCATGAAGAAGGGTCTGCCAAATATTAGATCAAATGCATATACACAAACTCTTGTCCATGTCCATTGATAGAGTGCCTAAAGGCTTCGGGAGACTTGTTTTTCGCACGTTTAAATTTAGACTGTGCCAAGTCATTTATTTTTTAGTGGGGACACTAAATAAATTAGAAATCTAATATTAGTTATTAATATCACGGTTTTTGAAAAAAATTCGTTGTTAAAAGTACAACGTGTGAATTTTACACATTCATTTAATGACAGTTAAAAAGATGTTGTGAAATCTTTGTACGTACTCACGATGATTTAAAAATCGTTGTGAAGTCCAACTTTTCTAATTGTATGTGTACGTAGAAACCAATCAATTTTTTATTTTTTTACTTTTAAAGTTATAGATAGCTCATTTTCCTTCTTACAATTTCATAAAACGAAACTTAAAAAGGTCTTCCCATACCATTTTTATTTTTAATATATATGTCCGCTATAATTATATTACAAAATATACATATAATTTATTTGAGATATTATCTTATTTTGTACTCCAACACAAAAATGCTACTTTTAATCTTATTGTCATATATCTACACTTTTTTATCATTAAGTTATGGATTTGTAATAATAGACTTTTAATATTTAAATTATGTAAAAAATGACAATGTTACAATGCTAATATGAAAGGAAAAACAGGAGTTAATTTTGACTTTCGTTTGGCTTTTAGGTTTAAATCTAAATGTTTCATATTAATTTTTATCTTTTTATAAAAAATAAACAAAAAATTATATATATATATATATATATATATAAAATGGGCAGAAGATAGAGTCTTCCACTGATAATAACAAGGATATTGTATCATTAATAACATAATCGAGAACTCAGCTTTCCATCACGTGTTAGTGTATTATCACTTTGGAAGGGCAAAATAGTCAAGGTGGTGACATGGCTTTAAAATGCATTAAAGTGATAAAACTAATTTTATATGACTTATCAATATCAACTCTCCCTGAGATGTTGCCCTTTGGGTTTTTTTGTTAGTTTTGTTGCCATCTAGTCCATTTTCCTTTATTTCTTCAAATCTTCCTAATCTCAATTATTACGTATTTTTGTTGTTTGTCTCATTTCTCGTTTTTCGTCTCTCTGTTTTCTTTTTTTTTTTTAATAAGATAAAGAATTCGAATTCTATATCTCAATATTAAAGACAAGAGTGTGAATTTTATGATTAGCCTATAATCCTAAAAGTATGATTTCAAGAGACATTTGCCAAAAAAAAAAAAAAAAAAAAACGAAAAAAAAGGGGGCATATGATGTTTTAACTAACCCCATTCGTTCCTGCCCATTAGACTAAACCCAAGTAGGGAAACAAAAGCTTGACTAAATAATACATATATATTTTATTGCAGTTAGAGATCTATAATGTAAATTCACTATATTTTTGAGACAAAATGTTAAAACTGACTTACCTCTGCCTTTTTTTTTTAAAATTCAAATATCTCATTTGGTTAAAGAAAAACAAAATAACTTCAAGCAATTTTTGTTTTTTGTTTTTTTTAAAGAAGAAAAGAAACAGGACAATCAAGGAAATTCAAAGCTATTAGTGATTGGTGAAAACAGAGTAGCCCTTCCATCCATTTCGCTCCTTTTGTCACGGCTCAAAGGTTGCTGATTTTTATTACTTGTGTTACTTTAATTTTTGTGAATATTTTATTCTATAATCTAAGCCTTATCAAATGATATATTTTGTAATTCACAAACAAAAACAATATCCTTTCACTGAAACAAAAGGTATGTTTAGCTCTTCAATGGTGATCACTCACTACTCAAAAAAAAGTTCTCATTTTCTTAATATATATTTTTTAAACTTAAAATAGGGATATAAATTCTTTATATTTTAATGGAATCAGATGTGAAATTATCGCTAAATTAGATAATCACTATTTTTAGTATATTAAATCATACATCAACATTAAATGAGGCAAAAAAATGAACGTTTTCCTATCCTTATTTGCTTATTAATATTTCTTTGCTTATAATAGCCTTTCCTAGGATTCAATTTTCCCCCTCCAAAATTTTTTTTTTCAATTTTCCAAAAAAGAAAAAAAATTAAATCAAATATGGTTTTTTGTTTTTGTTTTTTTTTCGCTAAAGAAAAATCAAATATGTTTAATTATGGACAGCAAAGTCTAAGCAATTCCACTCGAGGGGGAGAGAGATTCCCGGAGAACCGTGCGTGGGCTTGATCATAAAATCTTCTATTTTTTTTTTAACTAATCACAAGATTTAAAAAAAAAAAAAACATTACTCACGATTTCACACTAATAAAACAATTAGCCCTACGTGCAGGCCAACTCAGCTGGCTATTAACAAATTCAAAACCCCAAAAAACAAAATTAATTAATTAATTAATCATTAATTTAGACCTAAGTTTCTGAACGTTTATTATTTCTAAAAAAATGTATTATAATACATATTACTTCCTTTTTTTTTTTTTACTATTTTTAAAATAATAATGAGGGAAAAAAAAAAAAGGAGAAAGAGTTGAGACAAGGCTCTCCAAAATTGGTTGCCCATCGATAAGGAGGCACGCCCCTACCAAATGGAGCCAGACCAACGGTCAAGATGTCCTCTTATACGAGCAGTGAAGCTGGACCGTTGGTTCTTCTAAACTCCTCCTCAGCTTTTTGACATAAAAAAGGGACAGGTCCATGGACTCCATGCCGAGCCAGTGGGAACCCCATCACACCATGTCCCTGTCTTTGACTGACTATTGTGCCCCTCTCTTTCGTCTTCATCCCAAACTACCCATTTAGGGGTATTTTCGTCCTTTCATCTTTTCTTTATAGAACATTTAGTTTAGAACATTTAGTCCTTTTCTTTTAAACTCAAAACTGGAACCTAAAAACTACTATTTACTATTCATATATCTAAACGTCTACAGCAAATTCAAATTTTAAAATTTAATAAACTTTAATATTTCAAGTCTAAATGGGATATTTTTTTTTTAATTATACAGAATTTTAAGAAGAAACAAATCAAGATTCACAATTTTTCCTAAATACATTTTAAAATTTTTTACTTTCCCACTCCGAATAATTTTCTTCCCTTCAAACACATATTTTCAAAATTATATCTCATTTTCAATACAAAACACATATCAAAAATCTCCCCAAATGGGCACTAAAAAGTCTTTTTTTTAATGAAATTACTTAAATAATCATATTTTTTTCATCTATTTACAACATCACATAAAATTTTCATTATTGATCAATATGACATAAATTTAAATTAACTCTAATTTAATTTTATGTCATATTTATCTTATATTAATTTTTTATATTATATTAGTGGAATAATTTCTAAATTAGTATTTTCTCTTTTTTCTATCTTGACCCTTCTTTTTCCCGGAACTGAAATTAATATTTACGCGGGCTTTATGGAGGGTGGAGGGTGTACGTGTAAATTCCTGCTTCAATCATCAGCCAAAAAAAAAAAAAAAAAAAAAGGAAAAAGGAAAAAATTTATGTTTCAATCACGCAATATGGGTCCGTACACTGTGAGAAAAGGTGAACAACTCATCTGACGGTCTTGATTAAGATGCAACGTGCAGTTGTAAGTTTGTTTTTGTACTTTTTGAACGGTTTCCCCCCTCAACCCCCATAATGACCATTCAATTGGCTTCATAAGTGTGGTTATTATTACGTTTATTACTATATTATTATTATTATTTATTTTTGCTATTATTATTATTATTTTATTCACACTGCACTTCTCAGGTGCCCATCAGCCAATTGTTAAACACTTACATACACTTGTTGTTTTTCCATTTCCTTTTTTTTTAAAAATTTATTATTCTTTTTATTCACATTTTTGATTTTATTATTTTAAATTTACGTGATTGTATGTACGATAATTATACACCTAACCTGTTATAGGGTGGAGAGTTTAATTCATCCGTCGACCTAAGTTCATAAAATAAAAAACTAAGCTAAATTTCGTATTATGATATGTTTAAATTTGACAAAATTGTTTGATGTTAGTTAAGTGAAGGAAACAAGTGGCTTTACACACTAACAACATATGCCAATCCAGACAATTGACTTTAACTCATGAGCCAAAAAAAAAAAAAAGAAACGACTTTTAACTCTTAGTTGTTAAAAAGTGAGGTTAGAGGAGATCTGTACAACAGGTAGTTGGTTGGGACCTTGTCAATTAGTAAAGAAAGAAAAAAGGCAAAAAAAAAAAAAAAAAAAAAAAAAACCCATTTGGATGAACTTCAACAGCCCGTAATCTTTGGGACCTTGTCAATTAGTAAAGAAAGAAAAAAGGCAAAAAAAAAAAAAAAAAAAAAAAACCCATTTGGATGAACTTCAACAGCCCGTAATCTGTTATGAAAACTATTTTGCTTTTTCTTTTTTGGCATTTAAGCAAGGTCAACATAAATAGTTGTATACGAATATATGTATACCTATATTTATATATATCATTAATTGCAGGAGACTTTTTGGCATCAACATACGTATCTCATTTATGGTCCATTATAAACCCAATTATGAAATAGATCTAAACCGTTGGAAATGGGGTAAATAGGTAAGTAATAGTAATAGTACATATCATTGATAAGTGTACCATATTTTTAACCTAATTATTTCTTTGATTTTTTTTTTTTTTTTTTCCCTGTGTGGAGGAAAAATTCAAGATTTGATAAGAGTACCAGCGAGAATGAAACAGTTACATATGATTGGACGGCCATGATGTCATGATAACCAGACTTCACATCAAATCATTCCCTATTATTTTTTAAAAAAACTTTATTATTCCTTCACCACCCCCCCCTCGTTGCGGACCCCACAGTATCCCTCTCTTCCACAGATCTAGCCGTGCAACGCGAATCATGAGATTCCTCCTCCACACCCTCTTCGGTGAACATCACCACACCTTATTATTACCTACCAATTTCAATTTCTCATCTCGCTGCCATCTCGTCTTCTAGCGATAATATCACTCTGCGAGACACGCAAAATCTCGCCACCCGCCCGGTGGCTCCACGCCCTTACGTACACCCGTTTTATGCGGCTGTTCTTCGTCGACCAGCGGATAAGATCACCCCACCCTCATAGAAAATCGAACGGTTCTGGTTTAAATATGACCCACGTGTGGAGATCAAAACGGTTGATCATGGTTACTAGCGTAAACCCTACCACACCTGTTTAACCATAGTTAAAATCTAACCACACCCACCTTCGCAACATAAAAATCCTTATCCTCTCTCTCTCTATTCTTCTCTCTCTGAGTCCCTCTCCTTTTTATTTATTTATTTATTTATATTTCATCTCTCTCTCTCTCTCTCTCTATCTCTGTCTCTCTCCTCTCTGCAAGTATAAGCTCGTCAATGGAGTCTCAGATCTAACCGAGAGTTCAAATCTGAAAGGGAAAGAGCACGCGCTCAAAGAAACGACGCCGCTTCGTTGCGAACTTCGTGAAATCGGGAGCTCGCAGGAGAGAGAGAGAGAGAGAGAGGAGAGAGAGAGTGTCGGAGGAGTTTCAGGGAGAAGAGTCTGGAAGTGGAGGAGGTAATGCTGAGAATGGCGAGCTCGTTCCCGGAGGAGGTGCTGGAGCATGTGTTCTCGTTCATACAGTCGGACACGGACCGGAACGCGATCTCGATGGTGTGTAAGTCGTGGTACGAGATCGAGCGGTGGTGCCGGAGGAGGATCTTCATCGGAAACTGCTACGCGGTGAGCCCTAGAATGGTGACCAGGAGGTTCCCGGAGGTGAGATCCATCGAGCTGAAGGGGAAGCCGCACTTCGCAGACTTCAATCTGGTGCCGGAGGGCTGGGGTGGCTACGTCTACCCTTGGATCTCCGCCATGGCCACGGGCTACCCCTGGCTTGAGGAGATCAGGCTCAAGAGGATGGTCGTCACCGACGAGAGCTTGGAGCTCATAGCCAAGTCCTTCAAGAACTTCAAGGTCTTGGTGCTCTCCTCCTGTGAGGGTTTCAGCACCGACGGCCTCGCGGCCATTGCCGCCAATTGCAGGTTTGTTTTGCTGTACTCTCCGTTTCCAGTTTGGATTTGGACTTGTTTCCTGCTTTTAGCTTGGTTGGAAATGGCGGAAATAAGAGGAAATTTCGAAACTTGCGTTAGATTTTGTTAATGTAGTAAATGAAATCTTTTTTTTTTTTTTCAATTGATTCTCTTGGGGTCTTCTTGGATACATGGTGGAGTGAGTCAAAGTCTGGATCATTTTCACTGCGCGATATTTTTTTCCCCGTCGTTTGCTTTTGGTGGAAATGAATGAACTTTCTTTAACTTCACCTAATAGTTGAGCTTTAGACCGATAGATTGGATGGCTTCAGTTTTTTGGTATATTTTGAACAGTAGAAACCACGCTTTGGCTGTTCAAGTTTTTAGCTTTCGCTCACCCAAATCATAGATTTTATGGCCTCTTAAATGGGTTTTTGACGGTAAGCGCGGAAGAGATCTGATTTGCTTTGTTTTTCAGCTTCTTTATGTTGTGGTTTTAGACACCCAATTGCAGCCCTTGCAATATGTTTTTCTTTTTCTACCCTTAAAATGGTTATGGCCTCTAGATTTGCGAGCAATGGAGGTCGGCCTCTGTAGATCTGAGAGGGACTTGTTGCTATTCAATGCCTGTTGCCCAAAATCTAGTGAAGATCGTTTAGGTTGCTTTTTCGCTAGCTGCTTTGTTTCTTCTGGACTATTCTGATCTGACCTTATATTGCATTCAGTTTTTATGATAGTTGGATTGCGTTGATTTCTTTTCAAGTTTTCTCTAGATTCTCCTTTTCGTACCTTTTGTTTTCTTTATTTGTATTTTTCCCGTGAGTATAAGTTTTAGCCTGTTTGAGGAGCGAGGACTTCAGATTTTAACTTTGAAAGTTTTTAGTCCTGACCTGTGAGGTTAGCTTTTGCCATGAAACTGGGTTGTTATATTGGTGAAAAAGGAGATTTTCTTTTGTCTGATAATGTTGTTACAAAATGTATTAAATATTTCTTGTTATCTGGCGTGTGAGAGAGCTATATATATATAGAGACCAGTTGCAGTCAATGATGCAGGGTATTTTGGTGCACCATCTATTAGATTTGGTTTTGCTTCCTTGTACTTCTATTTTACTTTAATTTTGATAAATTCCTACTTATTTTAGTTGGTAAAACTGTTGTGCTGCACAATGTGACTATGTCTTTTGCCCGTCTTCATCGAGTGTGCGGTTTGCTGGTGCAGAAATTTGCGAGAGCTAGACTTGCGGGAGTGTGATGTGGATGATCTGAGTGGGCACTGGCTCAGCCATTTTCCTGATACTTACACCTCACTCGTGTCCCTTAACATTTCCTGCTTAGGCTCTGAGGTGAGTATATCTACCTTGGAACGCCTTGTTGGTAGGTGCCCCAACTTGAGGAGCCTGCGGCTTAACCGAGCTGTACCTATTGAGAGGCTAGCCAACCTACTTCGTCAAGCACCTCAGCTAGCTGAGCTAGGCACAGGAGCCTACTCAGCTGAGTTGCGACCTGATATCTTCTCAAACCTAGCAGGCGCTCTTTCAGGCTGCAAAGAATTGAAGAGCCTATCTGGGTTTTGGGAAGCAGTGCCCACGTATCTTCCAGCTGTTTACTCTCTCTGTCCTGGGTTAACATCATTGAACTTGAGTTATGCAGCTATTCAAAGCCCAGACCTTATCAAGCTTCTTAGCCAATGTCCAAGTTTGCAGCGTCTATGGGTATGTCTGATTCTGTTTGAATTTTTATCTGAATTGATACATGAATTGTTACATCTATTCACTGGGATCCTATATTTATAGATGCAATTACTTTCTGTTTGCTGCTACATTCTTTAGCTAATTAAGGACGCGATTACAGGTTTTGGATTACATTGAAGATGTTGGCCTTGAGGCCCTTGCGGCATCTTGCACGGATTTGCGAGAGCTTAGAGTATTTCCATCGGACCCATATGGGGCAGAACCAAATGTGTCGTTGACGGAACTGGGCCTTATCTCTGTTTCTGCAGGCTGCCCAAAGCTTCATTCGGTTCTGTATTTCTGTCGTCAAATGTCCAATGCTGCCTTGACGACCATCGCCAGGAACAGACCTAACTTTACATGCTTTCGACTCTGCATTATTGAGCCACGGACTCCTGATTACCTGACCCTTGAGCCATTGGATGTGGGATTTGGAGCCATTGTTGAGCACTGCAAAGACCTCCGGCGCTTATCTGTTTCTGGTCTCCTAACTGATCGTGCCTTTGAGTACATTGGTACTTACGCAAAGAAGCTAGAGATGCTGTCTCTGGCTTTTGCTGGAGATAGTGATTTGGGGCTTCACCACGTATTGTCTGGTTGCGAAAATCTTAGGAAGCTTGAGATCAGGGACTGCCCGTTTGGTGACAAGGCTCTTTTGGCCAATGCTGCAAAGCTGGAGACAATGCGATCCCTTTGGATGTCTTCTTGCATGGTGAGTTATGGAGCATGTAAGCTGCTTGGTCAGAAGATGCCCAGGCTCAACGTTGAAGTTATTGATGAGAGGGGACCTCCAGATTCAAGGGCCCAGAGCTGCCCTGTGGAGAAGCTCTACATTTATCGTTCCGTCGCCGGGCCAAGATTTGACATGCCCGGCTTTGTTTGGACCATGGACGAGGATTCTGCTCTACGGCTTTCTTGAAAAGTACCGTTGCAAGTTCCATGCCGCAGAATTCAAAACCCCTCCGACGTGTCGAGTCGAATATGATGAAAATATAGCAGGTACATGCTTTATATGGTACTCACTGTTCCCCATTTGATTTATATATGTAGCTTTAATATAACGTTGCAGCAAAGCAAAGCAAAGCTCTGATTGGGCGTAAAAACCACGGGGATTCGGAGAGTAATACAGAGAGAGAGAGAGAGAGAGAGAGAGAGAGAGGCTCAAGAGCTCATATTGCCATTCAATTTTACCCTTTGGCTGAGCTATGCGAATACCAAATTAGTAGTTAAATTAATAATAATAATAAAAAGAGATATATAAACTTCTCCTGTTGTTGTCCTATGTAATTCGGAACAAAAGTTTAAATTTTTATTGGGGAATCGGTTCACCTTGTATACTATTTTATCTTCAGACCCCCTTTTTTTTTTTCGCATGTTTATGCATTTTATTTGTGCTGCATTGTTTTCACCAGCAAGTAATTATCGTGGACCCATCATTTGTATCAATGTTATTGTTATTATTATTGGCCTTCTCAGGGAATAATAAAGTTCATATTCTATTTGCATGTTCTTGAACCTATATCATATAGAAATATAATCATTATATATATATATATACGTATATAATGTGTAGTTTGGGATGAGTTTATTTTCGTACAATTCTATATTTCATTGTGTGAGGATTGGAAGGGGAAAATGTACTTAAAAATTTTGCAGAGAAATGGGGGAATTATTGCTGTGGAGAATATAACATTTTTATTATTGTACATGATGTGATAAAGCTGAGGCTAGAATAGATGAAAAGAAGATGATGAGTAGTGTTGGGACAGTATTGAAAAGAGAAATAGGGGGAAAAGTAGAATGACAAGGCGTAATCATCTGGGACTGGCTTTGTATGCAAAAAGGTTACCGTTTGTTCTGACCCAAAAAAATAAAAAATAAAAAAAAATAAAGTCAGGACTCAGGTGAAGAAGTGTTTAGAAAAAGAAAAATAATAATAATAATAATAATAATGAAAGATTCATGACTTCTCACATTATTGACACTGCAAGGTGGTTATGATCTTGCTGACTGCTAAAGAACTAAAAAATTAATTGAATGCAGCTGGCAAATTTGGCTTTCCAAAAATGATAATGCCTGCATGTATTTTTTCATATGTTATCGATGCATATTGTTTTGGATTATTTTAATCTTTTTTATTTTATCTTATAAATTTTAAAAATTCTCATTTTATCTTTTAAATTTTAAATTTAATCATATTTTATTAATTTTATCAGAATTTTCATTAAAATAGATAGAAAAAATGTGTTTAAATTCAAAATTTAGAAAATAAAATGAGTTTTTTAAAATTCAAGGAGTAAAATGAAAATGTTCTTAAAATTTAAAGATGTAAATAAAAAAAAAATCTTATTATTATGAGATTTATTTAATGCTGTCGTTGAGAAACCTGGAAAGAAAAGTATCAGCAAACGTAGTTAAAACTACTCGATTAGAAGAATAAGAATCTAACGTATATCGTACAACATCCCAGTTACATCGGAAACTTTTGGAGGGGCAATATGTGGAGGGAAAATAGATGAGAGTGACTGATACCAAATGAGGAAAGGAAGCAAACCAGAAAATTACCGGACGGTAAAAAAAAAAAAGCGACTCTGGTAAAACGCTAAATGCTCTGCTCCCTCTCAGTTATGGTAACCTTTAACTTTTCCTTTTAATTTTATTGGGGAGAGAGAGAGAGAAGAGAGAGAAAGTCCTCGACTGTGGAGGCACGTGATGGATTCGGTGACATTGGATGGTGTCCACAACTTTTTGCATCATTCACGCTCCCCCTTTTTTCTACTCCAACACCAGCACCATCTGATGACCCAGCAACCCCCAAGTACTTACAGAGATACACAGAGAAAAAAAAAAAAAAAAAAAGAGAGAGAGAGAGAGAGAGAGAAAAGAAGATTATATTATAAAATTATAAAGCATTCTTATATATATTTAATTAGAAAACAAACCAAGCACAAACGTTAGTCGTTAAATAAACAAGAGGAGGAAAAAAAAAAAAAAAGGACCGAGAACAAGAAAAGATGTAAAAAGGACAGGTAAAGACTGAAAGTAACGTAACAAGGAGACTCCCTGTCCCACTCTCTCCCCACTCCAACCACAGATCCGGACACATATAGGGTGTTTGGTAAATGAGTTGAGTTAAAATTTTTAAATTTGAATAATATTAATTTTTAAAAAAGTAGTTATAAATTTTATTGATTTTTTTAAAAAAGATAAAAATTGATATGAAAAAATACAGTTTAATTTGAGTTAGATTTGATTATCAAATAAGTCCATAATAACGGAGTAAAAAAAAAAAAGGAGAGAGAGAAAAAAAAGAAAAAAGAAAAAAAAGAAAAGTGGCGTGGGGGGGGGGGGGGGGGGGGGGGTGGAGTGGAGGGTGGAAATGAAGTGAAAGAGTGAGAAATGTGTCTGTTGAAAGTGAGGCCTTCTCTCCTCTTATCTCATAAAATTTTTGCAGACTAAATTTTAATTGGTTGATGATGGCCACACGTTTGAGGGCATTGATGATGACCATGATCATCATGCTCTCTTATTCCCCCTTTTGCTTATAATTCTTTTGTTGATTTCGTCACCAATATATATATATATATATATATTTTTTACTTTTTATATTTTATATATATTTTTTGTTTTACCGTTTTACATCTAGCCCATTATGAGGCCACTTTGGGCTGGTTGATGGTGAATGATTATAAAGTAACAAAAATGGCTCAGGTAAAGTGGGCAAAACGGTGTTCAGTGTTTACAGTGAGTGGGTACATACACATATATATATATATATATATATAATAGACATGAAGATGGGATTTAGTGGGGAAAATAAAAATGATTCTGACCTTTAAAGAATCATGACTCATTTTAGACTTGTTTTTTGTTATTAGATTCCTTCTTTCTGAGTCCCCCAAAAAGAAGAGAGAAAAAAAGAAACAAACAAGAAGAAAGACAGAAAGAAACAATGGCTTTAACCTTTTTAACGTGGTTTTTGTTACAAGCTTGAGGGTATTAGTGTTTTTGCCCATTGGGACATAGTTTGTTTGTTTGGTGGATTTAATTTAATTTTTTAATTTTCTTTGTGATAAATAAAGAGGATTATAGAAATAAATAATGACGTACTCAAATAATTTTAAAAGGAGGAGAGTCTCCTGTCTGATATGGATCTCTCTTAAAATGGATTGCCCTTATAGTTATAGTCCACCCACCATGAGTGTGATAACTTAAATCCAAGATTTCTAGTTGAGAAAGCAAGCATCTTACCACCCGTCTGGTTACTCGTGGTGTTTGTTTGGGGGATTGAGAACTGTGCTGGGGTGGGATAATTTCATCTTTTTTTTTTCTTTTTTGTTAAACCAACTTTTTTGGGAGAATTCTTAGCAAATCCAAATATAGTGCTTAAAGCTCAGTTATCAAGTTCTCGAGGATGTAGCTTAGGGCTTTCAAAGTAGAAAGCCCAACTCAATGCAAAAGAAGAAAACTCTAACTTGATTGGGGTTTGTTTCACATTTAAATTTAATTTTAATTAAATTATAATTTTTCATCTTAGTTTTTATCTTTTTTTTTTTTTCAACAAAATCTATAATTAGTTTTTTAAAAATCAACCAACTCTAAATTAAAAATTTTATCTCTAACTGATTAATCAAATGCAAACGAAGTCCCTTAAACATGACGTGGTTGGTAACATTCAGAAGTCATATGTCTGGTTGTATACGGTGGAATGGTATTCATCAAATCCGTGAATCCTATACGAGTATATGATAGTCAAATTTAGAGGTCCACTTTAGGTTCTATTGTTCGGAAACTGTAACATTAAGTTATTTTTCAGCAAATATTTACAGTAAATTAAAGGCCTTAAAATATTTAAAGTAAATAAGATAATATGTCCCTACACAAACTTCCTACCCAAACAAAAAAAAAAAAAAAAAAAAAAAAAGAGGTTTTCCCTATGTGTCTACTACAAACTTCCTCCAAGTTAAGCGTATCGTGGCAAAGAACACTTTTTTGTTTGAACGGCATGCTTAACACCTACTGATAATGTTTTTTTTTTAATACTTAAAAAAATTTATATTTCATGCTAATACCACGGATTCTGTCCTGTTTATCAAGGCAAAGTATACTCTTATTTTTGTTTTCATTCTGAATGGCATGTCAAAGAACACTTGATGAGCATAGAAAGTCGCTTTCCTTTTTAAAACAAGAAAAAAAAAACGTTAAAAAAGAAAAAAGAAAAAAAGAGAGAGAGGAGCTTTCTACTGTATGTATACTCTATTCATAATGAATGAGTTTAAACGTTAAATCTGATCAAAATCATGTGAGAATAAAAATATATAAAATTGACATATTTAATATAGATACGATTATTTAAAACAGAATATTGTGATACGAATAAAATACAAAACACATGATGCATTATGTTTGTCTCTAAGTCAGCTTACGAGGACATATGTAGACAACATCCGCCGCCCACAAAGAAGAAAAATCAGCCAAGAAACTTAAACCGAAATTGATTTAAACAATGACTAATGACTGTGAAAAGGAGGGAAGACTTGACAGAGGGAAGACTTGACAAAGGGTAGACTTGACTTAAACATGGTTCAACTTAAATTATAGCTAAACCATCTTGTGTGGTTGTATTGGTGCTTCGTTCCTTTCACCATTTTGGCAGAGAAAAGAATAGGCAAAAAAAAAAAAAAAAAAAAGATAGTCACGTCCTAGCAATGGGAAAGATGATTTGTTCGGAGATGGACGATGGCGGTTTGGATCTGTCCGGGTTTCTAATGGTGATTGTTATAGTTCTCACCCTCATGGTCATCTGCAGACCTCCTCCAAGGCGGAAGGTTTTCACCGTTCATCGCCTCCGTTGATAACTTTTGTTGCTGATTTCACTCTTCTTATGGTGACCAAGGATTTTCCTCAGGTTGTATGAGCGTCATGACTCACGCTGCTTCTTGTTCTTCTCTCTCTCTCTCTCTCTCTCTCTTCCCTTCCTTCCTAGTTAGCTGTTTGTGTTTAATTGTGTAAGATGGTTTATCGGCGGAGCGATTGGAAATCATTTTTTCGTATCAGTATGTGTTTGTGTAAACCTAAAATGTGATTGTCAGATGGTTCGTCTGTTGTCAGCTACATATGAGAAATAACTGTAATTTGCCTATCTCATGTTTGATTTATACCAAAAGAGTATTGAATAGATCATCTGTTCTATTACAAAATTTGATTTCCAAGCAAAATTTACAGCGATGTTTGATATGGTGGTTTTAATTACAACAAATGACACTGTAATACCCAGCAAAACTTGACAACTACAAAATTATTATGCAACCGAGTTCACCAGCATTTATGATTAGCCAGGATACAAGAGCAAAACACTATCTGTTAAGAGTTGGAGAACTTTTGTCAACTATTTGTTGCTCTTTGAACCTTGAATCGTCTCCAAGAGATGTTCGATTCGATACTTCATAACAGGCTGACCCTTGCGCGTCTTCTTGAGCATCTTTTCCCTGGTGGCCTTCCTGCGCGCTTGAGCATTTTCCCTTTCTTCTTTCCTTGCTTGAATAATCGCCTCTCTCTCCATCCTTGCCTTCTCTTCCTCTTCACGCTTCTTCTCATATATTTCTTTCAAGCTAAATTTGCATTTGTTCTTGCCCTTCCTGTTTTTATTATTCGTCTCCCTATTTTGTTCTGTTTCGTTATCATCCTGTGGCAAGCAAAAAAAGCATATGTAACTATCGCCTTCAAAAGCAAGTATCCGCTTAAGAGTGCATTTTGAATTTAAAGGGTTTGTTTGTTAAGAGGTAAAAGAAACAGGAAAAAAAAGAATGATATCTAAACTACGCGAGGAAAGTGGAGAGAAGGAGAGGACCTTCCTATAATTGTATTTTGGTATGAATTCCCTCCTCCAAACTCTCCATATTGGAAGCAAATTCAAATTTGTGTTCTTTGAAGGATTAGAAATCCCTCATCCAATTCCCTCCTCTTTTATCTCCTACAACACATTCATGGGTCCCAAAATTCTTCCTAATCGCCTCACCCCTCTCCCTCCTTCCACTTTTCTCTCCTACCAAACAAGCTCTTAAAGTAACAAGTCTTAATCTTCTAAACGACAGCATAATCATGCTAAATTTTAGAACATTATCAAACAATCAAACAATGATACGACACACGGGAATTAAATTTCCCCTCAAACCAAAAAATCTCGAACTAGAGTCTAAAGTACCATCTATGAGTGAGTGAAAAACGATTCAAATTTTTGAGATAGCTCTCAGCCTCGTGGCACAATCCCTTGCGAAAATTGATGTGGGTACCCGACATAGTATCAAATATATTGAGATTCAACCAGTTTTTAGAGAGACCAAGTAAGGCGAAGATGAAAATCAAATAAACCAGACATGACATCTAACCTCTTGGGGACTTATAGCCGAGGAAAGATTGCTCTGTTGCCCGTGCTGTTTTATTGACTTCTTAAACTTGCTGACATATTTAGCATTCTTATAGAGCTCCTTTTGCTTATCTGGAAAACCAACAACGAGAACCCTGTCAGTTAAAATAATCGCATACCAAAAAAAGAAACAATTTCATTATCATTCACAACATAACAACCAAGAAGACAGACATCAGATTACTACTACTCTCAAATGAGCTCGTCCTTACCTTTAAAAAAATTATTAAAAAAAAAAAAAACCATACCCAGTTATCAATATTGTTAGTTGGTTACAAATTCGAATTTGACAATAACTATAACAATATTTCCTGTTGAAACAATGCCAATTTGTTTACTTTACTCAACCTTCGAATTTGACAATAACTATAACAATATTTCCTGTTGAAACAATGCCAATTTGTTTACTTTACTCAACCTAACTTTCAACACATAAGCAAGGAAACTTTCGAGGAACAAAAAAAATAAAAAAAATAAAAAGAAAGAAAGAAAACTACACCCAACTGGAAAATAGAGGGAAAAAAAAACTTTTTTTTTTTTTTTTTGGGAAACAAGATTAAATCTCTCGACATACTGAACTGAAACAATATACTAAACGAAAACTTCCATAAGCAATTTCAACGCAATTACAGTATTGTTTTGCTCTGTTTTTAGCAGAAAGCACAGAAATTTTAAAAAACAAATTAAAAAGAAAAAAAGAAGAAGAGGGATTTGTACTAATTAAAGCCGGATTGTAGTAGTGGGAGTTGGATTTGGCGTTAGCAAAGGCTTCAAGCGATAAGCCTCTCGTTTTGTTGTTCCTTCTCTTTATGTTTAGCGATTTGGGGGCTCTGTTTGCCTCGTCTTTTGGGGGCCGATTCTTCATTTTTCAATCTGATTTTGGAAATTAAGAGTGAGGAATTTGATCCACGAATTGATGAATTAGGGCAAAATGGAAGGGAAGTTCGGATCACAGAGAACAAGCGGGGACGAATTGAAAACCCTAGAAATCTTTCACCGGATGGTGACGACGTTAACAGATAGAAACGCCGTGGGCAGTTTTTTTTTTTTTTAGTACGTAACGTCTGGTGAGCATTCCTGTGGAGGCTTTAGTATCCAATTGCATCTCTCCACGTGTTGCTTGTATTTTCTAATTGGCCACATCCCCCCAAGGCCAATATAAAAAGAGTTATTTACATTTATGTCTAAACTAAAAATATTGATTTAAAAAATATTGATTTATTTTATTTATATGAATGTCTAAATTGATATTTCTAAAAATCACATTATCTTTTAATTAAGAATTAACAATGAACACATAAAAAATTATATAAAAGAAAAGAAAAATCTCTAAAAAAAAGGTTTGACTAAGCAAATCTTTCTAAAACGAAAAAGGATCATTTTTCTTGATTTAATATAAAGAAAAATAGCCACGTCAAATATAAATAATATAATAGAGTATGTAAAAATTAATCTTTATGATAAATAATTGATCATTATAATAAAGTTCACAACAAATTTATAAAAAGATTAAAATTGTATAGAAATATAAAACACTTTAAAACCTAAAAAAAAAACAGCATAATATTAGAAGAATTATCATAAAGAAAAAAAACACACTACATTAAAAAAAAACATAATGAGATAGTAATCATCATAAAGAAATAAGCAATTTCAAACCACATTTAAATCTTAGAAACTAACTATTAAACAAGACCAATAAAAATAAAAAAATTTATTTTAATAATGTTACAATTATCAAACGAACTTAAATCATACTAATAAATAAGCTTTTAAGAAACCAAAATCATACTTAATAAATATGTTTATAAAAATCTAAAACACACTAACAATCGATCATTATAATTTATAATTAGTCATTTAGATAAAGATATAAAAATGATAAAACAAAAATAACACCATAATCAAATCCTATAATAGATATAAGTTATGTGTTATGTATAAAACAATCATTATAGTAAAGAATTTGTACTTAAGATAAAGTTACAAATGATATATAAAATAGTAAACATAAAAAAAGGATTGTTCTTGATATACCTGGAATACCAAGCACAAAAAATGAAGGAGGAAGAAATGAATACCACATAAAAAGAATATAAATGAGGGAAAAACTAATTTTGGTTTATTAAATGTAATTCTCATTTGTAAGTAAAAAAAAAAAAAAAAAATCCATCATTAAAGTCAAAAAAACAAAAAGGAAAATATGAGAATTTGTTTAAAAATGAAATGAAATCAATTATGGTAAAATGACAAAATAGATAATACAAATATATATTTTAAAAAATAGACATATATGTAATATAGTTTAAAAACGGACCCTAAAAATGAACATTTTGTGTAATTATTTCATATAAAAGATAAATTACCTATTTGGTCTCTAATATTTTTGTACAATTATTATTATTGTTATTGTTATTTTGACTAAAAGCTCTTGAATTCTTTAAAAATGTGTAAAATAGTCATTTTTATTAATAAATATTAAAAATTGGATAGAACATATCACATGTATAATATATGTAAGTTTAATCATGTAAAATTTTCTTTTCTTAGTTACTCTTAAATAATAAATCATGTATTTCTGAAAAATAATAATAACAGATAATGTGTGATTCATATTATATTGTCTGTTAAATATTTAACATATGTTAATAAAATTGATTATTTTACACATTTTTAAAGAGTTCATGGAACTTTTAATTAAAATAAAAAGGGCAGATCAAATTGTAACTTCATAACAATATTAGAGACTAAATAGACAATTTATCAATATAAAACGTAATTTTTTTTTGGTTGAATTCAAAATTAAAACACCTAAAAAATATTAAAATTAAGATGGTTGAGGGAAATGATTCTCTCTTTCTTCTTTTTTTTTTCCTCCCCAATTCACAACCCCCCCCCCCCCCCCCCCCGCGGAAGGACTTTTAACACGTGTAAAATTATGTTCTGATATTTAGATTGAAGTTCTGGTTCAAATCTCTATGCCGATACACTCTTATTTTATTTTAAAATAATATAAGAGAGTTCAATTCAGTTTGATTGTTCCAACCGAATAGATATTAGCACACTCAATTTGACCGGGTACATCTCGATTTGACAAAGATAAAATCTATGAATAATTAATTCACCCAAAAAAAAATCTTTGAATAATTACAACACTTTTGTTGCTTTCCATTTGTTAAATATGATTAAAAGTTGAAATTTTAAGGTGAAACTACCAAAAAAATATATGTACACATGAGTGATACAAATTTAAAAAGTAGTGCACTAATATGATTAAAAAAATTAATATTAGATCAATATGATACAAATTAAACTAAAGTAAACTAAGTTTATGTCATATGTTGGTAAAGATAGAGAAGTTTGTGCTATATTGATCAATAGATAAAAAAAAAAAAAGATAATTCTTTAGGTAATTTTTCCAAAAAAAGGGGGAAGAACTACAAATATTTCTCAAAGAATGTTGATATTCATAAATTAGTACTATATCACTTGTATACTTTATACTAATTCCAGTGAAATTCTAGATAGAAAAAATGAGATTCTTTAGGGTGAAATTGTAATAAATAATATTTTTTACGAAAATAATTAAAATAAATAGAAGGTTATAAAATATTTAAAGTAAATAAAAAAATTATTATGTAAACAAAATATTTTTTATTGAGAAAATTATCAAAATGATCATTTTTTTTATCTATTGACTAACATTATACAAATTATCCATTCTTGATCAATAAGATATAAATTTTAGTTAACTTTAGTTTAATTTTGTGTAATATTGATTTAATATTAATTTTTTGTGTCATTTAATGTAATGGTCTCTAAATTTGTCTCATTTAGAAACTTTCCCCATATTTATTAGATAACCTACAAATTTATTTAATAAATAATATATTTAAAAAAAATGAATAATTTATTAATGTGATAAATTTATTATCTATTATTATTTATTCTAATTATTTATTTCAAAACATACTATCTATCGCAATTATCATATGAAAAATGCTATTTATTACTTTTTTTTTTTTTAACTTTTCAAAATATAGTCAGGCCTCAAAAAGTGAATGAAACCACTGGAAAGATGATCTACTGGGTAAGATGATTACTGTAAGTAATATCTCCTCAATTATCAACAATAAAAAGACAAAAAAAAAAAAAAATATATATATATATATATATATACGGCTACTTGTCGTCTTTGTACTCTTTCCTGAGTCAGAAAGCGTCATCAACGACACTGGCCTCTTATAATTAAATTTCCCAATAGAAATTTGTCAGCTATATCACCTAAGTAATCATGAACAAATAAGAAATTAAAATTTTCAACCTTTTCCTGTCCTTTTCCTAGTAATTGATTAGATCTTTTCATGACACTAGCCGTACTGAATGCTCGAGCGCGTGATGAATACAGCAATAAAGATTTAAAAAAAAAAAAAAAACCCCAAGTTGATAAAGCCGTTACATACGCAGTTATGTGGTAATGGTATTCCGCATTCGTTGGAGGTACGATGAAAAACATGTTCTTATTTTTATACATAGGTAATAAATTTTACAAAGGAAGAAAAATAGTGACATGTGGTTGAAGCACAAACGAAAGTTGAGTTACATTCATACTTTTAAATATGTATAGATAAAGATTTTACTTTTTTTTTTTTCAACTCTCTTTGTTTGATAAGATTACTGATATAAATTTATAAATACATAATCCGATATCTGATGATATCCAGTAATGTGAATTTCAGTTACAAGTAATGTAAATTTATGTAGAAAAAAATATAAAAATAATAAGAATTCACATTTATTTTAATTATATTTATTTCTGTATGAATTCATATTTTTAATAACTAAAATTCACATTGTCGGATATAATTAGGTACCAGATTTAAGACTTTCTGTATGTATGTGTATATATATATATATATATATATTTTCGGTGGACTTGAAGATGAAATAAATGAGAACATAGATAAATATTTTGTCGCTAGGGTAAATGCTACTTGGTTGTAGAAGTTTCTTTAATTTTCTCTCCCTCCTTCATCACTAATATTTTCGTATAGAAGTTTTGTTTAATAAGGAAAATATGATCATGAGTTTCTAATGTAAATAATTATAATAATAATAATATTAATTTTTTGTGTCATATTAATGTAATGGTCTCTAAATTTGTCTCATTTAAAAGCTTTCCCCATATTTATTAGATAACCTACAAATTTATTTAATAAATAATATATTTAAAAAAAGTGAATAATTTATTAATGTGATAAATTTATTATCTATTATTATTTATTCTAATTATTTATTTCAAAACATACTATCTATCGCAATTATCATATGAAAAATGCTATTTACTTACTTTTTTTTTTTTTTTAACTTTTCAAAATATAGTCAGGCCTCAAAAAGTGAATGAAACCACTGGAAAGATGATCTACTGGGTAAGATGATTACTGTAAGTAATATCTCCTCAATTATCAACAATAAAAAGACAATATATATATATATATATATATACGGCTACTTGTCGTCTTTGTACTCTTTCCTGAGTCAGAAAGCGTCATCAGCGACACTGGCCTCTTATAATTAAATTTCCCAATAGAAATTTGTCAGCTATATCACGTAAGTAATCATGAACAAATAAGAAATTAAAATTTTCAACCTTTTCCTGTCCTTTTCCCAGTAATTGATTAGAGATCTTTTCATGACACTAGCTGTATTTGGAGGTACGATGAAAAACATATTCTTATTTTTATATATAGGTAATAAATTTTACAAAGGAAGAAAAATAGTGACATGTGGTTGAAGCACAAACGAAAGTTGAGTAACATTCATACTTTTAAATATGTAAAGATAAAGATTTTACTTTTTTTTTTTCAACTCTCTTTATTTGATAAGATTACTGATATAAATTTATAAATACATAATCTGATATCTGATGATATCCAGTAATGTGAATTTCAGTTACAAGTAATGTAAATTTATGTAGAAGAAAATGTAAAATTAATAGGAATTCATATTTACTTTAATTATATTTATTTCTATATGAATTTACATTTTTAATAACTAAAATTCACATTGTCGGATATCATTAAGTACCAGATTTAAGACTTTCTGTATGTATATATATATATATATATATATTTTTTCGGTGGACTTGAAGATGAAATAAATGAGAACATGGATAAATATTTTGTCGCTAGGGTAAATGCTACTTGGTTGTAGAAGTTTCTTTAATTTTCTCTTCCTCCTTCATCACTATATTGAGTTATATATAAACGGAGATAAATTAGGTTAATATCAATGATTCATAAGAAGATACCAAAATATTAATTACACCTTAAATAAAAATGAATAAGTACTTGTAAATAGCTAGGCATATCACTTAAATATGTAGATATACATTGATATGTATATATTTTTCATTTTCAACCAACAGAAATCTTACACGACCTGTTAGCTGGAAAACCTTGATCAGATTCTCCTTTGAAGAAAATATTATTAAACAAACAGTACTAAAACAACATGATAAAACCCAGTACAAATATGCTTCCACAATCTTTGTGTACAATATTGGCAATGCCTTCCTCTCTAGTCTCCTCCTCTTCTTCCATTTTTTAATTTGCACATTAATTTGCCAAATATAGTCAACACACTCTCATGCAATATATATTTTCAACTTAGGTTTATTAAAGGCCATTTATTATTGCTATGATCACACTACAGTCACGACAACATCGTTCCTCTCTGAGGTTGCAGTGTTGCCAATGGCCTCTTGTACTGCCCTAGTCGGAACAGCGTCGTTTGGCGGCATCTCGTGTAGCTTAAACTCCGGCAACGCCTCTTTCTTGGAGTTCTTGAAGACAAGGTACAATATCATTTGTGCAATCCCGAATAAGAATCCTAGAATGTTTGGTGACTGATCATCATAACAAATGAACATCATTATTTATCAGGTAAATAACGTGTTTCGCACATATGTATATATAGTGACGGAGTTATAAAAATTTCACAGTGGACACAATGTAAATAATAATAATAATAATAATAATAATAATAATAAAAACAAAAAATTATGATCAGTTAAGTTTTGTTTAATAAGGAAATTATGGTCATGAGTTTCTAATTTTAGTTGGAACACAGTTACAAGTTTTTCTTATCAAATGGGGTTACAAAGCGAATTTATAAAGAAACATAACATGCAAAAATAAAATTTTAAAACCTGAGAGGGGGCACAAACATGTGCTTAACGTACAAGAAAACATGAATAGAGTTAAAGGACACAATTTTAATCCCAAATTTCGTCTGCTAATTCATGTGATTGTGATTAGTTTCATTTTTTTATTGATTGATATAATCAGTAATTAATCAATTACTGTAACAATATTTTATGAAGACTTGTCAATAAATGAATGACAACTCTCATGTCATGTAAGTTGATACTAAAGAATTAGGATTAAAATAGATGTTTGCAACATTTTTCATAAAACACTTAATATAATTAACCCGTAAATAGTATTAGTTTTATGTAGAAAAATTTATAGACTGGATTAGCCGTGTTAGATTACAGTGATATTATCACACAAGTTATCATTGTGCACACAGATGATAACTCGTGATAATTATTAAATTAACATGATGATAATACAAAAGAAAATAATCAATTTATAATTTGTGAATATTTTGTAGTGATATAAATAAAATTAATTCGATAAGTTAATTACCGCAATGAAGTAATCGCTAAGAAGCAGGCCATAGAAGAACCACATTACAGCAGAGAGGGTTAAGCAAAATGACAACGCGAATGGCATGTACTCCACGCTTTTTGTCTTGATTACTTGCCTCTGATCAAGACCCAAAAAAAAAACAAAAAAAAAAAATGTCAGACATCGAACAAAACTAACAAATAAATATAAGTAAGAAGTAAAAACATTTTTACACTAAATAAATAATTAAAGTAAATAGTAAGTTTTAAAAATATTAATAGTAAGTAGTCGTAAACAGAAAATTATTTACCATTACAAATTTTCAAAATATTTGAAAACTTACTATTATTATTATTATTATTATTACTGTTTCGTAAAAATGCTATTCAATAATTACAGATTTCTTACCATGATACTTAGAGGAGCTGCAAAAACACAGACAGAAAACACGGCGCAAATCCATCCGACGGCGTTCACCCGCCGAGAAGCTTTTCCGACGAAAGATGTGGAGAGCAAGATGAGTCCAAAAGCTCCCATGTTAAAGAGAATCAGAAGCTTCATGGTGTAGATCTGCAAAGAAGTTATAATTTTAATGTAAAATTGTGTATAAGAAAAAATATACATATATATATATATATATACATACCCTGACTTTTCCCGGGGCATAAATGAGGAAGACAATGAGATAGAAGGCTTCAATGGCGCAGCCAATAGAGTTGATGGTGATGATAAGGAAGCCATCGTGGAGGCCCTTGAGTAAGCCATAATATAGCGTTAACATGGCGCTAAATAATGCTACCGAATAAGGTATGGCTTGGAACACCTCCGTTGATTTTTTCCTATATATCCTGTAAAAGGTTGGCCTATATATATACCAACAAATTAACGAAAAAACAAAATATAAATTATTATTATTGTAACTTTAAAGACAAAAATACGTATAAACATTTATATATATGTGTGTGTGTGTGTGTGTGTGTGTGTATGGGTGTAGAGAGAGAGAGAGAGAGAGAGAGAGAGAGAGAGAGGGAAAGAGGATTACAGTGGGGATAGAAAGACGAGGAAGGCCACAATGTTACCTAAAACCATGAGAAACAAAGAAACATGATAAGAATTGGAAGCTCATGAATGAAATGAAAATGACAATATATATATATATATATGTATATATTATACCAAGAATGCCAAAAACAACAGCCAAGTTGGAAGCATCCATGATAATAATAATTATAATATATGATAAAAAGTGAGATAATATATTATGGTTGGTGTCAAGCTCTCTCTGAAGGGTTATTATTATATAACTTTTCCTACTGCACACAATCAGAAAGAGCTTGTGAGACATAAGAGATAGGGAGAGGGAGGGTATAAATACAAGCAGAGGAGGCAAAGCTAGCTAGCTATCTAGGGGGTCCAAAGAAAGAAAGAAAGAAAAAAAAAAAAAAAAAGAAGAAAAGAAAAGAAAAGAAATGACTAAGATGATAATGATGAGAATATGACATAAGAATATGAGTTGCTTTAGGACGTGTTTTTGGGGCGGGCCTGAGATCGTTGAACCAACTGCGTGGTATTTTGTGAAAATATTATTGGGGCTCTACCCCATTTTGCGGCGATATCAACTAAATGAGCTGGGAATTTAAAAAAAAAAAAAATAAGAAAAAAGAAAAAAATAAGAAACGTGCTCCATATTGGGAGGGGGTGCTTTTTGGAGCTGATCGTGTTTTTCATGGTTTCCTCCCCATCTTATTCGTGAGTACCATATTTTGTACACTCAATTGCCTTGGCTTTGCTAGCTCAAGCCTTAACCGAAAGCTAGCTACCTGGCCCTCTCTCTCTCTCTCTCTCTATATATATATATATATATGTGTGTGTGTGTGTGTGTGTATGTGTATACGTAAATTGTCATGTAACAACAATGTGCAAATGTGTATAATATGTATAAGGATCCTATATTTGACATTACTTGTATATAACCCAATATATAGTACATAGTGTATATTGCTATGTTGTGGCGGACTCATAATTCACTGAGGGTATACATTAATTTTTTTGTAAATAGAAAAAAAAATAAAGGGTAAATTAGTTTGATAAAAACAAGGCAATTAAAATCTATCTAGATTATTTTTGAAATCATGAAGCAGTAAGATTTGACTGAGCTAGACATATAAGTAAAATCAATATATATATATATATATATTTATTGGGGTAATTGGTTTATTAATTTGAAATAAAAACTCAAAGATTTTAAATCTAAGATTTAAGATTCTAAGGGTCTGTTTAAAAGAGTTTTTACTTTTGCTTTTAGTCAGTAGAAAAATATAAGCAAAAGCTGCGATTTTTTCATAAGTATTTGGTAATCATATTTTAAAAAAAGCTTTTTAAGTGAAAATGACTTTAAACTTTAATAACAATTGATAAAAATATTAAAATAAAGTTTAAAATATCTAAGGGACAGTTTGGGAGGATATCTGGAGATGGTGTTTTGAAGGTTGAATTGGAAATGTGTGTTTGGGGAGAGAACTTTTGAAAAAGTTATGTGATATAAAAAATAATGCAAAAATTTGAAATATATTCGAAAAAAATATGTAAAATTGATCTTATCTTGTTCATTTTGTCGATACGAGCATTTTGACATATAAATAATCTCATTTCAAATAAGTTATGGACTTTTAAAGTTTGAGTTTTTTGAATATGAAAGAGAGGGAAAGTTTGATTCAGAGTTGGGATTTTGAAATCCAGATGGTAAAATACCATCTGGAGACAGCGGCCCCAAACGGGCCCTAAATTAAGTTTTGATACAATTTTTAAAGTCAACTCATAAGAGTTTTTTTTGAAAGACATATTTTTTGGTCATGACAGAAAGCTTTTAAGAGACTAAAAATTCTTATGACAGATGCTCTAAATATTTTCAGAAACAACATTTGGACTTAAAAAGTTAAAAGTAACTTTTAAAAAGCTCTATTAAATAGACCTTAAATCTTCCTTATTTGCTGAGTTAGTCCCAACCGTACATAGTAACATATGAAAAATGTTGCTCAAGCTTGCAATTGAGGCTTAGGCGGCTAGAAACGAGAGAGTGAGTTTAATAGGCTTGAGCCATTAGGTGACGTGAAGGAAATGACAATGAATTTATTGCAACAAATTAAAGCCAAAAATGAGAAGTGGAGGCCAAAACTTGGTGTGAGCTTGCCAAAAAAAGGAAGGGATTGGAAATGGCACGTGAGATGTCGTACAGCTTACTACCCGTTACATTTCAAACGGTCTACACTGGCGTTTGTTTGTGCCTCACCAATATTATAAAGCGCCCCCCCCCCCCCAAGTTTCTTCTCCATCAATCAAAGCCCATTTTGGTAATTTCCAAACATAGGTTATAATAGAGTAGGTACGAGTTCTAATGAGAACTATGACATAGTAATTCTCTAGTTCCTCATGTTTTGATCCAATTGTCCCAAACAATAGTATCACTATCAATATATATATGCATCTTTGCTGGCGCTCATTTTTAACCTACTATATGTATAGGTTTATATATATATATATATATATATATATACGTTTCGAGTATGAGACTCGATACATTTTTGTCACAAGCAACTCATTAATACATTTGTATATATACAAGAAATTTTGCTATCAAGTAGGCAATCATATGAACATTTATTGTTTGTCCCACTGAGACTAGCTCAGCAGGTGATAGGAAAAGGATTTGAATAAGAACTCTCTGATATTAAGAGTGTTTTTATTTATCTTTAATGAGCGGGTAACAATTTCGCCTACTTCTGCATTAGCATCACGTTTACATAGTTGTTCAATCTCTCGGCAATTGGGACTATGTTTGAAAACCACTCTTTCTGTTACATGAGCCTCTCTCTGTCCTTTTTATTTTATGTCAAAGAAAACTCCCTCGGCTTTTCTAATCAAAAGTACAAAAACTCCCTCGGCTTTTCTAATCAAAAGTACAAACCACTTGCATTTTTTCTTTTGTTTTGATAATCTGAGTTTTATCTTATTAATTTGATGATTCTCATTTTTTGCATTGAAGTGATTCTTCTCCAATGAAAGTTATTGACTAAGCATTTGAAACCAATTATGTCAAGTGATGATTCTCCAATGAAAGTTATTGACTAAGCATTTGAAAGCAATTATGTCAACCAATTAAACAGCAAATGTGTTGACAAAAAATTTAAACAAGGATTACGGTTTTTTTTTCTTTTTTTCTTTTTTTGTTTGTAATCGGTTGTTTAAAAATCATGTGAAATGTACACGGGCCAAAAACATATAGATCAAAACTTCATAAAATATGTAACGGTTCGATTTTATCAATGAATTTTTCATACTTTATCAAAAAGTTATGAAAATAATTGAAAAAAGTAAGAGGGTGTTTGGTGAATGAGTTAAGTATGAGTTGAGTTAAAATTTTTAAGTTTGAATTGAGTTGACTTTTTAAAAATTAGTTATAAACTTTGTTGACTTGTCAGAAAAAAATAAAAATTGAGATAAAAAAGTACAATTTAATTGGAGTAGAAATTGAATACCAAACACCCTCTAAGACTTAATAGGCTCTCTTGCTTTTGAGCAACCAAACTCCTTTATAATTTTTTTTTACCAAGTTTTTCTTATTTTCTTAAATTTTTTTTTATTACTTTTAGTACTAGAATTCAATAATGTACTTAAATAAAACAATCTCTCGGTAATTATAGATATAATCTAACAATTATTATATATTTAACTCCAATATATAATATAAAGTTCAAATCCTCTCGGCTCTAATTAATGAAAAAAAATCTCCTTCAAATATATATGGGTCCCACTTTAGTTATACATTATTATTTTTCCTAAATGAAAAGTTTGTAGCCAGGTGAAGTCAGCATGTTCCGTAACCAAATAGCAAAACTCTTTTGAAAAAAAAGAGAGAGAACTTTTGTGGTTTATTTTCCAAATGTAAGATTTTTTTTTTTTTTTTTAACTTCCTTTTCATAATTGCAAGTTTCTTAACTAACAAGATGTATGACAAATTCACATGCTAATATATAAAGTAATCATTAGTAGCAATGTATTTGTACTGATCATTTGGGAAAGCATAAAAAAAAAAACACAGTTTCTAGATGCCATCTAAAAGACTAAGCATGCGTTTGGGATTATAATCCAAATTATAGAATTACAATCCAATTTTATTTTTTTCCTGAGCTTTACTATTTACAGAGTTTTGTAACTAAAATTTTAAAAGTTTATAATTTTATATAGACAAGTTCAAATGAAATTTTTTTTAATAAAATTACATAGAATTTCGAGACGAACGAAACAAGCTCCATATTGATTTTTTTTTCCGAACACATTTCAAGTTTTTACACTTTTTAACTCCAACGATTCAAATACCTCAATAAACGTACAATTAATTCAAACCCAAATTTTATAATCCAAACCTTAGCACCAAACGCATGTTAAAACCCAAAATTTGTGCAAAAAAATAAAAAAGGGGTTTAAAGGTAAAAACTTTTTAAAGAAGTTTTTTAACAAATAAGTAAAATTTTTAAAAATTATTTAAAAGAGTTTTTTTTTTCCTAAACAGTTAATCAATTTTCTTAAATTGTCAATCTGTAATTGATCACATAATATTATTAATTTGATAATTAGTTATTGACTATGGCCAATGTAAATCACCGATTTTCAAATCAATCACTCATCGATTATGGTCAATTACTCATTGATCATGGTCAATCACTGATTGACCAAATCTAAAAAAAAAAAAAAAAAAAAAACTATAAATCATTTTACTGAATAAAAAAGATTTGACTATCTATTAAATTAGGTTACCAAATTAGACCACTCATTCTAAATTTTCAAAACAAGAATCCTATGTAGATCATATTGTTTTGTGTTGTTTTGGAATCCTAAGAGTGTCAGTTATTAGTAGATAGGATATTGGATAATCACAGATTTATGAAGTAATTGCAACCACTCGCATACTCTATGTAAGCCTTAATTAAACACTTGATATGTCTAAATTCAAAAGTACTTAGGTGGTATAACTTTATAAGATTGACGTGCCAAAACGGTGACTCCAGAATTATTTATGTGTGTGTGTGTGTGTGTATATTATCATATATATTAAATATATTAGTTTCATTGCACCAATTCAGTTTAGGACTGTATATTAGGTATTATGTTTCTTCTTTCTTATATATCTCTTTTCTTTTCAATGAATAGCAAATTTAATTAGAGATATTTGTAATAGTAATTATTGTTTTACTAGCTAGGGTTACTTTTTCAAGGGAGTTATACACACACTCTTTCTTGCAGAAAAATCTTGTCATCTTAATTTGTAGTTCTACCATTCTTCGCATAGTAATTCCAGTAACCAAATTATTAAAAAAAAAAAAAAGAAAAGAAAACAAAAGAAAACAAAAGAAAACAAAAAAGTTTGCTTCTACACATCAATGTTTCCATATTTTATCCTCTATCAAAATATCGTTCAAAACCTTAGTCAATTCATGTGAAACAAACTAAAAGGAAATAGGGAAAGGGAAAATGCCAATTTGCCTTCTAGCCAGTGCTCAAAATTAGAAAAGCTAATGCAACAGTTTTTTTCTTTTTGTTTTTTTGTTCTTTGTGCAATGCAGCAATAACCACATATACAGCTGTTAAGACAGGATTGGTATACTATACTATATATATATATATATACACACACATTTTACATGTATACATATATATATATATATCTGTGTTATATACATATATACATCTATATATAGATTTCTTATATTCTAATGTCGTACACTCTTTAGATTAATATAAAGTTATTTGACTTTAAAAAAATTATAGTCGAAACTGTGGCGATTGCCTGCTGTTTCGTTCAGTTTACTTTTAATTAAAAGACATATAATTATAGTAAAAAGTACTCTAATTAGGCCTATAGTTTATATTATGCTTTTAAAATTCAATAAGTTAGGTTAGAATAATAGGCAAACTAGTGGGGATAAAAAAATATTGTTATTTCAACGAATTTAGTTATGGGGATCTATCTCTCTCTTCGCACGAACTAAAAATCTTGTCCGTCTAGGAGGTTGAATCTAATGCCACATCCCTCTTGAAAAGTAAATACATGACTAAATAGAGATGGAAATATGGTTGGCATCATCTTCTTGAAATTGATGTGTGAACTAATTAGAGAGCGGAAGTACAATGATTCCTATGCAAGTACGTAGTTACTATTAGCCAATTCCTATTTAGGTTCACAGAAAACTTTTCTCATTAATTGATTATTTTATTTTATTTCTTTGCTCAGAAATGAAAGGGGATTGGAGTTTGTCTGGTCTCATAAGCTCATCCATCGCCATTTTAGGAGTTTACTAAGACTTCTACACGTATCGGCCGAGTTAGTCTATTGTTTTAGTATTAAAGACACACATTATAAGATAAAGTTTTTAGTTGACTTGTAAGTGGAAAATCTATTTTTAGTGGGATAAAACGAGAAAAACGTTAAATTTTTAGAGGTAAAGTTGAAAAAATAAAAATAAAAATAAACGTTGCCACTCGGCTGTGAGTGACTCTATCCCTAACTATGTGTGGAACATAAAAGATCATCTATGGTCGCACTTGTCAATTATATATAAAGGTCCATATGTCAGTCACACAATCTCGTGATTTCAGATAAATCAATATCAATATATAATAACGAAGCCAAAAATTTTTGTTAGAGTGGCTGATAACTACAAGATAAGTTAATCTTGTAGGCTTGATTTAAAAAAATAATAATAATGAAGCTAAAAATTTTTGTTAGAGAGGCTAATAACTACAAGATAAATTAATCTTATAGGCTTGATTTTTTTTTTTAATTATAAAATTTTAGTCTTAAAGGGGGAAAAAAAGGTTGAGGCCCCAAGTTTATACTAGCCACGTCTTTCTGAATATTAATATTAAACTTTTTTATAGATAAAAAAGAGAGTTTTAAAACTACCGCTACGATATTTTATAACCAATATGAGAAATGAGTGGGTAACCAAATACTCCTAATTACGTAGAAACGAGAAGTGTCTCCTTTGAGAAAGTAAATTCAAAATGCGCAATAAATTCAAAATGATGGGGGCTACTTCTGTGGCGTATATAGAAAACAAAAAGAAAAAATGAACAAAAGACAAAAGAAATAAAATTGGAAATTTTTGTCTCATCTGCAACCAAAAAGAAAGAAAGAAACAAAGAAAAAAAGAAAGAAAATAACACATTTTGTTTTTGACGTGAAAATTTTTCTTATTTTAAAATGTGAACACTTTTTTTTCCCCCTAATGTGGAAATAATGTTAGGATGTGCAATTTTTTTGTCATTCTGAAAAAAAAAAAAATTATGAAATAGTATTTGGATAGAAATTATAATTTGAAAATTAATTTGTTAAGAAATCTAATAATATCTTATTTTATTTTAATATAGTATGGTTATATATTTGCTCCTCACTTTCTTTATTAATTATGAACACATTGAAGACTAAAACGTTTTAATTTGAGATGAAATGAAAAAGTTAAAGGAGTTTCAAAACTTAAAGCAGATGAGAAAAATTTTTTAATCTAAAATTGTTACTATGCAAAATAGTTGAAATGAAAATGAATATTGTAAATGATGATTTTAAAAAGGAGCCTTTAACTCTAAACAAACATTACTTTTATTTCATTTCTAAAATGATGACGAGTCAAACATGCAAAATAAACTGACCTGAAGCTTTTATTAGTGGGTGAAGCAGAAAAAAATTAACTGATTTCCTGGTCTATTTGTTTGTTGTCTGAGTGATCAAGCAAAGAATAACTTGTCTTTGAATAAAGTTTAATTCCAAATGTATTTCAATTGCATCACACTAGTGGTGGTGGTGGTTGTTGTTGTTTTATTTATTTGTTTAATTTGGAGATAGAGAATTCTAAAAAAAAAAAAAAAGGTAAATTAGAGAACTCTAAGTTATGACTCTAATATTAGAGACAAGAAAGAAATTACTTACTACCATAATTGACACATAATTCCACTACTGCTTTGCTTGAACTGCATTTTTGCAAACGTGTTTCTTGTCACTTTAGGTTTCTTTTTTAAAAAAGATGTCACTTTATATTCATTTGTTCGTTTCTTTCAGCTAGTGGCCTCAAGGATCAAGACATAGACCCATAAAAAGGGAAGGAAATAAAAGAAAGAAATAGAAAACAAACACCTTCTTGCTTCTTATACGTATTGTCAAGCGGGATCCTACTGAAACTAACTTAACAGATGAGAGAGAAAGGATTTGACTATAATGTAAATTAATCATTGATTGACCATTACGTAAATCACCAATTTCATAATCAATCATTAATTGACCATAGTCGATCATTGATAAACGAAATCTGAAAAAAATGAGAAACGATCATTTTACTTTAAAAAAAAAAAAAAGGTTCGACCATCTATTAGATTTGGTTATTAGAAAAAGCCACACAGCTTAATTTTCCTAGGTGAAATTTACCTAGGGGTATTTTTGACATTTAGAGTGTTAACATTACCTGACCATTACCAAACAAATGCTATTCACCAACTTTTCTAAAAATTTATGCTATTCCTCTTAATAACCCCTGCAAAATTTTTCTATTTGCCTTCTTCTCAAGCTTATAAATGGTTCGTTAAAAAAAATATATGTCCCAATTATTAATGAAGCCAAGGCCGAACTAGGTGAACGAATTTAATTTATTTTCGACTGGCAACTAGTATAATTTATACCCTTTAAAAGAAAAACTAGTATCGAGACACAAGAATGTTTCCAACCCCCTGCATCAAGCAATTATTTGCTTATGTTCCTAATTCTGGTTCAGTATGTCGAAGTAAAACTATGTACTTTAAAAATAAAAAAAATAAAAAAGCTCTAAAAAAATTTGTACATGATATTTGGGGTTGTGGCAATTTTTGTAATTTACAATAAAAGAAAGGTTTGGTTTCTTTGGAATTGTTACAATGTTAGTAAACGTATGACCGTTTTGATTCATAGTATATTTATTTTCTTGTCATGATTTAATTATGGGTTTAATTTCATTAATAGCACTTGTAGATATTTTATTATTAAAAATAGTATTACTTTTTTTTTCCTTCATTACTAGCACTGCCACATCATCAAAGTCTATGATATGTGGGACCCAGCAGCATTTAATGTATATCAAATTATAGGTTTACCCTCATCTCCTACAAGCTCAAATATCCCTCTCCTTCGCATGGCCCAAAAAAATTTTTCAAACCAACATCTACAGTGTTTTAGAGAGAGAAAACTGAAATCTAGAGAGAGAAAGAGTTGCCACCCACCGGAATCTTATTTTTTTTTTCACTTTTCCGTCTAGCCCCCCACCCATTTTGAAACCCAAATCTTCATATAATAGAGAGAAACTTCCATCTAAAAAAAGAAACTTCCATTTAGAGAGAGAAACTCTCACTGTCGGAAAAAAAAAATTTAACACTTCCATTTAACAAAAAAAAATCAAACAAAATCTAATATTGTTGGTCATTTTTGAATAAAAGTCATTCTTTTTATGGACCTATGTCTAAAAAAAATTTTAAAAACAAAAATCTAACATTTTTTGTCATTTTTCAGTAAAGGTCATAACAGTTATGACCGGGTGGTCATAACGGTTATGACCACCCGGTCATAACCGTTATGACCGATAGTCTAATATGCTAGTGGTCATAACGGTTATGACCACCCGGTCATAACCATAATGACCGTTAGTCTAATATGCTAGCGGTCATAACGGTTATGACCGCCCGGTCATAACCGTTATGACCGATAGTCTAATATGCTAGCGGTCATAACGGTTATGACCGCCCGGTCATAACCGTTATGACCGATAGTCTAATGTGCTAACGGTCATAACGGTTATGACCCCCGTTATGACCGTTAGTCTAATATGCTAGCGGTCATAACGGTTATGACCGCCCGGTCATAACCGTTATGACCGATAGTCTAATATGCTAGCGGTCATAACGGTTATGACCGCCCGGTCATAACCGTTATGACCGTTAGTCTAATATGCTAGCGGTCATAACGGTTATGACCGCCCGGTCATAACCGTTATGACCGTTAGTCTAATATGCTAGCGGTCATAACGGTTATGACCGGGCGGTCATAACCGTTATGACCGATAGTCTAATATGCTAGCGGTCATAACGGTTATGACCGCCGTTATGACCGTTAGTCTAATATGCTAGCGGTCATAACGGTTATGACCGCCCGGTCATAACGGTTATGACCGATAGTCTAATATGCTAGTGGTCATAACGGTTATGACCACCCGGTCATAACCATAATGACCGTTAGTCTAATATGCTAGCGGTCATAACGGTTATGACCGCCCGGTCATAACCGTTATGACCGATAGTCTAATATGCTAGCGGTCATAACGGTTATGACCGCCCGGTCATAACCGTTATGACCGATAGTCTAATGTGCTAACGGTCATAACGGTTATGACCCCCGTTATGACCGTTAGTCTAATATGCTAGCGGTCATAACGGTTATGACCGCCCGGTCATAACCGTTATGACCGATAGTCTAATATGCTAGCGGTCATAACGGTTATGACCGCCCGGTCATAACCGTTATGACCGTTAGTCTAATATGCTAGCGGTCATAACGGTTATGACCGCCCGGTCATAACCGTTATGACCGTTAGTCTAATATGCTAGCGGTCATAACGGTTATGACCGGGCGGTCATAACCGTTATGACCGATAGTCTAATATGCTAGCGGTCATAACGGTTATGACCGCCCGGTCATAACCGTTATGACCGATAGTCTAATATGCTAGCGGTCATAACGGTTATGACCGCCCGGTCATAACCGTTATGACCGTTAGTCTAATATGCTAGCGGTCATAACGGTTATGACCGCCGTTATGACCGTTAGTCTAATATGCTAGCGGTCATAACGGTTATGACCGCCCGGTCATAACGGTTATGACCGATAGTCTAATATGCTAGTGGTCATAACGGTTATGACCACCCGGTCATAACGGTTATGACCGTTACTGGAAAATGGTCAAAAATGTTAAATTTTTGTTTTTAAAATTTTTTTTTAGACATAGGTTCACAACAGGAATGTCTTTTACTCAAAAATGACCAAAAATATTAGATTTTGTTTATTTTTTGTTTGTTAAATAGAAGTGTTAAATTTTTTTTTTCTGACGGTGAGAGTTTCTCTCTCTAAATGGAAGTTTCTTTCTTTAGATGGAGGTTTCTCTCTATTATATGAAGATTTGGGTTTCAAAATGAGTGGGGGACTAGGTGGAAAAGTGAAAAAAAAATAAGATTCCGGTGGGTGGCAACTCTTTCTCTCTCTAGATTTCAGTTTTCTCTCTCTAAAATACTGTAGATGTTGGTTTGAAAAAATTTTTTGGGCCATGCGAGAGAGAGGGATATTTGAGCTGGTAGGAGATGAGGGTAAACCCGTAATTTGATATACATTAATGTTGCTGGGCCCCATATTAAGTGCTAGTAATGAAGGAAAAAAAAAATGATATTATTTTTAATAATAAAATTTCTACAGGTGCTATTAATGAAATTAACCCTTTAATTATAGGTTTGAACAGTAAATTTGAATTTTTATAAAAAAAATTGAGACGCATTATTAAAAATTAATTATGAGTTCAAATATGTCAGCCAAACTCTTATACAAAGTAGCCAATCAACATCCACAAACTCAACTCATCCATCATCATTACCAAAAAAAAAATAATAATAATAATTAATTAATTAAAGGACCGAGGGAGAAAAACGGTGAATTGGCAAGAGTGAAACAGGAGAGCAAGAGCGAAATGGTTCATTGAGACTTTTAAATATGTAAGATTAGATTAGATAAGATAGTGTTTAGATACGTGATATATACACACACACATGGAGAACAAGAATACCAACAATGTAGTTTAAATATAAAAAAGACCAAAAAAAAAAAAATTTAGAACATCTTTAAAAAAAATATTCACAAGAATGGCAACCAAAAAAAAAAAAGAACTAAACTACTATGTCCTTTTGAATATTGCACAAGAAACAGTAAAAAGCATGAAAGGAAAGAGTAAAAGGCATCATTTAGTAAATTTGAAATGAAAAATTTACCAAAAAAAAAAATGAAATGAAAAAAAAAAAAAAAATCAGTCAGCACAATGTTGAAGTACCTAATGCTAATATCCCCATCAGGCAAGCAAAGAAAAAAAAAATTAGAAAACAAAAATTAAATAAATAAACAAAGGAGGGAGCAACGCGTGACTGAAGTTGGAGTGGGGATGAAAACAAACCTTTACTGTTTTATGTACGTTAAAAATTTATGTATATCAAAGACAAGTTGTTAAGATGTATATATTAAGATAAAGATTAAGATTTATATATGTTAAGATAAGATAGGAATTGATGTCAAGATGACGTCGAAAATAATGTAATCAATTATGCATTTCTATAGCTTTCATATTTCGTGGTAGAACAAAAGAACTTGTATTAAAAATATCAATAAAATTTTAAGCTGCAGGACTAAGTTGCTAAAAAAAAACAAAAAATCTCTAAGCTTTCATCCACAATCGTTAATGAGCTATATCACGCGACAATTAGTCAAAATCACTTGAACAAAGAGGAATACCTTGATGACCAATACCAAATATGAACAAGAAAACACTACTGAGCACAATTACATACCAGAATTTCAGTGATCTATCTTAGAAAAACGTTCTTTTAATGCTCGTCCTGCTTTTTTGCTCAGACCTTCCGCGAGTCATATCTGATGCGCTAATCGTACCCGTTGTTTTCTGCAGAATGAATGCTTCTCGGAATCCTTACAAATTTCAGAATGCTTCTACGAACCCTACGACTTTCTTGAAGATGGCTCCTTAAACGAGGAAAAACATCTTGACGTACATTCTCACGACTATCAGCATACCAGTGACATGTGCAAGCCTGCATGGAAAAGAAGTGATCCAAGTATCAAAGAAAGATTTTTCTAAGAATAATCGTCAACAACAAAAACTAATACCAAAAATATTTTAAAGTGAAAAAAGATTCAGGATTTACATCACCATATGCATGTCCGTTGACAGCGGATGAAGACTAGTACTAACAGATGCATGGATTTGACTTCCACCCAATGTTCACATATAAATCAACCATACAAAATAGCTCTTCAACTTAACAACCTTTATCAAATGCAGATCCCATGTACAAAGAACTTTTTCCCTTTATATGTAAGCATTCTGCTCTCGGGTTCCCCAACACACCATAAATGGCCTTGCAAATCCAAGACTCCTTTCATCCCTGCTGTTTCCCACACGAACTTGAAAAGCCCAAGAGCCCTGTCCAAATGTCTAACGCCACTCCGTATCATATTTTCCTCATCTGAAGTCACAATCCTTCCCATACACAAGCAAAAACTGTTCTCATCCCCATAGTTATAAAGCCCACCACATAAATCAACTTCAATGTCTCTAACATGTCTGTAAAGATAATACAACAAAAGCGTGAATAAACACTGGGATGAATAACCCAAAGTCTTGGTAAGTTTCTTCTGCACTAAGCCTTCTTGGTGTCGAGCTTCCTTGTACCCAATGCTTTTATCAATCAATACGTCCTTAATTTGAGACAGCCCTTCTTTCATGGACTCGAGCTTTACCACATGATAAACTAACCTATTTTCAGTTTTGAGACATTCAATGAGGTCATTAAACATCTCAAAAACATCCTCCCATTTCTGTGAGGCCAATGGTTGAGCTGTTTTTGTCGGAGCAAGCCGCATCCACGAAGTGGAATCAAGGTCAGTAGAAGATATGGCCTTGTCTTGCAAAAACTGTAGACAGCTGGAAACTATCTGCTCACCCATATGGGTCCCTTTGCTTGGGAACTGGCAGTTTAAATAGTCCAACTCAGGTTTTAATCCATTAAGTACCTCCTCAAGCGTCCCCGTCCATATGCGGTGTTGCGTAACTTGTGGGCAGATTGTTAAACGAATCGCCTTCCTTTGTTGGGCAGTAATGTTTAGAAAATTGCTCACTTGGGTAAGTGAAGTCACGATTATGGGTTCTCTTTCGCATGGTTTATCAAAACACATAATTGGGTCAGAACCTTTACCTACCGACAAAGCAACCATGTTAGTCTTTAGTGTTTGCTGAACAAAAAGAGACCCAATAAAGACTCTAACAAGTGACTTGAAAGTATGCATTTTTCGTTCTACACGATCATCAATAATGATCGAACCATCACGTAAATCAACAAGCCTTCCATCAACCAAGTCCACATTCTTTAACAAACAGGTAAGTTTCTTCATCTTAAGAAATGCCTTCTCATACCATTCAGAGGATAAAGGCTCTTGATGGGATTCCTCCGAGGAGTGATATAGCATAGTATTCAATTGCAGAGCTCCACTTCGCTTACTAAACTTGAGATATTTGGCACCAAAAATGAACTTAAGTGCTTGTTTACCGACCATCATCTTAGAAAATACACTAAAAAACAATCTACAAAAGTTGGATAGTTGTCACCTTCCTTGTTCCAGTTCCTGTGGTTAAACTCACGAGGTCCCAAGAACCATTTTTTCGGTGCGGCATTTCATCAAACAAGTGGCGAGCACAATAATATAGCGACCAGACATGCTTCGAATGCGAGAAAGAAAGAGTTGCGAGGCTGTGGCATCGGGGTTTGACGGAATTTGGCCGTAACTAGCCAAGTCAGAGATTATACGGAGTCGGAGATCATCTCCGACGAGAATCCCGTACTTCTTACTTGGACAAAAAATTTTACCAATCAAAACTGGCAAATACTTGGGGAAATTGCATCAAAATCAAGCTCTTCGCGGTCCTCACGAGAGTCGCCGGTCTTCTGCGGCTGTGTGCCCGCGGGAGAGGAGAGAGAAGGGGGAGATGGTTGGGCGGAGGGAGGAGAAAAGGAACTGGGGATTTGGTGGTATTTCCGTTAGGGTTAGGTTTTCAATTTGGCGCTTAATTTTCCTACCAAAAAATAAAAACGGCGCTGATTTGGGATTTTGAATTGGTGCCCTAAACTCTTCTTTTATTTGCATAATGCGCTCCAAACTTTCACTTTTGACAAATTACGTCCTCAAGTTTAAAATCAATGGTAATTGAAGTCCAACAGTTAACCATCAATTTAATAACGTCTCTTACCTATTGGATATGAAATGTTATTGATTTTAAAATTCAAGGGATAAATTGTTAGTTTTGTCTCTGAACTTTTAATCTCATGCAACTTTGATCATTTGCCTTTTTTTCATAGCTGAAATGCCCTTAAATTATTAAAATGTTATTGCAATAGTCCTTTTCGTTAATTTTTTAACAGAATTTGTTAATTATCATCACTTTTTGACTAAATCACTAACTGATTCCGTTTAAAAATTAACGAAAATGACTATTATAATAACATTTTAATAGTTTAGGGGCATTACCTGTTCTTTTTTTTGTAGCGGTAATGATCATAAATTATTAAAAACATTACTACATTAGTCATTTCTGTTAATTTTTAGACGGAATCAGTTAGTTAGCATTACTTAATGACCAAGTTACTAACGGATTCCATCCAAAAATTTACGTAAATAACTATTATTGCAATGTTTTAAAAGTTTAGAGGTATTCTAACTACAAAAAAAAAACATCAGGGATCAAAGTTGCACATAATTGAAAGTTTAGAGACTAAACGAACAAGTTATCTAAAATTCAAGGTGTAAGTTACTGAAATTGAAAGTTTGAGATGCATTGTGGAAAAAGACGAAAAGTTTAAGATGTAATTGTGCAATTTATTCTTTGTTCTTTTCTTTTTGCTGTGAAATTGGCGTTTTTTTTTTTCCCCCTATTGGGGATAATTTTGATACAAAAAACAAATAACATTTTTATTTGGTTTTTTTACTTTTTTTATGGACTAAATTTTCTTTTTATTTAAAAATTACACCTTGTATTATGAAGATTTTCTTTTTATTTACAAGGTATTCCATCAAAATTTTCTTGTACACTATAAATCAGTTTTTTCACTTAGTAGATACACTATTTCTATTTTTTTTTCCCTTAATAAATCTATTTATATGAAAATATAGTATATAGGTTATTAATACTATTTTTACCAAATTTTGATTTCCTAAATTTTTTTTTTTTAATTTCATGAAAAATGTTTACCAATTTTCAATTCAGTAAATACATAACAATTTCATGTGTATTTGATAATGTGTCGTTGCATACTTGTTTCGAAGAGACTAGTGTCTTGGATGTAGGTACCGGTGGGGACAGCATTGGTAATCAGGGTTAAGAGAGCGCAGAGAAAGGAAGCTTGCTCGAACTCAGGTTTGTTCAAGGCCTCTCCAAGGCGAATCGGACGAATCGCGATGAATGAGGTTGAGGGTTTAGCCATTCAGATATTTTTCCCTATAGAGAGGATGTAACAGTGTTTTGGCCATGGGGAGATTCGATGTTCCTGTGTGAAATTGAATTATGTTATCAGGGCATTGTATAGCTTTTGTCTACCTAGTTGTTTCTAATAGGTTTTGGTGGACCATTGATTTTTTGTTATGTGCACAGATGGGATTGCAAATTTCTTCTGGAACTTTGAGCATCGTAACGATGTGCCCACGGATTTTTAAAATAAATCATCGGTTTTCATCGAACTTTAAAACTGTAACACTATTGGTCCTTCCATTAGTTTGAGGGCGGAAGATTGTTTATGTCACATCAAAGACTTTTTACATCATTTTGGAGAAACCTATCTTCTCTAATCTAAATTTCTCTGGCTCACATTTTGCTGGAATACACAATCTATTTTTAGCTTCAAATGCTATTTTAACTACGACTAACAATAATGAATGGGAAAACATATGTCATACTAGAGCTCTTTAACCATTTATATATACACTATACAAACGTTTCATGTCGTAACTAATTGCATACCACTATTTTGATTAACGCTAGACAGGGATGTGAATGGGGTGGGGCGGAACAGCAGGGCGGGATGGGGCGGCTAAAACCCGTCCTGTCGTCTATCCAATCTGTAATTGCATACATCCTTGATATCTTTGCCACATCTGTCGAAATACCTGATAGATTGACTGTGTGTTAGTCATAGCTGGTGCTAAATCAAAGAGTCACAGAATCTGATTTCTAAAAACAAATGAGGCCTTTTTTATGTAGGAAATATGTAAATTAATTAGACATATTGTAGAATATAAGTACTTGTAGTACGCTTTTAAGCTGCAAGACAGATACTTAAAAACATATTTCTAAGCTTTCATCTACAATTTAAAATCGCTAGAACAAAGAAGAATATCTTGATGACAAATACTTCATATGAACGGAAAAAAAAAAAACATTTCTTAACACATTTACATACCAGAACTTCAGTGATCAATCTTAGCAAAACGTCCTTTGATCCTTGTCCTGCATTCTGCCCGGACCTTCCTCGATTCATATCTGACGCGCTTATCATACCTGTTGTTTTCCAGAAATGAATGTGTGGCATCAGTTTTCTTGCAAATCAATAACACTATTAAAAAGTTCCGGAGAACCAAAAAACATTGAACTGTTGCAATTGATGAACACTTAACCATAGAACTGATAACTGTACAAAGGATTGGAGACAATACCTCCTCGTTTTTCTCTTTTCCTTGTATCGTGAAATTGCGGTCTCTCTTTCCTGGCTGGTTAACTCGTACGGAAATATTTTCGGGAAATCTAGTAAGGCGTTGGAATCCACAGGGTGTTGAGAATGCTGATTATGAGCATCATCATTAGCAAGACTCACACTGTCACCAATATCTGAATGCTTCTCTGAATCCTTATGACTTTCTTGAAGATGGCTCCTTAACGCCATTTGAGGAAGAACATCTTGATGTACGTTTTCGCTACTGTCAATGAACCACTGACATGATCGAGCCTGCACGAAAAAAGAAGTGAATTTGCAATCAGATTTATGATTTCCAAACATCTTCCAAATCAATCCTAGTTAACTAAATATTTATAAATATATATACACGCATATATATCTAGCCAGCTTAAGTAATAACTTTTGCAATTTACCAACAGAAGGAAAGTTTCACCTGGAATGCTGAGAATGTGTTTGGCTCTTCCTCTGCATCACATTGAGAGCCTGCGCGCATTCTTGCTGGCTGCACATTTTGATCAGGCACAAGGACTTCAAAACTTAAAAGGGACGCCCAATCCAAATCCATGTTCTCATAATTCGAGTCGGGTTCTTTCTTTGCCAGTTCTCCGAGCTGACGCAGCATTTCCTCCTTGTGTTGCCCACAAACAGCATTGCGATTCTGATAAAAACAAGAGCCAAATAAAAAATTTGCAACATGGACAAGCAATTTCAGCAAATCTTTGGTTCCCAAAGGAAAAGAGCATCAAGAAAACATACCACCACTCGGAAACTTATCATGAGTTTAACAAAACTTTAATAAAAATTCAGAACTGAAATAAACTTAACAATAAATTTCTGCTTTTCAGTGTTCAGATTCTGGGAAACTTTTCGTATCCAACGGTGCTTCCTCGAAGAAACAAAAGAAACCAACTTTCTCTGATTTTAAACAACCAAATTGAAGATAAAAACAGTAACAAAGAAGTGAAGAAGACAAAACCTTAGGCAGAGGAGGAACCCCCAAAGCCTGATAACCCAGAGGAGACGAATCCGAAACAACCATATCGTCAAGCGCAACAATAGAAGAAGGAACATCCCAGATCAGAAAATCCTCAGACCCGAAAAACCCATCTTCCTCTCCCCAAAACAGAGCTTTCTTATCGACATCCTCGAACCCCAGAATCCCCAGCAGCTCCGTCACCGAAGGGCAGCCATTAAAGCCCTCGAGAGGCCTCCTGTGGTGGTGGTGGTTAAGGGCTGAAGCCACCGAAACGGCGTCGTTGTGGGTCTCCCAGTCGCAGTTCTGGCAGAGCACGGAGCTCTCGGTGGAGCAGAAAATGGAGGCCGGCGAGGCGTCGCAGGCGTCGCAGAGCTGCGACCGGGCGTGCTTGGCGAACAGCTGGTTGGTGGAGTGGACTTCTTGGTCGCAGGAGAAGCAGAGCTTGGCGGAGTCAGCTCGGCAGTATATCACCGCCGTCGCGTCGTTGCAGTAGTCGCAGACGCGCCGCCGAGAGCTCATCGTGTATGTGGGGGTGTCGTTTTTCTCGTTCCGAAGGAGGAAAACGACAGAGCTTCAACACAGCGGTTGTTCAACTGTGGGGTTTTAGTTCATGTAGAATCTATGTAGATAGAAGATAATTCTGATAAAAATGCTAAAAAGAATCTCTCACAATCGAGTTTCTTGTCGAGCAAGAAGTGCCTCTATATCTATCTCAACTTTCAACAGGCTCTTCCATGTGAGTTTTTGTGATAAGACAGCGATATTTTTCTTTTTCTTTTTCTTTTATCTGTACTTTTCTGTCTTCTGCTTGGTTGAGATTTTTTTATTATTACTTGTCTCTAATAAGTGTCACGCTTTTTTTTTAATTTTATTTTTTATGATGTATTTTTTTTTTTTTTCAAGTATACAAGAATTTCATAAGCACTCCTTTATTATTAAACTAACATATTACTCTCTCTTAGCTTTAAAAAAAAAAAAAACTTTTACTCATTTTTTACACCTGTCCGAGAGTTGTGACTTTTAAATCTCAAACCCCACCATCCCTCACCAATTGGTCTACTACTAGATCCTAAACACAATCATTTTACTTAACTGAATTAATTGTTGAACAAAATGATCCATAAGTATTTATCTTAGAAATTAACAACACATATAGAAGTATTTTTGCTATAGATCAAACCGTCAAAGTTTATCTAATGAAGAAAATTATAACATCTATCAAAAACATAAAAGTATAATTTTTTTTTCAAATTATAAACATTATTTTATATCAATTTATCATTTTTTTATTAATGAAAATTATCACATCAATTACTAGCAAAAAAAAAATTACATTTTTCATTTTTAAAAATGACAACTCGAAGTTGGTATAATAATTGGGATTAGACTGGCCATGATACATGTTGAAACAAGACTAATCCAAGTTTGACATTTTCAGCAACTATTGTTTTTGTTTATAGGTTGAGGGTGTTATTAATATTGAGTTATCATCTTTTCTTTTTTAATCTTTTTTATGTAAATAGCCTTCTAATCTTTTGCTATTACTTGATAAGATAATCCTTATTGATAAAAACAAGAAAATTTAAAATTGATATTAGAAGTAGGATTAGAGTTTGCGTTCATAATCTTTTTTATTGGTTTGTTATTGTAAACTTAAAAGAGATATTTAATTACTATTTATTTGACAATGAATGAGTGACACGTGTCAAGTAGATATGAGAGACAAAGATTATAAAAATTATAAAAGGATTATCCCACCAAAAAAAATCATAGAAAGAACATAAAATTTATACGCTTTTAAAAACATATGAGATTTATAGAGAGATTAAGACTGGTTTCTCTAATTTTGGAATTCATCCACCTTTGTACACAAACATTATATGTTTGATGAAATCTATCTAAATAAATCTTTTAACAAAACATAAAAACAAACAAACATTAATGATTCCAAAGAGTAGAATTTGGTGATGGGTTGATCTCATACTTACGTACCTGTCCATTCAATATTATCATGCTTGTCCCTCAACATGGTAAATTCAACTTGCATGTCAAGGCAAGAACTTCATTGTCGGGTAGGTAGCAATTATTTATAATGCTCTTTTTGCAATTTTATAATAAATAAAATTGTAATCTAAAAATAATAGAGTAAATTAGCATTTATTTATGTAATAATGAATTTGAAATTAGGCAACATTAATGCACGATGAATCTAATATTACATCTTTCTAAAATTATTGACGCATTAAATTGATGATTTATTGTTCTTCAACTCACATCTAAATATAGAACCGGTCCTAAATAAAGGACCATAGCCTTTAACTTTATACTCAAACCGCAATATTAGCCTTTCCTTTTTAACTTTGTATATTGTAATATTTTCACATATTAAAATGCGTCACTCTAGAATTTAAAAACAAAATTCTGTTTTGAGAAAAAGTTTTTATTTATTTGTTTGTTTTGAACTTGATGTTGGAGAATTCAAACTCTAGATCTTATAGCGGAATCATGTGTGAAAATATTGCTAGATTATATTTGCAACTAATTGCATAATTGCTTATGTTTGATTGCTTTAGGAGCCAAATATCCAAAGACCCAATCAACATCTCTTATCGGGGTTTGCCTCCGTACATGAAGTCACCAACCTCATCAGCTTCCTGCAGTAGCAAAACACAGCCTATTGATTCTTTGTGATTCGGTTTGGTTTTGATTTTCTCTCGGGATATATACATCATGTCACGTTCGAGTCATGTAGAGAATATTCATAAAAAGCTAATCTCGTTTTTAATTAAACATGCAATGACATAGATTTTGAAATCTGATGGATTAATTGTCAAGATTTTTTAAATTAGAGACCGATTTATCAAACCCTCACAAATTCAGGGGTACTCATGTAAAAAAACCATCGCCGCCTACAAGATAGAGAACCTACTCGAAAGATTGCCCAAGTGTAGAACACAGCAAGAAAAGTATTACTTAGCGAATCATTAAAAAGATTTTGTGCATGTAACTTTTTTTGTTTTATTTTGTCGTCATTGTGTCACAAGGATAGCTCATATGTGGATCTTTCTTCCTGGTTCCATTTCACCTTCATGAATTAATCATCATGTGTGAGTGGTCTTCTAGCTTACAACAAAATCAATATGTCATTAAAGACAGAAAATGCCTTTCACATCTTCTTTATCACAATAACTCGACCCCACCTTCGTAGAAATCTCTTCCTCTCGGATTCAGCCAACTGAAAAGAGAATGACCCTTGATTTTGTCCTATTCTCCAATGCCACCTAACTAGAATGCTGACCTCGGCACATGCTATGCACACTAACTACATAATTGAATGGTAACATCACAACCGTGCTGAAAGGGGACAAAGAAAATAAAAACCAAACGCCTGTTGTTACCGTCGGTGATGGTAGCATAACAGTTGTGAATGCCTTTCTTAGGTATCTCTCAGTCTCAACACAGCACTAGAGTTTGAATTCCCACATACTTGTTTCAATGGACTTGTGGTGGACGGAATAACTCCAGGTAGAGCCTTAAATCCTAATGCTGTAGATTCCCAAATGGACAGTGGACTAGTTGTCTCTTACCAAAAAGGGCTCTGTTTTGCCATGACTAGTACACACTATCTCTTCACTGAAATCAAGCAAGAAGGGTGTCAAGAATCTTCTGCATTTTCCGACTTGGTAACCCGACCACCACCACATTTCTCGAATCCCAAGGCAAACAATAACTAATTGGAGCTTTCGGCAGTAGGGATACACCATCAGTACGTTAAATCTGGTTATAAGCACGTCAAAATAAAAAGCATTCAAAACGATTAAAACAATGTCCTACGGTATGGTATACAGTAGAATTTTCCTAGATTATTTTTAGCTAATCAAATGATGATAAGAGAGTAAACACACAGACAGGGCAATACTAATTTGACCAAGTCTCTTACACAATGTCAAATGATCAATCTAAATCAACAATTTCTGGCAAGAATTTGGGGAACTCCCTAAAGTTTCAAAAAAGTAAAGTAAAAATCAGATGAGAAGCTTTGATTTTTTCCCCCTTCCCTTTCTGAAGGTGAAAAATTCCACGGTAACTGTGTAATCAGGTGTAAACTGTTAAGTAACTTTATCTTCATCAGTCGAGTATCTCATTCGCAGTCCGGGGTTGAAATCCTGCGAGTGTTGTATGAATTGCATTCACTGCACTTATGCCCTAAAATATGAAAGGGAGCTTTGCCTTTTGCGTTACAGTCATTGCAGAGGATTGAAACCTGTAAAAATAATAATAATAATAATAATAATAATATTAAACCATTCAACTATGTTATTCTGTGGGAATATGACAAAATTACTAATCTGGCTGATCTATAGGATAAGGTTGAAAATGTTTAATATAAGATCTATTTGGCAAACTTACTAATCTGCATGACAAAATTACTAATCTGGCTGATCTATAGGATGAGGTCGAAAATGTTTAATTGAAGATTGACATGGAAATTTTTTTTTCCAAACGAACAAACTCGCGAACAGGACATATTCAGAAATGAACTTTTACTGGGGCTGAAAAGCTTAAATTCTCAGATCACATCCAAATCAAGGTAAAATTAATGTTCACGAGTAAAGCTTATAGATAATATGATACAACCAATCAAGCATGATTATCTGCATGATAATAGTAAGCTAAATAATAGATAAAAAGTGGATAAAGAAATCACCTCATACTTGTATTCCTCTGGCATGGTCATGGCTTCGATCTGTCTCACCAACCACATAAAAACGGTGGTTAATGCAGAATAATAACATTTAGGACGTAAAGCAGGCAGAATAATAACTAGCTACATTCTATTTCTAACAAAGATGAATCTAATACAAAACAACTGTTTTCCTAACACAAGGACCCAAAAAAAAAAAAAATTTGCTATGCGTTTACATGTTAAGCCGTTACCATGAGGTATGAAGGAAATAAGGAGGTTAAAAGGATGTTACAGAAAGGCTAATTAGGTTTTGTGATTTTTCAATACCAGAGGCAATAAGCAATAAACAAAATTCAGAACTCAAGACACAATTTCTCCATCAAACATATTATTCTCTACACAAAATTTTGAGAAACCTTTTCTCATCTTCCATAATTTTAGCTTTTTCAGAATATAATATATAACTAAAAGAAACGGGAAGTACAGATGTAAGAGCACATCCATTACCGTTTATTTATTTTTTTACGGAACATCCATTTAAGTTATTTGGTCTAACACGTTCCTAAATTTTGAATGTAGAAATAGTTTTTTCCCCAAAAAACTTGGCCAAGGAAAATTTCATGACACTTAAAAATAAATCTCTAAGACGTTATTTAACCAACTGAACAAAGATCAACTACAGAACATTTTTTTTCAGCTAAAAACTAGAGAACATAATTTGACGTACAATATAATGACCAAGGAAAGTATAAAGAAGAAGTAAACAAAACTCATACCTCCACATCCAACAACCTCCATTGGTTAGACATGTCAAACACTGTCTTGGAGCAAATGGGACAGCGATATCTAACGATGAATCATGAATCCAAAAAGAATTTCAAAAACTAAGGATATTTTACCAAAAAAAAAAAAAAAAAGAAGCTATAAACGAAAGTTAACCTCAAAGAAATTGAAACTTAACTGATGTTGAGTTGCCATCTCACTGTAGCACTCTATGTGCATTGTGTGTCCACACTTCATAATAATCGCTCCTTTAACCGAGTCAAAGAGATACTGTAAGAACAATACAAAGTTGTCAGCACATTTCATTTCTAGTAACTTTAAAATCAATGCAGGGTAAAAGAACAAACCTCACAACAAACAGGGCAAGAACACTTCATAGAATTTTCTACACATGAGTGATTATCACGCAGACCCACTGCATAGCAGGATCCTGTGTAGACCAAAAAGTAACATCATGAAAACATGTAAAAAGCTTAAAGATGTAAGAACTAAAATGTTTCAGAATGATTTACTACATCCTCTGAAAATAATGCATTGAGCAAATCAAGTTGAAAAGAAAACATGAAGGTTCAGCTAGGTACAAGAGGACATACCGCACTTTTGGCAGTGAAAGAAGTTCTCCCGACCACCAACTCTGAAAATCCACATGGGTATACACTATTACCATTTTCTTTTCTTTTTTAGTAATAGATAGAAAATAGGTTACATGAGTATGAGTTGATGTTAGTGCACCCATGTAACCCCAAGCTACTTTACGGAACCCGACTAGACCACCGAGGTGGGACTACAATTCCATCCCTCTGACCTTAATACATTATTTGACAGAGGAAACAAAAAGAAAAACGCAAACTAAAGCAGTAAATTAGAAAATGAACCAAAATGAGTTCACTAACCTACAAATCCCACACTCATCGCAATGAAATTGTTGCTTTTCCGTCTGCAATTGAACAACCAGGTCACTCAATCAAAATTCTAAAATCCACATGATATAAAGGAATAAAACAAAAGCATCTCCAATGCAATGCCAGATTTCTATCGCAACACCAAAATTTGGCATTTTAGGTTAAAAAAAAAAAAAAATTCATTCTCCAATGCATTGGTTGACGTGTTTGGCTCTTTCAATTAATAAGTACAACATTACCGCTTTCAATTATTGGGAATTAAAAAAATTTCCAATTGCAAGTTCTGAAACTTAAAATGCATGACAAAAAGAAGATATAGCATTTAAAGTAACATTATTTATTAGAGTATAAAATAAAATAACATATCAAATACGAATTCTCGTAACACTTTTTTGTGCCAAATATAGCATTAGCATCGAAGAACGAGATGGTCTAACATCACAACATCAACAAGTTCATGTCCAAGTATCCTAAGCAACTAAAAAAGCTTGAAAGTCATAATCCAATTATAGTAATTACCTCATCGTCGTAAAACTTGCAAATGCCGCAAAAATACTCTCCCATTCTAACACCGCAATTCGAACAAACTTGAGCGACCTAGAAGATCATGAAGCGCAAGCACAACAAGCTCATTATATCGACCCTTGATTGTACTCCATTTATTTATTCTCTAAATTAAAACCAACCTTTTGCTCAGTATTGCAAATCAAACATATAACCTGAAAACAAACAATTTCAAAAACCACACTTCATCAATACAACATACTTGCTTAAATAAGTGTGTTTATATATACATAAATATATATTAAAAACCATACATACTTGCTTAATATCGTGCCTGACAATTTCATGACGTTCTTTGGAATTGCTCAGCGAACTCTACAATTGGAAGGAAAAAGAACAAATCAAACAAAAGAGAATATATATATAGACAGACGTATATAGATATGTATATGTATGTATAGGTGTATATATATGTACCGTGGCGTCGTTGTGGCAGTGGCGGCAGGCAAAGATTTGATCGCAACAAGGGGCTCGAATCTTGCATCGTCTCTTGTAGTGCTCGCACCTAAAAAAGAAAAAAAAAAAAAAAAAAAAGAAAAAGAAAAGGCGGTTTGAGAGGAGTTTGGGATATAGAATGTTGTATTTGTTGATAAATAAAAAAGAGAAATACCCATGTTGCAATTTGCCAAAATCTGGTGTTTTGTTGTGATGAGCCACGGAATCCGACTCCATTGCTGGAGAGAGAGAGAGTTGTTGTAGCTTTCTCCTTTCTCCTTTCTCCTCCACAACTGGAAGAGACGGGCAAGGGCGAGGGGGAGGGGGCCCCCAATGTTAACGACCTTCGGTTGATATTTAGGGGACGCAAACTGCGATGGTGAAAGCGACGCCGTTTCGTCACAATATCTTCTCTTCTCTTCTCTTCTCTGCTGTTTTATTTATTTATGTAATTAATATAAATTGATAAAAAATTATCAAATATCTTTAGTTTAGTATATGTATATGGATCTAAAGTTTAAAAACTTAATTAATTAATATTTGTTATAGTGAGTTTTCTGAAAAATAATAGTTTTAAACATCACATAATTTAGTCATAAAAGAGTAAAACAACAGTCACAACATTTATAGTAAGAAAACATCAATATTCTCTAATTCTACACACACACAAAAGTTTTAAGATCTTCTCTGTGCGTGTGTGCGTGAGAATTATATCCATAAAAATATTTGTGTCGGTGTATTTTTATCTTGGAGAGAGAAACAAATACTTATGTACATATAGAGAGAGTGAAAAATTAATGCATATCGATTATTTGAATGAGGAGTTGCGTGGAGAAATCTAATTACTTATAAACATATGAATTTCATTAGCAAAAATATGATTCTCTCACAGTTGTTTTAAATTATTGAAAACTGAACAACGCACGAACACACTTATTAATGTTGTTTAATTATTAAATAGTTGCTTTAAACAGTTGCAACCGAAATATAAATAAATTGTAAATGATTAAAACTTTTCATAAATTAGAGTTTCCTTAAACAGTTGCAACCGAAAGATGAATATATTATGAATAATTAAAACATTTTATAAAATTGACTCCTTTTAGTGAGAAGTTACAATAATAAAACATGATACGATATATATATTAAAAACATTTAATTTACCTTAAACAGTTACAACCAAAAGATAAATAGATTGTACTTGATTAAAACCTTTCATAAAGTAGAGTTGCCTTTAATAATTACAAGCAAAAGATTAATAGATTATTAATGTTTAAAATATTTTATAAAATAAACTCCTTTTAGTGAGAAGTTGCGAGAATAAAAAATGATATGGTATATATAATAGAGTATTTAATTAAATTTATGGGTAGTCGTTTGGACTATCTAGGATGAAAGGAAAAAAAACCCTCAACCAACGACATAGAACTTGAGGATGAAATATTGATAACGTGACTTTTGCAAGAGTTGCAACAACAGGAAAAAACGACAACTTGTGGGTATTAAGAAGATGACATTTAGAAAGAGTTGCAATGGTAGGAAAAATAACGACAACGACAAGGAAAAAAACGACAACTGGTGGTAGTCATTTTGGACGACCCAGGGTGAAAATTAAACCTCACAACCCACTCTTTTAGTATTGTTAGGATTTATTTATTTATTTCCCACCGTTTTTGGCCGTTTCTACTGTAAAAAGGAAATTACTTTCGTAAATTTGCGGCATGCTCTGCGGGTTAAAAAATGATTTTTTTTTCTTCTGAATATCTGAATTGGTTTTGTTTAAGCTCTTATATTATGTGTTCGTCTGATTTATCGGTTGAAACTAAAATTTTCTAATAAGTTTTTGTCCTTTTTGAAAGGTCAAAAAAAAAATTTAACTAGTTCTTAAAAAGTCAATTACTCCCTAAAAAAAATCAAAGAATTACTTGCCTTTTTTTTAAGAAGTTTTGTTGATTAATGATCAAAGTTTTTGTAAAATTAGAATTTTCAAAAAAAATTAATTAATCATAATTAATCAATAATTAAATAATATTAATATATATTTTATTAACTTATCATGATCAATCACCGATTAACAGTCATTTTTCTAAATAGAAAAAATATCAACATTAATTCATATCCTACATATATAAAAGAGTAGATATGTTCTTTATTATTCCTTTTTCGTCGTCAAAAACGCCAGATTTGGCTGCGTTTTGGAGATTTGGTAACTGCATTTTTTTTTTACTGATCCTCACTGCAAATACATTAATGCATGTTGTTGATTGAAGCTCTTTTTTTTTTTTTTTTTTTTTAATATACATATATAACTTTATTTTACCATCCTAGATGCAAGTAAAAGAGCCTGGTTTTTTATTTTTTATTTATTTTTTTACGCTTATATCCTGACAAGTTTTAAAATTTACAGGACCCACTCAAAGTTATTTTTGTTTTTTCAACCATATCTATCTCTTTCCCTCTCTCTCGCGCTATGTCTTGTTTCTTTTTTTTTTTTTTTTTTTTTTTTCTTTTCTTTACACATTTCTTTAAGCTGTAAAGCATATACGAGGGACAAAGGGAAGTAAAACAAATATTTTGGAACAGTGAGAAACAATATATATAAAGCGTCCTTTACAGATGAAGATATCTATTTTAAATGATATGTTATTTAAAAAGAAGTTAATCATTTAAATATGTTATTAAAAAGATAACATTTTTGTTGTTTTGCTACCAAAAAAACTTTTTTGTCATTTGACAGAAGGTAACTATTTTAATATGCTTCTTAATATTAACCGAAAAAAAAAAATATTGCATACAAAACGAAGAAAATTTTTTTTGATAGCAAAAACGAATAAAAGTGAGATCAAGATCAAATTAAAGAAAAATTAAAAAATAGTAACTATATTAAAAGAATGGATATAGATCTACTATTCATTTTTTGTAATCAAATACACACCGTTTTGGTGCTTCTTTCCTTTTTTATTTTTTTATTTTTTTATGTTATCCTTTCCTTGACAGTTGCTTCATGCTTTGCCTCTCACACACTGTTGCAAGTATTTTGGGACTTGAGCATAAAAAAGACCAAAATTTTAATATATTACAAAATTGTCAATGTAGCAAATAAAATACCAATATAATTATATGATAAAATGTAAATTATTAACTTAAATTATTATTTTTTAAGAAAAATATTCTTAAATATTTTAAGTTATAAAAATCTCAATTACAATTCAATACGTGACTTACTTTAACTAGTATTTTATAAGTGCAAGGATAGTTGGACCTAGAGAATGTCAAAGATCATAAAAAGACAAGTAGATATCCCGACGGCCATCGGTAAAAATAACCTTTAAAAGAAAAAAGCAAAAAAAAAAAAAAAAAAAAAACTACTAACTGTATGTTTTTATTTTATTTTTACAGGATTGAGATCCCTTGTCGGAGATGATACTTAAAGGGCTTGGCAAGTACCTCGTGAGAGATTTTTTTTTTTTTTTCTTTTTTCTTTTTCCTCGTGAGAGAATTGAAATTTATTAAATGCTCTAAAAAATAGCTGGAACCTTTGGTTCCAGCTATTAGAGCAATCTCCTTATCAGGTAATTCAGTAGCCAGGGATTCCTCTACAGGAATCGGTCGACTAATTAGGCTCATGACTTCACAAAGACCATAGAATTCTGCAAATTGTTCAAAGTTGGGAAAGATTGGTTGGCATTTGCCATGGTTAGTTCTCTGGTTCTATGGACAATCTATTTTAAGTTGCACTTTTAAGCAAATATGAGTTCTTTTATAGGAGTTTTCTTTGTTTTCTCTTAATCAATGCAAGTTAACTACACCCGCTTTACAAATTTTTTTTTTTTTTTTCATTTTTAAATACAACTCAATAGTTAGACGAAAGATTTAAAAACTAGTTTGTAGAATTTCAACTAAACAAAAAAGGAGAATCAGATAAGCTTTCTCCCTCTACCAAAGCAAAGGTAGTACAAAAGGGCAATCTGCTAGCTTGTACCCACAAAGCCAACACAACATACAAGAGAAACTTTAACATGAATTTTGAGTAACAATAAAATGACTAACATGTTATTAGAGATGCTGCTTAGCTCATTATTGCTGCTGCTCTTGCATCACGAGGGAAGAACAAGAGCGGCAATGAATTTTCGAAAAAATGCAGTCTGCCAGCAATGACAGCCAGAAATTATTAGAGGATTGTACATGAACATGAATTCATCTTTTGCATCTCTTCCTGGTTTTTACCTGCACAGAACCCCCAACAAAAACGAATATAAGGAAACGAGAGGTGCATGCGATCGTTAGTTTGCATCTATATAGATGGTGATGAGCATATGACCGTTAATTTCAAGATAAGGTTGCAAAATTAAGCAAGCACTGCTGTTTTCTTTAACAAACAAACAAGTCAAAGAAGTGGCATGAAATGTAAAGTAGAATTCATGAACAAGTGGGAAAATTTTCTGAGAGTAAAGGTGATGCTAATGCAACTGGCAGGTATAAACAATGACGAACCTGTCCTCTTTTTAGTTATTGGGGGCCGTACCACGACGTGCATGGTGATGACTTCACCAGGTGGGTTACCGAATGTTATATTGGAATCAGCGACTGTCTTCTTGTTCTCTAAAACCCTACCAGCATGTATGAGTTTTACATCATTTACTGACTTTGGCACGAGCGTTTTGCCTGTAAAGCAAAGGCTTGTGAGTAACCAAATTCTCTAATGTTAATACAACAAAAGCGTCTGAATAGTATTATGCCAGAAAATTCATTGGTGGCCAGATATATAAAAAACATTACGAATTCTGAGCTTATCCTGTTGACGTTTCCAACTATACATTCCACAGGGACGGAATTATCAATCAAATCTCAAAGAGGAAACTCGGGCAAAAATCACCACAAGGGAACATCAAAGAGGTCCTCAAACCAAAATCAAATGTGCAAGTCAATTTAATGGTGATGGTTATGTTCTTGAAATTCGACATAGAATATGAAAAACTTAGGAATATACAGAAACATACAGCTAACCTTGAGGCCACTCGGCTAAAAGCCTTTGCTTAAGAGATGCAATTGTTGTCGATGGGGCATAAGTACTATGGCCTATATCCGTTCCATCGAAAATGCGGAATCTAAGCTCAATAAGCTCCTCTCTTTCAGCCATAATAATCCTTTTCCTCCTTTCGCAAACTTGGAAATCCAACTAAAACGAAAACCAATACTTCCAATCAAAGGACTCAATCCCGTCCAACAAACCTGTGAAACACAAAAAGTCCAAACTCAATACACAATTCCTCACAGCTCCTTAAAAACAGAACAAAGAAAAAAGTGAAAGAGAAAGGAAAGCTAATGCTTTCATTGCTCTACTTTCCGAAACTCGAAGCTACAATGCACAAGTAAATGAGCAACACTAATTGTCCCCACAAACAAAATCACAAATTCAAGTGTCAACCCTACGACCTGCAGATTATAACCTAAGGACTCATGCAATCTTATGTGTCAATCTCTAACCGGGTAAAAAAACCACTAGAATGATTATCACCGGCGATAATTAGCATGTTTCGAAGTAAATTTAACTGTTCACTTATTAGCTACCAAAGAAAGGATTATCAAAAAGTGGAACAATACAAATTTACAAAAAAAAAAAAAAAACTTTTACCAGTCAAATCAGAAATAAGTACAAAATACATGAACATAGTACAATCAAAGTCCATAACGTACCAAGAAAATTATATACAAACACCATTTTTGACTAACCTCTTGGTATCTGCCAAAAAAATCTTTCTGCGAAGAAACATGCGATAACTGTACATCTGACTTGACGATTCGAGACTCAATCGAACAAACAAACAACCTCATATGACCAAATTGTGTCAGCTCGTAACAGATATCTCTGCAACAAGATCGCGTTAACATTAAAGAAAACAGAAACAGGAATCCAACAGAAAAATGCGATCCACACAACAAGAATCTTATACCTCAATGAAAAAAACCCTATAAATCCCTTATAATTCTCGCAAGATTACAGCAGAAAGAAAGTAAAAGGAAAAAAAAAATGTTCCTGGGATTTTAATTTTCACCCCATTGGGCCCACGGAGTTTGTTAACTAAAGTAGAATAGTTATAATGAGATTCCCTTTATTATTTTCCCTCAGTTTCTCGGCAACCAAACAAACGGATAGAAAGGGGGGAACAAAAAAACCGATGCTTGAAATCCGAAATGCAAAGAAAGACGCGCAAAAACACTTTAGACAGAGAAGATATATACATACATCTATATATGTGTGTGTGTGTGTAAATATATATAGAGAGAGAGAAGTACCTGATCAAGAATCCATGAGAAAGTGAGATTAGGTGAGAGGTCGGAGGATTATGATTTATGGGAATGGCGATTTTAGAGTTTTCGGATTCTGTGGCGGTAAGATCGAGCGCGCTGACAGCCAGAGTAGACAGAGTCGGATGGGAGGAAGTTAAAAAAAAAAAGTAATAAATATAAAATAATAAAAATACCCGTAACGTTCAAATAAAATTTTAATCCATTTATTTATTAAATAGGCACCTTTTTTTTTAATAAAGAATTATAGGAAATTAGAATCTAGAAACAGGAAATTATAGTGGATGACTGTATGTTCATAGTAACCGAAATTGAAAAATTAGTAAATTATGGTATGTAAGTTTGAGTTAAGATTATGGATGACTATAGGGGGTGTTTGGATGACTATATGTATGTAAGTTTGAGTTAAGATTATGGATGACTATATGTTCATAGTAACCGGGGGTGTTTGGTATGTAAGTTTGAGTTAAGATTTTTAAGTTTAAATAGTAAATTATGTTGACTTTTCAGAAAAGACAAAAAACTTTTTGGGAAAAAGACAAAAATTTTTTGAGAAAAAGACAAAAATAATGATGAAAAAAGTACGGTTTAGTTTAAACTAAACTTTTTGCCAAACACTCCTATGTCTAATTTCTTCAACGAAGTGTCTTTAAAATAATCTAATATTTTCTTAATAATTCAGTTTATCGATAATGTCATGCTCTATGTCTAATTTCTTATTTGTTGGGCTTAATTTATCTATCAAAAATATTAATAATGTCATCCTATATGTCTAATTTTTAATTTGTTGGGCTTAATTTTATATTACTTTTCTTTTTTCCAAAATATTAATTTTGTTTGTCCTGGAGCAATGTGGAAATAATATCCATTTGATAAGGAAACAAAAATAAGATGCGGATGAAAATGTTGAAATCTTATCCTTTTTTGCCTCTTTCTTTTGGTGTCGTTTGTTCAATATTGTCATTTTTAGATCTTGTCGTTTTTATTAATCTACTGTCCTTTTATTGAAGATGATGTCGTTTTTAGGATCTTGTGGTTTTTCTTGTTGTTTCATGTACTGCCAACATTTTTCAAGTGAATAATATTGCACCAATTTTGATATTAATTTTTGAATATTAATTTATATGATATGTGAATTATTATTATTTTTATTCATATGTCTTTTAATAATTACCACATTAATTGAAGTTAAAAAATGACATCTAGTAATTAAAAATTAGTACTTAAAATTTTGGATTAAAATTAGTATTCATAGCACTAAATACTTTTTAATTTATTCTCTCTTTTCTTTTTTCTTTTTTTTTTGTTGGGACTTTTAACTTGTTCTTGTTTTGTTTGAGATGATATTGTTTTTAAGATATATAGTCATTTATAGACGATTACCCGTATCAGGTTTTAGCCAAGATTAGAGAATAATCACTGATAATTAGAACTTTTTTTAATTTATGTAAGGTCTATGTTAATCAAGTCATGTCACACATAATAAACTAAATCCATATATGCTTTGTGCCAAATTGGTCATACCATTTAAAAATTACAAATCTTAGGCTCATTCCAAACATTGTCCCAAGCACAAGTTGTGCTCATGTCATGTTGTGCTAGTAATTACGTCGTGCTTGATACAATAAGATTATTGGGTTGATTGTCGAGCCAACTCTTTTAGAATGTATTTTGCAATATAAAAACTAAAATTTTCAGCACTATTTGAGTAAATCTTAAAAAACAAATCGTTGAACTTAAATTGATGATGATGATGACGATGATAGTAATAATAATACGTCTATTTGCATTAATATTTTTAAACTTTGGGATCGTTCTCATTTCATCCCTTAAGTTTTAAATTCTAGTCATATTTTGTTTAAACTTTGTTTTATTCCCCTTTTGCCCCTTTAATTTCATTTTCCATTAGAAAATTTTCTTTTTACCAGTTTAGTTATAATTCAAAAGGGATTTTCCAATATTTACTTATTTTCCCCAAACCTTAATATTTTGTAACCCTCCTCTATGCGATTGACCAATACGGATGTAAGATTCATTTGAAAAAGATACGGAATTGAGATAGAGATGAAAAGTTTAGATCTTGTTGTTTTTTTCTTTTTTTAAGTTTACCATCATTTTATTTCATGCTTTTTTTTATTTTTTATTTTTAGATAGTCGTTTCGCAGAAGCTGTCATTTGCTCAAATGCTGTCGTTTTCTTTATTCAGCACATATCTTTTTATTGTAGGCGATATCCCCCTCTCGTTATTTCACGCAACCATAACATATATTAGCATTCAAATTTGTTTTCATTCATTAAGATGCTGTCGTTTTTATTTATTCTCGTTTCTAGGACAATGTTGTTATCCTCATAACGCTATTGTATTACAAGACCTTGTCCCTGTATTCATATGGTGCTCTTTGCCTCATAAGATGATGCTGTTCCAAGATCTTATATGTCGTCGTTTTACTTAGTTCACTGTCGTTTAATAAAAAACTTACGTCGTTTTCCTTATACGTTGTCATTTTTCACACATGCTTTTCCGTTTTTTCGCTGACGTCGTTTTTGTAAAACACGGGTCATCATTTTAAGATGCCGTCGTTTCCTAGGATATTGTCGTTTCTTGGAGATGTCGTCATGATTCCAGTCAAAAGAGCTTTGTAATATTTGTTTTCATCTTCAATGAAACTCCTTCCCCCCCTCCCCACAATATCGCTGTAGTCACTTGTTCCTTTCTACCCATCTTTTGCCACGGGCACCAAAGCAAAACAGAATAATTGTAGTCCCTAGACAGTGACGTCCAACACATAACCTATAACTCTCGGGAGCACCACCAGTGTTGAGCACCAAAATAAAATAGACAGTGGGTCCAATATACGTGGTATCACATGTGGGGCCCACTTTTTAATCTCTCACCGTAACTTTAAGGATTGCTGGATGTTTAACAGGTTTTCTGGGTTTGAAAAACGAATATTGCAACAAAATGGCAACTACTTGTTCCTTGATATAATTCATTCAATTTTCCAAAGAATGAAAAGTGAAGGCATTTTCAGTATAGTTTTCATGAATATTTGTATTCTTCTATTGTGAAAACTATGGAAAAAGACGGAAGGTGATTGACCAGCCAAAGCCCACAACACTCATCACATGGATAAATCTGCTTCTTTTCCTTTCTCATTGAACTTTCTTTTGCTTGTCTTCATTCTCCATTTAAGAATCTGCCCTCACTCTAGGCTTTTGTTTGGCTCTCCGATCCAAATTGAAGTTTTTCATTTCAATTTTTGTCTTTTCTCTGAAAAGTCAACAAAAATTATAATTAGTTTTGAAAAATCAATCGGTTTCAATCTAAAAATTCCATTTCAAACCCGTACATCAAACGCAAGCTGAATAATCCTCCACAAAATCTTCATACATTATTTCTTCCTTCTTTTTATTTGCATTTCACGACACCAAAATGCATTAACTAATTATCATATACTATGCTTAGGACCACTCATTATTGGTCTGAAATTAACAGAATTAAATTTCTTCCTTTCTATCACATGAACTTCAGATTACCAGAAGATGGGAATTCATTTGGGACCAATTCCTTTGTATGGTCCCCTATAGAACTCTCGAGCTGTTTTTTTCTTTAATGTACGCATCAGAGAGTGAGTCAACTATTATTTTAATACATATATATGCTTAGGACCATTCAAATTATTTCCATTTATGTGTGTGTGTGTTTTTTTTAACACATTATTGGACAAATGATCGAATATTACTTAGATTTCATGACGACTTACGTGACATATGTGAGTTGTCATATTTCATAAAAAATGAGAAGATATTGAGATTAAAAAATTGAGATTTTTAATATTAAATTCGATCTAGAATGGCGGACCAATTCCCCTTTTGGGATCAATGCCTTAAAGCTTGATATTTGTCCTACATACATACATGCATACATATATTTATATATATATATATATATATTCTCCTATAATAATGCATTAGGGCTACCATATATATTTGATTTGTCATTAATCTTAATTTGGACAGTTAGTCCTTGATAGAACACTTTTTAACGTTTATTGAGCTAATTGGCTGGTGTTACTGTTAGTCCTTGCAGTATAGATCACCTGAAAATAACAGCCATTTATCAAGTATACACACTTGACCAAGTGGAGAATTTTTTTTTTCCCTCTTCCTTTTTCCAAGGTCTTAAATGGGAATTTGTTTAGAGCCTAAATTTATAACTAGCTCTGGAGGCGGTACAAGACTTCATTATAGTTTATAGGGATTAAAAGAAGAAGAAGAAGAAGAAGAAGAAGAAGAGGAGGAAGAAAAGAAAGGTTTTTCAGATGATACTCATGAATATATTCTCTCCTTTTTACCATTGAGTGACAAGGCAGTGTTCAATTTGTATTTGTTGCCACACATATATAGACATAAATAAATAAATATATATATATATATAGACAAACATACACATAAATATAAATATATATATAGATAGATTTATAAGGTTAGTCTCATATCTGGTACCGAATAGTATCCGACAAATGTGAAGTTCAGTTACTGTGAATGTGAATTTCAGTTATTAGAAATGTGAATTCCTGAAGAATGGAGTGTAAAATGAGGAAAATTCACATTCACTTTATGTACATTTTCTTTTGCATGAATTTATATTTTTAGTAACTGAAGTTCACATTTACAGTAATTGAAGTTTATATAACAGATACCGTATCATATATGAGACTTTGTATATATTTATACACAGAGGAAGTGCCACTTAATATCTTTGAATGGGGATCAAAAAGGATATTTGGCTGCGGTTGAAGGAATATTGATAAACTTTTTCAACAATAGTGAGTTGTGGTAGTGTTAGGTCATATATGATGGACGGGCACTGACCACCAAACACTAGACTATCGTTGGTCGGAGGCAAACAAGAGAATATAAAATATGTAAAAATATATATTTGTATATATATTAAAGCATATGTTTTGAAAAACACACAAGGCAAAAAGGCAAAGAATGTTATACCTTTCTTTATCCGAGATAAAGTGGGAAGAAGAATCTCTTATATGGCACCTACAAAAATCAAAGAATTTTCCCCTTTTCTACTTTTTGGCATATGGAGGAGGGCAATTGGGGATCTCAAATATTAACAAAGATTTTTATCATGTTCACTCACTTTTCTTTTCAAACCCTTTTATTATTATTATTATTATTATTATTATTATTATTTTCAGTTTTTCTTCTCAGTTTATTATTATTCATTTCTATCTTTCTTGTCAGTAACTTACTCATGCATGTTAGAAGTCATTATTTACAAAGAAAAAAAAAAAGAAAGAAAGAACTTTACTGGTTTTTCACATATGAAGATAAGAACATACCATTAATATGTTATATAGATAACTTAGATAATATAAAGAGATATAATATTTTATGTTATATATCCAGTTTGGTAGAAGGTTTTTCTGTGGAGATAACGAGTACCCTTTTGCTTCTAGTTGAAGGTAATGCTGTAAAATTATTCTCTTGAATATGCTGGTTTGAGATTGTGGAGAGAGAGAGAGAGAGAGAGAGAGAGAGTATATATTCTTCCATTTTTGTTAACTAGTTAGTAATAGAAAGCTGAAAAGGTTGCTGATACAACACAAATCCACTGTGTTTTTATAAAGGAGTTATGTTAATATATATATATATATATATCTATAGAGAGGAACATATTGCAACACTAAAAGTATACTAATAAAGATAAACTTTCATTAAGAATAGGGAAACAGATTACAACCTAAGACAATCACAATACAATACCTAATTAAATGCTACACATTACTTGACGAGTAGTACAGATGAAATATAGTACAGATGAAATACAGTACAATATAATATATATATATATATATATATATTCTTGTGATCAATACAAAGCTTATCTCACTAGCTAGCTACCACAAACTAATTAATTATTTTTGAGCCAACTTATTTTTTTTTCCTTTTCTTCCAACATGATGTTGGACTCGATATATATTGTATTCAATTAAGATTAAGCCTGGTAAGGCTTGAGGAGAGGGATGAGGTTGCCACTTAGGTGGAGAGACATGACTTCATTGGTGGACCCCACGAGCTTGCCGTCGATGAAGACGGCGGGGACAGGCGCGTTGCAGCCGAGCCTAGTGAGGGCCTTCTCCATTTCTCGGCCGTCAGGGTCTTGGTCCAGCTCATGAACCATGGGGTTCACCTTTAGCTCTTGGAACAAAATGTTGACTGCATAGCAAAGGCAACATGAGCTCTTGCTGAAAATCACCACCCCTTTCTCTGAGGCCAATCTCATTACCTTGTCCATCTCAACCAAAAAAGAAAAAGAAAAGGAGAACAAAAAAAAAAAAAAGAACCCTTGTTTGGGACTTTTAGCTAGGTTAAGACCTCGAAAAACCGATAGGATCGAATCCGCAGCTGAATTCGATCCTACCGTTTTGAAGCTTAGATTGGAACTGTGAGAAGGGAAGGTGGCAAAAGAGAGGAGAGTTTTTGAAAGCTAGCTTTAGTTTTGTTCTTTTTGGTTCTTTTTTTTTTTTTTTTTAGCTAGCTTTATGTTGTTTGGAAGTTGAGTTCTCATGCTAGACTATTTATAGGGACAGAATAAGGTGGTCTGCTTTGAAGACGAACATTCAAAAGGGGATGCGCTTTTTTAGATAACAAAAATAAAAAAATAAATTAAAAGCTACTTTCTAAGATAAAGACTATTGTGTTTAATAATATAGGTGATAATCCGTATCACGTGTCGTGTATAATATGATTTTGACTCAATCTGAGCACAACTTGTGATACGAATATATTTAAAAACCGTAATACGAATATGACATGACCATTTGACAGGCTAATATGACACGACTTGAAAATGACTCATGATACAAAATTGATCCGTATTTTTTTTAGGTTTTTTTGCATTTTTTTTAAAAACTAAAATTTCACAACTTGTTAAAGTTTGATAGAATCCATCAAAAATTAAGCAAACAAGAGTATAAGATCATGAGAAAAACTATCATAAGATGACAAATTCATAACAAAGTTGTATCAATTCTTCCCTTTTAAAAAACTACGTGTTATGTTTAGGGTTAGTCATGTCCAACTTAAAATTGATTCGTTTTTTTTATGTCAATTTCAAGTTGACTCAAAATTAACCTGTATTTTTTTCTTCAACACTAATATGTGAAATTTGTGTCATTTTCAAGTCGTGTTATTGTATCGTAATTCATTTGTCCACCCTATGTAACAAGCTCAAGAAGTTGGCAACAAGTATGCACTACTTTCTGTTTATACACAAGACCCTCATTAGTAACCGTCTGATATGTGGACTCGTGTGTATTAATGTTTTTTCCTAGATGGCTGCATTGGGAGGAAAAAAAAAAAAAAAGAAAAAAGAAAAAAAAGACATGATCTTGTGGTGAGATATATACCATTTCTTCACCTTTCTTTGCAAGATTTTATGGAAACAAGAATACTTTCTGTCTACACAGCGGAAAAATTAAAAAAGAAATTCTGATGAGTAGGGCGGTCAATTTATACTAGATTCTCACAATCACCTTCTTTTTGAATCCTTCTGCAGAAGCATAGCCAACAAGATAGGTGGGCTTTCGGTGGGCGCAAATTCTTTATGTTTCACCCCACCAACTTGGAGGATTCCTTCTCTCACACACCCAAACACGTGTAATTAATTTGTTCTCTCTCTTTTATATATATATATATATATATATATTATATGTATACATGATATATATACACACACTATTATATCAGTGTTACTCCAATATAATACATATATATATGTATGTATATATTTATGGCATATAATATATATAGTACCCGGAAGTTTTAAAGTTGGCTAATTGAAAAATGACACTTGTGATTTATTTGGTATTTAAATTATATATATATATATATTATATGTATACATGATATATATACACACACTATTATATCAGTGTTACTCCAATATAATACATATATATATGTATGTATATATTTATGGCATATAATATATATAGTACCCGGAAGTTTTAAAGTTGGCTAATTGAAAAATGACACTTGTGATTTATTTGGTATTTAAATTTAACTCCAATTAAATTATATTTTTTCATCTCAATTTTTGTCTTTTTTCTAAAAAATCAATAAAATTTATAACTAATTTTTGAAAAGTCAAACAACTTCAACTTAAAAATTTCATCTTTAACCAACAAATCAAACACATCGTTAATCTTGGATAGAATAGGTCAAGACTCAAGACTAGTGATAACCTTTTTGTTATATATATATAAGTTTTTTAACTTGTAAAAAAAAGTGACAACCTTTTTGGCCAAGGGGATTCATAAGCATAGGCAAAGATTCTTGCCTTTGACCCCCCCCTGAAAAAAGAAAATTCCACATTATTTAAAAAGAAAAAAAAAATTTTATTCTGAAAGCAGTATCTTTGCAACAAACACTACTTTATACCATTTTGATGGTGGTAAAGGGATAGTTCCTCAGACTCATGCATGTGATGGTCAATTTATCAAAAATAGTGACCCCCCGTAACAAGGGTGTTGGATAAGCTTCAATGTTTTTTTTTTAATTTTTATTTTATTTTTATATAAAATAATCAACTTTATTCTATGATTGGTGTGTGGTTGGGCTAATCTTTCTCAACACTCTGAGAATGAAATGATCCTCTCAAAGAATTCTCTCTTATCATAAAATCTCCACGTATTATAGTATATATACTGACAACTGTTAGGACCAAACAAACGGTTGTATCAAGTGACATAATCACTCGCTCATGGTAAAGAATCTTCGTGCAAATCTTTTTGCATTGCTCTCTCCTCCATATGATTTTCCCATGGGGACACAAAAATAAAAACTGTAAAGTAAACTCAAAACCTAAAACTTCACAACTTTGTTAAAAAAGAAAAAACTATATTAATTTCCATGTAGAGAGATTTGATCTCAGGAAATTAAAGGAGGTTACATTCTTCTTTTTACATAACTATTCTGGCTTCATTTCAAATACATGGCCAGCTGGAAAACTAAGCAAAAATAAAAGCATCCCTCAGTATACAACTGGGGAATTACATGGTAGTAATAATAATAATAATAATAATATTTGTGTTTGTTTAAAACTACAGCATGTAAAACTAAATGCTGCTCTTTTTCTGATGTGGGCTTCCCTTTTTTTTTTTTTTTTTTTTTTTTTTGGGGGGGGGGGGGGGGGGGTGTGGTAAATGAGTGGAGGGAGTAGGTAGCTAGAACCAGATAGCCCTTGCATCGATGAGCATTTGCTTGAGAGTACCATCAACATGAAGAGAAATGATATCTTTAGCTGAGCCAACAAACTTCCCTCCAATGAACACGGCCGGGACAGCAGGGTTGCAGCCCATCTGCTCGCGCAGAGCCCACTCCATCTCCTTCCCATTCGCATTGCGGTCGAGCTCGTGGATCGCCGGGCTCGCCCCGAGCTCGTAGAACAGCGCCTTCACCGTGTGGCACATGCAACACGAGCTCCTGGTGAAGATCACTGCAGCCTTCTGTGATGCCAAGTCTCTCACTCTCTCCATTTCCACAAGCTCTACCTAACTCTTTTTTTTTGTTTTGTTTTTTTGGGTTAAATAAGGAAATCTAGATGTCTAAATTAATGGGAAAATGATATGAAAAAGGGTAAGGAAATCACTTAGCAAACTATTGCTTAGTGTGCAGATAAAAAAAAAATGAAAGAAAGCTCAAAAAAACGAAGAGAAAGAAACACTAAAGAAATGTCTTGGAAGTAACAAGGGTACAAGTATTGATGTTGAGGCTTGGTTGATCTGGTTGATTCTGGGATTGCATCAGCCTATTTATAAAGGGCTGGAAAGGGTGGTAAATTGCATTGTTTAATCTATAGAGAAATAAAAAATATATGTATATATATATAAATATAATAGAAACAATAATCCAAAAAAAAAAAATCACACACACACACATATATATATATATATATATATGTATAGGATAAGAAAGAGAATGTTTGCTTTAGATATTTGTTTGGATAAGAAAAATGCTGATGATTTGCTTGATGGTGACCCTCTTCCCCTTGAGTCATCAAAAACAAGTTGCAAATGCAGCATCAACTTCCTGTTATTATAACTCTTCTCTTCTTTTTTTTTTTTTTTCTTTGTTTAATTATGATTTTTCTAAGTAATGTGTCCGTACAATTTTGGTGAGATTTGGAATAAGAACCACATGAGAAATCTTTTGTTCTTTTTAGATTAGTAAGGTGCAGTACACTTTCGGCACTAAATATATTCATATGAGCAGGACAAGAAGAACAATTGGAGAAGATTTGGGAATTTATATTCAATTAGATATGTTGTATATTACATTATATTATTTTCCAAAGTAAAGGAGGGATGGCCCAAATTTTTTTTTTTTTAAATGCAACATATTGAAAGTCAGAGGCTAGCTATTGGAGGAGAGACTAGGAGGAGAATCATAACCTATGTGTTCACATTTCCCATGCTTAATTACACTTGAATTAATTTCTTTAATTAAACATGGTATAATCTGATTTCTTCTTTTCTGGAAATGGAAAAAACGAATACCCAAAAGAAGAAACACAGTAAAAATTCTCTGAATGTATATATATATATATATATATATATATATTTTTTCTGGTTGAAAGAAAGATCCAGAAAAAGGGCGATCAGTGTTACTATATGACCTCTTAGTAGTTATCAAAAGGGCTTTCAAGATGCTAACATAAATATTCATTGAAAGCCTTATAAACGGGCCTTATCTTTCGACGATGAGTGCGTTACTTCAATCCAACTGAATATACTAACAGTAAGGATACATGTGGACGTGATCTCATACATTCTCAATCAAGTACTGAGCTAACGAAGAGGGCCATGTAATGGGGTCTGGTTGTTTGTCCTAGTAGCTGGATGTTGTGGCTGCTGATGTGGAGGAGATAAGAGTTTATCCAATTGAATTCCAACTTTTAAAAGGGTTTTTTGGTCCCTCCAAATCTATGGAATATAAGAAACTGAGAGAGAGATCAGAAGAATAGAAGACCAGGGAATTAGCTAGCTTTTGCATGTGCGGATATCAGAACACGTAGCCAGCCAAAAAGATGACAACAATTGGAAGGTCGACCAAAGTGACATATATATATATATATATATAAAATTTACCAAAATATATATATATATATATATATCTTACCTTAACTGTTGTATTTCTTAACGTATTTATGAATATACAAGTTGGTTTTAAGAAGAATCAGCATCCAAGAACCCCAAAAAAAAAAAAAAAAAATCTTTTTATGGGGGATAAATCTTTATTAAAAAAAAAAAAAAACTCTAGAAAAGAGTTGGCGTTCGATCTTGTTATGTAATAAAGTTGTGTGTGTAATCGCATCGAGTATAAGTTCTGAATGATCTCCAATGTGGCAATAATTCGTAGTATTATAATCCAAGAATATGCCACGTGCCTTCCTCATAATATGGTGGATAAACATGGTTGATCCTTTTTTACTTTCTTTTATCTTCATGAGATTAACTTAATAAACAAAAGATTTTAAATCGCAAAAGCATATAATAATGCCTACCCCCTAAATAAAATACAATTTTGCTGGATTTGGGAGGTGTTCAAAATTTGTGAAAAGAAAAACCTAGATGCACTTCATCATCAAAGATATCAACTGGCCAAACAGTATCAGATAAAATTGATGATCATATTTCGTTTTAAAGTTTACAATGCATGTTCGATTATACTATGTATTTAAAAATATTAATGGAGGACAATCTATAAATCAAAATTTTTTTTCTCCAATAGATCAATTTGCCCAATCTAATACCCTCAATGCTGTTTTAGAAATTTATAATTAAGATCACAAGTGGAATGAAAAGGAACAATGAGATTTGATTTTAGATTTTAGTTTCGAAAGTCTTGGTTGATCGTCCTTTGTTACTATGCAACTATCACTGGTGATATATAAAATATAGGTGTTTGGTGAATGAGTTGAGTTTGAGTTGAGTTGAAATTTTTAAGTTTGAATAGTATTAACTTTTAAAAAAATAGTTATAAATTTTGTTGACTTTTCAGAAAAAGACAAAAATTGAGATAAAAAAATACAGTTTAATTGGAGTGGAACTTGTGTTCCAAACAAACCCTAGTTTCTTTCATCAACTTAAACTTTCTTTTGTCATGCAACTTCCCACTTGAGATGTTAAGTAAACCATTTTTGTGTACTTCACTCTTTAGTTTGTCCAATGAGATACTGGAAAAATCCAACTGCTACCATATCTTTTTTTAATCACTTAAGTACTCATTTTCTCAACAAAAAGAACTGATCCACATAGGGAAGGTGAGGGCGTGTTGTCGAGGTCGGAGCAGCGTGGGAGGTGAGGGAGGGGTAACATCGACCACGAGGGACGGGGGTTGGAGATTGTTGGTTTAAACGTAGCGAAATGAAATTTTAAAATTTTTATTACTTTCAAGATCTATTTTATGTTGCTATCTAGAACAATTACTCGTGCTTATTTTGCAAAACAAATATACTGAAAATCTTCATGATTTCACAATCACTCGATTTTCTTTTCTATTCTCCAGTCTTTGAACTAACTGGTGTGTAGTTATCGACTGAACTTTATTTAAACTTGTTTAACTTTCTCGATTTTTCCTTTAAATCCTTCTTGGTTTTGGATTATATTTGTCAACTCTAACACTCCGTTTGGTCGGAAGGGAAGAAAATAGAAGGGAGATAAAACTTAGAAAATATGAAAAATTGGAATAATAGAAAGGAAATTGTATATTATTGTATATTATTAAAAACTTAGAAAATAATAGAAGGGAGATAAAACTTAGAAAATATGAAAAACTTAGGTTGTTTGGTAGATAGGAAAGAAAGAAAATAATAAATTTAGTAAAATTGTATATTATTAATTTATTTAGTGAGGATACAAAGGTAATTTTTTAGCTATCTTTTGATGGATTTATGTTTTCCACTCACTTTTAAAATGATTAAAAATGTGGACCCATCTACAGTCAACGGTTGCCAAATGATATCACAAATTCACGATAAATACAAATAATTACTAATCAATACCTTAAGATTAGATTTGATATTCTAAATATGATGCATAACATGGCATGGTATTTTTCACGGACATTTTTTTTCCTCATGGCATGATCCAAAGCATGAATACAGATTAGTTGGTTAGGACCCTAAATTCACATTGTATAAGATATATATATATATATATATATAGTTTTATTTCAAAATAATAAAAAATTGGTAAAATAAATTCTAATATAATAAAAAATCTTATGACGTGATTACATGCATAATTTAGCAATAATATCATAATTAACTTTATTTAAATGTATAAAGTTTGAATCATCGTACTTTTACTTTTAGGAAGAAAAATTCTTATGAAAAAAATAAAAATCATAAGTAATATGACAAGAGAAAAATAAAGAGTGAAAAAAATGTAAGACAAAATATTTAAATAAACTACTTAATCTTTTCTTTCAAAATTCTTCGGAAGAAGAGAAATTGTAAGAAAAATGATGATTTAAGACAGAAACTAGCTAAAAATAAAAAATAAAAAATAAAAATAAATGCATAAACTTGTATAAATAAAAAATTAAATGCATTTAATCAGGAATTGTTGAAACAATCAAGAGATTTGGTAACAAAAATTTTTTAAAATTATATTTAATCCATCATTTTTGTTCTAAAATTTGTAAAAGTACCTAACCCGAAATTTTTTTTGGAGAGTTCTACAATGATGTAAAAAATTTAACCCCATCAATAGGATAAGATCCAACGGATAATAACGGTTGGATTACAAATGTGCACCAAATTAGAATGTATCCTTCAACATGTGATTATACTTAAAAAAAAAAAAAAACCTCTCTTCCCAGCAACAAACTCCCCCCCCCCCCTTCGAAGGCGACCCAGCGCTTCCCGCGACGATGACGAACCACTACCACACGACCCTTCGTGAGCCAAATCCGCATCTTGTTGGGGGGGGGGGGGGGGGGGATTCGAGTTGCCGAACTTGTGGCTTCCCGGCAAGGGCTCGCAAGGTGGAGGGCTCCCAGTGGTGCGACGGTGATGGACGATGATTTTGAATCTGGTTCCACAATAGCGACGGATCTCCGAGCTTGTAACGTGAGCGAAGGTGGTGACTCGTGCTCATTGCAAAGGAGGAGATCCAGTGCTCCTTCTCCGGCAACGAGCACGGGAGGGCATCTGGCAATGGGTTGTTGGATTTTACTTTTTTTTTTTTTTGAAATGTTGATAATAATTATCAGGTGTGAAATTTTTTTAGATCATTTGATACGTCTTTTTAATCTCAGCCATTGAAAAGTCATCTGATGATTAAAATTTTTTTACACCATCAACTACTTTATCTCATTATAGAATTCCCCATTTTTTTGTGATCAATTCATTTAGGGCTTACGTGATTAAAATTACTTTATCAATTCATTGAAAAGTCATCTGATGATTTAAATTTTTTTACACCATCAGTTACTTTATCTCTTTATAGAATTCTCCATTTTTTCGTGATCAATTCATTTAGGGGGTGTTTGGTGTATAAGTTAAGTTTGAGTTGAGTTGAGATTTTTAAGTTTAAATAGTAATTTTTATTGACTTTTTTAGAAAAGACAAAAAACTTTTTCAGAAAAGATAAAAAACATGATAAAAAAAGTACAATTTAATTTAAAATAAGTGTGAGAACCAAACAGACCCTTAGAATTTATGATTTTATTTGACATTTAAATTTAAATTTAATTAAATTATATTTTTTATTTTTATTTTTATTTTTTTTATAAAAAAATTAATAAATTAATAATTAATTTTTTAAAAATTAATCAATTCTGATTAAAAATTTTATCTCTCACTAACGGCGAGCTTATTTCATAATCTCCTGAAATAAAGATAATTTTTTCCTGCCGTTTTCCTCTCTCTCTCTCTCTCTCTCTCTCTCAAGTAAGCACATTTCTGTCCTTGGCTTCACCACCGAGCTTTCCACCGACTAGAAGCCCTATTTCTGCTGCGAAACTTTTTGGAGCAAGAATAAATTTTGAGGTACAGATTTCTCTCTTGAATGTCTTTAATCTGAAATTTGCCTACGGAATTCTTGTTTCCTTCTTGATTTCGCGCAAAAAAAAAAAAAAAAAAACCCCTAAAATCCCCATATTCTCAGTACATGGTAACCGGCCTATTGAGTTTTTTCTTGATGATTTTCTTGTTAATTCTGAAAACCAATGGAATGCCTTCCATTTTCAGTCATAAAAACCTGTGGACTAATTAATTGAATAAAATAAAACCTAATTAATTTGATTAGTTTCACTATTTTCAGTGGAAAATTCACTCGTCTTTTTTTTTTTTTTTTTCCGCTTAAATTATTTTTGTAATTGGTTGAAGAAAGCTACAAAGCATGGAATTTTAAGCATGGTTCTCCCTAATTTCACTTGTGAAAGTTTTCGAATTTCGTCGTTTGTTATTTATTTATTTATTTATTTTTCATTTGATCAGTAGCCATTGTGATTGCGTTTTATTGTTGTGTAAATCAATTTCAGGGTTGCTCAAATGGAAGACGCCGAAGAAATAAAGAACAAATCAGCTGAAGCAAATGCAGAGAGAGCAGCTGAAAAGAAGCCGGAATCTCGAGATGAAATGCTTTCCAGGCATAGGTATCATTGTCTTTCTGTTTTAATTTCATTTATGTGTTTGGCTGGTGCATATGTTTCGATCCGAACAACGACGGTTAACTAAGATCAGTTGCATTGTTGGATATGCACTTGGCTTTGGGAATTCACTATTAAGTATATAATTTTGCCAACTAGAACGAAGTTGATCTTACTTGTGTTAATGAAAGCATAATTCCTCGTTTGAAATGTTTCCAGAAACCAAAGACTCAACTCAAACCACAAACTAAGTTGATCTTAATGGTATTTATGATAGCGTATTTATGTGGTGCACTTTGGTTAATTGAAGTTTTGACTAAACCGCAAACCAGACTGCACCGTGCTTTTTGTACATGTTGGACTCCAAAAACTAAACCACAAAGAAAAGGGAAAAAACCAAACCTTACTGCATAGTGTGGTGCAAGTGGGCTGGTTTTGCGGTTATTTAGCTCACCCTTAGACTTGAGTATTTCGGATCTTAACACTGGTTTGGTGAGCATTGGTTTTTGTTTATTTTAAAATGTCCCAATACAAAATTGATTGTTCATTGCACTTGTGGGTTTATCAACCACTTCTACCTGAGTTGTGAGATTTGGTTGTTATTTAAAAGGAAATGTGAATTTTTATTAAAACATACATTTGAGAATGTGTTGAATATAGCCGACCCTTGTGTAATTAGTTAGAGAGTTATTTGCTTTCCTAGAATAGATTATTTCTGTTTTATGTGTTTTTCCTTTATTAGGTAGTTTCCTGTTTTGGTGGGATTCCTATTTTACAGGAATCAATGCATTATATTCTGTGGACTGGTATACCGGCCACAAGGTCTATTTATTAGGTTGTATATTGTTTTTTTGTTTAATGAGAATAACAAGTATCCTTCTCATATTTTTCTACATGGTATCAGAGCAAGGCTCTAAACCCTAAATCCTTCCCTTGCCGTGTTCTTCCCATCCTATGACAAAATACGGCATGGCTTCAAAATCCTCCTCCTCGGAAGTCACTTCCAGACCCGAGTCTGATTCTTCTCCAACCCTTATCACTTCCGATTCTTCTCCTAACCTTGTCACAAGTCATAAACTTCAGGGCCATAATTTTCTCCAATGGTCTCAGTCCGTCTTCATGTTCATCTGCGGCAGAGGAAAGGATGGACATCTCACCGGCGAAATCACTGCTCCAGAACCGGCAGATCCTAAGTTCCGAGCCTGGAAAACCGACGATCATATGGTTATGTCATGGCTCATAAATTCCATGACCACAGAAGTTGGAGAAAATTTCCTGCTCTTTAGAACAGCCAAGGAGATATGGGAGGCAGCCCGTGACACATATTCTAGCACTGAGAACTCCTCGGAGTTATTTGAAATTGAAACCAGATTATATGATCTGCGACAGGAAGATTTAAGTGTTACTCAGTATTTCAACACTCTCACACGCTGTTGGCTGCAGTTGGATATGTATGAGATTTATTCTTGGAAATGCCCAGATGACTCTGCCTTGTACAGGAAGATCGTTGAACAAAAAAGGACCATTCGGTTTCTTCTTGGCCTCAATAAGGAATTGGACGAAGTCAGGGGAAGAATCATGGGGATTAAACCCCTTCCAACCATTCGGGAGGCTTTCTCAGAAGTTCGCCGAGAGGAGAGCCGAAAGAAACTGATGATGGCAGATAAGAATACCACACCAAATGTTGAAGGATCTGCCCTATACACTCATTCTTCTTCTCAGAATAATAAGCCTCAGAAAAGTCGACCATGGTGCGATCATTGCAAGAAGCTCGGTCATGTGGGGAGAATTGCTGGAAAATTTATGGCAAGCCTGCAGATTGGAAGCCTTCTAGCCGAAGACAGGACAGAGAAAACCGTGCAAATGTTACTGCCACAACCGACAACAGTGCAGATTGTAGCCCGTTCAGCAGAGAGCAAATTGAGGCACTGCAGAAAATGTTTAGCAACGTTTCCAGTTCAGGACAAGCACCTCAAAACCCAGCCGAAAAACCCACCAGCCTTCTAGCCCACCAAGGTACCCTATCCTATGCTCATATTGTCCAAAATGCTTCTAAACCGTGGATTGTAGATTCAGGAGCCTCGGATCATATGACTGGAGATATCAACATGTTTAGAAATTACAGCCCATGTCAGAATCACTCTGCAATCCGAATAGCCAATGGTTCTTTTTCACCAGTTGCAGGAACCGGATCAGTTCAATTAACAAAGGATCTTCATCTTTACTCTGTCCTTTATGTTCCTGAATTAGACTGCAATCTACTCTCAATCAGCAAGCTTACCCGTGACTTAAATTGTGTCACTAAATTCAAATCCAATTGTTGTGTTTTTCAGGCGGTGGATTCGGGGAATTGGCAGTGCTGAGATGCATGGTGGACTCTATTTACTCAACGGAAGTAATCTCCTTGGTAGACAAGTTCACCAGTCAAGTTGTGTTTCTGAGTCTAGTTCAAACTCTGTTAATCTTGTTTCCAATTCTGTTTCGAGTCAAGTTATGTTATGGCATTGTCGCCTTGGTCATCCAAACTTTGCGTATATTGAAAAACTGTGTCCACAATTGTTTATCAATAAAAATTCTAAGTTTTATCAATGTGAAATTTGCCAACTTGCCAAGCATACTAGACATGTGTACTCTAGTTTACAATACAAGCCTTCTCATCCATTTTCTGTTATCCACAGTGATATTTGGGGACCCTCAAGAGTAAAAAAACCTAAATGGGACTCGATGGTTTGTGTCATTCATAGATGTTCATACAAGAACAACTTGGACTTTCCTTATGAAAGAAAAATCTGAAACAGCCACCATCTTTCAATCCTTTCATTCCATGATCACTACTCAATTTCAATGCCCAATCCAGGTTCTTAAGACTGATAATGCCAAGGATTATTTTAATTCTATTCTTGGCTCTTATCTTTCCAATCATGGGATTATTCATATAAGTTCTTGTGTTGACACTCCTCACCAAAATGGGGTTGCTGAGAGGAAAAATAGACACCTACTTGAGGTAGCCCGTGCCATTATGTTCTCAAATAATGTGCCTAAATATTTTTGGGGGGAAGCCATACTCACTGCAACTTACCTCATTAATAGGATGCCTAGTCGAATCCTAAAATTCCAAACTCCTCGTCACATTCTCATGCAAACATTCCCACACATTCGTTCTTTCTCGTTTGATCTACCACTAAAAATCTTTGGGTGCACGGCTTTTGTTCACATTCACCAACAACACCGCACCAAGCTTGATCCCAAATCCCATAAATGCATCTTCCTCGGTTACTCATCTAATCAAAAAGGTTACAAATGTTACTCTCCGATCACTAGGAAAGTTTACAACTCCATGGACGTCACCTTTTTTGAGACTCAATCTTATTTTCCCAAATCCGAAATTCAGGGGGAGAACTTGAGGGAATATCAGATTTGGGATCTTCCACTTGAAGGTCAAAATCCTGCTACCCAACCGGTCTCCACTGAAAATGTTCCAACCACTGAAAATGTTCCAACCGAACCTGCCACTGAAACCGTTCCAACCGAACCTGCTCCTACCATTCCTGCCACTGAAACCGTCCCTACTCCACATCAACTTGACGCCACTAATCATGAACTTCGTGTCTATACCAGAAGGAGAAAACCAAGTGAGCATATAGAGAACATCATACAGACCAGTGACTGTCAAGAGCCAGAACCAGATTCTCCTGCATTTGATAATCATAATGGTATGGATTCCTTATCCCATGACACTATTGTACCACTGGTTGATGATTCTAATCAGCCAATTGCTCACAGAAAAGGTGTTCGAGGGTGCACTAGTCATCCAATTGAAAGATATGTTGTCTATGGAAAGTTGCTCCCATCTTACAAGGCGTTTGTGTCCAATCTTGATAGTGTGCAGGTGCCTAATTCCATACACGATGCTCTAAAGGTTCCAGCATGGAAACGAGCAGTTGAGGAAGAAATCCGGGCTCTAGAAATCAATGACACGTGGACGCTTACCGAATTACCTCATGGCAAAAATCCTGTAGGTTGCAAGTGGATATTCACCGTTAAGTACAAAGCGGATGGAAGTATTGAGAGATTCAAGGCTAGACTTGTGGCAAAGGGCTTCACTCAATCATATGGAGTAGACTATCAAGAAACTTTTGCGCCCGTTGCCAAGCTCAATACAGTTCGGGTTCTGTTGTCTCTGGCAGTGAATCTTAATTGGCCTCTATTCCAACTTGATGTCAAAAATGCCTTCTTGAATGGGAATCTTGAAGAAGAAGTCTACATGACAATACCTCCGGGCTTTGAAAACAGTTCAAACAGCAGGTTGGTGTGTAAGTTGAAGAAATCCTTATACGGGTTGAAACAGTCTCCTCGTGCTTGGTTTGACAGGTTTGCGAAGACTGTGATTGTAAATGGATACCATCAATGTCAAGCTGATCATACACTATTTATTAAATCCAATTCTGGAGGTAAGGTAGCTATCCTCATAGTGTATGTAGATGATATCATCTTAACAGGTGATGACTCGGACGAAATTGTCAGACTCAAGAAGATGCTTGCAACAGAATTTGAGATCAAGGATCTCGGGACACTTAGATACTTTCTGGGAATGGAGGTAGCTCGGTCAAAGGAGGGAATTGTATTATCCCAGAGAAGGTACATTCTAGACTTGCTAAGTGAAACCGGCTTTCTTGGATGTAAACCAGCTGAAACTCCTATGGATCCTAACAAAAAGCCAAACAGAAGTGAAGAAAGTAATCCAACAGACAAGGGAAGATATCAGAGACTTGTGGGAAAACTAATCTATCTATCACATACAAGACCTGACATCGCCTATTCAGTCAGTATAGTGAGCCAGCACATGAATAATCCAAATGAGGATAATTTGGAAGCAGTTCACAGAATCTTGAGATATTTGAAGATGACTCCTGGACTTGGTTTGTTCTTCAAAAAATCTGAAACTCGTGAGGTAGAGATATACACAGATGCTAGCTGGGCAGGAGAACTAACTGACAGAAGATCAACTACAGGTTACTGTTCATATATCTGGGGAAATCTTGTCACATGGAGAAGCAAAAAGCAAGCAGTTGTCTCTCGAAGCAGTGCAGAATCTGAATATCGTGCTCTTGCTCTCGGAATCTGCGAAGGAATGTGGCTTCAAAGGCTGTTAAGGGAACTTAAGGTTGAAACACGAGACACAGTTAAAATGTTTAGTGACAGTCAGGCAGCTATTAGCATAGCCAAAAATCCTGTGCATCATGACAGAACAAAACACATTGAGATTGATCGACACTTCATCTCAGAGAAGGTCAACAACGGGATTGTGCAGCTGAGCCATGTTTCAACAAAACTCCAAATTGCTGACATTCTCACCAAAGCACTTCCAAGGGTCAGCTTTGATGAATTGAACTGCAAGCTTGGTTTGTATAATATATACAATCCAGCTTGAGGGCGAGTGTTGAATATAGCCGACCCTTGTGTAATTAGTTAGAGAGTTATTTGCTTTCCTAGAATAGATTATTTCTGTTTTATGTGTTTTTCCTTTATTAGGTAGTTTCCTGTTTTGGTGGGATTCCTATTTTACAGGAATCAATGCATTATATTCTGTGGACTGGTATACCGGCCACAAGGTCTATATATTAGGTTGTATATTGTTTTTTTGTTTAATGAGAATAACAAGTATCCTTCTCATATTTTTCTACAGAATGTTAATGAGGTTTTCATTAGGTGGTTGTTTGAAGCGTGTGCTTTCAAATTAATGGGTTGTTTTTTCATTCTGTATTTAAGCTTATTGCTGTAATTTGTGCCTTTCCCTAATGACGCTCGTGTATGCAGAAAAGAAATATCTGTACTGCAGAACAAGGAAATTGAACTGAAAAAGGCTGCTGCTAAGGGTAGCAAAGCAGAGCAGAAAGCCAAGAAAAAGCAGGTGGAGGAAGAAATCTCCCAACTTTCAGCTAAGCTTAAAGAAAAACACGCTGAAGAACTTGCTTCGTTGGGCTACAACGCCAAAAATGGAAGCGAGAAAACCAATATCGACAATTTAGTGAATGCCATAGCAGGAGTTTCTGTAACCAACCACCCTGAACAGGGAAAGTCAAGCAAGAGTACAAGGAGGCGAGAAAAGAGGGCTCAGCAAGAAGCAGCAAGAGAGCAGAGAATACAGGAAGAACAAGTCAATATTGTAAGTGATCGTGTGATTGAGAACGAGAAACTAGAGAAAAAGCTCGAGCCCCTCGGTTTGTCCGTCACTGAGATAAAGCCAGATGGGCATTGTCTTTACCGAGCTGTTGAAGATCAACTAGCCTTCCTCTCCAGAGGCTCATCGCCCTACAGTTACCAAGAACTTCGTGAAATGGTGGCTGCTTATATGAGGAAACACGCATCTGACTTTATCCCGTTTTTCCTGTCGGAAAATGCTGTGGAAGAGGGATCCAATGATTCTCTGGCAGAAAGATTCGAGGGTTACTGTAAAGAAGTCGAGTCGACGGCTGCTTGGGGAGGTCATCTGGAGCTTGAAGCTTTAACTCACTGCCTCAGGAAGCATGTCCTGGTATTCTCCGGCTCATTCCCCGATGTTGAGATGGGAAAGGAGTACAAATCCAATGGTGAGGGTGATTCTTCCAATTCCAGTATCAGGTTGTCGTACCATAGGCATGCATTTGGGCTTGGTGAGCATTACAACTCTGTGGTACCAGTTTGACCAAAGTGTTAATTTTACTCTATTTGTGGAGAACTATACTTTCTTGGACAATTTTGTGAGAATAGGTACATTTGGAGGTCAATCTGATTATTGAAACTAGAATTGTGATAGATAGTGATCCGTAGTTTTTGTTATTACTATGTATAAATAGTTTCTGGGATCAAGTTGTCGTGGATAATATTTGAATTAATATTTTCAGGAGTCCTTTATTTTTATATGTTTCAAATATGACCCCTTATGTGGAACAAGGCGCATGGTGGGGCTGGTTCTCCCTAGATGATGGGTAGGGAAGAATGGGGCAGGTACTTCAGTTGTTCCACCTATGGCACTCGTTTCTCGAGAGGGCATGGGTCTGAGGGCGTGAGGACATCACTTATCCTTTTTTTTTTTTTAAGGTTAAAAAAAGGACCCTTTGTGTGCAAGCAAGTTAGACATGTCCTTACTATAAGTAGTTAGAAACACTATTTATGATGTTTCATAAAGTTGGCCTATTAAAGATATTGACATCTAAAATAGAAAGTTTTTTTTTTTTTTTTTTTTTTACGAACATTTGTAGTGCGCAATGCAAAATTTCTCCCATGCATAAATCCACAGTTGATAAATCAATTCGACGACTTAAACTGTAGTTCCCATCACCCGCTAAAAAGATAATCATAAGTTGATAATCCTGATGCCCATCTTCTTAATATGTAGCTAATATTCCCATTACGCACACAGGAAATTAAATATGGAATCGTTCGTAAAACAAATAAATCCAACTTAAGAGATCTCGTGTGTTTGGTCTTATCACAAACAGTTTGCTTAGATATGATACGCCTCAAACTGCAGTAGAATTTACATTTTATATATTACACACGTCAAAACTGAAGTTCTTTTTTTTCACTGATCAAAAAAAGAAAATCATTGGTTTCATTCCGTATCCATCTCCATTGTCTATAAAATAAATTTTAAGACTCACCAATAAAATGGAAATGACTTGATTTAAATTAATGATATGTAAAATTATTAGTTTTTTAAACTACTCGAGCACAAGAATTAAACGTGATAAGAATCTAAGATCTGCTCCACACACTCACATCACCTACACGCAATGAGACCGACAATAAGACGACAAAACTTCAAGTTTACATTATTTTGTGAGATATGAACTTTGCTTACACAAGCCGTTGAAAAATTCCTCTAGAAACTACACGTGACTTAACTTATTAGCATCCATATGCACTAGTGCAACACAAAGAGAAGCTTCGAACATATACTCTTTTAAGCCAATTGTGATACACATGGCTATAATTTCCCTGCAGTTGATCTTTCTCTGTTTTTTGGTTCTTTTCTTTTTAGTTTGTATGGAACTTTATAGTAATGAACCTATTAATTAGTGGTGACAGTAGCCAAGGCATCTATATATGTGACCTGTGTGTGTGTGTGTGTATATATATATACCTATATATCTCTTTCCCATGTCGTTGTGATGCTAGCAGCAGGAACTGTCACGCACTCTTTTATATTCTGCTTCTAGACTCGTCATCAACCAAAGTTGACATATATATGTACACACACACACACTCTCTCACACACACACACACACACACACACATATATATCTGAAAAAGTTGACATTCGCTAATATTTGCTCAGAAAACGTTGAAATATCTATTACTCATATTTTTCATCATAGGTAAGAACTGTTTTTCAACGGCTTAGATTAAATTTTTTTTTTTTTATGGTTTGATTTATTAATGTGAATTTTAGAAATTTATAATACGTATAATGAAATTATATCCAATCATATATCAGATCATTAAAAAATTAATCAAACTCTTAAAATAATTTTTTTTTACCAGCAATAAAAGTTGATATTAGAATTGATATTCCTAGCATTTTTTTTTCGTCTATTGATTAACATGATACAAATTCTTCATTTTTCATCAACGTGACACAAAATTTAATTACTTTTAGTTTAATTTTATGTTATATTGGTATAATATTAATTTTTTAGTGCAATGGTCTCTAAAATTGTATGATTCAGGTACTTTCTCCAAAATAAAAGTCCCGTCTAGTAAAAATTCCCAACAAAATTATATCATATACTTTGTTTTGTTTTGTTTTTTTGTTTTTCCCTCCTCCCACTCTCGTTCAAATGCCACAAATTTCCATAAACGACACATTTGTTTCTAAATCGAGTACAAAACATTCCATGCAAAAAAGCTAATAACAAGCTAGCTCAATCAAAACGTCAAAAGTCAAGTGACTCTTTGGCTTCATACTGAGCTACTTATCCAAGCTGATCCGAAAATACTTTACAGAATATCATTTACTATTTTGCTACATTACAACACCTTAGAAAACTATATAGAAAACACATTTTATTATTTATTTATTTATTTTTGCATATAGATATGGTGTGTGTGTGTGTGTATATATATATATAATAGATCATGGATGGAAAAAAGAATTGGAAATGCATCATTCCCATGATTCAAATTGCTAAGGAGAATATAGTAAAGAAATAAAAGTGTTTGTCCTTCCATTATTTTGAGAAGGGAATATTTACATAAGATTATGATGACATACTGACATAAGAAGTCATGGTATGAGAAACTAATTATATATTAAACCCCATGTTTTCATTTTTCCTGTCAACTATACACAAATTCGGCAAAACTTCTTTGAGAAATTTTCCAAAAGTTAGTGATCAATAAGCAGCATTTTTTCCATGAAGCCGAGAGCTTTTAATTAAGAAATTAATACCATCTTTTTATTGTTAATTAGTACATTAAGATAGTTTGACCTTGGCATCTAATATGAAAAATACTCTTTTGTCTTTTTTATGATTCTTTTCAATTCATTTGAGGATAACATTCTTTACAACTTTCTAATGCTGAGTTGTGTGAAGCCAAAAAAATTATATTTAGGGAATTCGCATTAACGGCCTTGAATTTTGGTGCCATTCTCATTTTACCTCTTGAATTTTAAAAACTCCCATCATACAATCTCAAACTTTAAATTTCTTCCACATTTCCTCCGTTTCAATTACCGTTAAAAAGAGAGAGAAGAAAATCAAGCACATGCACTCACGTATTGCCGTATATAGGATTTCTGGTACAAAAATTGCTCCTCTAAGCTGCTAACTTCAGAGATTTTGTTTGCATGTAACCCCAAATCAATTTTAGAAAAAATTGTGGAGATGGCTTTTGATTTGAGAGGTGATTTGGGCAGCCTTGCCTTTCCATAACAATGGAAAGAATGAAAATGAAAAATTTACTCTAATACACGGCAACATGTGAGCACACGTGCTTGATTTACATCTCCTCTTTGACACAACGAAGGGGGCAAGTGGGAGAAAATTAAAGTTTGGGGTGGGACGGTAGGAATTTTTGAAGTTTAGGGGGTAAAATGGGAATGATCCCAAAATTCAAGGGGTCCAAGTCTGAAAAATCCTTATATATATATATATCATATGTAATTTTCCTGTCAATGTTTGACCTAATTTTGTGCTTTGATAGTAGTTTTTAAGGATAATCATTTGAAGAGAGACTGAAAATCGACCACGCCATCTTATGAGATGATTTGAGAAAGAAAATATCATTTTTAAAATTTTTAATGTTGTTCTCGAATGTTAGGGATAATTAGGCAGTAATTCCTAACATCTAAAACATGTGCTCCTATATATACTTTACTATCCCATTGATTAATATAGTCAAAGAATAAATCATTAATCATTGATAATGGATTAAGGATATTTTCATCTCGCAGTAATTAACAGAAAGTGTCTTTGTTATAAATCGCTTTAAATATTAATAAACTAGTAGTACTCCTTATGCTTTCGGTTTTTAAATTCTTGCTCTTTCGACATAAAAAAAAGGTGGGATACCAAATTATCACTTTTTACCATAAATAAATTAAACATAAAACAAAGGTGCAGAATTTTATCCCCAAAAACGAAAAAAGAAAAGAAAAGAAAAGAAAGAAAGAAAGGTGCAGAAGAAAAGATGGCAAGATTCTAAGTTATGGTTCTTTCGGCATAATTAAACAGTAAATTATATGCCTGATTAATATACTAGTATATAGAAACTCTATTCATCAGAACCACGCGTTGATAAATTGGTAATAATATTGGTGAGTATTTAATGTTATAGGCCTTTCAAATTGCTACCAAAGTGTATAATTGTTTTTGTGTTTATTTATTTATTTATTTTTATATCCAAAGAATAATTTTAAGTAATGGCACTTTTATTCCCAAATGACACTTTTTAGTAAAAGATTCACAAGGTTTTTTATTTTATTTTGGGGGTCTTGTACGGTCAAGCAGACTAATCAAACCATCTTTTTGTATGTATATTAATATATCTCCCTTTATCTTGTGTACCTATCTGCTTTTTTTTTTTTTCCCTTTTTTTTTCTTGTAAAGTATTTTAAATGAAATTCAAGGTAATCTTTTTAAGTTATGGTAGAGAAGAAAGTCATATATCCGATTCGATAAAACATAATCGCCAACAGATGCTCTAAAATAGATATATGGATAGAGTATCTATCTCTGTGATTGTGAAATCAGAGATACACAAAAGTTTTTGTCTGGTATATCTTTTGTATCACTAAACCATTTTACCATGTTCGTTACAATTTAGCATATACAATTTCAACGACCATATATAGGGTTTGTTTGGTGAATGAGTTTGAGTTGAAATTTTTAAGTTTTAATAGTAAATTTTTTTGAATTTTCAAAAAAGACAAAAAAATTTTTGGAAAAAAGACAAAAACTTTTTAAGAAAAAGACAAAAAAAGTTTGAAAATAGTGATTTGAACTTGTGAACCAAACAAGTTAATAATTTCAGCTATTTTCCTTCTTTTGGCTCAATTCAATATTCCATCTAGTCAAAAGGAGCAGTTTTAAGTTCTTACTTTAAATAGTTATACAACCATCAATTAGGATAAATTTCACATAAATCTATTAGTTGTCCCAATTGGTGGCCAAAAAGTGAAAAAAAAGTAGATTTTAAAATGGCCCAAGTGTAAGTTGGCATGGGAAGTAAGAGAGAACTAGAGTATTTATACCCCCTCATTAAACAATATTTTTAGGAGTATCAATCCTACACATGTAAGATGTATAGGTTGTAATATGTAAAAATCAAAGTGCAATAGAGCATTTATTTTATTTTATGTAACAATGACTTTAGAAATATTTATCAATAACAAAATTGACTCATCTCAGACCAATTGTTACACCTTTTTTTTTTTTTTAAATATATTTATTATCAATGGGTATTTAAGATGAAAGTCTGACTAATTTCACGGAATTTGTGCACCGTGTTCTCAAAAGTTTCTCTACACACATCAATATATATATATATATATATATTTTGTTAAATAATGGATACTTAAGATGAGAGCCTGACTAATTTCAAGAGACTCGTGTCCTCTTAAATTTGACATGACCCCAAGGAAATGCCTACAAAAGAATTCAAATCATCCACCTAAAAAGGAGCAAACCTCTAGATCTCAGACCCTCCAACCACTTGAGCTCTACCCCTAGGATTACCTTTTCAAATTAATTAAGTTGTATTATTACATAAAATAAACACCGTGTTACTGTGGTGCAGGATTGCAAAAATCTGAAATATATATATATATATATATATATATGAAAAAAGATATGGTTTCAATGGTTACTCTAATGTTTATCTGTTGATGGTTACTAATATTTTAACTTTGTGATATAGATCAGATGGTTCTAATAAATTGATTAGTTGGTCAAAAACATTTATGGTCATTAACAAGCATTAAACTTAAAAGCTCATTAAATATGGTTTAAAATTGGCAACTTATTGTTAACTTGCTAACATGATTTTGTTTAAATATCTTTTGAAAAGAATCTAAATTAGTTTATTCCTTGTTTCATTTCCATTATGAATTCCGTTTATTCGCAATCTTTTTTATTAATTGTTCTTTTCTCTCTTTTTCCCCCCTCTAAGAAAGGACTTGGGTAAAAAAAAAAAAAGGTATTTTATTAAAATTTCGAATTCAAAGTACGTAGCAAGCGACGAGAAGATCTTCGTCGCTAGGTAGTGATAATACAAATAGAAATAATATTTTTATAAACAAAAAAAAAAAAATCACATTCCCAGTAACTGTATGTAGAAATATTTTTTTTTTCAAAGCAGAAAAAAAAAAATCCACGTCTTTTTTAACCCTAACTTCACTTCGTGAACCTTCAACTTTACTCCTTAAAATTTTTTTCCCTCAAAAATGAAAACAAACATGAATATCCCTCTTATTTTGTTGTTGTTGAAACATAATTAATTAAAAATTATAATTAACATAAAACAAGAGTATCTCTTTTTTTGTGATATTTAACATAATTAAAAGTTACATGTGAATTTTTTAAATTGGGAATATTTGACAAATGGATTTTGGGAGCGGATCGATACTGAAGATGAGAAGTTTGACTGAAAAACCAGGTTGCGTGTTTTAAACTAGAAGAAAGGAATCTTAAGAAGATGCGACAACCAAAATTGAACCAAAAAAAAAAAAGGACAGAGGAATTTGTTTTTCTTCCTGTGTTTTGTACTAGCTTTGTAATATATTTCATTTAATGAACTTCATTTCATCAAAAAACCAAAAAAAAAAAAAAAAAATATTTGTAGCAAAAAAAGTTGTAACAAAATTAGAAAAATGGCCATTAAAACAAAAAAGAAACAAATTCCTTTCCATCGTTAAATCTTTATTTTGATTCCAAATATTTATTTTCCACTTCAAAATAAAATAATATTTTTAACTAATAGTGTTTGAGGTGAACAGGTTACTTAACATACTAGAACAAGTCATATGAAATACCACGTCATCAAATGTAATTAAATCATCTGCTTTTATCTATAATTTTGTTTGTAACCATCCATAATTATATATAAAAAAAAAAGTAATTATTGAAAATTCTTTCATATATATAAATATATTTGTATACTAGTATACGTATGCGCTCAGTAGTCTATTTATAACTAGGTCGAGTATGTTGCAAGAGAGCCAAGTGATCTTTCTACCATGGTCAAACGACGTTATGCTCTATATATTGCTGTAATATCGAAGTTTTCATCAATATTCGCACGTCTCATGCTATTTTTTTATGCTCAAATAGCTCTATAATTAAACTACTATAACTGCTAAAGATGTGAGTAGGAACAAACTATATATGATTTGACAACTATTTATAGATGGTCATCTATAAAAGTATATATTCAAAACTTCCTTCTGAAGCATATAAAAAAATAAATAGACAAAGTAACTAAATTAGCTTTTTGGGTTTCAAAGGCTTATAAAGTAAATTAGCCATATATATGAGATTCAGTTAATCTCTTAATTTAAACACTATTATCACTAAAATGCACACACTTTATGAATTATAAGCATAAATAGTAGTTTAAAAAAAAAAAAAAAGAAAGAAAGAAAGAAATGAAGGGTCACAATGTTATTTAAACTTTTGAAAGAAAAAACGAATAGAAACTTAAGTGAAAGAGAGAGAAACTTTTGAATCTGAAAATGTTACTGTGGATTTGATAAATGAGTCTCGTTTTTATTTTCTCCTGAATTAAAGAAATAAATTTTAACTTGCAATATATATATATATATATATTTATTCTGAAATGAAAATTAAATATACTAAACTTACGAATTAAACGCACACCAAAACCTATAGTCTCTCCAACAAAAACATATCTAGCTAGAATAGAAGTGATCTTTTATTGGATTAATGAACTAAAATGTTATTGTACTCATTCAAATGAAACACAGTGATACTACTCATGTCTCAATATTCTCAACAACTTAAACGAAATATCTTCCCTATAGACACGTGTAATTTATACATGTAAACTAATAACTATACAGTAAATTTTGCCAAAAATGCAGACTAATACATTCACGTGACATAACTATGCAAAATGTACTGCGTAGATATATTTATATATATATATATATATATAATGGCCGCAACTTGTAAATATTCATGATTGCAGATGAATATATATATATATATATATAAAGGCAAATATTGAGCTTGGTTGGTCATTATCAAAATAATCATGTTTATATCACTCAAATAGATCGGAATCCAAATTATCAATTTAAATACAAATTCTTTCGAATATTTAGGAATATCATCCCTTTTCTCAAGTTTTTATTCTACATCTGGAAGAGTAGTACAATAGTTCTAGGACACATGAAACAAGTTATAATATTTAGCTCTTCGCCTTTAGCCCTTATAAATACAGAAGTTGAACCTCAAAAGTTCTTCAAGCAAAAATCCTTAAAAACTCATTTCAAAACCTCCAATAAATACACACAATCAATTTCTTTTTTAGGTAAAATATAATCAGTTGCAATATATATAGGTATATAAATATATATGGATCACATAGCGAGCATGGTGGAGAGGAGGCCGTTGGTGATGTTCAGCAGGAGCTGCTGCGCCATGTCCCACTCGATAAAGACGCTGATGAGGCACTTCGGGGCAAATCTCACCGTTTACGAGCTGGATCAGCTCCAGAACGGCCGCCAGATCGAGGCGGCGCTGGCGCAGCTGGGGTGCCGGCCAGCAGTCCCGGCCGTCTACATAGGCCAGCAGTTCGTCGGCGGCGCTGACGTCATCATGAGTCTCCATCTCCAGAACAGGCTTGTCCCAATGCTCATGGCTGCCGGAGCTATATTCATGTGGCATGAGCAAAATAATAATGGTTATTAATTATTAAACATATACGTAATACATATATATATGTATGTATTAGGTATATGTCTGTGTAAATCTCTTCTCAAGTACCGGGCCAGTTAATTAGGTCGAAATAAAAGGGATTTTGTTTTGTGGTTACCGGTTTTTTTTTGGGTAAATTGCGGTTACCGGTAATTATAGTAGGAGATTATGTACGTGAGATATACACATAATTAATTTCCAAGTTTATATGTAATGGTCCTATGGATTTTTTTTTTTTTTTAATGAATGGTCCTATGGATTTTTATAGTATTATTTGGCCTTTTTTAATATATGGAGGACCAGCATCAAACATGTAAATGTGGTATACGTTGAACTAATTTTGTAACTATAGGACTAAGCATGAGATTTAGTTAACAAATTTCAATTATAGAGTTTTAGATTTGGCAATCAGTTGTTGATTAGAGTCGAGGAGGTGGCAGTGGTGGTGGAAGCCATATCAGGTGAGGAGAGTGGCGGTGCTAGGACAAACAGCTCAAGGGCGTGACTTAGGGCAAGAGGCACAAGGGGGCACGACCGTGGAGGAGGGCGGCAGCTGTGGGTGGACACGGTGGTGCTATAGCTAGGGTTTTTCAGCCAAGGTCGAAAGATACAATGATACCACAGAAATTTAAAGAATTTGAAAATAACGGCATAGCTTAATGTGAGATTTTTTTTTTTTTTTTTTAAAGACGACAAGTACCATCTTAGAAATATATAATTAGAAGCTATCTTAATTATTATTGATTATATATGATAGTATATATACACATGTTCATTGTCTCATTGTCTTTCAGTTGATTTTCATAATGATATAGTCCATCATAAACAATCTTTAAGTGATCTTCAAAGGATTTGAATGATCAGAAGCAGTATATACAAGTTAAATCTCTCGAATTATTATACAATTATATTAAGCAACAGTTAAAGGCATCACTCTTAAACTAAATGAATATGTAGAAACGCATATTACTGGATAAAATCTGTGTGTATATACAATTGAATGATGCCAAATGTGTGTGTGTGTGTATATGTGTATATATTGTTCTTACGATCTTGAATATATAGTATGTTGAATATAACTTAAAAAGAAAAAATATTAAATTAAAAAATAAAAAGCATATATATTTCAGACGGCATTCAATCGGTCTTAAGTATGCAGTATTAATCTTTAGCCAAAAAAAAAAAGTATACGGTATTAATTAAAGAACTAAACATTGAGGCCATATATATATATATATATATATATATATGAATTCACCAAAAAAAAAAAGTTAGATATATGAAACCCAAAGTTGATATAGAAGAAACATTTCGTAATCTCGTATTGTGTTATTAATACGTAGACAAATTAAATTAAATAAAAAGTTAAATTTGAAGAGACAAAATAACTTGAGGAAACACGTGGTGCATGCCAAGGGGGATGTGGAGGTCCACATCAAGCACAGAGACAATAAAAACAGAAGGAATATAGATAACCACGTGCTCTACTAAAGAAGAAAATAACAGCTCATTCTCAAAAAGACGATGCTCTCTAGCTACACTTGTTCACCTTTTTCGTTTTGGGGGAATTTTCTGGCGCTGAAGAATTTTGTGTTTTTGTGATCATCATGACGATGACGATGAGCATCATTACAAAATTAGTTTATATCTATGTGTATATATATATATATATAAATAACTAAGAAGAAGTGATCAATATTAAATATGGTGGTCTGATAATAACGAATTATCAATGATCAAATGTTCAAATATTAGTTGATCTTTTTTGAGGTTAAAATTAATTTTTTAACAATTAAATACTCGATTGAAAATTTCTAAGATCATGTCATCGTATATCTTTACCATTAACACATTTAATAGGATTTGAGAGTTTATTATATAGAGCCTTTTTTATAGCATTTAGATAGGATACACTGACGTTGATCACTCTTTTTTAGATTTTTTTTCCTTTAGAAAGAAAAAAACAGGAAAAAAAAAAAACTTAGAAGAAGCAAATATATATATGGGTATATATATATATATATATATATGTTTATACAAAATACATTATGGGAGACAAAAATCTAAACAAGTTGTATTCAAAGCATGCGTATCTGAGGCACATCATGACCTTAAAGGAATCCTTTTATTTTTTATTTTTTATTTTTTGCAATATATGCCGGGAACCGTCCTTGAGTTCTTTAGTTAGATTCTATTTGTGATTTGCTCATCCACAAAAATTGACATTCCCCCAAAATATCGGTTGATTCCAGAGGTATTTTCACCTTCATTTGGATTAATATTGATGTGAACGGATAATTAGCAGGCAGAAAGATATCTTTGGAGCTTGTATAAAAAGATATATATATATATATATATATTTATATGCCAAGTTTTTCTGTAGACACAATAAATAGCATTTTTATAATAACAAGTTGAGGTAGATAATATATTTTAAAAAATATTTAAAATAAATAATAAATTTATGAGAATAAATAGATTATTTACTTAGTAAATTTACTATTTGTTTTGACTATTTTAAAATCTTACAATTTAGTCGTAAAAATACTATTTATTACAGCTTCCAGGAAAAGGGGCTAATATATTTCACAAAGTTAATATATATTTACAGTCTATCTCTCAGTTTTGAAGAACCACGAAAACTTAACAAATTTTGTGATCCATAACTAATACAGGAGTACTATCCTGGACATCGACTCTAATATATATTAATTTTCAAATACCAACTCATGTTGTTATCTTTTTATTAAAAGACATAGTTAATTAATATAACAATATTTTAAGTACATATTAATAAAATAATAACAACTCATATATCATATAAATTGATAATTAAAAATTATTAGAATTGATATTTTTAGGATTTTTCTTAATCAATAATAGGTGGTTCCAAATTAGGTAAGAGTTATAACAATCGAGATAAAACCTTCCCCCACAATTACTTTTTTCATTCTCGGAGATTATATGAAATGAATACTATGTTTTACACAACTTATCTATTAAGGGACCGTTTGGAACAATGACTTTAGTTGGAGTTTTGGTTTATTCTATAAAAATAAATCAATTTTACTATTCACAAATATTCAGAATTTCTCTTTTTCATTTTAAGAAACTCAAATTTTGAAAGTCCATAACCTTTTTTATTTCAAATCAAAATAAGATGTTTTTTTTTTAATTGCATAAATGACTAGAGGAACGAAATAAAATTCATATTATTATTTTTTTCCCAACACATTTCAAGTTTTTACACTTTTAACTATTACTGTTCATTTTCAACCAAACGCATATTTTTAAACATTAACTCATTTTAAATAAAAATATTTCTAAAATTTCAAGTCTTGTTAATTAATTAGATATACCTATATTAAAAAAAAAAAAAAAAAAGAGTGTTCTTAACTACAACATGCTTGTTACTACACTAATGTGCACCCATTACTAATGGCTTATTTGGTGAGTTAGTTTAACTCAAACTAAACTGTACTTTTTCATCTTAATTTTTGTCTTTTTCTGAAAAGTCAACAAAAATTATAACTAGTTTTTAAAAAGTCAACCAACTCAAACTTAAAAATTTCAACTCAAACCGTTTCACCAAACGGAGCCTAAGTAATTTTGAAGTTCAAGAACCAATACTGGAAAAATGTTATAAGTTACAACTACTTTTTTCTCTTTCTCAAAGATTTCATAAATGAATACTATAATTAATACAGTCGTTTAGCTCATGATTGAATTTAACATGCTCTTTGATTAGAAATAAAGTTACGTATTAATTGTGATTGGAATCAGCTTTGTCATTGATTTATCTTTTGAATGCTTTTAAGTCACTAAAAAAAACCTGGGATATCTTCATCTACTTTATGGGTTAAATGCTACGTATTCTCTTTCACAAATACTGGATGTGCAATAAAAATTATTAAACTTCTTACTCAAAAAGTCAAAATCTGTTACTACATTTGCAATTGGAGTATTACCTGAGTAATTAAGTGCATTACGATCAGGGACGTAGCCAAGGAAGACCTAAGGGGGCCCCTCAAATTTTTTTCCCTTAGTCTGTATCTTTGTATAGATATATATATATATATATATATATATATATAGAAAATTGCATAAAATCCCCCTGAAAAATGAAAAATCTAATCCATCATGTTCTTCAAAATTTATCTATGTACGGTGTCATATTGTTTAATTAACCAAATAAAAAGAACCAATTTTTAAAATAAAGTAACTCATAATGACGTTAGAGTGATTGCCATATGAACCCAAATGCTGAATCACTACTGCAATTAGGGAATTTCAAACTAAAACACTCAAATATCAAAATCGGTTACTACATTGACAACTTGGCTATGCCTAAGTAGTAAGTGTCTTACGATGTCGTCTTTTTTTTTTTTTTTAATTTTATTTTATTACAGCAAATCAACTGGATTGGTTAAAAAAAAAAAGTAAAAAATAATATGACCGATGTATAGTCTCTGCCATTTATAACCGGTGTTTACAAATCCTCACAACAAACACAAAAAAGCTTGCCGTACCATATGACCACAGGAAATGAGACGTGTTATTATATCAAAGTCCAGACAGCCGTTGGATATGAGACTTTACATAATTAGTGCTAGTTGTTAAGAGTACAATTGAAAACAGTATGTGAATACTTATATATATATATATATATATAGTACTGCAATTGATCCGAACTTTATAATTCAGATATGTATATACACATATATGCATGCAAACATGGCTACATATGGTTCAGAGGATTATTTAATTTATAGGTGTATTAACTGAATAGAGACCTCAAAAGAAAATGCATCCTAATTGTTGCACAAATCTATGTGATATAAAGTACATTATTTTAACTCTACACGACGAAGAAATATTTAACTTCATGAGGTTCTCACAATTAATTCCTCATTATTAATTGGAATAGGGGAAGGGAAGGTTCGAATTCCAAAAGCTCGCACATTGGTAGTGAGTTGTTTCTATCACATATATATAAATGGTCTTAAATATTCTAAATAACTCTCATTTTAAAATATATATTCTAAATGACAGATTTTAAATCAATTTCTACAAAAAAAAAAAAAAAAGGATTTCATGATTTGATTACTCAGTTTGCCTTCATCAGTGTAATCAGTTAGGTTTCAATTATGCGTTTCATTTTATTCAGAGGGAATATATATATATATATATATATATGTATGCATATACATATATTAGGGGCATTTTTCTGTTGACATTTTTTTTAAAGATAAAGTCCGAAAAGAAACCAATCAGCATTAGCATCTTTTTTTTAATATTAGATTAAAAGGACTTCTCAGAATATTCGTTAAAGATCTTATTATCAAGTCATATCTATTATCGTTAAAGATCTTATTATCAAGTCATATCTATTATCGAAGAGCACATTATCTCAGCTATATTAAATATATTAAATACAAATTTAACCTTCATATTTAAGATCACTCAACACTCAGAATCATTTTTGACCGTAAATCAATCATAATAATCTATTACAACTGGACCGGCTCAGCTGTTGGTTCTTCGACAGTATTTAGTGCAACATGAAGAAGTTGATACATATTGGTGGGTCCTCAAGTTGTCTCTTCCCTTCCTTATACGATCAGCACGTGCATTTCTTCAATTCTCTCTCTCTCTCTGTTTCTAGCTTATTGGCTTTCGGTTTTCTTGAACTGAACTAGATGCGAATCTTTAATATCTTTACACGTAATACTGGATAAAACCCACTTGCAACTTCGTTCTCATCAATTGGCTTGTGCTTCATATTTTTTTTTCCCTCAAATTTTAATTAGGTCAGCAGTAGTCGTGATGTATCATAGAAAGTTGAAGGAAAAAAGATTACAAGTGAAGAAGAAGCATTACTTATATAATATATGTATATATATATATATATATATAACAGGGCACGTTTAAAAAAAAAAATAGAAACAAAAGCCAAATAGTTTATTTATGGATCCTAATTTAAAGTTACAACAAAATTTTAAAGACAAAGGCTAATAGTAAATAGCATATTCATATTAATCATACTCAAAAATACCAAAGTTATCCCCTACAACTCTCCTCTCTCTCTTCTCTCTCCTTGACATCAGTGGCGCCGGCGCTGGCATAAGAGCCTATTATTATTTACTTGTGATTGTAAATATGTTTTTTACTAAAAAATCTATATATTTACTAGAGAATCCAAGAATCTACCCGTAAAAATATGTTATAATTTATCATCTTTAGGGAAAAAAAACTGTTATAATTTTCAAAAGTACCTAAAAAAATATGTTATATGCTATAATTTCTTTTTTTTTTAATCCTGTTAATATAATATGTTTTTTAATTGTCATTTGATTAAATTTTAACTATGAAATCTATGATTGTGAGAATTTAGTTTACATCGTTATATGATGTATTTTTTTTTTAACATGAACACTTGTTGATTGACCACTACAAATTTAATCCGATAACTTAATTTAAAAAAAATTAAACCTAAAACCTATTTTAGTGACAAAACAATTCAACTTGCCCTTGCCCTACCTATAGAAAAACCGTTACATGTAATTAAAGAAAAATGTTATGAACACAACTCTAATATTATCTTTGGAATGCTAATTTATAGATTATATGAGTTGTTATTCTTCTATAGATAAATTTTTAAAAAATTGTTATATTAATTGATTATGTTTATCAATAAAAAGAAGACAACTTACCGCCACGTGAGTTGATACTTAAAAGTTAGGATCATAGTTGGTGCTCCTATCACGGAAAAAAAACAAAACAAAACTCCATATTAGTAAGAAATGCTAATTTGACTATTCCATTAATTTTTCAATTAATAGCCGTCTCATTTATATTGAAATAATTATATATCGTGCAACAATTTCTTTTAATGTAGACCGTTCAAACATATTCCAATGGTTACAAAGCAATTCTTAGGTTAGTATATGGATCCAAAGATTAGTATAAGGATGGTAATTAACAACAGTCAACATTGTCCAATGACCACACTGAACTTGACGTATCCTATATAATGGCTGAACGTGCAGATTGCAATCATCCATTGTAGATGGCCAAATTGGGGTCTCCATCAACTAATCATAAAAGGGGTAGTTTGGGAATATTCCAATGACACTTAACTTTCTATCTCTCGGGGTCATTATTCTTCACATGACGATCGATATATGCAATTCCATTTCCCACCCCAACATTTTAGAAATCGATAATAATAATAATAAAAAATAAAAACAAGAAAAAGAAAAGAAAAGAAAAGAAAGTGTAAGCCAGCTAGCTAGCCACTACTATAAAAAGACATACATGGAACACAATTTCCCTCACAGCAAACAAAAAGACAAAAAACAAACTGATCACCTATCTTCTGCTCACATTGCTTATCAAATACACACACACGCACGCACACACACACATATATATATATAAATACACACACACACATATATATATATAGATATAGAAATGGCGATTATAGAGAGTTTGGTGGCTGAAAAGGCAGTGGTGATATTCAGCAAGGCCTCATGTTCAATGTGCTACTCCATAAAGTCGCTGTTTCAGAACTATGGGGCTAACATTGTAGTGTTCGAGCTGGATGAGGTCCCAAATGGGCAACAGATCGAGAGAGAGCTTCTTCAGATTGGGTGTCAGCCCAGTGTGCCAGCTGTCTACATTGCCCAGAAGTTCATTGGTGGTGCTGACAAGATCTTCACTCTCCAACTCAAGAACGAGCTCGTCCCTTTGCTTATTCAGGCCAAGGCTATTTGGGTTTAGCCTCCTTTTCAAATCTCTCTCTGCATTTTCTCCAATTCCACCATTTTATAGTAATCTGCTAAGCTTATATATAAGCTTCTGAATAAGTACGTACTTTTGCTTGCTTCTTCTTCTTTTTCTGATCCTATACATACATATATATATATATATGTATGTGTATACGTATATGTATCCTATATATGTGTGGTTACAATATTAAAATTAGCGAGGTTATAATAGCCTCTCTCTCTCTATATATATATATATATATAGTTTTCACCTTTAGTTTTGGAGAGGCTATAGGTTCTCTGCCCATTTTGTAACCACGATAAATAAAAGGCACATGGGGTTATATATTTTGATGCGTGTGTGTATCCGTATCACTATCAATATTCCAATTTGGCTGATGATATATACACTTATATAGCATGTACATACACGTTTATAATGTGGTCCCTCCGGCCAAATTACCTGTTTTGTCTCTTGATTTTTCTTCGTCTCATTGAATGTGTGTGTGTGTATAGACATATATATTTATGAATGATTAAGGCATGTTAAGTAATAACTTCATGCCATGAAACCAAACACATATAACTGCAGTAAGAATGACTTTCTTTCTTTTTATTAAGATGCGTCTAGAATTCAATACTTCTTCATAATTCAAAAACCCTATTTTTGGAATCTATCTGGTCAATATGTTGTGTGATGTTAGGTTTGTAGTGGTATGAATGAGAATTGAACTCATTTTCAAAAAGAATTTGATCCGATTCTTTCAGATTAGTAGTGATCTCCGAATCTTAAAGTGATAAAAAGTTAAAAAAGGTATAACATCAATTATTCTTTCGTTTTTCCTTACAGGAAAAATTATACTAAGTGGTAAAAGATACCATAGAAATGTAATATAGTCATGGGGAATTATGTTTATTTGGTCTTGAAATCGCTCAAATCAAATTAGTTTATATTATCATCGCAGCCATCATGAAGAAAGCGAGTTTATTCCAGGGCAGTAATTTGGTAATACACTGATATAGATACATCGCATAATTTTTTTTATTTTTATTTTTTATAAATGATAAATCGCATAATTACTTACTTGTATATTAGTGATTCTTGTTCTTCTGTTTTTTTTTTTTTTCCTCTCTCTCCTTATAATCTATAGTAGTGATTCTTTAAAGGAAAATTCATATAAATATGTGGTGTATTTTGGATTTATTAAGAAAATATACCATCTACAGGTCAATGCTCCATTTTGACTAATATAATGACAAAAATACTCAAGGAAAAAATTTTAAAAAGTTAAAACAAAAAAAAAAATGTTAGAAAAACAAATTTGAAGGTGCCCTTAGCATAGATAGAAGGGGATAATTAGTGTGTGTAGAGATTTTTTTTTTTTTTTGGGGGGCTTTTTATGGGTTGAATTTGTTGTTTTGTTTTGTTTTTTTGAGGGAAGTTTTGGTTTTTGATATTTTTGGTCTTTTCAATAGTCAAAATTAAGTGATTGCAAGCATAGTGTAACGGTAATACTCTACACCTGACTCAATCTAAAGGTATAGAGTTCAAATCTCCCCAATTTTCTTTCCCAAAAAAGAAAAAAAGAAGAAGAAGGGTCAAAATTGAAAATTAATCGGACCAAAGTAGGAATTTAATATACACTAATGTCTATATGTATTCAATGAAGTCTACAATGAATGATAGAATACATCGTAAAGTTAAATAAATTTCCCTTCTTTCAAAGGGTGAAAATACTTAAATGAATAGGTATATTGGTGCCAAATTCAGAGCAAAAAAGAAAAAGAAGTATAGTGATGCCAAATTGCACAAGATGCTTAGACAAGATAAGAAGAAAATCGAATATTAGTGAATAAGGAACGAAATGAAAGGAACTAAGACCGGAAAAAAAGAAAACATCAGGTCATGTTTTGAAAGATGCTCGCCTTCATTTATGTCCTGATCAATCAATGGAATTGCATGACAATGAAACTCTTTTGTATTCTCAGGTTTAACCTTTGTAAATAACACTAGAGAATCACTTTGAGAGAACTTCACAGAATTTGAAGATCTAAAGCAACAGAACTCGATTTTTTTATTTGCTCTCTCTTTTGCTCATGATAATATTAAGAAATCGTCTTCATTTTATGGTCAAAATGTATTCACTAGTCACCACTAGAACAAAATTTCTTGTCATCCCACTTAGAATGACTTCACTTGTGAATATAATCATTTAAGATGCCGGTTCTCTGCTCGAGGGTTGCGTTCCGTCGCCAATTCTCTACTGCTACATGAACTGTACCGTTCGCCTTGCGGATCTCCTCGGCAGAGAACTTGTGCTCTATGATTCCTAAAGGTCCAGGCTGCAGCACATTCACCACAGTTTCCACCTCTTGCTCCAGCTGCCTGTGACAAATAAGAGACACCCACCAAAACCTCTCTCTTTCTAAGTAAAACTAAAACGAATTCACAAAGAAATAAATCAAGGGCACAACTGGAAAATCCTGCAGACACTATGAATAACGCCCGACGGTCTCTGACTTGATTTTTAAGGCCATTTGCAAATAAAAATGGTATACTTTAACAGAGTAAGGACTGAAGTAGTTACAGACATAACATAACGATAATTACATACTAAAATACACCATAGATGTACAGTTTCATCCCCGTCCGAAGTTCATATATATATATATATATATCATCATCATCATCATCACTGCTTTCTCCATGTATCATATTCTATAGGATCGAGAGTCACATATAATCAAGGTGATGCTCTTATGAAAAATGGACCCCAAGCCATTCAAAAAAGATAACGATGGGGAACAATTTGCATTTGTATATTTATCTATTAGAATATGTTTTATTTTTTATGTTTAGTTTTGAATCGGGATTATGTTCAACTATTAGTATTATTTAAATTAGATATAGTTTATCATGTTATTATCTTTTATTTCTTTATAAACAGGCAAACTAATTGTAGCTTTAAGGAGAGAATGGCTGATCGATAAATATTGAAATCAATTGATTTTTATCCTCTTGAGTTCATATTCTGTCTCTAAAATTCTTTTGTTTCTCTATCATAGTTCCATTTCTTCTATCTAAACCAGATAAAAACAACCAAAAAAATTACATTGACATGTATTGAAAAAAAAAAAAAAAAAACACACACACACACACACACACACACACCCACACACTAGGGATTTTGATCAGCAGGAGATGAAGTTACTAAGGAAAAAAAAAATTAGTAAAAAAGACCTAATTAATGAAAAGAAAAAAAAAAATCAGACATTGGTATGTATACACAAACAAAAAATAAAAATCGAGATAAAAGGAAAAAATAAGAAGAATAATAAATCCTAAAAGAAGAACATCCGTAGAGACTAGAGAGAAAGAGAGAGAGAGACCTGAAGAGCTTGGAGAAGGGCAAGAAGTTGCGAAGCCCAGCAGCAGAAGACATTTCTCTCTCTCCGCAAAACGCACCGTTTTAGACTCTCCTCCGTCCCTTTTCGATTTGGAGAGCAAGAAAGAAACGCCCTCTTTTGTGAACCGCTGCGGCAGACGTTAAAACGACGCCACTTTTACGCTATCGATGTCGCAAGACGTTTTATTATTTTTTTTTAATTTTTATTTATTTTTATTGCCGATTGAGGGGTAAAAGTGTCCAAACGTAATCAGAAATGCATAAGGCCCAATTTCTACTGGTCCAAATAACCAGCTCCTCATGAGCAGAACTTTTCTGGGCCTGGGCTTCTCAGTATACAGCATTTGGTTGTTTTTTCTTTAAAATATGAGTTAGATGATTTTGAAAAATAATAAAAAAATTATTAGAATATTTTATCAAAAGTTAAAAAAAAAAAATCATATTATTATAATAATTATTGTGTAAATTTGTAGTATAAAACGTGAAACTTATTATAATAATTACTATTTTGAATTAGTCTCATTTTATCTTTAATAGAGTTTTTATTAAAAATAGACTGAAAAAAAAAAAAGAGTAATTAGCCTCACTTTCACCCAGTCTGTTAAGATTTCTTTTAGAAACAAATAAAAAAAGGATCATATTACAGCACTTGACCCCTTTCTTTCTATGTCTGTTTTTAACAAAAATTCTAACAAAGTGAGTTAAGTGGGACTTATTCAAAATTTACGAAACAAAATGAGTTTAAGAGACAAAGTGAGAACGATCTTGAAATTTGAGAGACATAGATAAGAATAATTCTTAAATTAGTAGCATAAATTTCTTTTAATTAAATGACCTTTTTTTTTTCTTTTGGTTCTAGGTTTTGCAACAATCACTAATATACCAATAATCTATCATTGATAGGCCGGATATCACTTATGTACCAATAATCTTTAATTGATTGATCGGTAAATTATTTATTGACATTGATTAATAAGTTATTAATATGTGTGAATAAATGATTCATCACCAAATCTATCTGAAGGTCTAAACCATCAAATTTAATGATTGACCATACGAATATTTTCATAAATTAGAGAAACTTGGACATTTGTCAAAAACTAGCTTAAAAAACCATTTTCCTATTAAAAAAAAAAAGATTTTTTTCGACCAAACGCCAAAGTTAACGTGTGTCCTAGTTTTCTCTTTTACAGTTGTTTTCTTTTGTCGTTGTACTTATAGACCAAAATTATTTGATATCCTTTTCTCAAAAAATAATAATAATAATAATAATATTTGATATCCCATCTCTTTTGGTAACATATCAAAAGTTATGAACAGTTTTTCTTCTTCTTTTTTCCCCACGTAAAATAAAATAAAATAAAATAAAATAAAGAAGAAGTTTATGAACAGTTATGAACAGTTTTTCTTCTTCATTTTCCTCCCACGTAAAAAGAAGAAGAAGAAGAAGAAGAAGAAGAAGAAGAAGGAGGAAGAAGTTTTGAACTGCTTACACGTCAATTAATTTGCTTTACATCTAATCATAGGGACTCCAATGTTAAAACGCAATTATTATGATCAAATGTAATTAATGCTACATACAAACATTAGTATGCAACTCAAAATATTATTTTTGTGATTTAACAAAACTTTTTTTATTTTTTTTTTATATGTGTTTTGTTTTTCTCCCCTCTTTCCAACAATATGATTCATGTAATTTATTCCGAACTGACACAAGTTTTTCCACAATATGTACTATAACATGACATGTGATAGTAGATTCCTTAAATTTTCATTTCCCTTATAATTTCTAAGATAGGACATTTCACTTTGCATTATCAGTTTTCTGTTGTTTTAATCGTTTTATTAATTTTTAACAGCCTAGACATGATTATAATAGTTTTGTATTACGCACATAAATACTCATAAATAGACCATTATCGACAATGCAAAACAAAGTTTTTTTTACCGTTGAAAGGCCCATGTTCTTTTTTTATTTATTTTTTTGGGGGGAAATATTAATAGGGTTTGAACATGACTAAAAAAGATTTCAAGTCCATGACACAAATTAGTGGAATAACTATAGCAAACACGTATAACTATCATTTATTGACTAAATTAAAGCTTTTTGCGTGTGTGTGTGTTGCAAAGGATGCTTTTGCAGGTACATTAGAATTGCTTATGCATTCGAGGTTGAATTTTTGGGTATCATCATTACCATAGATTATGCCAAATATTATAATTAGGATAATCTTTGGTTTGAAAGTGATTCTACATATATTGTTGATCTTTTGTAATAGAAAAGTCATTTTGTTCTTTGGAAATATAGAAATAAATGGATCAATGTCCTAAATTATCTTGCTAAAATTCATAACAGAGCATCGCGTATTTTCCGTGAAGGAAATTCGGTGACAGATAAGTTGACGTCGCATGGAATACATCTCAATAGCGTAGAGTGGTGGTTTCAATTTCCAGAGTTCTGTGTTAGAGAAATTCAATTTAACCTCACAGGTTTACCAAACTATAGATTTCGGTCTTTTGGGTAGATATGCACTCTTTTTCCTTTTAGTATTTTTCCTACTGGGTTTTGGCTAAAAGGTTTTTAACGAGGCATATTTAGAGATGTAAGCAAGCTTGGAGTTTAGGCTTTAGCCTTTGGGACATCTCTCGACCTTCAATTCGGACTCTTAAACTTAGGTTGTTTTTCTTTTTAGTTTTCGGCACCTGCGTGTGCTTTTGTCCCTGTCATTTTTCTTTATTTGTAAATTTTATTTCTTTTTTTTAATAATATTTCATTGGGATAGAAAAATAAAAAGGATGCTAGAGGGGTGCCGACCTAGTCGAGATATTTTGGTGCATCTGTTGATTTTTATCTCAATCATCATTGCTTTTTTTTTTTTTTTTTTTTTGGCGCATGCATGTGTGTCAATAATATGTACTTGGTTCAACTATTTTGTGAAAGATATCGAGTTGGGTAGGTTACAATGAATGTCCAAATAACCCCAAAAGCATCATCCGGGACAGTACTATAGTTAAAAAAAGTCTTGTCAAGCTTTGGCATAACAAATAATACAATGTCCATTCTCTCTCTCTCTTTCTCTCTCTCTCACACACACACACACCATGAGAGCATGTAATGTTTTTTTCTTAGTTGTTGCCAAAAGATATGTGGGCAAAGGAAAATTCCCTAGCAAGTTTTTATGATTAACCTTGTCCACCTCTATAGAGGCAAAAATATGTGAATAACATTCTTTACTTTGAAGATATTGGAAAAATGGTCATAACAAAGGACAATCTTATCTTCAATGTTTTTTACCTATTATGCCTCTATTGATTGTTAGATGGGTTTCTGTTGTTTTTCTGTTTTGCTCAAGTTTCTGTCTTCAAATTTCAAAAGAGGTTGCAAATTCATTGATAATTCATATGAATGAATTTGGAGCTCTGTTTGGAAGATTCTTTGCAAAGAAAAAGAAGAAGAAGAAGGAAAAAAAAAAGATAAAAAAAAACTAGTGCTATCCTCGTGCCTACATTCACCACTTTCTGTATTTATTAAGATCAGGTCAAATGTAAGGGCGAAGCTAGACATATATTTCAGTTGAGGCATATAACAAAATCTTTTTTAAGAAAAAATAAATAACATCAAAGTATAAAAACAAATATAAAATTTTAGTGGAGGCTATTTAAGAATTTTTAATTTTAAGTGGGCAAAGCTAAAAAACCTAAAATTGTTAGGGTGTAATTAATTTTAGTGGGGGCTATGTAATAATTTTTAAGTTTTAATAGGGACAAGTTAAAAACTTTAAAATTTTTGGGTAGAAATATAAGAAGAAAAATTCAATAGGGCTATTGCATCCATCAGTGGTCAAATGGGAAGGAAACCAATCTTCGTTCTTGTCTATTTATGCACGTCAAACACATAATCTCACTATTTTAGATGACAAAATACAGACACAAATAATCGAATGAACCTCCGACAAATTGAAAAGAGAGCCATGAAAAAATTATCTCTTATTACTATACCACCATCACCGACGGTTTCTGTCTAGAAGTTTCTCATCGATGTGTAAGAGGATGCACAAACTATATGCAAAACCAGAGAATACAAGGAAGTTGCATAATTAGCTATGTTGAAATTAGATGCTTCAAAGCTTGTGTCAACACTTTCCAATGTTCCATATATATACATACACATATATATATCTATATATGATGTCAAAAAAACATTCTGACAACTAGAATACAAGTTCTAATAAATAAAAAAGCCTCTGCCATATAAAAAAGTCAAGGAAGTGATCTCATGAACATAAAAATCAAAACTCAACATTAAAAAATCTATCAACTCTAACATTAGAAGCAATCACACTACATAAAAATATAAATATATATGTGTATATATATATATATATATATATATTACTATACACTCTCATTGGTTCAATATTCACACATGTACTCAAAAGTCATGAAACAGAATGACGCCTACGCTTCTGAAAAGGGAATCTGGTTTCTGAACTTGCCTTGCCTCCTGTAGGTTTTATACTACTAATCCTGAACAAGTTGTTGAGCTTGCTCAACTTTTTGGCAAATGATTTGAACAGCCTATTTGCAGGGTGAGTCTTCACAAGCTCTTGTTTCATCGAAACATGGTCCTTTTCCAAGTCAGTCAGCCTCATTCTCATCCTCGCAACTTCTAGCTTCAGCTCTCGGTTCTCTCTTCTCACCGACGCGTAGTTGTCTCTCGGCGAAATGGCTCCACTCCCTGCCCCGCTGCCCGAGCGCTGAGGGAACTGGCCGTTTACTGCACCGAAGAAGAACTGGTTGTGCCCTCCATTCATTGCGTTTCTCAGCCTGATTTGCTCAAAGTAGAGCACTTGTACCGCCATCTGAACCGGCAGCCTCTCGTTCTGCGCTGCGTGGCTGCAGGCTTCTTGAGATAGCTTTTGACAGTCGATGGTTTTGCAAAGGCGGTAGCGTTCTGAGTCCTTGATGTTTGGATGGACCTGTAGAGGTATAAATTTACATGTGATGAGTTCAAAATCTTTCATAGAAACCAGCATTGAAGAAAGGGGAAGAGGTTCTTACTTTAAGGAAGATATCGACAGCTCTATATAGTCCGTCGCTCACTAAGCGAGCATGATCCGGTAGGAGTTCTGCTAGAGCTATGAATTTAGTTGGCATCAAGTTCGTGTCCAATGCAACTTCTGCTAGATAGTTGTCAAGCAACTTTGATACTTTAAGGATTGAACTTTGTTTAGGAGATCCTGGGCTATCGAAGTCGTAAACCATTTCGCTTTCGTCCCTCAAGTGATTGTCGTCCTCATCATCCTCATCCAAGTTTAGAAATATGGAGAAGATCCTCACAATAGTATCTATGTCATAGATTGTGCTGTGGCTGCAGTTGGCTTGCGAATTCGCGGGAATTAGGATGTCCTCAAGAATTGCCTGGTCCAGTTGCAGACCGATCCGCCTCTCCAAATCCGATCTGCAAGGAGTAGACGCCGATGCTGCGATTGCAGTCTTCAACAAACTCGAGAGAAACGCCATCGGAACTGGACTCTTCCTCGACTGAGTTGGGAGCAAATTGACTATTGCTTCAACAATGACCCTTTGCTTCTTTTGCAATTCCAAGTCCAGCAGGCTTCCCTTGACGATTTGCGCGTCCCTCACAACGAGGCCTTGGAGGGAATTATGTGCGTAGTTTATCAAAATCTTGCTGATCATGTCCTGCTTTAGACCCTTGGTCTTCACGGTCGATAAAACTCTCTGAAAGAAGTCAAGACTGAGAACCGTGAGAGATTTTCCCCACCAGTCCGAGGGTGTTTCCGGTTCCATAGCTGGGACGGGCTTCGCGGGGAAGTTATGGTCAAGTTTCAACAACCCTGATGTGAGCTGCTCTTTGCAGGCGGTAGTTGCAATCGCATTGATGAGCCTACTAACCAAGCCGATCTCTTCTGCAATCGGCAAGAGAGTCTCGCAACGGTGAAGAACAGATATGGAATTCGCGATGTTTGGGAGCACCATCTCCTTTAGATAGCCGTCAACTCGGGCTTCCAGGTTTTTCTCAGCAAAGTCCTCCGTCATTTCCAGGAAGTGTGCAGCACAACGAAGCATGGCGACATTCGACTGTGTTATCTCGACGTTTACTCCATAGCAGAACTTCGCAGCTAGCTCAAACGCCTCCGCTCCACCAGGGACCGAAGGAAGGTTTATCCTCGAAATTTTTGAGTCTTTTGCTTCCAACATCAATTTTCGAATCCTTCCGCTCCGCGAAACTAGAGGGAACTGCAAAACAAACACGACTTACATAACGAAAAATTCGATATTTGTCCACACAACTTCATCTGTAGAAATATTTTTTCTTCCTCGTATATTCAACTTTGCACAGATTTTCTTCACATGCAAAACTTTGCAAGAAATTATCACTTATGGCAGTGTTTAAAATTGAACATTCAACAACAAATTTTAAGTAAATTCAAGGCCGATTTCTGAGTAACTACCACTATTTATTTTTTTTAACTATAATATTTGTAATTAGTAAGCTTAACAATTAATGTACTTAAATCTTAGTCAGAACAAAAATGTTTTCCTCACCTTATGAAGTGAGAAGCTGGAGGTTCCCACTTCAACAGTAAGATCGCTCGAAACGTCAGAGATTGGCCTGCGAAACGATATGATAAACAGATTTGAGGGGACATTGCAGAAAGACAAGAAAAAACCAAAAAATTGAAAAAAAAAAAAAAAAAATTACAACATAATACTAAAAAGCCAGAGTCATGAAACACAAAAAAAAAAGTCCTTAAAATACATGTTTCTTGTTGCCAACATTTCGGAAACTCTCTCAAATTGTTGCTCTTCCTCCTACAGAGAACAAGGCTAATGTCGTTGTTGCACATATACCACTGTGATCACTCCAAATTTTTGCATTAAATGTAATGTTACCGCGAACAATCTTAAAACTTATGGACAACATGATCCTCCTAGTTTCGGTGATTCGACACCGGACCCATGTGGGACAATCACGTCTTCAATAATTGTAAAATAAGTGGACTGCACAAGCAAAAAGGATAGACCCCTCTATTAGGGGTTAAAAAAAATTTGGATCAGAACATTAGAGTGCTGGTTTTTTTTTTTTTTTTTTTTTCCTTTTGTGTGTGTGTGTGTGTGTGTGCTGAATTTACGGATCTGTATAGATTCTAAGTGCATGATTTGGGACCCTGCTTTTTTAGGGTGTTAATGAAATAGCTGTATGATGGAGACATGGAGAGCTCAAATGCATGGAAGGTGGCTGATGGAGACATGGAGAGCTCAAATGCATGGAAGGTGGCTGATCCAATTCAAGTTCCTGTTGGTCCAGTTACAAGAGGCCGTGCTAAGAAATTCAAGGAAGCATTAAGTGGGCTGATTCATGAAATTTGGAATCAAGTCAATTTACGCAAGCCCATTGACCAAGGCCCACGTCAACCTCAAAGGTGCATCAATTTGATCCAGATTTTAGAAGAGTCCACGAATTTGGCATGATCTAGGCTAATGAAGAATTTCGGAAACTTTCCCATGTGGCTGATCTATTTGTGCAAGTTGCCAAACGAATTTATTGCACTTTCCCTTTAAGTTTTAGGCATGTAATTGGCTGATAATCAGCCATTAAAACATTCCTTTTAGTTGGTTTTTATTTAGGGGAAATTAGGGTTAGTTATTACTTTTGAATTTGTCAACTTTCCTTTTCTAGTTTTAGGCAATTTCCCTCTGATTTTTTGGACGAATTTCCTTAGGATTTTCTGATTGTAATTTGGCCTATAAATAGGCATTTTCATGTGTAATGCAGAACTTTTTTTGGAACAAAGGAAGTCGAAGTTGCTACCACGAGGAGATGGTCCATTTCAAGTCGTTGAAAGAATCAATGACAATGCTTACAAATTGGATCTACCAGGTGAGTATCATGTAAGTGCTACATTCAATGTTTCTGATTTAAGTCCTTTTGATGTAGGAGATGATTTGAGGACAAATCCTTTTCAAGAGGAGGGGAATGATGGAGACATGGAGAGCTCAAATGCATGGAAGGTGGCTGATCCAATTCAAGTTCCTGTTGGTCCAGTTACAAGAGGCCGTGCTAAGAAATTCAAGGAAGCATTAAGTGGGCTGATTCATGAAATTTGGAATCAAGTCAATTTACGCAAGCCCATTGACCAAGGCCCACGTCAACCTCAAAGGTGCATCAATTTGATCCAGATTTTAGAAGAGTCCACGAATTTGGCATGATCTAGGCTAATGAAGAATTTCGGAAACTTTCCCATGTGGCTGATCTATTTGTGCAAGTTGCCAAACGAATTTATTGCACTTTCCCTTTAAGTTTTAGGCATGTAATTGGCTGAAATTAGGGTTAGTTATTACTTTTGAATTTGTCAACTTTCCTTTTCTAGTTTTAGGCAATTTCCCTCTGATTTTTTGGACGAATTTCCTTAGGATTTTCTGATTGTAATTTGGCCTATAAATAGGCATTTTCATGTGTAATGCAGAACTTTTTTTGGATGAAAATTTTTATTTCAGAAAGGTGAATTCTTTCTTTGGTTCATTGACGAACTATCCGAACTTTTCGGAATTTTTCCGTGGTGTTCAAAACCGACTTATCAATCAAGCCTTCCATCCTTGATTGTGGCGTCTTCGATATACCAAGGTTCTTGCTTCGATATAAGCAGCGGGTCGCGGTGACTTCCATCCAAATCTGAAGTAGAAACGGTCTTGGTGCTTTCTTTATTGATAACGGGTTTCGTCAGTATATTGGCGAGGTTCATATCACTGTATCTCCTTGTTGTGTTCAATGTAGGCTCTATTGGGTTTGTCATACTCAGTGTAACCAGTGTACAACTTGTCCGTACCGGTTTTGTTTCTAGAGGGGCAGGTCCTACGTATGGTAAAAAAACTCGGAAAAAATAAGGAGAATTCTTTGATCAGGTAAAAAGAACAGTAAGTGTTATTTTGATCTTATGGTTAAAAACCGTGTTCTATCTTTCAATACTGTAGAGCAGAATTATGTGATAAATACGTGACGGGGCAAGTGTTGATTGGTATTTCGTTGACACCAAGAAATGTTGGAAGCGCCAATATGGAATATGAACATTGATTCATAGCTCTAGTCCCCGTGGAGATGTCGTTTGGATGTAAGAACTGTCAAAGTCAAGGTCACACAACAATTTGATGTGTCATACTCAAGGGGGGATTAAATTCTTATGGGATACCCTTTTTATTTATTTTATTATATTTATTATAAATTTTTTTTTTTTTAGGTGTCGTTTTCTCTCTTGAATATTGGAGGGGGCTTGTGAAAATTGCTTATGGACCTACTATTAAAACAAATTGGAATATTGGGAAAATTGAGAGAGAAATCTTCAGTTGGACAAAAACGGGATCTCTCTCAGTGTTTCATCTACCTGCAGGCTCTGATTATGACCATTCAACTCCCCAGAATAAAAATAATAAATGCATAAAAATGTGTGTGTATATATATATATATATGTTTGTGTGTGTGTGTGTATTTTCATCAAAATCAAAATCAAAATCAAAATGGTGGGTCATGATCTTCCCATTTGTAGAAGCTGAAGAAAGTGATATTTAACTGATCTAAGTTTACATAACGCAAAGGAATATTGACCAAGCTGTCACAAAAAGTTTTAAAAAGATGAAGATTTATGTAAAAAAAGGACAAATCTGAAGAATGGGAAACTTGAGCAAATTGAGTTAAAATAGAATAAAGGGAGAGAATATGAAATATAAATATTTATATATATAGATATTTACCATTCAGTGGCATGTCTTATACTGGAACTTGGACGAAACGACCTTTTCCCAGAAATGCTTGGCTTCAGTTCACCAACAGTCACAACTCCCATTTTCTCTCCTCAGAAAAAACCTGGCAAAATTGAATAAAAAAATATGTATGTGGGTGTATATATATATATATGTATATATGTATATATGTTGGTTTCTCTGACCACCAGCAAGTGTCAAACATGGAAAAATAGTATAACTGCCATTAACAGCCCAACTGATCTCATTTCAGTACTAGAACTGGTTTTGCTGAAGAACCTGACAGGTTTGTTTTAAGGCACTTTCTCTCTCAAAATGTTGTGTGTGTGTGTGTGTGAAAGAGAGAGAGAGAGTCACATGAACTCATGCAATGACTTTGGTGTGGACAAACTTTAAGTAGGTGGGTTTATAATTTTATTTGTAATGCTTGAGCTATGGTCAAGAAAGAAGATTGTTAGTGTGTTCAAAACACTTTTCGGTGAAAGGTAACCAAGGGGGTGACCTTTTTTTTTTTTTTTTCTCTTTTTAATTTTTAATATTTTATTTTTTTAATTTTTTTTTTTTTTAAATGTTTTTGGGTTGGTTTGAAAAAATATATTGCAGGAATCCAGAAGGTCTGCAGTGCTTTTGGGGTGTGTCATGATGGCTAGTGAAAGCAACCCCTTTTCAATAGAAAGATTTTTAGCCTAATTTAATTTAATTCCCCTTATTATGTGTAAAGAAAGCCCACAAAAAGTGGGGATTAGAAGGGGTGAGTTGGATTACATGATATAATTAGAACCACACCACAATGAATTTTAAATTCTTTTGTTTGTTTACGACAAATTAGAGCATGATATGTATGGTGTTTGGAGTTTGGCAAAATTTGTGGCAAACTTGATCAGGTTTACCTTTTTCTTTTAAGGACTTTAACAATAGCACCTTCTATTTTGTATTATAAATAGAAAGTGGTGCTTTAAGTTTTAATTGATTTTGAGCAGTTTTATATTGTACTATACAAATTCTTAATGCAAACACTTTCAATAATTAAAACAGTATCATAGAAGCTCTCATTTATTCTGTTATATATATATATATATATATATATATACACACACACACCCTATTGATGTATTGATAAAAACAAAAGGATTTAATTATCAGATTCTATTTAAAAGATAAGCTCAATTTCACTGTCACTTAATAAATTTAAATTCCAAATAGACATTAGTGGGACAGCGACAATATTTTAATAAAATAGGTGCTTTCTTTATTTTCTCCGAAACATATAAAATTTATGTGCTTGCTTGGCCTTATTGCTTTGTGATGAAACTTTGGGAAAATAGCTTTTTTGGGTTTTTTGGGTAATTGTCTACTTTCTGTGCGTCACGCATATACAAATTATAAGAGACGCAAGAATTAGACGCATCCAAGTCAGAGCAAAATTTTTGGACACTTGAGGGCATTTTTTACTGGAACGACTACATTAACTATATTCAATTATTTGGAGGCATTTATTTCTTCTGTCTGGAATAAATTCTCTTTTGGGGCCCGGATTATTCGTCAACAATAGACTGAAATTTATGTCTAGTAGTTCAAAAGATAAAATTTTAAACGATATAAAAAACATTACTAGGGTCTTTACTTAGAAGATGACACGTATATAATAAGAAGTATTTCAAAATAGGCTAATTAAACATAGTTCTCTCTTGAATTTTTTTTATTGGTGATTTAAAAAAAATATAGCTTTTTGATAAATTATCTTGTGAATTTAACAAATTATTTATATAGTGTCGTTAAACCGATGATAGCTATTAAAATTTGAATAAAAGTACCTTCGTACGCATAACATGAGCTTGTTTAATGGATTAGTTGAAATTTCTTTTGAAGATCAAAAGCATGTTATGTCTAAGTGCATACTGACGTTTTTCTTTTAAATTGTAACATCATTTATAACGATCCTTTTAATTTATTCATTAAAGGCATGTTATATTATTTATAAAATTTAAAGAAATTTTACCGTAATCAAGAGTGAGAGATGACAAAACATCCAAAACCCATTTCAAAATATCTATATACAATATTCCCTAAACACACACACACACATACACAACAACTAACTTTTCATCAAATCACATGTTATGTAAAAGCCATAGCATAAAAAGAGTCTAGTACTACCATTGCATGATAATATTTCTTCAAACAAAGGAACGTATATACTTAAAAATAAAAAATAAAAATAAAAAAAGGACTAAATATGGCTTTAATTGGCTGTACCAAACTCGGGACCATTAATATAGTATAGTACCAAGTTAATTATCATGGTCACATATCCAGGCTACATAAATAAATATTAGTATAAAGTTTTATAAATAATTAGCCTGGCCTAAGTAGCCTTAGCTGCACGTAATGAAATAGCAAGTGTTTGGGGATAATCATGGCGTTGGATCGCCTCGATCGGGTGATAATGATGATCCCATCAATTCCTTTTTCTTTAATCCCCCTTTCTTAATTTTGTTGGTTGACTGGTATGTTATCATTTCATGGCCTCCTAAATCCCCTTTTCTAATTGCCTCTTATAGCCTTTTAAAATTTTGGGTTTTCTTAATTTATTATTATTATTATTATTATCATCGTCATCTTTTGTACCCTTTAATTTTATGATCATTCTCGTTTTACTTCTTGAATTTTAAAAACTCTCACTAATTAACTTCTTAAATTTTGAATTTTAGTCCACTTAATCATTCTAATAAGAATGTTCATTAAAAACATATAGGGAAAAAGAGCGAGAGAGAGAGAGAGAGAATCAGTCTCATTTAATCATCTAGGTTAGAATTTTTGTTAAAAACAACGGAAAAAGATGGGATTTAGTGAAACAAATTTAAAATTTATGAAATAATATGATTGTTTTAAAAAAAAAATTTATAAGATAAAGCTTGAAAGAACACATGTGAGAATAATCTTCTCTATATTTATTTATTATTTATTATTTTTTGGCCCCCAAACTCCTTGCTTTGTGAACAGTTGTCAAGTGGTCCTATGGTTTCAGCATTGATACACATCACTGCACTGCAAAGTTAGAGGGAAAGGAAATGAGTACTCTTTTATTTATTTATTCTTTATTTTTGTATTGTCAAAATGCAGACTTCCAAGTGGTCTCCATGATTTTCTAGGCCCAGATTTAAAATTAATTTAACTTTTGTCTACAAATTTGTTGGTTTGGAAACAAGAGATGTCTGCATGATTTATGCATGCATGTGCCAAGGACTAGGAGAATGAAGATCAAGCTAGGAACTCGAGTTCTGTTAATTAATATATAGATATATATATATATCAGTTTTTAATCTCTTTTAGCCAATAAATATATAAATATATTAGTTTTAACTGCACACAAAAGTTGCATAAAAAATATTTATCACAAAAAAATAGGATAAATAGATCTGTTTTCCTCAGATGAATAGTTTATATATATATATATATATATCAGAGTCACGTTAGGGATATTATTAATATCCAATATCATATAATAATAGAAAGTTGGTCCTATAATATGAGATGAATAAATAAGATTCACTTTCAATTAGTTGTAAAAGTGTTGCTAAGCATTTTTCTTTATCCAGTCTTTTAATAAAAAAAATACTTATAAGCCGAAGACTATTTGATTTACGGACATTGGAGGGTCAAGGTTTGGATGGGGTGGATTTTAGGAAAGGAGGTTGAGGATTCGATCAGATCTGTATAAAATAAATAAATAAATAAATACTTGTAAAGATTGACTTTACATAAAAATGGCCTGATTTTTTAGGAATATATTAGAATTGAAACTACTAGAGCTGGCCTCATCAAATTTTTCACCCTTTCTAACTTTACTTCTTTTTTTTTTTGGTTCCTCATGTGGACCTAAGTGATCATGTGTGCAAAGGGAATCTTATTATTGTTCCATTTATTGTTTTTTTCCCCAAAAACAAAAAAAAAAACAAAATTTTGTGCACCAAACAATTTTGAAAAACACTTGTGACATTGAATTTGAGTGCTTGGGGCATTCTCTCTGTTGGCCCAAAACAGAGGGAGAGAGAGAGAGAGAGAGAGAGAGAGAGAGAGAGAGAGAGAGAACTTAGGAGAAAAAGACAAAAGTTACAAAAAGAAGGATGTTTTTCTTTTCTCACACAGCGGAAGGTGAAAAAGGACTTGAGAAATCATTGCAAGTGAAACCAAGTAAGTAACACCAATGGGGTTAGAATACAAACATAAAAGCCCCACCCTTTGGAAACTTGTGGAGAATGATAGTATAAACTGCCCCTGGCTTTTGTACTCCACCTCTTAAAGTCCCTTTAAATTATTTGCCTCTTTCTACCTATAACACGTCGGTCGATTTTTACCGATATTGAATTGTCACATTTTCATTGAAAATTACAATATCTAATAAAATAATAGGTACAAAAAAATTAGACTTTATAATTTTCTTTTTTTGTCTAACTGCAATGTGAGTATTGGACTAATAGGTAAGTATTTTGAAGGTCGGATTATATTAGGTTGGTCAATTTTAAAAGCGTTTTTTTAGGTTGGTAAATTTTAAAAGCATGTTAAAAGGGTGGGAAAATGCACGATTTATAACTTATAATGTCATATTCAAGGGATGACGAAAAAGAAAAACGAGCATCAGTTGTGATTCAAAACTCTCTTTTTTTTCCTTCTTCTGATTAAATGCCACGTAAGAGATTAAAAATCTTTTTTTTTTTAAAGGCGCTATTCTAAATGTATATATCCAATAAATATCGAGACTTATTAAGATAGAAATTTAAAAAGTTTGTTAAAGATTGTTTGCTTAGTACGAGGATATTCTATCAAGGCTACTTAGGATAGGCCATGTTTAGCGAAGTTGTTTACCATGATTTTCGGCAATGTACACCATGATTTACAGCTCACATTGTAATTTGTCTTTTTTGCTGAGAAAAAAATGGATAAGTGGTGTCCTCATGCCTTCATTCAATATCACTATAAGAAAACATTCAAATTTGTCGGTTTATGCGCATGCCAATGCCATCCTCAGATATTTTGACGGCATCGACATGGGATGCCCATGCGATCCCATCAAATTTTTGCTTGTGTGTTTTTTTTTTTCCCCCTCTAATTTTCATTTTAAGTACATCTTCTCCACGAGGAATGAATTTAAGTTTTTAGGCTAAAGCAAGTCTCACCAACACAACCCAAAGAGGTAGAGTTCAAAGTGACAAACGTGCATACTTTTGAACCAAAGTTTTACCACATACCACTCTCAATGATGGCCATTTGAATTTTCATCATTCATGAGGACCCAAAAAATGAATTTTAAGCAAACCTTTTTTGACAAAGTGAACGGCGCCGAATTTTTGCTTGGCCTTTTAAGCTAAAATTTAGCCTGAGGTGGGAACTTTCTATTTGTGCATTTTACCTCACCCACATTGAATTGATGAAGTAATCTATGCAGAACAACAACAGATGTCAGTCACTTGTTAAGTTATGAAGCCTAATTAATGTCTTATATAAAAACATCTTACGCAGAAATGTCTACAGTATTTGAGAGTTGTTTCATCGAGTATTTTAAGAACTTTATTTATAATTTTGATTGTCTTAATTTTTCTTTATAAAAAAGGGGTGCCGTCATTGAGGATTATTAGGAGAGGTTAGAGGAAAAAAATACATAAAATATAAGGGTGTGAATTTCTCTTGTAAACTTCTTGATCATCATAATGAATTACTGTAATAAATAAAACATGATGTAACTTTACATTGATGCAAACCTCTGTAAAAATTTACGTATTTAGCTATTATTTATTTTCTTATGTGATTTTATTGCTTTCAATGATATAAAATCAGCGTGCTAATTCTTAACATCACCATTGTTGGCCATCTAGAGAGAGAGAGACCCACGTAAGTCTTTTTTGAGACATCTAGAGCCACATGGGGGTAGTGAAGAATTACAGCGGCAATGCCTAGTGTTCCTCCCTCTCTTTTTGCTGTCTCACTTTCGAGTAATACTATGATGATGTTAAACAAACACTTTGTGACTTGAAAACAGTGCCAGTGACATTTTTTTTAGTTACCCCTGAATTATACATCTTATCTTATATTGAACCCTAAATTTTGAATTTATTTATCAGACTTCCGTGACAGTCTTTCGGTCAATATTCTAAAAAATAAAAATAAAAATAAAAATTAAACACATTATGATAACATAAATTTTATTTATAAATAAAGTCGTAATAAATATTTTTTGAAAAGAAATTGTACCACAAACAGAGATATTTTTTAAACAAACTATATTTTTAATCAATGATATATAGTGTTATAGAGCTATTTTAAAAATATTTATTACGATTTTGTCATATAGCAAATGTATAACTTACTATATTAGGAATGTGCCACTGAGCTAGGATAGGAGAGTGCTTTTCCAAGCTTTCTTATTTGTCTGTTTTTTTTTTTTTTTTTTTTTTTTAGAGAAAATTATAAAACATGCCCTTAGATAGAAATGATAATGTTTTTTACTCTCCCTTAAACTGTAGCAATTATAACAAGGGATGCACTTTTTGAGGGGCAAATATATATATATATATATATATATATGGCTGAAAAACAAGGCTATTTGGCATCTGAATATATGTGTGTGTGTGTGTATATATATATATATATATATATTTTTTTTTTTTCTCATTTCTTGGATAGAAAATGTGAGTCAAGATGAGGCTGTAAAACATGTAAAAACCAAAGGCCCAACCTTGGACACGGATTCACAAGACACGAACAGGCAAGCCCGTTGAACAACTAGATCAAAAGAAGTTTAACTACCTCTGATGTCCTGTGTGTGCGCTCCATTCATGTATGTTGTGGACCTGTGGCAATATGTGAAATAGATTTTTTTTTTTTTTTTTTTTTTGTTTGAAATATGCATTAGGCTTAATCTTTTTGTTTCCGGATGAGTAACATAACACACTTTAGAAGATAGTAACAGGTTAAAACAAAGAAAATCAATCAAATTTTTGATCACACGAACCTGCTAAAAGAAATACAAGGCATAACATTCGAGGAAAGCCAATCTCACTTCAACAAATCAAAGGGCTTCAAAATGTGAATGCCAAAAGCAGCTTTCAAGTTCTTTGGGGTCTTGAAATCTTTTCTACATGGCAAACACCTTACAACTTCGAGAGCTGAAAACTATAATTTTTTTCTCTTCAAACACTGACTAGTTGGTTTCCGCAAGGGATTCTGCGGAAAAAGAGAGAGAAAGAAGAGTACGAATTGACGGTGCGAGTGATTTACAAAACGGAACAAGAAAAAAGACATGACGAAACTCCTCTTTACACATCGAACCAGGATGCGCTCAATACAATATCATCGGAATACTAATAAAAAGAACTAGCTTAGAGTTGAAAGGAAACTTGTAAGTTTACCTGATATAAATGCTTTGTCATAATTACCCTGAAGTGAGGAACAATACATATGGGATTTGCCTTTTGAAGCTTATTTGAGATAGCGTTGATGGCTGCATATAGTTGACATGAGCATTAATTATCCAAACCCTAGTGTAAGGCTAAACAGAGTTGTTTGATAGACCTTGAATGTGAAACGCGAAAACTTTTGCACAATTGACCACTACACATTTACTGAGATATAAAAACAGCGAGACAGAATCGAGGCAGGAGAAAACCCCACCCAAAAGATAATTGAGAATGGCTCGGGTGTTATAATTAGCTTGATCGTCGAACCTCACCGCCTTGTCTTGTGCTTCTGCTACTGTTCAAAGGGACAGAACTTTGAGTCGAAAGTTGCACGTCAGTAAGCGAAACAGATCCAGTCTGAGAGAAAATTAAACCAACTGAACTAGTTGAAGTGTTCCCGGTAGAAGGCATTCTAGCTGAATAAGATTCCTTTTTGGATAGTTCTGAAGACGTGGATGAAGGAGCCAGGGTAGCTAGCAAAGACCCAACTGGATATGGAGCAACAGGCATATCGATGAGAGACGAGGCTGATGGACTGTATCTCATAGTCCCAATTGGGTGATCAAATTTGCATGTGGATCCAAACTTGCAATGCCCATTTTGCAAGTAGAAAGTACAATGTTGCACGCCCTGCAGAGTTAGAACAAGAGTCAAGTGAAATAAAATAAATCCCGAAACGTCTATCAACCTTATATCATGAATATCATAAGCACTCAAGTATTAATATAAGCGTTTTAAACAAAGAACAGAGACCAAGAGTCAGAGAAAGTATCATAAGAACATATGCCCTATATACCATCTTGCTTCAAGTCTTCGGCACAATCTTAGCAGTCGGACACATTGCACCCTCCTAGTAAAATAGATCAAAGCACTGACAGTTGTTTCACAAAACAGAGGAAACAAAGAAAAATATGATTTGTATGACATGAGATAATTATCGGCACTTCTTTTAATTTGAACCTATTTTCAACATCTGAACAAAGACAAACACCTGATTGAAACATAGAGCTGGACATATGCTACTGACAATTAAAACAGAGCATAAAACTATACGGGTTTATAGAACTTGTAATAAATGATTCAGTTTATTGGACAGCAGAATTTAAGAAACTTCTCGACCTAAACCTAATTTGTCCATACACACATGCACGCAGAGAGGGGAAAAAAGAAAAAAGAAAAACCTAAGTTGTAATTTTCCGAATAAAAGATCTCATTATCCAGATACTCTCAGTTCCGACGATACTGTAGTTCTAATTCAAACAGACTGTTGAATGTAAATGATATTAAACATCAAGCCACAATCTCCTTTAGAAATACGCACATCACTAATTGGTTGATTGAAGAATAAATAGATTAATTAAGAGCCAAGATATAGGGAGCAGCAGAATTAAAAGATAGGACAAGTCAGAGAGCAAATAATTAAAAATGCTCAACATGACAAAGGCCGGTGAATAGCTTTGCATACCGGGCGCAAGGGGAGTCCCATTGGGCTGAGGAGACAATTTGTCCTTGGTACAACTCGATCACGTGGATGGTGATAACGACACGATGATCCAAATTTACAGTCCCCAGTTTTTAGGTAATACTGGCATTCAGGTTCACCAGGCCTCTCTGGAAAAACTTGATCCTTTGGACTACTACTTGAAGCGCCAATAGAAGAGGGTAAAGAGGGATAAGGTCTTGCAAGTGCAGCTGTTGAAGAAGATAGATGTGTTACTCCATACACAGAAGCAGCACCAACTGTGGGCTGAGCACCCGGAGATACTACAGGGCTTACAGGTGCCTACACCAAATAATCCAATAACGCCATCAGTAACGGGCATTCCTTTTAGCATATGTCATTGCAGAAATGTTTCCATCATACCGAATAAGGATTCCATCCAGGTATAGGAACTACTCCAGGAGGAAACAGAACAGGACCATACGCCCCTTGTACGTATGAACCAGGTAATAATGGAGGCCTAGCCACCCTCATGCTGGTGGATGGCCCCCCATACTGTTCAGGGATAGGAACTGAAGGAGATTGCACCGGTGGATAAAATTGAGGTGCAGAGGCCGTCACTGAGGTGCCGGCAGGTTGAGGATGATGGAATTTACAAGTTATACCAAATTTGCACAGCCCCGTTTTCAAATAGTAGGAGCACTCGGCCTCACCCTGTTAAAATGGAAGACGTGTGAACCATATGGCTTTCTATAAAACTTACTCAAATCCATAACTATACATATGTAAATAACAAGAGTGTAAAAGAGTTTATATAGTCACTATATATTATATAGAAAGAGACAGAGTATATAAGAGCTTGAAACCAAACCGGTCGTAATGGGTATCCATAAATATTAAGTGGAGCTTGGCTCAAAGATCCACCTCCATGTTTCGGATGGTGAAACTTGCAGGACGCACCAAATTTACAGGTCCCAGTTTTTAAATAATACTGTCCATTAAGCAACAAAACCATAGATACATTAAAAAGAAGCTAAACCAGCCGAGACTTTAAAGACTTTCCAAATATCTACATTGTCAACATGAAGATTAATAAGACCATTTTACCGAAATCATCAAAACTTTACCTGACATACAGGTTCTCCCACTCGCTCCGGATACTCCCCTGTAGCTCTCACAGCTGCCGCCACCTAAACGCACCATTAAACCCAAAACAAAAACACTAATAAGACAATTTGGCAACTGACAAGGGAAACAAAACAAGTTTAGAAATTGTCGGCTGGTCACCAATTACGACAATCATACGAAGCTTAATGAAGTCAAATTGTAAACACCCAAATAACATTAGATTCCAAAATGCACTTCATTTCGCCTAATTCCTCTTCACTGGATTCATTACCGCATTAAACAGCATTAATTTCAGACAGAGCATCGCAAAAACAAGCTAACAGTAAACTAACACTCAATCTAACCAAATGAAAAACAAAGTCATTGATACTGCTGATACTAAAGAAACTCAATTAATCAACTCTTAATGGCATAATTAACGAATAAGAAAGGATTAATACCGCGGCGCGATCGCGCGGGTGGTTGTAACGACACCGGCCGCCATAGCCGCAACACCCAGTTCGCATATAGTAAACGCAGTTCGGCACGCCGGGACGCTCCGGGTACGATTCGCCGCCGGTAAGCCCCAATTGCCACATCGATTCTACAAAAAAAAAAAAAAAAAACGCCGCCGAAAATCCAAACCGGAGAAAAACCACATCAAAACCCTAATTAAACCCCCACATTACCAAACCCTAGCCGGAAAAAATCCCCCCCAAAAAAATGGGAAACAAACGAAATTCAAACTCAAAGCAACTCGGGAGAAAAAGAGGAAAAATAAATAAATAAATAAACAAAAATAGCTCACCTTCAAGACCGGTCTCGCCGGCGTCCGGGCTCCATTCCGGCTGATTCGACCCATTCCTCGCGGGGCTCCGACCATACAACTCCATTGAACCCGAGAGAGAGAGAGAGAGAGAGAGAGAAACTGAGAGAGAGCTTTTGGTTTTGGTTGGGGGTAGTGTGGTTTCTGTACACAGCCCAAACTGTAGAAAACTAAAAATGGAAAAAATTAAAAAATAAAAATAAAAAGGATTCTTCTAACAGTGTTCAAGAAAGATCCGAGAGCTCGATCGAGTGGGTTTCGCTTCGCACTGAGAGAGACCAGTAAATGGTGAGCTCCTCTCAGCTTTTCTTCTTCTCCTCCAAAACCTCTCTCTCTCTCTCTAACCAAGACCGTACGGTCCGGTATTTGGTTTTTTTTTTCGTTTTTTTTTTTTTTTTTTTTTTTTGGGGGCTTGCTTAATATATATATTTTAATTATGTATATATATATATATTTATGTATATATACCCGCCAAATGAATCGCACGTGGAAAAGGGGCTGGGCTTTCGTGGGAATAAGGCTTCGAAACTGGACTTGGGAGGGGTGGGAAACCGACACTGGATTCTGGAGGAGGCGGAATTACGGAAAGGCCCTCCTGGGGTGGCGCGAGTTAAAAGCCGGACGGGTTTGGTTTGGTTTTTGGATTTTGGATTTTTGGTGGTTTTCTGGTTTGGGTGACGAGAAACAATAAGGGAGGGGTAAAAGTGACATTTTGGTGTTGGCAATGATATTTTTGTCTTTTCATTGTTGTTGATGAGGGTTGCTTGGAGGGGAAGGTGGGGAAATTGATTAGGGGACAAGGGGTTGGTAGTTGCCCTTTAGTACACAGCCTTCTGTTCCTCCCTTCACACGAGTCCGTCCATTTGGGACGTCGGGAATCTACTCATGTCTCTTTTCTTCATTAAAAAATAAAATAAAATAAGTTAGTGGTAAGATGCGGTTTTTAATCATCAGATTATGTGAAAATTATGTCACATTAAAAGTAGGATAATTCCATTATGTTTTTATATATTTTGATATTATCCTTACTGAAATAATTGAATACTATGCTATCTGATTATCTCTTCGAATATAAAGATACTTATAGGATGAAGTTTTTGTCGTTGTGACATTTAATGAAACTTTAGCCGCCTGAAATTATATTTATGACATTTTCTTATACCTATCACACATTGTACATATGTCTTTTAATGCAATTTATTGTTTGCAATATTACAATGCTTCATTGGATGAATGAAGAAACATATTGGTAAAATAGTTTCTCTTTTTATTATTATTTTTTTTTTAAAGTTTATCTTTTAGAATTTATATATAGACTTTATAAAGTGTTAACATAAAATGAAGTTTAATTCTGGTGCCACATTAATTATACCTATCAAAACGCGCCTAAAAACTTATTGAGATGAACTCAAATGGAAGAGAATAAAATGAAATATTGTTGGACGATTTTGCCCCTTGGACAAAGTCAACAATATGTGATATATATGGGAACCGAGGCTTATATGACCATGAGTTTGGTGGTCATTTACATGACACCAACAAAATGCACTTGGACATTGTAGAGAAGGACGAATGTAAACGACGAGTGAGGACTATTTATGGAAAGATATTTTGTTAGTGGAAAACAATTGTTCAACAACCACATCACTACCTTTACTTCAATAATAATAATAACACACAAAATACTTTGTCTCTAAAAATATTATTTTATACGCCTAATAATAGTTATACTTGAGAAGTACGTATGATTAGGCCGTTTTTTAATTAAAAAAAAATAGCTCGGATGCGTATAGAAAATCAAGAAACCGAATTGTGATCTAAATTTTGATTAGGTTATACCTTTTATATTTTATTATTAATAGATCTCTGGATTTCTTTTATAACAATGAGATATGAATAACGTGATGACATTAATAATCTTTTTTTTTTTTTTTGAAATTAACAAAAAGAAAAAACACGTGTTCTCTGGATTTCTTTTATATTTTATTATTAATAGATCTCTGGATTTCTTTTATAACAATGAGATATGAATAACGTGATGACATTAATATATATATATTTTTTTTAAAATTAACAAAAAGAAAAAACACGTGTTCCTAAATATTAACTTTAGGTAAGAGATAGTGTGCTACATGTTTAATAAACAAATAATAGTAGGCATTCATCATTTGTCAGTATATATGTAGTTGCAAACATGACACTCACCTAAATAAAGCGTCACTTAATGGGGTCTTATATTACCACGTGGCTATAATGAATTCTAATGTACAATTTTTTTAATATTTAGTTCCAATGTACTATTAAACAAACAACTAATCACACTATTAGTAATGATAAAGGACAGCTTTCCTTGTTCTCGTATAAGACAAATGTCATAGTTCTCATTTTGGAACGATTATCATATTGAATGGGCTAATGTTGTTAGCTTTCTAATCATTTAAGCAAGAAAAAAAAAGTAATGCTAATTTTTTTAATATTAATTTTATGGTGAGTTGTTACTTTTTTATTTTATTGATTGACCTAATTTTAAATCTTAATTGTTTAAAGACTTGCTTCATGCCAATATAAATAAAATACAGTTGAAAAGCTTTTTATTAAAAAAATAAATTTAGAATAATCTTCCTCACTAAAGGAACATAAATATTTTTTGTCCAAATGATCATTTATTAAGCTTTCTTTTTAAATATTTTTCTTTTTTCTTTTTTAACTGGAAACATGTCAAGTTTTCTCAATTTTAGAGATATGACCATTTTTTTTTTAAATAATCAATCAGTCATTGATCAATCATTGATAGATTTGATGATCAAAAATTGATTTATTGTTATTAATAAGTGATTAATCGATATTAATTGATGATTTAAGCATTATTTTTATAATAAAATATTAGTAAATTAATGTTTGATCATAATAAATATTCCATGTTAATACATCAAAATACCTAGTGTATCATCCACTTCCTCCCTAATCTACAACTTTTTTCTATTCACCAGCCATGCTCTCTCATCTCTCCTTCTTCCTTTCCCTTCTCTCTTTGTAACAGGCAAAGATCCTAATCTCAAAACCAAGTTGCCCTCATCCCCTCTCATGTCATCGCCCACTGTTCGACCCACCAAGCACGCAAGCCTGCTGCCGTGCTAATGCCCTGCTCGCAGTCAACGACATCAAGGCTGCCAGGAATACTCATGAATCAATTCAAGTTTCAGTTGGTCTGGTGACGAGGACGCGAGCTAAAAGACTTAAAGAAGTACAGAATAACTTAGTCCGGAGGGTTCTACGACATGACGAGAGTGTATTCACTACTGAGGGTGAACAAAGGCTCGTTTTACTCATTCAAGTGGATCCGAGCCAATCAGCCATACACGTCCATTGAGCCATCATGTGGATAAACGTGCAATGAAGACCCTGCTCTTCCACACTATTGCTAGCATTCTTCTCGAGTAAAACAATCGTTTTACTGAAAAATAAAATCGTTATTCATTAAAAGAGGTAGGCAACTACCCAATCTATTTTTTATATATTGTAAGATTTATATTCTTATTTTCTCGTATTATATATCAACTAATTAATAAGAACGCGTTACGCGCATGCAGAATATATAAAAAAAAAAAAAATCACGTGACCACCATGTGACGATGATGTAACAATCACGTGGTTGTCATGTGACAAGCGTAGAAGGGAGGACGAAAGCCTACACTGACTCTTTTGAAGTATGTAATAAACTAATTGTGACATAATCCTAAAACTTCGAAAAAAATTAGAGAAGTAAATTAAGGACTCTCTTTATAAATGAACTTCCAATGATTACATTTTTTAACCCTGATTGACTATGTCTAAATTATAAAGATTAGTGCATATCACTTAATTATCATAATTTTTTTTTACCAACTACCTAATTTATTACACCCGTTTGATTCATATCATACGGTAAAAATAACAATATTAATTTATGTGTAAATATTAGAATAATCATTAAAACTGCATTTATACATTCATTTAGATTAATTTCATTTTTTGTTTTTGAATTTTATCCAATTTCATTTTTTTCTGTAAATATTAAAACGTCTCAAAATCATTTATTGAACTATTAATTTGTCCCATAATAGTCATTCCCTCCAAAACACTGTTAAAAACTAAGTTATAATTATGTTAAGTAAGGGTAATTTTGTCATTTTCATGTTTGACATTTCAATTTTGAAAGATTTAAATTCTCAAAACACTTTTATTTTAATATTATAATGACAAAATTAAAGTTAACTAAAACGAACTTGATCTTCACATGATAATTCTAGTTTATTTTGTAACAGTTTTTGAAAGATAAGATTATTATGAAACAAATTAATAGTCCGAAAATGAGCTTTAAAATCTTTAAGATTCGAAGACTAAAATAGGATTGAATCAAATCTAACTAATAAAAATTGAAATTAAGGAAACCAAAGTGTTAACTAGGGGTGGCAATTCGTGTCACGTGTCGGGTTCGTGTCGTGTTAGAGCCGTGTCGATTTTTTTTCTTTCCCGACCCGAACACGAACACGACCCGCGACACAAACACGAAACGAAACCACGACACGAACACGACACGAACCCGTCACGGGTTGACACGACACGAACTGAAATTGACCCGCGACACGAAATTGACACGAAATTTGACTCGAAATTGACACGCGACACGAACTTGACCCGAAATTGACACGAAAAGGACACAAAAAAAAAAACGGGTCCAACCCGAACACGACCCGTTTTTTTTTTTTTTTTGTTTTTTTGTGTGTCAATTTTTTCCAACCCGAGCACGACCCGCCCCCTATTTTTCCCAACCCGAACCCATGAAATTCGTGTCGTTTTCGAGACGTATCGTCGTGTCGCGATCCGTATTGCCACCTCTAGTGTTAACCGTGTTGGAAATCAAACTGGGCTAACCTAAGCATAGGATTTTACTATCCCTTACCCCGAGTTCGGAGTATCATAACAATCTTCCCAAACAGGCCCCTTCATCAAACTTCTATCTCTTACAAACGCCACATACGGAGCTCTGCTGTGCAACAGAACCTCTCTATCCAAAAACCTCTAACCGCGAACTTACTGACAATGAATGGCTTAACTACGAGCTCGACGACTTGTCGTATCCTTACCTTCCCAGTTCGACGCCGTTTTCTCGTCCCCTCGAGGTGTCCTCTCGTGCTCAAACCTCCTCCGCCGGCGAGATGCCAGAGAGTTGTTTGCATGGCGGTTCGTTTTCTCTTTCCCAGCAGAAACGCAAATTCGTTTCTTTCTTTTTTTGGTTTTTTCTCGGGAAACAAACGGAAATGCGAGACATATTTTCATTGTTGTTCGGTTATGGATTTTACTGCAGGAGCCTTACTTGATAACGAAGCTGGAATCTGCCGAGAAGACGTGGAAAGAGTTATCGGTATGCTTTTGAATCCATACTAACAACTGCTTTCTTTGCGTTATACTTCAATTGAAGATTATTTTCGGTCTCTCTACATAATGATCGTGAAATTGAGTTCGGCGTTGAAAAATATTTTTTTATGTATTTTCGTTAATTTCAACGAACGAGTAGAGAAATACATGTTTTAAGTGAAAATTCAGTGATTAGAGAACCAGAAATGATAGTGTAAGATCACAGGAAATTTCAAACGCAAGCATAAGAATGAGAATTTTTTTTTTTTTTGGTTAGTATCAATAGTTCATTGCTCATTTCGAATATTTTCGCCTGTCTTAGTGACGGAATTGTGTAATTTGAAATATAATTTGATATATATGTTATTCTAAGCGGATTTGAATACAATGGGAAGTGTTTACTTCATTTTGCATTTTGGATTGCAGGTGAAGCTGGCTGATCCGGATGTCGTCTCGAATCACACTGAATACCAAAAACTGGCGCAATCTATGGCTGAGCTCGAGGAGGTATTGCAGTGTGTTTGGTTTGGTCTTATTCCTGTGCCAGGAGTTTACAGTAGAATCAGTGACTCCTGTAATTTATGGAATTTCTGTGGTTTGGTGAAATAGGTTGTGTCAACCTTTAGGAGATTCAAGGACTGTGAAAAGCAGTTGGAAGAAACAAAAGGTGTGTGACATCCACTTGGGTACTTATTTCGGACACGTTTCGGAATCTTGAAGATTTGTGTTAAAACTCACTTGTCTTTTCTCTTCGTATTTTGTTGTGTCAGCTTTAGCAAAAGAGAATGGGAATGATGAGGATATGGTGGAGATGATAGCTTTCGAAGTTGAATCTTTGTCCAATGAAATCAAAGAACTTGAGGAGAAGCTTAAGGTACTTTTTACATGAAAAATTTATGCCATTCTGAATTCGACCAACTAGCTTGGGTCATGTAGTACTGATTAACCAAGTTTCTTGTACATTTTAAAAATTTGACATACTAATTTGAAATCAATATTCTTTGATTGTGCTTCTGTCTTGCCTTTTACCTATGATAATGTTTGGTTTGATATTAATAGGTGCTACTTCTCCCAAGTGATCCTCTTGATGCGAGAAACATAATGCTTGAAGGTATACCATTTTTTTAATTTAATTTTTTTTTCCCAAGGGATTATTGGTGTGAAAATTCATTTGGTTAAATGCAAGCAAGGAACCTCTCCGAAGTTAGCTTATCCATTAGCTAATCTTTTTGAATTTCAATTGGTTAAATGCTAACTAGGAACCTCCATAGAAGTTGGCAAATCCATCTGCCGATATTTATGACACGTTGGACCATATGTCAAATTTGAACATGTATACACTGGTTTACAGGACATTAAGGTCCAAAATTTTAATTAAATTCTAGCTGTTGCTTCAGAATTTCCGAGTTGTTGAGCATACTTGCTCCTTCGTGATGCTGGATACATGACAAACAATCACTAAAATGTATACTTTCCCCTTTTTTTCAGTGAGGGCTGGTACTGGCGGCGATGAGGCTGGACTTTGGGCGGGTGATCTTGTAGGTACATGTTTCTTGTGTCCTTCCAGTTTTGCACATACACTAGGAACATGTCATGTTTTCAGCAAGTTGTGTAGAATATTAGAATCGGGCAAAGGTTGAAAATTGAAAGTCATGGAAAAAAATGATAATCTTGAATTTGAGAGGGTGCGTCACCCCCCAGCCCAAATAGACCCTGATACTTTTCCAATGTCCTTTTTCTCTTTACCAAGGTCCGCATGTATCAGAAGTACAGTGAGCGGAATTCTTGGAAGTTCTCTCCACTTTCAAGCTCTGAGGTAGGTCTTCCAGATACTGCATCCATGAAACTTCATGTATTATATGAGATGAAATGAGTGGCAGAAAATTCTTACATTTTTTATTTTATTTTATATTTTTTTTTTTGCCTTTTCTCTTTAAGACAGAAAAAGGTGGCTTCAAAACCTATGTGATGGAGATCAAAGGAAATCATGTTTACAGCAAATTAAAATTTGAGTCTGGTGTTCATCGGGTTCAACGTGTACCACAAACAGAAGCACAAGGTCGTGTACATACTTCTACAGCAACAGTTGCCATTATGCCGGAGGTAGACTATCTTTTCCGCTAACGACATATTCAACTGTACATCTGGGGTCTCTATGGATATTCATGTCAATGTTGTTTAAGTGCACCTAACGTAGACCTGGAGCTTCTTCAAGCTGATCCTTAAAATATTTTCCTAGGATCTGTTTTTCATTCAGGATACGTTGGTTTGAAATCGTTACAAGTGTTCATTTTTTACATTTGTTGAAATAGAACATTTGTTTACCACAACTTGGAGTTGATATATATATATATGTGTGTGTGTGTACATAACTATGTGTGTGTGTGACACACATTACATGTACATGTGTGCGTGTGTGCGTGTGTGTGTATCCGAACATTGTTTTTTCATTTGACTGTATGCTGATGTTATATCTGATATAGGCTGATGAAGTTGAGGTGGAAATTGACCCAAATGATATTGAACTAACGACAGCAAGATCTGGTGGAGCTGGAGGTATTAATCTATGTCTGGAGTGTATAACTTCATAAGTGTTTTGCTTTCTATTTTTATCTCTATTTGGGAAAAGAATCTTATTTCTGTCGCATCTCATGCAGGGCAAAATGTTAACAAGGTTGAGACAGCTGTTGATCTTGTCCACAAACCAACTGGAATCCGCATATTTTGTACCGAAGAAAGGACTCAACTTCGGAACAAGGCTCGTGCTCTTCAGTTGCTACGAGCAAAATTGTGAGAACCCTTTTCACCATTTGGTTTAAAGCTCTGAGCCAAGTCTGGATGGTCCTGCTAAATGCTAATTAGTTTAAGATAATATTCTTTCTTAGTCTGTGTTATGGATCAAGTCACCGTTCATCTAATTCAGTCATCGTGGTTATAAATGAAATTTTGTCTAAAAAAAATTAAATGGTAATTATAATGGCAAATATTTGTTTCAATTATATGGTAAATATTGGTTGCCTCTAGAAAATTTTTTTCTTAGTATAATCTCTTGAGCTAAGTTTCGGTGATTCTAAAGATTCTTTCTTTCTTTCTTTCTTTCTTTCTTTCTTTCTTTTTGTTTTGTTTCGTTTTGATGCATTTATGATGGACAATGGTTTGTTATAGATACGAGATAAAAATGAGGGAGCAGCAAGAAATGATAAGGAATCAACGGAAATCACAGGTATCTAACTTAAAATTAGGGGTTATTTACGAGATCTTAGTCGGTGCAAGGCAGAGACATCCAAACTTCTCGTATTTTCGGTTGATTTGCTTCTATAGCAACTTATTGAACATTAATGACAGATATTCTGCTTCTGGTACATCTAGACAGTGAACAAATTAATATGAACGATATCCTTCAAACGCAGGTTGGTACTGGTGCTCGTGCAGAAAAGATAAGAACATATAATTACAAGGTAGTGTCTTGAGCTTAACAAAGTCGGACCTCTATATTCTCTCTCTCTCTCTCTCTCTCTCTACATTTTTGTCTTCATGCTTACCCTGATTTTTTCCCTCTCAATCAGGACAACAGAGTTACGGACCATAGGTTAAAGATGAACTTTGAGCTCACCTCTTTTCTTGACGGTGATATAGAAACTGCAGTTCAGGTATGATTTCTCCTCAATACACCGGATGTTTCTTTTCATTTTTAGAATCAAGAAGCATATAAGTACGGTTTCCGTAAAGTTGCTTGCAAAGGACCTGATGAATTCGCGTCCACTGAATGGTTGATTCTTGCAGGCTTGTGCTGCCATGGATCAGAAGGAACTCCTGGAAGAGCTTGCTGAATCTGTAGGGGCTTCGGCCGGCTGAATTTCAAGAGCATTTTGCGGCAAAGCGGTTGGCAAGAAACTTGTAGGAGACCTTTTGAAATGAGTATTTGAAAGGAGCCATTGAATTTGGTGAAAAAGAGATGAGGTGCTCATGATTCTTTGGTGCTTCCTTTATATGGTCAAGTAGGTCCATGAGAACACCGAACACCCATTAGAATTTGTAAACTTTCACCAATTATATTATAGGTTTTATTTTTATTTTTATTTTTATTTTTATTTTTTCTCTCCCCCAACAAAAAAGAGGATCAATAGTATGCTCACACTCCCGATCATCTATTTTGAAAATCTACGTGGAACTGAAAGAGAACATTAGTGTGTTCTCGTTAGTTACTTTTAGAAATCTATGTTGTTATTAGATGTTTATCCACGTTAATAACGCAATCTCACCATTCGCTGTTCTTTGAGAACGTTATACGGACCTAAAAAGGAGTTGGGAACGATCTGGTTTCTTTCATATTTTTAACTCGTGCCATGCAAGACCAAATAGCAAGAAAATCAGAAGACACTCTCGTGTGGTTCGTTGTTGATACTAAAATGATTGAACACCCGTAACACTATGCAATGCCTTCAAATGGAGTCGAGGTATTCCAGTCGCGGCTGCGGTTGATAAATCTGAACCCAACCTGTCCGCTACGGACCAAGCTAGGACACTATGAGAAAGAGGCGGACCCCGAACCCACTCGTTTAGTCCACTTCATATTAACACCTTTATCTTGAAAGGAAAAAAAAAATGTTAGGACCTGAAAAACACATTATGAAAGGTAGGATTCTTTTCAAAAAAATCAAATATGTATTTTAGCCAAAAAATAAAAAATAAAAATCTATTTTGATTGCCTTCTTTTAATTTTGATGTGATCAACATTAAATTTTTAGTTTTGATGTGATCAACGTGAAATTAGGTCTATCATAAAAATCAGAAAAAGGGAAGGTATTACTTTTTTAGTTTTTTCCTTGGTTCCTTTTTAGTAACACCGGACCACCTACGTGGTCCGTCCACGCTGTGAAAGCAAACAGACTAACATGATAGGAAAAACTCGAGCCCTAAACATCTTGTGAGGTGAACGAGCCTCAAAAAAAAAAAAAAAAAAAACTATGTTTGTCAGATTTATATTTAAAAATTTGTCTATTATGAACACTTTAAAACTCATAAACAATATAAACTTTATTACAACATCTTGGTTGTTTATTAGAAAATTAAAAAAACCATTTAATCCAATTAGTGTGTGTGTGTGTGTTTTGTTTTGATTTTTTGTGTCTTTTTTTTTTTTTTTTTAACTTTCAAATATAGTTTTAAACACTTAATCACATTTTTTTGGTAAATTACTCATTAATTCCTAAACTTTTGACGTTATGCAACTTTGATCCCTAATCTTTTTTTAGTAACTGAAATGTCCCAAAATTTTTAAAATATTACTATAATAGTCTTTTTCGTTAATTTTTTTTTTATGGAATTTGTTAATAACTTAATCAAAAATTGATACTAACTAACGGATTCTGTCTAAAACTTACTAGAAAGGATTTCTCTAGCAACGTTTTTAATAGTGTATGGTCATTTTAACTAAGAAAAAAAGAACATGAAGTTCCCTAAACTAATAAAATGTTGCTACAATAGTCATTTCTGTTAATTTCTAGATGGAATCCGTTAGTAATTTGATTTAAAAATGATGCTAACTAACGGATTCTATCTAAAAATTAACGAAGTGACGATTGTAGCATCATTTAAATAATTTACGAAAAATGCTAGGAAAACCAACTCTAATATTAACTTTTAATTATCAATTTATGTGACATATGAGTTGTCATATTTTATTAGTAAATGTTTAAAGTATTGTCACATTATTTGATTGTATTTATTAATAAAAATATAATAAATGAGTTGATATTCAAAAAATTAGGATTGGAGTTACAAAAAAATCAACGATTAAAATTACACAAAAATAAAATTAAAAAACTAATTTAGCAACTTTTTTTTTAAAAATAATTATGGGCTCATTTGATTTATAAGTACATGACCTAAGTTTTTAGATTCTTTTTTATTTTTTTTTTAAAATTAACTAATTTTAATATAAAAATTTCATTTTAAACCCGTTTTCAAAAGGCTTTATACATCACGTCTAGTGGGGAAGTCCAGTTGTCCCCATGCAAGCGATCCCAAGCGGCGAGGAAGCCCAATTCCACATGGCTCGTTTTGCCTCATCACCACCTCCTCGTTCCCACACATGGCACTTCCTACTCCAAGCCCCACCCACCGTCTCTTCCTCTCTCCTCCCTCTTCTCCTTCCTCCTCCTTCCCATCACCATAATTCTTTGCATTTCCACCCTCCTATGCTCAGAAGACTCTCTCTCTCCTCCTCCTCCTCTCTCCGCTGCTTCTTCTCTCGCCATTCCCACTCTCTCTCATCCCCTTCGCCTTCGCCTCACCGCTTTCCCTCGCTTTCCTTGTCGTTGCCTTTCTTGCCGGTTTCTCGTCGGCGGTTTCACGCCTTCAAGGTCTTCGCCATGGCGGAACGGAAATCGGAGGGCGCGTCGTCGCAGTCTCACCAGCACACCAATCGTCTCGCCAAGGAGCACAGCCCGTATCTTCTTCAGCACGCGCATAATCCCGTGAGTTTGATTGTTTTTCTGATTTTTTTTTCTGTTTGGTTGACGAGAAAATGAGCGGTGAATGAGGAGAATTCGTGCTCAATTGTGTGCTAAGAGGTGAAATTTTTGGTCTTTCGGTGCTAATCGAGTGTATGTATCGGAAGAAAATGCTAAACTGCTGACTGATTTGATTTTGTTAGTATCAAGTTGGGTTTGATTCTTTTCGGCTTCTCAATTATCTATTTTTCCCCTCTTATGTTTGGTTGAGGAGAAAATGAGTGGGAAAAGAATAGAATTCTTGCTCAATTTTGTGTTACGAGCTGAAAATTTTCAGTATGTAGATACTAGTCGAGTGTATGTATCTAAAGAGAGTGCTAAATTGCTGAATGATTGATTTGTTAGTATCAACCTTTTCGGCTTCTCATTTATCTCCTTTTTCACGACTCTGTTTGGTTGATGAGAAAATGAGTGGGAAAAGAATAGAATTCGTGCTCAATTTTGTGTTAAGAGGTGAAACTTTAAGTTTTTTGGATACTGATGGAGCGTACTTCGATTCGAGCTTTTCTCTAAAACGTCTTTTCGGCTGTGTTTCAAAGGTAGATTGGTATCCATGGGGTGAAGAAGCTTTCGCTGAAGCTAGAAAGAGAGACGTTCCCATCTTCTTGTCAAGTAAATTCAAATTCTCGACTGTTCTAGTCGACATGTTATGTGCTCCTCTTGTAATATGTCATCTGAACAATGGACTAACCTTTGGTTAATTCTGATAATTTGCTTATTTGGTTCTTCCGCGTTGACTTTGCCTTTGAAGTCGGATACAGCACCTGCCATTGGTGAGTTTTTCATAGGAAAAATGTGAATTTGATTTAAGGTTTTTATAAATTAGAAATCATTGTGATGGCTAATGAAGGAAGTGTTACTCCCTGGGGTGAATTTATTGATAAGGTGTCATGTTATGGAGGTGGAGTCGTTTGAGGATGAAGAAGTTGCTAAATTGCTGAATGATTGGTTTGTTAGTATAAAGGTGAGGAATGTTACCATTTGTTTCGGTTTTGGTCAATTCTGATTAATATATTCCATTTTATCTCGAAGAACGAGTTTTGATGTGTATTTGCCGTTTATATTATTTTAACATGTCAGTGCAACAGGTTGATCGAGAAGAAAGGCCAGACGTTGATAAGGTAAAGCTTTTGCTCGAGTAATTGAAGTCTGTGGAGAGAGTATCATTTCAGTTGTTAGATCACTTAAGATAGGAAAATTTCCTTCCTAATCCATAGCAAAAAGAAGGGAATTTGTTTTGTTCTTTTAGAGAGACAACTTGCATACGCATTTCAATGCAGTTTCTATGGGTCGGATATGGCAGTCGCTTACAGTTTTCCTGTTATTAGTATTGGAACGTAATCAAGTTTGTTTTTTTGTTTCAGGTATACATGACGTACGTACAGGCTTTATATGGTGGTGGAGGTTGGCCACTGAGTGTCTTTCTTTCACCTGATTTAAAACCTCTGATGGGCGGAACTTACTTTCCCCCTGAGGATAAGTATGGAAGACCAGGGTTCAAGACTATACTTAGGTGAGACATGAAACCTTATAAAAAATTTCTGTATCATGATAGAAAGGATTTTCAAGTTCAAGATATTGGTTGGCTTATATAGGTCCTCTTTCTCATTCTATATATTTTGTTCATCAGAAAGGTGAAAGACGCTTGGGATACTAAAAGGGATACGCTTGTAAAGAGTGGAGCCTTTGCAATTGAGCAGCTGGCAGAGGCGCTGTCAGCAAGTGCAAGTTCTAATAAATTGCCAGATGGGCTTTCACAAACCGCATTGCGTCTCTGTGCTGAGCAAGTAAGTTTGTAATGGAACTTTGTAACTTCATGTTGAAGGCCTTTGCATTATCTGCTTGCTTTGTTCCTCGAGTTTGTGGAGTTGCAATTAGAAGGACTGCTGCATATCCTCATTCTTGATTTCTTGTCAAGAAACAATGCAAATAAAATTCCTCAAGTACAAGTATACAAGTTTTGTCGTAAGATCTATCATCGCCAAAATTTAGTGAATCAATAATTTCTGTTCTTAATATTTTGTGAGATGTCTAATATTTCATCTACATTTTCCTCCACCTTTATTTTTCCTAGCTTTCTCGAAGCTATGATCCCAAGTATGGGGGATTTGGATCAGCCCCGAAGTTTCCTAGACCAGTGGAGATTCAGCTGAAGCTTTATTGGTCCAAGAAGTTGGAGGAAACTGGGAAGGCAAGTGAAGCAAATAAGAGTCTGAAGATGGTTTTCTTAAGCTTGCAGTGCATGGCAAGAGGCGGCATCCATGATCACATTGGAGGTGGCTTCCATAGATACAGTGTGGACGAGTGTTGGCATGGTCAGTTTTTACTTTTTGATCCTAGCGTCACTTCTAAGTTGCGATTAAAGAGCATTTTCAGAACGTTATGTATTATCATTTCTTTCAAAATTGTAGAAAGTCGTCGTCCTTTTTAGCTTCAACTGTTTAGTTTGATGATTGCTTCTTTCCTTAGGAAGAGCAACTGCATTTGCATTTTACTTGCTCAGTATTTTGTATGTTGCTGTTGTATTTTAAGTTGTTGAAGCAATCCCGTTTTCTTGCAGTCCCACACTTTGAGAAGATGCTATATGATCAAGGGCAGCTTGCTAATGTTTACTTGGATTCTTTTGCCATTACCAAAGATGTCTATTATTCATCTATTGCTCGTGATATTTTTGATTACTTGAGAAGAGACATGATTGGACCAGAAGGTGAAATATTTTCAGCAGAGGATGCTGACAGTGCCGAATCTGAAGGTGATACGAGAAAAAAGGAAGGAGCCTTCTACGTTTGGACTAGCAAAGAGGTTATATATTTTTCCTGGGATTCCGGCAGTATTCAATAATTTGTTAATTATATGGTTTTGAGGTTTCGACTTTTGGCTCCACAGTGTTTTAAAACCAAGTGCTTTATTTTAGCAGCTGTATTTTGGAAAGTTTTGTTATTCCACCTCTTCTCTTTATGGCCTTGGTTTAGGACGTGTCAAAGGGGGAAAATAAAACTAGTTAAACGTGATGTCCTTACTGTGAAAAATTGTCTCCTGTAGAGTAAAGCTTTGACAGAATGTGTGTTTCTACAATAATGTCTACTTTTGGCTAAAGTCTATTCTGCTTTAACTGATCCCCCCCCTCTTTTACTTGCCTGTTAGATTGAAGACGTGCTTGGAGAGCATGCAACTTTTTTCAAGGAACACTATTACATAAAGCCTGAAGGTAATTGTGACCTTTCCAGAATGAGTGATCCCCACAAAGAATTCAAGGAAAAGAATGTGTTGATTGAGAGAAAAAGCCTCTCTGAAATGGCATCAAAATTTGGCATGCGTGTTGAAGACTATCTTGATATTCTGGGTGAATGTAGACGAAAGCTTTTTGAAGTAAGGTCAAGGCGGCCAAGACCACATTTGGATGACAAGGTATCTTATTTTGATGCATTGAACTGATTTCTGCACACTACTGCCTTTTTTGTTACTTTTATTGCATGTTAATAGATTGAGTATCTGTCTAGGTAATTGTGTCATGGAACGGACTAGCAATCTCATCTTTTGCAAGAGCGTCTAAAATTCTCAAGGGTGAAGCTAAGGGCATCAATTTCCACTTTCCTGTAGTTGGATGTGATGTAAGTTTCTGCCTTCCATTTCTTTATCTTTTTTTGTAGGTAGAAATTGCAGGAAAGTCTGGTTGTGGCAATCTGTTTATCACGGATCATTTATTAAGTTTGAGCAAGTATACGTATGCTTGTGATTTCATTTTTCAAGCATGTAACTTATGATAGGCGGTCATTTTTGTGGGTGAAGAATGGGAACGATAAACATGTAGCTTCATCAAACTGAAATCAATTAGGTGGACAGATGCAAGAAAAGTATTGGTTCAAATCTATTAGGTGCGGATGCACACAAACAATGTCTATTGGTTGCTGATCTGTTTGATGGAAAACTAGTGCCATGGATCAAATACAATCTCTTGTGGTGGGGAAAATTCAGGATTCAGACTCTTGGATCAAATGAAGGCCTTTTTTTCTCAAATATCCCGCAAATGCAACTATTTCATTTTTGTATCTGCTGATCATTTTGGCCTTTGATAAATTGCAGCCTAAGGAGTACATGGAGGTTGCAGAAAAGGCAGCATCTTTTATCAGGAGGCAGCTTTACGACCAGCAAACGCACAGGCTACAGCACAGCTTTAGGAATGGCCCAGCAAAAGCACCGGGGTTCCTAGATGATTATGCTTTTCTTATTTCGGGTTTGCTGGATCTTTATGAATTTGGTGGTGGGATCAACTGGCTAGTTTGGGCAACCGAACTACAAGATACCCAGGCAAGAACTGACGTCTGCTTTCCAAATATCAACTTCTCAATTCCAGTGTTAGTGTCTTACTATTTAATCTAACATCAAACAATTTGCAGGATGAGTTATTTCTTGATAAGGAGGGAGGAGGGTATTTTAACACCCCAGGGGAAGATCCTTCTGTTCTTCTGCGTGTGAAGGAAGATCACGATGGAGCCGAGCCCTCTGGGAACTCGGTTTCCGTGATTAATCTTGTGAGATTGGCTTCCATGGTTACTGGCACCAAGTCTGATTACTACAGGCAGAATGCAGAACATCTTCTGGTTCGAAATTACTCTACTACAAAGTAAATCAACATTCTCTGGGTCTAAAATACTCTCACCTTTGCCAATTGTTCTGTTCCATGTCAAACAACAGGCTGTTTTTGAGACGAGGCTGAAAGACATGGCTGTGGCAGTGCCGTTGATGTGTTGTGGAGCAGACATGCTCTCTGTCCCTTCAGGAAAGCAAGTTGTCTTGGTCGGCCACAAGCCTTCTTCGGAGTTTGAAAACATGTTAGCCACTGCCCATGCGCTCTATGATCCCAATAAAACAGTGAGTAATTGGCGTTTTTTCTAGCTCAATTACTAGGCCTCCAATCCCATCTCCTGTTTGAAGTCAGGTTTTTCGACTAATGTCACTCTTACTACTCTTGTAGGTTATCCACATCGACCCTTCCAATGCGGAGGAGATGCAGTTCTGGGAAGAGAATAACAGCAACGTGGCTCTCATGGCCAAGAACAATTTCGCTGCAGACAAGGTGGTGGCTCTTGTCTGCCAGAACTTTACTTGCAGCGCCCCGGTAACCGATCCTGGATCCCTGGTGGCTGTGCTCTCTCAGAAGACCCCATCTCTTTGATGATCCGTTTTCTGCTGAACTCGTTTGTCATTGACCAGCAGTCGTCGTGTTCCTAAAAATGCTAAATATCTACAAGGGGATTCGAGCAATATATGTCAATATACACGTGTTGTGTGTGTGTGTATGTGTGTGTGTGTGTGTATGTCTATCTACAAGGGGAGGGCGTTTCTATTTATTTTTTGTTAGAGAGAATTATGGTTTTTTTTTTACACGTTATTAATTTAATCCTATACTTTTTGTTGGCATCAAGATACTCGAGCGTACAAAAAAAGCTAGTCAAAGAGCATGTATATGAACTTTGTGCCGGTGCTTCTGAAGACCTCTGATGGTCTCACAAGTAATAAACTTGTAGGCGTTACTTTGGAAAAAAAAAAATCGTGTTGCCTTAAAATTTTTTTTATTTTTGTTTTTATTTTTTTGAGCTTGGTAATAAGGTTTGAACTATACATCCTATGATCGGGTCGAGTAAGTTGTATCGTTAGATTATGTATGTATAGGTATATCGCTTATTTAATTGATTAAAACTAGGTCTTTAGCACCGTCCTCAAACTACAACCGCATCTAAACCATGTATAGGAAACAAATCACTTACAATCTTCGAAGCAGAATCATTGCAAAGATTTGATATCATAAAGTTCATAATGAAGTGAGATCTTAAGTATCTAGTTGACAACAAATTCAACCTTTTCTCGTACTACAATAGTGTGTGTCTGTCGCACTTTTCCTCGCATCCTAACCCCATTTCAACAGAGCTCCTTTTCGTATCAAGAATACTCAGAACAACAGGAACTTGTTCTTGATATCGCGTCACAAACCTCTTCAAAAACGTCTCCTTTGCACACACAAACACGGTAGTCAGACTCGGTTTCTAAGAGATCTTCAACAACACAACACCTCGGCAAAATCCAATTCTCCAAACCGAAATGCAGAACATTCGGAGCCCTAGCTAACATCTGCAGGCTGCCAACCCATCCATCTTGTTCATCAACACATCCATTTTACTCGACACATTCTTCGGGGACGACTTCATAATCACGGGACTCCTCCGAAACGCGAACAAGAAATCGTCCTCAGTCCAACCGCGGTTCTCATAAAGCTCCCTCATCACCGCCCATTTCGGTTTACTGACCGTGGAAACCACTTACAACGCCTTGACAAAGTTCCTTTGCGAGCGGTCAAATCCCAAGCCAATGACCTTCTCCACATTCTCTTTAAACTCCTTGGCATTTTGTAAGAACACTAACATGCTACTACCGTTCCCCATCACCATAAGCAAAGCTGCAACGGAGGAGTCCGGCACTCCCAAGTGATCTCAAGAATGCGATATTCGGGCCAAGGTTGTTTCGCATTCTCTTGCTCGAGAACTGCCAGGGCCGGCTAAAACTGAGGTATTTCGTTACGTGTTCATCAAGGATGAGTTGATTCTTGAGCATGTCATAGAACGGGACAATGGTGTTCTCCAAGCTGTCTGACAAAAGCCGAGGGTTTTATGAGACAGCCTCAGCCAGGTGCGAACCCGAAATGCCTATAGACTGTAAAAACCCAAATCTGGGGAAAAGGTTCTTCTCAATGTTGACTTAAAGTATACCAGGAAACCATTTAACTAATATGGAGATCTGGGTAACAGTGAATTCATACTCTCTGAGAAGACTTAGAACTCTGTTTGAGTTTTCTGGGGTGGTTTTAAGGTTGACTTTCTTGGACAGGGACAGAGCAGTTTCCGGTGATAAACCCCATGAGTTTGTGAGGTACGAGAGAACAAATGAACTATCTTGTAGTTGGTTGTTTTCTTCAAGAGCTACTGATTTTTCCAATGAAAATGATTTGAGAGAAAGAGGTGCGAAAATCTTGAGAAAATGCAAATGGGTCCTTGGGTTATCTAAAGAAGACGTTTCAAAGTTTCGAATTTTGTCCCATGCTCTAGAATCAGTCATGGAACGACATGTTTTCTTTCATGGCTTCCCTCTCTTCTCTTATCCCTAAGAAGGAAAAGGCCAAAAGAAAGTAGAGGAGGAAACGACATGTAAAAGAAATGGAGATGCGGGGTATCGATCCCCGTACCTCTCGCATGCTAAGCGAGCGCTCTACCATCTGAGCTACATCCCCTCATGAGATATTTGCAATTTATAAAATATAACTATTAGTTTTATTTACAATTACTGCCGTCCTCCTAGTCCGTTGTAAGACAAATTACAACAGACAAGTTCATTTCATATTGAATTAAATGTAATACATGAAATAAAATTTGCGGTTAGATATCCTGTTTTTATAAAATGCAGATAGAAAGAGTGGACGGATCCTATCCCCTATATCGAACACTAAATCCTTTCTATTGATAGAAAGATCTTCATCAAATATCAGACCTTGCCTTTTTTTTTTTTTTATAATAAGAATTCCTCATATCCAAGGCAGCTTATCACAAACCCCCCACCGCAAACAACTAGTTGGGGGGCTATTCGCCTTTTGAATCTTACTTTGTAAGTAGTAGGGGCTTCATAGCTACTTTTATTCTAAGGGAAACATCCAGATGCCTCACTAGACAGTTCTCCTTTCATCTGTGGGATGATTTAATTAGTACTCAAACACATATTACATTGCATTAAAATATAAGATATGATGAAGATGTTTTACTAAAAACAATTTTGTATACAATTATGCACTTCCATGCTCACAAGTCATAAGTTTCTACACCGGGCAGATTTTTAACTTTTAATAAAACATTAATTATTCTTTTTAGACTTCCTTCTGTTCTTTTACCAACTGTTCTAAAACTTTTTATTTATGCATTGTTAACTCTAGTAGTCTAACAGATCTAAGTTAGATAGTTAGATGATAGTATCGCAGAAATCTTGACAAGCTCAATTGAGGTTTTCCAATTATCATGTTTGCAAGTCAATGAACACAAACTAACCAGAGTAAAATTACAGGAGATATAGGTAAAACTAGTCGACCAAAAAATCCCCAGCATAACATATCATTTACTAAAATTCGACTCCGAGTGCTTATCGTGAAGGTTGATCAATTATCATGACAATAATTAGGCTATGAACACTCAACGATTATCATAGCTATTCAAGGAAAGATTCAAATTCACCAACTCTCAGAATTCATGTTATGAAAACTGATATGGATCCGGGGTGAGTAAAAAGACTATCTTCTGTGCCCTGGTTGCATCGCGAGTCAACCAGACACGATCAAAAACAGCAATGAAGTTATAAGCTAAGACAATCAAGAACATTTTTTCCTCTTACCATAACAATGATATTTTAGCACTGATTTATAAAGTGGGAACTACTTATATAAAGTAGAGTTCAGAACAAGATGTTTTACATCTGAAGGATACAATGTATAAAGCTTTTTGTGGTGAAACTTTAGCATTAAGAGGAGCCCTTTCTAAGGGAAACTCTCAACTCAGAAATACAAATAGGAATTTATAGGAAAAAGAAAAGAGAAAAAGTAGAAAACCTACTCTAGAAAAAAAAAAAAGCATTTCTTTCTGAGAATTCCTCCTCTTTTGCTGGGAGAGGAGAACTATCTATTTCATTCGTCAGTACTGGAAACATATTCATAAAACCAGAAATGTGTTGTAACCGGAATATCAAAACGCAAGCAAGATTACTTAAAAACTAGCAATTATCAGTTATTGTTGCAGACATGTGATCTACCAAGACTAAAGACTTTCGGGATCGACTTTCCCTTGATACACACTCAGCAACAAGGGAACTTCCTGCCGGTACTTAGTCACATACCTCTCCAAGAAGTGCTTCTCGACATAACTAAAAATGCTAACACAATTAAGCTCTTGCTTTTCCATCAATCCTTTCGACAACAAAACTCGAACCACCGAATGCCGGGGCAGCATTCGCTTCTCAAAGCTGTAAAACAGAATCCACGGGCACCTGGCAATCCTCTCCGACGGCCATTCCATCTCGTTCACAAGAAAATCCATCGTTCTCACGATCTTCTCTTCCGAAAGCAGCATACAGTGCGGGTGCACCCTAAATGCGTGGAGAATCTCATCTTCAGACCAACCAAACCGTCTATAAACCTCCCAGCATCGGTTCCACGCCTTCTTATGACTCTGCGTGGAAAAGATGCGGATCGCCAACAAGAAAGAGAATTTCTCCGGAGTAAACCCCATGTCTTCGACGTTTTTCAAGATTTCTTTGAACAGTTCAGTCTTCGGCATAACAACCTCGGGAAAATTTTGCAGCACAGAAGCTATACCAGAATCACTAACACCTAAGTCTCTCAATAGCCTAATATTCGACACCATAACTTTCGAATGATCTTCCAAGGGCCTCCATTGGTGCTTCAGAGCAGAGACCACTCGTTCATCAGAAGGCAAAACACTCCTAAGCAAGTTATAAGTAGGTATAATATAACTATTCAAGCTTCTACACAAGAGAGAAGGGTCGGAAGACATAATCTTCGCAAGATCCTTCTTTGAAAGCCCTTTGGAGTAGAAAAACTCGAGCTTGGGCAAGAAAACTTTGTTGGGATCCGTTACAAGGAAACGTGGGCGTTTTCTGATGAAATCTGAGATCTGGGTTTTCGAGAATTCGTGGTCTATAAAGAATGCGAGAACAGAATCGGGTTTTTCTGGGGTTTGAAACTGAACCTTCTTGGAAGCTGCAATGGCGGATTCTGGGGACAACCCACATAAGTTTACGAGGTAAGAAACTGTAAAAGAATCCCCCTTTTCGATTTTTTCCTGCCCAGTTACTGCAGATGAAGTGAAGGTACGGCTACGAGTGAGGAAATTCAGCTCGTATATGGATTTCGACAGAATAACTCCATTACGAGGTACGGATGTTTTGAGTCTTCTAGGTAAAAAACCAAACATCACTCACCTCGTTTGTTTGCCCGGAGTTTCTTGCGACAAGTTGAGTTGCTTGACGGCGTTTTTGGTTCTCTCGGCAATGCGGAGAGCTCGGAGAAGCTTTAGGATGCTCAATGTCGTGAAAGATTGTCTATACTTTTTTTGGTTTATGTCATATTTAATTTGAGAAAAATTTCATCTGGGGATGTAGCTCAGATGGTAGAGCGCTCGCTTAGCATGCGAGAGGTACGGGGATCGATACCCCGCATCTCCATTCCTTTTTCATGTTTCGTTTCGTTCTTTATCCTATGGAGTTTTTTGTCCAAGGAAAAACATGTCGTTTTTGGTATCTGCTGTAAGTAAACCTGCAGTACTTCTTTTTTGGTCTGCATTGTCCGGAAAAAAAGAGAGAGAGGGAGAGGAAAACGACTCCACTGGGGATCGAACCCAGAATCTCTGGTTCCGTAGACCAGCGCCTTATCCATTGGGCCATGGAGTCGTGCACGCGTTTTTACCTCGATTAAATTTATCTTAGTTACTTCCTTTAACTTTACGATTTGACTTGAAAACTATTTGCAAAATCCAGAATTTTACACCCTTCTTTTCCAACCAAAGAAGAAATGTACATCACGGAGTGATCTAGAACAGGAAATATAAAAGGCTCCATTAAAATTCATTCTTGTACTGAAAGAATCAGCGTAAAAAAAGGAAAAAAAATTCAAATTCAAATTCAAATTGGCATATATATTATATATAGCGCATAAAACAATGTTGCTTAAAAAAATATATATATCAAAATCGAAGATTTTAAGAGTACAGATCTCAAACAAATAAGTAGCCAAATCCACATTTCCTGTTACTTAACCAACAACAGCAATAATAGTAATAATAAAAAAGATCCTAAAGAAAAACACATAAAGGTGACGACGAGAAAGACTTACTGAACTAGATCCATGAAGATGAAGGGGCTTTCTAGTCGATCTTCATGACATGTCGTTTTTATCTACCTTAGAGAGAGAGAGAGAGAGACTGAATTGTGTTCTATTATAAGAGCCTCTTGTCAGTTGATTATATTTATACATAAGTTTGTAATTGTAAACACACCTTTACGGCGTCGTTTTGAAAAACTTGTTTCTCCAAATTCCTTAAACTATCTTGTGTAAATTTGTAAAGAAAGGAATAAATTATAGATTGATCATATTTTTTGTTTTTTGTTTGTTTTTTTTTGTGGTAAATAATCATATTTTTGGCTCTTGAACTTAGGAAGAAATTGTAATTTGGTCCCTAAAATACTAAAACGTAATGTATTTACCCTTTAGTTTTTAATCTAAAAAATTGTTCCATTAAAGTCCCTAAAATTCATGCAAATGTTAATGCAGATCTTACATTTAGCACAAAAGCTGTAAAAATAACATATTCCATATGTGATTCTCGTTGTACTTCAATTTATACTGTTATTTAGTGAGGTAAGTTAGATTTATAGCATAATCTTAAGGGAGCCTTTAGGTAAATCGTTTTATGGAATAGTTATTATAATAGATGAATTAATTTTTAAATGACCTGATTTATGAGTTTTAATCTTAAAAATTTAAGTTGTTTAATATATAATTACTCTAATTATAAATCAGATAGTATAGGAGGTCCTATTCTAAAAATTTCATATTCTTTAAATGGGTTAGAAACTTTCTATTGTAACATTTTCTAGTAGCTTTTATCTTTTTTAGAAATCAGTTCCAAGTTTGTGATTGTGAGATTTGTTAAGGGGCCAAAATGAAATAATTCAATATTTTTATATATTTATTATTATTAAATTTTTACGATGTAAGATATGAGATGAGATTCGGGTGTTTTTTAACCGTTAACAAATCTAAGGTTCAAAGTCCTGTTTGACATATAAGTTTAACTCAAGTTAAATTTTAATTTTTTTTATCTTTTTCTGAAAAAAATTTTTTATCTTTTTTGAAATTTTTTTTTATATTTTCTGAAAAGTCAACATAAATTACTATTAAGAGCTTGTTTGGGGTGTAAGTTTAAACTTACACCCATCAACTCAATTTTTGTCTTTTTCTGAAAAAGTTTTTTGTCTTTTCTGTAAAAGTCAACAAAAATTACTATTTAAACTTATCAATTTTAACTCAAACTTACACACCAAACACCCCCTAAAATTTAAAAATCTTAACTTAAACTCATTCACCAAACACCCCACAAATTGTAAATAAAACCACCTAGAGGACCAAGTGCTAACGTAGAAACAGTTAAATAGCAGCGTCAGCGAAGCGCAGACCAACTTGCAATAGCTTTGCATCGTTTTGCGCTCTTCTTCTTCACCACACTCATCAGTAATTCAGTATCATCGTCATTCTCAAGCTTCAGCTCTTCACAGCTCTTTCTCTCACTATATATTTACACACACACACATATATATATATATATATATGTACACACATATATGCACGGCTTTGAGATAATATAGTCCCTTCCTTCCGGTAAGTTAGGGCTTAGCTGCAGTTCGGTGCCAATGGTGGGAAGAAGAAAGCCATTGGTACTCGCTTCGACCAAGACTCTCCTCAATTCCGTGCTTAGTTCGTCGCGACTCCGCGACGGAGAACGAGTCACCGGCGACGATGACGATGACTGGCCCCGTTGTCTGCAGTTGCCGGCGGGGATCCTCCGGTGTTCGGAGGCGAAATTGGCTTCGCTCGATGACTCTGCTTTGGTCGGCGTCTCGATTTCTGTACTCAAAAGGCTCTCCATAACTTCGGGCTCTTCGGTATGTTTTTTTCTCTTCCATTTCTCATTTGGTTTTGTTTGGTTGCCGCGAAAAAAATTTGTATGGAAAATTGTGTCTTGAACCCTAATTCTGTGTGTTAATAACATTCTGAACTCTGCAATTGACACCAGATTGTCTCTTACATTATTCCAACTCGTTCTGTTTGGTTGCCGCGAAAAAGAAAAGAGAGATAAATTGTCATGATGGAAAAAAAAATGTATGCTTTAATCCCAATTTAGCGTGTTGATATTATTCAATGAGTTTCATCTTTTCTTAATCGTGTTTAATTAATTTCTGCAATTGACACTTGTTTATTTATTTATTTTCCAATAATAAAAAAAGGTGCTTGTAAAGAATGTTGATACTGGCAAACAGAGAATTGCCCAGGCTGTTGTCCTCGATCCTCCATATAAACAAGAAGGATCAGCTGAAACTGAACTATCCACTTCTCATTCTTCTCGGGCAATGCTTGTTTTTCCTTCATGTACTTACCCAGAAACTGAACTAGAGTCGTTGGACCGCGGAGTTGCCTATATTTCTCCTAAATTAGCATTCAACCTTGACTTGCATTTGTCGTGCTTTAAGTCTCTCGTCCAAGGAGGGGAAGATACTATAGCATCTTATTTTAGGGATAATATGGATGATCAGATAAGTAGGAAAGCTGTAGAAACTTCCTTGGTTCGCCTACAGTTAGAGCCGTTACGTCTTTTGCCAAGATATGCTTCACATTTAAGGGTCTCTTTTGTGAAGATACCAAAATGTGGTACACTTGAATCTTTGAAAGGAAGTTCGGCTATTGAAGCAGAGAATCGCCAAGAGATGATTGATTCAGCGTTACAAAACTATTTTGAGGTGGATAGGTATTTAGTGAAAGGTGATATTTTCAGTGTCCGAATAGATTGGGATTGCAAGTCCCTCATTTGCATCCCGTGTAGCCAGACTTCGAAGTCTAAAGCTGATGACGCTATCTATTTCAAGGTAACTTCTTGTTATTTTCTTACGGTTGTGTGGAAAAGCATATGTACATATTGGATTAGAATGTTACTTTTGCATGAAGGTTGTAGCTATGGAACCCTCTGATGAACCAGTTCTACGGGTGAATCGCACTAAAACTGCTCTAGTGCTCGGAGGAAATGTTCCTTCTGCCGTTCCCCCAGATTTGCTAATTGCCGGACCTGAAGGCTTTGCACCTTTGCAAGAAGAAACAGTGAGACTTTTGGCTTCCATACTTACGCCAGCTATCTGTCCATCCTCACTTTCTTCAAAATTCAGAATTTCTGTTCTATTATATGGCTTGGCAGGTATAATTATGCCTCCATTTTGCTGTTTGCTTTTAACGAGTAGATTGATTTCATAGTTGACAAACTTACTAATAGGTTCACCAATTGGTAGACGTTCAGAATCTCCTTAGTTATTATTCTTTAAAAAGAATGATTACCAACAATTTGTTGTGTTAAGATACATGATTTTGCTTCAGGATGTGGGAAGAGGACTGTTGTTAGATATGTTGCTCGCCGGTTGGGTCTGCATGTAGTTGAATACAGCTGTCATAATCTAATGGCATCATCGGAGAGAAAAACATCAGTTACACTAGCCCACGCTTTCAATACAGCTCAACGGTAAAGAAATATTATAAGAGAAATTGAAATGCAACAGATATTAGTTTTGAGCACACAATTGATATGTTACTTCATGGTATTCTATGTCTGACAGATACTCACCTACAATACTTCTTCTCCGCCATTTTGATGTATTCCGGAATTTGGGCTCTCAAGAAGGTTCACCAAGTGATCATGTGGGCATTACTTCTGAGATTGCATCAGTTATCCGAGAATTTACTGGGCCAGTTTCTGAAGATGGAAACATTGGTTCTGATGGAAAACTAAATGGTGAATTTGTAAGATTCAGTTATTTAATTGTGTCTTTTCTTGGTTTATGCGTACTTGTACAGCATTGATTATATTCTTTCACATTTTCAAAAAAGGAAACTCTAGTTCTTAGCAAGATTCTCTAATTGCCACCCCCTATGTTACCTCCCTTCCCCTATGTATATGCGTATTGTATCGCCTCTCTATTGAAATAATATTACAGAACCAACAAGTAATAATTTTAATCAAATCACCGGAGATAGCACCCATCCTGTTACTTTTACATTTTTTTTTCCTTCTTAAAAAAGGTTTGGCATATGACAGAGAACTTTAAGTCACACCTCCCTTAGCTGTAGCTAACGGTTTCAGGTTTCTAACTAGTTTATGATCTAATTTAGTTAACCTTGTTGAGAGGTATACCAATTTGAAAAGAAGTAATGAAGTAAATATACTTTAGTGTAGTTAGAGTGAGCTAATCTCAAGAACAAGGTTTATATTCATCAGTCTGTCATGGATGATGATTCTTATAACATGTTAATGCAGTACGGGAGCAATGGTGTCAACATACAGAGGCATCAAGTGCTGTTAGTTGCAGCTGCTGATGCATCTGAAGGGCTACCACCAACTATTAGGCGGTGCTTTAGCCACGAAATAAGCATGGGACCTTTGACTGAAGATCAAAGGGTTAAAATGCTGTCACAATCAATGCAAAACGTTTCTGAACTCCTTCCTAAGGTACGTGTCCTCTCCCTTTTTTTTTTTTATTTCCCATGTTAAATTACATGCTCATTCGAACTTTTAATGAGCATCGTACAATTCCACTCCAGTGTAGTTAATGAATGTACCATATTTCTTCTTTGAATGTAGCAAGCATGTGCCTGAACTCTGCAATTAGCGAATGTATAGAGATTACTGAAGTTAAAGCATTGTTTAATTGTTCTAGTTATCCATTTATAAATGTACATGGGTAGCATGTTAATTTGAATTGCAAGGTATTTAGTATTCTCTGAGCGATCAATCTGTCGCTTTTCTTAAAAGATTTATGTGAAATCCATAAGACGAAACTTGTAATTTTGTTGCGTACGATTTTCTGTTGCTTTTCTTTTTGTTCAGGCTGTTAAGGTCCCTTCACATTGATCTGGACGTTTCATTAGAAGGACTTGAAATGGTAGTTACAGTTGTTTTGTTCCTAACTGTGGACTTTGACGGGTCAGATCGTTTGTTTTTGCAGATTGATACTGAAGATTTTATAAAGGATGTAGTTGGGCAGACATCTGGTTTCATGCCCAGGGATATGCATGCTTTGATAGCTGATGCTGGTGCTAGTTTGTTTTCCAGAGGCAATATACCTATCGATCCCGACAAGTCCAAGAAATTAAAGCAGTCCACACAACCTCAGGAAGAATCTGACAGTAAGTCTGACGGAGCTGTACCTCAGATGCTGGGGAAAGAAAACTTGACAAAAGCATTGGAGCGGTCAAAGAAAAGGAATGCAGCAGCATTGGGTACTCCGAAGGTCAGTGATCTGAGAGTATTTCATTCTCGTAATGTTAGACGAGAGCAAATTGTTACTCAATTATCGTTATATTTATTTTTTTAGAAGAAATAATAAAAAAGACTGCATATGTCGGTTATATAGAGAAATACGGAAGTAAAACGAAATATTAACACGGCACGACAGGAAGTGAGTCTTAGAGAATGTGATTTGCTGCACACATAAAGACATTTAACCCTCACCTTTTTACTGTAGGTCCCCAATGTCAAATGGGAAGATGTTGGTGGGCTCGAGGATGTCAAGAAATCAATTCTGGATACTGTTCAGGTAGGGTCTTTCTATTGTTACAACTGCATTGTTATATCACATGCCACTAGACTTGCCGTTTAAATTGCCAAATGAGTTATTTAGGTTAATGATTGCAATCTGGGAGTTAATATTAGCATTAGTAAAACTAGAACAGAAATGTTTGCTCCTCTGGGGTACCTTTTCACGTATTGGAGATATTGAAGATGTAAATTGCATGAAGTAATGTATCTTGCATAGTCTTAACCAAAAAAGTTGCTGACAATGTTATTCCGTTTCATAGGACGTGATTGGTCAAGTTATGCTCCGCCTTTCCTTTTTGCTGGATGCATTTATTGTTAGAGCCTGTAGATTACCGCTTACTCTTACTTTTGCATGTTTGTATATAGTTACCTCTGCTGCATAAGGATTTGTTTTCCTCTGGCTTGCGCAAGCGCTCTGGGGTTCTTCTGTATGGACCTCCTGGAACAGGGAAAGTAAGTAATGGTGTATCGGACTATTAAAGGAATTAAGTATCACTTCTTCGTCTTCCTTTTATTTTCCCGTTTGAGTGGGTGGGGGGTGGTGGTTTAAAAATTCGTTAACGACCTTGTGTTATTTTTCTTATTTTTGAATCTCAGACTTTATTGGCAAAAGCTGTTGCAACCGAATGCTCCCTGAACTTTCTCAGCGTGAAAGGACCTGAACTAATCAATATGTATATAGGAGAATCAGAGAAAAATGTTCGAGACATTTTTCAGAAGGTTAATATTCTTCTTACTTAAATCTCTATTTATTGAATATATAAAAGATTAGTTAAGTAGCATGAGTTTTGTGCTTGCTACAAAGATTGTAGAATATATATCTGAACTTTTATATACTGTATGCCTTTTGCAGGCTAGAACGGCACGCCCGTGTGTTATCTTTTTCGATGAACTTGATTCTCTTGCTCCAGCAAGGGGTGCCTCGGGGGATTCTGGGGGTGTCATGGACAGAGTGGTTTCTCAGGTAAAAATACTTTTCATCATCAGGGTGGCACGAATTTTTCTTTAATATACTTGTGATTTCTTATTGTGGCAATTTCCTCCTTTTCTCTAGATGCTTGCAGAAATTGACGGCCTAAATGATTCAACACAGGTTATCATTTTGTCTAGCATGTACCCTTTTTTTCTATTCATTTATTTATTTATTTTTTTTGCTCTTTTTTTTTTTTTTCTATTTATTTTCTTTGATACTAAAGGCACGTTGTCTCTTGCTTCTTTGGGTCTTTTAGGATCTGTTCATAATAGGGGCAAGCAACAGACCAGATCTAATCGACCCAGCACTTCTACGGCCTGGCCGATTTGATAAGCTTCTATATGTTGGAGTAAATTCGGATGCATCTTATAGAGAGAGGTGTGATTCTTACAATTTTTCTGTTATCCTTTCTTTATGTCCTCATTATTATGTTGTACTCTTTTTCTCTGACACTTTATTTTTGTCTTCTAGGGTTCTCAAAGCACTCACCCGAAAGTTTAAACTGCATGAAGATGTATCTCTGTACTCAATAGCAAAGAAATGCCCCCCAAACTTCACTGGTGCAGATATGTATGCCCTATGTGCAGATGCTTGGTTTAATGCAGCAAAGCGCAAGGTGAATTAAGTCGTTTCTGTACTTGGTGCTTTGATCCAAGTAAATATATAATGGTGTATCTTACCTATATGCTATGTGATGTGGAAGAGGGAGTGCATGTGCTGATAGCATACGGGGTTAATTTTAAAGTTGATTGTTTCTATCAGTAAAAACTCGCGCGTGTGTGTGCGCATGTGCCTGTGTATGCACATGTGATGATTGTGCTATTTGAATAATTTCATCTTAGACATGTTTGCTTTCCTGTAGGTTTCAAGTTCAGATTCAGATTCTTGCTCTGCAAACAATCAAGATGATTCTGTCATTGTTGAATATGACGATTTTGTCCAGGTATGTCACAGTTTTCTGCATGCTAACAAGTTATGAGAGAATATTAATTAATAGTTTTGAATGCCAGCAACAAAACCTCTGTGGTGGAATAATTTTAGATTTTTTTTTTAATTGTTCCCAAAAATATCTGACAATCGGTTAGTATAACAATAAACGACTTCCCCATTTGGACAGTAATGATATTCGCGGATTAAAAATCAAGAAAAACTCTTTCGAAGCGTCATCTTTAAGTTAGATTTTCATAGTGATACATCAATTCATAAAACTTGGTAAGATTGTCGTGCCAACAAAACATATGATGAGAGCTTCAAGACCTCAACTTTGAGGCGTGTGTCAATTACTGTTGTGCTTTGAATTTAAGTACAAGAACTAGTAAAGTTATGCTCTTTACTACGACCACCATTGTCTTTGGGTCCTAAACTCCTAATGTTGTGCGCGCAGTCTGCCTTTCAACCATAAGCCTGTTTGATGTTGCGAAGTGATTCACTTGTAAACTAACTAGAAGTTTGTGACGGCCATGGCAAGCAACAGCATGTGATGGACATTTTCGCTGTTTGATTAGTTAAAAGTATTTATCTGTCGTTTACATCCATCTCCAGCTAAAGTTTCGACATTTGCATGTCTTTTTGTACGAAAGTAACACTGCGTTGGAGCCATCTAAGGCAATTGGGTGTCTCTCTCTTACTTCTCAGGTCTTGAGAGACTTATCTCCTTCTCTCTCCATGGCCGAACTCAAGAAGTATGAGTTGCTTCGAGACCAGTTTGAAGGAGCTTCAAGGTAAGTTATTGGCAAAGTCATTTTATATCTTGTATTTGCATGTGTCAGGCCGGTTAGCAATGACAAAATCAAAACCGATCAGCAAGGTGTTTTTTTTTTTTTTTTTTTTTTTTGGGAAAAGGAATATTAATCCGTGTATTAAAACTGTAAGAGCTAGAGGAGAAAGCCAGAATTATAGAACATTTCACCAATTTGAATTGTTGATATTACAAGGTCAAGATATATAAAGATATAAATATGTTGTCTCTTGGTGTATTACTGTAAAAAGATGGACATGGGACGGGCATAAATGCCAAGTTTATTCTGGCTAATGCGAAGAGCATATTAAAATAGCCGTCGAACTAGAAGATTGCCAAACAGGAATATTTCCTGAAATTTCGGCCCCTGAAAATGGGACTTAGGAATCGTGGAGTGGACACATTTATCTTTATCCCCACTTTAAGGAAAACTATTTGCTGTTGTCGTTTATTGATTGACTGGAGCCCTTTCCGGAGCTTGCATGAATTGCTTGTGTTTAGTGTGGTTGCATGAATAATCTAGCGGTAATTTCACATCCGATTACATGATAAGATGATGAGGTCAAAACTCGAATCCCCTATTCAAAAAAAGAGGTAAATAAAAAATTTGCTTACCTTCGGGCTTTGGTCATTTATGTTTTTCTTCGAAATTGTGCTTACTTGGCTGTTATATCTACTTTTTAACCATCTAATTTACAAGTCCATACAAAAATAATAATAATAATAATAATTTGCAACACACAATATAAAACTGCTTTTTATAAGCGTCTTGACCATTGAAAAGTTGGTTGAAAAGTTAATGTAATGGTTAAAATTACAGTTCTTATAGTAAAATAAGAACAGTTCTTGCCTTAAAAATCTCTCTTTTAAGGCACTTAAAGGCTTCTTTTTTCTCTCTCTCTCTCTCTTCATTTAAGTTTATTCTTTTATTGAAAGCATCTGCGTAAAAGAAAAATAATATCATGTTAGAATATACTTTATTTTCTAAAAATTAATAAGAACTCTAACAAGTAATCATAATTCATAAATACACCATGTTTAAAAGAGAGAGTGACCAACGTGGCCATGCAATAATTGACGAATTAAATATTATTAACAAAAAAATAATAATGAATTTGTTAATTTATCAGAAGTCCATTATTTTTTTAACCAATATTTTGCATGGAATCCTTTTAAAACTCACAGTGACTGAGTATCCAAGGAAAGATAAAACTACTATTATTTAACCAAACTCGAGTAAGTTGCGTTGTAAAAGGGTATGGAGCCTGTCTTCAGCGGAGCTTACTCTCTTTTCTTGTAACCCGAATGTCTGAGTTGAATAATTTACTAAAATGACAATCTTAAAAAAGCGAAACTAGCACAATCACATTTTCTAAGTTTTACACAATGTAAAATCAAGACGTATTGAAATTATGTTGTTAAATAAAATTTTTAAAAAGTCATTATCCATATAGACTTTCTTATTAGGTTATTTTTTTTTTAAAAAAAAGTTAGGGTTATTTAATATTACTTCGAATGTAAAGGGTCTAAATTTATTTCACGATCACACATGAAATATTAAAAAAGAAAGAAAAAAACCTAGGGTGGGACACGTGGAGCGATCATGGATTACTTGTTCAATTCAACAATCTTACTCTTTAGTGAGGACTTGGTATAAAAATTGTAAAAGAAAGGAAGTTATCACTTGCGTAGTTGTTAGTCACAGCATATGTTCATTGTTTTTGCTTCAAACTTAATCTTAGGAAGAGAACAGGGAGTCAATGTTAAATTATGTTGCTTCTCTCTCTGTTCTTGTTTCTATTTTCTTTCAGCATGTGGAATAGATAATCCACTGTTAAGGTTGAGATCAAGGTTTTTTTTTTTTTTTTTTTTTTTTTTTTTTTTGTGTGTGTCACAATCATGTTAGTTATAGTAATTATCAATATACTTTTTTTTTTAGGGAAATTTCATTTCACAATAAATAAAATACATAATACGTAAATGACCCCAAATACAAAGGAATTTGACCCCTGAACCAAAGATTGGATCTACCAGTAAAGACTAAAATAGCTCAATGGTGAATACGAGTATCGAGACTCAAATGAGGGAAGACCTGTTCAGCACATAAACTTCGAGCTTGACCATTACTTGTTAAAATAAAACTAAAACAGTTGATGAACTAGCCCAATCAACCAAGACTAATCCCCACGTAACAGGGATACTCACACCACGGTATCTGATAACAAATGGATGGGAGATACAAGCGGATGACATCGCCTCCATTATTACCGAAGCACAAACACCATAGTAAATATAAAAAAGAAAAAAAACACACCAAAAGAGCGGCAACATCAACACCCTTATTACAACAAATCTAAAGAAAGATCCGCCGGTAGAAAGCTATTGGTCATCGAATGGAAGTCAGATCTGAACAGAGCCACCTCAGAAGGACAACACACTTCCAAGACATATTAGATTCGCCTCAATGGATACACTACTCCACACACAGCCACTATCACAAGAAAGTCGATGTCAAGACGAGTTCGAAGACTGAACTTCAGGGTCGGAAGCTTGGCGATGCCCCCGGAGGTGACGCCAGAACTCCGGCCAAATATTGTAACTTTTTTTCGTATTCAGAGAGAGAAAGAGAATGAGAGAATTAAGTTCGTAATCATCAATAATTATAATAATTCTTAAACCACTGATATGATTGTGCACCAAAAAAAAAAAATTCTCTGAAACACTTTTTTTTAATAGTGCTATAAAAGCCACCCTTCAATTAAATATAAATAAGAATGAGACTGTAACGGTTCTTGTATAACGCCTTTTCCTAAGGTAAGTAGGTGATGGAGAAATCGCATAAGACACTCACCCTTTTATCTTAGGTAGCCCAAAGTCTATATCAATATCAAATAATCTACTTGAATGAGGAGCGTGTTACCTCAGACTCATCAGATATACTACACTCATCAAATGTACTAGCAGCTAAGATACATATCCAATTATAATAATTTTTATCGTTGGGCCATCATACAAGAATTAGGATGACATAGGAAACTCACTAAAAAGTGGAAGGTCTACCATGGGTGTGTATACTGCTAAACAACATACATTTAGAGGGTGTTTGGTTGGTTCGTTCCAATCAAACAATTGCATTATAATTTTTTTAAAATCTTTTTACTTAAAAATAAATTCAATTTTATTACTCGTATTTCCAATTCTAATTTAAAAACATAAATTTTGAAAGTTCATAATTTTGTTGTTTTAATTTGAAATGAGATTATTTGTTTTTAAAATTGCATAAAATTTCCAAATAAACAAAACACGATCTATATTAATTTTTTTTAATATATATTAAATTTTTTTTTTATACTTTTTTAACTACAAACGGTTCATCTTTAACCAAATGCACCTGAACTCAATTCCAATAAAAACAACTCAAAAACTCTAACTCAAATTAACCAAAAACGTCTTCTTAATGATAAAACAAGAGATTGATGACGTACAAAAGCTAGTCTTTTGCCACATAAAAAAAGTACAAAAAAGTCCATTAATTATAAAGAAAAAAAAAAAAAAGACTTTTGGTAACAATGTCATGGACCTAGAAAGAAATAATTCATAATGGAATGACGCAGAGAATTTGTGGCACACAATCAAAAAGGTGATCCGTTGTGGTTGGTTACTTGCCTTTGAAGATTATGCAATCCCCTTAATTTATTAATCATAATCTATCTATACACAATCAAATTGTATCCCTTAAATTAAAAAAAAAAAAAAAAAGAAAAGAAAAACTATTCTTTGGAACCAATAAGCTAGATTTTCTTCTAAGATATGCACTCCATATATTAATCAAGAGAAGAATCAAAGGAGAAAAAAGAGAATGAGGTCTTATTGGGGGATCTCTTCAATCCATAAATTATTGGAATATTTTATTGGATAAGGTCCATTGCATAATCCTTTGGTATATCTTCTTTGCAAAATGCCTTTCCAAGTCATAGTTTGAGGGTTTGGGTGGGTTAAAAATCTTCATAATTTGTTGATGAAAAGGAATAAATCCCATCACAAATCAACAAAGATGGTAAAAGAAAAGTGGAAAAATAATTTTTCAAATGGTCTTTAATTTCGTGTTCTTTTTTTTTTTTTTTCTTTGCAAATAGTTTTTTTTTTTTTTTTTTTAATATGATAACATTATTCTTTATCTACTCATATTAAAATGAACCTTTGCCCCCACCAAATGACACAAAAGACAGAGGGGCAAAAAAATTCACTAATTTTTTTTTTAAATTTTTTATTCTTTTATTTTTTAAAAAAGAAAAACTTGGCTGCGGGTCAAACTTGTGCAGTTTAAATAGCTTCTCTTCACCGAACAGTGGGGTACCCCCATATTTTCTTTTTCTCGTTTTAAGCCAACCCACAAGTATAAGATGTAAAACAAAAACTAATCTGGGTAGAATTTGCATATTTAGTTGATATTATATTCAAATTCAAAGACACATAGTAAAGAAATAAAAAATAAATAAACTAAACTAAAATAAACATGTTGTTTTTACCAAAAAAAACAAAAAACAAAAAGAAACTAGTGTTGTTCAGTTCATTATTATTTTTTTAAACAAAAAGGAAAAAGTTAAAGCTTGCGTTTGGTTCGCCGACTGGAGATAAAAATTTTAAGTTGGAGTTGACTGATTTTTTAAAAACTAGTCATAATTTTTGTTGATTTTTCAGAAAAAAAAAAAGATAAAAATTGATATAAAAAAGTATAATTTAATTGGAGTTAAATTAAAATGCCAAACAAAACATAAACGGTGTTGAGATGGATGTGAACAATAAAGCATGCCGGAGTCAGCCACCGCAAAGTCGCCTAAGTAGAGTTTTAGTGCCCCACGCACTATAGGAGTAACGTTAATTACTAAAACCGACTTCAAACCGTTTCTCATTTTGAAGAAAAATTTCAAGAAAGATAGAAAATAATAAAAATAATGAACCAATTAAACTCCAAAATCCAGTAATATGTTCTACTTAGCCTCCATTTAGTGTTTCAATTCCAATTTAAAATTTTTATTTAGTTTTTGTCTTTTTTTGAAAAGTCAACAAAAAATTATAACTAGTTTTTAAAAAATTAACCAATTCCAACTTAAAAATTTCAACTCCAACCGGCGAACCAAATACACCCTTAAATTTGAAAAATTAGTCAATAGATTGAATCTATCATCTCATTATGTTTATACGACAAACTGTTAAATATATTTTTATATTGAAATAATTTATCGATATTAACTCTATCTTAAATTTTTAACTCCGTTTGGCGTTTCAGTTTAACTCCAATTAAATTATACTTTTTCATCTCAGTTTTTATTTTTTTTAAAAAAATCAACAAAAGTTATTACTAGTTTTTGAAAATTCAACCAATTCCCAATTTAAAAATTTCATCTCCAACCGGCGAATCAAACGCACATTAATAAAATCCATCAAAGAACCAATATCTAGGGCCACTCTTTCCCAATCCGAACTAGTAGAATAGGTCTCTTTCAGGTAGGAAAGCTAAATTTCAATTGTTTATAAGATAAATATATTACATAAACATGATTAAATAATACACTCAATTTATTGAATAATTTAGATTCCTCAGTAGAATTTTGTAAAAAAAAAAAAAAAATTTATTTCAATAGTATGGATTTTGTCAAAGCAACATTTATTTATTTCACCAATTATAATAGTTACTAAAAACTATTATTATACATGTTTGGAGAATTCTTTCTCATCTTTTAAACTAAAAATGTAAGTGATTGAATTTGCATCATTGACAACCATAAATTAATTTGATATCACAATAGAATATAAAAGTATGATAGATCTTTTTAAGATTTTTTTATCTATTTTAGTTTTTGTATTGTATAATAAGTGACGATTTTTCATTCTATCCTATTCACTAGTGCCCATCATTTTTGTAACTAAACTATTAGTATACATTTTATGGTTGATAATTGTAATATTATTTTTTTTAAGTTCCGCAAGAAAAATGAAATCAATGAATCCTAATAAGAAAAATTTTTATAAATCTTGTTTAATTGATAACTAGATTCTTCTTAAAATAAAAACACTAAACTACTAATTTCATGGAATTCTAACCGAGTAACAATAAAAAAAAAATCTTTTATTATCCAAAACATTATTTTGATTTTTGTCTTTCAAAAATGGACAAACCATAGAGACTGACTGACTCAAATCATTACTCACTTTGGCAAATTCAAACACGTGATTAAAAAGAGCAAACATGCCTACCAAATTTTCCCCTTTTTTTCTAGGCTAAAGCACAGAAGAAAGGAAACGTGTCATCACGCGCCTAAAGTTGCGTCTGCTTGAGGCTGTCCCAAAACGAGCCATTTCAGCAAATAACCAAAAATATAAGTCCTAAATCACAAATCCCAAAAACATCTCTCAAAGTAACAACGGTTTACTTTAACCCTCTCTCTCTCTCTCTCTCTGTATCTCTCTCTCTATCCCTCTCTGGTCAGATTAGATCGGCATCCGTTTCTTTGCCGATTCATCCAAATCAAAACCCATTTTTTCCCAAAACAAAAATTAAAAAAGTAAAAATAAAACCAATTTCCAATTATTATTATTTCTTTAATTTTTCTCCTTGACAACACAGAGAGAGGGGAAAAAAATATAATAATAAAATTAAAAAAAACGCGGCTGCTGTATACAACGAAAACGAGAGAGAAAAAGAAAAAGAAATAGAACTAGAAAGAGAAAGAGAAAAGGCTTTTGCTTGATTCTTCTCATTCCCAGCAATTGGAAAATCAAAATCGCCCCAAAAAGGTTCTCTTCGAACACAATTTCGAAGCTTGTAAAAAAGTTTCGGTTTATCGGATACAAAGTTTCAATTTTTCACTTTTTTAGTTTTATTTTATTCGTATTGTCCTTCTAGAAAGGGAAGGAGGACGCAGAATTTGGGGCTGGTAGATTGTTGGTGGGCTCGTGATCGGGTCTCATTTGATTGTTTTCGTTGGAATTGTGTGTGGGTTTTGGTTCTCTGCGATGAATCACGGACAAATTCGGATTCGGGTTTCGGAGCGATTTGGGGTTTGATTTTTTTTGGATGATTTCGGTCGGAAGTAGCGGCAGGGATGCGAGGCCGGAGCTAGGGTTAGGGTTTAGTGGTCGTCGGTCGGAGATGGACGACACCGAGCTTGAAGAAGGCGAGGCCTGTTTCCCCCACCACAACAACGATGACGATTTCGATGCCAGCACCGATCCAGATGTTGCTCTCTCTTACATCGTAAGCGATTCTTGCTCAATCGCTGTTGTAATGTCTCCGTGTCTGGTTTTTTGTTCGTGTTCATGGGTTGAATTCGTTTTTTATTGTTTTCCACGAAAATTGGGATTCTCAGAAATTGCTCAAATTTTCTGGGTTGACTTTTCTTGGTCCCTAGATCCAAGCGTTAGTATTGATTGAAGCTCAAAGATTATGAACTCATTTGCAGTTTTAAGTTGTACTTGATTTTAAAGTTCAATGCTTGAATTAAACACCAACTTCGCAGAAAACCCAACTGAAGAAAACACGTTGAATTGAACAGAAACTAGGATGTTGGACATTGTTGTTATATACATTCAGCTTAACTTGGTAACTAAGTTGATCAGTCAGCTGGTTTGACTTATTGTCGGGAGCACGTAAAAGTGACATTGAGGATGTTTGCTAAGTTGTTATATTTGAGAGTGTTGGCTTGTGAATTTCTTTGGTTATGTTCTTCCATCAAGTTTTGTGTTTGGAGAGGGCGGAATTTGTTCCGAGCACTGTAGGTGTTTTGGTCCGTCTTCTCAGTTTTGCTTTTGAGCTATTGGGCGCTGTAAGCTAAGTATGTTAAAATGAGGTCTATGAAATGTAGAAAGGTAAATCAAAGGCATAAAGGCACCTTTGCTGGTATTTGAGGTTGGGGTACTGTTCCAAATGTTGTTGAGTCTTGAAGTTTGAATGTTCTTGGTAATTAATGGTTTCTTGCTGTATGGCGAAGTACTTAAGAGTATTGCAATTCTAGCTGTTCTTATAAAATTTTCCTTTTTTTGTTCTGCGTTATTTTGGTATTAAATACTGTTGTACTGTTTACTAGGATGAGAAACTCCAAGATGTTCTGGGACACTTTCAAAAAGATTTTGAAGGTGGGGTTTCTGCAGAGAATTTGGGTAAGTTAAGAAACTTTTTATGGTCATACCATGATGGTTTTTTTCTTTTCTTTTTTTATTATAATAAAGAAAAAAAAGAAGCTTTTTTCCTTAACTAATTACTTGAAAATTAACACATTATTACAGGAGCAAAATTTGGTGGTTACGGTTCATTTTTACCTTCCTATCAGCGTTCTCCAGTTTGGTCTCAGAGGACTCCGCCCAAAGTTCAGAGCCATAGCGCATCCAGATCTCCAAACAATTTTCATCTGGAGGTACTGATAGTGTAGCAACATTTTCATTTTCTATGTTTCGTTATTCTTAATAATGTGCCCTTTCTATGTCAAAAAATGCGTGTTTCACCGTATACTGGTGGAACTATAACTAAACTTTCTATATTAGTTTAGAGGCATTAAGTTTCCTATTAATGGCGTTAGAATGTTTCCTACCAGGGTGGCCATTGTAACTCTGTAGTTTCTTCAACTGCACCTCCGTCAGGGGGACGTGGACCTGCTTCTACAAGTTCCATCTCACTCCCTGCGGTAAAGGCATCATCAGTAAATGAGTCGGGAAAACAAGAAGTAAGCATGCCAGCTGCTCGAGTTGAAGAAATAGCACCTAGACATGATTTTAAGAACAAGAAACCTTCAAGTGCATCAGACCAGAAAACACTGAAGGTGCGAATAAAAGTGGGTTCTGATAACTTGTCGACACGAAAAAATGCAGCAATCTACAGTGGGCTTGGCCTTGATGATTCACCATCATCCTCATTAGATGACAGCCCCTCGGAAAGTGAGGGAATATCACACGAGCGCCAAGATGCCCCATTTGAATCTCCAACAAGCATTCTTCAGGTGAATAATCTTCTAGCAATATTATCCTCTCTTCTTGTTCATAGTGTGGCTAAGGTGATCATTAGGTGTTTCTTTTTTGTGATGTCTTGGAGCAGATTATGACATCCTTCCCAGTTCAGGGAGGTCTCCTTTTATCACCTCTTCATGATGATTTTATCCACTTGAAGGAAAAGGAAAAGCTTCCAAAAGAGGGTAGATATGCACCTATTCCCAGGGGTGGCATGGAAACCTCTGGCTTAATAAACGGATCTGATACAATGAAGAGTGATGGGAAAATGTTAGGGGAGAAGAACTTGAAATTAGTTGAAAAAACTGATCTTTCAGCAGAATCAAAGAGTGGGAGCGATAAGGATGCTCGATTGCGGGATTTCTCAAGGAAGGAACCAGATCTCGATGCATTAGCTTGTGAGGAGCTTGTTTCTAATACCTTGAAGCTTCCAATTTTGTCGAATTCATATTCAACTGCCGGTGACATGAAAAAAAGCAAAGACGTTAACAAGGGTGTCTTTAAAGATAAAGTCTTATTTAATCAAGCAGAAGAAGAACTGATGGAGTCAACATTTACCCAAGAGGATGGATGGGTTGAAAAGCGAAAAAACAGTACGACTGGGAAGGGCTTTGTAGAAGGAAAAGAAAGTTCCATTGACATTTCAATTCATCCAAGTAAAGAAGGCCAACAAAAAGGAGAGAAAATCTATGACACAGTAAAATCTGACTCAAATGTTACAAAGGCCAAGAAAGCATTAAATACTGAAAGCATGGATCCTTCCAAGCAAAAGGCTGATAAGAAGGTCTTAGCCAATGAACAAGAGAACACAAGATTACCCCATGGGAGGGACAATCCGTTGCCTTGGGAAAAAAAGAAATCGAAGGGAAGTCATGGCTCTGCCAGTGGAGAGGTACCAAAAGAAAGCTCGAGGGTTGGTTCTTCAATTCGCAATTCAAAGAAGAAAGCCGGCATGGACATTTCTATGTCTAATACTGATCCGGAACATGGAAAATCACGGAAAGATCTCGGGAAATCTGCAGACAGATACAAATATTTCTTTGGAGAATTGGATGTAGAAGATAACCCTATGGATTTGTTGGAAATTCCTTCTGAAGAGAAGCAGAGGGAATCTGATGTGCGAGCAAAGAGCATATCTGTAATCAATGGTGCACCAAAGGAGCGACCAAGTGGTAGGAAAGTTGAGAAGCCATCAACGTCAGAGTCAGTTCCTTTAACAGCTTCAAGTCCACGACCTGGGAATGGACTTCTTTCTGATGCTGCTCCACCCGCAGCAGCTCCTGTGTTGATAGAAGAAAATTGGGTTCAATGTGACAAGTGTCAGACATGGAGGCTTCTTCCACTTGGTACCAATCCTGACCATCTACCTGAGAAGTGGCTGTGTAGCATGCTCAATTGGTTGTAAGTATCATTTTAATATTTCCCCCCCTAATTGCTTTAAACATAATATATTGGATCGAGAAATTTGAATGCCGTATCGTATATCTGTTGTAGGACATAATTATATTAGGAAATTTGAGTTATTTGACTACATTAGAATTTCTATTTTTGTTTTATTATTATTATTGTTATTCTCTATACTAGTTCGAGTTTGATTAGGATTCTTTATTATTTATTATTAGGATTAGGATTTAGTATTTTAGATTATTTTCTATTCCGCCGTGCTGGTACAACTGCTTATTGTTAGAAGCTTTAATGATGGTTGATTCCTCTCTCTCTCTTTCTCTCTGAAGTTTGAGCTCTTTATGAAAATGTAGGCCTGGAATGAATCGCTGTAGTTTTACTGAGGAGGAAACAACGAAAGCTCTTATTACACTGTATCAACCCGCTGCCCCCGAGAGTCAAACCAATCTTCACACTAATCCCGGAGGGATTTTCAGTGGAGCCACATTGACTAATTTTAGGCACCACCCTGACCAAAATCCGCGTAATCTTAGTGGAAAGAAGAAACATGGAGTAAAAGTAATGTCAAATTCAACAAATAAAGATAGTCCCTCTCGGTTGTCAAACTCTACGAAGAAAAGTACGCAGGCATCAGCAAAGAGTAGAAGCTTGAACGATGTGCACAATTCTCCTCTGGTGAATGAACCTGATTTTCAGCAACTAAGCAAGTCTATTGACGGCACTGTGGAGAATAAACAGAAGTATAAAGAAAAGAACAAATTAGTTGAGCCCCATGCTTTTGGAGGTAATTTGTTTGATCCGGATTCTTTTTTTTCTTCTAGAACTCCTTAATTCAAAAGATTATATTAATGCATGATATCTTATTAGGTGATACCAAGAATTCAATGATGAAAAGCAGAAGAGATTCTGATCAAGATTCCTCTAGAGCTTCCAAAAAAATCAAGACTGAGGTTAAGAACATTACTGATGAAGATTGGACATCAGACCACAGTGGGGCAATTGGGAAGGTGGGTCCTAGTTCAAGTAGTGGTTTCCCAACATCTTCAGCAGGAAAGGATAGAGCCAAATTCTCTGACCGCTCTTTTTCCAAGGACTCAAAGTTCGATTCGAAAGACAAGCTACAAGTTTCTAGTTTGAAGGCAAAAGTCAAAGATGAAGTTTCTTTAGACAACGGTTCCTTGGATCGAGGGAATAATGAAACTAGAGATACTGTGAAGAAAAGGAAGACAAAAGACTACCCAAGTACAGAACGACATCTCCCTAATAGTATGCCTTTTGTGAAGGAGGAGATTAGTGATAATGACTATAGGAAGGAAAAGAAGCCGAGAGTATCTAGATCAGAGGGAAAAGAGTCCAGTGCAAGCAAAGGTAGCAGTAGAGCAGACAAAAAACGTAGTCATTCAAAGAATCAGCTACATGCACGAGACCTTGGCATCACTAAACAGAACGATTTGGATGGCATGGAATCTTCAAAAAGGGATTTGGGATCTGTGCAGGCTTCTTTGGCTGCCACTTCTAGTTCTTCTAAAGTTTCTGGTTCACATAAAACCAAGTCGAGCTTTCAGGAAGTGAAAGGCTCACCAGTGGAATCAGTGTCATCATCACCTATGAGAATTGCAAATCCCGATAAGTTTACATCAGCCAATAGGGATGTCTTGACAAAAGATGAATTTCAGCATCTTGGGAATTTTGCACTACGTAGTCCAAAACGAAGCTCGGACGGTGAAGATTTAGGTCGGAGTGATCGTGCAGGAAGGACGGACAACGTGTCCAATGTGGCCCATCATGGATATCTCGAGTCCTCCACTCTAGATTTTCAGGAAAAGGATTTTAATCACATGTCAAGTGGTAAAACTAGAAGACAGGCTGCACCTTCTCCTGATATTGCAAACCACCATTCTATGAATGGTGCTCTGAATAATTCAGGCCAAGATACCCAATATCCTTCTAAAGTGTTGGCTTCGGATCACTTTGTTGACGAAGAGAAACAGAATGGATGCAATTATCACGCAAATGGGTCTCGCCCAAGGAAGTCTTCAAAGGGTTCCTCTTCAAGGTTGGACAAGAGTAGGAGCTTTAAATCCGATTCTGATGCAGTGCAGATCAAAAGTTCTGATGTCGGTGAACTGCATGATCACTCACCTTCTGATGACTTGAAACCAAAGGATGGTAAACAGAAGTTGCATGAGAAGCTTGGGGTTAAGTCTGAGGAGATTGAGGAGAAAGTTTCCAGTAGAAAAGATGGTACCGGAAAAATGTTGAGTGAGAATTACAAGAGAGAGAGCCAACTAAATGTTGGAGGGCCTGATGGTATAGATCAAAAAGTAGATGCAACTTGCCGGAAAGATGCTATGTTAACTCTGAAGCAGAATATTTTGCCCGAGAGCAATGATGAAAAGTCTTCAAAGAGGTTGGTTTCTGACAAGACTGATCAAGTGGAAGCAGTCTCTAGTGGGGAGAGGTCAGTACTCTTACCACCCTCCGGAGGATCTCAGGGTGATACGCTGATTCGACGTTCCCAGCCAGGCACTGGGTCTCACAAAGGAAATGGATCGGAGACTTTGCAAGTTGATGCCTCCGAAGGGGACAATACGCTTAAAGTGCAAAAACATATCAGAAAGACCGATAATCAGAACAGATCTCAGCAGATCAGTTCTAGGCATCCTACTAAAAATGGACACAGGGCCAGGGATGTCGAGGTCCCAAGTCCTCTTAGAAAAGATTTGCCCAGCCATGCTGCTACTAATGCTTTGAAAGAAGCAAAAGATCTAAAACATATGGCTGATCGTCTCAAGGTAATGCTATTATCATTATTACTATCACTATTATTATTATTATTATTATCATTATTATTATTTCATATAGGTGTTGATGTTTTTCTGTCTCAATTTTTTGCATCACTCTCTTTTGGCAGAGCTCCGGCTCAAATCATGAGAGGACAGGACTCTACTTTCAAGCGGCCCTCAAGTTTCTTCATGGTGCATCTCTGTTGGAGTCTGGTTGCAGCGAGAGTTCCAACCACAGCGACAGTGTTCGGTCACGGCAAACCTATAGTGAAACTGCCAAGTTATGCGAGTAAGTTTAAATATATGATGGCCTTCGAGTCCTGTGGTTTATGCATTGAGTTCTGATTTTAATTTAGATTTCAGTATATGAGTTTGGGAATTTAAATAATCTCAATTTTTCTTATCGGTTTGTTGTTACCAATACCATCATCCACGTCAGGATGGTCCACAATTGAATGCATTTAAATCGGTTCTCTCTCACTTTAAAGCAGTAGCTGAAGTAATTCCTTCCAAGTTGGTTTGGCAAATGCCATTGTAACTATAATGCTCATCCACTTACTAAAAGCGATCCCCTCTCCCTCCCCCGCCCTGCCCTTCTTTTTTTTTTTTTTTTGGTGGAAACTATCTTTCCATTTTTATATTACTGCACTAGTGATCTTTTTTGTTTACATTTTTATATTACTCCCCCCCTCTTTTTTTGGCTCATCCATTTTTACATTAATAGGTTTTGTGCCCACGAGTATGAGAAAGCCAAAGACATGGCTGCTGCTGCTCTGGCCTACAAATGTATGGAGGTGGCATACATGAGGGTAATTTATTCTTCACACGCCAGTGCTAGCAGAGATCGGCATGAGTTGCAGACAGCACTCCAAGTGGTTCCTCTTGGTAATTAATACAAATTCATGATTTGAAAAATATAGTGTTGTTTGAGAGAGGTAGAAAAATCTTCTCTATAGATAGTAGTAGCTTAGGCGTTATATTTATATCTTTTGTCACCTGTTCATTCAAATGATTATCCATATTTCTTTACCGGTCACTTTTCTCAATCATGGTGTTATATTTCTTGTGGGTAACTGCAGCAGGCTTCTTGTAAACCTTTTTCTGTTTTTTTATCTAAATTTGTTCTTGTTTGTGCATTGTTCCAGGTGAATCTCCGTCTTCTTCTGCCTCTGATGTTGATAACTTAAACAACCACACAACAGCGGACAAGGTTGCCTTATCTAAGGGTGTTAGCTCCCCACAGATTGCAACAAACCATGTCATTGCTGCCCGAAACCGTCCCAACTTTACTAGGCTGCTCGGTTTTGTGAGTACACAAACTTTGTTGGAGAGCTTTTAACTTTTTATATATCCCTTTAACTGTTACAAAAATACTATGGATCTGAAAATGAGACTCGTTTTGATAGCGATTACACGTTCACAGCAAGCAAGAAAGTGGATTTGGTGTCCTCTCTTATATGCTACTGTTTAATTTGATAGCTCAGCAATAAAACATGTTTGTCAAGCTGTCAGTTTATCCTGTAGTTTACCTTGGTAACAGAATAAGATTAACTTCTTTAACGGTAATGGTAACGGTAAAATTTTCCATATGTTACCGTTTGGAAATGCATACCCATTATCATTGACCGGGGGGGGGGGGGGGGGGGGGGTGGCCGGGGGGTCCATGCCCCCCCTAGCTTTTTTTCTTTTTTTAAATTTTAAAATAGTGGTTTTTTTTTTTAATATAGTAAGTATGTGTATAAATTAGTCTTAGCGCCCCCCCCCCCTTTCTCTGTAAATTAATAGTTCTCTATATTTTTGGGAGAATTTATTCGCACCCACAATATTGATAAATATCCCTACAAAGCCAATAAAATTTTTTAACATATTTTTACCCTACAAGAAAATTACCTTGAAACCATTAAGAATGCTCATACCCCCATATACCTATAAATGAAAATATTCTTTTATAACATAATTAAAAAACATACACCACATTAACCATAAATAAAAATAATATTTAAAAAAAATCCTAAGAAATTGTTCTAAACTCTAAAATATTATTCATTTTATAAACTCTAAATTATTCTTCATCAATTTCCTTTCTTAAGAAATTCTTAAAACAACGTGAAAAATTTCAATGGAGGATTCAAGTGAAATAAAAATAAAAGAAAAATGTCTTTTGAAGAGCCAATAACTATTGCAATATGTATTTTTAATTTTTTAATTCATTAGGATTGTTTTTTTTTTCTTTTCTTTTCTTAATAGTATTTGAAAATGATTCCCTGTGGTTTTTTTTTATGATTTTTCTTTTTATCTATTTTTTCTTGCCATGTTCTTTTATATGATTCTATATTTATATATTTCTTTAAATGCAGTATGACATTACTTGATTTTTGATTTAGACATTACTTGAGTTTTTCTTCTTTACTATTTCCTCTCTTTTTTTGGATATAATTATGTTTTCTTTTTGAGAATGAAAATATATCTTTTTCTCTTATTTAGATTTGTTCATTTAATTTTAATTAAAAAAATTAAAATTAAAATAAAAGTGGGTGTATGAGAGAGTTAAATGTGGTATTATATAAAAGTATTTGTAAAATGATAGATTTACTATGTTTATATTAAGAAACATTTATTAGGTGCGGATATTTATCAATATTATGGGTGCAAATATAACCACTCATATTTTATTGAGCAAACAATTTGGATTTTAAGAAATAAAACAGTTTTATTAAATTCATAAACATTCGTGGGCCTAAAAATTCTTTTTGGCCCCCTTATCAAAAAATCCTGGCTCTGTCACTGCCTGTTATGGTTGACATACATGCATGTCATAACTAAATGTGTTGAATTTCAGGCACAGGATGTTAATTTTGCTATGGAAGCATCAAGAAAATCACGGATTGCATTTGCGGCTGCCAATGTAAACATGGCAGAAGCCAAACACGGGGAGGGTATCTCTTCCATTAAAAGGGCCCTTGATTTTAATTTCCAAGATGTTGATGGATTACTGCGTTTGGTACGGCTTGCCATGGAGGCCATTAGCCGTTGAAAACTCAAAGTGGTTGTGGAAAGTTTTCAACTCCAGATTGCAGGATGAATTGGTGAAGCCTTGAGGATGTGATAAGGGGCTGACCTGATATCTGCTCAGTTACTGGATACTTTGTTTTGGCAGTGGTTGTGGTGAAGGCTTGATTCTCTGTCCATGTTCGTAAAGTTTTTTATATGGTTCGGAAGATCAGCTTTTCTGGCACACACCAGTGCTGTTACTGATTATACAAAAGAAGACTCAGCTCATTGCTCATTGGCTGATCTGCCTCATCAAGGAACTGAAGATTTTGGTGATTGTAAACAACAAATTGGGTTCATTAGGTGGTGATCATCTTTTTATCTGTTCTAGTGGCGACAACCCAAGAATTGGGAGCTGCCTGTTGTGCATAAACTTATCTAGCTTACTTTTCATCCGAGAAATTCACAGATGTGTAAAGATGTCAATCTTAGGTAGGTCATTCCTTTTTTCGCTTTCCTCAAAACTACTTTCTCTCACTTCTGTTAATATTTTTATCGCTTTCTTATTTTCTTTTCCTGAGTTTATTTTTGTTTCAATGTTTATGTGCAGGTTGTTATCTTTATCCGTATTGTGGTTGAGAAATTCTTTAACTTACGTTGTTACTGATTCAATTAGTTAATAAAGCAACACGAGTATAGGCGGGGAATAATGTTTAAAGTATGTTTAGCAACACGGGTGCCGTTGTTTCTCCTTTCAGGTTTGTAGCGCTCCAATTACTAAAGTTCACTCGTAGATTGCTTTTGTTCACATCCCTTGCTAACTCGTTCGTTTTTCTCGACAGTTGTGTTCGTGTACATAAATTTGTTGAATCCAGATTAATTCGGAATTGGCTCAAGTTTCTCTACAAATGGATGAGGATTGGGATGATTGATTATCATGCTATATACTTCCACCGCTCATGTCTGGATCTAACAGGTAAACTTTCAATAATATTTGCTTGAGTAACCGCACTAGCATGTTAAATAGAGGGGGGGGGGGGGAAAAAAAAAAAAGGTTGTGTAATGCGACTGTTGCCAAAAATATTTAGTATTTGAAATGGCTATATTTGGAGGGTGAATTTTTGTCAGAGCATCTCATATGCAATGCTAAATTAATGTCCATGCTAAAATCTAGCATTAGGGCATAAAAATTCTTCTCCGATGCAATGTTGTTTTTCATGCGGCTTTTTAGCGATTAATTGCAAAGTAGCTCCAATGCATATGATCGCGGCAATGCTATATTTGTTACTAAAAAGTCAAAATAAGCATATTTAAAATTTGGGCTCTAATATATAATGCTATTTTTAATGTTTTATCTACCTTTTGTCATTATCATTAAGCTTTGAATTTCTAAATAGTGAACTTGACATCAAAGATAGCATTTTTTTTTTATTATTCAAATGTTAAAATTTACCATCAACACATCAATTTTAGCATTAATACTAGTGTTGTTGTCTTTTTTTGGGTGCTAAATTTGGCTTTAGCATTGGTATTTGCATCGAAGATGGTCTTTAGAGGACTTTCGGGTTTTAATGAATTATCAATCAATAAACACGTGTCTGATATTGCAGGTTACAGTTACAATAGCAGCAAAGCTAGCACGTGATTAGCCGACCTCGGTGTAAATTCTTTTTTTTTTTTTTTTTTTTTGTTCCTTCGATGTTGATCGTGTCTTATTTGTACGGTAACAATTCATTAACTGGGATAAATTTTCATCCCCCCCCCCAACCTAATTTTAATGCATGTCAATATCATATAGCACTAATAATTCATGTCCATGTAATAAAATACTGAAACGTTTGTTCCTGTAATTCATTTTTTCCCAGATCCGGTTTTTTTTTTTTTTTCCCGAAACTTTTGTCATATAGAACGAAGGATTTATTCATAATGCCATACATGATTATATTGTTTTGTTGTGGGGGGGGGGGGGGGGGGGGGGGGGGGGGAGTTGTTGTTAGAACACCTCGAAGTTTGTAACAGCCAAGGCTCTGTACCGAATGCTCAAGAGACAGCATTGGTGATCAGAAGCTACAACAAAAATGAAAACTAACCTCGTCGCATGCTGCAACATCACAATTCAATTTTACTATATCCCAGGAAGGAAACTGCAAGAGCATCGCCTTCCGAGACATTCCTCCATTCGGGAAAACTAGCCCCGATGTTCAAACTAGACCAGACCAGACTGTCGGTTAATGAACCACCGATTCGGTGCCTCGTTAGAACTGACACCACAAAAAGAGATTCATTTCTACGTCCCTAAATAAGAGAGGACGACGTATGGAACATGAAATCTATTAACGAGGTTAGAGTGAAAAGGGAGCTTTGCATGCACAAGCCTCCAGAGAGACATCTTTCGTCTCATCCATTCTTTCTTAACTTCCAAATCTTCTTCCGGAAACACTCCGTTCCTGGTCAGTTGGCAAGAATCTATGCCCATTGATGGTTCGGTTTACCGAACAGTTCCTTTAGGGTCCTTGATCCAAACCAATAAACACACAAGCAGGGAATAGGCACTCACTGGCACTAGCCGCTGATCCACACCCAGAGTAAACAAAACCGCTGCAATCATAGAGGACCGACCCAGGAAATGGCCAATCATCCACCCCTTGAGGTTGACACCTACTCCAAACGATAGCGAAGAAACAAAAAATGCCACCGGGGGACAAGCATGGTAAGGGCCTGTTTGTTAAGAAAAGAGGGGAAAATGATCAATAGAAAAGGCGGTCAACAGAGACCCTGGTTCTCTATCATTTCCATCTTCATCTGTGGGTCTTCTGGATTCGTTGCTGCTGTTGCCCTTTTTAACCTGCTAACTACAAATATTGGTTTCTCCCGTTCCTTCTGGTCTAGTATTTTATTTTATTTCATTTTTAAGCCTCTACGGTATTTTGGCAAGCAAGGAAAAAGTTTTTAAGTTTGCTTGGAAATATCGATAACAAAGGGGTATGTAAATTTACTCAATATGCTAAAAAACATGTAAGAGAACTAAATAGCAAAAGACATCATTTGGCGTCTGTCTGTCAAGTTAAGGCGAATAGAAAATTAGCCTTCCTATAAATTTCTCTCAAAAATTGGAGATACCGTTCAAGTGCGCAAAAATGGGTTTAAAGTTGAATTTAGTTCTGTTCCAAAATCCTAGAAAGAGTAAAAACAAGCTGCACAAGCATTTACAGCGTATCTATAACCCAGGGGAATTTGCAAAGCCAAATCCCAAACTCAAGACGTCCTTTTGTTGGATCATGCCAAGTATCTGAAAGTGTTTGCGTTATCCTTGTCTCTCTCTAGGTAGTCTCGAGTAATGAGATCTTCAATCCGCTTCTTGATTGCTTTGATATCAGGCTGCACATTCCAACAATGGTATTTAATCACCAAACGAATGTAATTTATAAAAAAGGAAATCATCTCGAAATCTATGAAACTCTAAACTTTTTATCAAATACTAGCTAAAATGTTACCCCTAAGATCATGATAATTGGCCTCTGTTAACTTGCATCCCTAAGACAATGTCGAATGTAAACAAGAATTCTGAGTTTTTCAAACGGAAAAAGAGCAAGAGTATGCAATACCTTAAACATACGGCTTAACTGCTCAACACACTCCATAACCAATTGCTGATGACCCAAAACTTTGCGACTCTTCATGATACGCACTATTGCAGCATCAATGGCGTAGCGCCTGTCTTGGTCAACATCTTCCATTACCTTCTTCCTTTCATCCACCGGTGGGAGAGGAATCTTAGAATGAACAATTTCATATAGTCAGTACCTTTCTTCAATGGGAAAAGGAAAGAACACGAAGAAAAGATGAAAAGCCATGCAGTTATGAAAAACAAAAACAAAACAAAAAACAAAAACAAAGACATTTTAAATATGTTATACCTTAATTCTCCTCATCCTGTCAGTGAACTTCGAGTTGAACTCAAAAACATCACTTTGAGAGATAGTCTTTGTATTTGGCTCCTTATTGAGAATCTTATACTTTGCACATGACAAGGAGTGGAGTAATCTAACCAAGTCATCATGGCTTACATTTAACTGTGCCATTATGTCAGAGTAGCTTAATCTGTCAGCAGTATTGAACAGCAGAAGAGCGGCGGCCTGGAAATTTCATCACCACAAACCAAACCCAATTTTTCAGTCCAATAATATGGCCTTAACCTCCATAACACAACGAAAAGAGGAATTGTACTATACCTGATTGGTCGATACCACCAGTTCAATGGTTTTAGCATCAAATTTCCCACTTATGTTGCAAGAACCCAAAGAGTAAATCCATGTAAGCTTTCTATGTTTCGTTTTCAGTGCATAGAAGTCCTTGAAGACTTCCACACATTTGACCTGCAGAACAAAACACAGACATCCAATAATACAAACTCGGGAAGGCTTTAATTATTCCTACTGTGATAGCACATAAATATTTCAACTATTACCATCTCTGGAGGAAGGATTAGATCAAAAGACTTGTAACTTGGCCAGAACCCAGTAGTAAGAACAGTCACGGTTAGATCAATCCCAGGAGTTACATGTGTGTTATTACGAAGATACTCCTCAAAATGGTTCTGATTGTCCCGTGCTAATGTCAAATCAGTGACCTAAGGGGGAAAAAAAGTGGAAATAAATACTCTAACTTACGCCACAAGCATATTAAAGAGCTAGAAATATAGACCATATAACCAAGGTAAGCTTACCATTCCCTCCATTTTTGAGGTAAACTGACCGCCGCATTGTTGTTTCAGCTTTGTTAAAATACATCTTTCGTGCTCCTCACTAGCACTTCTATCAAAAAGGAGACGGCGGGCAAGCTTTTTCCTACAAAAGTCAAATAACTGTCGACATCAAACACAATGTAAATTAAAAATTTTCTTTTCATTGTAATAATTGTAGAGAGAGAGAGTTAAAATAAAAAAAATAAAAAAAGGGAAACATATACAAAGAAATTACCTGTAGAATTCGGCAAAAAGATCTTTGTCACTAATATATGCAAGTAGTTTAACCACCTGAAAATTCAATAAGAAGAATGCAATGTCAATGTCAGATACATCAGACAAAACATAGGAGAAAAATGACAGAAGCACAACAATAAAACCCTTATCGGATACCTTCTCAAGAGTTTCTTCTATGGCCTCATCACTCAGTTTCTCACTCCCACCCTTCTTGAGAATATTATCACAAAACGCTGCAAGTAATTCAGCACTTGTAATGCCAGCAACAGTTTTATTGCAGAATACCTCAAAAGCCTCTTTGAGAGCCTGTTTGACAACCAAAGAAGTATGCTTATACAAAACGACATTGTAAATTTAAGGACAGAAGTATTTATAGCTCTAATGCTAACCTTGTGAAATAAAGTATGGTTTTGAAAACAATCCTTCACATACGCCATGTACTTGTCGTGCAGCTCTATTATTTTTCTGATGAGGACCTGAAAACCACAAATTTAGGTCAATCAGTGAGCTAACCGACCATACCTAAATAAACAACCATACAAGTATAAAAGCTTTACTTGTTCGTGTGAGCCAGCTCCATTTGCCTGATTAGTGCAAGCATCTTCAGCCTGTTGGACTAATATTGTGCCTTCACTAGTAATATGCTGCAAAAGATAAGTAATCAGAAGTATGAGTACCTACTCAGACAAAAGAAACAGCTGAAAGTAGTTCCTAAGGTGGAAAAGTATTATACTTCAAGGATCAAAGCAACTAACCTGTTTGAATACGTTGGCGACAGGTTCAAGGCCTTTATGAATTTTATGGTAAAGTCTATACATCCTAGAAAGATCTTCCACCTAAAATGACATAAACAAGTTGCACCACGTCATAGACTTGTGTGATAGAACCACGGCAATAACTCTTTGACAGAGGAATAAAGTACCTTATCGTCTCGAAGCAAAGCACGACATCCAGAATGTTCCTTCTCGAGCAATTGCGTCGCATAGACCACCAACAACTGATGCTGCACTTTCTATGGGGAAAAAAAATGCAGTAACAAATAAGATGAAGCTGAAAGGGGCAAAAAAAAAAAAAAAAAAAAAAGAAATATATAACATTATCCCTTAAACAGTACACTGTGAGCTTACGCTGCAACAGTGTATATAGAAGCTCTCAAGTCAAAACCTTTATAGCTAAATGGGCCAATTGACAACATCAAACTAGAATTTCAATAACAGAAGAAAAATAATCCCTATCTCACGTTTGGGTAGCACTGTTAATAACCATGTAATATGAATTCACTAACCAACTTTCTCCATGGTATTTTGGCATTGGGGAATTGCTACTAACTTCTTAATCATACTGTCTAACATACATGAATAATAGAGATGATCTACTGCCCTCACAACAAAACATAGATAAGATTTAACCAACCTCCACTAGCTTCTGCTCACTGCTTGAGTGCAGGTAATGAGAAACTCGATCCCTCTCTCTTTTCAAGCATTCCTCAGCCTAAAAACCATAGATGTTATAGTCATGCAACCTACGCGAAAATCATACAATACAAGATGCACAACAACAACAACTTACCTTCAACATGTAATCAGGACAAGAATCCTCCAAAATCCAGTTTGACGCTTTCCGGTTATAATATGAACCAGTGTCTTCAAGCATCACTGCCTCAAAGTCCGCATCGTACTGATCCATTTGTCCCATCCCAATTTCAACAAATATATCTATAACATTCTTCAACAGTGCTCTGTCAATCTGCTCTCCTTCACGTTCTTTGTCGATCTGATGTACAATAACTAGTCAATAAATATATAATGGCAACATAATATAGGTGCCAAAAAGATACCAATAGAAAACATACCAAAACAATCACAGCATCTCTGACCCTAGCATTTACCTCCTGATAAACCTGAAATTACATAAATAAATACTTAAAAACTGGTAAAAACAAATGTACATATCTAAACAATACCATAAATGGAATTAATAACTACTAACCAAGTCCCTAAAGCAGGTGAGTCCAACGTCGTTAAGTGGAGGAAACGACCGTCGAGCAATAAAATAGCGATCAAGATAAAAGAAGAAACGCGAAAGCCATCTAACCATGACCTTATGATTCGCCCATCTTTTCACAAGTTCTCTCAGCATAAATTCATCATGCTTCTCCCTAAGGGGGGGCAATACCTAAACAAAGTGAACGAAATAGAAAAGAGGGGGGGGGGGGGGGGGGGGGGGGGTTGGGGGAAGCCTCCAAAAGTGAGTTAAATTTTTGTAAAATTTATTCCCTCAAAAGACAACGACCTAACAGATTAGCCAATTACATATGCAAATAGCCAATATATGATGATAATTATAAACCATAGCTTGTTAATACCAAAAAGTGGTGGCAGCACATAATTTTTATTTGAAGGCTTATACCTAACATGAGTCATCACACCCATAACGAGTCCTCTACAACACGAAACATCGATAACCCAGATCGTGGCTATAAATTCCAAGCAAGTTAAAGCAACACTCCTTATAACGGAGGAAAATAATAACAATGTTATCCAATCCTCACCATCATACTTATATATTCTTCAATCGCCTCACGATATTTGTCATAAAGCTGGTGAGAATAATCATAAGGGGGCTTTTGCGTACACATGTTATATATGGTACTGAACTTGGAATTAAGGAAAGATCATCATGTGTGAAAAACATTTGTGTTCAAAATCAATGACAATATATTAAGCTATTATTAATATTTACGTTACAAGTGAGAAAAGCATAAAAATGGATACGTATAGAGCATCATATATTCCTCTCCGTTGAAAGGGGGCTCGGGCAATTCTTCTAGAATCCTCCTCAGCTTTGTGATCCCTTTGTGCATATAAGCCCATCCTTCATCCAATTCAATGACTTTACGATCCATTCCTCAAAATAGTCCTGTCGATTCGGGAAGCAAAAGGGTCACAATCTTTAACAAATTTAAGACAGTTCATAGGCTCTCTATATATAAAATGTGTATACAATATATACGTTATAAAAAAAATAAAAAAAATAAAAAAAAAAAGATAGAAGACATTCACTCAAAAAAAATTATCCAAACACAACAAAGCTAGTGATAACAATTATCCAAACAAAGATGAAACACGATTAAGGACTTAATGAAAATTTTGTACAAACAGAACACCAAAAAAAAAAAAATCCTTAGAAACAACTCAAAAAAGGTGACAAAGAAAAAGAAAAACCCTAGAGAAAGCGTGAATTCAGGAGACGCCTAAGCTTATCTAAGGATTTTTTGGCAGACCAAGAACAATGCAAGACAGCAAGACCTAGAAACCGAATCAACACAAGTAAAAGCCGTATATATCGAGAAGAAATTCGCACGAAAAATATCAAAAAAATCCATAGAAAAAGCAACAATCCGAAAATTGGGAGCTTACCAGGGAAAGAAGAATGCGAATCAGAAAAAGGAGACGGGAATTCTGAGAGAAGCAAATAGTGGAAACAAAAAAAGGGAAATCGAAGAATTGAAAGAAGGATCAGAGAGAGAGAGGTTGGATTCTGAAAGAGCAGAGGAAGAAGGAAAGCGGACTCTTGGACCTGGAAAATCCCCCAGGAGACCACAATGGGGGGGAGAGGGCAACGATTGACGTCGCCAATTGGTATTTATATTCTTCACAGAAAGGAAAATTTGACAAGAAAAGGAAAAGGAATAAGAAAATCTTCTTTCCCCTTGAAAAAAAAAAAGAGAGAGAGAGAGAGAGAGAGAGAGAGAATTCTTCTTTTTTTATATTTTCTTGACTTGAATTTGGGGTTTTCTTTTTAATTGTGGGATATATTATAATTTTCTTTTTAATTGTGGGATATACTATAATGTTCTTCTAGTCATTTGATTTAATTTAAATCCTCAAAGAGGGGGAAAAGGAATTACAAACCGAAATGTTTAGGGTTAATTTTCTTAATTAAAAATTAAATTAATTTTAAATTTGATCTCTATAGTTTATAATTTAAAAGCATACAAAATTATCTTTAAAGTTTATCGTAAATGAAAATTTTGACGCTTGTTATTTATGGTATTAATCATGTTTTTTTGTTCTCTAAAAATCATCACATGTATTAGTTGGGATCAGATTTAGGTTCGAGAGCTTAGTTTCTATTATTGCGAGGGCGTGCAGTTTAGTGCAATATTTCTAATCATGCTCTTTCGACAGGGTGATGAGAAGTTTAGAGGATGCAACTTATAATGTCATCTAGTGACCTCTCGGCTTAACGCTTATTTTGATGGGGTTTAATTTGGTAGTTTGTTTGCTTTTCCATGAAAAGCTATTAATTATACTTGATTATTTAGAACAATGGAAACAGAGTTTCATTTTTCTATGATACAATTTTTTGTGAGATTTTGTAGAATTTATCCTTCTTAATTTATTATAAAACGGTGTTTGTTTAACAGATTTATGATCAATTTTTTTGATTAGAAATAGGGTCAATTTTAAATTTGATATCTAAAATTTTTTTCTGACTTTATATTTTGACATTTAAAATCAAACAAAATTATCTCTTAAGCTTATCGTAAATGAAAATTTTGTTCTTTTAATCGCTGAAAACCTCGGGTTTTTATGATATTAATTGCATATGCTTTTGGGTGCAACATTTCTAGTTGTGCTCTTACAGTGTCACCTAATAGGCTCTTAACTTCTCACCTAATACATGTTAACTTGATTTTTGGAGCTACCACACATTGGAATGGAATTTCAATTTTAGAAAATTCAAAAAAAAAAAATTTGTTTTTGGTGAGCTTATGTAGAAGTTAAACATTAATATCCTTTTTAACTTATTACAAAACAAAGTTTGTTTAACAAATTCATCGGCGTTAATATTCTCAAAAAAAAAAATATATATATATATATTAGTTTCAAATTTGACCTTTAAAAAATTTAGATTATTTGACTTTATCTTTTATAATTTAAAATAAAATGAAAAATTTTATCTATAAGTTTATCATAAATGGAAATTCGGTGCCTTGATCACTAAGGTATTGACCGCGGATGCTCGTTCTCTAAAAATAATCACATGTGATTGAACAAAGAGATTGGGAGTTCAGTTCCTAATTCCTATTATCGCGAGGTGCGTGGTAGTATTTCTAATTGTGCTATATTTGAGTGGGTCCTTGTGGAAAATCAAATAAAATACAAAATCACTAAAAAGTTCGGTTCATATTGTCACCCAATAGGCTCTTGGCTTATCCGATGTTCTTAATTTCATTATGGGAGCTACTATAACATTGGAATGGAGTTGCATTTTTTAGAAATTTCAAATTTTTGTGCAATTTTATAGAAGTTAAACAATAATTATCTTTTTTAATTTATTATAAAACGGTGTTTGTTTAGCAAATTTAGGAATTAATTTTCTCAGTAAAATTCAGATTAAATTTTAAGTTTTCCCTTAAAAAAAAAATATAGATTATCTGACTTTATATAAAATGAAACAAAATCATCTCAAGTTTATCATAAATGAAAGTTTTGTTACTTTGATCACTAGAAAAAATTAGTGGTTACTTCTATTTTTATGTCCAATTTACTTTTATCCACAAAGTATATCTTGAATTTTAAAATTTATATTTTTATATTATTACATCTAACATACAAATCAAAACATTTTTCGGTCAACACTTATAGAGAAAGGCTAAAATTTAGATTATTTATTTTTTTATCTTATATTTTATTTTTATTTATAAAGTGTATCTTACGTCTTACGTTTAATTATAAGTTAAAAATTTAAATTGTAAGATATACTATTGAATGAAAGTAAATTAGAGGGAATGAAAATGTAAAAAATCCAAAATTATATTAATATTAAAATAAAAAAATAAAGATGATGCAGACGACACGCTGGAAACCGTAATTGGCGTGGCTGTGCTTACCTGCCCCCGCGTCTATCGTACTCGCATCTTTTTCGTGCTCTTCACAGGTTTCCCTTTATTTTTCTTTTTCTTTCTTTCTTTCTTTTTCCGAATTGCCAAACCCTAACCCACAGACCGAGCGATGTGAATGAAAGAAAATCGTAGGAAGATTTCACCTCTGCTCCTGCTTCAGCTTCAGCTTCTTGATGCGCGCTGCGCATTTCTTCTCTCTCCCGAGCTTCGGAATTTGGAGCTTCGAGTTCGGCCATGGAGTTTCTGAAGGAGGATTTCTTGGCGTTGCAGATCGGGAGCTCCGCCGAGTCGCTGCACAAGTCCCTTGACTCGCAGAGAGAGCTTTTCCACAGCCAGATTGATCAGCTCCAGAGAATCGTCGGCACTCAATGCCGACTCACCGGCGTCAATCCTCTCTCCCAAGAAATGGTGCGTTGTTGATTTTTTTTTTTTTTTTTTTTTTTTTTTTTTCCTGTCTCCTGTTTGGTTGCCGAGAAACAGTAGGAAACGAGAAAATTAATTGACGTGCTAAATTTAGGTAACGGTGAGTAATGAATGGATGTTTGTATGAAATCCTGGTTTTTTCAATTGATTTTAGGTTCAGAGCATGCAATAGTTGTTCGTCATGTTTAATGGTGAGGTGAAAACCCTAGTCTCATCAGCCATTAGCGGAATCTTGTAGGATGCTATTGGTGGTTCCAGTTTTTCTCCAAATTATTATCATTTCGTTGTTTGGGGAGTAAATGAGGGTCTATCAGCGGATTTGAAACATAAATTTTCGATTTTTAGATGAGTTTTCCTTTGATTTTTTAATCTTTAACCCTATAAGTTTATACTAACTTGAAGATATATTTTTCAAAGTAGAGTTTAGTTTTTCATATGGATGATATGGGAGTTTAAAACATAGGTGGGTCTGCATTATAGAAATTTCAAATTTGGAAACCCAAAAATTTGAAAAAACATATCCCGTTTTGGATTTCTATTTAATGACTGTGCATTGGTAGCTAGTAACTCTTTATCCCTTTATTTTCGTTGGCAATGATATTTTATATTCTTGAAATGGCTATCATTCCAGTTTTTCCATTCACCACACACGCTATCATACTGATTTTGATCATAAATAACATGTTTGTAAATAAAAATATCCAGTTTCGGATTTAATGATTGTGCATTCATAGCTAGTAACTCTTTATCCCTTTATTATTGTTGGCGATGATATTTTATATTCTTTAAATGGCAATCATTCCAGTTTTTCCATTCACCACACACGCTATCGTGCTGATTTTGATCATAAATAACATGTTTTTATTCTTGTTTGTATGCAGGCAGCTGGTGCTCTTTCTATAAAAATTGGTAAGTATTGGCATTGAAGTTTTTATTTACAAAATAGTGCTACTTATTTTGTGTGAGTTTTATCTGACATCGTTGTCCTTTTTGCAGGAAAAAGGCCTAGAGATTTACTAAACCCCAAGGCTGTAAAGTACATGCAATCTGTTTTTTCCATTAAAGATGCAATTAGCAAGAAGGAATCTCGTGAGATTAGCGCTCTATTTGGTGTCACTGTCACACAGGTTTTCTTTTGTGATTAACAAACTTTTTCTCTCTTCAAGTTCGTATTCTGCAGTTTGCATCTTTGTAGTTGTTTCCTACCCTTTTGTTTTCTGTCTATTTGTAGGTTCGAGAATTTTTTGGTAGTCAACGTTCTAGAGTCAGGAAATTAGTTCGTTTGTCAAGGGAGAAAACAATAAAATCTAATGCCTCTTCAGAACAACATGATGGGGTTCCAGCAAGCTCTGTTCCAGTTCCCTTAAATACTATTGGTCCCGCTAGTGTCGAAGAAACACCATCTTGCTCAACCAATGATGATACTCTGCCTGGCCTAGATGACTTAGATAAGCAATTTGTTGAAAATATTTTCAATTTGATGCGCAAGGAAGAAACGTTCTCCGGGCAGGTGAAGCTGATGGAGTGGATTTTGCGGATACAAAATTCTGCAGTATTATGTTGGTACTTATCGTCTATCTAATCACTATGTAAGATTTTAGGCATGTTATCATATTGTCTCACCACTTAATTACATGCATACAGGTTCTTAAACAAGGGTGGGATGATGATTTTAGCAACATGGTTGAGTCAAGCAGCCGCTGAAGAACAAACAAGTGTTCTTCTTGTCGTCTTAAATGTATGTATGAAATTTGTATTGTCAACTGTCTGAATCCTTTCTTTATTAATGCTTCTAACCATTTCAATGATGATTAAATTAAATGTTGTTCAGGTACTTTGCCATTTGCCTCTACAAATGGCTCTTCCCGTGCATATGTCAGCCATACTGCAAAGTGTTAACAGATTGCGATTTTACAGGGCTTCAGGTGTGCCTACTTGAGAAACCTATTTTGTGTTCCCTCTCTCTCTTTATCTATTTATATATATGTATACGTATCATTTATGTATCCATGTGTGCATATATGTATATCAAGTGCCTTTTTCTTTGTTATCCTTGATGCAAATTTAACCTTGAGGCTGTACTACACATCTTTGAAGGCAGATATTTCTTTTCTTTTTTGGTACCTACTATAAAGTTTCTTTTGGATAAATAAACAAACTATTTTTATGCTTCAGCTGTGTCTGTGTGAAAATTTGAATCTCATTTATCTGATTTGAAGATCAGACATATCAAACAGGGCAAGAGTTTTGTTATCAAAATGGAGCAAATTATTGGCAAGAAGTGAAGCCATGAAGAAACCGAATGGCGTAAAATCACCTGGTGATGCACAACAACAATTACTGTTGAAGCACAGGCAAGTTTTAATTTTGAGTTTCCATACGCATAGGATTTATAGATCAGCTTTTTAGCTAACGTAGTCTAATTACGGTGCAGTTTAAGTGAGGTTATGGTTGATGAATCATGGCAGTCAAGTATAGAGACCACGGTAAGTGCCGAAAGTTAATTACAACTAAGTTTGTCTTTGTGTAGCTACTAGATGCACAACTTATCTGGGTGTTTCTTCTCGCTGTGCAGGAAATGATTATTGATAATTCAGAAAATTTCAGGTATACAGGTTTCTTTGTTCTGAAATGTATTTAGCTTGGATTTTTTATTGTTTTTGGTAGCTGAGATTTTAAGTACATCTTTGTTTTCAGAACATCTGAGACCACGCAGGCACTGAAACTGTTGCTGGCATCTTCAGATGATTCAAATAAGAGGCATATTCTTGGCGTATCTTCATCCCGTATCCTTAAGATTGTATCATTTCTGTTATTTTTGTTCTCTGCAATTGCAATTTAGAATTGTTGAAATTTATTTTATTGTCTAGGATTTGTATGATTAGAACCTAAAGATCTTAGTTTGAGGAAAGAGGTCCCCTGTCAAGGGTGAATAATTAATTTTGCAGTTATCATAGTTTTTTGTTCTGTTTATACTCGGAATATTAGAGATCGTTTCCTCAACTATTAACAGAAATCAGAGAACGCAGAAAAGTTCAGTTAGTGGAACAACCCGGCCAGAAAACTGCTGGGAGAAGTCCACAGGCTACGAGAGCAGCACCATTGAATCAGAGCAGACCTATGTCCGCTGATGATATCCAAAAAGCCAAAATGCGGGCACAATTCTTGCAGAGCAAATACAAGAAAGCTAGTTCATCCAATGAAAATAAAGTGAAGACTGAAGGACGTAAATCCTCTCAGGTCAGCATTTTGTCATCGGCATCTAAAGTTCCAGCGCGACCTAGTATCAAGGAACACAAGAAAACTGTGGCAGTTTGCACAAAGGCTCCTAATGTGCTGGAGGCTTCTATTGATCCAAAGCCAAAAGTAGATTTGAAGGAGCCATTGTGGGAGAAGTGCAGAAGGGTCCAGATCTCTTGGCACACACCTCCAGGTATATTTCTTTTTGTAGATTTTGATTGGTTCTTGATTCTTACAAGCAGTATTACACCGTATAAATTATAGCGCGCTTGGCAGATGAAAAATCTCAAAGCTTCCTAGTTTTTTTATGCTGTGGAGAGAGAGTATGTTTAACGTTATTTATTTCATGGTGGGAGATCCGACCAACTGGATGCTGCAACTTCTTTTGCATGAAACGAATGAATCATCAGCGTATTTTATGTTCGTCTGAGAATTGGATTTTGTCCTTTTGACTGTATAGGATACATGTCCTGGAAAGTTTTTAACAGAATATGGATATCTTTGTTCAATTAGATCGCCATGACTATTCGAATGCCACTTTTAAGTTCTCAAGTCGTTCGTCAAGTTTGGATCATAATTTTTCTTGATTAGTTTATGTGATCATGGATGAGATCGGATTTTTATTTTTCCCTACCAAACTTAATCATAATTTGTACTCAAGTTTCAGGAGAAGGGTATTATTCTTTAGCAATTGCATGTGGCTGACATAACGGTTCACACTACTTATACAGTTGACAGTTGAGACATATGATTCTGTATATTGCACATTTGAAACAGGGCAGTTTGTTAGGAAAATGTCATTTGAAGTTGACAATGGCTGGACGTTTGAAAGAATGGCGACTAAGGCGTGCTATATTTCTGTTTTGTTTCCACAGCATATATTTCTTAAATTTCTTCAAACTACACTTCAAATACTTAGGAATGACCCCATTTATCCTTAGAGTCAACCATCATTTGGGCCGTTTATGACTAATTTAGGTGAAGGAAAATTAAACTCGAAATTATTTTTGTTTTCCATCTTAGGTCTGACAATGGCCCAAACTGCTTTATTCCTTACAAATTCAAGCAATGGTCGTGTCAATGGTTCTAAGGTTCGTTTTGTCTGATTTCTGGAACCGAATCATGCAATGGTTACTATCCGAAAAAAATCATGCAATGCTTGAATTGGGAGCAAGTCCCCGTTGGATACGGATCAGTACAAAAACCACCAAAGCTCAATCAAGCAAGCAACCTGAAATGATATGGTATTTGTCCTGGATTAATATAAACGAATAGTGGTTGATGGGATGGCTTTAATCTCAGTGGGTATACGACTACAAAGTCTGAACTTTAATCCCATCTAGCTGAAGCTAGTTATCTCGTTTTGAATTCTCCTCAAGCCCACTTTGACCCATTGAGTTTTCAATTTCTGTTCATGGATGTAAAGTGTATCTGGCCCTTATTTTCGGGCATTATCGCTTACCGTCGGATGTGAAGTGTGCGTGTATATTTATGTAAATATAGATTTTCTGGGGGAATGATGTAAAGTGAATCTGGACCTTATTTTTGGACAGATGAGGAGAGGGAAATTGGCATCTGAGTTATTTTTACCGCAAGAAAAAAGGGCCGGCAGGTTTTTACCATTTTGAATGGCCATCCAATTAACATTTAGATTTTGCATTTGAATCCTCCTTTCCTCTTATTCCTACCCTCAAAGAAGCCACTTGCCTCTTTTCCAGCTAGGTGGAGTTAGAAACTTGTATATGCAGTAACTGGAAAATTTTACATGGAGTAACTTTGAATCGAATCTTTATTTTTTATTTTTTATTTTTTATTTTTAGATATAGTATATTGGTCCATTTTCATTTTATATTCTTGGTATTATCATTTTAAAAAAAATAATAATGGTTTGAGTCATTTAGCAGTGCTTAATAACATTCTCAGAGTTCAGCCTTTCATGCCATTTTCCTTTCTGCAGAAGTGAAACTCAATCAGTCGTGGAGGGTCAGTACTGGCGAGAATAGTAAAGAAGTGGAAGTCCAGAAAAACAGAAACCGTCGCGAGAAGGAAACTATGTATCAGACAGTCCAAGAGATACCATCAAACCCCAAGGAGCCATGGGACATGGAGATGGACTACGATGATACATTGACCCCTGTAATCCCAATAGAACAGTCGCCTGATATCGATGCCCCCGATACACAGGTTACCCCTAATCATGGTGTAAATAATGCAGTAACACATGTTGCTTCTAGTCAAAGAGCACATGGTTCTGTGTCTACTTCGCAAGTTGGTAATTCAAGCACGGCCGAACCAGATCTAGAGTTGCTTGCTGTGCTACTTAAGAACCCGGAATTGGTATTTGCCTTGACTTCAGGCCAAGCTGCCAACTTATCAAGTGAGGAAACTGTGAAACTGCTTGATATGATTAAGGCTGGTGGTGCTGGTAATGGCCGTAGTTTTAATCGGTTCAATAAACAAGCGGAAGAGAAGGTCGAAGTTTCTCTTCCATCCCCAACTCCTCCAAGCAATCCTGGCACGGTGCGTCACTTTGGCCTATGTGCAACTCTTGCTGGATATATTAAAAAAAAACAGAAAAAAAAAAGGCTTTTGCTGGATATAATTGAACTTGTATAGCCAGTCTTTCACAGGCATTGTTTGTGTTCCATTAGATAGGGTTTGTTTGTTTGTTTTTTTTGTTTTGTTTTGTTTTGTATTTTTTTTGGGGCTCCCTTTTTCGAATTGGACGACTGAGGGACCAAATACAATAAGGGGGGGAAAAAAGGGTGGGAGAGAGAGAGAGAGAGAGAAAAAATAAATAAATAAAGACATATGAACACCCATGTTTTGCAGTCGGATTCTGGTTGGTGGAGCTCTGTTAATCCATTAATGGGGAGCAAAGTGCAAATGTTGCACGCTAGTGCATGACAAAGCTAAAACAAATTAACGAAGACTAATTATAACAAATTAAGTTTGAGATGATACTACTTGGTCTGGATGATGACTATGCATGCCATCTCTGATGATTTTTCTTTCGTTTTCCGAAATTTGCAGAGCGGGTGGAGGCCGGAAGCAGCCAGGAATCCATTTTCACAAGTCAACAGAGCGGTTGGCAATCCATTGGCGGCGTCGGCCACCATCAATAAGTTGGTGCTGCCGCAAATGTCAGCACCTCACGTTGCTATGCCACAGCCGGCCACTATTCCATCAGCGCTTCCTCAGTACTCACTGCCTCTAGTACCTGAAAAATACATTTCTCTACATCACAGCTCCTCCACTGTTCAATCAAATCCACCCCTCGATAGCGATCCACCCTTGCATAACTTACACTCTTCACTGCGGGTTGAGACCGCAAGTAACGTCCAACCAGCACTTGTATCCACTAACACATTCAACGCAGAGGAAAGACACCACATTGCAATACCACCAAACCCTTTGGTTCCGACACCGGCGCGTCCTCAGACACCTCAACGATCACTGCAACAGCAGCAGCAACAACGACGACGACAAGAACAACTTTATTCCGAGCCATATATGCCTGCACCTGCGTACTCCAAAGAAATTGGAAAGTCAAGTCAGGTGCCGGATTCTTGGAGAGCCAGGCAGGGTACCGTGCCTGCGAATTATAACCCTCCTTTAGCGAACCAAAATCATAGTTACAACAGTTACAATACTTACAATGCATCTCCATTTGGAGGGCCGGTGCAGCCTCCGCAGAGTCGGTGGGAAGGGAACGATAACGAGTACGCGGAGGGAGATGAGTTTGAGTCATGGAGTCCGGACAATAGTCCAACTAGAAACCGTGAGTATTACGGGATGGGAAGAGACTTCCCTGAAACCAGAATGAATTCTGGCGGACGGGGCTACAGGTCCGACCAGCTGAGGATGAGGAATTCTTCTGGGTACAGAGATCATAATAGGCATGGCAACAGAAGGTGGCGTGACCAGAGACGATGATTTGTCTTGTACCGGACAGGGGTCGGGGTGGGTGTTGGGGTGGGGTTTGTCAGATTTTGTTCATTCATGATATAGAGTTTAAATTTTTGTTAATAATTTGTGAAATGGGGTTTTGTGGTGGTGGAGGTGATTGTTGAGATCAGTGGACTAATGCCATTTGCGACTGTTAGAGATGTCCACATAACTAAATCGTTATTATTAATCTGACAAAAAAATACTCATCATCTTTCTTTATATCCTTTTTTTTTTTTTTAACTTTTTTCATCTCTTTCTTCCTTCCTAAAACACTTCTAAAAGCAAACTCCCGTGGGCTTGAAAAGGAAAGAGTTTGAGCTTGGTCAGTTTATTGGCCCAACACTTGATCTGGGTCAATAGGAAAACGGTGGAATATACGAGAGAAAAATACATATATCTATATATATATATATAAACTATCTATAAACTATATATAGAAAGTATAAAACTTTCTACTGTTCAAGGCATTTTCTCCAAAACAAGCCGTTTTGGACGAAAATATTGAATTTAATTTTTAGTTCTTAAATTTTTTTTTTTTCACAATTTAGTTTTAAATAAATCACATTGATTTAAGAAAATACTTTTCATTAACATTTTAAAATAATGTTTTCCAAACAATTATTTTTAATTTTTTGATTTTAGTCTTTTTTATTTATTGGTCAATTTTTAATATTTTAGTACTTTTGTCTTTTTGATCTTTTTTATACCTTTTTATCTACTTTTTATTTTTATATTTTTTTCTTATTTAGATAAATTTTCTCAAATACGTTCAATCATTTACATCACATGCTTTTAAACTAGTGTGTGTATATATATATACACACACAAAATAAGGCTAGAATTGTATAGCAGACGCGGGAAAGTGCAATGTAAAGAGCCTGCCAAGTCCAAACGGGAAGCATAGGGTGCGTTTCATGTCTCATTCACTTCTATTCACTTTAAACAATATATTTAAATGCAACTCTATTTCAAGAATAAACACTCTCCCATTTTTATTTATCATTTTTTTAATCTAATTTTATCAGTCATATCAAACACACACTCATCAATGCCCATTAAAATGATCTAAACATATAATATTTGAATACAATAGTTAAATGACATCTAAATACATATTGAAATATATTCATTTCATTAGAATACAATACTGAATATAATATGACACCCAACTGCACTAATAGATCTTATTATTGAATGAATTTTTTTTTTAAAATTTCGGATTAATTAGCCCATGAATTTTAGAGTCATGTTAATTTGGTCTCTAAATTTTTAGTTAGGAGTTTCGGGGGTCTTATTTTATTTATTTTTTGAGGGAAGGGTTTTAAATAGCGAAATTGTACTCACATGTGACAATTTTTTAGGCACACATACATTGTTTTCAGATTCTCATATATATCATAAATTATATGCCTGATTTTGAAAAATAAAATATAATCATGATTGGACAATCGAGAGGGAACTCTTGAACTTGTTACCTGCCATCCGTCATGTTAAATTTTTAACCTACTTAGAGTTTGAATCTAATTTGATTGGATTTAATCGTCAATTACTTAGGTTGAGTCTCTACAAGTAAATAAGTTCACAGTAAAAATTATCCTTAGTAACATTGATTTTTTTCCCCCTTAGTAAAAAAGCTTGAAGTTGATATTGAGTATTACTGCACTTCACAAATATCAATTCCTGAAGCGCATATCAAAATCATGAAAAATTCACAGGCCGGTTTGGTAACATTTTAAAAATGATCTTATTTTAATTATGAAAGCAAATTTTTTTTTTTTTTTTTTTTTTTTTTCAGGATGATGCTAATATAGATTCTAAATTGTGTATGAAAGTGAAATTGTATTGGATGTGTTTTGATAGCATTACAGATAATACAAAATTACTCTAAATATATATAATTTTAATCATGTAAAAATATGCATAAATATATCATCCTCATGAAATATGCGTCACTTGGAGGCTCGGGCAATGGTGATAAAAACAGTAACCAAAACGAAGGAAAAAATGAAGAGGAGGCCAAAACCATATTAAATGTTCCGAGATAAAGTTATAAATATACTAAAATTTAAAAAGTAAAAATAAAGTTTTTCTAAATTTTATATAATCAAAATATAAAATAGGGGATTTTTTTTGTTAGTGGTTTAAAATTTAAGGGACATTTTTACTAACAATGAAATATAATATTAATACTAATTATTAAAATTTGAGGGCAAAATTAAAAAAATATTAAAATTCATAGAATAAAAATAAATGTTTATTCTTATTAAATCACACATTAATTATTGTCATACCAATAATTACATTTTAACCTGTGCAAAAAGAAAAATTAATAACATTTTCATAATTAATCGAATATTTCTATAAAATTTTCAGAGTACGAAAGTTCTGTTCGGTTCGGTAACGAAAGCTCTGGACGGCTAGAGCCTAGACCACTAACATGACGCAAACTCAAAGCTGTTGTTGGCCCAAAAAAAAATTAAATAAAAAAATAAAAAAAAAGGGGGGAAAAAAGAAAAGCCTGCTTCCACCGTTCCCCGTTCCCCGTTCCCCGCCCTGCTTCCACCGCTCCTTCTCTCTCTCTCTCTCTCTCTCTCAGATTTTCAGAGGTCCGCTCACGTTTCGACTCTTTCAAAAAACCTCAAAATTCTGCGTTTTTTGATTTCCGGAGTTTCCCTCACGTTTCGCGTTTCACAAAAGTTTCAACTCTTATCTCTGTCCGGAGTTGCAGAGCTTCGCCGTTTCGGCATTGAAGCGGTTTCGATCGGTGTAGGAGAATTAGGTCAATAAACGGCCAAAATCATGGAAAAAAAAAAGGAGGGGATTTTGACGGCGTTAGAGTTTAACCGATTAGATGGACTGACTTGCTTCGAGAATCTTTCATTTTCTCGCGGTGGAACGGAACCAACCGAACAAAAGAGTTCGATTTGATTTAGTTCAAAACTCCTTACCTTCAAAAATTTAAACTCTCTCTCCAAAATTCAAGCAATTTGAGACCCAAAAAACGCTTCTTTTATCCGATCTCGTTTGTCGACTATGGGATTCAGATTCCATAATCTCCATACAATTCACAGGATTTGCGTGACGAGGATTTCTTCCAACGCAAGTAATTTAAATCACCCGAAACCCGTGATTCAATCCTCCAATTTCCTTCTCCAAGACCCTTGCTTGATTCCGTCTCACAACCCCGTTTACAGCGTCCCCAAGAGGTGGCATTTGGGACATTCCCACCACGGCCATGAAGTTGAAGACCGGCGCAGTGTTTCCGGGAAGGAGAGCGAGAAGATATTCAGTCTCGGTCTGGCGTCCGACGTCGTATTGGCTGTCGGGAAGGCTCTCACCGGTTATGTCTCCGGCAGCACCGCAATCATCGCCGATGCCGCCCATTCGGTCTCCGATGTGGTATTGTGCATTCTCTGCATTTGTTTCCCGTTTACTCATGCTGAAAATTGATCATTTCCAGCTATAAGTAGAAAAAGTTGGCGATTTTTTTAAGAAGAATTATGTTCGATTTGTAGATCTTCATCAGGTGGAAATAGCTGCATTCATTTAAGTTGAATCTCTTGAGAAGAGGTTTCTGTTTATTGTATTTTGATTAGTCTATATATGTGTTTACTAGTGATTTTCGCATTCAATAACAATATATAATATTTCAAATATCGGATTTGCAATGTTTTGAATCAAACTGCCTTTCAATCAATCAATCAAAATGTTTACCATCACATTTATTTTGTTTTGCATCTGCTTACTGTGACTGTTTTTATCACTTGCAGGTTCTTAGTGGCATCGCTTTGGTTTCATTTAAAATTGCAAACACTCCGAAAGACAAAGAACATCCATATGGTCGCTTTTGATCTGTACCTACAAGCTACTCCATTTATCTCAGTTTCTGCATTTTAAAAGTCTTTGTTGCTTTGCATTGTCATTTTTAAGGTTGTCCTTTACTACTTTGGTGTTTGTAAGTCCCTCGACTGTTGTTTCGGGATTTAAATAGTGAAAGAGAATTAGGAATTTATTTTCTTCTTAGGTTAAGGAAATTCTATTTGCTGGAATCCTCTTCAGTTGTTTACCAATACATATTCCCCTAAAAGGCGTTTGTGGTTGTTAATATATGTATTCATACCTAGTGCTGTCTATTTCTTTATGGTTATGGTAAATTACGGTCGTGCATCTTATGAATAGTCCTAAAGATGATGTTGATGTGTGTGTGTGTGGATTGACTGGGGGGAGGGTATACTGTATTCTTCTCCACATTATATTTCATATTACAATTCTTTCCTCCACTGCTTTTTCCAGGACATGGAAAATTTGAGACTTTGGGAGCCCTTGGAATCTCTTGTATGCTTTTGGCAACTGCTGGTGGCATTGCATGGCATGCTTTTGATCTGTTGCTCGTATGTCGATGGTCCTTCTATAATTGTCTAAAAATGCAGTATCTGTAATAGTTCGTACATACCTGTTCTACATATGTATATGTGTATGTATGTGATTTTTAGTTATATATTGAAGCAGTTTATTTATTTATTTTTATCTTTTTAAAAAGATCAGATGATTTTATTGTGCAGGGATTAATTTCAGCAGATCATCAAGTAGTTAATCAGGCTGTGGTACAAGATCATGGTCATAACCGTCATGGTGGTGGACATCACCATGGAATTGACATGAAGCACCCTGTTCTAGCTTTGACCATGACTATTGTGTCGATATCCGTGAAAGAAGGGTAAGTATATCTATTTTTTCTTTCAAAAACAGTTTTAATAGTTTCGTTTCCTTTATGCAATTTCCGCTTCTCATATGTTTCATTTTCTTCTCAGCTAAATAAAATATTTATTATGGGAGTTCCATATTGAATTAAACCGGTTTTACAATAATATTTTAAGCTGTTCAATAAGCTTTTCCGTTTAACTCGATAGCTATATATGTATATATGTATGTATGTATGTATCTTCTGTTATCTCATATGGCTATATAAAGTAAATGTATTTTTTATATAATATGTATCTCTTTTCTGTCTGACCAATCTATCACCAGTGGATATAACTGATCTTATCACTTGGTAATTTCACTTTCACACGCTTCCGAGTGTATTTGTTTTGTATCTGTTTAAATTGGTTGACTAATTTTATCTACGTTGTCATTCTTCTTTATTTATGTTGACCTAGGCTTTACTGGATCACAAAGCGAGCTGGAGAAAGACAAAATAGTGGGCTGATGATGGCAAACGCTTGGCATCATCGTGCAGATGCCATATCCTCGGTGGTTGCTCTCATTGGGGTTGGTGAGGAGCTTCGGCTCTTTTTAATTCTGGTTTGCTTTTTCAATATTTTCTTTCAATGTCCATTCATGCTTGAATGGAGAAATGATGTTGTAGAAGTAGCTAAAAATTCTTGTTCTCTTTTGCCTAAAGTGGATGTTTTTTTCCACTTTCTGTTAAGTTACCAAAGCTCAGAATATGAAGTTTACATACACACGCATGAGTTTGAGTCTGCATCTGTATACACATTTTGACTTGTGAAGTTTACATAGATCAAACTGACTAAATATACGACCATCTTCTGGGTTTTAGGAGGATCTATTCTTGGAGTGAAGTTTCTCGATCCCCTTGCTGGTGTTGTTGTATCGGGCATGATCCTGAAAGTAGGACTTGAAACTGGTTATCAAAGGTTTGTACTGATTCCAATCTATGTGATTCACTTATTTCCATTTCCCATATATTTCACTTATATAACCCACATACTATGAATTTCTAAAAGGCTGAATCTGGTATACAAAGGGTATTTAAAGTGTTGTTGTTGTTCCTCTATACACATTTGTTTCCTGATTGGATCAAGGTCATGGAGTATAATTAAAGTCTTCATTCAAGTGATGTCACATAAACATTATTGTATAAGTAAAGCTTCTTCATTCAAAGTGATGTCACAGATACATTATGAGATTGTTGCTCGGTTCAACATTCTTGGCGCTTTTAAATTTGGTTGTCAAGCACGACGTTATGCTAGAGTAGAACTATAGATCACTAGCAAAACTGTAATTCCCATTTGTGAACTTGTGTTTTTAATTCCAAAATGCACAATGTTTTGTACAAAACCATTTTGGTTTATTTAGTAAGTTTAGTGTTTGTCACACAATACAATATGTCTGAGTCTATCATGTAGCATCACATCTGATATGTCTGTTTTCAGCGTCATGGAACTGGTGGATGCTGCAATCCCGTCACAACAATTAGATCCTGTAAGAGAAACAATACTGAAAGTCGAAGGTGTAAAGGTATGTTCTAGATGGCTTAAGGGAGGATGTACTACTAGGTTGGAACGTGTAAGATGCTTTGATGTCACGAGAGATATCTGCTTTAACCCTGCTAATTTTGATGAAGACTTTAGGTTTTGGTAGTTGGGAAGATATCATCCTATCTCTATCCAGTTCGTACAGTCATTGCGCTTTTCATCTTGCACGCGTATATATATTTACATTTACGGATTCTTTGTAGTTTTGTCTTTAGTTAGGTTCCCCCACCCACCCACCCACCCCAAAAAAAAAAAATAATAAAAAATTCTCTCATGGAAATCCCTCGAGTTATAATCTCTATAAAACCAAGTCTAGTGTCTGTACTCTGTGGTGCTTATGGGTTGGATTTGTCATAATGACCTTAAATTCAAGGTGCTGGTTTCTTTCTAACTTATTCGGTTAGTTTGTGTGTTTATTTTTCATAGTGAATTGGTTGTTGAGGCTTCCAGATTCTAAGTTTGTGGATGGATTCAATTTAAAGTCCCGAAACTTGGTATTTTATAACAACATAATGATCGTTAGTTGATTTTGTAGGGAAGATAGGCTGCATGTTTATATATTTCCTCACTTCATATAGTTGGATGCAGCTCTAGTAAGACAATATCTTTCCGCTCCATGGACATAGCTAGTCTTGATTTATTAGGTGTCGTATGTTTCCCTCAGTTTGGTGGGTGCTGAATAAGCTCGAGAATTTTATTTTGCATTTACTTGTTTATGTTTATTCTTGAAATTACTTCCAAACTTTTTTTTTTAAGGCTCTGAAAAGTTACTTCCAAACTTTATATAGGCATGCCATCGCTTGAGGGGAAGGCGGGCTGGTTCGTCTCTGTATCTTGATGTACATATTGAGGTTTGTTCCTTCTCATTCTATACAGTTTAGCTTCGACCTCAACATCTCATCCTTGTAAAACCAGTGAAGAGCTTATTTTCTACCTTTTCCTGTCAGGTTGATCCCTTCTGTAGTGTTAGTGCTGCACATGATATTGGCGAAAATGTCCGTCGTCAAATTCATGAATCCCATCCTGAAGTGGCTGAAGTTTTCATACACATAGGTAAAAACGTTCTATGGGGTTTAGAAAAATTGAAAAGGAGCTTTATTCGTAGAGAAGAAAAATTGATTTCTTTACCGACTAGAAGTTTAGTTCAAAAACATAAACAACCTATGTCCTGATCAGTAGACTCTTAAATGCTGGTCTCTAAAAATCCTTATCAGTTTTCATGACTTCCAATTTGCTTCTAGATCCCTCGGTTTCAGAAATTTCCCCCGGTGTGATGGACCAGCAAGAAAACTCGACAAGAACCAAGTGCGAGAAAAGTTCTGTAAAAGACGGAGACATTGAAGCAGCTGTTTCTAGCATTATCTCATCAAAGTTTGGAGAGGTATGTTTTATTCATTTGGGCAAACTTGTAAAAGTTCACAAAGTCCCCGTAGGTCATGGATGATCGCGAACATGAAAAGACAAACATTATTGGTCCTGCGAAGTAATGAATTCGCGATACGATTACAGAGTATGGTTGTCGAGCGCATTACACGCCACTCGTTGCAAGGAAAACTACTTCTACAAATCGAGGTTTCTATGCCCTCAGACATCATGATTCGGTAAGGAATTTGAGTTGATAACCGGCATGTTCAGTCTATTGTCATACTTCTAAGTTCTAAGGAATTTCTACGTCGTATCGAAATAACATTTGGTCATTCTTCCAGGGACGCAATGGAGGTGGCGAAAAGAGCAGAGCAGGAGATTTTGAAAGCAGATCCAAACATTATTCATGTCAGCATTCAGCTTCGTTTGGGGAATCCAATTCCGCAATTTAACCATGATTAGCATAAAAAACATTCTTTCCTCGTTTTTTTGCACCCAACCACGACCGTCATCAAAGCGAAGAGCCGAGGTTTTGTAATAAGAAGTTAATTGTATACCAAACACTGATCTGATAGCCCAGATTTTCCATGTAATAATAAGTGAAGTGTTCGAATCGTCCTGTTTGAGAATATGGAATGAGATATGACTGTTGCAAATGCATGCCCATGTCTCTATTAATCCAAAGCAAGCTTAGAACATAAATCTGGCAGATTTTCAGAGAGAAAGAGAAAAAGAAAAACCGGGCCAATGAAGAGATTAAAAATGAGGAAAATATTTATAGAACCATTGATCAGATAATTGTAGTCTGAACATTTGAGTCGACACCATTTGTCATTTCAGAAAAACGTATCATCACCTCAATGGCCTCAACCAGATTATTAAAACAACATATTAGAAAATAAAAAAAAATTAAAAAAAAAAAATCGGAGAAAGAGATTGAGGGCTCAGAAGGATCCATTGGTAGTTTTGTAATCACAAGGGAAAATATTTGATTTTCCCTCAGAAAATAGGTAGTTTCTCAACATCATTGCCTCAACACTCTTTACAAGAATAATTAAACAGAAAATTTATGCATTAGCAAAAGAGCAAAAAACTTAAAAAAAAAAAAAAAAAAAACCCAGAAAATTAATGAAGAATAAAAATGGGCGAGAGAGAGAGAGAGAGAGAGAGAGAGAGAGAAGAAAAGACTGTATATTTGAATCGGCATGTCGGATAGGCTGAAGAGAAACGAGCAAAACCAGAGCTTTTGAGTAGTGTTTATATAGCAGCAGAGTCCCAATTAGGGTTAGGGCTTTGTATTCCATGGCTGCCAAAATAGAACGACGGAAAAGTTACAGCCTAAATTACGAATTTACCCTTAAGCCCATTTCTTGCCGTTAGGGCTGCTTGTTGATGCCTGGCCCACACAAAATGGGCTGTTTTTGAATGGGCTTGTTGTGTGAGTTATGGCCCATGTGATTTTTTGCATGGTCCGTTTACCTTTGACTTTTTCCAAAGTGCTGCTCGTGGGTGCACGACGAGCGGCTTGGACGGTTATTTAGGGCTTGTTTGGTATTAACACTCATATCAAATTAAATTATACTTTTTTCATCATGTTTTTTGTCTTTTCTGAAAAAGTTTTTTATCTTTTCTGAAAAAGTCAACAAAAATTACTATTCAAACTTAAAAATCTCAACTCAACTCAAACTCAACTTATACACCAAACACCCCCTTAATGGTTTGGGCAGATTTTTTGTTGAGGATTTATTAAATTACAAACAGAGACTGTCTAAAGTTTTAGTAGCTTAGGCGGTTTTTTCGACATACAACTTGGATGGTTTTTTGATAGATGATATAGACGGTTTTATTGACGGCGTGAATTTTACAACTACATAGATTATAATTAGATTTTTAAAGTACTTGGCCAAAAGTAATACCGTTTACAACCAATCTTTCACTTTAGCAAGATTTTTTTTTTTTCCTTTTTTTTCTTTCCAACAAAATATGTAGTTAGGTTCTAACCACTAACAACCACCCTGACTAAAGAGTCAAGCTACATGCCACAAAGAAATAACAATGTCTAAATGAGATTATTATAATAAAATGATAAAAGTATTAAAGAAGGTATACTTTCTCAAATAAAAAAAAAAAAAAAAGGTTGATATACTAAGGTTTTAATAAGAGCTCCATAACACAGACAAATAATGACAACTAAATAGATTGACTTACTGAACTTGCATGTCAAACTAAATATTAAGTTTTAGAACCTATCACATGCAACGTTTCACACATTCAAAATTAACCTCCAAAATCGATCACATTAATGATATAATACTTAAAAAAATTAGACGGGATGGATGGTTTTAAACCGTATTTTTATTGACAAAGTATAATTCTCCACCTATGTATAGCGAGTTCAAACTGTACTACCTCTTTGAAGTGAGATTATGACATGTCAATTACGGATTGGTCGGTGAGATGCAGATAATTTACGTGTTTTTGCAGTTATTTTTGTGTTTCGCTAACTTCTTGTCTAAAATCTGTTAAACTTTAAGCCACAAAAAGCTAGTGGTAAAAGTTAACCTTGTATAGTGCACATGGCAAACAAATCATAGCATTTCCAACTAAATTCGTTAACAAAACTTGTACGTTTTGCATTTGGGCATTGTTCACTTAAATGACAACTCATCATCACATAAATCGGTTTATAAAAATTGAGATTAAAATTCTAGCAGTTTGGGATATGATCTAGAACAAATGAGTTTGGAATTTGATTCTTGAGCAATAGTATAAATCAATCAGCTTCAATGTTACTCTCAATTCTTAGAAAGATATTCGGAAAAACGAAAGTAACTAATGTCATGATTATTAGAAGTTTCTGAGGGTGGTTTAAACTTCATAAACTTGGGAAAAGTGGACATACCCCCACAAGGAGTAATTAAGCTTCAATGGAAGAAGTAATGGGTTGAACAACCAGGCCCATTTCATCTTTCGTTAACTAGATGGGCCAAGATTTCCGGGCCCATTAAAAAGCCAGCACAGCCCAAAGTCAAGGCCTAGTCCAACTCTCAATGGAATCCCCATATGAGAGGTGCTGATGCTGAAATAGTGGATTAATATTCATGATTGGCAACCTTTGTTGTTGTCTCATTGCCTCAAGCCTTTGTTGCTGCTGTTGCTCATGCAAGCTACTTGCTCCACTTGATTCTCCAATCCCCATGAAATCCACCACTTTCCTATCGCCGCCGCCGCCACCGCCACTGCTGCCACCGCCGAATCTCGACTCCCCGGTCGGGCTCCTTTCCACACCACTTGCACCTTTCCCATGCACTAAACTAGAATTAGTAGTACCATGATGGTGTTCCTCTTGTTCCAAACTCTTCAATAAGGCCTGGCTTTGGTGTCCACCACCACCCATAAACATTTGACCATATATTATTCCAATATTGTGGTCATGTTGATTCAGCATTGAGCTTGCACTGATATTTGCATCAAACATTTGTGACATCTCTTGTGTGGTAGTGGTGGTATTGGCAGTACCGCTACTGCCTAATCCCTGACCGTTGATCCCCACATTGATGCTTGATTGATGATGATCAGGCGGCTTGGATTGAAACTGATTATGATGATCATAAAGATGGCTTGGAGAGAGCTGGTGATCAGGTCCAGCCATGCTACTGACAAGGCTTTTTTGCATCATAGGCGAGTTCATGGTGCTGCTGCTTGCGGTGGCGCCCATTTGGGCCGCTTTCTGAAGCAACGCCGTGGCCGACATGTGTGCCGACCCGGGGGATTGGCCTCCGCCGCTGCCGCCGCCGCCGCCGCTGTTTTTGCTGTCTTGGAGGTAATTGGTGAAGCCGCCGGCGCCGGTGGAGGAGTTGCTGGAACATAGTTGAAGGCTTGAGGAATTGGCGGAGGAGATGCCTCTCGGGCTGCCGAAAAGCGCGCCAGAGCTGCTCGAGAACATGCCCGATCCGGCAGCCATGTTCATCATGGACCTGAAAGGTAGGGTCATGAGCTCTTGGCCGGGATTGACGGGCTTGAGTGGATTAGTACCAGAGTTGATGAAGTCGGTTGTGGTATTACTCATCATGGGCATGGATGGCATGAGTTGATCAGGCATTTGTACATGCAAGTTGTTTGATCCCATGTTGTTGCCGTTGTTGTTGTTGTTGTTCGCTGTTAGTCCTTGGTTTACTTTGTTGTTTTCTTCTGCTAACGCATCACAAAAGGCCCTATGGGTGATAAAGCTGTCTCGCCTGCAAAAATGTTTGTGGTCAAGTGGGGTTCGATATATTTGGCCTGCAATATTTTATATATATATATATATATATGTATGTATGTATATATTTTTTATGCTGATTTAATGGTTAAAAAACAGAATCCTATCAACAGTGTGTTTTTTCAGAAATTTCCTTTAAAAGAAGATAGACTACTCTTTCTCTTTACAGTATATATAAGAGACAGAAGAGGGTGAAAGAGGGGTTACAAGACTTGAAAAAGGTATAAAGGGGTACCACAAAATGTTATGAAAACGAGAGTACACCAATTTGTCGGCCATTTCCTCTATTATAATATAACTCTTTATCTGAAAGCTCAACAGAAAATCTTAAACCGCACATTTCAAAGCCTCTATACCATACTCTAATATATATACATGCAACAACGTATTTGACCAAGTAAAGAAAGATATCAGATATAGATATATATATATATATATATTTTAATATCAAACACTACGGCTGATAATAAGAATTTGAACCTGGAAAAAATAGTCCCACAATCACACTTGTACTCCCTAGTGCCACAGGTCTTCTGATGCGCCTTCCAATCCGATTGCACCGCGTATTTCTTCGAGCACTTGTCGCATTTCCACTTCTTCTCTCCATGCTTTCTGCTGAAATGCTTTTTGATCCCGGTAAGGTCTCCCAATGCGCGGGCGGGGTTGTGGTGCACACAGGTCGGTTCGGGGCAAATGTAGACCCGCTTCTTCATCTCGGTTGTCGTTCTTTGCCTGAGCTTCCATGGAAGATTGTGCCCTCTTCTATGCAACTGAAGGTTCTGGTCTCTTTGGAACCCTTTGTTGCATATCTCACACACAAAACGGTTTGTGGCCATTAGTGTTGTTGGTGATAGGGAAACTACCTCAGCATTTGGATCTGATATTTAGTAGTACAGTCAAAAATAAGTAAAGGGTCTTGTGTATATATATATATATACAGTACTTTATGTACATATACAAGATATACATATATATATTTAGGGGTCATACAATTTATTTCAATAATAATGTAGCATGTAGACAGTGGATTCCGTGGCCCCATAGAGCACAAACACAGTACTTGGGGCAACAAAAAGAGAGTGGGAATTGAAAAGTGGATTCAAGCATGCAAAACAGTTCTCAACAATTATTGAAATTTCTCAAAGCAATAATTGAGCTTTCCCATTTGCAAACAATTATTCAAAAAACTCAAATCAGCCTTTCTTGTTTCTTTTTGAAAGATAACCCCATTTCTAGAAAACTCCTTTGTTTTTTACATTTTGTTTATCAACTGAGTCAAATTCTGTATGCTTATCTATACTTATAATATAAGAACAATATTGTCATCTGAAATTAATAGAAAACCCCATGTACTTTTATACAAAGAACTAAACTATATATTAGTTGATTATTATAAAGAAATAATATACCTGAATTTCCATAAAATCATATATAGAAACAACATCAATATATGAAACAAGGCTATAATAAGATTGAAAATTATTGCCTGGAGTTCCTGGAAGGTTTCTTTTCTTCTTAACGGCGGGCTGTTGTGGTTGCGGTTGCGGTTGCGATTGTTGCTGAGAAGAAGAGTTGTTGCTGTTACTAGCAGCAGATGGTACTCCAGAATTGGAGCCATGGAAGTGGTTTTGAGGCTGCTTTTGCTGAAGATGATTTTCTTGATGAACTTCTTCCCCAGTGTTCCCTGAAGAGAAGCTGCCTTCCTCACCTGTGATATTTGACATGATCTGATGATGATATATATCAAACAGAAACAAATTTTTGAGATAATTATTATACGATAATTTTTTGTCCCTTTTTCTAGAGACAATCTGTTATGTATCTCTTTCTTTCTTTCTTTTTTGTTGTTGGTTCTCTCAGTACTACAGAAGCTGGGGGCTTGTTTTTTGTGTGGTTTTTTGGTTTTGGTGAACAACTGAAAATCAGGAGTCTGCTGTTGCTAGAGGAAGACAAAAAACCATGGAAATCTCCTTCATTTCGGGGTGAGGAATAAGAGAATTGTTGTATAGTATTAATATGGCTGCCACAACCTAAGACTACTTAGCAAGACATTGGAACCTGGTCTTCTTTGGCCTCTATATATATATATATATATAAATATATATTAACATGAGACAATCGCTAGGCAATACCCTCATTTTCTTATTATAATATTTATATACATGTATATTGTCGCTCTACGATGATAATTCCTCCCTCTTTTTTTTTTTTTTTTCTTTCTTTAAAACAAAACTTTTTTTTTAGTTCTTTTGTGATATTTCAATTTATATCCAATCACTAATCAGGATCTCTACTGCCAAGTCTACCATAGCTATTATCAGCGATGGTGACAAAAGGAGGTCCTACTTAGAGTTTTTGCTTCTAACAGGTCATACATCACTCGAATTTGTTGATTTGACGATCATTTATTGATGGACTCTGTGAGCCCCTGATTGTTGGCTGTAACTTTTATACGTTGGGTCAGGGACGTGATACACTATTGATCCCCTTTTTTATTCCGAAAAAACAGTCTACGAGAACTGTAATGAATATATACATAAGTACATGTGATAATTGTAGTCTTTTTTCATGCCACACACACATATATATATATATATATTTTAAATTTAAAAATAAGAGGATTTGACTCAACACCTTATTATAAAATTGACGTAAAATTACTGTTAAATTATAACTACAACCATTTTCACGTGATACTTAGGGTTAAGCAAAACGTCATTTCAAGGATATGCGCCTCACGGAGCGGAGATCGCTAGCAGCATTTCAATGGACTAATTATATTAATAGTAATTAGATTAAATACTTAGTAAATGCCTCAAAGTCAAAGTGTCATTTATGAGCGATTTGATCGATGAAAATATTATTGTTAAGCATAATAATTGGAACAAACAATAATTAACAGTTACAGTATTATATATACTCTTTAGCAAGCCTATAAATGAATTTTTTTTTTTAATATCCTTTAATTTGCAACATCTCTCTGCTACATATCTAGTATACTCTTTGCATCATCACTTTCAGATTAAATTAATACTTTATGCCGAATTATCATTGATTAAGTTTTAACTTGTTCTCTGGGATAATCGGTATGACTTGGAGTGCATGTCCAAAGTTCTCGCAACTGAGCAAAAAAGTACAATAATATGATAATTGAATAACGAAATATTTGATGGAATCTTGTTGGGGTTAATTTATTAGCGAGTGTAAGAGGGAAATGATTTGAGTAAGAGTTAGAGAGGTTACTTACATGGTTTGAGTCTTAAAGAAATGTCTTAATTCGTCTGTTGGATGCGTTTATAAATTCAAGATACTCGTCAAAATAAGGACCCAAATGCAATACTTGGGTGAACTCTTGAATCTGCTCCTGATTAGTGCTTGAAGAATTTGATTACATATATCTTATCAATTACAACATTTAAAAGGAATAATTGGGTCACATACATCAATGTTTTTGCACTTATAATTCGGCTCATACATGTCCTGATTAATATATTGGTAAATAACAAAATATTAATATAAAAAAAAATTTGGAGTATTTTACCTGTTACAATTACCAAACATGTGCGACATATGTTTTGGAATTAATGAAGTTCATCAATTGATTTTCTTATCGTACATGTCTATTCCCGAGTATAGATTTTTGTCCCATATTTGTATTTAATAGTTCAAGCATTTTCAAGAATTTAGTGTTTGTTATAGGATGAAATTTTTAAATTTAAATGACATGATAATCTAGTATTAGAGGAACATCGTTCCAAGAGACATAAAAAATGAAACAAATAAGTTTGAAGTCATTTATTCCCTTATAGGTGCAAATTACTGACATATTGGTCATTAATTAGCATTTCATTTATACTGAAATCTAGCTTTATCATCTAAATTTGTATTCATATTCTATAATTACCTAAAACCGTCTCTCTCTATTTTATATTAACTTAAAAATAAAGATATTTTAACTTTATATCATTTAATGGAATATCAAATTACCGTTAAAATATATGTGTCACCACGACTTTCTTCCTAATTGTATAATTGACGGACCCATATGGCCAGTCTTTTTGGAAGTAATTCAGCTGCTCTCTGTGAGTTTCTCTTAACCGTATGCCATGCTTTCTTACCAAACCCCAATCATGACTAGACACCCTTGTTTTTTACCACGTATAATATTCCAATCCACGTCAAAGTGTATTTTAAACCGTTCCTCAGTTTGAGAACAAAATGAAATAAATCAAAATGTAGCTCTAATTATAATTAAGTTTTATCATGTTGATTGGTGCCGAACTATTTGTTTTATTTGATACAAACGATCAAAGACAATCCACAAGTCAGTGTCTTTATTTTAAAGTTTTTTTTTTTAATACAGAAAAATAGTAAATGAAAAATAAATATTCTATTAATAAATGTCTTAAAAAAAGATGCTTGTTGCTGGCTGCTTTGTTTTTTAGGTCCAGTTGATTACAATTAGTGAATAACGACATTAGCTATGCACAAAAATGATAAACAAATTCATCTAGGCGAGTTTTATACTTGTATATTATTAGTTAATTCCATTTCTTTCAAAGCTAAATTCAACTTCATATCCACACAGATGGGCCAACATCATTTTCTTTATTATATATATATTTTTTTCAAATTTTTTAAGTCTTGGGTGACTTTCTTTTTCATGTATATCCAAACCCTGCATATTTTAATATTCTAAAATTCAAGATTAGATATGATATATCAAATGGAAATTTCTTGGGACGGCAGTGAAGGTACATCTACTGATATAATAATATACATACTCTAAAGTAATAGTTTTACAGTAATTCTAATATTGATAAACATGATTTATTGGCATAAGTTTCTGTAGTAAAATAAATTCTCTACATTATTCAAAATGCATAATTTGTTTTTCCACAAGCTAATCATGGGTATCCCAAGCAGGAGCTACTTAAAGAATAGGAAGAATAATTATAAGTAAAATTTAATCAAGACATTAAAAGAAAGACACGAAAAAACTCTATTATGATTGAGGATAAAAAGGTATATTTTTAAATATTAAATTCAATCAACATTCACATTATATATACTTGATTAAATTTGATGGGAATCTAACTGTTTAAAACAGAATCCTATTAATAAAATATATTTTTTTCAATACTTAACCGTAGAATTCTCATTATAAGGAATTAAGGGGGTGTTTGGTGTATAAGTTGAGTTTGAGTTGAGTTGAGATTTTTAAGTTTGAATAGTAATTTTTATTGACTTTTTCAGAAAAGACAAAAAACTTTTTCAGAAAAGACAAAAAACATGATGAAAAAAGTACAATTTAGTTTAATAAGACTATAATGATTATGAACTTTTTCAGATAGGATGAAGTTAATGAAGGTCTAGGGGAGCTAGGGAGGCTTAAGCTCCCCTCACCTTTCTCTCTCTCTCTCTCTCTTTTTTTTTAGCTTATATATTTTTATATAAATTTACATGTAACCCCCTACAAGACTTTTTAACTTTCTCTTCCTTCTTTTTAGTCTATATATTTTTGTATAAATTTACAAATAGCCTCGTCTCAAACTTTGTCACTATTTCTCAGACTTGAACTATCTCGTGATTAATGAACATTTTATTTATCCTATGATTGGGAATGAAGAAAGTGTCTTATAGATGCACAGTAGAAGTGACAAGCCTGCAACTTTATTTCTTTTTTTATTTCTTTTTTTATTTATTTATTTTGAACTGATTAATTAAGAACTATATAAATATGAAATAAACGTACGAAATTTGGAATTTCTAGTACTACTTCTGTTTTTCTTTAGTTTTGTTTGTTTTGTTTTAACCTCATCTCATCAATAAATTAGGAAGATGTTGCACGGTAAAACTTTTTATGTTTCAGTTTCCACAAACATTACAGAAACAACAAAGAAGCCAGACTCTTACAAACTGAAATATAATATAATTACAACAATGGCAAAGTGTTTTTGATTAAGTCACAAATTCAAACAATATGAGCTAATTAAGTCCTAATTTCCGGTCAAATAATTTCAACAAAGAGATTCTCTTCCTAAGTTCCTTTCTTAAAAAAAAAAAAAAAAAAAAAAAAAAAAAAAAAAAACCCCCTGCTAAATATTATATAAACAGACAAATTAAGAAAACGTCTAAATAGTAGCTTGGGAATTGTCGATGAAGATCGATGTTTTTCATGAAGCTAACAAATATCAGCACAACAATGTCAGGACAACCATATTCCAACGTTTTATGGCATTTTTGATACACAACATATACCGAACCAAATAATTAATATTAAATATAATCATTTATTTAAGACGACCGAATTAATTAAGCCGATTAGATTATGTTTAAATGCTGTCTTTTTATTAAATAGCCCTTGACTCGGTTTGCTAATTGACATATATATAATTAATTACAAATCGACACCATAGATGAATTCAACAGAAAAGACGTACGGCTCAGGTTCTCTAGCTAAAATTTAATAATGAATATATCTTTCATATATATAAATACATGTATATCAATATAAAAAATGTATATGTGTATATTGGCATGATTCTTGATTTTATCAATATATATATATATATTATGTGAACCTGCTGTATGGTTATAAACGGTAAACGACAAAGATAGCCTCTAGTTTTACATAGACATTAATTTAGAATACCAAAGAAAGAAAAACAAATATGTAAGGACTCAACGGAAGATATTTTAGAAATTTACGTAGTCAATACTCGTGAGCTAGCATCCACTAATTAATTTGTCGATTGGTTGTTATAGTTCAAGTTAAATATTAATTATTGATTATGTAAATTTCCATGAGTGATCGTAATTTAGTGAGAAATTGTCCAGTGCTTTACCATATTTTTGCGCCCAAACACACTATACATAATGTTATAATGTTTTCCAATTTCAGGCATAAAAATTTTCGTTCACCGCAATACTTAAAGGTAGTTAGGTTAAAAAAAAAAAAAAATTTGCTATGAGATTCTTGACCACAATTCTTTTTTTTTTTTTTTTAGTAAAGCGAATCTTTAATTATCTTGTTAATATTCACACCTTTAGATATTTAGAAGTCCTTTTGAGCCAGTTTATCAAAAAAAAAAAAAAAAACACTAATGAATTGGTTATCCGTTAAACGACATGAAAGTACACAGGCAAAACCAATTGAACAAAAAATGACATATCTTTTGTCGTCCTGGAATAAAATAACAGGGCATAAAGTTTGGTTCCAGTTCAGGAAAGACGATATCAAATAAAATCGGCTTGTCGTTTTAAGTCTAAATCAACAGATCATTTCCTCATATAATTCAACATACGACATGTCGTTTAAAATTCAAGCGATGCAAAACATGATGACATGCCGTTTTTATTTAGAAGGCATGCCATGAACGACAAAATACATGTCCCGTGGCGAAAAGCATGTCGTTCCTTCTCCTTGAAGGGAATGAGTCATTTGCAGTTTGCTAAACGATATAAAACAGAAAATACATGTCGTTTTGGTCAACGACGTGTCCTTTTCTTTAAATAACACGACATGTCTTTTGAGCTCTAAAACGACATGGTTTAAAGGACAAAAGATCATACCATTTATTCACCCAAAAAAAAAAAAAAAAAAGATCATACCATTTAATACAATGTACACACAAGAAATTAGGTGTACTGGTGTAGCTATTAATGATCATAAATCAGCGATCATATCTTTTTTTTTTTTTCTTTTTCTTTTTCTTTTTCTTTTTTTTTTTCCTGTCAAATTTGGAATTAAATGTGATACGTACTTGAACAATATGAATTATCTCACGTTTCCAAAACTTTCCCTCAAGAAGTTCTTTTGGCATTTTTTTTTGTTATTAGGGCACTACTTTTTTTAAACTGTGTTAATCACATGACTAGTTGATAAAAAGTAATTTTTGAAGAGTTTTAATCATGTGTTGGTACGTATGATTAAAATCGATAAATAATTATGATCTCATTGAGGTGTTACATGTCATTTTGAGATGCAGAGAGCAAATCAAAGCAAGTCTTATTCTTTAGAGGCTGAATTAGAAATACTCTCAATTATGTGAGGACCACGTGTTGTACGGCAAAGCGAACTGATAGCCAAAAGATACTGTCGTTTTCATAATTGTAGTTTGTCTATATGATAGATTCTAACGACATGTCGTGTGTAAGGGCAAAGCGAAATGAACGACAAAAACATGTTGTATGTGCCTGTCGAACGACATTTAATTATATTGTTTCCTTGTTGAAACTCGAAGATACTTTTAGGAAAAATGTGGAAAGGACATTATTTTTGCAACCAAAAGCATGATTTTCTTTCCTCAGAAAACAACATGTTGAAGAAATGAGACATGTTTTTGTAGTTGGTATATATATATAGTGACGGATCCAGAAATTTTTCTTGGACATACATATTGAGAAAATTTTTAAAATTAATAACTTTAAATGATAAAAATTTTAATATTTTTCATGCTTATTATCATATAATTACCAGTACATATTGTTTTTATATTTTGTAAATATTGTAAAATTTATTCTTGAACTTTATCTCAAATGTTGTCATAAATAAAAGTTTCTAGCTCATGATTTGTTGTATGTTTGTAATTTTCTAATTTAAAATTAAATTCCACTTTAATTTGTTCTACACCATCATTTTTCCTTTTACAAATAATTCTTTTTACTAATAAATAAAACTTGATTGTAAAGAAAAAGAAAAGACAAAAGGAGAAAGATGGAACTGTTCTATAGGGGAAAACATACAGAAAGGAAGAATAAGTATTATAAAGACTTACCTCTTATATATATATATGTGAATATATAAAAATTACTCGGAGTCAATCGTATGCGAGAGTTGAGATTTCGTACGTAGTGATAGAAGTTGAATTGTGGAAGACTGGAAGAGAGAGAGAGAGAGAGAGAGAGAGAGAGAGAGAGAAGACGTAGAGGAAAAAGAAAACACTAGAAAAGTTCTTTGTTTTCTTTCTTTCTTCTCAAATGTATAAATATATTTACATATATATATATATATATATATATATTCAAAATGAGAATTCAGTCCTAAGATACAAGAAAAAAGAAAAAAAGAAGAATATAATGTGCTAGCTCTCGATTTTGTTTACGTTATGTGGGATATGGAATTTTTAAAAAAATATTATACGACACGAGGAGGTACTATATAACTGGTGTTCGCTATAACAAAAGTCTCGTTTTAATTTTTTTTGGTCTCCTTTCTCTTCGAAATTATAGTAGTTCCCATTGATATTCATAGTATAAAAATGTTCAACGAGCGTCCTGTGTAATTTTTCAGGGATGACTTTAGAAACTGTTTTGTCCCGTAGTTCAGAAAAAGAAAATCAATTTTTTCTCAAGTAAAAAAAAAAAAAAACGAAACCAATCCAATCCAATTTGGATTTTCAATTTTCACATCCATTTCATATTTTCAATCTACATAATTTGGATTTGATTGTTTATCTAATGTTTTTGGAACATTTGATTTAAAAAAAAAAAAAAGGAATGACCCCGGCATCTCCAATCAGGCTTCAATTTGGAGTTGGACTTCAAATTGGAGTCGCGTATACAGGCGCAGCACTGTAGAGGTAGCGCTTTTATCTTTTTATTAATATCATTATTTTAGTTTTTTTTGGTTTAATAATTGGTAAAATAGATTAATTGTTGTAAATGTAATAAAAAGGAATATTATGGAAAGATTTTTTTAGAGTAATATTTGAAATAATTGGATTAGAGATGAGCTTAAATTTAAAGTTAAAGTTGTACCATTTTGATGCAAAAGCAACTCCAAAATAGAATTATATGGGTTGAAGATGGTTAACAAAGTATGAAAAGTATTTTACCCCTAAAAAAAAAAAAAAAGGGATCATGTTGAAGACTAATTTTAGAGTTTTAACAGCTAATTGGCTAGTACCAACGTCAAGAGTTATATATCATAAGTCGACGAATACGTACATTCATACGTAACATGATCATGTGTACGTACATATATATGTGGTATGTATGTATGTATGTATGTATGTATATGCCCCTGGTATATATATTTTCCCTTTCCATCTATCCGTAATGGCAATTTCTTTGGTTATAAAATATATGGCAGATCAAAGTTAGGTCTGACTTGAAAAAATACCAAAGCTAGATATTGGCCAGTTTGATACAAATCACTAATTAAGGATCATGATCATTAAATTTGTTTTTTTGAAAACTTGCGGATATTGCACTGAGCTGACTGATCAAATACCACTCTGATCTCCATGTTTATAATTTATTTAAGAGATATTTAATTAGCACTTGTGGTAATATTTTCATAATATAATTTTATATAGAGACAAATTTCTTGAGTCCCTCGAAATATTAGCATCCATGCATTTTTGTGACCTATGAAGGAGATGCAAACAACTAGTTATTATATATATATATATATATATATATATATATATATAAAACAGAATTTAGCTGGTACTTTAAGCTAGGAGACCGTTGAAAAAAACAAAGCATGCAACAAAAGCAAAAGAATGGCATATTTGAACGATAATTAATATATTAAATTGCTTAAGATACATTTTGACTTTTTCAGCATTGGATGTCCCTAATAATCTAGGCCCCAGAAAAATTACCTTAGATCAGATCACCTCATCAGATGCCCACTAGAGATCATATACTAAACCAAGTGAAAGGTGGAATCTCAACTAAAGTTACTGGCAAGCTGGTCCCATATATATAAAAATATATATATTTGATCAACTTGGTACGAACGTAATTAATTAGTTCTTAATAATCCCTTTTTATTATCCTAATTGTGATGTGGAAACCTTGATATCATTATGTTTATGTACGTGCAAATTAAAATTATTCCCTTTATTCCTTATATTTTTCTTGTTTATGTTACCTGTTGCAGTTATATCAATATTCTAAGTTTCTTTTTTTTTTTTTCCGTAATATTTTTTCAACAAATTAGATTGGAGTCTGATATAAATTATGAGTTGCTTAATAGATGTCAACTTAGTTGAGTTATGCTAAGCTTTTATATGTTATTTACCCTTTTGATATCTAAGGACATTAAAAAAAAAAAAAAAAACCGGCAGGTTAGATGGTTTAAATTTTTAAAAATTAAATGTAACAGATAATTATATATGTATATATATATATTTCTTAAAGTGTGTGTATATATATATTTCATGTTCATAGAACATGAGTAAAGGCGTAAAAAAAATTACCATTCGCTTGACTTGACCTCTGAATTACTTATATTAAAAACAACTCACACACCTATTAAATATGATATCAATTGAGCTAATCTGATCAATTGACATTATAACAGTTGGATTGTGAAGGCATAAAAACACTATAAAAAAAAAAAAAAACTTTTAGCCATAATATTTTCTTATTACACTTTTAGTCACAATATTTTTTTGTGATTATCTGTTTTTTTTTAATCACAACCTTATAACAAATATGCAATTAGTCATAAATTTTTATTGTACAGATATTTTTTCTTCATTATGGAACACAAATCAGTAAACTAAACAAAGCCATGTTCTGGATTAGTTAAGCTTCTAATTAACTACAAGAAATAAAGAGAACCCTATATATATGTGTGTATATATATATATATCCCCATTGTAAAAGATATATATCCCCATTAATTATATATTAGTATTTGATCTGCTTTTACTTTATTGATCACTTGGTTGAAAGAGTGTTTAAAGTTGGTATTTTTTTTTCAATAAATGTGCGTGGACCACAAAGCCACAACTCACAAACCAGTGATCTCATGTTCTCTAAACAGTGTTTCCTTTAAGAAAATTATATATATATATATATATATATAAGTCCAATTATATTCACTGAGATCTCTTGCAAATTGCAAGTAGGGATGACCTTGGAACATTTGTCATGATTTGGTAATATAATGTTGAATGTGGGATATATTCTTCAACAAATGTTAATATCCTAACATTTTGTTTTCTTTTTACCACCTAGCTATTATAGGGAAATGAAAACAAAATTGAAATCTCTTATACTCAATCTCCTTCCCTTTCACCTGCTGAATTTATCCTAATGGGGTATTATATAACATTTGTCTTCTTTTAATGTTTTAATATATATAAATGCACATTTTTATAGCCTCCACTGAATGACATAATTTTTTAATTGTTTGTTTGCTTTGTACAAAACAAACCAAACAAGTTTTATAAACGTCTTTTTTTTATTATTTTTTGAGACATGTATTAAAAGCTTAGTTCAAAAATATTTTTAAACTATGTATGGAAGATTTAAACTCTATATTTTATAATAAAATTAAATATAAAAATATCATTAAACTATGATTGTAACCACTATATGTACTTATATAACAAATGCATTATTAAGATTGAAGATTATTTGTGGTCTTGAACAGAAAATAGTTGAGAAAAAGAAAAAAGAATAGCCATCAATTAATTGGTTGTCGATGTTGGTATTTATAATTATACTTGTTGTTATATATTCTTATTGTGGATAGAATACTTTTTAGTATAAAGACTCAATTGTCAAATGGAGATTAAGTGTCATCTTGTTGGAATTTGCTAAAGTTATTTATCATATTGATCAGTTTTCTCTATCTTTCTATTATTGATTTAAAAAAATCGAGTAGCAAATTAATATATGAATGATAGTTGATTTGTGTATATCGAGAAACACATCTTGATAAATTTATTTTGTAATATTTTAGATCATAAAATCTGTCTGCGACGATCATATTATGGAAGAAAGAGGTAAAAATAATAAATTTACGGAATCTAAAAATAAATAAAGAGTATATTTACGAGTAAGTATGTTTTTTAGTAAGAGTAAATTTACTAACAATTTTGTGAATATGCTACTTTTTTTTGTTTTTTTTGTTTTTAGCTTTCATTTATATATGTTATTTATTATACACTCCCATTATATATTTTTAGTTAAATAATTTGCTGTAGTTTTTGTGCCTCTCATCAAAATTTCTAGCAATATTGTTTGAGCACGTACAGATCACAATTACATGAAAATTTCTACTCCTAAGTTCCGAGTTCTAACCTTGCGAGATGAAAGGTGTTAAGCCATGTTTTAGCATATATACATATATAAATAATATATAGGAGGAAATACAGATGCAGCTGCATAGATAAAAAGCCAAGTTGAATGTCTTCTCTAAACATTGTAAATATATACATATATATATATTCTCTTCTCTTAAGGGCTTACATGTGCCTCTATCTACTTAAAATGTAAAATATTGCCCAATCTAGCAACATAACTTTCCGTTTCTCAGCTCCAATTGTTCTTTTTCCTTTTCTTTTCCTTTTAATACTAGTTTAGGAAACTTTTTGTTTGTCGTATTTGACCAATAAACCTATGCACTCCCGAGAACGAAAAGTACAAACCTAGCTTACTAATTAATTCTTTCTACTACACTCCAAAAGACTAATGCTGGGTTAATTTAAGATAGGGTTAATTTAAGATAGGGTTAATTTCAAAAACAGCACTTATAGAAAAAATATTTTTAAAACCAGCACCACTTTTGTTTCTTTTCATTATTAGTATTACCAAATCATTTTTTTATCTGATTTGTAGGACCCAGAAGCTAGTAAGGGATGTAAAATTTCGGGATTACCCCCGTATTCCTACCTGTCCAAATCTTCATCTAATGCCCTAACCTAATTTGAACCCATCTCCAAGATTTTAGATAGAGAAACACAAGGTTGCACGGATAGAGAGAGAAAGAGAAATACCTCTCGAAAAAAGTCAGAAATTGCTCGGAAACCGTCCGAAACTACCACCCACACCCTTTATAAAGTTTGAACTCCGTAATGGGTGAAGTATCTTCGAAAACCACCCAAACTCATTCGATAAAATATGAGTTTCCCATGTCTAAACTCACGAATGGAGAAAACCATTACTCCCGGAAGGAGGTCTCCTCGACTAATGGCTTCGGTAGAGAAACGCCCACCGACTGAGAAGAACCCTTAAAAACTGGCGTCGGAGAAAAAAAAGAAAGGCGCTAGAAGAAGGATTGAAGAGAAACCAGGGGGAAAACGAAGTTAAGGAATCCAAGAAGAGAAAAAGAACCCTAGAAGAGAAAAATGTCGATGTTGAAGAGGTAAAAAGTTTGCATTTTCAATTGATTTTTTAAAAAGTTTGCATTTTTAATGGACATTTGGTAAAAATGTGCATTTTTTATGAAAACGTTTTCATTTTTGATTGATTATATAAAAAAAGTTTGCATTTTTATATGTGTTTTTGATGAGATTTTACATTTCTAATTTATTTGTTGAAAAAAGTTTGCATTAAAAATCTAAAGTTTGTATTTTTATTTGATTTTGTGATATAAACTAAATGTTTGTTGGTTTGATATTTGGATATTGAGTCCGAGAAAATGTTAGGAAAATTGAGTGTATTGGTTGAATATTTTTTTAGTTGCCAAAGGTGTTTGGGTTTGTGTTGATGTTTAGTTAATTGTTATTGATGTTAAAAATGCAGTTATGTGGTTATTTATCTGAGAGCATGTTATAATTTTATTCATAGGTCATTTTTATGATGACTTGCTGGTCATGAATTTATTACTCAGAGTTCTGATGTTACCTACTGATCATTTTTATCATGACTTCTTAATCATAAATATAATTACTCTCTTGTGATACTATTACCACAGGTTCAGTTTATACGACGCGTCTCGGATACTGAAATTATCTGTGCGAAGATAAATACTTTCGTCAACATTAGGGAGACTACAAAAAACTTGAAAAAATAGTTGTCACACCATTAAAATTGAGAATGTCATAATATAATTGACCAATTGGTCATTATAAAAATGACATTTTGAGTTAAAAATTACTTCTATTTATCAACTGTTCTGGAACATTAATTTTGAAATTATAAATAATGTATGACACCTCTAATTTGTGCGTTTCAAATCTCTATTTGTTACAGCAACACATGAAACAAATAACAGATGTCATTACGGAAATGACCCAATGGTCACTACTAAACCTGACACTGTATTTCAATCAAATATCAAACATTTTTATTGACAATTATATTGACATTATAGATGATTCATGGTATTTCGCTATTATGTGTTTGAAAATTATTATTCACACTATTAAATAAAAAGGTATTACTAAGAAGGTCATAATGAAATTGACTTATTGGTCATTATAAAAATGACTATTTGATTTAAAATTGATCTTAAAGTGTCAAATGTTATGCAACATTAATTTTAACATTAAACATTAAGTAGGACAACTCCAATTTGTGCGTTTGAAAACTCCTTTAGTTGCAACAACACATGGAACAAATAGCAGAAGTCATTATGAATATGACTCACTGGTCATTGAAATAATTAGTAACGCAGGTACTCAATTCAAAGCTGATAACAACGATTTAAGATAGTCAGCATACAAATACAGATAATCAAACACAAATAGTTAAGATAGTCAGCATACAAATACAGATAATCAAACACAAACAGTTATAATACGTAGATAACAAAACCATAAACATAGTACTTAAAAGCATTAACATAAAGTTATAGCAAAACGAAACCATGAGAAATAAGACATTAGAGTCAAACTGTCAACATATACAAAATAGTGCTAATGTATATAAAAACTATCACATAATGATGCTCCAATAACACTTCTCACTAACTCAATAAGATCAACATAAGTTACGGTAAGGGACTCCATTATTCCCTTCATTTCACCACCAACATATCTCGATGCACCATCTCACTGACCATTATATTTGATGAAAACACAAACCGCAGCCATTCCTAAATGAAACATCAAGATGTTAGTCAATATCATAATTACCATTTGGTCAAAAAATTATTGACCAGTCTGGTCATCATTATAATGACCAAAAGGTTATTATGTTGTTTACCATTACTACTGTCAAAAATTTTTCAGAATAGGAAATCTTACAGTAAGATACTAAAAAAACACAGAAAATCTATCTTATTACGACAAAAGCTACAGGAGATAATAGATGTTGCAAGATTTTACTCTCAAAAGTTTGACAGAGTTATTTTGTAGATTATAATCCAAAACACAAACCCATTTAAAACATATAGAAACAAATAAAATGAAAGAACAAACACCTTTACCTCAGATCTGGACCTGATCTAAGCTAAAACAAGGCTAATGCAGAGTGTGCAGAGCTGCAAGTGGACCAGGAGATGAGCTGTAACCTTTTTTTTGACTATGGTAAGCAGAGAGAGGGTAAGGTGAATAGAGAGAACAAGGATGGGGAGAGAGAGTTAGAGTTAGAGTGACATAGCTGAGCTGCAAATCTTTAACAATGGTGAAGAGAGAGTGCATGAGGTTAGGGTCAGAGGAAAACAAGAGAAAAAATGAGAGATAAAGAGAGAGATAGTTATATATGATAGTGTGGCAGGAATGGGTGGGGCAAATGGGTGTGGGCAAGAAAATGGGAAAATTTTAAGATTTAGGGTTGACATAGGGTATTTTTGATTTTTTATAGCCATCTCAATTACTGGTGATGACGTGATAGTACTAGTAATAAAAGAAAATAAAAATAATTTTAATTTTAATAATATTTTTTCTCACATGTGCTATTGTTGAAATCAATCCTTTAAGATATGTACCTGGAGTTATAACACAAAAAGACTTATTTTTCCAACCGAAAAAAAAGACTTTTATTTCTTTGTCGTCTTATGCACATGTCTTTGTAATTCACACGCAATTTATCAGCTCATGAGCCATGACCTTTTTTTTTTTAAGAATCATAAGCTCATGATGTGACTTATTAGGTCATGTTCATCAAAATTTAACTTGTAAAAATGTTAATATAAAGGCGTCTGTCACAGTTTTTATTTTTTATTTTAATCAATAGAATAACAAAAGTAAAAGTTGGGACTCTTTAATAAGTATTTAGGAATTATATTTTTAAAAGAGTTTTTAAATTTAAATTAATTTTAGTTTTATAATAAGTAATAAAAATAGTAAGAATTAAACTTTATAATGCCTAACTTAAATGATAATGTAAGTTTTTAAAAATTATTCAAAAGAGTTTTTTTCAAGAATTCATGTTTTATGATTTTAATATGAAGATTTTCCGAAGATTAAATTTTTTTTTAAAGACTAGAAGTTCTTCTAATAAATTATCTAAATACTTTCAAAAACAACGGATAAAGATCAGCCAAAAATAACTGATAGAAAGTTCTCACAGCAGGCCCTATATCATGCATGTTTCTTTATCTTGGTTTGTTTGCAAAGAGAAATTTATAGAGGAAGTAACACACATTTATAAACTCAAAAAAAAATATATATATAATAAAATAAAATAAAAAAAACCCCAAAAATGGCTACTGTCTTCCTCAATAACCATACCCTCTAAAATAAAACAAAAACAGAGAAAAACCACTTATCTTAGTTTATTAAAATAAAATAGGTAACGAGAATATTATTCCTGAACATCTTTGCCACTTTTGATTAATAAGGTACTTTTTTATTCGTTCTTTAATTTCTCAAGGAATCTTTTTTGTGAGATTCACGGTAAAAAGATGTTTAAGATCCACGTATTGTTATAGTTAGTTTTCACAAGCAAAACTTATAAATCACAATTTTACATCTAAACCAGCTTGGGGGAGATGCTTTGTTTGTTCTTTGCTCATGTATTCTCTTACTTATTTGGAAAGTTTCTCTCTATATGTATTATATACATACAAATATATATATATATATATATATATATATATGCGCGCGCTTTAGTTCTAGATCATCTAGAATAAAATTTAATAGGGTCATTTTCACAAAGTTGGGTGTGGGAATTTGGTTTAACCGGCATATTGATTATTTGTATCAAGATTATGACTCTTAAATTAATTTGTGCCACGTATTAATGTTTGCAAGATTTGCACTTTTACATGTTCTATGTGTAACTTCCACGTGTTAATCCTATATACAGCCTGCAAATATATAAATATATATATTGGTAATACATTTTGGGCAAATATTAGGTAACCATGAATCCACCAAGCAAAATGGCAGGTACTTGACGATGACTTGCTAATTTTTGATTAAGTTGATTATATAGTGACATAATCTCATGTAATTAGAAACATATATATATATATATATAAATATAAGATATATATACATATATTATTAGGACCTCGATGAACATATATAATAAGGTTTAATTAATTTATTAGTCCCTTCTTTTAAGGTCTTGATTTGGTTGCATATGCCACTACAACCATCACACGTGCATTTCTTTTAGTCCACAAATTCAAAATTTGCAAGCATGTTTTTTTTTAAGCATATTGGTCCAACTTATTGATGAGAGTGTTAAACAGATCCAAAGGTACCATTTTAGCATTAATAAGTTTAAGGCTTCAATTTAACTTCAAATTACCCTCATTAGGTAGTAAGACAGCTATTAGTACTAGCTACAAACCAACACATTCACACACCTAATTATTTTTTTTCCCAAAAGAGAAACAATAATACTTATTATTATTTTTAAATTAAAGATAAAGATATTCGAACTTTTCACCTTACGATGGAGTCAGGTATGTAATTACCATTAAACTATACATGCAACCACAAAACAATCCAGTAATTAATTATATATAATATATAAAAATTATGATATAAAACATAATTATAAATATAGTTTAGCGAGAATTTCATACCTTATTAAGATATATAGAGTTCAAATTCTTTATCCTTACTTCAAAAAAATAAATAAATAAAAATTGTGTCAAGCTCTGACACGTCATCATGTTGCACAATCTATCTTAGCTATCTTTACCAATTTTATGGTGCACATACACATTATTATAATATTCACATATATGTACACACATGTACATATATAAATGTGTGTGTGTATGTATGTATGTATGTATGTATATATATAGAAAGCTTTCTATAAAAGCAGCAAGTGAGCGAGTGAGGGGAAAGCAACGTGTCTCCATTTGGCAGGATTAAAATTAGGAAATTTCTCTTTAATTTTACAGAAAATATGGTTGATAATATAGGCAGTAGTACTTCAGAGATCAGAGATCATAATCACAAAGAAGGCTTTAACTACAACTACACAGCAAGCTCTAGTACTAGTCATCATGATCATGATCAAGATCATGGGGGGGTCATCAAGGAGCAAGATCGGTTGCTTCCAATAGCCAACGTTGGGCGGATTATGAAGCAGATTTTGCCTCCAAATGCCAAAATCTCCAAGGAGGCCAAGGAAACCATGCAGGAATGTGTCTCCGAGTTCATAAGCTTCGTCACCGGAGAAGCCTCCGACAAGTGCCACAAGGAGAAGCGCAAGACGGTGAACGGCGACGACATTTGCTGGGCCCTAGCCACGCTTGGATTCGACGACTACGCCGAGCCCCTCAAGAGGTACTTGCACAGGTACAGGGAGATGGAAGGAGAGAGATCAGCTCACCAGAATAACAATAATAGGGCCGCCGGCGGAACTAATCATGAAGAGATCAACCACGAAATTTCGCTTAATTATGGAGGAGGTGAAGGAGTCCCGCTAAAAATCGACGAAGACGTTGACCCCAATTCGCATACTTTCACTTTCAATGGGGTTGATGAGAGGAGTAAAAGTTCCTTCTCACGCAGATTTTGAATGGTGTTTCAATATGTGGTACTATTTCCTAATCTTCTCACCATATGTTAATTAATTACAAGATATTAAGCATAATTATTTGTAAAATTGGCATGTGGGGGCTCATGAGAGAGGATTGAATTTAGTCTTTAATATTCTCTCTTTGGGAGGGATTAGATCTTGGTTTATTTCTTTGATTAACTATTATCATGTTAATTAGTAGCTTTAATTAAATGTACTGAGTTTGGAACTCCTATATAATCCTTGTATCTTTCCAAAATACAAGAGATTTTTATTGAAGATGGATGTATTCATAATTTAGTTTGTCTCTATGTACGGGTAGGATAAATTTCTCTCTAGAAAATAGGGTACTTTATGTGGTATAAGTACTGTGGTTAGCTGGCTAATCTTGGAAATTAAGATTCTGGTGAGAGCAGGACAAATTTTGCTTTTTTGTTTTTTTTTCATTATCACACTTTTTAGAAGATAATTAAACATTTAGGGTTAAATTTACTGAATTCAAACACCAGATATGAATATCTCAGCTGAATTTGTACTTTCGGATTACCTTAAATCCAAGTTTCTAAGGATTATTTTAGGGTTTGTGTGGTTCTTTTTTCTTTTCTTTTTTTTTTTTTTTATAGCAATTGCCAGTAGTAAATCAAACTAATTTACTTCTTTAATTTCAAACATTTTCTTTTCCCAAAGATATAATTTGTTTGATATCTTGAACAAGTAGACTTTACATTCTGATGCTAGCTTGCAAATCCATGCTCTTAAAAAACATAGGAAACTAGTTACAGTCACATCTCAACTCTGGTGAGTCCTTCTATTTGTATATATTTGAAACTATATATATATATATATATATATCACTACTAAATTTTTTATTATCATAACATTTTTTTGTGAAACTCTTAGTCAGGACACTTTCATGACTAAATATCACTTTAATTTCAACCTTGTGTGACCATTATGTATCCAGTCACAAAATTTGATGTGATTAAAACTTTTAATGATAAAGTTTTTAGTCACAAAAAAAGTTTTAATGAGACCAAAAAGTTTCTAATACTAGAAACCTGTGGCCAAAAGTTTTCATCACAGTAAAAGTTTGTGATTAAATACAGATCAGTTACAAGGTTATGACTAACATTTAATGATATTTAGTTACATAAAAATATTGTTTCTAAAAATGTTACAGGAAGATATTATTAAAAGTGAATTTGTAGGGTACATATTTATAGATGCGCACACATATATATAGGCATCTAACATTACATTCTCACCTTTACCAAAGGCTATAAATGTCCAATACGCTTAGGGTTTTCTTTAGTCAACTAAACTCTAGACCCGGGGACCACTGTTCTTCTTTAAGCGGCTCAAAATTAACCCTTCATCGTTTGTCGTTAAAAACTCCATCACTTCTCGATTTTGCAGACATTTTTTTTTGTTTCTTTCGATATTCAAAATAGACTTGGATTGTCTTCCCACAACTAAGGACGACTTAAGTGTCAAACTTATTTTCAAGTCTTTATTTGAAGATTCTTGGCAAAATGGGGACAAAGGTGATCGGTATATACATACATACATATATATACACACATTGGGAATAGTTTAGAAATGGGTTTCTAGGGTTTCCCTCCAAAGTAAGTAATTTCTTATACTTTCCCATCTTTTTTCCTTGCTAACTACATAGTAAGATATACAGGATGAGTACAAGATGTGAGACATGATGTGGTCATAACCAGACAAATGGAATACGTCCAATTTTGTCTATTCTGTTTCTTGTTCTTTTTCGAGATCATGACTAGTGTGTGTGTGTGTATATATATACATATATATAACACTGTATGGCCATTAATATATATGTACTGATCATTTCCTGCATGTACTTTTATGCTAATTTATTTTTATGAAGTACGATAGTGTATTTGCATTTTGTGGGGGGTAATAAGTAAAGTTATTTCGAAATGGCACATAATTGAAGTAGAAGTTAATAAAAAAAAAATGTGAATAATATTATACCTCGCATGCACTACTTCATGGCATCTGGTGCCGAACCCAACCGAATAAATCTGACAGAAGGCATGTGGACTATGAGTTCTCCATGTGACACTTAGCACCTCCCAACTCTGCTAGGCTGCAACGTGGACACGTGTTCCCCAATGGGACAGGTGTCTGAACTTTATTATCTTAATTATTAGTGTACACTTTCTATTAAGTTATCGCAATTTTTACGGATCTTTTATATATTAATATCTTCTTATATTACAGGACTTGAACTATTAAGTTATCGTAATTTTTACGGATCTTTTATATATTAATATCTTCTTATATTACAGGACTTGAACTCTGTTATCTGTGATATTAATATTTTTTTATATTACAGGATTTGAACTCTGTTATTTATGATAAAATAAGATCTGAAATTATCACTATGCATTATTCATGTGGATTGTGCCATTGCAATCTTTAGCTTTGGCAGGCTTTTCACCAAGTTCAATAAGAGCAGGACTATAGTTCTTAATTTGATTTCACTAGAACTAAGTAAAACTTTTGAAGTTTAATATGATCTGATAGCTGGTTTCAATACTAATTTCTAAGTAGATATATACGATTCTGAACACACAGACACACATATGTGCATATATGATATATATATATATATATATATATGTATATATGTGCACCATTGGGGAAAAAGCTTCCATCTCATACAACATTCAAAGTTCTTATCTTATTGTCTGCAAAAGAAACACAATAAGCTAATAATAGCATTAGTAGAAAGTTTATTAGCACCTAAAATAGTTTTCACTCAAAGCTCATAAGTCATACCTACTTTTACCATCTTTTTGTGGGGAATATCAAACACTTTGTCATGGTTCTGCCTCAAGTTCCTCTTCAAGAAACTGTAAGCATAATCAATCAAGATCCTTTTCCCCAACCAAGCTCCGGGACCGGCAATCACCTCGCTTTCGCCAATCAAGTGAACGACACCTGAATTCCACGCCTCCTCAACTGCGTCAATCTCTCTTCCTATCATCACCTCCTGATCACGTCGTTTCTCTTCCTGATCATCCACACTGTTGTCCTCGTTTTCGATCACCTCGCCAACCGGTACTTCTACTACTCCCTCATTTGCAGGCTCCTTGTTGTTTCCGTCGTCGATCCAAAAATCCGTCTTTATGAACTCCATAAGCCTCTCAACCAGCATTCTCTCAAAGGGCTCCTTCTCCTTTCGAAAATCGTTGTATCCATATCTGGCGACGCAGCGAAACATGTGTAGCTCCGTTGGCTCGATTCTGCGAAAGAAGAACCGCTCCTCCACGGGGACCTTGCTTATAGGCAAAGATCTAATGGAGACGAAGACGAGTACCGAGTGCAATGCAGGGACATTTTCCACATAGTGCTTGAAGATTGGTGGAATGCCCTGAACAAGCTCGGAATAGAAGAGGGCAAGGCCAGGTATTCGACAAAGTTTGGCGTCGTTCGCGATCTCCCTCACCTCGAGGGGAGAAATCTTGTTATTGAGCTCGTAATAGTACTTTCGCCGGTAGACATCGTTCCAAACAAGCATGATCGTCACCAGTACCGCCCCGAGGACAAGAGGAAGATAGCCTCCTTGGTCGATTTTGTAGAGGACTGAGCTTAGATAAAGAAACTCCATCCCGCCGATTACAACGACATACAACATCACGAGAAGGATGTGAGTTTTCCATATCATTACCATGACAAGTACCAAGAAGCATGATGTGATCACCATTACCATTACCACGGCCAACCCTGTGTACACACCAAGTTATTTCATTAGTAATCATCAACCTTATATGTTATCATTAAATTGTTTGTTCACATGTTCATGATTATATGATCACAAAATCATGTTATTTCAAATATTTGCAAAACTTTAGTCTAGATTACAAGAACTAAAAAAGAAGCATTACTATTATCTCAAGAAAATCTATAAAAGGTCGGTCTCATCATGGACGAAGTGAGATGAGCCTTACTTGGCCTAAGATGGGTTAGCCAATCCTAAGTCCACAAGCCCAGCGTGGCCTGGCCTAGCTTAAGCTATTTGGGTTACACTCTAGGCTAGACCTTATATAGTATTTTTGAGGACAACCAAACCTGAAATAACATCTTTAATAGAGTTCCAAAATACTATGTCAATCTCAAATTTTAGTATTTGGATGAAAAAATTACTCCGTAGTGTTATAATTGGTGTGAAATTTGACAAATACTAAACTTAGTGGCAATAGAAAATGTCAAATTCGACATTTATTTACTATTAGTTGGTATCTTTATTTTTTCATTTAGTCGTAAAAAAAAAATAGTTTCTAAACTATTCAAATACATAAAGTTTATTTATTTTTTTTTATGAGTTATAAAGCTTAATTATAATGATAAAATGTAGAAACAAGGAAAATTATGAATAATTAGTACGTACCATATGCATGGCCAAGCTGCACAGAGCTCCCAAAACCTAAAGTGACTCCTACACAAGCCAGCATAAGAAGGTAGTTGATTTCAGGCACGTAAACTTGACCTTTGTAATTCGCCGAGGTATGAACGATCTTTACGCGAGGGAAACATCCCAAAGACAAGGATTGCTGGACTATAGAAAAAGTTCCCGAAATCAAGGATTGACTTGCTATGATGGATGCCAACACAGCCAACACAAACATTGGCCAGTACAAAGGGCCTGCAAAATTAGATCACCCAACGCATTTTATTTTGGAACTAAAAGCAGGTTCTAACGAAGTCAAAACGCGAGAATTCTTTGGCGCATAAAAATTTAACCTGGAATAGATTTGAAGAAAGTGTCGGCAATGTCATCGGGATGCTTACGAAGAAAAGCAGTTTGTCCCATGTATGCTAATACGATAGCCGGGTATGCAACAAAACAAGTACTTAAACGAATTGACCTAACAGTGAAGTGTCCCACATCGGCAAATAGAGCTTCGGCTCCTGCATAATTTGATTTGAAAAATGTACTTCTAATAAGCTAATTTCAAACTAGTTTTAGAATATGTAACAAACTTCTTAAATTGTTGGAAGAATATTTAGAATTTGAAATTACCTGTTATGCATAAAACAGCGCCGCCAAGGGAAATCCAAGCATCTTTTTTGTTCCTGATAAAGTAATCCACTATGTACTTTGGATTTAAAGCTTTGATGATAGTAGGGTCGAACTTGAAGAAATTATAGATTCCAATTCCACTAAGAAGTGCAAACCAAAGACTAAGTATCGGAGCAAAAGTGTAGCCCATCTTATCCGTTCCATATCTTTGAATCATAAATAAACCAATCAAGATGACTACCGATATCCAAACAATCCTATCTGTAAACCAAAACAAAAGTTATATTATGAATATTATGAATAATCAAATGTGTTTCAAGACTCATAAGATCATTTCAACTTTTGTACCTTGAGTCATAGCAGGTGTTGCTTCCTTGATACCTCCAACTGCCGACATAACTATGAAACCGAGAAGTAATTTTGGAGTCAATTTTAGGCAAAAGGTAAACCAATAATAACAGAGCATAAGAGAAAAGATATATACCAGATATGGAAGGAGTGAAAATGCCATCCCCAATTAACATGGAAGTACCAAACACGGCGACAAACAATAGTAAATACTTGGCAAATTTGCTCTTCTCTAGCTTAGATTTGATCCATGTTGCCCTCTTTAGGCGGTTGCTCGGCAACTCAAGCTGGAAATTCGAGATATTCTTGTCCTCAGCGTGTTCATTTGGGGTCAATCCAACATTCGCATAACGACAGATGAGAGAATATAAAGCAAACGTCCCTCCTACATTTGAAATTGTAATATCACATCAGTTTGGTATAAGTGTATGAATGTAGTTGCATTTTCACTAGTACTTCAATTCCAACTAAATCAAAATTACACAATTTCCCTTATTTTCTTTCATGTTTTTTCATACGGAAACAACAATTTCCATTCGTAAATGAGCTAATTCAAACCGATTATCTTTTCTCTTTTGCTAAGATGTAGTCAATTATAGCTTGGTTATGATGATAAACATATCTCGAGCTTTTGACAATATTAATGTTTCATACTATTAGTTTAAGAAATTCCACACAAATTCTAGTATTGCTAGGCATGCCATTGATACTAGTTTTCATGTCAAATGTATTGAAAATAGAAGGCGAGTTGAAAAGTGCTCTTTAATTTTCTATAATAAGGCCCAGGTATTAGAGTAGTATCACTGGATAAAACTATTTTAAAACATCAATTGTAATAGAAAAACTATAAAAATAAAAAAATAAAAAAAAAATCATTAGTCAAGTGAGACGAAATGAAAGAAGCGACGGACCTCACATGTCAGTGGGGCCCACCCCTATTTCACATCCTTGATTTGGGTTAGTCGAGTTGGGTTACTTTAAGGTCGCTCATTGCAATATAATAAACAGTAGTGAAGGTGATTGGCTTAGACGGGCTAAACATCAAAGAATCATTTGCTTAAACGATTTGGTTCAATCTGTTCTAAATCCACAAATGATAGTGCCATACATAACTTTTTAGCACATTCAAACTACCCTAAACGAGAGGCCTTTTACTCAAACCAAACAAACATATTAAAAAAAAAAAAAAAAAAAAAAAAAAAGGAAAAAAAAAATTCATACCGTCGCCATTGTCGGTCGCCTGTAAGACAATGAAGACGTACTTGACCAGAGTGCTGAAGGTGAGTGTGTAAAAGAGAATGGAAAGAGCAGCCATGGTGTCTTCTTCATGTTTGATGCCATTTGGGAAGATGCTCGCATACACATACAAAGGTGATGTTCCAATGTCACCGTACACTATTCCAATGCTTTGGAATGCTAGATGCAATATCACTGACCATGGCAGACCCTAAAATATTAACAATCGAATATTAATCATAAGTTATTATTCCTTAAAATTTTGAACAAATTGCAAGAAAATAAAATCCAATACACAAACAAATGAGATCATAAAACGACACATATTCCAATGAATAGGGCTTGACAATGGGTTTGAATCAATGATCCGAAAACTTTCTTTTTCTGAATCATGATTGTTCACGTATAAATTTAGGAATTACAGTCCTAGTTGAGGTGGAGGGACTCAAATTCACATTGATTTCCCAAAACTACTTAGCTTATTAGATACCATATGATTAAGTATGGTATCAACAGGCCCCTAAAAACCCTTGTATAGCTTCTTCGATTTCTCAATAAATTAAAAAAACAAAAAACAAAAGACAAAATTACAATTTTTTTTTTTTCGTGGATTTTGCAAGAAGGAAATGGGAAAATTAGGAAGACCTTGGAGCCATGGTGACCAGTGTTGTGGCCGGGAATGGCGCGAGTTTCAAGGTCTAAGGAGTCGAATCTCTTCAACTTCTGCAATGAAAGTAATTTATTCCTCAACGTTGGATGTTCTTGCTCATCCGCCTGAGAGTTGTCTCCTCGTAATTCTACTTCACCAGCCATATTAGCCCTTCAATCAGAAACTACAAAATGAAATATATTTCCTCCCCTCGGAAAAAAAAAAAAAAAAAATTATGAAATCGCGAGAGAGATGAAAAGATTTTGGCACTCTATGTACTCGTTTTTGCTGGAAACTAAATATATTGTAATTTACAAAACGCGTGAAATCAAATTTGCCCCAAGTTCTCACCATAAGTGGAAACCGTTTTCTTAATTTTTGGATTATTTTTTAAAATGTTTGATATGTGATTATTGGGATTTAGTTCACATGTCTCTTTATTTATGTCCCTCATTTATATCCATCATCTAATAATATGATGTCACGTGTATAACTAACCTGATTTTTTAAGTGATGTAATAAAATATTACATTTAAATATAAATATTTCTAATTGATATGTAATGATATTATTGGATGAACATAAATGGGACGAATAAGGAAACATAGGAGTTAAATCCGTGAGTGTTCACCTTAAAAATTTACAACCCGCAATATTGAATAGTTTGTCATAGATCAAATGGTTGAAAATTAATCAAACGGCAAAAGCAACTACAGTGTAAAATAAGAGATCTTATACTAGAAGCTCATTATTAAACCAAAAAAAAATCGTAATCTTAATCAGGTGTCTTTTTTGTTTTGTGATTCTATTCTTGGTTTGCCAGCTTTTCTGTCTCGTTAAATTTCGGTCAATCAATTTTATTAACTTGGGCGATGCCTAAAGTTTTTTTTCCCCCTTCTTCTGAAAATCTTTTGAAACAGAAAAAGATTTTTTTCTTCCCCTTCGTCTGAAAATCTTTTGCAACAATGTTGATATCTCATTTTGAAATTATTGTTAAAAACTTTCTCGTATTTCTATTGTGGTTAATTCGGGTTCCTTGATTTGGTAATGATCTGTTCTCCATTTTCTAATCTCCATAACGCGTTTTTTTTTAAGAATTTACATAAAATATATGACGCGTTTAATACCGTTTTTGTATTTTTTAAGTTTCTTTTTTTTTTTTTTAATTTTTAGTGCTGTTTTACCATTTCCGTGTTTTTTATTGTGAAAACTCCACCTTATTTTCAATTATCACTTTAATTGCCAGGGAAGATTCTTGTTTAATGAACATGGATAATATTTTCCATCCATAAGAAATATATAAGCTTGTTAGCGTTTTTTAAGGGGTGTAGGCTGTTATTTACCATTTTCATGGGATTTCTTTTTAACATTTAAGCATAGTGTTTACCTATTCATTTTTAAATTGATTTGTGTTCCCTATTTCGTGCGTTTTGATTTTAGATTTTGGTGGCGCTTTTTTTTTTTTAGGGTGATTAATCAAAATAGCATAATACATGACAGTGTTTTAAAATAATAGCAGAATTTAAACTATTGCTACAAAATAGCATAATTAAAACAAATAACAAAACAAAAAACCAAATATGCCCCTGACTCTCTCTTTCTCATCTATCTCTCTCAGATCAAATATTCGCCACCGTCGACGTTGTGAGCATGCTCATCGTTCCGATCGTCGTCGCCATCACAAGCAAGCTCGCCGTTCTGGTCGCTGCTGCCATGCATTGGGAAGGACCCCAAGAATCGGATCGTCTCACTCCCCACGCCGGAAAGTCACGGACACGGGAATCGCACTGTCGATCGCTCACCTTCTCTCTCCCCCGTCGGAGATGTCGTCGTCATTTGTTGCAAGGCTGGATCTCAAACTTACCTTCCCGGAGAAGCTCTGGGCGATGGCGATGGCAATGACGAAGCTCTGCAACAAAACAAGTACCTAAACGAATTGACCTAACAACAAAGTGTTCCACAGCGGCAAATAGAGCTTACGCTTCTGCATAATTTGATTTAAAAAATGTACTCCTAATATTTCTATTTTGTTTATAAATTCGGGTTCCTTGATTTGGAGATATTGTTAATGATTTTTTAAATTTGTTGCATGATATGCGTAAAATTTATCAACTTACCTAACGATCTCTTCTCTATTTTCCAATCTTTTTTTTTTTTTTTTTGAAAGTGAAATGGATTTTCCAATCTCCATAACGTGATTTTAAAATTTTACTTTAAAAAATGACGCGTTTAATAAATAGTACACTTTTTTTTTAAATGATAATAAAACACGTATCTTTCAATATATATGGTATAGCATACGAAGTATTTCCACAAAATAAGCAAAGCTTATCTCCTATTTTAAAAAATGAACGCTTGAACAAATTTTGTTCTAAATCCTTTTCTCCTATACCCATTTTACCTTTCCCAAAAAAATTCTTGTTTAAAACACTTGGTTGTTTCCATTTATGAAAATATCATAATGTTACATAATTTTAAGGAGATTTGGCCGGAAGAAAATTTTCATTTTAATTGGTTAACTTGTGTTACCTATTTTTAAGGATGTTTAGGCCATTTTTTCAGAAAAGAAAAGACTAATTTTTAAAAACTTGGGTCATTATTAAAAAACTTCTTAGAAAAGGTTATATATTTAGAAGAAGAAAAAAAAAGATATATATGTATATATGGAAAAAAAAAAAAAAACCAAAACAAACATTTCAAAAAATAAAAAACCAAAACAAAGGACAAATAGTAAATTAATTGAGAAAGATGGATTATGTTATTTTTCACTAGTTATTACGCTATTAATTTAGTTTAAAATTCGTTGTAAACATGAGCTGGGGGCCTCTTCCCGACCTGGCCCGCATAAATACTCGGGCTATGTTGGCCCGGACATTGGGCTAAGATTTTAGGTCCATGGGCAGGCTCGGCCTGTCCTCCGTATGAACTTTTTTAGTTTTTTTTTTTTACCCCCTTAATTTTTACACAAAAAAATATTAAAATTTTCCAAAATTACGGATTGACCCGGCTCAACCCGTGGACCACTAGGCTATAAACTCGGGTCCTTTCCTACAGGCCTAGCCCATATTTCTCTTTTGGCCCACACGGGAACGGCCAGGCAGCCAGTATTGACATCACTAATCATTACTCGAACTCCTCTACATAAATTATCTGATTTCACCCTCCTCCCTGCAAGGCATGGTAGTGCAACTGCAACTTTTTAGATTCTTATAAATTTCTCTACACCAACTCTCAACATGAGCATAGTACATTACTTGGTTACAAATTTATTTAAATTTAATGATAATTTGACGCCTAAATTTAATATAAGTATAGTGTTCGAATATTTTCACTCCAAGTTAAAAAATAAATATTACAAAAAAAAAAAAAATTGTATTCAAATGTCTAATTTTGTAGGTAATATTAAAAAAAAAAAGTATCATTTTATATACCTGCAAAGGCAATATTAAGCATAAGCATTCAACCACTAATATGTTTTTTTTTTTTTTAAGAGAGATATGAAAGTATATGAAAGATACAATGAACGGCGGAAGAATTCCAATTGTAAGATGTCTATTTCTATCCAAATAGCAAGTTAAGATAAAACATGAGCCGTGAAAACACAACTTAATATATGGTTAACCAAACAACTTGGAGCAAGAAATGAGACAAAAAAAAAATCCATATTAGATATGGAAAAGATTATCATCCTCCGCCGTATCTAGAAAATAAAAACTGATTAGTATTAGTTTATATACGATTCAAATTAGGAAAGGGGAAAAAAAAAAAAAAAAACTATAGATTCCAGAATTAGGGCTTATCTTGAAGGAAAAGCTTCTTGATTATAGCTCCTTGGTTGACAGACTCCGTTGGAATGGTTAGATAATTAGAGTGATAGTGAAAAAGCAATGTGCTCTTCCTTTCATATCTCCGATCAATTACTTTTGAAACTCTCATTAGAAGAGACTAACAATCATAAAACCTTTTGAAACTCTTGCGAAAGAGACAAAAGATAAATAACTTATTTAATAACTTGTCATTAACTAGTAATAATATCAGAAATTAAGGCAGAAACTATTGGTAGTGGAATGTCCTCAAGGCAAATTATATGTCCTGTGATATCCAATGCATGTTTGGCAAGACCATGTGCAACTTTATTGGCTGTTCTAAATACATATTTTACCAAACAGCCTGGAAACGAAGAGAGTGGATATTTTATATCCCTACTATAAAGTACCAGATTCTGAGTAAACTTGAGCAGTAGAAGAAATTTCCTGTACTAATTCCAAGGCTTCCGTTTCAACATAATGAATGGGGAGACCAACATCTAAATATATAAATATATATATATATATATATATAAGAGGAGCTCAAGGGCTTCCATTTACGTACAAATATTTATTTGTTTAATATATGTAATAATTATAATAAATATGTTAAATAATATTAACCTAGCCCTTGCATGATCTAAAGTAGTTCATCTCTCCCTCAACTCATGAAGTTGTAATAAACTCTTAAAGCTCATAAGTCATTCCCACTTTAAGCATGCGCTTGTGAGGGATATCAAACACATTATCAGTCTGCCTCAAATTATTCTTCAAGAAATTGTAAGCATAATCAATCAAAATTCTCTTCCCAATCCCGGCGTCTTTACAAGCCACCACTTCATTTTCGCCGATCAAGTGAACAACCCCGGCACGCCCTGCTTGGTCAAGTGCCTCAATTTCCCTTTCCAACATATCTTCCAGCTTCTCACCATGATGACCATCTTCTTCTTCGTTCACACCATTTTGGTCCTTGTCATCCGCATGGAAAATCCAAAAGTCATCCTTCATGAACTCCTTCAATTTATCAACCAACGACTTCTCGAATGAATCGTGCTCATGACGAACGTCGGTGTAACCATACCTCGCCACACAACGAAACACGTTCAGTTCTCTAGGCTCAACTCGGCGAAAGAGAAAGCGCTCTTCCAAAGGAACCTTGCTTATGGGCAAGCATTTGATGGAGACAAAAACAAGGACGTTGTGCAAAGCAGGCACATTTGACACGTAGTGTCTGAATATGGGTGGAATGCCGTGGACAAGTTCCGAATAGAACATCGCAAGGCCGGGGATTCGAAACAAGTTTGCGTTGTCCGAGGTAATTTTCTCTACATCTTTGGAAGAGACTTTGTGTTCTAGCTCATAATAGTACTTTCTACGATATACATCGTCCCAAATGAACATCACGGTCATTAATAAACCAGCAAATGCAAGCGGAAGATATCCTCCTTGGTCGAATTTGTAGAGAACAGAACTTAGGTAAAGAACCTCCATGGAGCCGATTATAAGGACAAAGCTGATTACTAAGAAAGTGTTGGTCTTCCAAATCATTAACATGATTAGTACCAAGAAGGACGACGTAAGGGTCATTACGAACACCACAGCTATTCCTGTTTAATTATGTGCATATGCATCAAAAAATTTATGATTAGTTTCTAGCTAGACTATATCATGAAGAGAGAGAGAGAGAGAGAGAGAGAGAGAAAAAATGGAATATTATATTTATTATTATTATTATTATTTTTTTTTTTTTTTCATATGAACACCCCAAATAATAGGACAATATATTGTTATTTGGGTCCCATTAAGCTGAGCACCAAATTCTAATAGAGGTCTCATTACATGTGGATTGACCCCTATTAAATGTGGTGTGTGATTGTGAAAACTAGATTATTTAATGTATTATAATATATATATATATATATATTTGTCTTGGAGTTAAATTGTGATTATGTGATTAGATCATTAATAAAATTGGTGGTGATAATAATTAATGATATTATTGTATGTTGTTATCATACGTCACTTTTTTCTATGGTCAAATTCAACTCTTCACTTCATCAAAATGAGAGCTAAAAACTCAAATAACCCAATACCTAAGTTATTTAATGAACATTAAAATGCCTATAACTTCATCAACTCAAAACTTTCTTTAATTATCAAAAAAAAAAAAATCAAAATCAAAATTTTCCAACTCCTACGAAGAGGAATCTTCTTGGCCAGGGTTGCTTATAAGAAGCAAAGCAAACCAACTCACCAGGCCAGGCCTGATCGATGTAGAGCAGGCGAGGCCTAATCTCAATGCAAAGATGGCAGCCAGGGCTCTATAGCAGCCACAGCCATGAGGTCATGACCACTTGTCCAAGCCCGAAGGCAGCTTGATCATGTACGTAGAAGAGCAGGGCTAAGCTTACTAGATTTAGAGCAAGTCAAGCCGGCTCGACGTACGCCGTAGAGCAAGCGGCCACGGGTCTATTGGAGTTTAATAACCACGGCCAAAAGGCCAGGACCACTTGGCCAAGGCCCCAAAGGCTGCTCGATCGATGTTAGATCGGAGAAAAGGGAAAAAGATCATATGTGAAATTAACACTGAATTCTAAATATTGTACCATAGGCATGCGCGATCTCCGTGGTGCTCCTGAAAGCTAAAGTGACTCCTACGCAGGCTATCATAAGAAGGTAGTTGGCTTCGGGTACGTAAACTTGACCTTCGTGTTTTTTGGATGTATGCACAATCTTCATGCGAGGGAAGCACCCTAATGCAAGGGACTGTTGGATTATGGAGAAACATCCGGAGATCATGGCTTGACTTGCTATGATCGATGCCGATAACGCCACCACAAACATTGGCCAATACAGAGGGTCTGTTTGTATACATGTATACACCTTATTAATTACGTTATAAGAATATAATTTGTGTGACAATCTGGTAGAAGTTAATTAACAATACTGATCATTACTGCCTTCTCTGAGGAGAGAAATTTTGTTTACCCGGGATGGACTCGTAGAATGTGTCATGTACAAGACCGTTGTGCTTGCGTAGAAAAGAGGCTTGTCCTGTGTATGCCATAACCAGAGCCGGGTATGTCACAGTGCACATGCTTATTTGAATGGACCTTACAGTGAAGTGTCCCACGTCAGCAAACAGAGCTTCGGTTCCTGTAATATTAGCAACGAGAACTAAGAACATCTTCAATGGAATGCTAAATTGATGTATCACTACTAAATTTTTCCATTTAGGCGGAAAAAAAAAAAAAAAAAAAAAGTACTCTCTGATAAAGTGTTATTTTTTATGTCAAATTTATCATATGCTAAACTTGGGGATAAATTTGCCACATTGTGTATAGTCAATATCAAATTTATCATTTGATTCGCATTAATTGTAATTATTTAAAAATATTTTTATTTTTAAATTATTTAGATACTAAAAATTTCCTTTTATGAATTCAAAGCATAATAATGATGACAAAAAATAGATTTTGTTAGAAAATGTAAATAATTGTATTTAATTATATAACTTTGTAAATATCTATCATTAGAAATAATATCATGCATTAGAGCTAGAGATGTCACGGGCCGGTCCAGTCTAGTCTGACCCATTTATTTTGAGTCCAGTAGTATTTCGTGTCGTGCTTATACCAGTCCATTAAATAAACGTGTAGTGCGGTATCATGCTTATAAAAAATTTATAACGTCAAGTCCGGCCGGCAGTCGATTTATCAAAAACGTGTCGTGCTCTTAAGATGCTGGTGTCGTATTCATGCCTAACAATAAAAATCTTAGATAAATAAGAAAAATAAGTTTTGAATACCATAGAAAAAATTGATTTTAATAAAAACAAAACATATTATTAGAAAAAAACTATAATATTGAAAAATTTTATCAAGTAAAAACTCAAAAGAGATAAAATATTCCTAATAAAATAAAAAACACCATAAGTCTTATATGAAAATTATTAAAAATATCATAGAAAAAAAGTAATGTTATCGTGCCATTTTCATGCCCCTTATCGTGTCTGTGTTTATGTCTGTGCTTATACCATGCCCTTAACATGCCCATGCTCTTAGCGTACTTCATGCCTAAAGATCACATCAAGCACGGCCCATTTAGGGCTCATTTGGGGTCATGTTTGGAGACGGTGTATTGGAGATTGGAAATTATTTGAGTTTTGAAAATGTACGTTTAGTGAAAATGAATTATTTGAAGTGAAAAAGTGCAAAAACCTGAAACATGTTCCAAAAAAAATATAGCAACATGGATCTTATTTCGTTTCTCTCGAAATTCTATGTAAGTTGGAAAAAAAAATATCTCATTTCGACTTAAAATAATAAAATTATAGATTTTTAAAATGGTGAGTTTTTTGAAAATGTTTGGAAAAATAAATAGTAAAATTGGAGGAAAATAACAAAAAAATTATTTGAAAACAATGTTTCCAAATGTACCCCAAACACTAATTAAATATATCAGGTTGGACCAATATAATAATCATGTTGTATCGTGTCGTGCTTATTTTTTAACGTGCCATCTTCGTGCCAACCTACTAAGCCGGCCGATTTTGACATCTCTAATTTTAGCACAAAATAATTTAGTATTATTAATATTTTTATAATAATAAATATAGTATAGACATTGATATAGAAATTAAAGATAGTCTAATAATCTCAGTAAATATGCTTCTTCTTCTTCTTCTTCTTCATCTTTTTTTTTTTGGGAGTACTCTGAAAGGATGAATATAAAAATGTACAAGGAGAAGTGAAGAAATGGAACCTGTGATGGCTAGTACGACACCACCAAGAGAAATCCAAGCTTCTTTTTTATTCCTTTTAAAGTAATCTATGATGTATTTCGGATTTATAGCTTTGATGACAGTTGGATCAAATTTGACGAAATTGTAGAATCCAATTCCAGCAATAAGCGCGAACCACACACAGATCATTGGAGCAAAAGTATATCCCACTTTGTCAGTCCCAAATCTTTGGACCATAAATAGAATGACCAAGATGACTACTGATGTCCAAACAATCATATCTGTCAACCCAAAAAAAAAAAAAAAAAAAAGAAGGGGGAAAAAGAAAAGTAACTAACTAAAAAAAAATAAAGAAATGAACATATGTCTTCAAATTTTCCACAAATCCATATCAATTATATTTCAATTAATCTGGAGTGATTAGTTTAGAATTTAAATCCTTTAAATTTTTTTAAATAATTTAAATCCTCTAATTAACAACACTTTATGGTTCCTTTAAAGGAAGAGATAAAGATTCCAAACATTTCTAATTACCTAAGAACATCTCTAATGGAATGTCAAATTCATATATTAAAGCTAAATTTTAGAATTTCTATAGAAAAACCACTCTCCAGACATTTGATTACTCGGCTGCATGTCTTTTTTTTTTTTTTTTTTTAATCATTAGTGTATAGTCATTTTCAAATTATTTAAATTCTTCAAGTTTGTTATAAGTTTTAAAGTTAATTTAATATCAATAACAAATAACATTGTACTTTGCAGTGCAAAGTAGGGTAACATATAAAATTTTTTTTTTTTTTTTTTGGACAAATATAACATCAACGTTGACATTTTTATCGGAGAGTGCATCCTGTTGGAATTCAAAAACGTGGTTGATAAATGTAAGTTAGGTCTAGTCAAATAACTAAAAGAGATGACAACATATACTAATAATGAAACTTGAATGTCCTTCAACTTTTGTTTTTCTAAAAAATTGCCTTTAATTTTGAATAAGTTTTCATAATAACGTCCCTAAAAATAAAAACTTGATCTTAATAACTTCTAATTATATATTATATATAGTCATTAACCCCTTAATTAAAAGTTTGGCTTTTTCACTGTATACATATAAAATTGTACCTTCTGTTATATCAGATGTAGCTTGCTTGATACCTCCAACAGCCGACAAAACTGCCAAAAAAAAATTGAAAGGGCAAAATTTTCCAAGTCCTTTAATCTTATCGAAGACTTTGTATCAATAATGATGTAATCAAGTAAACGACAAAAATAAAAATTAAAAAAAAATAAAACAATTGTGTCAGTGTTTTCAGCAAATTAGGTTATGCATGGAAAAATGGTGGTACAAGGGCACAAAGGTGACAAACCGGAGATACAAGGAGTTAAAACGCCGTCACCGATAACCATGGAAGTGCCGAGCATGGTGGCGAACAGGAGGAAGTACTTGGCAAACTTGCTCTTCTCTAGCTTAGACTTGATCTTTGATGCTCTCTTTAAGCTTCCATTAGGCAACTCGAGCTGGAAATTCGAGACCTCTCTGTCCTCTGCTTGCTCGCTCGGTGTCAGTCCAACTTTTGCATAACGGCATATTAGAGAATATAGCGCGAAAGTCCCACCTAATTTAGAAAATTATTACATGAACAATTATACATGCGACATGCGAGCAAAATCCCTTTTAAATATATACATATATATATATATATATGAATATATGAACACATAAAAACATTGGACTTTTATTACTAGTAGTGAAACCACGTTGGTGATGTGTGCATGGGGAACTCAGTTTTTTTTTTTTTTTAATTGATTCTGATATTTTGTTCCTAACTAATTTCAAGAATTCTAATTATGTCCTCATTTTTTTTAAGGGAATGTCCTCACAATAATTATACAAGAAAAAGTTACAACTACACCCTTATTATCAATAATTGAAATATATATAATGTTTGTGTCCCGTTTTTTACAAGAGAAATAGTAATTGTGCTCCTACTCAATAACTGAAATATATAATTATATATATCCCCATAAAACAAAATACAATCTCTAAATATTGTTTATGAAGCGTGCTAAGAAGAAGCCATACAGAGATGCAATACTAACTCTGTTAATTTAAGCATATCAGAAGCAAAGTTCCTGTCTTATCAAAGGAGTAAAGAGCTGAGAGAGTACGTACAAAGTTAGGTTTTGCATTATTGTGGCCCATCGATATTGTTATAAATGGAGAATAATGAAAATTAAAAAAAGCCATTCAACTAGTTATAGCTAGGAAAATGACTATTATATAGGTCAACGAAGTTAATAATGCTAATAATAATAATAATAATAATAATAATATATAAAGCTCAAGTTTTTTAATATTTAAAATTTTGGTATTTCTATTTTGTCTTTTGTTGGATTTTTTTCAATTTTTTTTTCCTTTTATCGGATAAAATTATTTGATGTTTTTTACACTTTAATGCAATCATTCTTTATTGTTATTATTTATATTTTAGGTTGAAAAGTTTTTTTTTTTTTACTTTTTTTTTTAGCATCTTTTACTCTTAACTTTTTGAAAAATATTTTTGATTTACTCATTTTTTTTAAAAAAAAAATTTATCTACATTCTTTTTAAATAAAAAAAAAAACTTAAAAAAATAATATATATATATATATATATATATATAACAAATTAAAGCCACCTAGTAATAATAATAACAGGTCTGAGAAAGGGGAAGAAACGAGACTGTTGACCATCTGTCGTCGTATAATTATACATGATTACTTCATGTGCTTTTTCTTTGGCCCGCCAAGATTGACTTTCGAACGGTGGAATTGTATAAATTGGTCACTAAGTAATAATGCTATATGCCATTTGGGGTAGACAATTAATGTTATATGAATTTGATCATGAAAATCACATTAATTCACTTGAAAAGCAATAGTATGAGAGGATTTCTATTGACGCCCTTTGTTTACTCTTTTTACATCTTTACTTAAACTATCTATCATTAAAATTTGAAATCTTAATTTATTTGTTGCACCCCTTTTTTTCTTCCAAAAATCACCCCTACAATCCGACAAACCCCAACACCCCCTTCCCCCCCCCCCCCACCCTTTTTATCTTTTTTTCAGCCACCAAATCAAGGTCAATTTTTTTATTCCATTGTTCTTTGTTTTTGTTTAGTTTTTGGTTTTTTTTTTTTTTCGAGATACAATTAAATCAAAAAATCATAGAAGAAACTACAGATGTGGTGGTGAGAATGAAAATAAACGTGGATGTGGCTGTTTGTGAGGGGGTGGACTTTGCTGGACTGGGTGGTGTTATTGGGGACTCTAATTAATGGTGTGGTTGTGGTGTGTTTGTCCAGAATTATATATGCAGGGATTAAGCTTTTTTCCCTTTCAAATGGTTTGACTGTTAATTTGGTGGAAACTGATGCATTGAATTTCTTATGACTAATTTAGTAATAAAAAATTTATTAAAATAAAGTGGGTGAAGAATAGACCAGGTGGTATCAATAGACACACTGTAGTGCAATTAGACACGATACTAATTGAAAAGTCACAATTTAATTTTATCCTATAATTTTTTATTTTTGCATGTCTAAAGTATATATAAGCAAAAACAATACCAAATAGTCTTGATATTGCTTTTGCTTATACCATTAAGCAGTGGAAGAACAGAAGTAAAAAGTCTTCTAATTAGTATTTAGATATGCATTTTTTTAAAAAGTGATTAATATAAAAAAAATGACGTACAAATTTTTTTGATAAACAATAAAAATGTTATATATAATATTTATTGCGTTTTATAAAAGTTTCACATGAGTTTTTAAGTCATCCATTTTTTTTTGTTTTTTTTTTTGTTTGAGGAGTCGTATGTTTTTTTGCCTTTGAATATAAGCTCGTATGGAGGGTCATGATACTTTTTAAAAAAACTAGAGAAATGCAGGGATTACTTCATCATTCTCTTACTTCACATTTTGCACGTGTTATCCCATTTCTCTATAAAAAATAAGGCCTAGTCAAAGAGCATTGTTTTGCTTGTTATTACTACTCCATCACTATTTTTTTTAAAAGATCATATTTGTAATAAATGTTTCATCTTCTTCAATTTAACTTTTATAAAACGGAAAAGAAGCATTGTGGAACAAAAGAAAAGGAAATTTTAGTTGAACTGCAGAATCTTAAAAAATAAAATAAAATAAAATTTCAAATCTTGTATGTATGCCTTCATATTTTTTTCTTTTCTTTTTTTTTTTTTGGGAAAATTGCAAGTATATGTCAATTATATGGTCATTTATTTACATTTTTATGTAGAAGAAACGATTATTTATAGATACAGCAATTATAGACAAAATATTAAGATTTTTTTCTTCTTCTTTTTTTTTTTTTTTTTTTGGGCTAAACGACACAGAATGATATTAATTTTATGGAGTTTTTTTTTTTTTTTTTTCCTATATATGATATTAATTTTATGGAGTCATGGTTTCCTAAAATTATAGTTGGACAGCGTTTTTTTAATAAGAAAAATGGAGAGCTTAATTTATTTGCAGGAGCTTTTTGTGAGCTCTCTATAAGACTGTTACATGAGCTTTTTTAATATTAACATCCTTTACGTTACTACATAAATAAAAAAAAACATGGTGACATTAACTTTAAAAACAAATGAGAGGGATTTCTCAATTAGGAGCTTTTTATTTATATATTACTGTTTGTATTAATTACTTGTTTTACTATTACTTATAGTATCTATACATACTCTAATATTTAGAGAGTGACAAAGTTGTACTAACAAGTAAAAACGGTGAGAGAGTGAAAAAGAAAGTGACAATAAGGCAAGCGATCATCTTCACGTTTTTCTTAAAAAAACTACCCAAATAATTCTCTAAAATTAACCGTTAAAAAGTCAAAAATAGCTTAAAAATTAAACGTGTGCAACAGCCTAACCTGTGGTACCACTCACTTTTGTATTCAAACACGCAAGAAGAGAAACATTGGAACAAGCTAGCATGTGAATGTCAAGAATAAAGACTCGTACGTGGTCCCATTGTGATTGATTATTATAACCTTAGAATGTGTTTGACTCAAACCTTAAAATTATATATAGCTTTGTTTTTTTTTTTCTTAACTTCACTATTCACACAGTTTTGTAATTCAAATTTTAAAAGTCCATAACTTTACATAGACAAATCCAAATGAGATTATTTTTCTTTTTAAATTGCATAGAATTTCAAGACGAACCAGACAAGCTCCATTTTAATTTTTTTTTGCCAAAATACATTTCAAATTTTTACACTTTTTAATTCCAGCAATTCAAACACCTTCATAAATGTATAATCAATTTAAATCCAAATTCTACAATCCAAACCTTAACACCAAATGCATTTCATCAAATCAAAACTAAACACAATATATACATGGGAATGATCTTAAATCTGGTACCTAATAGTATCCGACAATGTGCATATATACATGTATATATAGGATGAGCTCTTCTTTGATAGCCGTAACTTTTTTTTATTTCAGATTCATTTAAACTAGTTGTTATCTACATTCTTTTATTATATAAATGATAAGTATTAACAGAAAATGTTCCATTTAATAAGTTAATGAAATATATATATATATATATATATTTATATATATTAACTAGAGGTTATTTGATTGGTTGAGTTTTGGAGTTATTTTGATTAGAGTTGAGTTGAGTTGAGTTTTATAATGCAAAAAATATATATTAATTAGAGGTTGTTTGATTGGTTGAGTTTTAGAATTATTTTGATCAGAGTTGAGTTTGTTTTATTTATCTCGAAACTCTGTACAATTTTCTTAAAATATATATGTATATATTATTTCGATTTGAAAAAAAAAAATTTTGAACTTTTAATAAAGTTTGAGTTTTTATGTTAGAGTTTAAGATGTGAAAAGTGAAACTAAGTTGACGTTCAAAAAAAATGATTAAAAAAGACAATTGGAATTGTTTGGTCGAAGTGAATATATTAAACACCCCTTAGTCTTGATATTATACGTACGACACTGTACAGCCACCAAACAGGAGACTTTGTGTGTGAAAAAATCATAAATGCAAAAAAATAGGGGGAAATTATTAAGCAAAGAATATCATACCATCTCCGTTATCGTTGGCTCGTAAGACGATGAAAACGTACTTGAGCAAAGGGATGAGAGTGAGGGTATAAAAGATGAGAGACAAAACACCCAAGATATCATCGTTATGCTTGATGCCGCTAGTGAAAGTGCTGGCGTACACATATAGAGGCGATGTTCCGATGTCACCGTACACGATTCCTATGCTCTGGAATGCTAGGCGCAATATCACCGACCACTCGTTTGAGTCCTATAATTTTATATATATATATATATATATATAGGTTTTCCCAATCATGTTACATAATTGATGATCATGATTAAATTAACATGCGTGATATATATATATATATATATACATATATAGAGAGAATGAATTATAATAAGAAATAATTGAAGAGAAATCATGGACATGCCTTGGAACCGTGGCCACGGCGGCCAAGATGAACTCGGTGGGACTCGATGTCGAAGGAGTCGTAACGTCGCATGTTACGAGTAGTACTGGTATTGGAGGAGACTTCTTCATGAGGAAGCCTAATTTCCTCTTTGGATGAGTCTTGAGCTGAACTTTTACTAGATCTCTCAGGCATTTTTCTCTTGGCGGTCAGTTAATTACGCCGCGGGGGGGGTGGGGGGGGGGGGGGGGGGGAGGGGGGGACAAGTACAGATCAAGACCTCTCTCACGGAGAAATTAAGAAAGCTCAAAAGTAGTTCAAGCTAATTTGTGGACGAAGAAGCGCAGCCTCAAGGAAACGCAATATATAGAGGCAAAAAGGAAGGGCCAACTACGCTTATGAGTCGTAGAAAATGTGCAGTACTGAGTCGCTGACGTCATCAAATAGCACTTGTGACTTCGCCATATATGTGAGATATTTAAGTTTCTAGAAGTTCCAACTTTGAACTTCAATTTATTTATTAAAAAAAAAAAAAAAAAAAAAAAAAAAACCCTACAACTTGGATAAGAAAAGGGTTATAGTAAATACACTGCCATTATATATAGAGGAAGTGATTGCTATCCGACATCTATCCCTGTATTGATGGTTGGTTGTACGGATTAATGTACCATGCATAAATGCATATACAGAATGGGTCAGTTCAATAATACTTTGAAGAATTTATCTTTTATACAAATTATGATATAAATATTGTATTTGATAAAAAAATATTCAAAACTCATTTAAAAAAAAAAACTGATGCATTTTATTTATTATTTGGGGAAACTAAGATTTATAATTTGTTTCTACTTCTTTTTTGTTATAAGTAAAAGTAGAAATATGTTAAAAGCGAGCAACCCTAACTAAACCTATGTCCCTCTTGTCATCATCGAATGTGAAGGAAGAATCTTTCTCCTGTTCAGGCCTGATGAGTAAGAAGTAGGGTACATCAATCTTTCCACCCATTTCCCTCAGTCTCTAGAAGCTGTGCTTGATGTATACATTAAAAAAAAAATTTTTGATTAACTTTTTGTTTGAAAAACACATTTATTTTATATTGTATTTTAATATAATATATATAAATTATAATATGTATTTAGGTGTTTCCATTTTATATTATATTTAAATATAGTATATGTTTGGATTATTTACATTTTTAATATGTATTGGTGAGAGAGAAAGAGCATGTGTTGTGATTGGTAAAAATAAATAAAAAATGTGCAATAGATGAATAATAAAATTAATAGTGTACTGTTCAAATTTTCTTTTTATTGAAATGAAATATATGAAATATCCAAGTAGACATTAAATTACATTGAGATATAATATAGAGTGAATATATCTTTTAAACACAGTACACCATAGTCTGTGACTAATATACATTCTAGCAAGTTAGTTTCTAAATTTTACTTTTAATAAATTAGTTTCTGAACATTTGGTTTTTGACAGTTTTGATCAATGACATTAATAAAAGTTTTTTTGAAATTTAATATATATAATCATGTATCAATTCTCTGTGATAAGTACATGAATTTAACAGAAAAAGTTACACTAGTATAAAATGTCCTCTTTATTACTATTTAAAAACCTTAAAAACTAGAACATTATTTTACACTTAATATAGTCTCTTAAAATCGTTAGTTATTATGCAATGAGGATGTGATTATCTCTGTTAAATTCAAAAATCGATCTCATTTCGTCAAATTTTTTAGGAACAAAAGTTCAAAGTAATTTATCAAAATTAAAAATTCAAGAACCAAAGTGGCTAATGTTTATAGTTCAAACAAACACAAGACTAAATAGACTAATAACAAAATTAAAAAACTAAATAAAGAAAAGAAAACAGATGGATTGCATTGTATGAAAGGGCATCCATATATAATGGTAATTTGTCTTCCTCTTGATTCTTTTTATTACACCAAATATAAAGTTAGCTCAAATACTTAAGACTTTTTTTTCCCCCTATAATTAGGATTAGGGCAAGGACTTGTGTATAAAGAAAAAAGTCTCTGTATTTTCTATTTCCAACATGATTACACGTTTGAGCTCATGAAATTTACATATACATGCTGATATATATCTAAACTATATATATATATATATATATAAACAACCAATTATCACCAACATACTCTCTGCAACATGGGATATATTGGAGTGCTTTTGAAAGAAAGTAGCTAGGGTTCAACAGTCTGCTGTTTTTTCTGTGTAGAGTTAACTGTGAACCTTTTTTTTTTTAAATGTCGATCTGCGTACTGTTTTTACGTTGATATATTAGTTAGACTTTCTTTTTTTTTTTTCTGGTAAATTGATATATTAGTTAGACTTCACAATATAAAAAACTTCACTATGAGAGCCATTTTATTTGCCAGTTTAATTAGACCATGATGGATTATATTTTCCCCTTAGATTTCGATCGTTTTTAAACAATTTCTAGTATTATTTTTTTTAACAACAACAAGTAGCGGTCTTAGCGCGAGTCACATAAAATATTAAGTGATATTTTATGCTAATTTAACAAGTCAAGTTTTTTTTGTTTTATTATTTATTAAAAAAAAAAAAAAAAAAAAAAAAAAAGGTTAATGTGGCCTATGAGAGGGAAGGCTACTCTCTCTCTTTTTTCCCTCACCCATTGCTTTCAGTTTCTAGAAGCAAATCGTCAGATTAGGTGGTAATTTCTTTTTCTCATGATTGTAATAATTATCATTACACCACGAATAGTATTTAACATAAAGACCGAACACAAACTTTTTGCTCTATAATAACCTGTATAAAGTCTCTCTGTTTTCTGTTTTCAACATGATTACACACGTTACGATGAAATTTTCACTTCAGGTTGTACAATATTCTTTTCGTACAATAAGTGCACATCTAAAGCTCATATTCAAATATATATATATATATATATATCTAAAGCTCATAAGTCATACCCACCTTGAGCATTCGCTTGTGAGGAATATCAAACAACTTATCAGTCTGCCTCAAATTCTTCTTCAAGATAGTGTAAGCATAATCAATCAAGATCCTCTTAGCTATCCCGGATCCTCTTGAAGCCACCACGTCGTTCTCACCTATCAAGTGCACTACTCCAGCTCTCCAAGCCCTGTCAAGCGCCTCAATCTCTCTATCCAACGTCTCGTGTCGCTCCTCTTCTTCGATTCGCTTCCAATCTCCATTCTCGACATTTTGATTCTCCTCGGCATTGACCAATCCTTCTTTCGATTCTCCGACATCGTTCTGATCGGCACCAACAGCCTGATCTCCATTTGTAACACCTTTCGTATCGTGCAAGTGGAATAGCCAAAAGTCGTTCTTGATAAACTCCTTCAGTTTCTCAACGAGCATTTTCTCAAACGGTTCGTGCTCGTTGCGAACATCCGTGTAACCATATCTCGCTACACATCGAAAGACATTTAGCTCTTTAGGCTCCACTCGGCGAAAGAGAAACCGCTCCTCCAGTGGTACCTTGTACAGGAGAAAATACGTATTTGTACTCATTTATTAATTCTGTATCAAGTTAATTATTTAGTTTAGATTTTAAGCTTTTGTTTGGTGTTCCAATTGGAACTTAAATTTTTCATCTCAATTTTTGTATTTTTCTGAAAAGTCAACAAAAAAAATTTAACTCGTTTTTTAAAAAATCAACCAACTCCAACTTAAACTTTCATCTCCAACTAACTAACCAAATGAAAGCTAAATTTATTTGAATTGTAAAGCTAGATTTTACATTTAAATTAAGGTATATGTAGAGACTCTATAATTGGTATAGATATACATATATATATGTATGGAGCACTATTTATAGTACTCTTAACCAGCGAATTGTTCTCGTTGATACTAGTACGTGGACAAAAAGTACATGTTCAATATTTTTGTATTCTCTTATCATTTTTTATTATTCTTTATTTATAAATTAACTTCTTTACCTTGCTTATAGGCAACGATTTAATCGAGACAAAGACGAGGACTGAGTGCAATGCAGGAACATTTGCCGCGTAATGCTTGAAGATTGGAGGAATTCCCTGAACAAGTTCGGAGTAGAACATCGCAAGGCCCGGTAACCGGCAAAAGTTAGTGTCATTGATGATCTCCTTCACTTTCTCCGAGGAAATCTTGTGGTCTAGCTCATAATAGTACTTCCGACGATAAATGTCGTTCCAAACGAACATTACGGCCATTAAAAGCCCAGCGAATGCAAGAGGAAGGTATCCTCCTTGGTCGAACTTGTAGAGGACTGAGCTTAGATAAAGAAGCTCCACTGAGCCAATGATAACAACGTAGGAGATTACGAGAAGTATGTTGGTCTTCCATATCATTACCATGATTAGTACTAGGAAGGACGATGTGAGCGTCATCACAAACACCACAGCTATACCTGTGTAAATTATGGAGAGTTTGTGAGTGAATTATCATTATTCAATTTTAACCGATCACAAATTCACATAACAACTTACGATGCATGCAATGTTTAAAAAAGAAGAAAAAAAATTACCATCTCCTAAGACTTGAACACAGGACTCGACACAATAAAAACAACTCAAACGCCTTCATTAATTCATAATAAACAGGTGTATATGTTTTTACCATAGGCATTTCCAATTTTGGTGGTGGTCCTGAAACCAAGAGTGACACAAACACAAGCTACCATAAGAAGGTAGTTGGCTTCAGGAACGAAAACTTGTCCCTCGTACTTGGTCGAAGTGTGAACGATCTTAACGCGAGGGAAACACCCCAATGAGAGGGATTGTTGGATGATAGAAAAGGTCCCGGAAATCATGGCTTGACTGGCTATGATCGCGGCCGCTACGGCCACCACAAACATTGGCCAATACAATCTGTGTGGAATAGACTTGTAGAAAGTATCACCAACAAGACCGCTATTTTTGCGAAGAAATGAGGCTTGTCCGGTGTATGCCATTATGAGAGCGGGGTACGTTACAGAGCACATGCTTATTTGAATGGACCTAACAGTGAAGTGTCCGACATCAGCAAATAGAGCTTCGGTTCCTACATTCAGTACAAAATAGTTTTTTTTTTTTTTTTTTTTTCATCAGCAAATGGATTTTGTAATAACAAAGGAAAAAAAAGAAACAGAATTAATTGGAACCTGTTATGGCTAGAACAATGCCACCAAGGGAAATCCAAGCATCTTTTTTGTTCCTCCGAAAATAATCTACAATATACTCTGGATTTATGGCTTTGATTACTGTTGGATCAAACTTGATAAAGTTGTGAACTCCGATGCCGGCGATAAATGCAAACCACACGCAAATTATCGGAGCAAAAGTGTAGCCTACTTTATCAGTCCCAAATCTTTGAACCATAAATAAAATCACTAAGATAGCTACTGATATCCAAACAACCGTATCTGTATCAAAACAAATAATAATAATTATTATTATAATAATAATATGAACAACTTACATTAATCTTAGTCTTAATATCCATGATCTATAAGAATTGAAAGTGCAAATTTCGACTAGACTGACAACTTATGATCTATAAAACTAATGTTGGTAGGAAGGAGAAATTAAAGACCTTAATTAATTAGCTAATTTCTGAAATTATATATACTGTGATGTGATGGGTGCCTCACATGTTGGATAACAGTAATCTTGTTTTTATTCCACATCTACTATTTTAAGTTGACATTTATTTGTGGATTTTAATAATTCTCAAAATAAGAAAAGCATATCACCGACTTAATGAAATTTTGACATATGAGGCGGGGGAGAAAAAAAAAAAAAAAAAAAAAGACGTGCTCATTTGAGACATGTGGGTACCTTGGGTCAGTGATGATTTAGCTTGCTTAATACCTCCAACAGCCGACAGAACTGCCATCAAATTCCATCAAAAAATTAAGGTAATTAATTCCGACTGTCGCAAGTCAAAATCTCCAAAGGTATGTATCATATATGTGAATATATATTAGTGAGATAACAAAATTTGTGTATATATACTATTATATATATATATATATATTAGATGGAGCAGCCACTTTGGACCACTCCTTAAAAGAAAAAAAAAATAGTCAATTTTTTTTTTTTTTTACAGTTAAAAGACCTTTTTTTTTACTAGAGTCTATTATTAATAAACTGAGCTGATAAATTTAGTGGTTTTACATTAGTAATGAGATTGACATTAACTAATCACTTATTCGTATCGACCTTTCAGTGATGGACCACCAAAAATGGACCGTCAAATAGTTTTATTGATAACTCTTATATATAAAATAATATATATATATATATATATAGGGTTTCTATTTACATCCCTCTTATACTTTCGAGTGACTTGTGTTAATATTATACCAATCAAGTGATTTAATTATAATTTTTTTCTGTAATACTTGTCCTATATCTAGATTTGTATCATATAAAAAGAGTTTAAATAAAAAGTTAAAATTACAAGTGTCAATTAAATTCCATACAGCATAAGAGATATTTCCTCTCTCTCTCTCTATATATATATATATATATAATGAGGTGATTAAAAAATTACCTGAGATGCAAGGAGTGAGGACCCCATCTCCGATGACCATGGAAGTGCCAAGCATAGTGGCAAACAACAAGAAGTACTTGGCGGACTTGCTGTTCTCAAGCTTAGACTTGATCCTTGACGCTCGCTTTAGACTGTTACTGGGCAACTCAAGCTCATAATTTGAAACTTCTCTGTCCTCAGCCTGTTCGCTTGGTGTCAATCCCACCTTGGCGTATCGGCATACAAGAGAGTACAAAGCAAATGTCCCTCCTAATTAACATAACATTAATCATGTACAAATTTAATTAACTGAGAGTATAAATTAGATCACCACAATTTAATTTAACTTAAATATTTGTGAAGAGGAAGATGAGAAGAATGAGTTTGTTGCTCGATTGATAAAGCATTTTTGCAAAGTTTAGCCAATTATCGTACTATTTTTATTATATCGGAAGGGGAAAGAAATTAAGGGGCCATCTGGAACATTTAATTTTAGACTCAGTTTTCTAACTGTTTTTTTTGTCTTTTTTTACAAAAACAAACCAAATTTATTGTTCACATTTTTAAATCTTTTTTTTTCATTTTCAAAAAACTCAAATCTCAAAGTCCATAACTTTTTTATTTCAGATCGAAGTGAAATGATTTTTATATAAATAAATAAATAAATAAATTACATAAAATAACGAAAAATACAAGTAAAGCTATCGTGCATAAATTTTTTTATTTAACTTTAATTGGTATTCCAAATGGACTCAAGAGTAATGAATAAATATCGTGCATAAATTTATCATCAATTCCTTAGTTAAAGAAATGCAAGTAAAGCTAAGAGTACATCTAATGTCTTATATCATCTGAAATAACATCTTATATGACTTATCATTAATAAAAAAAAACGAGACTCATTTTACTAAATAAAAAATATATATATATAATAATTTTATGATGAAGAATATCAGAAGTGTCCCTTAGCTTTATCCTTGCTCGCGCATGTTGGATGACTCGAGCATCTTTGACCCAAAAAAATGATCACGTCACTGAGAAGACTACATGTAGGATGACTCGAGCATCTTTTACCAAAAAAATTGATCAGGTCACTGAGAAGACTAGGGGCAGCTAACGTAGTGTTTTTGTAATGTTAAAGCCAGTATTTTCGGGAAATTGAGTATACGTGGGGTTCATTTCAATTTTCACACCTGTCCAGTTATGTTTCTAGTTAAAAAATAAAAATTGAATGCACTACTGGGATCACAACATTTTAATTAACAACTCAACCCGCGTAACGGTTGTCATATTTTTAATGGTTTATTTTAATAGGTGTAATATTATATCAATAAAAAGAAATAACAACGTACATATCATATCTATTTCTATAAAATTTTCGGTTCTCATACGATGGAGTGGTGATTAATTATTTTGTAAAATTTTTCAGCTATTATACGAGGGGGAAAAAAAAAGTGAATATTACTTCTATTAAATTTTAAAAATCCTTTATTAAAATTTTTAATGTAAAGGACTAAAACAAATATAAGAAAACGAAAAGTAACCTATCAATATTTAAAAAAAAATTAATAAATAAAAATAATAATAATGATAATAATAATAAAAATAATTAACGAAGTAGCTAGGGGATGCAAAGAATATGGTTAAATTACATACCGTCACCGTTGTCATTGGCTTTCAAGACGATGAAGACGTATTTGAGCAAAGGGATTAAAGTGATTGTGTAGAAGATCAAAGAAAGAACCCCCAAAATGTCATCGTTATGCTTTATTCCATTAGGGAAAGTGCCAGAGTACACATACAATGGTGATGTCCCAATGTCACCATAAACTATTCCTATGCTTTGGAATGCTAGATGTAAAATTACAGACCAATCAGCAGAAGTCTGCACAGAATTTAACACTAAAATAGTTATAATCCAACTTTTTGCACTTAATTTTCTGAGCAGATTATTCGAAAAATGATAATGAATATGATAACACGAATAATTAGAATCTCGTAATTCTTCCTACAGACAGAAAGGTGGAGACAGGATCAGGAGTCCCTATGATCAGGGGATCTTCTCTATATCGGTCTCAATTTCCCTCTTGATCTTTAGCATGAAATAAGGTTTTAGCAAGTTCCACTGTAATATAGATGGAGAACAATATTAATGCACAAATTAGTGTATAATTTAAAAAATAAATAATATCTATATATGTTTTTGAAACATGAATATTGTGACATTAAAATGAGGAGTGTTTTCATAAAAATAAATAACATGAATATTGTGACAGATGAGGAGTGTTTTCCAAACCCCCATTAGAAATCTCCTTTCCCGCCCGACCGCCCCTATTGAGGGCCGGTCAGGTCCCACAAGAAAAAATAGCATTTCAAAAAATATATATAATAATATTATAAACCTTGTTGTTATTACAATTATCAATTTGTAAATTTTATTTTTAAACTTACTATTATCGTTACATTAAAATGTAACAGAAACCACCCAAACTTACTAAAAGAATGAAACTGAATGCATCACAGCTGGACGTACACCAATCAAGATGAGTTACGTGAATCAATGAAGTAGAACTATACTATATATTTATATAGTTACATAGTTTTGCTAGTTTGACTATATTTAATCTAGCTAAAAAGAAAAAAAAAACAAAAAACAAAAAACAAAACACACACACACACACACATACACACACGTATTCCATAAAGAAACTAAAATAAAATTTGATAAATTAATTGAGTGAAAAATCAAACACCAAATAACAAAATCACATAAATATAATAATTGCCCTTAAAAAATAAAAAAGAAAAATCACAAACATGACGATAACAATAGCAAATTAGCAATAATACATATATATATATATATATATATATAATTGAGAAGATGACGAGAGATTAATAATCAAGAAAAGTATATTAAAAAAAAAAAAAGTGCCTTGGAGGAATGGCCGTAATAAGCATTTTGGCCTTGAACACTACGGGACTCGATGTCCAAGGAGTCGTTTCTTCGCAGCTTGTGCCATGAGAGCTTCCTCCCTTTCAGTCCCTTCTCTTTCTCGACATCTTCACAATCAGGTTCCTGATGGTCTTGATCTTCATGATCTTGTCTAATTTCCATCTCTGTCGTCGACTGATCTTCTCTTTTACTTTCACCCGGCGCCAATATTTCTTCCATTTATAGAACAAAAATATCAAAGCGTGATTTTGCTGATGAACCGGATTATATGTGCGTATATATATATATATGTATAGATTATCAGTAAATGATATAGATTAAAAAGGAACGACAAGCATTATATTTCTTCTCCCAACGTAGAGAACTAGAGAAAGATGATGTAAATTTTGAGAGAGAGAGAGAGAGAGAGAGACGTTCAGTACAACTCTAACCTTGGAGGCAGGATGTGATCTGGGAAAACTTAATAGGGAAATTAACAAATGGGCCCCACACACACGTACAAATTTTGTATAAAAAAATCACGGGTGATAATAATATGGTGCGAGAAGTCTTATTTTGAGTTTTTGTTTCTACGAACCCTTGAAAGGTCACTTGGTTATTTGGCAATAAGACTATCGAGGACAACTAAATGCAATTACTTTTGCCCTCTCTTTTCAACTCTCTCTTTTTATTGCTCGGCACGTGTCGTCCGTTTTCTTTTTTTTCTTTGGAAAAAGTCAGATTTCAAAGGTCAAAAAAGAAAGCAATTGATACATAATATTACAACTATTGCCATTCTTTGCATGCACGTCAACTTACCTGCTTGAAAGATGGAACAAAAGAAAAATCATGCTTGCATAAGAATTACAAAGACAGTACTTTCAAGAAAAAAAAAATACTTAAAAAAAAAAACGATGAAAGAAATACTATGAGTATGATGATTAGTGTTCGAGTTAAGTTTGAAATAAAATAAAATATTTAAATTGAAATTGATTAATTTTTTAAAAATTAGTTATAATTTTTATTAATTTTTTTAAAATAAAAAATAAAAAACTAACTATAAAATACAGTTTAGTTCAAAATAAAATTGAATACCAAATATAGACTATATAAAATCTTTGTTAATACATTGAGAGACAAATATAAGCATATATGAGAAAGTAATGTAGAAGGTTTGAGAGATCAATTTAATGGAACATCGGCGACCAAAAATGTGAGATAAAAAAGTTGCTAGAGGAAACGGGAGAAACGGACTTTTGTTAAGCAAAAGTAGATTTGATCAAGAAAACTTATCCAACCTTCTTCATTTTTATTTTAATTTTATTTTGGGTTTTCATATTACTATCTCGTAAATTTAAAAAGAGTGCTTTAACTTTTTTGGGTTATCTTGAAATCTCGAAATTCCAGTCTCAATTCCTCTCCTCAATCTTTTCCCTTAAAAATAAAAATAAAAATAAATAATTTAATTGGGGGAGTTTTCCGGTATATTTGGGTTTTCATAGCTGTGGTATTATTGTAATAAAATGGAAAGTAGTGCCTTTTTATCTACCACTCACACCAGACTTTTCAAAAAGTTTTGCATGGGACACGTGTCAAACAATAACCAGAGAGAGTCGATAACAGAGTGTTTAATTAGAGACGAGAAAATTACCCTGACAACCCGAAGTTTTTTTTTTTTTTTTTTTTGAGAGATTGTGACAGACTCTCTTTCAAAATAACTACATATATAATTTTTTTTTAATCATTAAGATTTAATTAAATAATTAATATATTATTAATATATTATATTTATTATATATCTTATTTTATATTATCTTTTTCATCTTAAATCTTCTCCGGACAACATTCCCGCCACCGACGACCATCCCGACGCCGGCGACCCAACCCCACTCCCAACCACCGGCCCCAGCCCCAGGCCCAGCCCCAGCCCCACCGGCATCCCCCCAACCCAGGTCCCCCCTCCCCCGGCGCTCCCCCCACCCCAGGTCCCCCCTCCCCCGGCACCCCCACCCCAGGCCCCCCTCCCCCGGCCCCCCCCTCCGGCGCACCCCCCCCCCCCCTCTCTCTTCTCCTCTCTCCCGGCCCCCCCCCCCCACCCCACCGCCGACGGGGACCCCCCATCCGCCTCTCTCTCTCTCCCTTTTTATCTATTGATCAACGTAACAGCGAAACTCACAATCCGAATTATCGAAATGTGGATATCGGCAACCGCAGTAACATAGTTCCTGGAATAGACCCGAATGCAGGAGATTTCAACTTTTTGGCACTTTCTAGTCGGCGGACGTTTCTTCGAGGGTGATGAACGTCACGTGTGGGATAGTGATCATCACGTGCGACATCTGTGCAAAGCCTTGGCACTATCACGGGAAGGCTCTAACCGTTTGACTTTCTTTTCAGTCGTCACCCTTTTCTTATGTCAATATTTTAATAAAAAGAAAAAAAAAATCACATGTTAAAAGAAAAAAATTACAAAAGAATTATTATAAATATAATATAACGATAATTTCACATTTAAATATATCATAAAACGTGATATATAAATTCATGATCTTCAAGTTTAAAAAAATTGTTAAAAAAGATGTTTCACATTGCTATATATTATTAAACCAAATTTGTTAATTAATCTTCTTAATTATATAATAACTTAGGACTACAAAATCAGTTTAATGAATCTGAACATGGAACATTAATTTGGATATTTAGTACTGATATTCTCTAATCATATTATCATTTTTTAATTTGTCTCCTCAAATTTTTAATTTTAGCAATCTATCTTCTGAATTAGTTAAATATATTATTACAATATACTCATTTTAGTTAATTTTATACTAAATTAAAAATTAAAAATTAAAAATTAAAAAATTTGCATTAGTATTTATATTATATATATGAAAATTTTTTATTTAAAATAGGTTTTTCTTGGTCTTCACATGACACTTACATGGATTTTTCATAATTAATTTAATAGAAAATTAATTGACAGAGGGTAAATTGTTATATTTTAACAAGTTTAAGGGGTAGTCGACAACGTGATGTTATATATATCTTGATAATTGATAGGATGTCCAAAGGAAAATTTGAGGCAGATTTTGAACGTTTTCCTTATATAGCTGTTGTGCATTCGGTTGGCCTCTTTTTTTTTTCAAAAAATAAATTGTGATTTGATAATCTTTTTTATAGTTAAAAGGTACTTAAACTTTTTTAAATGGAGCAAAATAGTCTTTTTTGTTAATTGATGTTAAAAATTTAATAAAAAATATCACATTAATCACACATGATTTACTATTTAAGAAGAACTATGACAAAAAAAAAATTTTAATGAGGTTTATTATCGATTTTGAACAGTTCTGTTGGCCTTAATGAAGCCGACACAAAGTCCTATTGTTAAATCAAACTTATATTCTTTATTTATTCTTTTTTTTTTTTTTTTCTGTCTTTATTTGTTTAATCCATCTGAACAAGAGTTTTAGTAAACAAATATTCTGTCTCCCTCCTGCAACTTTGGCGTTACTTGTCCCTAGCTTTGAGGTTGACAACAAACAACAATAATACATCAGTCTTCGACATTTAAGTTCAATAATGCGCGATTAAATAAAGACATATTTTAGTTGTGAATCCCATGCATTACGAGGCAGATCCTCTACAATAAAAATCATATTTCAAAGTAAACAAATGCCACATAAAGTTCGAGTTTTTTTTTTTTTTTAAATATCAGTTAAAATCATATTAAAATTACTAAATATGTATATTATAATATAAAACGACAAAATATGATATAGGTCGAATAATTAGAAACAAAACTTTATTGTTAGAGTTTTTTTTCGATAGGATTTTTCTAATTTTTTCTCTTTCCAAATTTGGTTTTTTTCCTCTCCTTTTTGTTCTGTCTCTCGCTCTCTCTCTCTTTTAAGACTTGTTTACACAAGATTCGTTGGATTATTATTAAACCCAAAAAATAAAAAATAAAAAAGGCCTTGTTTCATTTCACATGCGCCAAGCATATGACGTGGAAAACACTAAAAACCAAGACTTCCCATTCGATTTCTTAGCAATTATTGGAGTTTTATAAACAAATTAAGCTAAAGCTCTTATTTAGTGTATTTAATTTAGTCAGGATTCCCATACGCGCATGGACCGCGTTTTACGGTTGGCTTGACCAAAAATTGTCTCATGCCCATTACTTTGTCGCAGCAAAAGCAAATAAAAATCTATATTCCAGAATATTCCCACTTAAAGACAAAATCAACTAGGTGTAATAATTTGTGTGCCGTCTTAAACAATTTAATCAAGATTCCACAAAAACACAAAAAATACCGGAAAAAAAATTTAAATGTTAAAAAGAAAACGTGCATGGTAGAGCATGCTTGAATTCCTATAGGGTCCATTTGGTAAATTGGTTTGAGTTGAAAAAGTACAGTTTGAGTTAAAAATATTTGTTGAATTTCTAAAAAAGACAAAAATTTTTCAGAAAAAGACAAAAACTGATATAAAAAAGTACAGTTTGAATTCGAACACCAAACGAGACCTACATTATTAATTATCATCGTCACCATCACCATCATTATTATTATTATTATTATTATTATTATTAGAGCAAATGGAGAGTTTGGACTTATGGGGGCAGATTAAATTTTATAGACGGCGCTATGACTTATTAAAGAGCATACTTGTAGATGCATAGGGACAAGAAATACGTTGCAATGAGGTCGGCAAGGCATTTGTTCTTAACTTATAATATATCTTAGGCTTAGCAAAATTAATTAACAAAAACAATAGCTTTCAGAACAGCCTTCCATTATTTGATTGGATTGAATGCTTCAATATTCAGCAATTCTTAATTAAATACCAGGCAAAAATTACTTGATTGTTACCATAGTTTAAGAAGCAAAGATTTTTAAGCAAATTAATATTTTCACTTCTTCTTCTTCTTCTTCTTGTTTCCCCCGACTTCTTCTTCTTCTTTTCCCTCTCTTCCCCCCCCCCCCCCCCCCCCCCGGCGAAATACGCTATACTCATTGTTCTTCCTCCAAAACATCAATACAAAGAGATTCTCAATTTGAGTTGAAACCTTTTTAAAAAGTTCCTTTTCATACCATGACATTTGTTATTGACAAAATAAAATCCAGTGTGATTAAGAAATCTGCCCCCCTTGATTTATTTTTAAATTTTTGTTTTTGTTTTTGTTTTGTGTCTGTTTTAAGAATCTTGTCCTTCTAAAGTTGACGTATAAAGGGAGAAAATTACAATAGAAAGCAACCTTAATAACATTTAAGAAATATAATAAATCTTTGTGCCCTTTACTGAAAGGACATTACTCTAGATTTCCCAATAAACTATCGGCTTGTATTTTATTTATTTTAAATAATAACACAAGATGAGATCAGAGACATGAGGCTTGCAAAATGCAGCATTAAACCTCCCTTTTTTTTTATTTTTAATGATGAGAGTTCCTAAAATAGTCTAAATTATAAAAGTAATGACATCAATAAATATATGTCTAAGAATTAAATATAGACCTCTGTGCAAACCGCTATTAGTTGGTCTGCTCTAAAAGGCTCAGCATCCACGTTGCAACAAGTTTTCAAGATTATAACTTTTCTTCTGAGATTTTAGATATTAGAGTTTTCTTTTCTTTCTTTTTCTTTTTTTTTTTTCCCCCTTTCAAGATTCTATATATTAGAGACTTTGGAGTTCAGGAAGGAAGATTATCGATTTTCCAATCTTGGATTACGCAATAAAATCTAATAATAGCACCAGTCCACTTCATGGTGTGGAAATTTTGTTCCCTAAAATAAGACAGTTTTTTTTTTTTTTTTTTCCCTACACAAAATGACAGCTTGATTCAATTGTGCATATTTTTCCAGGGGTACCTCTGGTAATGCGAGTGGTGAAGAAATGAAAAGCTATCCACAGCATGCCTCGCCAGCTGCTCACCTACCACAAACATGGACAAATGAATCCGTCTTATAAATATGATTTTAGATTAGCAAACAAGTAGTCAAACACATTTTTTAAATGCCTACCTCGTTTTTGCTACTTACTTGGACAAATATGCACCATATTTCTGGCACGCTTGTGGAAAAAAAAAAAATGGCCCTCTCTTAATCCGTTGAAAAGTAGGTGGCAGCATATACAAAATTCCATGGTCTGTCAAAAGGGCTACAGGTGATTTCTTTAGGTTCTTGCATTTCCAAAAAAATGGCCATCTCTTAATCCGTTGAAAAGTAGGTGGCAGCAAATACAAAATTCCATGGTTTGTCAAAGGGGCTGCAAGTGATTTCTTTAGGTTCTTGCATTTCCAAGAACCCTGCCAAATATTTGGTTTTCCACCAATTCTTTCGCTGTAGGTCGCCTAACTGGATCTGGGTCCACCATGACCTGATAGATTTAACGAACGGTTAGAAACAATTGGCCTGTGTCTTATCAGGTATAATCAGGTCTAGTACTCAAAACCAACTTCCTAACCTTATGTAAAAGCAAATACATCCTTAGGAAGCACGCAATATCATTGAGCACCATGACCTACAGACAAAAAATGCTTTCGGGCATCAGTTGTGTTAAAACACCATAACTAGTAGAGAATAGATCATATCTATATAACCCCGTGTATGGTGTTGAACATCACTGATACCGTTTGGCATTGTTCTATATAGACCTACTTTACGATAAGAAAAATGCTTTGGAACATCAGTGATGTTAAACACCACAACTAATACAGAGTCGGTCTCACCACTCTATATTTGTTGTGGTGTTCAACACCACTGATATCCTTTAGCATTGTTCTTATGATAAATGAGCTTGTATATGTTCAGCAAACTGCCAAACGATAACAGAGGAAAGCTAACATGCAGAGTCTTAGCACCATTAATCTACTTGACGATTTGCTGCTTTACAAATAAAATACGTTTCCTGTCTAGGAAGTAAGTCAAAGAAGGCAACTTGATTACAACCCGTCTGACCACAAGCTATATCAGTTTCTGGGATGAAAAAGACAGAAAATATCATTTTTATCGTTCTCTAACTTGTCGAAGGAAGATAACAAGGACATTTCCTACATCTTAATACAGAGCGCATCTTTTGTTCAGATTGCAAGATTCGCAACAAGATTGGAGAAAAAGTACCAAAACAAGATACTGCAACGAGAACATTTTTTTTTTTTCATGAATTTTGATAAATATATACACAGACACAGTCACACACACACACACACTCTTATAAAGCAAAGTACATGTGTGTGCCTGAGAAGTAATTCTGCAACTAAGAAATGTGACAAGTCAAATTTTTTCAAAGAAACGTTCAAAGACTCAAAAAAGAGAAAAGGCATGTACCTTGAGCAGGTTTTGGAATTGCAATGAATGACCAGGGAGGAGCGGCAATTTTCCCTCCTTGACATTAACAAGTTGAGGTCCGGATTCTGGCAAAGATGACCCTCTTATTAGCTCATAAATAGCAACTCCTAAGGAGAAAATATCGGCCTTGTCAAGATGATCATATCTCTCGTTTAGGATTTCTCGGGGCATAAAACGTGCATCACCCTCTTCAATGGGGAGGCTCTTATCAATAAGAGTTGCACATCCAAAATCCCCAAGCTTGTAAACCCCATTCTTGACATATATATTATCAGGTTTTACATCCAAGTGAGCTATTCCTCTCTCATGTATAAACTGCAATGCCTTTGCAATCTGTATAATACACATCAGAAATGCCATGCTAACAAGATTAGAAACTATGTGGCCCTTCTACATTGTATTAGACCGGAATTACGATAGATATTTTGTGCACCAAAGAAAAATGTTAACCTGATAGAGAGCTTCCAGAACTTCTTTCTCTGAGAGTAGCTGGGTAGATCCGTTGATGGATAAGCTGTGATCACAGAGCTCCATCTGAATGTAGAGCTGCTCATTCTCAAACCAAGATGAGTAGTATCCAACAATATTTTCATGAGACCCTAAACGAGGGAAGAAGGCAAAAACAATTAAAAGACATTGCAACTATCAACCAGCCAAAATAATGCACGGGTACAAACGTATAACGCACCTAAAGCAGCCATACATTGAACTTCCATTAAAGCTTTCCTCCTACAAAAGTGAAAACTATATCGCATTAGAACATTCTTAACCCGATGATAGATATCTTCGGAGGACCAAAAGCATAAAGAAACAACCTTTCTCTGTCCTGATGCAACTGCTTTATGTTATGTTTCACGGCATACAAAGAACCATCAATTCTCTTCAAGACTTTGAATACACGACTGAAGTTCCCACTACCAATGAACTGGAAACGGAAACGAAAGTTAATTAGGTTAATGGAATTTGCTTAATGATGAGATGTCAGCTAAAGTCCAGAGTTATTGGGTTTTTGGTTAGAAACCTCAATCTCATGGAAATCAGTGTGATAGCGAGAAAGGCCATTTCCGCCAATAATTGCTGGAAAGAAATCTGCAATTGAGCATTATCAACATAACAGGATAGAAAAAAATGTAGGTCCTCAAATAGAATCAATGTTCCCAAACAAATGAGGTCATGAAAATATAGGGATCTTTCAATATGTCACAGTGATATAATCGCCATTAGGATACTCTCCACAGCTGTCCTGTTGTATCGTACCTGCACATTTTGATCTCTGGTTGCCAAAAGGATCCATGTCCATTCCTGAAGTATCCTTCATATATGGATTCTTAATACAAGGGGGAGGCATAACCCGACAGCGTAAAGCAACTGCAGATTGAGATACATAGTTTGGAGCCCTTTTTGTCAGCATTGCTGTAATTTTCTCCATCTTTACTTCCTCCATATCATAATCATCTTTTTCAGATTCCACCATTTCTCGTATGCCAGACACGGTAGGGCTGAGTGGATTTAATGAGAAATCATCTGTAAATGATTTAGTATTCTCAATCAATGACGGGAAGAAATAAAAATATATGTATGCAGACAGAAATAAATATATATATATGCACTCATATATATTCAACATTCTCTAAGTTACAATTATTCGATGCATGAAAGTTCCACATTTTCTAATAAAGCTGTGGCTTCTACTTAGGATAAACGCGACCATTCTTTAAGATGATTTAACACCAAATAATAGACTATTGTTTCATTATCGAGCTCAATTCAGCAATTGTGTTTACCTTGTCGGCATCTCTTAGTTCTTATTGTAGTCGGCTTCTCCGGCGATTCAGGGCAGGGGATGTTTTCCTAATAGAAAATGAACAAAGAAAATAAATCCTCAAATTATATACTCGGTTTATATAACACCACATAAAACATCTATTCAACATGTACATTACCTCGTCGCAACCAAAACCCTTGAACAAATTCTGATTATCTGGGGTGATATAATCAGGTGTGCTGCATAAGATTTTACCACAAAAAGTCAAAAACCCAAAAACAAAACTCCGAACAAAATCACCAGATTTCCCAATTAGATTCTTAATTAATACTTCATAAGGTGGATATTTGGTAAGAAATGGCTTTAAATAGCCATACATATTAAAAACAAAAAAATAATAATAATAATATTTTGAAGTACCAGAAAAAGTCTTGGCTGAGAATGAAATCTTTATCATCGAAAGTGGAATCGATGTCGGCGGTCCGTGGCGAAGAGGAGGGAAGCAGAGATTCTGCTGAGGCGGCGGATTCTAGAAGGTTCTGGAAGGAAGAGGGATTTGAGGAGGAGAATTGGAGGTTTTGGCCGAGCTGAACCTGCAAGTGCCTCACAAGCGTCCCTTTCATTTTGCTTCTGCTCTCTCTCCCTCTCCTCCTCTTCTTGCTCGATTTTAGGGTTCTTCCTCTCATCCACTCTCTCTCTCTCTCTCTCGAGTTTAAGCAGCAATGGAGACAGCGAGAGACAAAAACAAATTGGGGATTTTCGGGAACAGAAGTGAAATTCAAATTGCGCGGGATGCAATTGAATTGTTAGGATCAGGTGGAACAAGGACTATGTTAATACTCCTTCATGATTTAATCAGCACCGTTACATTGCCTTTTGTAAGACAACTTTTGCTTTTGTTGATATTTTATGGTGGGGCCTATTGGCCTGTTTTTGATGTAGCGTATTATTCTGAATGATGCGTGCTATGTAAGCCTTTCTCCTCAGTGGAAAGAGAGAGAATGTGTGGAAGTATTTATTTAAAAAAAATAAATTAAAATGGTTGGTAAAAAGGAAAGGAATATAATATTAAATTAATGGAACCGACATGGGGACTGTCACATCGGATGCAAAGTTCCTGATCAGGAAATTCTTGGGCGTTTATTTAAATCGTACACTTGGACATCCGTTGGATCAAAATTGGTTTCCAGAGTAAAACGACGTGTATTTTACTTCATAAACGACAACAAATGTAGAGGTAAGAACGACAGGCCAAATTTTTATCGTAGGAATTCCATAACGACATAAACATGAACCGAGAACGACATGTCGATTATTTGATATACATAAATGAGCAGTTTTCAGCAAGAATAAACAGTTTTCTCTTGAAATAGACAACATAAAACTATATTTGTAAGCGACATGTCATTCAAAAAACAAAACGGCAAAAGCTTTTATTAAACAACATGTCGTTTCTACAAATTGTATTATTAGATTCACAGAGACACGTCATAATTATAAGTGCACTTATTAATAAAATAGGGTAAAGAGCTAAGTTGGTCCCTTAACTTATAACATTATGCTACTTTGATTTCTGATTTTTTTCATAGTTGAAATATACCTAAACTATTAGAATATTACTACAATAATCATTTTCATTTATTTTTTGATAAAATCCGTTAGGTATAATTACTTTTTCATCAAGTTACTAATGGATTTAGTTAAAAATCAGTAGAAAAGACTATTATAGCAACAATTTACTAGTTTAGGGCATCCATGTTCTTTTTTTTTTTTACTGATCATAAATTATTAAAAACATTATTACAATAGTTCTTTTTGTTAATTATTAAATAGAACCTGTTAGTTAGCATTACTTTTTAACCAAGTTACTAATGGATTCGTTCGGAAATTAACAGAAAATACTATTATAACAATATTTTAATAATTTATGCGTATTCTAGTTACGAAAAAATGATAAGAAATCAAAATTGTACAAAATTAAAAGTTTAAGGACTAAATGAGCAATTTACCTAATAAAATATAACAGGAGCAAACTGCTACAAGACGAACGACAAGTCGTTTCACAATGTAAGAAGCAGACGTCCAGAACACAAATTATTTGTTGTTTGTTTTCTTTTTCTTAAAAAAAAAAAAAAAAAAAAAAAATTGCTAATGCTTAAATGGATTTTTACTATTGTGCTGAAGACTGAAGTGAAGGCAACGTATAGTTTTTTTTTTTTTTTAAATAAAGCAACAAGAGGAAATAAATAAAGAATAGCACTTATTTACCTCATAGATAATAGTCTCTTTTTCTAGGTATGTCAGAAAGTTTTTTATATTAGTTTATCTCAGTCATCCATCTGAGATCTACCTTACTATTACTAAACTATGTTTCAATAATCGAAACTGGAACGATGCCTAAAAAAAGACAATAAGAATCGAACCCGAATAAACAAAAGAGAGAAGCCTAATAAAGACACCCACCCTTTTACCAACCTATCCACCTCTAAGGGTGTTGGATGCCTTTAACTTAATAGCATGATGTGATATGTTTTTTAAGGTTATACTAGTACAAGAAATTTCTCCTCATAATTTCGACCACAATAGACCTTCAGAATGCGAGCGAGATATTAATTTTTAAACGACAACCTACTTACTCTTCATAATAAGTAAAACGACAACAACAGGTCTCTTGTTCCAGCAAACGACAAGAAACTAAAAAAATAGCAACAAAAGGTCGTTTGTGTGACTTATGTAGATCAGTAGATCAGTGCAAAACGTTCAAAATTGACAACCCAATTGAGGGATGTTTCTATAGTTTTTCTTTTTCACGCTGAAGGGCCTTTGGGACCTGAAGAAGCAGCAAATTAAAAAACTTGCCCCCAAAAAAATAAATAAATAAATAAAGTGGGTAAATTTGGAGGCAAAAATCAGGTGGAATCAGAGAAAGGCAAAGCTAAAAGGAAAGAAGAAACCAACAATGTGGCGGCAACAAACGTTTTCGGTAAAAAAAATTATAAAAAAAAAAAAAAAAAACCTGAAAATCCTTTCTTCTTATATAAAGTTTTTACCATCTCCTTCCATTTCTTCAAAAGGTGTTTATCTTGATTTTGGGATTCGTGTTTAGGCAAACCCAGATTCCGACCAGAGCATTTCCGGTAAAAAAAAAAAACCCTCAAAATTCTCGTACACCTACACAGTAGACTATCTTTTACTGACGTTGTAACTTCAATTTTTGCATATTTCTTCCTTCCTCACCTGCCAGATGACGACCAGGACTGCCCCGGAAATTGCGTTTCTTTGGCCGCTTCTTCTGCTCAGAAAAAGGTACAACGCGTCTCGTCGAAATGTTAAACGACGTCGTATTTGTTCTCTCTCTCTCTCTCTTTTTTGCATCATTTAATTCTATTTTTTCTAATTATTTTGTTTGCTTTTACAGGGAGGAGTAGAAATTTTATCACGTCTAGAGCTACTGAAAGGTGTCTGATTATTTTTTAAAAAAATATATCAAAATAATTGCTAGTTTGATCACTAAACTTTTGCATTTGTATAACTTTGATTTCGGTTCTTTTTTTTTTTTTTTTAAATAACTAGAGTGATATTAAAAATGTTGTTGCAGTAGTGTTTTTCATTAATTTTTGGATAAAATTTATTTGTGAGTATTATTTTTTGATCTAATTACTGATGAATTCTATTTAAAAATTAACACAAAAAACTATTGTAGTAATATTTTAATAATTTAGGATCAATTAAATTAAGAAAAAAAAAATAGGGACCAAAAGTCGCATAAATTTTAAAGTTTAGAAGAAGGAAGGAAGGAAGGAAAGAAAGAGAAAAAAAAAACGTTGTTTTAGTTTTCGGTAGCACTTATTCTTATAATTTGGATAATAACCACTTATGATTATATATGTATTAATATTTTGTATTGTTTATATGTATACTCTGAATTGGTGATGTGCGCTCTTTCAGTCGCTAGTATTGTTTCTTGCATAGGTACTCATGAAAGTGGAACTAAAACCAGTATTTTGCCACTTGAGGTATCTCTTTTGCTCAAGTTCTCAACAATAGTTCCGGTTTTCCTATTCCCTTTTTTTTTTTTTTTTTTATTGGTGTGTGTGTTTGAGAAAATGATTGTTTGGCGTTGGTTGTAATCACAAGCCAACGAGTTCGAATTTTGAAGATGATGTTGAGATGCCCAACTTCTATGATGAGGGTGATTCCATATGCCCTGCAGAGAGGGCGGTGTCTAAAGACGAGGTAGGTGATATATGACTATATGTTGTGTAGCAAAGTCTATTTGTGCTTGTTCTATCATATATGTATAATATATATATGCTGCTATTTTGCTGTTTACTCCCCATTATATATCAAGGCGGTAATCTGTTTTTTGTTTGGAAAGGGAAACACTAAGCGGCCAAAGCATTCCGGTAGGCATGGAGCCACAAAGTCCTCCGGAGATGCCGTGCCTCGCTTTGGACTTGAAAAACAAGGCAGCTCGTACTCGTGGTCTTCTGCGAGTAAAGACGCCGAGGCACTGATGCATCTGAATGAACATGCTTCAAGCTACTCCAAACCGAAGAAATCTTCTAAAGGTATAGTTTTTTCTTGGTTTAGTTATTAGTTGTCACATTCTTTGTATTGCAGAAAGATCATTTTCCACTTGCAGTTTTGACCTCTGTGAATTTGCGTTATAGTCAAAGTCAAAGGCAAAGGCAAGCCAAGATTTTCATTCCGATTCCAGTCGCACAAGGACGGACCAGTTTCACCTTCTATTTCTAAAAACGAAAATAACTTGCCATTAAGTATCCTTGAAGTTCCCGAGAGATTGGATGTGGCAGAGCTTAGAACCGAAGAAAATTTAGTCGTGGAGATTCCTGAAGATATCCAGGGCGAAGAGGAAAATATTGCAGAAACTATGTCCCCTGAAGTAGAAGCTCTTAAGCATGAATGTGGTGAGCAATCAATGGCTGAACTTTTAGATGGCCTTCATGGTAACACCAGTCTTCCGAGGGGAAACTCGGAAAAGGTTTGCTTCGTTTGTTAAACATTTCGGCTCTTTGAACTGTACTAAAAATGACTTGTCTGATGGATTGTCATTAAAAAATAAAAATAAAAATCTGGTTTGATCTGGTATTTATTGCAGAATAGCAGTAGAAGAGGAAAAGGATTACAGCTTGTTGTAAACAAAGAAGACTCCCCTGATCTCGTAGATAGCTGTGAATCATCAAGTGATAGAGAGGTATCTCTAGATGCGATATAATCATACACTTTTCGTTGTCGAAATGAGTTGTCCATTTTATCTTAGTAATGTTCTTGCACAGGGGAGCGATAAGGAAGTGGAAATCGCCAGCCCTAAGATGAAAAGGCAAACCATTGTAGACCAATTCCAGGAAGCTTTTGGTGCTACTTTCTTGAGTGATAATAGGGCTCTTCTCACGGTGCCACAAGGGTAATGATGTGACTGGTGTTTTTGTCTTAGAACATGCAGTTTATGTCGATTTAAAAAAAAAAAAAAAAAACCAAGTTTGAATGAATAACTAACAGTGCTTTTTATACTACTAAATTCTGCAGAAGTGGATTATTGTGGAAACTGCAACAGGTCATGCAGAGTGAAAAAGAGCGAGATACGGAGTTCTCTCAGAAGTTAAAGAGTGGAACGTGCCAACGTAGTAAATTTTTAGATGGTTTCTTTTCCTTTTTCTATTCTTGGAAGTATTTTTGCTTAGGAAACCAACTTGCATAGCTTTTTGTATATTCAGTTACCCATCCTTCAAATCTTTTGGCCCTTTTCCGATACCTGTTTCAGATGAACCAAGCTGCATTTATGTTAAAATCCTGGCAAGATACTTGGATGGAAAGCTGACCGTTTGCGATTGTTTCGCCAGCAACAACTTTGAGGTCATATTTGAAATAGTGATGTTCAACTTATTTTATCGATTATACTTAGATAATCATGCTCTCTCTCTCATCGGCATGTGGTGATGGATTTGACCTGACTAGGTGCATTTTTGTTTCTGCAGGGCTCGGCATGGTCAGAACCCCCCAGCGAACTGGCAAACGAACAAATAAAAAGGACAGTTATTTTCAATCCCAGAGTTACCAAATTGACAGACAATGTCAATGTGGATCTTGAAGTCGGGAATTGTGTTCGTATTCACCCCCCATGGTATGATAAGTGAAGTTCATGTCTCTCTCTTTCTGTTGACTATCACTTGCTTCATCAGACGTGATCCGGAGTTGAAAAATGCCATCAAACAGTTAATTGTATGATTGTTGCTTACTTGTGTTTTGGTATACTCTAATGGTTGGTTTGAATTTTGATGGCAACATTTTGGACAGGAAGGAAGTTCGAGTGGGAAATGGCGAAATCATCATTTTAGCTGCTTATTTTTCCAACTGCTAACGAGTTCTGGTTTCTCACAGGTCTAATTCCGTCATTTTTTGACCAATATTCAGTTTCTTGTAGAATAATTACAAACCTTTTTTTTGTATTCTGAGGTTAGAGTACTAATATACAATGGATATATGTGATGTGTGTGTGTGTGTGTGTGTGTGTGTGTGTGTGTGTGTGTGTATCCATATACTTACATGCCAGCCTGCCTGATTTCCCACTTGACAGATGCAAACCTGTTTATATTCTCAAATCTTTTGTTGGCCATGAAAATTTCATCAACTTGCCCACTTGGCCTTATTTATTTCAACTTAATTCTACTTGAAAAATTAAGGGGGTTAAACAAATCTTCATTTTTGTAATCATTGAACGACTTTCTCTTATGATGATGATCAAGATTACGTCTATGCAATTTTATGCCGTGCAAAAGTACAAGATAATATTTAATTTGCCATTTTAACAAATTAATTGACACCGAGAGTGACAATTGTTTATTGCATACGTCCCCACACCTCAAGATCAGAAATTCCATAAATTAAATAAATTACTAACTACCTTATATTCTTTTTTTTAAATTTATTTTTTCTCCAAACTATGCATTTGACCAATTCCACACTTCCAACTGACCAATGACAGGCTGTAATCACTTATAATTCACTCGCCAAAATCCCAATTTGTCAAATAACTTGTTCAAGATAAACACGTCGACTCTCTCTCTCTCTCTCTCCAGATTGGTTGACGTTGACTTGGTTTGCATCGACATTTAGCTCATCAGAAAGTACCAAGGGCTTCCTCCAATCTACCATTTCTATTTATTCTCCAATTAATCTTGCCAAGTCTCTCAAAAGAGAAACAAAAAAGTAAAAAAAAAATGCAGTACAGACAAATGGAGATAACCATAATCTCAGCAAAGGGTCTGAAGAGAGTGAACATCTCAGCAAGATGGACGTATACGTCCTCGTATCGCTCTCCGGCGGACCTCCGATCGAGCAAAAGACTCCGGTGGACAAAGGGAGCGGACCGAACCCGAACTGGAACTTTCCCATGAACTTCAACATTGACGAGGAAGAGGCTAAGAGGGACCGTCTGACCCTAAACTTCAAGGTCGTGTGCCACCGTTGGATCCACAGCGACAAGGACATCGGAGAAGCCAACGTCCCGGTCAAGGAGCTCTTGGACAACGGTGGCGACGGCAAGTACGTCAAGTACGTCACTTTCCAGCTTAAAAAACCTAATGGCAAGCATAGAGGCGAGCTTACCTTGTCGTACAAGTTTGCTAACCAAGTCCTCGAAACATCGTCCTCGGTCAAGGTTATGCCGGCCTATCCACCGCCAGGTTATCCAGTTACGGGTCAAGGTGGTGGTGACTATTATCAAACAGTGCCTCCGATGGGATCGGCGGCGGCGGCGGCGGCGGTTAGCGGAGGTTACGTTCCGACTGTAGTGAGGCCACAGAGTGCTGATGATACGGAAGTGAATGCTGCCTTTCTGAGTGGGGTTCTTGAGGGGCTGCTGCTTGGTCAAGCGTTGGCAAATGGTGGTGTTGTTGGTGAGAATATTAGCTTTGATTTTAATGGTGGATTTACTACTACTGCTGATGCTGAGCAAGAAGTAGGTGGTGGTGGTGGTACTACTACTGCCTGTGATGCTGGCCATGGAGTGGCTGGTGGTGGTGTTTACTGATTGCTTTTTTTTTTTAATAGGTTTTTCTGGTCAAGTGTTTTGATTTTACATGTTACGAAGTTGATGAACTGTAAGCAAAATGTGTATATTTTTGTAATCCAAGGAACTTTTTAATTTCTTGAAGACTTTTTTTTTTTTTTTTTTAAGGAATTTAATAGGATCTCCTTAAGTCTAAACTTTGTACCGATTATGAGTGCAAGTATTAAGTTTGGATATTAACAAGAATCTTACCCTAAAAAGGAAAAGGAAAAACAAAAAACTAAACTAAACTAAAGTACATTATCTACCTTCTAGTTCTAATCTAGTTGTGAATTACTTTGAGGAAGACAAATTCTTTTGAGTTCTTTTTTTTTTTTTTTTCATTCAAGAGAAGAATAAAGAACAATTGCTGTATTTTTCATAAATTCGTGGTGGATTGATTTAAATGTTGTTTGTTTATTATATTGAATAACTTGCAATTATCTATTAGCTCTTTATTATTTTTTTTTTTGGGTTGTTGAATTATCGTTTTATTTAAGAAAAAACGAATAAATATGGAGAAATTACCAAAGTTGTGAAATGTATGTAATGTAAGAGTTGACTTGCTGAAAAAATTGTTTATATCATTGTAATTGTACGGAAAAGAATACCATTCCGTTGAATTCTATCTATTATACACCATTCAATGAACCGAAAATTCCAGTGGATATAGACTATAATGCTACAATGACGTTGTTCATTGCAGCTATTTTATTGAAGTTTTAAAAAAAAAAATTCTGAGAAGGGGGGGAAAAAAAAAAAACTCTTTCAAATTATCCTCTTCAACAAGTTAAAATATGTTTTGTATCGCACCACACCAACAAGTCGTTGTAGTATAGTGGTGAGTATTCCCGCCTGTCACGCGGGTGACCCGGGTTCGATCCCCGGCAACGGCGTTTTTTTGTTTTTTTAATAATTTTTGAGATGCTTTCCTTTAATCTTTTCCCGCGAAAAACCTTGTTTGATTTCCCAAAAAAAAAAAAACTTAATTGATGATTATCAAAAAAAGGTTTATCATTTATTAAAAAAATTTAGGTGAGTGACCTATATATTTATTATCTAATTTAATAAATAGTTAAATTTATTTTTAATTAGTTAAATTGTATGATATTTATATTTTGTTTAATCAATTTTTATTTTCCCCAAACACCTCATCTCTCTCTCTCCTAACTTTCTTTTTCTTCCTCTGCCCGTTTCTCTCTTGGCTGTTATTGTATTTTTCTTCGTGTTTGTTCGATTGTAGTTCATTCTTTGAATTGCAATTGAAATCTGAATATTTATTTTTGTTTTTCGTTTGCATTTTTTTTTGTGAATTTCGATTTTAACTTAGACTTTAAGCAAGATTATTGGCTTATCCTTTTGCTTTTGCTTGTTTTATTTTCTCTTCGCTTTGATTTCTGTGATTTTCTGGGTTTTTGTTAATCAATTTTGGAAAAAAAAATGTGTTTCGATTAAAATTTTTTTTCCATTGTTATATGTTTTCTCGTATTTTGATATGTTTATGGTCAATCAATGATTGACCATTAGTTAATCTGTGATTAACTATCATCTTAGACATATCCAAAACTGACATATCTTTTTACACTTGTTTAGTCATTGATCATGCTAGAGTCAATCAATATCGATGACTGACTATTAGTTAATTAGTGATTAGCCAATAGTCAATCAATGATTTGTTTGTTGTCAAGCAGTGATTGACTACAAAAATTTATGAGTTATATTATCATATTCAGTGATTTACTGATAGTCAATCAATGATTGATCGATAGTCAATCAGTGACTAACCATGATCAATCAGTGATTTCCCGATAGTCAATCATTAGTTAACCAACGGTCAATCAATGATTAATTATAAAATATAGTGAATCATTAATTAATCATTTATAAAATCGATTAATCATTTTAAGAAAAAAATACCTTTTAACCAATTTTTAAAAACTTAAGCTTTTTTAATTAATTTTTAAAAATTTGGATCAATTATTAAAAAAAAAGACTATTTAGCTAACTAAAAAAAAAAAAAAAAAAAAGGAGTTTATCTGATCAAGGCATTTGAATCTTTGATTCAAATAGTCAAAAGCTAAATAATATCAATCAATCCCGAATTAATCATAATTTCGTGAGACGACCGTAGGAAATCACAAAAAAAGATCAAACAGTAATTTCATTCACTCAGTCGTCTTCCTCTGCTTCGGAGTGTTCTGACTCCCTCCCATGGCGACCCCGTCGGCCTTCTCTTCTCCTCCTTCGCTCTCAGCTCCCAACCCTCATTCCGCCATTACCAATTCCGATTCCAACTCACCGACCACCGCCAGCTCCGGCCTGAACCCTAACCCCAACCAATCTCACTCTCCATCTTCTTCGCTGCTCAACCTCGCCTTCGGCCACGACCATTCCTTCTTCTCCGCCTGCACGGACCGCGGCCTCCGCGTCTTCAGCTGCGATCCCTTCGCCGAGGTCTACCGCCGCGACGGCGGCGGAATCGGGGCCGCCGACTTGCTCTCCCGTTCCAACCTCCTGGCCGTGGTCGGTGGCGGGCCAAACCCTCAATTCTCCCCTAACAAGGTCAAGCTCTGGTGCGACGTCCAGGGCCGCTTCGTCGGCGAGCTGGCGTGCAGCTCCGCCGTCCTCGCCGTGCGGCTCCGGCGCGACCTCATCGCCGTCGTGATGGAGCGTAAAGCTCTGGTCTTTAACTTCGAGGACCTTCGGATTCTGCGCGTGATCGTGACGGCGGCGAACCCCAAGGGGCTCTGCGCCGTCTCTGAGTGGGGGTGGTCGGCGGTGCTCGTTTTCCTAGGCTCGCGGCGAGGTGAGGTTAGGATCGAGCATCACGCGTCGAGGAGGACAAAATACATAGAGGCTCACGAGTCGGACATTGCTTGCTTGGGGCTCACGCAAGACGGCCGGTTTCTGGCTACGGCCAGCACCAAGGGGACTCTCGTCAGGGTGTTCAGAACAGCTGATGGAACCCTGCTTCAAGAGGTATTATTAATATTATTAATTAATGTCGTTTGTTAATAAATTTTGAAAGATCAAATCTGAAACTTCGATGAGGTTTCGTTTCTAGTTTTGAATTGTCGTTTTTGATGTCAGATTTGGGGCATCTTTTATTCTCTTTATTATTGTCCATGGCTGCTTTTGGCGGGTTCTTTGAATAATGTCTGGCACTGAATGAGAGAACAGATCGCACCAGTATTTGTGTGTGTCCAAAATCACAATCTTTCATCAGCTTGGTTGGTGGTTCCCTTGATCAGGCCACGTGTGGTGGGACCCAAATGGGTCTCACATATTCTGTACTGATCAAGGGCTGAGAAAAGTACACTAGTAATTCGTAATATTCTCGTGGACTAGGATTAAAGGATAGGGAAGGCCAAGACCTCTAAGGTGTGAGAAGAGGCATAATCACTTACTATTAAGTGAAATATCTTATTTGGCATTATCAGTACGAAATAACTTGTTAATGGTTTTTAATGGTTAGATTAAATTTTTCATGGTCAGATTTGAGGGTTGACATTAAAAATTTGCAGTATAGTAATTGAATCAAACCGTTGAAAAATTAATCAAATGGTTAAAATAACCGTTCTTATCAATAGTGTAAAATGATAGGTAATACCATAGAAATTTCGTGTTCCTTGTGCTATACTCATCTAAAGTTTTGGTAATTGTTGTCTTATAACAATTTCTCCTCCAATACTTGATAAAATAAAGAAATCTAACTAAATTCATGCTAAATATTTGAAAGATATTGGTCACCACATCACTACGTTCCTTTTATCCCTTAAAATCTGCAATCTCATGTATTTGAGGGTTTAGTATCCCTTCCTTAAAACACCCAAATGATGCTTCTTGTAGATAAGTATTAAAATAGTTTGATATGAAATTCAGGTAAGGAGGGGTGTAAATAAAGCTGAGATCCATAGTTTGGCATTCTCTTCAACTTCCCAGTGGCTGGCAGTCTCAAGTGACAAGGGTACCGTTCATGTCTTCAGCCTTAAGGTCAATTCTGAGAACCCCGGGAATGTGAAGTCCCGAAATGTACTCAGTTACTATACTCTTGCTGTTACATCATTAATCCCATCTCTTTCTTCAATCAAAGGTAAAATCTCTTCTCACTTGCCAATAACCGGCAGTTTAATAATGGTTAATATCATACTGATCTGTTTGTTTGTCTGTCACGGTCATCACAGTATTGTTAATAGAGTTAGCTTCTAATTATGTGTAGAGGCTGCACTTGAAACTTTCTTGTGGCGGTTGCATTTATAATCTAGTAATAATTTTTACGTCCGATTCCACCGTAAAATATAGTGTCTGTTAAATGTGCTTTGCCTAGTTGTAAAGTTTGATGAAGTGAAAAGTTCATAAACCTACGGGCATTTCATTCTTATCTTTGTTTTCGTACTTTTTTAATGCATGTCTTCTTGCTTGCAGGAGTTCTGCCAAGGTATTTCAGCTCAGAGTGGTCAGTGGCTCAGTTTCGCTTGGTAGAGAGTTCTCGATATATTGTTGCTTTCGGTCACATGAAAAATACCATTATTATTCTTGGCATGAATGGCAGGTAAGTTGAATGATATAGTGCCTGGCGAAATCCCCATCTTATTATCGTAGCAACCATTCAATATTCTTTCTATACCGTTTTATTTTATTTATAGTCTATTTAGATTACCGTTGTGATACTGTTTTTGGCATTATTTAAAAAGTTTTTAAACTTATAATCTAAACGAAACCTTTAGCAATGCAATGTTGATATTTTGCTTGAATTACTGTCTTACTGCTGAAGTACAAGCTGGGAAATTCTCACCTAGCTCCACAGATTTATCTGGATGATTCTTATTTCTTCTTGGCAAAATTGACCAAGCCTGTCATGTGACATTTCCTTTCCCTGAATTTATGTTGCCTGAGCTTCTAACCAGCTGAACTATGTAAAAATTTCATTTTGTATTATGCTTAGGATTATACAATAGTTTTTCTTCTTATTTTTATTTTGGGAAAATTAGAATGCTAATATGCAAGTTGAATTTGTTTGCAGCTTCTACCGATGCCAGTTCGACCCAGTCAAGGGAGGAGAGATGTCTCAGTTGGAACATCACAATTTTCTAAATTCCAAATAAGCATTTTGAAAATAATGCTAGAAAAACACAAGTTTTGACCTTCAGATCACATCATAATCATGTCAAATTAAAAAGAATATGATAGTTTAACGAAACTTTATAAAAATATAACATCCTAGATTCTTTGATACCCTACCTTAGAGTTTTCCTTAAACGCTGAATTTGATATTTATTCTTTCGATTCTTTGATTGCAGCCTGTGTATAACATATATTTGTTTTTATTTTTTATTTTTTTTCAACCGTACATCTGTAGATACAGAAATAAAAAGATCTCTTCAAGAAAAGAAAACTCTATCATTGTATTAGTCCAGCAAGAAAGGTCCATTTACAGTCTGTAGTTACACTGACAACCAGTAAAATTTTTCACTGCCTTACAAGTAAAGAAAAAATGAAAAAAAAAAAAAAAAACGAAGAAAAAAAAAAGGGGGGGAAAGAAGGCAATAATTGTACGATCAATAATACATTCAATATGTCCCTGTTTTTTTGTTTTATTTTATTTTGGAAAAAATTTATGACAAGATCTGTTTTTTTTTTATTCTTGATTTTTTACCGTGTGATTTATGATCACAACAATTTGCCTTTTATAATATAAATTTTTAATATGAATGCAGACTGTATATTAAAAGAATAATGCCTATGAATAAAGTAAAAATAGGGTTCCAACTTAAGATTGCTTTTATTTTATTTTATTTTTTCCTAAAACAGAGTTGCGTGGGATGATTTGGAACCCTTCTAGGTTCACATATTCCTTATATTGTAGATTTCCAACTCCGTTTTTAAGTTGTTCGGAACTTGATTAAGAATTACGTTTGATATATGTGTTTGGAATGTAACTTTTAAGTTAAAGTTGGTTATTTTTTAAAAATTAATTATAATTTTTATTATTTTTTAGGAAAAAACAAAAAAAAAACAAAAGCGGAGATAAAAACGTTAGATTTGAAATAGAGATTGGATTTGAGTTACAAAATGGCACGGACCTGTTTTTGTAGATAAAATATGTTGGTTGAGTTCTTCATATGCAGACACACAGAGAAATAGACATTTTATAAAATCTGCTTTGTCTTTATCATTGCAAGCAAAGTGACCATTTCTTTGCTGTCAGAAAAGTCAGCAGATCTGTGTACGCAACCCCATGCTAAAACAAGAAGCTCTGATATTTGAATAATCCTATGCTGCATAGGTGCAGAGACTTTAGCCTCTCACTTTTTTTTTTTTTTTTTTTGGGAGCTTGAGTATTTAGGTCCGTTTGCGGACATTTAGAGACGGTATTTTGGAGGTTAAAAATTAGTTAAATTTTGGAAATATGCTTTCGATGAAAATGAACTGTTTTGAATGAAAATTTGTAAAAACTTAAAATATGTTCGAAAAATATATCAATATGGATCTTGTTTCTTCCTTTCAAAATTATATGTAGTTTATAAGAAAAAATAATCTCATTTGGATTTGAAATAAGAAAGTTATGGATTTTTAAATTTTAAATTTACTATAAACATTTGAAAATATAAATAGTGAAAAATATTTTGAATTGAAGAAAGAGATTAAAAAAAAATCTGAATTAATATACATTTGAAAAAGTTACCCCAAACGGATCCTTAAAATTAGATAATTCTTAAGGTGGTAAAGGTACTGTTTCATCACATAAAAACTGTATTTTAACTGTTGTATTAATTTTTTAGCTGTTTTGATTTCTGGTCATAAACAGTTTTGTATTGTTGATCAAATTGTTTGATTGTTAAAAAGCTAATTTTACTATTAAAACACGTACAATTCCTGTCAATGGTGGAAAAAAATACCTTCCCTATCCTAACTTTCCCCTTTTACCATTATTGTCTTATTTAAAATTCAAGTCTTTTGGTGCGGATGAAGTTGAAGAACAATCCTTTGATAATTAGCTCGTGTTGGACATTTAGTTTTGAAATGTTGTTTTTGAAAATATTTCATTTTAAAATAATGACATTTTTGGACTGATGTTTGATAAAGGGAAAAATGATTGTAGTATGAATTTTGAAACAGTAAAAAATAAATAAATAAAGTTTGAGTGAAAATTTTTTTTGGAATCATTTTAAAATAAACTTTTCAAAACATATGTTAAACACACCTTAAGTTTATGTATATTTTCGGCACAACACGAACTAAGTAATTAAAAAAAAAAAAAAAAGCACCTGCAATTTATATTATTCATTTGAGCCTTGATTATCAGGCCTCGTTTGCTTCACCAACTCAAACTTAAAATTTTCATCTCAGTTTTTATCTTTTTCTGAAAAAGTTTTTTGTCTTTTCTGAAAAAGTTTTTTGTCTTTACTGAAAAGTCAACAAAAATTACTATTTAAACTTAAAATTTCCAACTCAAACCGTTTTACCAAATGGACCCTCACTATTCTATAATGGTGAACTTTTTGGGTGAATCTATAATCGTGAATTTCATCATGGGAAATGTCTTCGATTGACGTCAACGGTCAAATGACAATGGGGTGGACAATTATTATCTCTACTAATTAATCTTTTAATTGTTATGACGTTAGATTCCGCAATTTGACTCACCTTTAACTATTGCTCTCTCTCTCTCTCTCTCCCTCTCTAGTAAGATTTGTAGTATTGTTTACCTAATATTCTGTGAAGTTAAGCAAATGACAATCTCTAGATGATGCCCAGAAACTTCGAAATCAGTGCACTGAAAATTTGTTGTTTGACTCAATCACATCCGACACTTGTATCATGCTAAAATTTATGGAGAATTCAATGTTCAAATATGACATATTATGATTTTTGTACTATTATATTCTATCTACTAATAATATAACAAAAATAAATTTGGATGAAAAAATTATGTTCATATCCTAAACCCAAACGCATAATATATTATGGATACAGTACAATTTTGAATTATTAGATATTTAATCAAATTTAATTAAATTATTATAGTTTTCTTAATATGATATGACTATCATGTTAACGAGATATTCTTGTTTCATAAGCCCTCGGAAGTTTTAAAAATTTCTTTCTCTAAAGTCTCTAACGAAGTTTTGGGTTCTATTGCCCATGTGGTAGGTAATATTTTTGGTCTTTGGTTGAATGGCAGATGAAAAAACAATTCATTCTACATTCATACTAGCAAATCATCTAGGCGTTGCTCTTTTTCGGTTATATATCTTATAGTCGTCGTTATATTTTAGTTGCAACTTGTGTGAAAGTGGTGCTTTTCTAAAATGCCATGTTTCTCTATTTTTGCCATAAGTCAGGTCTATAAGAATATCCAGTGTTAACTAGGTATACCAATTAAAAGCTCATTAAAAGCCAATATAATTACATTGGGATTTATGATACGAAAGACGCTGGATTGGAACATCAGTTATGTTAAGTATCACAATTAACAAAAATTGAACCTGACCTATGAATCCAAATTTTACATGACTATCTATTAGCGTGCGGTATTTGGACAATGAGAGTCCATTTTGGGGGCACATTTGGCTTATGATTTCCTTTTTTTTTTTTTTTTTTGTCTTTTTTCTCAAGTTTAAACTATTTTTCACTATTATTCATATTTTTAAATGTCTATAATAAACTCAAATTTTAAAAGTCTATAATTTTATCATTTGAAGTCGAAATGGGATGATTTTTTTAAAAAATTACATAGAGTTTCAAGAGAAATGAAAAAATCTATATTGGTATTTTTTTTCGAGTACATTTTAAGTTTGTATACTTTTTACTCTAAACAGTTTTTTCAACCAAATACACATTTTCAAAACTTCAATTTAAACATCTTCAAAACTACGCCTCCGTTTGATTCATGGTTGGAGATGAAATTTTTAAGTTTGAGTTAGTCGACTTTTCAAAATCTAATTATAATTTTTTATTAATTTTTCATAAAAAGATAAATTGAGATAAAAATTTTGAATTGAAACCTCAGTTTCAAACGCACTCAAAAACCTCTGAAACGAGCCCTAATAATTCTCGCTAGCATTGTTTTTTTTTTTTTTGTTTTTTGATGGTAAATGCTAGCATTGTTGTACACCATGTGAAATACCCGTCTGAGTCATCCCTGGCGTGTGAAACCAAAAGAAGGAAAAAAAAAATTCAGAGCTGATCAGTACTCTACTGCTATTTCTGAAGAATTGTACAAGAATGCACGTGATGTGGGGAACGAAGTGAAGGAAAATAAAATTTGGCTTATCAAGTAACAGCTGCCGCTTATAATAGTTTGAACACAGTACTCTAGGACAGTCGAAATAGTTTAATATTTTAATTTCTTTAATGAATCAGTTAGTTGAAATTAAAGTTGGTTATAATTCATTTAATGCACTTCTCAAAAATAGTTTAAGTTAATATTTGGGTTAAAAAAAAGGTTTTGATGGGAAATCTATTTCCCATTTACCCCTAACTAACCTAAACCGATTGTTGTGTATATAAAAGGACCTTTATTCAAGCTATTAGCTATGCAATCCTCACCAACAATTTCATCTCTCTCTAGAAATCTTCTCTCTCTCTCTCTCTCTAAAAATCTTGTTTTCAAGAGATAAAAATGGTGCTCAAGCTGTATGGTCTCCCCATGTCAACATGCACCACTCGTGTAATGATTTGCCTCCATGAAAAAGATCTCGAGTTCGAGCTTGTCCCGGTCGACCTTTTTGCCCAAGGGAACAAGAAGCCTCCTTTCCTTGCAAAGAATGTAACAAATCTCCTTCTCAAAACTCTTCAGTTTCACTGCTACAAAACCTATATGTCAAAATCACTTTTTTGATGATTAGTTATAATTATTGCCCAGTTTAGCACTAATATTTTATTTTCTTTCCAAATTTGTAGCCCTTCGGTAAGGTCCCAGTACTAGAAGATGGAGACCTTACTCTCTTCGGTAAGGATGTTTTTACTTCTTTTCCTCTCACAGTGTGTCCAATACTTCACGGCACCACTTTAGAAGCTAACGAGCCGTGAAGCATTGGACGTACGGTGACATGAGTGAAAACCGAACTCATCTTTCGAGTGGAACTGGATTAGGTTATTTTCGTTCTATTAATGGGGCCTGAGATTTTCAAACCAAATCAATTAAACCGAATTCATCTTTCAAGTAGAATTGAATTAGGTCATTTTATCTTCTTTTATTATTATTATTATTATTATTAATTTTTTGAAAACAGAATCGAGAGCAATAACAGCATATCTGGCGGAGAAGTACAAGGATTCGGGAAGCAGCGACCTGATCAGGCACGAAAACCTGAACGAATCGGCGGCGGTGAAGGTCTGGTCAGAGGTCGAATCACACGAATACAACCCTGTGATCTCTCAGATCGTGTACCAGCATTTGGTGGCTCCGATGGTCGGCAAGTCAACCGATCAGACGGTGATCGACGCCAATCTGGAGAAGCTAGGGAAGGTGCTGGACGTGTACGACTCCAGGCTGAGCAACACCAAATACCTCGCCGGCGATTTCTTCAGCTTGGCTGATCTCCACCACCTGCCTTACACTTTCTACTTCATGAAGACCCCCTGGGCTTCGCTCGTCTACGACCGCCCCCACGTTAAGGCCTGGTGGGACGACATCTCTTCGAGGCCGGCGTTTCAGAGGGTAGCTGTCGGGATGGTTTTTGGCGGTGGCGCTGGCGATGGCGATGGCGGTGGTGATGATGATCAGAAGAAATGATGTATTGGTTTGTTTGTATAAGCTTGTATTGTTATAATATGGTTACCATTGAGAACTTTGTTTGAAAAGGGGGAAAAAAAATTAGTTGTTTTTGTTTTTTTTTTCTTATTTGGAAGATGAAAGGATGTTGTTTTTAGAGTTTGTGTCTTTGTGAAAAACTTGCAAAATTTATGGTAATGATTAAATATATGTGTGCTTCTTTTAATGGCCATTCTCCCTTTATTCGTTTAAGAAGTGTTTGGTACTATTATTAACAAGGACGTAGTCAACAGAAGCCTACAGGAAGTATGGGCGGAGCAATGAAAGGTCGCTCTCCTTCCTGAAAAATTAAATTCGAACCCTTAAAAATTGTGCTTCTTTTAATTTTACCCCCACTAAACTTTAATATTTTTATCAATGTCTTTGTTTAACTTTATCATTTTTAATTTTATATTATAATTAATTTTTTTACTCTCTCGCTTTCCTTTTTTTTTTTTTTTTTTTTTTCCATGAGCTACTATAAGATATTGTTTGATTTCTTATCAATACACACACACACACACACACACATACGATATATTTTTATGATAGGTATCCCTATTAGTAATGTAGGTTTATAAATGTTATATTTGATATATCACACCAAACAAAAAGCAAGTAGAAAAAGGAAAAAGAAAAAAAAACAAAAGAAGGAGTCATGTCATTTGGAAAAATAGCTGCAATGTCGAAAACGACATCACAACCAAAAAAAAGGACAACTACTTTTGAAGCGACAGTAAGATCTGGAAATGACATCAATAGCTAAGCAAACTGAAAACTGACCCATAAAGCACCGTCAATATACAAAACTGTTATGCCATTAAAATTGACATCGATATAACGCAACTATAGTAGCCTATAAATGATGTCGACTAAAAACGACAATAACAGAAACGACAACAACGTAAGAAGCTAAATTAATGTCTAAAACGATGTCCTTTGGGGAATCAGCGACAAGGTTGACGGTGCAATAATTTTATTAAAAGGACATCAGTAAGAGAAACGACAGTTATCTTGGAAGCAGTACTCATTAACTATATATATATATATATATATATCTCACCACATAAACGACAGTAAACTTAAAAACGACAACATTTAATAGAAAAATAAATAAATAAAACTAAAACTAAACTGGAATAACGATCATTCTTGCTCAAAGATTTCATGGTGGGAAAACAAAAATGCAACAAAAATGATACATGATAAGAAAACACATAAATCTAATAAACAATATCACCTGGAAAAACGAAAACGACATTAACGCAAGAAACGACAGCAAACAACAAAAATTAAAACGACATTACCAGAATAAACTACAGCAACTAGAGGAAGACCGTAACCAATGAAATGACATCAATATAACAAAGGGACCACTCGTCAATTAATTATATAAAAAAGACACACTATAGGAAACCACATTAGCCTCCGAAAAATGACAATGAATCTACAGTAACATCAGCATTGGCGTCAAAAAACGACATCGTTTAAAAAAAAGTGACATCAACTTAAAATACGGTAACGATTAAAAAAAAAAAAAAGACAATTGATGTTGCTACATGCGTGAACATGTCCTCTCCCTCTGTCTTTCCAACCTCTGAAGGTAGGTTGTCTCTAATGGTAACATGCGGGTGGGTTGATGATTTCGGGCGAGGCAGATCGGTTTTTTCATGGGTGGGTTGAGGAGTAAGGAAACCGCAACCCGCCCTAGGCGTTTTTGTGTAGCCTTAGTAGGTCTTGAGGAGCTCTACATGTATATGCATTAACCAAATTGGAAGATTATAATACATAGCTGCTACAAAATACAAACATAGCCTAGCTAGATGCAATTACAAACATAGATGAACCTCATAGACGTCAAGAACTTTGCTCAACTTGGATAGTAATTAAAAAAAAAAAAAAATCTTGGATAGTCAGAAACGAAGCCATTTCGGTGTTTGATGGAAAGCTCCAAGACGAGCTTCAACGCCGGTGGATCATATTTGTGCTCCTCCACGTTCGTCGATCCGTTTAGCCACTATCACTATAGATTGCTCTCTAGAGTCCAAACATATTTTATAAGCTCACCTCCTCATTTTGTTGTCGTATATATCCATGGGACATGGTCCTTATTTTATTAATTGCTCTTGACTCTATATGACAATATCAATAGTCAAAGATTTGGACTAGTTCCCCTTAAAAAAAAACAAAACAAAACAAAAAAAAGAGTTGGACTAGTTCACCAAAAAAAAAAAAAAAAAAAGGAAGAAGTCTCTCTAAATGCTTATAGTGTACGGACTACGGAGTCAGTTGGATATTGCTTTTTATCCCCCAATTGTGGTGGAGTCAGGATTTTGATTTAGATGGAGCATAAATTAAAATTGCGAAAAATGTTTAAAACTCTCAAAACATCCAATCTTAATACTATAAAATACAATTTGTTGAATAGAAGTTAATTGTTTAAAATAATATTCAGATGGAACAAAATATTTTAATTGGTCAATTTAAAAGTATGAGATTAAAAGAAAAGGGAAAAAATAATACTAAGTGGGTAAAATTTATACTAAGTAGGTAAAATATCTAAAAATTTACTATTAAAGGGATTATATAAATAAAAATTAAAACATTTTAGAAAAATAATCAAAATCCAAGGGGGGCATAAGGCATATGCTCCCCCTCGTCCTTACCTGGCTCCGTCAATGCCCTCCGACCCAAATAAGAAAATTACTTAAATAACAATATTTTTTTATTCTATTGATTAATATGAAATTCTTCATTCTTGATCAACATAACATAAATTGAAGTTAATTTTAGTTTAATTTTGTGTCATATATTAATTTAGTTTTAATTTTTTTGGGTACTATATTATTGTAATGATTATAAATATTTGTGTCTTTGAGGTGCTTTTCCCTTACCAAACTGCTTGATGTCTCCATCTTCAAAAACTAGCACTTGACCAAAATGGGCTACAATAATCATATGTTTGACAGATAAAAAATTGCAAATATATAAGAAAAATGTTCTTAATCGTGAATGCTAGGTGGATTGAAAAACGGCATTTTTTTTTCTTTTTTAATAGTAATAGAGCGCATATTTTAAAATTACGTTGGCATATCTAAATTGTGAGGGCTTTCAGCCATACAAATAGTTCAATATGCTTATTGACGTCCACAAAGTCTCCTAATTATTTAATTTATTTATTCAAAAAAAAATGTCTATCTTTAACGAATCCATAAAACGGTGTGGATCGTAGATCTTATCTAAAACCCACAAAAGATGCTTCCGCACGCATGCCGGGATTTTCCCCCCCTGAACTTTCAATAAAATAGAAGCCAGAAAAGAAAATTAAATTTCATACCAAATAAGGTCGATTTGTTTAGATTTTTACGAGCCGTTTTTAGAGTATTTTCATTTATTTGGCTTTCTCGAAAACGCGGTTATTGATTTCAATATATATGTATATATATGTATGTATGTATGTATAGCAAGTACCAAAGCAAAATAATAGAAGCAGCAAACAGTATCAAAAATAATCACTTGGCATAAGCAATGGATCAAGGTGGAAAAAAATGCAGCGGCGCCGGAAGTAAAATGGTGTTCGTTGTATCAGCAATATTGTTGTTGGTTATGGCGACCGAGCAGACTACTGGCAAAGTCCCAGAGAAAGGGGTTAAACACGTTCAACGTGTGATTCCCTGTACTCCCCAAACGTGCGGCAATATTTGCACAGAGTACTTTCGCGAAAGACTTATTGGTATTTCCTGCAGGTGGCAGATATGTACCTGTTGGGCCTTACCAGGTTTCCTTTGATCAAACACACACACACACACACATATATATATATATTTATATATATATATATATATGTATGTATGTATTGAAAAATATAAAAGAATAAAGGCTTATTAGTTTTATTTTTTTTTAAAATTATTTATCTCTCTCTTCTTCGTCATTTCTGTTTTTGTCTTAAGTTTCTGGCCATATATTTATTAGATGATGACAAAGTTTAATTTGGACTGGATTTTATTAATTCAATTCATGTGAAATTGGCGTATAGCTATAATTTTTCTTATTAAGTGGGTTATAGCTGAAATTTTACACAAATTCAGGATTAAAATTAAGATTTTAAAATAGTAGTAGGGACCCCTAAATCATCCTTATCATTCTCATAGAAGCTTGGATTAATAAGTTAGAACTAATAACTTCGTGATATATTTTTGGGTCTCTCTGTGTTAACATAATGCAAAAAATGGCATTTACGGGCCAAAATGATTTGCATCTCATGCATGGTAATCTCACTTTCTCGTGATCACAAAATAACCAAAGTTTATATGCTTAAATTTACATGAAGAAATTGGAAACGAAATATTAAGTTATGAAGTTTAATTAATATATTGTAAGGCCAGCTTAAGCAAATTTGGGACTTAGGCAAAAATTTTAAAAGGGACCTTTTTATAAAAAACAAATTTAAAATTAACTAAATATTGAAAGCTTTATAAATTAAATATATTTAAAACCTTTTTTTTTCTTTTGAGATGTTCACCCCTTCTTTAAAAAAAATAAAGAAATAAAAATCAAGAGCTCTTTTTTGGAATGAATAAATCTGTCTTATACATCTATTTTAACCTTTTTTTTAATGCTTAAGATAGATATAGTGAACATATACTTGTAAAACAGATCATAAACATTATTTGTTTATATGACAGAAAAGCAGTTGGATGATAATTTTCAAATAAGATTATAACATTTATATTTAGCATTTAATACTTTATTATAAAAAAAAAAGCATTTAATACTTATAGATAGAAATGAGAGCTTGAAACAAAAACAGTTGTTGTTGTTGTTTTTTTTTTTTTTTTTTTTTTCCTAATCTAAATAGCTCCAAAATGTATGAACAGCCAGATATAAAAAGAACGGACAAGCAAGCTGGTATACTTCCGCCTGCTTGCTTGCTTAATTTCTTCTTCTTATTCTTCTTCTTCTTTTTTTTTTTTAAATTTTTTTTAATTGAAGTGTCTTTTGTTTCAAGGTGTGCCAAGTATTATATAGAACTGCCAAAAATAAATGCCGCAAAGGGTATATTTTTTGCAGTGCTATATGAATTGAAAAGTGTTTAACGAAAGTTAATCCACATATTACTATACGTGTTTCCAAGTAATCGTGCATACTTTGTGTTTTTCTTTCTATCTTATTATTTTCTTAAAGTATTGTCTGATCCATTTAAAGTGAATAAAAGCAAGCGTACTCATAATAATAATAATTATTATTATTATTATAATTCACATATAGCGGGCTTTACTAATAACATGGCTTTTCTTGCTTGTTTAGTAAAATCAAGCTTTGGATAGTTAATGGCAGGCACTTCATGTCCTTACTCAAGTGTGTGACATATTTAATCCCTAAATGAAAAATTTGTGAAAAGGGCCATTTAAATAGATATATTTATGTTTTTTTTGTCATCTTTTAACGTTTATTTAGATTTTTGACCATCTATATTTATTCAATTGGAGGTAAAAAAATTTATTATAACTGAAGAATTTTTTAGGGCAATCTTATAAATCATTCTAAATTAATTTTTTGAGGAAAAAAAAGTTATCCTTGAACTAATTTTTGTTGACAGCTGTTGTCCAATCCTCTACCTCTATTAAATTTTAAATGGAAATTTTCATGTTGACCCTAATTTAAAAGAAAACGACACTCTCCTTCAAAAAAAAAAAAAAAAAAAGGAAAAGAAAAGAAAAAAGCGACACACGATGTCGTTTGTTAGGGAAAAAATTGTCGTTTAACCTTCAACCCCAATTATATGGCAACTTTTAAAACTATAAGTCGTCTCAATGTGAACGACAATACTCAAGATTATACAAACTACATGTCGCTTTTACATGTCATTCATACGAAGACAAAGGACATATTCTGTCCGGACAATGTCGTTTCTCTTGGTTTCCTGCTTAGATGCATATGGACGGTGTCGTTTGGATCTCTCAGAATGTGTGTTTTGCTGCATGTGTAGATGATTATCGATGTGGCATGTATAGATCAGAATATATATCTCTACTATAAAAGTGTCATGAAGCTAGCTATTGTGTTGTAATTTTTATTTCTAATTGTACTCTTCTATTCTTTTGTTTTTACTCAATTATCTGTTTGTTCTTATATGCTACGAAATGATGATGATGATAATAATAATAATAATAACCACGATTAAAGATAACTATTGTGTTGTAATTTTTATTTCGAATTATACCCTTTTATTTTTGGAGTGCAAGCAAAAATAAATACCCTTTTATTGTGTTGTCATGAAGTGGTGAAGGGTAATTTTGGTGGTATTAAGAGAGAGAGAATGGGGAATTTTTTCATGTGACAATTCCATTAACCAAACTAACAAAAGGAAAAAATTAACTAACATTTCAAAGTCCGAGAGAATAGATGTTATAAGTTAAATCTCCATTTTAAATAAATACTCTACTAGATGTTTTATGTACTCACAAGGTGCTCTTCTTAAGCAATCCATTCTAGAGCGGCAGCCAGTAGAGATAAAATCTCCATTTTTTTGAGCCGGTCTCATTAATTTAAATCTTTAATTAAAGCTTGTTGATTAAAGGCCGAAATCTTGCCTGGAAAAGGCTTGAGTAGGGTCAGTTCATTTGGCGCTTCGAGGCTATCTTCGACTCATAGAAGAAGGAAGCCATACACTCGTCCCAAACTGGACCCAGTTGCAGACGACATGGCATGTGATATGTGTGCACATATCCTTTTGTAGCATTTTTAGAAAGTAATTTATTCTATTTTTGTGACTTCTATGTTAGAATATTTTTTTTATCGTACTATAAATAAATGAATTAAATGATAGATACAAAATAACAAATTTTTACTAAAAACAAAAAAGTTCTCACTATTTAGACAATTATCTTTTCTTTTCAATGGCCCCATTGGCCACTAATTCCCCCGTGCAGTGTTCACAGCGGGTGCGAATCCAAAGGGACTCGTGACTCATACCTTATCTTTTCCCTATCTTTTTTCGTAAATACACGTTTTTATTTACTTACTTATTTTTGTTTCTAATTCCATTTTTCTCCTTTTTCAGACAAGGACATCCAACCGTAAAGCATATTGCAGTAAATTATTTCCACAACTTCGTCAGCGAGTACGTAAGCATAAACTTTTTTTTTTCCCGCAGAAAATAAAAATAAAAATAAAAATAAAAATAAAAATAAAAAATCAGCATTTTCCCATTGTGTTTTCATCTCAGAAAGGAAACTGGCAGGCGATCTCTTCTCTTTCATCTTTTATAATAAATACCAGAGTTTCAAGGCCTTATAAGCCATCAATCGCATCCGATACGAGAACACCGTTTCACCTCTCAATCATCTTTTTAAATTTTTTTTTTTTTTTCTCAGAATCTAAACTCCGCAGCCAAATTATGGCCGCAATTAAAGTCCACGGAGCAGCGTACTCAACCGCTGCAATGCGAGTCCTGGCTACCCTCCACGAAAAGGACCTTGATTACGAGCTTCTTCACGTCGACATGCTTTCCGGTCAACACAAAAAGGAACCTTACATCTCTCGCAACGTAAGCACATCTTGCATCGTTTTAAACCGTCAGATCTCCTTTAAAAATTTACCTTATCATATTTATTTATTCTGATTTATTGACACAGCCGTTTGGTCAAGTCCCTGCTTTTGAAGATGGAGATCTAAAGCTCTTTGGTAATAAAAATCTCCCACTCTCTTTATTTTTGTACTTTTTTCTTTAACTAGTCACATTCCATCGATAAACTTTAACATTGTTTAGTCAGATAATGATGTGGATTTTTCACTTGTTTAAGTCTATAATTACATTCTCCTCTGTTTTCTTTGTCCATTTTGATTAAATAATTAAAAATAATTTTTTGATTAAAATATTAAAATAATTTAATCATGATTAGTTAGTTAGTTGAAGCACTAAATTATTAATTTTTTTTTTTTTTATAAAAAAAAAATGCAGAATCAAGGGCAATAACCAGATACATTTCACAACAATACGCCAACAAGGGGACGGCGCTAGAGTTCGCGGAACCCAAGAAGCAGGCCGTCTCGAACCTATGGATCGAAGTTGAGGCCCACCATTTCGACCCAAATGCCCAGAAGCTCAACTTCGAGCTCTCGGTAAAGCCCAATATCTTGGGCCTGGAAACGGACCAGGCTGTGGTTGCCGAATACGAGCCCAAGTTCGAGAAGGTTCTGGACGTGTACGAGGAGAGGCTTTCAGTGGCCAAGTACTTGGGAGGTGATTCGTTCACTCTGGCTGATCTTCACCACCTTCCCACCATACAGTACTTGCTGGGCACGAGTGCCAAGCGGCTGTTTGAGAGCCGTCCACGTGTCAATGCCTGGGTGGCTGATATCACTTCAAGGCCTTCTTGGATCAAGGTCGTGGAATTGAGAAACCAGGCCTTCAATTCCTCAAAGAAGGAGTAGCTTTTCAATTAGATAATATATCTATACTATATATATTTATGTATTTGTGTGCAAGGATATTTTGGTTTGTTTTGCTTTTGGTCTTATGTTTGCCTTACTGATGGTGTTAAGACTGCTAGTAGTGGATATGGACATGTACAATTTATAATATCCGTTTCAAATAATATCATATTATTTATTTTAATCGTTTTTGACCAATTTAATCTTTTAAATTAGATGATATGAATCATGATATTTCTAATTAATATGATTTGAAATTATCCAAATGAAATAAAAATAGATATAAATAAAGAGATATAAAAGTACCATTAGTAGTTTATGTATTTTTGTTTACGTGAATATAAAAGAAATTTCATAATGTTCTTCGTTACATATATAGCGCGTCTTTTAAATACAAAATCCCCATGTGAGATTCATCGATGGAAAGTAACATGTCAGACACCGAGGTTGTGGGGTAATGATCATGACGTCTTTTATTAGATCTTGGCTCACTCCTCGATAGTTTCAAGATTGCTCACATGCCGAAGGGGGTGGGGAAGTAAGATATGCACCACATGCTTCCCCTTCTTTTATTAGCCATATAAAGAATAGCGTGTCATACACCATAAATGCTCGTTATCTTTTGTGTATGTAGGGGACAATATAATTTCGAGTAATTAATATTGGCGCTTTTAGTAAAGTAAATTTTTTTTTTGTCTAATTATTGGAGTGCTAAATATTGACAATGACTGCTAATTGCACTGTTGCTTCAGTGATTCAATATCATCTGTACAAGCACAAAGGAATAATCTATTTATATCTCTAAAAAGAGATGAACGGGTACAACAACTTTATGCCATCTTTATGCGAGAAAATATAATATGTTCAAATCTCATTGGGATTTCAAACTTTTAGTGGATAAATTTATTTATATATATATATATTTTATTAGAGAGCCTATTAATAATTTGTTTGGTAGCCGAAAGTTAGTGCGCAATTCAAGGCCGCTCTTTTCTTTTCTCTCTCTTCTCTCCTCTCCTTCTCCTCCACCTTTTTTTTTTTTTTTTTTCACTTCAACTTTTAAGCTTTTAATTAGTAAGGAAATTATTAAAAATAACGTATTTTATAAATATTTTTTTAAAGTTTATAACATGTTTTTAATATATGATAAATTATATTCTATATATCTTTTGGTAAATTTTTGAATTCTTTTTATAAATATTTAGATTTTCTTGAATTTTTTAAAAAATAATAGACTTACAGTTAATAAAAAAAATTCATGTGTATAGTTTCATATTAATGAGAGAAAAAGAGAAGAGTGAGAGAGAGAGAATATATATTTTTTTTTTGTTATTCTGTAATCATAAATTTGATTATACTATTTATTATTATATTTATAATTTTATATTATAATTTATTATTACTCTTTTTATATAAAAAAAAAATTATTTTGATTTTTTTTTTCAATTATTTTGCTCATAAAAAAAATATTACAATGTGTTTTTACCCCAACTTTGTATTTTTCGTGTTTGTCTTCCATCTCATTATCATAATACTAGAAGCTCGATAGATCTATAATGGAAACTAGGCGTAAGACTCAACAATTTTCAAAACCAAAATATTCTTGCATACTAGAAGCTTCAGACATCTTTAGTGGAAAGTTAAAAAAGACTCCTCAATTTTCAAAACCAAAATTATTCTTGAAAAGACATTCCTATGCAAAATGTAACATTGTTGACCAGGAATATAGAACCAAAATTATCACCACACAATTATTTTTATCATTAAAGAGAGCTCTTAATCCTTCTACAGAATATTTGAGAGAGTAATAATAGGATATCAATTCTAATATAAATTTTTAAAATATCAACTCATGTATAAGTAAGCCGTTATCTTTTTGTTACTAAATATAAATTTTTAGATTTAACCAATGTGGTAATAATTTAAAGACGCCAATGAAAAAAATTGACAACTTAGAGATGTATCTGTCAATGCTTGAATTTTATACTTCATTGTTTAAGCTATTTCTAATATCAAATCTACTTAACGAAATAATACAACACCTACATTAGAAATATCATTGTTTTTATTTCAAATAAACAACTATCATAAATGGGAGAAAAAACCCCAATTCCATGAATAATACCTCCGGTGATAAGCTAAACTACATGACCAAAGAGATTAAAACACGTCTCCTTTGATCACGAAGCCATCTTGCCATCAAAATCATCACCGTGGAGTCCAAAAGTATATTCTCTAATATCGGGAGTCCAGTGGCTAACAAAAAGGCAACGGCGGACTCCAGCTCTAAATGAGAAATATAAACGGTGCAAACCCTAATGAAGAGGGAGAAGGAGATGGAGATGGAGGGGAGAGGGAGAGAGATATATATATTTTTGTTTATTAACTTTTTTTGTTAAATGATTTTTTTTTATATCAAATCTACTTTTTCATTATCATTAAAGTTTGAAATTTGTAAAATTAATATTTCAGTATTTAAATAATTTAAAAATGACAAAAATGTAGTGATTAGATGAAAGAAATAAAATACTAATTAATTGAATTTTGTCGTTAGATTTATCATATGATAAATTTAATAGTTACTAAAATTTTCATTAAAGTATTAGAGACGCCTATACATATAACACAAATTTCATATTGAAAATTGTAATCCGAATCAATGTACCTATAATCTCATATCAAGCATTTTTATAAAACAACACTCATAACTTTTTTTTAAAGTTACTGAAACAATAACTTGATTTGAATGAAATATTTACAGTGATAAATGTCACTTACAATAATAATTTTAAAGAATATGATATCATAAACAATTTTATATAAAATTACATATAAATCAACTAATTATGACATGATTGTAACGAAAAAAGTAACAAGTGTTGAAACTGTCCCGTTACAAGACAAGAAACAATACGAATGATCTTTTAATATTATTGATTAACAAGCACGTACTACACGTATGTAGAATTGTCAAGCAAAGCCCGAAAAGGAAAAAAAAAAAAAAAGAATATGTGAGGATTTAGGATACATCACATGATATTGACATGACAACCATATGACCTTCACAACAACTAGATAAGGGAGACAAAAGAGACGAAGGGCACATTTGACATATATTTTACTTTTGCTTCTAACAAGTAGAATAAGAGAAGCAAAAAATGTGATTTCTCAGTAAGTATTTGGAACCAAAGAGCTTTTGAGGTCAAAATGATCTTTAAAATATTCTTATAAGTACTAAAAATGCTGCATGAAGTTTATTATGTCTAATTTAAATTTTGTTATAAATTTTAAAGTTTATACAGAAGAGCTTTTGCCAGAAGTCATAATTTTTGACTTTGACAAGAAGCACTTCTGGAGACTGAAAGCTCTTCCGACAAATCATCTAAATACTTCCTGAATAATAAGACATATGAACTAAATCTGGTAAGGGTTTTTTTTATACATAAACAATAAATTCAAATAAGAAATCAAGATATGTTATCCTGAATTTCCTGTTTTATTAGTTGTCATTCTAATAATATTATATTATATCATCTGAATTTAAAAATTTAACTATATAAAAAAATTAAATATTAAAAATTTTTAAATAAATTAATAAATTATCAAAATATTATCAAAGATACAGTCGTTAAAATAGAAAAATAACACAGGACTCTCAAAAAAGAAAAGTCAACATGAGGGTGTAATCAATTCCCTAAATCATCCACCAACCCACGACGAGACAAGTGGAAAAATCAAGTCACAGAGACCCCACATGTAGACATTTCTATACATTTCGACTCCAGAAATTTCCATGGTTAAAAAGAGTCTTGAGAAGCCCCTTTTTTTTCTATGTATAAATCTTGGCTCATTTACTCCTCTTAACTTTTGCTCCAATACCAAACCATAAATAAACACAATCTGAAAACAGTAGTTAGGACAGGACAGACATGGCAACGATCAAGGTCCATGGAATGCCAATATCGGGCGCCACGAGGAGAGTTCTGGTCTGCCTTTACGAGAAAGATCTAGACTTCGAGTTTGTCCCTGTCAACATGTCCACCGGTGCTCACAAACAGGAACCCTTCCTTTCTTTGAACGTGAGTAGAACAGAACTAACTCTAATAATTCTTGTTCAATTTTTTTGCTCGTTTGATTCGTTTTGATTGAATATTCTTTTGACGACTTTGGTGTCTGGTTTTGTGCAGCCTTTTGGTCAAATTCCGGCTGTTGAGATTGGAGATCTGCAGCTCTTTGGTAAGTTTCTGACTCTTGCTTTGATTTTCATCTTCTTAAAGAAAAAAGAAAAGAAAAGAAAACAGATAACGCTATTTTTTCTTATATATATATATATATATTTGCTATAAAATTCACAAGAATCTCTAGAGACAACCAAGAAGCCAACCTTGAAATTATCAAAATTCCATTCAAATCCAGAATTGCTGAACTGGGTCAATCTTTGATTCAAGAAGTTCCTGGGGTTTTTGGGTCATGATTCTTGTTTGCTCCAGTTCCTGGATAGTCAAGCGTGTTTTCCAAATCCATCCTTTTCTTATCTTCTTCTTCTTCCCCAAACATCTCGAACGAACTCTGCAGATTAAAATATTACACAAAATAAAAATAAAATGATTTTTTATAACAACAATCAAAGACTAGAGAGACAAGGACCTGTTTTTGAAGAGACGAGTATTCCTCGACTGACCAGAGACTCCCTGTGACACAAACCAAACAATTTCTTTCAATAAATTAATTGAAGAAATGAAAAGGGTATTTTTATAATGAAATTAAAAAGGGCGAGAGAGAGAGAGAGATTGTTGGGACTTACGGGTTGTGGGAATTGCAGCAGAAGAAAGGAGACGAGAGAAACCCAAAAAGAGAAGAAAGAGAGTGAGAAATGTTTTTCTCATCATTTTTTCCCCCCTCAATTCTTGGTTGGAATCAAACAGGAGATTTTAGATCTGAAAGGTGAGGAAAGAAAGGGAACAAGTCTTTTTGTGACCTTTTTTTTTTTTTTTTTTTTTTTGTAATGATGATCTATTTCGTGGAGTTCCTATTTATGTGGTGAGAAATAGGGATCGACCTTCAAATGTCATGTTAGTTCGTGAAAGATTCAGAACATAGTTATCACTCTGAAAACAGGGTCAAATCTGATTTTTCTTTTTAGCACAAAATCTAGAATCTAATATATGAGCTTGTAGCAAAAATAAGTAAATAAATAAATAACAATCAAATCTCATGGGGAAAAAAACAACAGTGAGGATACGAGAAAACATCCTGTTGATAGGATACTGTTTTGAAACCATCAAATATTTATCTGTTTTTGTTTTAAATCGTTTAGATCTTAATTTTCTTCGATTAGTTGTACATGTTTTCTCATTTTAATGTGATTTTGACTATTTCTAACTGTTAAAACCACCGCCGTTTTATTTTTAATGTCATTTTGTGGGGTTTTAACATTCAAAACTTACCATATCTTAACATAAAAAGCTCAAGAAAAAAAAAAATACTTAACTACAAATTACTTTTCTTTTGATATGTTTCGTTTCATAAATGTACAAAACTACCGAAGAATTCTCACACTTTTGTTTTCGGCACAATTTCAAAAACCACATTTCTCCAACGTGCAGAATCAAGGGCAATCTCGAAGTACATAGCTGAGGAATATGCAGACAAGGGAACACAACTAACCTATGCCGACTCGAAGAAGAAGGCTGTTTCCTATGTTTGGACGGAAGTGGAGGCTCAACAGTTCGACCCCGTGGCTTCAAAGCTGGCGTGGGAGTTGTTCTTCAAGCCGATTTTCAAAATCCCCACAGACCAGGCTGTGGTAGAGGAAAACGAGGCCAAATTGGCAAAGGTTCTTGATGTGTACGAGACTAGGCTGTCCAAGTCCAAATACTTGGCTGGTGACTCTTTCACCTTGGCTGATATGCACCACCTTCCTTGCATTCAGAGCTTGTTGGGGACAAGCGTCAAGGCGGTTTTCGAGTGTCGTCCACATGTCAACGCCTGGGTGGCCGACATCACCTCGAGGCCGGCTTGGCAAAAGGTCCTTGCCCTGCAAGGCTGAGAATGGGGCTTACATTGTGTCTTACTGTAGGGACACGAGTTTTCAGTTCATCCTAAATAAGCCCGTCTTCAAACGGGAACTGATGTGTTTGTGTTTGACATTGTGAATCTTCTAGCGGAGATTGGTTGATGATGTGTTTTGGGTTGGTCTTTTGTTGTGTTCTTGTCTTCAAATTCGCCAGTTCGAGTGTTCCATGTTTGTTCTTCTATTTATTAGTGATACATGAATTGAAACTTTCTTTTGGTGGAGATAATCAGCGTAAATTCATGCATTTCAAATACTGGCAACTTTAGTACCCCTACCTTGCCAATAGGTCATTTCAAAATGACAAAGGGACGGGACGGGATGATACCAGTAATTAACTTATGATCTCCCCATAAAAAGTATAATAAATATTTCTAAGTAGTCTAATCAAACTTCAGAACAGAATTTTTGTTTCTGTTGTTAAAGATTTAACTGGCTATATTTATACTTATATACATATATATGTATACATAGTATTACTGCAATCAGGCGTTTCACTAGTAGTCTTCAGTATTTAGAATGTTAGCCAAGAACCTAAAAACATTTGACCAAAAAAGTGATGGGAACCAGAATCAAGAACACAGAAGAATACACATATTGATGAATTATAGTGATTACAAGCCCTAGAACAATGCGGGTAATCGAGATTCCTCTAAATTTCCCTTGCTTGGCTTAACCCAAGACTTTCCCAACCTAACCAATTTCTCCTTCTCTCTCTCACTCTCCCCTCTTATACTCCTAATGTAATTTTAGTTTGTTCCAAAAATGAATAAATCCATGGCTTTTATTTAATAAGGATGTGTTTGGTGTTTGGATTGAGTTTGAAATGGACTGAAATTTTTAGGTTGAAGTAGGTTGTCTTTTCAAAAACTAGTTATAATTTTTATTAATTTTTTCAGAACAAGATAAAAAAACCAGTCATAAAGTACAGTTGAGTTCAAAATGAACTCGAGCACCAAACTTAGGCCAACACTAGTTACATTCATGAAATTGTTTTGGTTAAACAAATACATAAAATAATGATAACCTGAAAATCGGTAATTGAGTAATATTCATATAATCAAATATAGAATATTAAGTTCAATGACTTTGGGGGAAAAAAAAAAAAAAGAATACCTTGATAAATTAATTTTTTTATTAATTAATGTATAAAATAGTAAATTATTAATTTATAGACTAATTAATAAATTTTCAGGTCCCATTATATTAATTAATAGAGGTTTAGTTGTAACTAACATATCACTAATACAATGAGGAGATTCGCAGCTGAATGTTGCAACCTTTACTTACTAACTAAAAGTCTCATCAGAAAGTAGTATTATCAAGTCTTAAAATGCTTAATTAAAAATCAATAAACTTTTGAACCAAATTTCTTCTAAAATTAGACTCCTAGAAGAAAAGATTCCCGCAATATATAAAGACCAAGAGGAGGATAGAACGTGTCCAAGTTACAGTCTTTAAGCCTATATTTGACATCTAGGTTTAACTTCAATTAAACTGTATTTTTTCATCTCAATTTTTATTTTTTTTTCTGAAAAGTCAATAAAATTTATAACTAAGATTTTAAAAAGTCAACTAACTCAAACTTAAAAATTTCATCTCATCTCAAACTCAACTCAAATACCAAACGAACCCTAAGACATTGGATATATGCCAAGAAGACCACATTCTTCATAGGACCATGGTCCCCATATTCTTGGAAATAAAGCTAAAACCTATATAGATGGTAATATAGACTATACAAGAATCTGTATTGTGTTACCCTTTAGAGTAATATATACTCGACTTCAGTCCATGATAGAATACAAAACTAGAACTTTGCTATATTGATAACTATGATCCAAAACTCGTAGGTACTACGAGAAATCATAATGGTCTAACTCCCCGGAAATATTAAGGACAGGGAGCCATAAGCCGGTCTTACCCTACTAATGAGTATATGAGTTTAATCTTAGTTAGGGGGGATTCTCACCCATCCAGGGTAAGGCAATGGGAGGAAACAGACTACAGTACCCTTATAAACATTTCCATACGTTATGTTAGGATATTAGGACCTATTTGGTATACAAGATTGAGGATAATACGACTGGACTGGGTTTTAATTCTGTATTTGGTGAGAAATTTTAAAAGACTAGACTATCTGGTCCATAACTTAATCCCCTTCAACTATCTTCTGCAAAAGGAGGGGATTAGAAAAACTCATCTCTTCTCTCTCAAGTTATCTCTATAAGTCATTCTTCTAATATGCCAATTTTTAACGATTTCAATCCTAACCAATCATAGGATAGTATTAGATAAAATTCAATCTATCCTTTCCTATAATTCCAATCCAATTCCTTCATGTTATCCTATCCATTAAATTGAAATAAGATATCAATTAATTGAAATTTATCATATGATAAATTTAATAATTACTAAAATTTTCATTGAAGTATTAGAGACGCCTATACATATAACACAAATTTATATTGAAAATTGTGATCCGAATCAATGTACCAATAATCTCATATCAAGTATTTTTATAAAACAACACTTATAACTTTTTTAAAGGTTACTCTAATAATAACTTGATTTAAATGAAATATTTTTAGTGATACATATCACTTACAATAATAATTTTAAAGAATATGATATTATAGACAATTTTATATAATATTACATATAAATCAATTGATTGTGACTAAAAAAGTAACAATTATTGAAACTGTCCCGTTACAAGACAAGAAACAATACGAATGATCTTTTAATATTATTGATTAATAAGCACACACTACGCCTATGTAGAATTGTCAAGCAAAGTCGAAAAAAAAAAAATAGAATACGTGACGATTTAGGATACATCACGTGACATTGACATGATAACCACATGACCTTCACGAGATAACTAGATAAGGGAGACAAAAGAGACCAAGGGCCCGTTTGGCATAACTTTTACTTTTACTTCTAGCCAATAAAAGAAGAGAAGCAAAAGATGTGACTTCTCAGTAAGTGTTTATAATCAAATAGCTTTTGAGGTCAAAATGATCTTTAAAGTATTCTTATAAGTACTAAAAATATTGGATGCAGTTTATAATGACTAATTTAAATTTGTTTCAAATTTTAAAGTTTACTTAGAAGAGTTTTTGCTAGAAGTCACAGTTTTTGGGTTTGACAGGAAGCAATTCTGGAGACTAGAAGCTCTTCTGATAAATCATCTAAACACTTCCCGAATAATGAAATATATGAACTAAATTTGGTAAGAGTTCTTTTATACATAGGTAATATATTCAAAATAAGGAATCGATATCTGTTATTTCGAATTTCCTATTTTATTAATTATCCCTCTAATAATATTATGTGATATAATCTGAATTTAAAAATTTAATTATATAAAAAAATTAAATATTAAAAATTTTAAATAAATTAATAAATTATTAAAATATTATCAAGGATAGTCATTCAATAGAAAAATGAGACACTACTTTCCATAAAGAAGAGTCAACGTGAGGGTGTAATCAATTCCCCACCACTCGTATTCCCCGCTTTCTCGTAAAATATAAATAAATCATCCACCAACCCACGACGAGACAAGTGGAATAATCAAGTCCAGAGACGCCAGATGTTTACATTTCTATGCATTTCTACTCTAGAAATTTTCATGGTTAAAAGAGTCTGGAGAAGCCCCTTTTTTAACTCTGTCTAAATCTTGGCTCATTTACTCCTCTTAACTTTTGCTCCAAAACCAAACCATAAATAAACACAATCTGAAAACAGTAGTTAGGACAGGACAGACATGGCAACGATCAAGGTCCATGGACTCCCAATATCGGGCGCCACGAGGACAGTTCTGGTCTGCCTTTACGAGAAAGATTTAGACTTCGAGTTGGTCCCTGTCAGCATGTCCACCGGTGCTCACAAACAGGAACCCTTCCTCTCTTTGAACGTGAGCAGGACAGAACTAACTCTAACAATTTTGTTTCGATTTTTTCGCTTGTTTGATTCGTTTTGATTTAATATTCTTTTGACGACTTTGGTGTCTGGTTTCGTGCAGCCTTTTGGTCAAATTCCGGCTGTTGAGATTGGAGATCTGCAGCTCTTTGGTAAGTTTCTGATTCTTGCTTTGATTTTCATTTTCTTAAAGAAAAAAAAAAAAGAAAAGAAAAGATATAATGCTATTTTTTCTTTCTTTTTGTGACCATTTTTTTTTTTTTTTTTTTGTAATAATGATCTATTTCGTGGAGTTCCTATTTATGTGGTGAGAAATAGGGGTCGATCTTCAAATGTCATGTCAGTTCGAAAAAGATTCAGAACATAGTTGTTACTTTGAAAACAGGGTCAAATCTGATTTTTCTTTTTAGCACAAAATCTGGAATCTAATCTATGAGCTTGTAGCAAAAGTGAGTAAATAAATAAATAACAAGCAAATCTCATGGGGAAAAAAAACAACAGTGAGGCTAAGAAAAACACCCTGTTAATAGGATACTGTTTTAAACCATTAAATCTTTATCTATTTTTGTTTTAAACCGTTTAGATCTTTATTTTTTAGTTGTATATGTTTTTTCATTTTAATGTGATTTTGATTAGTTCTAATTGTTAAAACCACTGCCGTTTTATTTTTAATGTCATTTTGATGGGTTTTAACATTCAAAACTTACCATATCTTAACATAGAAAGCTCAGGAAAAAAAATACTTAACTACAGATTACTTTTCTTTTCATACGTTTCGTTTCATAAATGTACAAAACTACCAAAGAATTTTCACACTTTTGTTTTCGGCGCAATTTCAAAAACCACATTTCTCCAACGTGCAGAATCAAGGGCAATCTCGAAGTACATAGCTGAGGAATATGCAGACCAGGGAACACAACTAACCTATGCCGACTCGAAGAAGAAGGCTGTTTCCTATGTTTGGACAGAAGTGGAGGCTCAACAGTACGACCCCGTGGCTTCAAAGCTGGTGTGGGAGTTGGGCTACAAGCCGGTTTTCAAAATGCCCACAGACCAGGCTGTGGTAGAGGAAAACGAGGCCAAGTTGGCAAAGGTTCTTGATGTGTACGAGACTAGGCTGTCCAAGTCCAAATACTTGGCTGGTGACTCTTTCACCTTGGCTGATATGCACCACCTTCATAGCATTCAGAACTTGTGGGGGACAAGCGTCAAGGCGGTTTTCGAGTGTCGTCCACATGTCAACGCCTGGGTGGCCGACATCACCTCGAGGCCGGCTTGGCAAAAGGTCCTTGCCCTGCAAGGCTGAGAATGGGGCTTACATTGTGTCTTACTGTAGTAGGGACACGAGTTTTTAGTTCATCCTAAATAATCCCGTCTTCAAACGGGAACTGATGTGTTTGTGTTTGACATTGTCAATCTTCTATCGGAGATTGGTTGAGGATGTGCTTTAGGTTGGTCTTTTGTGGTGTTCTTGTCTTTGAATTCGCCACTTCGAGTGTTCCATGTTTGTTCTTCTATTTATTGGTGAGATATGAATTGGAACTTTCTTTTGGTAAAGATAATCAGCTTATATTCATGCATTTCAAATACTCGCAACTTTAGTACCCCTACCTTGCCAATAGGTTATTTCAAAAGGACGAAGGGGATGGGGACGGGGACGGGTGATACCAGTAATTAACTTATGATTTCCCCATTAAAAGTATAATAAATATTTGTCTATCTAATCAAACTCCAGAACAGAATTTTTATTTCTGTTGTTAAAGATTTAACTGGCTATATTTATACTTATATACATATATATATATATATGTATGTATGTATACATGATATTACTGCAATCAGGCGTTCCACTAGCAGTCTTCAATATTTAGAATGTTAGCCAAGAACCTAAAAATATTTGATAAAAAAAGTGATGGGAACCAGAATCAAGAACACAGAAGAATGCACATATTGATGAATTATAGTGATTACAAGCCCTAGAATAATGCGGGTAATCGAGATTCCTTTAAATTTCCCTTGCTTGGCTTAACCCAAGACTTTCCCAACCTAACCAATTTCTCCTTCTCTCTCTCGCTCTCCCTTCTTATACTCCTAATGTAATTTTAGTTTGTTCCAAAATTGAATAAATCCATGGCTTCTATTTAATAAGGATGTGTTTGGTGTTTAGGTTGAGTTTGAAATGGATTAGAATTTTTAGGTTAAAGTTTGTTGACTTTTCAAAAACTAGTTATAATTTTTATTAACTTTTTCAGAAAAAGATAAAAAATCAACCATAAAGTACAGTTGAGTTCAAAATGAATTCGAGCACCAAACTTAGGCCAACACTAATTGCATTCATGAACTTGTTTTGGTTAAACAAATACATAAAATAATGATGACTGTATATTGATAATTAAATAATATTCATATAATCAAATAAAGAATATTAAGTTCAATGAGTTAGGAGAAAAAAAATACCTCATAAATTAATTTTTTTATTAATTAATATATAAAATAATATATTATTTATTTATAAATTAATTAATAAATTCCAGGTCCCACGATATTAATTAATAGAGGTTTAGTCGTAACATACTAGGGCCGGCAATTTCGGACACGACACGGTGACACGACACGAGAACGACACGTAATAAATGGGTTTAGACCGCACGTTTAATAATTGGGTCGAAATTGGGTCGACACGTTTAACACGAAAATAAACGGGCCGGAAACGGGCTAACACGATTAACACGTTTAACACGTTTATGTTAGAATTTTTAAACTATTCTAAAGCTCTTTTATAACAAGTATAGACCCATTTGTGTGTTTGATACAAGACCAGAAAATAATTATTGAAGAATTTTCACTACTGAGACAACATAAATTAAAAGTTACAGAGAGGTTCTTATAATTAATTGGTTAATAATATAAAATAGTAAACGAATTATAGTTATAGTTAACTAATCAATAATATAAAATAGTAAACCCAATTATGTATATATATTTGGATTAGAGTATTAGGGTAATCTTATAGTTAACAAAGACATAAATTTATTAACATGTAAAACAGTAAAACTTACTCATCATTTTGAAACTACATTTTTTAAATTTATACTTCAATTTTCCAAATTGTGGAGTTGGAACCTATGATGCTATCATTCTCAAGTAAGAAAGCATTTCCTTTTGCTTTAATATTTTGTTATCTTTTGATGTTTCTCTTAATATTTTGGATCTTGATTATGTAACAACTTGAGACTTATTTGGGTGGTGATTCACTGATTTGTATATGGACACCAACTACAACTTAGACTTACGTTTTTATTCTAAGAAATGTTTATCTTAATCATTATACATATTTGATAATTCTAGTTATTAGTTTTATATTTTATATGAATATGATGAGATTTTTTTGTTATAGTAATTTTGAATTTTACGTGATTTTTTATGTATATATATTTGATAATAGTATAAAATAGTAAATCGAATTTTGTATATATATTTGGATTAATGTATTAGGATAATCTTATAGTTAACAAAGACATAAATTTATTAAGATGTAAAATAATAAAACTTACTCATCATTTTGAAACTATATTTTTCAAATTTGAACCTCAACTTTCCAAATTGTTATTCATCATGAAAAAAAATTCAGAAATTATATTTAAATCCTCCTATATATATATATATATATAATTATATATATATTAGTATTTAGTGCGAGTGCCCTGTCAAGTTTCAATCCAAATTTTTATTGTTTTTTTTTCTTTCCGTACTCATCCAGCTAGCAAAAGTCATAAAATTGCATTGCTTTTATTTATCTCTCTGACTCTCTTTTCACATTTATTTTCTTCAGCCCCTCCCTTGTTCTATTTACCATTTTCCCTTTTCCTCCACCAGTCCGCCCCATTGTTTGTCTCTCCTCCCTCACCTTTCCAGCCGACCAGCCCTTCCTCTATCTCTCCCTCCTAATCTGATCTCTCTCGACTCTCTACCCTCTTTTTTCTTTCGCCCCGCCCCTCTCTTTTCCACCGCCCTGCTTTCTCTCCTCCCTACGCCATCTGATTGTCTCTCTCTTTCTTCCTCTGCTTGTCGCCATTTGGTTGATGCAAGCCTCGTGATTGCAATCTCACGATCTCAACCTCTCGATCGCACTCGGCAACGCTTGGGTTTTTCAATTTGAGGTGCGTAATCATTCACATATACCATGGCAGCCCTAATTTTTTTTCCCCTTTTCCGGTTTTCGCTGTGTGGTTGATGAGAAAATGGAGGAAAAGAAAAATAAATCCAGGAGAGCAATCTGCAATATTATTTTATTTTTTGTTTTGTTTTGTTTTTTCCTAGCGGTGTGCGTTGTTTTGTTTTGTTTTTCATATTTGTTTTGTTGTGGGATGTGAATTGTTTGATTGCATCATATATGTTATAGATAGTTTATTTTAAAAATACATTATGATAAATAACTTATGGTAAAGTGGCATAACAAAAAACGGGAAAAAAAAAAAGCCAAACAAGTTCGTCATATATATACGCACACCAGATTAACATGAAAAAGTACTTAAAGCATGGTTTTTTAATTACTGATAGATTGTGTTAAACGGGTCAGGAAGCCATTTCGTGTTAAATGGGCCGGTAAATGGGTTTTTAGTGTTAAATGGGTCGTAAACGGGTTTGGACCGTAAATGGGTTTTTCGTGTTAAATGGGTCGTAAACGGGTTTTTCGTGTTAAATGGGTCATAAACGTGTTTGTTTTCGTGCCAACCCGTCGTGGCCCATTTAATAATCGTGTTCGCGTGTCGTGTCGTGCTACCCGTTTAATATTCGTGTCGTGTTCGTGTTTAGGTTCCTGGCCCGTTTATTAATCGTGTCGTGTTCGTGTTGAGGCTAATCGTGTCGTGCCGTAATCGGGCTGGCCCGAACACGGCCCGCGAACACGAATTGCCAGGCCTATAACATACATATCACTAATACAATGAAGAGATTCGCAGCTGAATGTTGCAACCTTTACTTCCTAAATATATAAAAGAGTGAGGGGGTGTTTGGTAAAAAATTTAGTTTAAATTAAATTGTATTTTTTTTATTATTATTTTTGATTTTTTTTTTTTAAGTTTTTGTTTTTTTTTCAAAAAATTTTTTATTTTTTTTAAAAAATCAACATAATTTACTATTTAAACTTAAAAATCTTAACTCAAACTTACACGTCAAAAACGCACGTTTAAGTGTTTTTTAACTTTTTATTTCCGTACTTTTCTTTGTGAAAAAGCTGCTTGCTTTTTATTTCTTCTTCCTCTGGTTCTTCAGTTCTTGTCTCTATCTTTCATCTCTCTTCCTCCGACCCTCTCTTTCTTTTCCTCCTCCCAACACTCTCTCCTCCATTGGCCCTCTCTCTCTCTCTATCTATCTCTCTCTCTCCTCTCTCTTCTTCCGCCCCTTTGTTTCCCACCGCTCCACTATTTCTCCTCTCTCAGATATCTGATCGCCACCATCTCTCTCTCACTCTCCCCTCCTTCTCTCTCCTATCACTGTCCGCTCTCTCTCTCTCTCTCTCTCTCTCTCTCTCTCCATCTAGCTATCGCGCTGTTAATATCGATCCAAGCCTCGTAATCGCAATTTCATGATCTCAGCCTCTCAATCGCACTCGGCAGAGCCGAGATCGCGAGATGCACCACCGTCTATGCGTTCTACCTCTAGATCGTGATCTCGCGATCTCTCTTCTTGGTGAGTCTGGGCTTGCCGTGGGTTTTCGACGACAGTTTTTTTTTTTTTACCTGTTTGCTGATTTTTTGTTTCCGCCCCCTCCTCCCCCCCCCCCCTCCAAAATTTATGAGATGTGTTCATATACATGGCCCTTTTTTTTGTTTTCTTTTTTCCTTTCCTCTGTTTGGTTGGTGGAAAATTGGAATAAAACAAACAGAATTACTAAATCGATTTTTTTTATATGTTTCATTTTTTTTTTTTTTTTTTTTTTTTTTTTTGCTCCGGGACATCAATAAGTAAAAGAGAAATTTTTGAAGAAAAACACTAATTTTCTTCCTTTTTTTTAGAATTTTCTTTTTATTTTTTCTTTAATTTGTCGCAACGGTTCCCACGAGACCCATATAGGGGAATTCAAAAGGGACAATGTTGTCTAAAGTTTTTAAAAATCTTCATTTTTTTTTTTTGTTCTTTTATGAAAACAAGAATGAGAACTTTGAAAGAAAAGGTGATTAATTTTTCACAAAAAATGGACAGAAGAGTCTCAAAATTTCCAAGTATTTTCTTCTACAAGTAATGTCTTTTGTCAAGTATTATAAAACATTACTTCATTATCATATTTTCAAAACATTTTTAATTTTCTTTTTCCAATCATTTTTTTCTTATTGTAATGTTTTAATTTTTGTATAGTGTAATTGAATATACGATGGATGAGAACTTCATAGCAACTGATGTTCCGGGGCCAAATAAAGTAAATCAAGGCAGTAAAGATTCAATAAATAAATGTCGTAGAGATTTGAACGTGGAAAATAGGGAATTTCAAAACCAACGTTGAAGGGAGTTGTATGCAAAGAAAAGAGTGAATGAAATAATCGAATTCGAAGGAAAACCAATGCAAAATGTTTACAAATTACGCCTGAAGATGTACTTATACATGAAGCTCTTGAAAATGAAGAAGATACATATATGTGCTTTGATTATTTTTTTCCCATAAAAAACAATAACATAACCTTTTTCTATACTACAAAATTGACAAACGAGAATTTAGTCTTTCATTTTCAATAAAATGTATACTAATTATACATTTTTCCCTTACTGTAAATAAAAGTGTGATTTCCTGTAAGTTGCAGATCAACAAAATGTCATTGTAAGTGGATCGAATACTTCTGAAGCACATGATGAGAATAAATATGAGGTCACTAATAAAAAAGGTAAGCAGTTATTAATTCTAGCAGAACAATTTTTCTATTTAACTTATTATTTTTGGTTGTTCTTTAATTGCTATATATTGTAAAGTTTTAGTAGGGTTTAATGATCAAAATAATAAATTAGAATTCTTAAGTAGTGATCCAAAACTTACAGGGACAATCATTTTAGAGATAAACTTGACAAAATGTGACCAATGCAGTACAACATTCGACTTGGAAAATATACCAATAGATGCTTATATTTTACCATTGCCAACAATATGTACTTATTGTGGAGCAAAGAAATTTTCAAATGAAACTAACATCTTTTGTTGTGCAAATGGGGAAATTAGATTAAAAATAAATGAGCCACCTGAGGAAATGTATGAGCTATTTACGTCAAAATCGGCTGAATCATTAGAATTCAAAACATACATTCGAACTTACAATTCGAATTTTGCTTTTACATCTTTCGGTGTCAAATATGACAAGGATTTATGCAAAAGAAACAAAGGTGTATACACCTTTAAGATTCAAGGACAAGTTTATCATTAAATAAATGAGTTGCTTCCATTAGATAATTGTCATTCTTACTTGCAATTGTATTTTTATGATACTGAATATGAATTGGAGAATCGTTTAAAAGTTTCAAGCAAATTAGCTCCATCAATCCTCCAAAAGATCATTGATATACTCAGAATTAATCCTTATTTTAAGTTTTTTCAAAGTTTAAATAATGTTGCTAACTTAACCAACCATAATATTCAAATAAAATGTATACTATTTTATCCACTTAATTTTTCTCTAAAATTTTGTAAAACTAAACTGTAACAATAATACTTTCATTGAAAATATTTGTGTTGTGATTATTCTAATTAATATTTTGTTATGCCTACAGAGATCACACCATGGCTGAAAAATTTAAACTGATATCAGAGATTACCCCTGGCCAAACAAATTGGACTGTCAAAGTAATAGTAGCTGAAAAATCTATTTCAAGAATTGCAATGCATAGCCCTACCAAGTATCAAAACATGCTACTTATGGATCCAAAGGTAAATTTTCTTCAAATTCATTCCCTTTTAGTTATATATCTCTAATATTAGTCTTTAGATCACCTTTATAATTCATTATGCTACTCAGCTTGTCTATATCTTCATATAAAAAATACGAAATTAAAAAAATATTCAATCCACTTTTTTTAATTATAAATTACGACTTGGTCATGAAGCAGGGTAACAAAGTACAAGCAACAATCTATGCACAAGATATTCAAGCTTTTCAAGACAAGTTTCAATTATCCAAAACATATTTAGTGTCAAATGCACAAGTAAAGTTTACCAAATCTGAGTATAGAGCAATTGCTGGTGATGTTTAGTGGACTATCAATGGAAGAACAAGAGTAGAAGTTGAGGAAACTCATACTGGGATTCTCTTTTCAACATATAAGTTTGTACCTTTTGACAAACTTCAAGATCACATGGATCACAAAAATTCAGAAATCAGTATTTTTCTCTAACTTAGAAAACCTTTTTCTTTCATTATAATTCATGAAGTCCAAGCTTACTTAGAATTGTCATGTATATATCGTATGAAATCATTTAAACTACTTGTCTTAGGCATCTATGCTGTGGTCATAGACATGCGTCAAAAAAGACAAATTCAAAACAATTTTGGCGATGGTGAATCAACTATACAAGAAATATTTCTCATAAACCAGAGGTTTGTTTTAGATCATTACCACATCGTTTATATACATTGTTCATCTACACGTATATATCTTATGAACTTTAAAATTTCAGATTTGAAACAGCCATGCTAACTATGTGGGACAACTTTGTTAAGAAGGAATGCAACATGATATCAAATCTGTTGCCTAAAAAGCCAATCATAATTGGAACACACCTCAAAGTGACATCATTCCATGGTAACATGAAATTATTTATTTCTTCACATTAAATGTTATGAAAATTTTCATCACGACTTAACATGTGCAATGCACATATCCAAACTAGTACTAACTAAAAGTCCCATTAAAAAGTAGTATTATCAAGTCTTAAAATGCTTAATTGAAAATCAATAAACTTTTGAACCAAATTTCTTCTAAAATTAGACTCCTAAAAGAAAAGATTCCCACGATATATAAAGACCAAGAGGAGGATAGAACGTGCAAAAAGATTTGTTTTTCCTAGTTATAGTCTTTAAGCCTATGTTTGGCATCCAGGTTTAACTCTAATTAAACTGTACTTTTTCATCTTAATTTTTATTTTTTTCTGAAAAATCAATAAAATTTATAACTAAGTTTTTAAAAAGTCAACCAACTCAAACTTTAAAATTTCATCTCATCTCAAACTTAACCAAAACACCAAACGAACCCTAAGACATTGGATATATGCCAAGAAGACCACATTCTTCACAGGACCATAGTCCCCATATTCTTGGAAATAAAGCTAAAAACTATATAGATGGTAACGTAAACTATACAAGAATCCGTATTGTGTTACCCTTTAGAGTAATATATACTCGACTTCAGTCCATGATAAAATACAAAACTAGAACTTAACTATATTGATAATTATGATCCAAAACTCATAGGTACTACGAGAAATCATAATGGTCTAACTCCCCGGAAATATTAGGGATAGGGACCCAAAAGTCGGTCTCACTCTACTAATGAGTATAAGAGTTTATTCTTAGATAGGGGGGATTCTCACCCATCTAGGGTAAGACAACAGGAGGAAACAGACTGCAGTACCCTTATAAATATTGCCATATGTTATGTTAGGATATTAGGGCCTATTTGGTATACAGGATTGAGGATAATACGACTGGACTGGGTTTTAATCATGTGTTTGGTGAGAAATTTTAAAATACTAGACTATCCGGTCCATAACTTAATCCCCTTCAAATATCTTCTGCTAGAGGAAGGGATTAGAAAGGCTCTTCTCTTCTCTCTCAAATTATCTCCACAAGTCACTCTTCTAATATGCCAATTTTTAAGGATTTCAATCCTAACCAATCATAGGATAGTATTAGATAAAATTCAATTATATCCTTTCCTATACATTCCAATCCAATCCTTCATGTTATCCTATCCATTAAATTGAAATGAGATATCAATTAATTGAAATTTATCATTAAATTTATCATAGGATAAATTTAATAATTACGAAAATTTTCATTGAAGTTTTAGAGATGCCTATACATATAACACAAATTTATATTGAAAATTGTGATCCGAATCAATGTATCTATAATCTCATATCAAGCATTTTTATAAAATAACACTTATAACTTTTTTAAAGGTTACTGTAATAATAACTTGATTTAAATGAAATATTTTTCGTGATACATATCACTTACAATAATAATTTTAAAGAATATGATATTATAGACAATTTTATATAATATTACATATAAATCAACTAATTGTGACATGATTGTGACTAAAAAAGTAACAAATATCGAAACTGTCCCGCTACAAGACAAGAAACAATATGAATGATCTTTTAATATTATTGATTAACAAGCACGCACTATGCATATGTAGAATTGTCAAGCAAAGCCGGAAAAAAAAAATAATACGTGACAATTTAGGATATATCACGTGACATTGACATGACAACCACATGACCTTCACGAGATAACTAGATAAGGGAGACAAAAGAGACTAAGGGCCCGTTTGGTATAACTTTTACTTTTGCTTCTAGTCAACAGAAGAAGAGAAGCAAAAGATGCAGCTTCTCAGTAAGTGTTTCTAATCAAAGAACTTTTGAGGTCAAAATGATCTTTAAAGTATTCTTACAAGTACTAAAAATGTTGGATGCAGTTTATAATGCCTAATTTAAATTTTGTTTCAAATTTTAAAATTTACTCAAAAGAGTTTTTGTCAGAAATCACAATTTTTGACTTTGACAAGAAGCACTTCTAAAAAATCATCTAAACACTTCTTGAATAATGAGACATATGAACTAAATCTGGTAAGAGTTCTTTTATACATAGGTAGTAGATTCAAAATAAGAAATCAAGATCTGTTGTTCTGAATTTCTTATTTTATTGATTATCCCTCTAATTATATTATGTTATATAATCTAAATTTAAAAATTTAATTATATAAAAAAATTAAATACTAAATATTTTTAAATAAATTGATAAATTATCAAAATACTTTTAGGATACAGTCATTAAAATGGAAAAATGAGACACGACTCTCCAAAAAGAAGAGTCAACGGGAGGGTGTAATCAATTCCCCACCCCACGCTTTCCCCGCTTTCTCATAAAATATAAATAAATCATCCACCAACCCACGACGAGGCAAGTGGAATAATCAAGTTCCAGAAATTCCAGAAACGCCAAATGTTGACATTTCTCTACATTTCTACTCCAGAAATTTCCATGGTTAAAAGAGACTTGAGAAGCCCCATTTTTTTCTATATCTGAATCTTGGCTCATTTACTCCTCATAACTTTTGCTTCAAAACCATAAACACAATCTGAAAACAGTAGTTAGGACAGGACAGACATGGCAACGATCAAGGTCCATGGAATCCCAAGGTCGACCGCCACGAGGAGAGTTCTGCTCTGCCTTTACGAGAAAGATTTAGACTTCGAGTTTGTCCCTGTCAACATGTCCACCGGTGCTCACAAAGAGGAACCCTTCCTTTCTTTGAACGTGAGTAGAACAGAACTAACTCTAATAATTCTTGTTCAATTTTTTCGCTCGTTTGATTCGTTTTGATTTAATATTCTTTTGACGACTTTGGTGTCTGGTTTTGTGCAGCCTTTTGGTCAAATTCCGGCTGTTGAGATTGGACATCTGCAGCTCTTTGGTAAGTTTCTGACTCTTGCTTTGATTTTCATCTTCTTAAAGAAAAAAAGAAAAGAAAAGAGATAATGCTATTTTTTCTTTCTTTTTGTGACTTTTTTTTTTTTGGTAATAATGATCAGTTTTGTGGAATTCCTATTTATGTGGTGAGAAATAGTGGTTGATCTTCAAATGTCATGTCAGTTCGAGAAAGATTCAGAACATAATCATTACTGTGCAAACAGGGTCAAATCTGATTTTTCTTGTTAGCACTAAATCTAGAATCTAATGTAGCTAAATAAATAAATAACAAGCAAATCTCATGGGAAAAAAAAAAAAAACAACAGTGAGGATACGACAAAACACCCTACTAGCAGGATAATGTTTTAAACCATTTGATGATCTTTATTTTCTTTAGTTAATTGTGCATGTTTTCTCATTTTAATGTGATTTTGACTATTTCTTATTGTTAAAACTACTGCCGTTTTATTTTTAATGTCATTTTGACGTGTTGTAACATTAAAAACTTACCATATATTAACATAGAAAGCTCAAGGAAAAAAATACTTTTAACTACAAATTACTTTTCTTTTGATACGTTTCGTTTCATAAATGTACATAACTACCAAAGAATTTTCACACTTTTGTTTTCGGTACAATTTCAAAAACCACATTTCTCCAACGTGCAGAATCAAGGGCAATCTCGAAGTACATAGCTGAGGAATATGCAGACCAGGGAACACAACTAACCTATGCCGACTCGAAGAAGAAGGCTGTTTCCTATGTTTGGACGGAAGTGGAGGCTCAACAATACGACCCCGTGGCTTCAAAGCTGGTGAGGGAGTTGGCCTACAAGCCGTTTTTCAAAATGCCCACAGACCAGGCTGTGGTAGAGGAAAACGAGGCCAAGTTGGCAAAGGTTCTTGATGTGTACGAGACTAGGCTGTCCAAGTCCAAATACTTGGCTGGTGACTCTTTCACCTTGGCTGATATGCACCACCTTCCTAGCATTCAGAACTTGTTGGGGACAAGCGTCAAGGCAGTTTTCGACTGTCGTCCACATGTCAACGCCTGGGTGGCCGACATCACCTCGAGGCCGGCTTGGCAAAAGGTCCTTGCCCTGCAAGGCTGAGAATGGGGCTTACATTGTGTCTTACTGTAGGGACACGAGTTTTCAGTTCATCCTAAATAATCCCGTCTTCAAACGGGAACTGATGTGTTTGTGTTTGACATTGTCAATCTTCTAGCGGAGATTGGTTGATGATGTGTTTTGGGTTGGTCTTTTGTTGTGTTCTTGTCTTCAAATTCGCCAGTTCGAGTGTTCCATGTTTGTTCTTCTATTTATCAGTGATACATGAATTGGAACTTTCTTTTGGTGGAGATAATCAGCTTAAATTCATGCATTTCAAATACTGGCAACTTTAGTACCCCTACCTTGCCAATAGGTCATTTCAAAAGGACAAAGGGGACGGGGACGGGATGATACCAGTAATTAACTTATGATCTCCCCATAAAAAGTATCATAAATATTTCTATGCAGTCTAATCAAACTCCAGAACAGAACTTTTGTTTCTGTTGTTAAAGATTTAACTGGCTATATTTATACTTATATACATATATATGTGTACATAGTATTACTGCAATCAGGCATTCCACCAGCAGTCTTCAGTATTTAGAATGTTAGCCAAGTACCTAAAAACATTTGACCAAAAAAGTGATGGGAACCATAACCAAGAATGCAGAAGAATGCACATATTGATGAATTATGGTGATTACAAGCCCTAGAACAATGCGGGTAACCGAGATTCCTCTAAATTTCCCTTGCTTGACTTAACCCAAGACTTTCTCAACCTAACCAATTTCTCCTTCTCTCTCTCACTCTCCCCTCTTATACTCCTAATGTAATTTTAGTTTGTTGCAAAAATGAATAAATCCATGGCTTCTATTTAACAATGATGTATTTGATGTTTGGATTGAGTTTGAAATGAACTAGAATTTTTAGGTTGAAATTGGTTGACTTTTCAAAAACTAGTTATAATTTTTGTTAATTGATGTATAAAATAGTAAATTATTAATTTATAGATTAATTAATAAATTTTCAGGTCCCACGGTATTAATTTATATAGGTTTAGTTGTAACTAACATATCACTAATACAATGACGAGATTCGAATGTTGCAACCTTTACTTACTAACTAAAAGTCCCATAAAAAAGTAGTATTATCAAGACTTAAAATGCTTAATTGAAAATCGATAAACTTTTGAACCAAATTTCTTCTAAAATTAGACTTCTAGAAGAAAAGATTCCCACAATATACAAAGACCAAGAGGTGGGTAGAACGTGCAAAAAGATTTGCTTTTCGTAGTTACACTGTCTTTAAGACATTGGATATATGCCAAGAAGACCACATTCTTCATAGGACCATGGTCCCCATATTCTTGGAAATAAAGCTAAAAACTATATAGATGGTAATGTACACTATACAAGAATCCGTATTGTGTTACCCTTTAGAGTAATATATACTCGATTTCAGTCCATGATAGAATACAAAACTAGAACTTCACTATATTGATAACCATTATCCAAAACTCGTAGGTACTACAAGAAATTATAATGGTCTAACTCCCTGGAAATATTGGGGACCCAAAAGCCGGTCTCTCCCTACTAATGAGTATAGGAGTAGTTAGGGGGATTCTCACCAATCCAGGGTAAGGCAACGGGAGGAACCAGACTACAGTACCATTATAAACATTACCATACGTTATGTTAGGATATTAGGGACTATTTGGTGTACAAGATTGAGGAGGATAGGACTGGACTGGATTTTAATCCTGTGTTTGGTGAGAAATTTTAAAAGACTAGACTATCCAGTCCATAACTTAATCCCCTTCAACTATCCTCTGCAAGAGGAGGGGATTAGAAAAGTTCATCTCTTCTCTCTCAAGTTTTCTCCACAAGTCACTCTTCTAATATGCCAATTTTTAAGGATTTCAATCCTAACCAATCATAGGATAGTATTAGATAAAATTCAATCCTATCCTTTCCTATACATTCCAATCCAATCCCTTCATCTTATCCTATTCAATGTAATCCTATCCTGTATACCAAACGGACCCTCAAAGAATGGCGCTATAAGTCAAGTCATATTACGTTATCTAGAAACAATCCATGCTGTTTGATAGGTAAAACCTATCTCCCTAGATGAATGTAACACTACGGTGAATATACGAGCATAACTACTACCAGCCAGAATTTTGTTTGGGCAGCACAGCACAAGGAAAGAATACTACCCTTCTTCAAGACTTTCAAATTCAAGGGTGGCCTTATCAGTCTCTATCTCACATGTCTGACGACCCCCTTCAATCTGTTTGATTAAGCATATATATATAAATATATATATGTATGTATGTATGTATGTATGTAAAGTCATATATATGCAGTTAATGGTTGACTTGTCCTATTATTACTAAAAGCATCAGATTGAGCATAACTAACCTTGTCTTATCTCTTTCTCAATATAGCAATGTTTCCTTCTTTCTGTACAGAAAACAAGAGCCTTGAGCTTCAATCAGAGGGAAAAAATTCAGTATGGAAAAACCAGAAAGTTTGATCGTGACCATTGTCGGGGATAAAACTGGCATTTCAAGAAGAATATTCCGAGGAAGAACAGATGTGTTTTACATTTTCAAAACATGTTTTTTGTGCCCTGTCCTCACTTGTGACATCACGGTTCGATGCTGATGTCTCACCTGTAACCTCGGATCTTCCCACTACAGAAGCAGACACATTTGGATATCATCTTGATGTTCAAACATTGTAACTGCTTTACAAAAACTATAAATGCTTGAGTAGTCTCTCTCTCTCTCTCTCTCTCTCTGTATATATATATATAGAGTGGTAGAAACTTCTATACCATGCGCAAGAATTGATCACAAGTTCTTAGGCAAATTATTATGCAGGAAGTTGGGAGTATTAAAAGAGAATATGATATTCTTAGCATGATAAAAAGGTTACTCACACCTCACAGCACTAACGACTCTCTTTCTACTCCGAAAGTTCATATAAACTTTTGTGAAGAAAAGATAAAATGGGAATATGTCTAGCTAACCCGGGCTCAAATCCTGGAAACAGCTAATAATGTCAAAAAAAAGGTCTCATAAAAAACACAAACAATCAGTGCTTGAAGCTTTATCACACATTACCATTATTGCTATAGGTTGTCCCACAGGCGCATCTTTTGAACCTTCAGGTACCAGTATCTTGGCCCGAAACCTGAAAAGTTCTTCAATTTCGCGAATATCAATTCAGAAAGGCTTTGATTCGTCTGCTTTGAAGACTGACTTTATGCTGAAGGGAATATTGGAAAATGTACCATATCAATCGGGAAAAACTCATACTAAAAGATGTTTAGAAGCACCAAAAAGAGAGAGAGAGAGAGAGAATCCTTAAGAGTGGAAAATCTGTCATCCAGTAGTAAATGTGTATCATTGCCGACTAAAGAAGAATCCATATCAAAATAGTCAATAGTAAACTAATTCTACTTCACAGAATTAAACTTTACTTAGAGAGCTTGTGCCTTAATTTCCGAAGAATAACTTTGATCAAATAACAACCCCTATTAAGTATTAACCAAGGATCTAGAAAGCTATTGTACACGAATCCTACACACCGCGTTCTTTCTTCAATCAGTGATTCAACACTATAGATGTCGATATTAAAAAACTGGGCTAACCTCCTTTAACCACAAATGCAAATGTAATTTCTATGCTACAAATTGATAAACTGGTTCTTGGGGTTCAAGTTCCACGGAACTACAACCCAAATCTTTCTGAAGGCCTCTGTGTTTCATCATCCCCCTGACTTTCTCAACATCATCCCACCTTCCCATTTCCGCGTACATGTTGGAAAGCATTACACGGTAAGCACCATTTTCTGGCTCTAGCTCAATAAGCTTCCAAGCCACAAACTCACACAAATCCAAATTCCCATGAGCTCTAGCACCAGCCAGCAGTGAACCCCATATAGACTTTGTAGGTTTGTGAGGCATTACTTTTACGCATTCGAAAGCTTCTTCAAGACACCCCGCACGCGTTAAGATGTCAACCATGCAAGCATAATGTTTTACAGAAGGAGAAAATCTATATCTCCCATTGACCAAGTCACCGAAAATCTGTCTTCCCATATCTACCAACCCGGAGTGACTACAAGCACACAGAACCGCCACCAAAGTTACTTCATCTGCTTTAATTCCTTCTTGCTCCATTCTGTTAAACCACCAGACAGCCTCCTCCCCACTTTTAGCCAGAGCTAGCCCTTGAATAACTGCATTCCACGTGAACGCATTTTTCTCCGGCATTCTTCTAAACACCGCCAAACCCTCTTCAATTCTCCCACATTTCCCATACATATCGATCAAAGAAGTCCCCAACTTCACATCCAACTCCCATCCTTCTCTCCTTATAAAGTCATGAATCCAAGCACCAATTTCAACGGCCCCACAACCACCACACGCGGCCAATGCATTCACCATAGTCACATGATTCGGTGCCACACCAGCGTAATGCATCTGCTCGAAAGTGACAAGCGCGTCCTCGTACCTCCCAGCATTCCTATACCCCATGATCAAAACCGTCCAAGACACGACATCTCTGTGGCGCATTTCGTCAAACGCCTTGCGGCACAAGCCGACACGGCCACACGACGCATACACGTCAAGCAGCGAGTTCCGCACGTAAATATCGGCGACATGTCCAAGTTTCAAGACATGGGCATGAATGCATTGAGCTTGTATAGGCTCGCCGGAGTCGGAGAGGGACTTGAGGAGGAAAGGGAAGGTGTAGTGGTTGGGAAGGACGGAGAGTTTTCCCATGTGGGAGTAGAGGGAGAGAGGGAGGAGAGGGGTGTGGGAGTGGGAGAAGGCTCTGATGAGGGAATTGAAAATGAAGACGTGGGGTGGTTTGTGGAGTTGTTGGGTGGTGTAGAAGAGGTGGAGGAAGTGCAGGAGGAGTGGAGATTGGTGGCCGCCGGTGATCAAGTGGCCGGCGAGAGTGGTGTCGTGAAGGAGGTTGTGGAGGATGAGTTGGGCTTGGATTTGCCGGATGTGGGTCGGAGATGTGCAGGTGTTTAGGAGGGACAGAATTCTGTTGGCCGCGTTATTCATAGTCAGTATGTCCTCTGTTCGTTTGTTTGGCGCCGAGGAAACGGAAAGACAAAATGTTTCCTTACAGTTGCTACACTCGACAAATGTTTCCTTACAATTACAAGACTTCTTTTTTTTCCTTTTTCTTTTTTTTTTTTTTTTGAGAAACTTACCATTACAAGCCTTGTCCGCTTGTTTTATTATTATTATTATTATTATTGTTGTTGTTGTAAATAACAGGAGTTTAAAAAAGACACAACAGGATTATTATAGGGAAAGAACCATTTTAAAATGAATGAAGACAAGTTTAGATGCGCATCCGGGGAATCGAACCCCGGTCAGTACCGTGGGAGGGTACTATGATACCACTACACTAGATGCGCTTGTCTGATTGGGAAATGCCAAAGTTTATTTTAAAATCATTTGGAGTATCAGTGCATTTTTTTTTTCCAATTAGTTTTAATCATTCACAATTTATTATTATAACTTTACAACACAAACTTTAAAATTAGTCCATAACTTTACCTATACAAATCAAATGGGATAATTTTTTTTCAAAAAAATTGCATAGAATTTCGAAACAAATGAAACAAGCTTCATATTGATTTTTTCCGACACATTTCAAGTTTTTACACTTTTTTACTCTAACCGTTCAAACTATGCATCATATATATTACGGTTCAACTCAAATATAATCCAAAAAACTCAATTTCTAACCCGTACGCTAAAAGGCATGCCAAATGAATTGATGCTAAAAATGATACGACAGCATTCATTTACGTTTACTTCTATATATATTATGCAAACGACATCCTTTCTTTATGTCACGTAGAGATGGAAATGGGGTGGGTTCTGGACGGGGTGGTTTCTCGCTAAATCACCTCGTGAATAAAAAGCACTCCTATACCCACCCTGTAACTTGTTTAAATTGGCAGAGACGAGGGCGGGTTTTCCCCGTCGCGAGTTTGGAATACTCACAAGATGTTGCTAAATCGCCTCGCGAATAAAAATCACTCCCATACCCACCGTGTAACCTGTTTAAATTGGCGGAAATAGGGCGGGTTTTCCCCGTCGCGGGTTTGGAATACTCACAAGATGTCCTGCTAACCTTATTATCTATTCCCATCATATGAAAATAAAAAATAAAAATGCATAAATATGAGACTTTTAATTAATAGAAATCAAAACAATAATATTCAATTTTCCACAAATCAAAATGTTGAAATTTAATACTTAAAATCATAAATATTTTATTACATCTTGTATAATATTTATAAATAAATAAATAAAAAAAGTAATATATAACTAATTGGGGTGGGTAAATGGGGAATAGGGTTGGGGATCCCTAAACCTGTCCCCGCCCCATAACTTATAAAGGGTTAAATTTTTAACCCATTTATAATCCAAATTCGTTTAGATCAGGTTTTTTCTTGTCTCATTTAAGCCAAACCCCTGTGGATTAACGGGTTAACGGGGAAAATTGCCATCCCTAATACTACGTGACGTCATTGTTTACATACGACATCATTAAGTTTTCAAAAATCATACAATATAATATATTTGATAGATCCTATTTAAATAAATAGCAGTTTTCATAAAACATAATAAATTATATTATATTTTTATTTTTCAATTAAAACTAATTTATTTATTTACAATTTTACAATTTTTCTCTCTCTTCTCTCTCTCTTTCTCTTCCTTTCTGTCTTTCTTTCTCTACTTTCTCTTTCTCTCATTAATTCACCATCGAAGATGCTCATCGATGAAGGATCACAATGGCTACGAGATTGATCTTTTGCTGGCAACAAGGCTACTCCAGACGATGCCTTGGATCTCCCCAGTGTGGAGATGAGGTTTGCAAGCAATCTTTCTCTGTGCATCAGATTGTCGTTCTCATCCGACTAGTGGCAGACCTCAAACTCACGTCAACGGGGAGATTAGATCGCGAATGAATCTCCGATCGCGATGGAGGTTTCACAAACGGTCTCGCCGGCGACCTAACGTTTCGTGAGCTCTATTACGATCTCCAAAGGATGCGCTCGGATCTCATGCAATATGGCGGCGGTGGCGGTAATTAGAGATATAGGGTTAATTGAAATGGGGCTTAATTTGGGATAATTTTGGGGGTATACTTTGTAATTTGTGAAATTAATGGAGGTTAACATATTTAATGTAAATACCATTATCTCTGAGTAAATATTTGGATTTACCATTATTTTTTATTTTATTTTTTTGAAAATATATTTCTTAATATTTGGATTTATTGATTTTTATCTATTTTATAAATCTATTTTATTTTACACAGTACATCCATTTTTTTACCTATAAATATTTAGATTTATTGAGTTAAATTAAATGGATTTACCAACTATATTGGATTTAATATTTTCAAATTAGGTAAATATCACAATTTATTAGTAAACGATATATTAATTACTTTTCATTATAAGAGTTAAGGGTTATTTCAAAAAAATTATAAACTTTACAAGTAAATAATTAAATTTACTAATTTTTATGTATTTTATAAATCTACCTTATTTTACTCACTGTATCTATTTATTTACATCTAAATATTTAGATTTACTCAATTAAATAAAATATATTTACCAATTTAGTATAATTTTTTTAACTTATAATAAAAGGCTAGTATATGAAAATAAAATTTCATATACTAATTCGACAAGTAAATATGTTAACAAAAAATTCAGAAATCTAAATATTTACTATTAAGTGTTTTATAATTATATATATATAATTGTGCGTAAATATCATTATTTCTCGTTAAATATTTAGCTTTATCACACAAATTAAAATTGAAAATAATATAAATTAAACTGAAAAACAACGTAAAAATAATTATTTCTTTATAAATATTTAAATTTAAAAGACAAACTAAAATTTGAGAACAGTACATATTAAATTGAAAATAACTTAAATATCGTTATTTCCTAAAAAATAATTAGATTTACCAGAAAAATTAAAATTCATAATAAACTAAATATAACATAAAAATCATTATTTCTCGTTAAATATTGAGATTTATAGGACAAATTAAAATTTAAAAACAATACATGATAAACTGAAAATAATGTAAAATACCGTTATTTCCTAATAAATATTTGTATTTACGATACCAATCGAAATTAATCTGAAAACAATTAAATATAGAATTTACATAGCAAATATTATTATTTACTAATAAATATGAATATTTGATGCTTTAATTTTTTACAATTTCTGCTTTTTATTAGAATTGTAGATTTGCCCTCAATATTAAAATAATCCTAAAACTACCCCAATCACTTCAAATCCCCAACTCCAAAGCCATCTACTAGTCGCCATCTACTAGTCGCCATCGCCGGTGAATATGGCGTATCGGAAACAGGAACAGCAGGGAGGGCTGGAAATCTCGCGCCACCGTCGACGAGATCTTGCCGGAACGGATCGCGATGTCATCACAATTTCACTGGAATCTCTTATTCGCGATTTCACTGTGAATCTCTAATTTCCGATTTCTCTGTTGCGAGGCAAAGGTCGACAAAGATTCGTTCGGATTACACGACCAGTGACTCGCGGGGGGGTCGCTGCTAATCACTCGTGGAGCTCCGGTCCCACTGTCGTGCGATTCTCGTTCCGTCGTCGCGACTATCGGCGCTGATTGGATGGTGCAACTCCGACATTGATGGCTGTGGGTCAACGACATTGCTGCTTCGACAAGGACAGTGATGGCTGTTCAGGTCTGGGACGCCCGGCGAAGGCAAAATCCATCACGACGTCATCTGGTTCAGGTCGCTGATCTCGGTGCCGTCATCCGTCGCCGTTGCGGTTAAATGTTGTGATCTCCGTCCGATAAGGAGGGAGTGAGACGGATAGAGAGAGAGAGAGAGAGAGAGATTGAGGGGTAGTTTTGGAATTTTATCTTATCATTTATCCGAACCATGCTATTTAGTAATATACGAGTTTAATACCCGTGCGATGCACGGGGAAGGAAGCAAAAAATAAATAAATAATTGAGTATTATATAATAAAAATAGTTAGTTAAGATAAATATTATAATTATAATAAGTATAATTCTTCTCAAAATCTCTCCCAATAATGAAGATATAAAATCAAAATGATAATAATACTAACAATAATAAAAACGAAAACAAAGTCAAAAAAATTGAAAAAAAAAAATTTCTGTAGTCATACTCATTTAAAGAAAAATAAAATAAAACAAAAACAAAAATCTTTACATTCAAAAGAATCGGAAAAAACTAACCCTAACAAAAAAAATTATAACAAAAAAATATATATATATCTCATTTTCTCCTTTTTTTGCTATTTAAAAAAAACCAAAAAAACAAAAAAAAATACATTTTTATCAGGTTATATACATATAAAAACGTAAAAAAAAAATTTTAAATATAAAACAAAACAAATAAAAAAGACACAAAAAAATTGCATGTAGAATCCCCAAAAAAAAAAAGGGTCTATAAAAAATAGAACAAAAGAAACAAAAAAGACAAAAAAAAACCCCAGGAAAAAAATTCCGAAATAAAGATAAAAAATTTAAAATAAGAAATCATTTAAAAATTAAAAAAAAAAGACATAGTGAGCAAAAATACAATGCAACAATAGATCGGAATCTAATGTCTAAAATTTAGCATCCATTAAAAAAAATGGCAAAAACAATATTAAGAAAAAAACAAACTCTAAATAGAGATAAAACTGAAAACACACTGTAGGAAAGAGAAAAACAACTAAAAAAGAGGGGTAAAACCGGAATAACACTGTAGCAAAGGAAAAAAAGCAATTACAAACAAAGGGTAAAATCGTCAATTAATAATTTTAGAATGACAAAGTTGTCCCAACACTGTATCAAATAGTAAAAGTAACTAAAAGCCAAGGGCAAAATTGTCAATTGACCAAAAAAATAAAGGCTAAAACCGGCATAATACCGTAGTGGAGGAAAAAATAGTTAGTGATGAAGGATAAAAAAGTCATTATACTGCAGAAAAAGGTGAAACACTGTTCATTCACTGTAGTAAGTATTGTGCAGTACTGTAAAGGGTAAAGTCGTCCATTCAATGTAGAAACAGTAACCGGCAGACACAGGTAGAAGGGCAAAAAAAGTAATTTCACTGTTTGTTGCTGTAGCAGCAACAGAAAAAGCAAAAAAAAAAAACCAAAAAAACACTGTTGAACACTGTTCAAAGAACCATAAAACATCCCTTTATTTTATTATAATAGTATAATTTAACATTTTATAATTTCTAAATATTATTTTATTTATGCAGTTTTATTTTACGAAAAATTAATTGAATAAAATATTACTCTTTAATTTATAGTTCAATTTACTTAGTTTTTTTTTGTTCTTTTTGTTCGTTGGTATATATGATATTGTTTTATTAAAAAATGTTATTTACTTGTTAAATTAATTTTTTTTAATATGTCAACTCTTTTTATTTTTTTGGCGCAGTTTTTTTTTTTTTTTTGAATTGAGTACTTTGTAATTCCTATATGGTTTTTCTTTTTTTTTTTTTTGCCGCTAAATTTTTTTCACTTGAGTATTATGTAATTTCTATATATTGTTTTACCCATGTAGTGTTATTTTACGTATTTAAAATTAATTGGAGTAAATTATTTTAACTTTCTTAATATATATTTATTTGTAACTTCAAACTTTTTATCATTTGTTTTAACTATTCCGTATGAATGGGGAAAAAAATTTTGGCTCAAAATTTATTTATTCTAATATGTAACAATTTGTCGAAATGTTATTTTTTTAACTTTTTTTTATTTATATGAGAGCATAGATTTATTTAATTAAATAATCAATAAATTATGTTCAGTTATGTTCTTAAACAAAACACAAATTTATACTAAAAAAAAATTTAATACACATTAATAAAAAAACCTAATTCACTAAATTGTTAAGTACTGCAACCTTTTTGTTTTTTGTTTTGTTTTTTGGGACACCTCCATTTTTTTCACAGATTTATTCTCTCTAATAAAAACTTGCACTAACTAAATCAAATAATAAATAAATTAAGTTATGCTAATTAACCATTAAATATTATACAGGGGAAAAAAATTTATCAATATAAATAAAAACTATGGAATTACATAATAAAAAAAGTTAAACCATGCAATTAAAATTACAATAATTTCTAATCATAAAACTATTTAAATACATAAATTCTCATAATAAATTTAAATATTACAACAATATACTTAAAAAAAAAAAAAAAAGCTTCCCGGGTCATAGGAGAAAAAAAAAAGGGAAAGAAAAAATCAAAGCAGAGAACAACAAATTAAACAGGAATAATAACAATCATGGAAGATAATGAAAAAACATAAAGTTAAATGTACATTATACCTAATTATATACAGTAATCTCAATACATAACTAAATATATAGATATACATAAACATATATACTACAAAAAATAACATAAAAATTTTTATTAAATATTGATAATATGCTTAGATCTCATAAATATTATCTATTAATGATAGCCATAATAGAATTCAACATCATCTTTGATAGCTGCCAAGTATAATATCTGGGAATGTGTCCAAAAAAAAAAGGCAAGCCTTACAAATGTTTTCATCAAACACAGAAAACAAATGGGAAAAACGGTGATAATAGATAAAAAGAGAGAAAAAGTTTTAAAATATTATAATAATATGAAAACAGCAATATGATGAATACTATGATGCAGTGACAAAAACAAAATGAACACATATCCCAAACACCAACGGCAACAGTAAAGAGAGTCAAATAGTATATGTAATATATGCTATCAATAATACCATATTCAGCATCATATACCAAATTAAAGAACAAATCTGGTATATGCATTATTGTATAGTTAAATAGAGATCATCATAGCATGTAAAAAATCTGATTCAAAAGTTTTTGTTAAAAATATTTACACCAACGGAAGATGGAAATCAGAATAGCAGAAAGGGGGGGAAAAAAGGGAAGGAATACAGTACAAAACGGTGAACTTATCATATATAACATAATCATGTAAGTTATATCAATAATATTCATAGAACATTCATAAATAAGAGGAAAAACAACTGTATACACCATGGGAACAAAAAACGGCAAACAAAAAAAAAAACAGGGAGAAAAACAAAAAACAGAGGAAAAAAATAAAACACAATAAAAAATATTAAATCTCTTTACAATATCATCATCATAATAATAAACATATTGAGATGATATATAAATCAATAGGAAAACCGAGCAACAAACTATTAACAATATATAAAATGAAAACAGCAATCAAGACTAATTAAAAGTCTTAAATAAACATAGTACCTGGAAAACAGAGCAGATTTGAAGAGAAGGCAATTAAGATCCACAACAAAGCAGTTAAGAGGATTTTACAGAAGCATTAATAGTGAAGGAAAGAGATGAAGCAATAAATGAAGAGAACTTGTTTATAAAAGAGAGGTTAGTAAATCAAAAGAGTCTGTGCAAGAGAGAGTGAGGTTTTTTTTTACAGATAACAAAGGAGAGGAAAAAACATAATTACTTGCATTAATAACAGAGTTGCAGCCGAAAGAAACCTCAATCAAAGTAATGATGAATAATAACCTACAGCCTTCCAACAAATCACATATTTACAACAGGGGAAAAAAATAAAACAGATAATTTAGAAACATTAAACATGAAAGACAGGTTTTAGAGATTGTAATGATAAGCAGAGAACTAAACAATATAAAACTCTAAAAATTCATTCGAATCTAACTAAATCATCATATACTACAATTACTAAATTTCTCACCAAATACTTAAAACAAAATAAAAAATAATGATAATAAAACATCACACACAGTAACCTAATTATATAAAAAATTCAAAGAAAAGCAACAAAATATTACCCGGGGAGAAAAAGAACAAAAAATTACAGATTTAGAAATCAACAGAGAAAAAATTCTCAATGTTTCTCTCCATACTTGCATTTGTTCATTTTCTTGCCATTGTTATCCCAATCTGCAAAAACCAATAAAAAAAATCAACAGAAGCAAAAAACGGGAAACAATACCGAAATAAACTAAACAAAAAAAAAAAAATATTTCAACATACCAAATATTTCGTTTAGGTTTTTTACTCTGCATTTGTTTCCCAAAATAAGAAAAACAGATCAAAAAATACTCACAATAAAAGAAGGAAAAACGTTTCAAGAGTAGAGACCGAAACCCAAGTCTGAGGGAGAGAAAAAAGCCAAACAAAAACAACAATGAAGCCAAAAAGAACATACTAAAAACTAAAACCTACACTTGCATCACAAAAATGTACCGAATAGAAACCAAAAAAAGAAAAAACCCAAAAGAAAAAATTAGCGTTCTGAGACCAAAAAATCCACAATCTGAACAAAAATTTACACCTCCACCACAAAAACTATACCGAGGGAGAAAAAAATCGGGAAAAATCCTAAAATAAAAAATTAGGGTTTCGAGACCAAAAACCCCAAAATCAGAGGCAAAAAAAAAAAAACAAAATCCTAACAAAAACAACAATGCAGTATAAAACAACACAATAAACATTAGAATCTACACTTCCAACACGAAAAACATTTCCCAAAAAAAAAATTTATTCCAACATTCAAATATTAGGATTCGGAGGTAGGGAAAAAAAAAAATCAAATATCAAAACTTACCATTCCGAAAAAATGAAATGAAGAAAAGCCCGTAGAAAAAATCATTCAAAAGTTTGCAAAACAAAAAACATTTCCAAAAAAAAAAATCCAAGAACAATGAACAAAACCAAACTTACAAATCTGGAGAAAAAAAACACAATCAAACGAAAAAAACGATCAACAATACAAACCGAAACCAACAAAAGAGAAAATGACCGGCCGAGAGTGCAAAAGAACCCCAAAATCTAGCATTTGGACGCCAAAAATCCGAAGAAGAAGAAGGAGAGAGAGAGAGACAGAGACAGAGCGGTAGAGAGAGAGAAAATGGAGAAACATAATCGGCTATGAAAGAAAGAAGAGAAAGGGGAAAATAGGGTTTGAAACTCAAAAATGCAAAGAAGAACAAAATAGAAAGAAAGGGAGCTGTAGAGAGAGAGAGGCAGAATGAAAAAATTATAGAGAGCAAATGTTGGGTACAATGGGCGGTGGAAGAGGAAAAGACAAAGGGAAGAGGAAAAGACAAAGGGAAAAGAGAGTTTCAAGGGCAATTTCGTCCATCCACTATGGGAAAAGCAACCAGAAGGCAAATGGAGGAGGGCAAGAGCGTAATTGCACTGTTCGGGACTGTGCGTTACTGTAGATGAAACGCCGAAAACCAAAAAAAAAAGGGAAAAATACTGTTCAAAACTGTAGAAAGAACAGTAATTTTTCCCTTTCCTTTAGTATATAGTATAATTTTAGATTAGGCTATAATTTTAAAATCAAATATTATATTATGTTATTTTGGTTTCTCTTTCTTAAGTTTTTCTATACGACATTATTGATCGAGCGACGTCCTTTTTCGTAGGGCCAAATTTTTTTTAATTCAAATAACATTATTATCATTATTATTATTATTATTATAACTATTATCATCATTTTTTTTATAAGATTGTGATAAGAGTAGAATTTATTTAATGATTATTTGATGAATTTTAATGATTTAGATGTTATTTATATATTATAATTGATATATCTTAACAAACAGTGTCAAATACTTAGAAATTAAGAAATTAAAAGAAGTTAAAAAGAAAAAAAGAAAAACCGGCCAGTCCTCCCTCCCCACCAACGAATAGACCCCCCACCCCGGGCGGACAACGGGACCCCCGCGACCTGTGGCCGCCCCCCCTCCTCCGGACAACAAGAACCCTCCGGGAAAAACCCAGGGGCTCCCCCGGGACGACGGCATCCCCAGCGACCCGCGGGTCCCCACCCTTCCCGACGACGAGACCTCCCAGGGCAAAACCCAGGCCCCCCGCCCCCCAACGTCGGAATCCCAGCGCGACCCACACCCCAACCGCGCGGCCCCCCCCCCCCCCCCCCCCACCCCGCGTACCCCCGGCCTCTTTCTCACTGATTTTTCCCTCTGTTGGTTTCCGAACGTATCAAGTCCCGTCCAGCTTAACAGAGCACGAAAATCCGATCGGAAAAGAAGAAGAAGAATGAGAATCGTGGGACTGACCGGTGGAATCGCATCGGGCAAGAGCACCGTCTCCAATCTCTTCAAGGCCCACGGCGTTCCTGTCGTCGACGCCGATATCGTCGCTCGCGTACTCTTCTCCTCATCCTCCTCCCAATTTCTCTCTCCCCTTCTTCAAGAGTTTTTTTTTTCTTCTCAGTTTCTGATCGCCATTTTCGCATTCCAGGATGTGCTAAAGAAGGGCACTGGCGGCTGGAAAAAGGTGGTGGCTGCTTTTGGGGAGGAAATTCTGCAACCAGATGGAGAAGTCGACAGGTCTAAGCTTGGCCAAATTGTCTTCTCTGACACAGGGAAGCGCCAGCTTCTCAACCGGTAAGCATATAATTCAATGCATTTTTGGAAATTTTGTTATGCATTTTAAAATTACTCTTTTTGATGTAGAACTAAATTGCCCACTAGAGTTTTGAATTGGGTTCCTTTTCAATCGTGAATTACCAGCCCAATCGTAGTTTCATTTTTCTCTTACAATTTGTTTAGATCATTAGTTTCAAGCAATTTGCCCATGTAAAGCTTTGTATAGTTTGGTAAGGTTGTGATCTACTTAACAGTAGAGTGTAATCTGTAAAGTGTAAACTTCTTGAAGTTATGAAATTTTGATTACCATTTTAGCTGCTTGAATGTTTTCTAGCTTTTCCCGATGTATTGAGTTGATCATGGAATCCTAGTTTTAGTCTCCGCTGACACCGATTTATTGTCTGCCGGTTTCCGGGTAAAAATAGTTCTCAAAGTTCAGATCATGACAGATTGATATGGAGTCTCTCCCTGCCTCATCAATCTTAGGGTGTGTTAATTAACTATCAACAAACCATTCCTCAGATAAGAGGTGTGTCTAGGAAAGAATGGTTTGGTTTGTTATGAAATCGCAGTCACACACAATTGAAGTACTGATATGTATACAAGTTTTGGCTTGCTTAGGTCCAATTTGTGAAATTTTACTATTTACGTAGCCAGAATATTCCTGGTAAATACGTTATGAACAATTCACACAGTGTAATTTTCCACGGAAATTTTTATATGGCATTAACTTTTCAAGTTTTGGTTATGGGCATCTTGCAGGCTACTTGCTCCTTATATATCTTCTGGAATCTTTTGGCAAATTTTTAAGTTATGGATGAAGGGCTCAAAGGTGATCATTCTCGACATTCCTTTATTGTTCGAAGCCAAAATGGACAAGTGGACGAAGCCTATTATTGTGGTATGGGTTGATCCTGAAACACAGCTCCAGCGACTTGTGATGAGAGATGGATCGAGTGAGGAAGAGGCTCAAAACCGGATTAATGCTCAGATGCCTCTAGAAATGAAAAGGAGTAAGGCAGACATAGTGATTGATAACACTGGATCGCTAGAGGAGCTAAATGAAGAGTTTCAGACAGTCTTATACGAGGTGACTAGGCCCTTGACATGGACCGAATTTTGGCTTTCCAGGCAAGGGGCCGTCTCGGTTCTCATTTCCATCGCTGTTGGTGTTGTTGTATGTAAAAACATTTTGTAGTATTTATGGTTTATAGCGACTACAAATATGTTGCAGTACTGCTTGAGATTTTCATCTAAACCTGTCTGTGATTGAAGTGTTAAAGAGTTTGTATTTTTGAGCTTCGGAATTGTGAAGGTTAGATTTTGTGTTTGACACAAGCAATAAATTACAAGTTCTCTCTGCTTTTGCTAAGATCACGGTCCTCAACTTCGTAGTTTTGTGCATGTTAATTTGCAGGATTGCTTGATGTTCTGCTTAGGTTGCCAGTTTTCGTAGGAAGTCCACTGTTTTATCTCTGGCTGCTGCTCTACCTGTTCAAACCAAACAAGTAACTAGAAAATAAAGGATCCTACCATAGGACATCCTATTTAGTACTATCGATGGGAACCGTTTTTTCAACTGTTAAATTAAATTTTTCGATAGTCTGATTCATGAGTGTCTATTTGAAAAACTTACGTCACGCTATATAGAATGGTACCAATCATTGAAAACTCAATGTAACAGCTAAAACACCACCTAATGATATTGCAGAATATGATGTCCTACCTTAGAAATTATCTATCCATGTGATGATTTTTTCAAGCTAGTAATATCATAAGGTTTAATTGATGCATATCTTAATTAATTTGCTTCTTTATGATAATGGACATATTTATTTTCCCCGACTGCCAAATGTGTAATCACATTCACAAATCACTCCGGTGCTTTATTATTGTTGTTATTATTATTATTTTAAAAAAAGGCATGCTCAACTCTCCAAAACCATTGGCTTCCCTAAAAGTGTGAGATTACAAGTGAATCAACCTCCATTATTGCTTATTTATCCCAAAAATAAATAAATAAATAAATAAATAAAACTTCCATTGTTGCTTTGCTGTCTTGACATTGATGTTCTTGTACTGACGTATGCATTGGAACTATTATCTATCCATTTGACGCGGCCTTTGTAGCTGCAAAAAGTAGTAAAGCTAAAGCTAAAATAATCTCCCGGAGAAATGTGTCAATTCACAAAACAGTTTTGTTTAGTAATGAGATTATCAAAATCTTTTGTTTCTTTCTCATTTGAATATGCAGTATTAACCACCTGTTCTATCCTTCATAGGCCATGCTTTTTCTGCCTTTTGTTGTGTGTGTGTGCATGTATATACACGTATCTCTATATCTACAAAGATCTATAGAGCCTCCTTATCACCAACCAGCCGTCGTTTTAATGGAAAGCTGTTTTGTCTCGCATTAGAGCCAAAGTTAAGAAGATATATTATTAATAAATTCCAACAAAAAATTGCTTCTGCTTCTCCATAGTTTCCAAACAATATGGACGCACATCAAACCTTTCATTAAAAATAAAAATAAAAAAACATAAAATAAAAAATAACATACTTCTATTCATATTTTTAGAATATTTAGGAGTTGGGATAACGCGTTCCTCGACAAGACTTCAGATCTGTCTACAGAGCCTTCAACGAATATTCTTATTAACGTCTAGAGAGTCAATTTGACAACGTATAAAGGAAATATGCTAACGCCGGTCGCTCCCTTCTATAAAAAAGAAAATATTACTCTTTTTTTTTTTTCCTCACTCCTTTCATCCATTGCAAGAGGAATTGTAACAAAAATTTTTGCCCAATTTTATTTCGATCATAAATCAATTCATAGCTAACATCCTTATGTGTTATCAATAGAACTCATCACGAATTTATGGAATTAGTTGAATATTAAATGGGGCTCTCATTTGTCATTGTTCCCAAATAAAACACAAATCTACCAACCAAAACCAAACCAACAACCTTGTCAATTCCATTTTTGTTATACGTGCAGCAGAAATTTGTTGAAGGTCCATACAGAATTGATGATTATAATTAATTTTACCCCTTTACGACAAGAAACATATGGTTGCTTCTCTTTCACATCTTCACCATATTGATTCTGAATTGACTTCTTTTTTGTTTATCTTAAGGATTTTCTATCTGATAACCAGACAAGTCTGATAGTTGTAACTTTCTAATAAACAACTTATAACTGGTTAATTTATTTATAATTTTATATAAAATTATATGTAACAAGATATTATTTTACAGCTGTTGAACAATATCACTAAAAAGAACTATGTCATAATAATGTTAAAAAAAAAAAGTTACAAATCTGATTGTAATATACATTTATTTGTGTGTGTGTATATATATATATATATATATATATATATATATCTAGAAGTGATTACATGGCGACAACAGATACACCGAAAAATGGTTTACTTTTCTAAGTATATAGTGTTTATTATCTGCTTTTTATACTAGACCCACCCCACCAAACATGAAAGGGGAAACGCCGAGGAAGTTGCAATGGTATTTTCTTTATTCAATTTGTTTACAACTTTACTCTTCTTGAAGTCTTTTTGCAAAATTACTCTGACTAGCTCACAAAAAATTTACCCTTTAATTTGATTTTTTGGGAGATCTACAATTCTACATATTTAATTTGTTTTGCCAATTCTAATTTGTTAATTACACGTGACATGCACCTCCAAGAATAACTGTCCTTCAACTTGTATTTGATGATTTCTTTTTATGAAAATTCCAAGGTAAAAAAAATTAAAAACTAGCATACCTGTAGGATTTTGTTTCGAAACATTATGTATTGTTATTAGGTTAGTTCAATTATATATGAATACATATATATTAATTATTATTTTGATATGATTATAATCAAATTTAAAATTCGAAAATACAACAAAAAGCTCCTTTTTATAGAACAACTTCTATATAGAGCTACAAGTCTTCTTCAAAGTAAGATGACTCTCTTATCTACCGAAAACTACCACTTCAAGTTCAGCCCTGCGAAAAAAACCAAACAAAACAAAAGAGCTTCACAGATTAAATTTATGGAACTAGGAATAGTGAGGACCAACGATGACAAATATGCTAGAGATAAAGGATGGTTTGAATGTTCATACGATGCCTATTTGAAAATAGATCACTAAAATCATCTTAAAATCTTTTATGATAAAATATCTATATCGATAATGTATATTTCTAAATGATAGATTTGATTAAAAAAATATAAATATTTACAGAAACTAATAGACTCCGATACAAATCCAAAAACCCTAAATGAAAATGACAAAAGAATGTCCGAGAAAATAAAGGGAATGATTTGTTGCGTTGCATTATGAATTGCACGGGCTTTAAGTCCAGTACTAGTCGAAGCATCAGCAAGAACACTAGCGCCTGTTTTTTATGCTTGTTTTGCTGAAGAGAACAGCACTATATAATAATAGTCCCTGTTCTGTAACCTTTGATTCTTTAGACCACAAATTTTTTTTTTTTCTGCTAAAGTAGAGCACTAGTTACCAGACACCGTAGACTCACTGCTACTCAATATAAATAAATAAAAAACATATATATAGAGGATAGGTTTGTTGTTGTGACGTCTATTGAGAGAGAGAGAGGGAGGGATATATGGTATGACTCAAGAAGTTATATCCCAATTCATATTCTCTTTCATCATCTATTTTCCCATTTAATGATTTTAATTGAGTTGCCGTTCGTGTGTCTGGTAAAAAAGGATGTGGGACAACATAATATTGATATATATATATATATATATGTGTATATACATATTAGTTTTTAACCAAGGCCAATTTAGTTTGTTTAGTTACCATAACTGGACGACTAGTTTGATAGAATCTTCCAGGCCTAATACGAACAGAACAGCTCCCTCCTAAAACTGGGTTTTAGTGGGTCCCAAATGGAAATCATTTTGGGAATAGGTTGGGGCCCTCCAGAGACAAAAAATATCAGTTCCGCTTAGCAGAAATCATGATGAGTCCATGACAGCCGTTGATCTAAAAGATACGAACTACAGATTTTGAAGATCATAGAAAAGCTAATGCAAAAGTAACTAGGGGTACCCCCCTACGTGATTTGAAACTGATCGCTACTCAGCAGGTTTAGGTTCTTTGTCTAGTGATAATTGGAGGGAATTATTTTCCACGAAATTTTGTTTAAAAAAAGAAAAAAAAAAGATTTGTTATATTTTGTTCGACATATTAATTTAATTTTAATTAAATTATATTTTTTTATTAAATTTTTTTAAAAAAAATTAATAAAAATTATAATTAATTTTTAATAAATTAATACATTTTAATTTAAAAATTTTAACTCTAATTAATGATCCAAACGAACTCTTAATGATGTGGCCAGTCTATGAACCTTATATACCTTTTTTTCTTTTTTCTGCACCAAAAATTCCTTAAACATATTTCTGAACTATTGTGTTCTAGTATAATAAATAGAATAAATATATGCTCATATGTTTTTAGATATCTTATTTAACTATTGTATTCAAATTAAATATCTAGATTGTTTATATGTAAATAGTCATTTTTAAATTATAATGGTGAAAGAGAGAGAGGGAATATGTGATACGATTAATAAAAATAAATGAAAAATAAAATGAATTAATAATAAAATAAATAAGTGTACTGTTAAAATATTAGATGTGTATTCTAATACAATATATGCAAAAACCGATATTATATTTTATTAAACTTAAATGTGTGATCCAAACAAAACATAAAATCACATCTAAATAAAATAATTGTAAACTAATAAAATCATATATAGATTTAACATTGAAAATATAATCTTAACGATAAGATTTCTTTCTTTTCATATATTTATCCAAAAATTCTCTTAAATTAATTACCTTATTTCATAAAAAACCAAATAAACATAGATGATGTAATTACTAATGTTTCAGATTTCTCCTTTTGTAGTGTCAGGTTTAGCGAGCCAATTTGTGAGTTTTGGCAACCAAATTTTAGGCTAAGTGAGTTCAAGTCAAAACATATTGAGTTTTTTTTTTTTTTTGGGAAAATTATTATTGTATAGTCCTGGCAAATTATGATTTTTTGGGCAAATTATGAAAAATGAATTCAGCTTTTTAGTCGGGTAGTCCTGGCACCAAACTTGGTCATCGCATGGTCACGGAATTGATGACGTGTCACGTTGGCTGTGGCTCACTATGTGTGGTGATGACGTGGCATCTACAGAAGATGCTCTTGAGTTTCTCTCTCCTACTTTTTTTTTTCCCCTTCCACTACTCTTCTTGATATTTTACTCCTCACCCTTACCCCATTTGCTTATAATTATTCCCTTGTGGAAGAAGTTAAAAAATAGAAAAAAAAAAAAAAAAGACCTACTCTCTCCAACTATAAAACTTCACCGCACTCCAATTCCTCATCTCCTTCTTAGCTTCTCTCTCATGGCTAACAAACCAGCCGAAGAAGCTCCTGCACCTTTAAAATACCAGGTCTAATATTAGTCTTTTCACATCTTTCTTTACGTACCAAATTACTATATTTATGTATTTATATATATATATATATAGCATCACAGGTAGAATACGTAATTCTTTTTTTTTTTTTCCCCCTGACAATATTGTTTGTTTAATTTGCAGACATGGGTCTTGAAAGTCTCGATTCACTGCGAAGGTTGTAAGAAGAAAGTCAAGAAAGTTCTTCAGAACATCGAGGGTATATATATATATGTGTGTGTGTGTGTTTGTATTACATGTGTATATATGTCGTTTTGTTAACTAGTCATGAGGTTGTGACTGTTTTTTAATGATTAATATTGATGATTTTTCAGGGGTTTATACGACGGTCATTGATTCTCAGCAGCACAAGGTCACGGTCACCGGGAACGTGGACTCGGAGACTCTCCTGAAGAAGCTCTTGAGGTCAGGGAAACACGCGGAGCTCTGGCCGGCGGAGAAGAAAACGTCCGGAAAGTCTAAGAACGGTCAGAAACAGAAGGCGGACGGCGACAAGGATGTCGTTGATCAAGATGGGGCTGCTCATGAAGGCGAAAAGGCCGAAAACGCCGCTGAAAAGGACGGTGGGAAAGACGCAGATGGGGGCGGAGAAGAAGGCGGCGACGACACGGATGACAAAGAGGACGGTGAAAACGACGATGCCGGCGGAGAAAACGGCGGCGGTGGCGGGAGTACCGGTGGCAAGAAGAAGAAAAAGAAGAAGAAGAAGAAAGGTGGACAAAATGGGAATTCTCCTAATGCCGGCGGCGGCGGCGGCGAGAATCCCGGTGATGCTCCGGCGACAGGCGCAGCGTCAGCTCTCCAGGCGGGCGTACCGGCGATGGGTCCCACCATGAATCTTGGCCCTCCAATTCAGCCCATATACCCGTACCAACCCCCACCGACCTATTATCAACCGGCTCCAGTGTATGGACTAAGTTACAATACGACGTACCCTAGCCCTAGTGCTTCATATTTCGCTCCGACCATGCATGGGAACGTGTACTCTTATCCGGAGATGTACCCGCCGTCCGGTCATGTTCATCGTATTCATTCGTATAGCAATGAATACGACGACGGCGAGGGCGGATGCTCAATTATGTGAGATGAAAGTACTAATCTGTGACACGACGGGATATTGCAATGCGCTGAGCAAGACATGAACGACGGGGGTTGCTATACGTAGAATATACTAGTACTAGCTAGTTGCATTAAGTGGTAGTGCTAGTGTGGGTGGAAGGTGGGGTTGATTTTGTACTACATAAGAGATCAAATCAAGTAATAATATTCTTAAGTGCAAAAAAATAGGGTAAAAAGAGGGGTGTGTACTGTTGAGGGATTATGGAGGGTACTTGTCTTTTCTAGCTTTTTTTTTTTTTTTTTTTTTCACGAACTTTGTGCTTGCTCATAAATCCACCTTTCCTCTCACTCTGAGGTGTAAAGTAGATTTTTGTTTATGAAATCGCTCTTTAATTTTCTTTAAAATGACACATTTGCTTCAATAAGAAAAGCTAACCTTATTGGAAAGCAAGCTTCTTCCTTGTAACTCAAGTTCTTCGTTTAGTACAGGGATTAATTTAATAATCTTTATATATATATATATAATATGCGAAAAGTATATATATATATAGGGGAAATTAAAAGAACAAAAATTCTATATATCATGGTTATTTTCAGGAATATATAGGCAATTTCCTTTATTGATGCTTAAAGACATCTTTTTAGAAAGCAACATGTACAACATGAATGATGATATCTCTCTAATTGGTTGAACGTACATCTCGGCCACGGATATTTATGATATTTTTGCTTTCTACCCCCTTTGAACTTTGAAGAATGTTAGTGATCTGCATGGTCTTGTAATTGTTAGCTTTTTCTTTCTTTTCTTTCTTCTCTTTTTTGGACACTCTCTCGCCTGGGGACCAATATATATATATATATATATATATATATGCCATGAAAATAATGGGGTTCCATACCTGATCTTTTGGGTCCTAACTAACAAAAGCTTGGGTGTAAGGACAAGTATATCATAAACATATATTAGAGATCACCAGCTAGAGAGAGAGGGACCAAACTTAAATATTGGGAGATTCTAATCCTCGTGAAATTTGGTAGGACCATTTATTGTATCTCTTGAATTTAGATTAGAACATTAATCTATTTAATAAAGTTATGAAGTTAATTTTAACTCGTTTTACAAATGAAGTTTGATTTAAATTGTTACAATTTTAAAGTCAATAGTAGTTATAGTAAGAGCATTTTATCGTGGAATTTTGTTTTTCTTTTATTTATTTATTTAATATCTATGAAGTTTAGCATTAGTAAATATATGTGATCCACAAGACGTTGCCTCTTTGTCCATGTTAGAATATTCATAAGGAATTATACCTGATCTTTCCACAACATAAAAAGAGAATTTCCACACTTAATCTTGCCAACATATTCTTCATCATCAAAGATGGAAACATTATGTCCTCAAACTTACTAGTTTACTGCCCTGCTAACTGATCAACTAGACAACACTCCAGAAGGTTTTTTCTTCTTCTTCTTCTTCTTGGTTCCCTCTTCTTTTTTGTGTTTTAACTTTTTCAAGTTAATTCTAGAAAGCTCTTATATAAAGGTTATGAATCTAAGACACTGGTCAAAGATAGGATACTGTTACAATTATAATCATTGCTATCTTTCCAACTGTTGTAATTTTATAGGCCCTATATCACATTAATTTAGTGATCCCCACAATTTTTAGTCCAATTAAATATTAAAATATGCTTGTGTAATTTTTATTTTATTTTTTTTGGGTAACTATACACTCGTGTAACTTAATAATATGTTTTATGTGTAACTTATTTGGGCCCGATCCCGCTGGAGTGAGTTTGGAAGGATCTAGAAAAAGCACACCATTTTCTCTGTACCAATTAAGAGTCCTCTTTTAGCTACAAGTATTATAGAAAAGAAAAACAAAAATAAAAAAGGGTGAGGTTCACATTGCATGTAAGTACTGGCCAACTGTTGTGCCTATTCATAAGTTTTGTCCTCATCCCTAATTATTCTCATTTTGTGTTGCTCCGCAATCATTAAGTGCCACTTTTGATCGAGTTAGAATTCAAAAGAAAAAAGGCCTTTAAACTATAGATATGGACCATATTTTCTCCTCATAAATTGCAATAAAGAAAATTTGGACTAAATTAGACAACAAATTTTTGACAATGTTAGGATCAATGAAACAACCACAAGCATAATTATCAGAAATTCCACACCTATGACCTAACTCCATTATACGATGTAGAGTTTGAATCCCTCTGTTCTAGCTTCAATGTATTTTTAAAAATTACATAAAATGTTCATTTTTAAATGAAATGGTGCATGAAATACATAAAACCACAAATGTTCATTTTAGAATAAAACGGTGTATTTAATTAAAAACTTAATCTGAAATGAGAATACATATATAAAAAAGAGACGACAATGTTTCCATGATATAAGTCGATATAAAAGATCATATTAGTCATGATCTAAACCAGCAGAAGTTTTAGACCAAAATGATAAATTAGTCCTTCAAAGTAACTTAGATGCAGTTGATCTATCAAAATATAATCGAAAGGTCAATAATTGACTTAAAAAGATTAACAGTGTAGGTTAGATTTGAAACTATTCTTCTGTCCATTCTTCGCCTATAAATAGAAGGTAAATATGGGAGGGAGAAAGGCGCACTTCCCTTGATTCTCTTTATAGAACTCTGTCCATTTTATTTTTGGAATCCTCTTTTGAATCGAGTGTCGGAACATCTTCTCTACAAGTACCTCAACCTGTCGAGAAGTGTGAGAGTGTGGAATTCTCCAATAGCTTTCGAGTGATCTAATTAGAAAACAAGAGTAAAGCTTTGTATATTTGTTGATTGGGATCCATACGGAAAATCATCTCAACAATTATAAAAATGTTTTGCCTTTTAAGAATATATAACATGTTGTTAATATGAGGGTGTGAGAGAGCAGATGATCAAGAACATCTAGAGACACAAAAATATATGGTGAGTAGAGGTCGATAACGATAGTCCAAAAGGACAAATTGAAGGTACTGTGGGATTGTTGATGTTGAAGGTAGTGGAATGAATAGGGACGATAAGTGTTGTAGTATTCAGTTTTTTTTTTTTTTTTTTTAAATTAATAACAAGAGCCAAGATTGGAAAGAGAATCTTATAAGTGCAGAATAAAAAAATGAAGCACATCATATGTTCATCCTGCTAAAATGTGATAAGGTGGGCGATTGGCACTTTCTTCTTTATATTTGATGAACATTCCTTTTCAACAAATAATATCTATAAGAATAGGGAAACCATGAGTCGTTGGCAAATAAATTGCGTGGGTCATGTATTATTCATCTTTCATATATATATATATATATATATTTTCTCTCTTTTGGGCGTGTTTCCTCCCTTGTTGATATATATCTTTATTATACTTAATTTTAAACTGTCAAGTAGAATCTAAATTAAGTATAATAAAGATAAAATCTAACAGGATTTTTATCAATCTTACCAAAAAAATTCTTCATATGATTAATAGCTAGTGCACACTAGACGATTGTCATTATATTGTGTTGTTTATATTTATATATATGTGTGTTTGTGTGTGCAAATATTAACATGCATACAAAATTAAATACTTAAAAAAAAAACTAGACAATCAAGACTAATTCCATATTTATCTTTTTAAAGAGTTTTATACGCATTTTAATTTCTTTTATTAACTAGTACATATCGTGTAATAAGACACTTATTTGTAGAGGGGGGTTTTTTTTTTTTTTTTTGGTGGAATGGAATTTGTAGAGTTTTTCAATTAATTAAGCTACATTTAAAGGTTTCTTTCTTCCCCCCGGTATAAGAAGAGCGCTGTAATTAATAATGAGATGTGTAATATAGTTGGTCGAAATTGAAGACAAAGTTAACAATGTTACAGAAGTAGCACCAAATACTTTGAAAATATTGAATGTTCGAGTTAAATAAAGTAAATATCCAGCTGGTTTAGCTGGTGAGAATTATACTATGGGGTTAAATAGATACCTACCATTTTTTTTTTGTTTTTTTGTTTTTTTCAGGGAGGTCTTGTGTAAAAGTCATATTGGCCTCACAAGTAGGGGACCTAATTTGACCACTCTCTAAGAGTGTCACAACCAAGTTGCACGATTGGATGATGATATTCTTTGTGACCGGCCAATCAAAAAAGAGCACCATTTGACAGGTCCCCTTTGGAAGAACAACTTTGAATTAATCAACCTTATTTTTACTAGAGTGAGATTCAAGCGAAAACAACCACGGGTTAGTAACTATAAGTAGCCTTGTGAATATTGGATAACCAACCGATATAATCCAATCAAATTCAATGAAGAATGGATGTATACTTTGTTTAGGGTAAAAAGAAACCCGAATCTCATATATCGTAAAAATACAACAACAATAATAGATATATAAAAGTATTGGATTACTTCACTTAACATATTGATTTTTTAAAATGGAAACTCAATTATTTAAAGTCTCAAACTCAAATATCTGTTTTTCACTCTAGTCATCTCATGTTTATTATTTAATTAATTAAATCCACATAATTGGATTATAGGCATTGAAAATTCCATAAAATTAGATTGGATTCGGTTTTTTGCTCCTAAAATCTAACCAATCCAATCATAAAATATATATTAAGATAGAAGATAGACACTTTTATCATTTTGAGGATGAAAAGCCTAGATCTTTATTCATATAAATATCTCTTGTGGCTTTCTATCTTTTCACTTCTCTCTGGACTTTACTCTCTAGTGGTGCCACTATTTTTGAAGATATATATTTACTTTAAAACTTAGCTTTGGTTTAATTTTCTATTTTATAGTAGTTTTTATGGATTCTTTTTCTGGGTTGTTCATATGTTAAATTGTGAAAAAAAAAAAAAAATTTAGGGGTCTTAAATTGTAATTTAGAATTAATTAGGAAAAACCGGCATCCAAATTAAATGGAATTGGATTTTATACGTAAATCAAATTAGTTGGATTGGATGTTACATCTTTAAATCTAGTAGGATGTTGGAGTAGATTGGACAAAGTGAAACGTATCATATATTGGATTGGAGGCTTACCCCTAACTATGAGGTAGTTTTGGTTTGAATAAAAGAAAACTAAAAATTATCAGCAAACTTTTTCTTAATGTACTTCTTTCATATAATTGCTTCTAGACGTTTGCCTATTTGACCTGAGCAAAACATTTTTTTTTTTAGGTTAGTTTTAAGGTTGAATGGTCCTACTAAGTAGATGAGAATTGAACCGAAAGAAATGGAATTTTAAAGGAAAAAGTTAATGCAATAAATATTACATTAAAAAGACCTGAGATATTAAAGACACGCCTAACAAGTATCGTACCAGGTTATCGACAATAACTTACCACCTACTTCCATGTCGGTGGTAGTCTATTGTGTTACTTGTAGTAACCTATCGTGTTACTGAGAGTAGTTTGACGGAATATCAAAGGTATTCCGCTACTACTTTGTTACCTGAGCTATTTGACTACGTTATTACCTACAGTAGTCTACCATGCTACAGGAAATTTCTTATTCATATACTAAAAACCACAGGATGGAGAGGAAAAAAAATGGATGGTGCATGCCATTGAGGACCACGGACGTGTTACCGGCACCGACATGACCCACCATGGGGAAATGCTAGTGGCAAAGGACATGTAGTGATCATGGAGGGCTGCGGTGAAGATCTCACCACCATCGGTCTCCTACTCGTAAATCGTCGGTGTACTGGAGCCATTGTGCTATAGTCATGATATGATATTGTCAATGTGTCCTGGAGTGCCTCATGTTAGATAATATAGTTTTATATTTATTTTATTACTTATTGCTTGTTTCCTGTTATTATTAGGTTTTCTTCTTTTTAACAGTTAAGGGTAGATTAGTCTTTTCTTTATTTTTCTATTTAGCCTATATAAACCTCTTTTGATGTATTATTTTGATTCATTAATTGAAATAAAAAACACTAACTTTCTCTTGCTCCCAAATTGGTTTTTTGGTTTTCTACACCTCAAAGGCCTTTTTATATTTGAATTTTTTTCTCTAAACTTCTTACCCTATAAGTTACGAGCTTAACTAGCTTTTTTTCTCTCTCTTCATGAGAGAGTACTTAGGTTGAGTTGCTTCTCGCGCTTGTGTCAATAAAATAAGTTACTCTCTCCTTTTTCATTATCATAGTTAAGAATAGGATTTTTTATGTGTAATTTTTTAAATATCGTTTTACATAATCAAATAATCAGTGAGTTATTACATGTAAACTTATCAAAGTTAAATGAGTAAATTTTGCATTGATTCTCTTTAATCAAAAGTCAATACCAAGACATTTCCTTTTTTCCAATCTCTTATTATGGGACCACCAAATTATCATTTCCAATTTTGTAAATAAGCACACAATTAAATTAAGCAAAGAGGGAAACATTCCTTTCATTTCTTTGCCCTTTTCATGTGACTTGAACACACCTACTCATTCGAAATGTCTTTACAACTCTTTTACAACTCTCTAAATTCTCTAAAAGCATGACATTAATGTTAAAACTCTTTAAGGATCCACTGTTTCTTTAAGGGAACGTTTGGAAGACAAACACCAATCTTTATTTTTTTAGGTTGACTTCTAATTTATGTTTGGTTACTCAACTCATCTCCAAAACTCATACTCTAATTTTCCACCGTACAAACTCTCTCTCATTTCCATAAAACTTAAACTTTAAAAGTTCATAGCTTTCTTATTTCAAATCAAAATAAGATGATTCTTTTTTTTTTTCTAAATGCTCACAACGACAAGAATAATGAAATAAGATCAATATCATCCATCAAATCCAAACAAATTCCAGGCTCTTACACAATTCATCACAATTTATCCATTGTTTACTTTCAATTCACATTCTATCTGATCACACATTTCCAAACGGGCCTTTAAGTGGAATTCCTACGTACCTACATTTTTGAGGAGGGGAATGTAGTTTATACAGACGGGGGCCATCCAAATCGAGGACAGTTTTAGGCAGCAGCGAGGATTCAGGGCCTATTGAGTCCATGTAATGGGCTTTTTGGCCCAATAAGGCCTTTAATTTTTGGGCCAGAAGTAAGTTGGATTGGTTTGTCCTTAATCAATCCAATCAACTGGCCAATCAGATAGAGATAAAGTGGATGAAGAGATAATGACATGGAGACCATTAGATAGACGCCACTAAAAGTCATAATGATAAGAGAAAATCTATCCATTTTCATGGTTTTCACCCATTTCTTTCCACAACCATTATCCTCAACTTCGTGGGTGGCTCCACACCAGCCATAAGTGGATTGTCTTTTCTGAGACAGAGAGAGAGAGAAGTGGACTGTCTTTTCTTTTCTTTTCTTTTTCTTTTATTCTTTCTTTTCTTTTTCTTTTTTTATTTTTTATTTTTTATTTTTTATTTTTTATTTTTTTGATAATTGGGAATACAAGTGGATTGTCTTAGTACGTAAAAGCATCTCCCATCAACATTTTGATCATGTGTAGACATTTGGAATCCTAGAGTACTCGAAGGCAAATTCGGACTCAAAATAGGCATCTCATAAAATTCAAGATTCTTTGTCACAAACATTATTAAAAAAAAAAAAAAAAAAGTTCCTTAAGTTTTGTACTCATATATTCCTCCATTGATGTAGATACTTATGCCATGATCTGGCATCTAAATCTTAATGTTATTCCTCCATAAAGACATCACAGTTGAATTTAGCCCATATTCCACTAAAATGCTATTCCCAAAAATTGTTTGGATATTCCATAATGGACATTTTCTTTTTATCTTGCACCAAGTAAATTTTCTTGCAGAGACATCATTTCTAATCTTAATGTTTAAATATTAATTTATATAGCATGTAAATTATTATTTTTTTTAATAAATATTTAAAACAGTGTCATATCAAATAATTATACTTATTAATAAAAATAATAATAACTCATGCTACGTGAATTGATATTAAAAAAATTAGAATTAAAATTAATGTCCCTAATACTAGTATATTTTTTTAAATACTGTACTTTTTATTTTTTTGAAAAAGAGAAATATCATTAAACTTACTAAGGAGATACAAAAGTACCAAACATAAGAAACCATGTATTACATGAGACAAAACCCCTCAACAATAATGGATCCACTAGTAAAATCATCAAGTAAAATCTGATGAAGTTCAAATAGAAATATGTATGCTTAAGACTTGATAAAGGGAATATACCTCGGCACATTGAAATTGAGCATGTAAAGCTCTTTTTGACAAAACTCTGACAATCAATGGATTTTCCCGATCAATCGAGGGTCAAGACTTAGTAGCACTAGCACTAGCACCACTACTAACTCTGCATAGAAATAACTCTAGCGGAACCAAAATACTGTCAATACTCAGATATGATGGATAAACAACTAACTCGGAAAGTGAAGAAACCACCTCCATTATTATAAATAACAAAAAAAATAAATACCTAAAGAAAAGATGACAAAGACATCGTTATATTACATACAAATTTAGACATCAAAAAATAAAAAAACCAATCAGAGTCCCTGTTGATAAAACAAACCATATCGTCGGGAGAAATTAGGTTGCCGAAACCGAGCTGCTGTAGGACCTCCGCGGCGCGTGACAACCATGCACCCCCACCAATTATCTCATTTCTGCCTTGCTTCTTCCCACAACGTTCATCCTTCTATCACGGGCTCAGCTGCTCATTATCTCCTTCATCTCTAAGGATAGACCAAAGGCTACCCTCAAAATCCGGTCCAAGAAAGAAAAACGATTGAGAAACCCTAGCCTCATACGTTAGAGAGAGAAAGATAAAAAGATCTCCATCAGTTCCTATACTTAATTTTCATTAAACTGCATTTTCTTCTTTTTTCTCCTCCCTTTCCCCATCTCTAATTTATTATATGAAAATGTTGTGAAACATCTCCATCGGAATGGCTTCTAATTTTTTTTTTTATTTTTTCTTTTACTCTTTTATAATTTCCCCTTCCCCAACTCTTGCATGCATATCTAGATATATTATTTTAGTTGTAGACCCCAAGCCTCTTATTTGAAGTACTTATGACTTGTTGAATATCTTAAATGAAGATATTCGTACAAAAGTTTATAATAAATATTGGTTTCATTCATTTTTTTTCATCTAATGAGAAGAGGAAGACGTGGACAAAGTTTGTAAATAGAATCTTGCACATGTTAGATAGATATTTGTTAATAAACATTTCAAATCAATCTACAGCCACTTCTTTACAAATAAAATACATTATATCAATAGAAATCATTAGTTTATTCTCCAATAATGTGCATTTAAAAATTGCAAACCCACTTTACCAACTTCTAGAAATCAAATTACCTAATTTTAAACTTTAACAGTGGGCAAGACAAGGGTAAAAGAAATATATCAATAGAAAATTACCTTTTTAGAATAGGACATTAACATCGATGGTGTAAGTTTTTAATGTAAAAACTGTCAGACTTCTAATAGAAAATAGTCATATCGAAAACATATTTTTTCATAGAGTTCCTTTCATGATAAGAGCTCTTATATAGCATTACCAGTAATGACTATCTTTGTTGTTGGATTAATTTTTTTAATAATATGATCCATAAGTATCTACTTAAAAAATTTATAAAACGTGAAACAAAACTGTTATAATAATAAATTATACTATTAAAATATAATTTAATGACTAAATAATGATTATCACTGATAGTATAAAATAGAAGGTCCGGTCCGGTTGAAATTTCCTTTTTTTTTTCATATTATTTAATAATCTCTTGAAAGAAAAACAAAGAAAAAGGAAAAAGAGAAACCAAACAAAGGAGCTAAGAAACAAAGACAAGAAAGGCAACGTTGTAATCAATATGGGGGCACCACATCGACTATTCAATTCAACTGTCATCCACACACATTCAATATACAATTGTGCAAGTGGGCCCCAATGGGCCCCAAACCCACGTGACATTGTACCACACTAGTTGAGCCCAAGCTCACTTTTCCTTCTATATAAACCCACGTTAAGCCATTAACAATTCTAATATCTTACCCTCTTCATTTTCTTCTCTCTCTTCTAAAAAAAAAAAAAAAAAAAAATTCAGTAGATCTGTAGTAGTTAGGAGTTAGGATAAGGAAAATTAGGAAATAATATGAAGCATCAGCAGTTTTCCGGCGAGGGTTCTCTTGCAGTGGGGCAGGAAAAGAAGAGAACTTTCCGGGAAAAGCTCAGGCAGGCTTGTGAGGCGGCTCTGGTCTCCAAGCACGAGGTTGATCAAAACGGTCGTCGGAGTCTCTCAAATAATAATAATAATAATAATATTAATAATAATATTCTTCCCAAGGATATTGAGAGACGACGATGGAGCTACCGCGCTGAAGACCCAATTAGAACCATGATGTTCTTGGGCTCTTGGAGCCACACTTAAAAAAATTTATATATGTGATGATAACAATAATTTATTATAATATGTTCTTGTAATAATAGAACTGTAAATGAGAAAAAAAAATTCAACTTTCGAGGTTGGTGCAATGGAATAGAATGAATAATTCGGAAATTCTTGAAACTTAGATCTGTTGATATTAGTTTTATATATATGTGTGTGTGTGTGTGTGTGTATTATAGTTGGTGATCGTGTGCTGAAAAAAGTAATTAAAGTTGGTTCTCTGTGTGTGTGTTTTTGTTTTCACCAAATTAATGGTTTTGTAAATATGATCAGTTTAATTGCCTTTCGGATCCGATCTGCTTGTTTAGTATTTATGATTAATAAACATGAAAAGATTAAGGATGATAGGCTTTTCCAGGATTGATATGGATCTATTTTATATATAGATATAAATATTTTTCAGTTTCATGAAAAAGCTTGTTATGGATCAAATATCTGATTATTATAATAAAATATTGAAAAGCTGGTATACCTACCATGGACTAGTGAAATTTAAACCTCAAAGATTTATGATTTGTTTGGTGTTTAATTAGAATTTATATATGTGATGATAACAATAATTTATTATAATATGTTCTTGTAATAATAGAACTGTAAATGAGAAAAAAAAAATTCAACTTTCGAGGTTGGTGCAATGGAATAGAATGAATAATTCGGAAATTCTTGAAACTTGGATCTGTTGATATTAGTTATATATATATATATATATGTGTGTGTGTGTGTGTGTGTGTGTATTATGGTTGGTGATCGTGTGCTGAAAAAAGTAATTAAAGTTGGTTCTCCGTGTGTGTGTTTTTGTTTTCACCAAATTAATGGTTTTGTAAATATGATCAGTTTAATTGCCTTTCGGATTCGATCTGCTTGTTTAGTATTTATGATTAATAAAAGACAGCCTGTAGATTAACATGAAAGGATTAAGGATGATAGGCTTTTCCAGGATTGATACGGATCTATTTTATATATAGATATAAATATTTTTCAGTTTCATGGAAAAGCTTGTTATGGATCAAATATCTGATTATTATAATAAAATATTGAAAAGCTGGTATACCTACCATGGACTAGTGAAATTTAGTCATCAAATATTTATGGTTTGTTTGGTGTTCAATTAGAATTCAAATTTTTAACTCATTTTTTTCCCTAAAAAATTAATAAAAATTGTAATTAATTTTAAAAAAATCAACTAATTATAATTTAAAATTTTTATTTTCAATTGACGAATCAAATTGAGACTTAGAATGTAAAAATAAATTATGTATTATTATTATTATTATTATTTTCCCTTTCCTTTTCTATCTTCAAAGTCTATTGTTTTAGTCGCTCTAAACAGTATCAATTAAAAAATGATAATTTGAATTAAATATATAAAACTAGAATTATTAGATATATACATATGATTGGTGTTCTTGGCTGTTGTTCTTACGACAAACTAACATTATTGAGTATTGATCTCTTGAAAAAGAGCCGTTGGATCATTCCCCAAAGAGAAACGTAGAAATGGGATAATTAACTTTTTATAAAGTTGAAATGGAGATAAATCTGTCTCTTTCTCTCTGCCTGGCAATAATTGTACCGACATTTTCTTTTTCTTTTTTTGATTTATATATATATATATATATTTTTGGGGGGTGGTGGTTTGGCACTTATGATGACTGAGAATACTACATTCATTTTCCTAGGTCCACCCGTCGCTATAGATTGGACAAGTTTGGCCGTTTCTCCGAGACGGCAGACCCCACTCGAGGGCAACCACATTAAAACGAAATGAAATAATAATTTAAAAGACTGTTATCTTCCTATGTTCTACTCTCCACGTGGATGTATTTTTTAGAGAGTGTTTGGTGTGTAAATTTGAGTTAAAATTTTTAAATTTAAATTATAAATTATATTTATTTTTTAAAAAAAGATAAAAAACTTTTTAAAAAAAAGATAAAAATTAAAAAAAAAAAAGATAAAAAAAAATTTAAAAATATTAATTTAAACTTATCAACTAAACTAACCCTTAACATTATTTTTTTTTGCTAGTATCTAATCTGAACATAGTTGACAAGTCTTGCCCGAGCTCACAGGCCCAAAAAGTTAAAAATAAAAAAAATAAAAAAGTCTTTGGGCCGAGCAAGTTTTGGGACTCACCAATTGCAGGAGAGATCCATAACTGTCGTTTTCTCTTGTTAAAAATTGCTACTATCTTTGTACATCATGCATTTTGGAATAGTTATATGGTGAATTAATCCCTTTTTGAATAAAATTTTACGATAACTCAGTTATATGGCATCACTGCACGTCCGGTGAGATCGTTGCGTATACAATTTATCTTTAATTTATATATTAATAATTTGGTGAGATTGATCACTCCTAAATGCATCATGATCCGCGGGATGTCCCGTCATTCGTGTCCAACAATTTGGGGCCGTTTTATAACTGAGCTTTTTCTAAAATTTTGTATAGTAAAATAAATAAACGTATAAGAACGACATTGATTTCTTTTTAATCCGATGGAAAATAATGTTTTTCTAGAAGTGAATTTTCATAACCGTTATAAAACCATCTTATGTATAAATTATTTGTTAGTGATCTTAAAATTTAAGATTTACTGCACATAAAGTTGTGTATTACAACTTAATATGATAGGAAAGTGAGAAATACAAGTAATAAGTGATCTCTTATTATTTAAAAGTTGTATTTTAGTGGACCCGTCATATTTCTTCCTCTTAAAAGTCTTGTGAACAATTTGTCTGGTGAAAAAATTAAAAAAAAAAAAAAATTAATATGCCTCCTGACTACTTATCATAGGTGGGTTGGGCCCCCCCTTTAAATGCTTGGGCCTGATCCGTCTCATTTAGCCACTTGGAAGTTGGATCAGGAAACATAAGTTACAGTTAGACTTGTCAAGTCAACGTTTCACTTTGAGGAACATAACCTCAAAACTCTTGGATTCCCGATATCCTTTTTACAGGCAATTCATATTTACATGATTTAATAAGCAATCGATATCTCACGATCAAATAACGGTTCTTACATATTGTTTTTTTTTTTTTTTTGAACAAGATAGTCTGAAAGAAAAAAAAAAAATCTCTATTTAAAAAGGCTTCTTTTTATACCTATTAGACCTATAAAATGATACATTAAAAGTACCTTTTACGTTTTCCAATATCAATAGGTTAATTGTTTCACTTTAATATCTTTCAAAAGCCCAAAAAAAAAAAAAAAGATATTTGATAGCTGCATCAACTTTAGAATTCCTTAAAAAAAAAAAAAAAAAAGAAGCATTTTGCTCATGAAAGGTTACTTTTTTCAGCATTGGTGGTGCACATAAATTTAATAGTTGATGTGCTTGCATATATAGCATAATAATAATATCGTATCTGACTTTACTATAAAATACTGAATTCGAATTTTCTATATCCAGATTCAAAAAGTTAATAATAAAAATAATAATAATAGTTGACCACTTAATCCAATGGTTGGAGATGAGGGAACATTTTGAAGATAGTGTTTGTAAATGCAGGGTAGCAAAAAACCGCTGTAACGTTACAGCTTCTTATTTCTACAATCAACATCTCTTTGCTAATGCTGCCATGCATAACGAAATCAGTAATCACCCTTGCTTGTTCTTCTTGCAGCTTTTAGCTCAAGGCCAATTGACTTTTTTTCACCCTTTCCTTTCGTTGGAGTCAAACTTGTCTAACACTAATTAGGTCGTTTTTTTAAACAATAAATTAGGATTAAACAAGTGATGAAACCAATAACCTAACAATAAAATCTATTGCATTTCTATTTTTTTTTTAAAAAGACCTATCATTGCATATACTTTAATGGCATTTTTTTTTAAAATCAAAATGCCAAAATACATTATTGACCGTCTATCTTGAAAAAAAAGAATCAATATCCACTGTTCCAGATTTTCTATCTTATTGGTTGTCTCCCAATAATATTATGTAATATCATCTTAATTTAAAAATTTAAGTACACAAAAAAATTAAATACTGAAAATTCTTTAATAAATTGAGTTATCATGATACTAATGAGAAGAAAATTATTAAGATATGAAAATAAGACATCAGATCTGAACTCGAAAAGAAAACCTTAACATGCAATAGTCAGAGAGGAAACAAGGGGAAAAATGGTGCAAAAAGAAAATATAAATTAGCTTTACGAATTAAAATAATAATAATAATAATAATAATAAAAAGAAGTCAAGCGGTCGCACGCTCAGAGAAGAGAAGTCCCACACTATCCATTCCTGGTAAAAAGCAAACCTCCTCAATGGCGTCATCGTCACCGTCCGATCACAAGGCCACGATCATCGACGGCAAAGCCATCGCCCAGACCATCCGATCGGAGATTGCCGCCGAAGTCCGCCACCTCTCCGAGCAATACGGCAAGGTCAGTACCCTAAACCACATCAAACCTCTCGTCGTTGCAAAATGCCACCCTGAACCCTAGCATTTCCGAAACGTAAGAAAAATCGAAAAATTCGAGACCAAAAAGGAAAAAAAAAAACAACTGTGTTTGGTTCTCAGGTGCCGGGACTTGCGGTGGTGATTGTCGGGACCAGAAAGGATTCCCAGAGCTATGTTAACATGAAGAGGAAAGCTTGCGCTGAAGTTGGGATCAAATCCTTCGATTTGGATCTTCCCGAGGACGTTTCGCAATCCGATCTTATCTGTAAAGTTCACGAGCTCAATGCCGATGCGGATGTACACGGTTCAAACCCTGTCTTTTCTGTCTTTTTATTTTTTTTTATGTTGTTTTTGTTGCTCAGATTCATAAATTTAGGACTTTTAGTTTGAGCTTAAACTAGTTCGGAACTTCGGATTTTTGGTCTGTTGGGGGTGTTAATTAATGTTTGTTTGGTGAAATTCATCGTAGGTATACTAGTTCAGCTTCCGTTGCCGAAACATATAAATGAAGAGAAAGTTTTGAGTGAGATCAGCCTTGAGAAGGATGTCGATGGCTTTCACCCGCTTAACATCGGGAAGCTCGCAATGAAAGGCAGAGATCCTCTGTTCCTTCCTTGTACTCCCAAGGCAAGACAGATTGCTTTACTAAACTGTTAGATTATGTCAGAATCATATCAGATTAGTAAAGTTCGATAGTTTAACAAAACATCCGATGAAAATGTGACGGTTCGGAACTGTGCTTAGAGTAATTCTCCTTATTTGTAAACAAGAAATGATTGTTGAGTGTGTAAACGGATGTTAAAACTATAGAATTGGAGAAGTCGTTGTTTGTTTTAAAGGTGGGCCTTTTGCCTGCAGGGGTGCCTTGAGCTTCTCTCGCGAAGTGGAATAAGTGTGAAGGGAAAGAACGCAGTTGTGGTTGGTCGTAGTAACATAGTCGGGTTGCCAGTTTCGTTGCTTCTTTTGAAAGCAGATGCTACGGTTACCATTGTCCATTCGCGTTCTTCTGAGCCAGAAAAAGCCATTCGTGAAGCCGACATTGTTATTGCTGCAGCAGGGCAACCAATGATGGTAATTTATAGATTTCGTGATGTTTGTTCTTTGTTAGCAATTTTGAATTGTTATGTATATTATATACTGCTTACTTTTTCTCATTTACTCCTTGTATGACGTCCAATTAGTTAATGTCTATTTAGTTTGGTTCTATTGAAATTTGCTAATAGGGGAAGCCAATTAATTCTTCGATCCTAGCAACGAACACTAAGGATTATATTCACAAATACTTTTAAGTCTCATTAAATCACAATAATACAAACCAGCTTAACCAAGAGAAAAGAATAAACAACAAGGTTTCTTCCATTCCCCCGCAGCCCAAAAAGCTATAATCCAATGCCGCTGCTGGTTCTTGGTGGCAGATAGGTGCCTGGTGTATATACACTAATATAGCTCATACGACAAACAAATGATGCTCTTAAGAGGCTCAGATTTTTTATTTTTTATTTTTGGTATGTCTATTCCTTGATTTTGTCGATGCTAGTTCTTTATAGTGTGTTGGTGTGTCTGGTATATGGACGATGATTTTCTTCATGTATTTGTTTATAAATTTACTCGTACAATTTCAGATCAAGGGCAGTTGGATCAAGCCCGGTGCTGCTGTTATTGATGTTGGCACAAACGCAGTGGATGACCGAAGCAGAAAGTCAGGTTATAGGCTAGTTGGAGATGTAGATTTCCGCGAAGCATGCAAGGTAGCCGGATGGATAACTCCTGTTCCAGGTGGGGTGGGGCCAATGACAGTCGCAATGCTTCTCAAGAATACATTGGAAGGTGCCAAGCGGGTGATTGGCCAGTAAAGCTTCTGTCTGCTTAAGACGCTGCAGAATAAGATGTAAGAAATTCCATTCCGGGATAAAGATGTCTTAGACAAAACCGTATCCATAATTCGATGGATTTCTTGTATTCTTGTTACAAAATCCCATCGTAATGTTTAGCTCTTCCTTTCTAAACATATTTTCTGTCAACGAAATTGCGAGTTTCGGAAAGTTGATGGTACCGCGCAACGGAGATTTAAGGTTCCGTGATTAGTAAATACATCACATGCTTGTAGCTTTATGTTCTTTTGTTAATTATTACTTGTATCCACCAAACTCTTTTAATTTATATGAGCTGACTAGCTGATGGATGAACAAAAGAATTGGTAGCTGGGTGTCGCTGTCTGGCTTTGGAAATTCTTTGGATGAAAAATGATGGTACATCTAGCTACTTTAAGTGCTGATACTAATTAAGCAAAAATTAAAACGAATGAAAGACAGTTCAACCGATTGGATAAATGTCAAACACATCCTAAAAACACGTAAAGGTAAACCTTAGATTTAGCTGCAAAATGTTTGTTGGGAGTCTACTATAAGGGTTAAAGTGCTTTATAAATATCTCTTTTAAGTTACATAATTCTTTTTTTTTTTTTTGTGGGTAATTTATTCGTTTAGTTCTTCAACTATATATAATTTGTCACTTTAGTCCCTAAATTTTTTATTTTGGTAAATTGGTCATTGAATTTTTTTATTTTTGGTAGTTTTGGTCCTTGACATAGAAATTAATGGGTTTTTTTTTTTTTAATTCAGTGTACATAATCATGTTTTAACTCCATGTTAACATAAGATTTTGCAAATTTGATTATTCTAAGTATAAAAATTACATCCTTTTTCTTATTAAACCCTTAAAAACTAAAACCTTTCAGATTTAATACAATAGTTTCTTTAAAATTTTTAGTTACTATGCGATTGGGATACGATTATCTATGTTAAATTTCAGAAATCATCCATTAATTTTAGTTTGAGGGACCAAAACTGCCAGAAAACAAAAGTCAGGGACTAATTTACCAAAATAAAAAAATTTAGGGACCAAAGTGAGAATATTCATAATTCAGAGATTAAATGGATAAATTACTATATTTTTTTAAATTAAAGTATTTAAATACTTTAATGTGTTAAAAACTTATGATAGGAACTGTATTTTACCCAGTTGATATTTTGAGACTACATTTGCTTCCCAACAACTAGGGAAAACGATTCGACAAAAAGAACTCAACCAGCTTCTGGTTATGCCACCACCCCAATTCTTGCTTTTGCCTTGGAATTTCCATTAGGTAACGAATGTTTGAACGCTTTACACTTACTGTTGTTTTAGCTGTTGGACCAACTTTTTAATGGTATAGTCTGTGAGTGTTCATGTTAAAAATTTACAACCAGACAAGTTAAAATGCTTTGTTGTAAATCAAATCGTTGAAAAGTTGATACAATAACTCAAACAATAATACTTACCAGTAGAGGAAAAATGTGGAAAAATCAAAACTAGTGTTATAGTTGAAACACTTTTTTTTTTTTTTTTTTCCATTAGTGCTACAATAAGCACACGGTAAAATTGGAGAATTTTAATTCAATTAAACTACTTTTGTTTGTTTACTTGGAACACCATCTAATTCTGACAATGTGATGACTAAGAACTTATTTAGACCAAAATGGCTATTTGTGTGGCGTATACGTTAGCTAGCTCCAACAATTCCAATGTGCTGCCGAAATCATACTGTGGTGTATCCAAAATCTCTCCTACATGTCTATAAAAGAAAAGTAACTTTACGTTCCCATGTATTCACATATATCTTGGCTCTTGTATGCAAAAGACAATGGGTTTTCCTTCCACTTTCCCCGCCTTTCTTGTTCTTGTTCTTGTTCTTGTTCTTGTTCTTGTTCTTCTCGAGCCGAGCCTCGTGCGGGGTGATTACCCGCCTCCACTCTGTGGACGCGTTGAAGCCAACGACACCGATCAGATTCTGTTTGCTCTGAACTTGGAATACCTGGAGGCAGAGTTTTTCCTGTGTGGAGCCACGGGTGAAGGGCTTGACTCCATCAACAAATCCCTGGCCAACGGCGGTCCTCGTCCCACCAGTTGCCAGAAGGCTAATCTGGATGATCTTGTTCGTAGGATCATCCAGGAGTTCGCCTATCAAGAAGTTGGCCATCTTAGGTTCGTAACGTCCTAATACCAAAAATACATATATACATATGTAATTATAAAAATCACCGGTAAGTAAGCTGGTTGATCATTTTGTTGTAAATTCTTTCTAACAAGTGTGAATTCAAATGCAGGGCCATTTTTCATTATGTGGGAGAATTTCCTAGGCCTAAGTTGGATATTAGCTCTAAAACTTTCGCAAGAATATTCGACGCAGCCGTTGGTTACCCTCTGAAACCTCCATTTGATCCGTACAAGAACTCAATCAACTATCTACTAGCCAGTTACCTAATTCCTTATGTGGGGCTAGTGGGCTATGTTGGCACCATCCCAAATCTCGGCTGCAGATCTTCTCGGAGTGTAAGAAATCTCCAAATTGACCTCTTTTCCCATCTCAACCCTAATGGGTTGGTTGTGCGGTTAAGCCTAGGGGTATTGAACAAAAAACCCGTAACTCAATTGACCCACCCCAACTCATCAAATCCGAATTTAACCTAATATTAGGCTTAAACTAAACACCCAACCTAAGTTTTCATTGGGTGGGTTTGAGTTCAAATCTGGTAACCCCGATCAAGTTTTTTTATGTTTTTAAAATATATTTTAATTATATATCAATTAGGTTTTTACTATGGTTTGATATATATATATATATATATATTTAAAATTGCATTGTTGATCTTTTATTTTTATATTTGTTTTATTATAATTTCTAAAAACTTGAACTAGATTTTGATCTTGTCAACTTGATATCAACAATAAGTTATAAATTTGTTATTTTTTCTGCATTTTTCTTATTTAAAATTGCATTATCAGTTTTATTTTATATATTATGTTCACCCCGATCAACGCACCTAACTCAACTTTAATAGGGTAGGTTAATTTTAAACTTTGGGTTGACTGGTGAGTTGAAAAATTCCAAAAACCCACCTACCCATCCGATATTCAACCCTAGTAATGCCTGTGGTATGCTCTCGCATGATCTCCCTCAGTGTCACCTAACTAAAAGTTTCATAATTTTCAAACCTAACCGGGTGAGTTGAAAAATTCCAAAAGCCCACCTACCCATCCGATATTCAACCCTAGTAAAGCCTGTGGTATGCTCTCACATGATCCGGGGTCATTAATCCCTCAGGGTCACCTAACTAAAAGTTTCTGATTTTCAAACCTAACCCAATTCAACTTTAATAAGGTAGGTTGATTTTAAATTTTGGGGTTGACTGGGTGAGTTGAAAAATTCCAAAAACCCATCTACCCATCCGATATTCAACCCTAGTAAAGCCTGTGGTATGCTCTCGCATGGATCCGGGGTTCATTAATCCCTCAGGATCACCTAACTAAAAGTTTCATGATTTTCAAAGATATTAGGTTTTGCCTTCGAACTCAAGTCCACTAAGTGGGCCAATTTGAGGATTTTTATTAGGGGGAAAACTCTTCCCTCGATGAAGAAGATTAGTTTTCTTGGATTTTATCAGAATACCAAGTACGTATTCTTCACTAATAGATTATATATTGGTCCAGTTGAATTATATGTCTGAACAGTATATTGAAACACTTAACACTGCAAAATAAATAAATAAACAAATAAATTCAAACTGCATATCTGATCAATTTTTGGTAATTATAATATGCTATATATTCAGTACCAAAAACGAATTTATCAAATTTGTACCTTGAAAAAATCATAATTTTTGTTTATTAATTTTATCCTTCGCCCCCGCTGAACTAAAATTCTAGATCCGTCACTAACTATAACTTTTTTCTTTGTTGTGGGATATGACACAAGCAGTTGGTGGCTAAACTTTTGGGGGTGGAGTCTGGCCAGGATGCAGTTATACGCGCAATGTTGTACGAGAGAGGAAAAGAGGAAGTGCATCCATATGGGATAACAGTTGAAGAATTCACCATTGCACTTTCAGGTCTTCGAAACAAGCTGGCCATGTGTGGCATAAAAGATGAAGGCCTAAGAGTACCTCTGGAGCTCGGAGCGGAGAATCGCACCACGAGTAACATCCTATCCGCTGACGTTTACTCCCTCTCCTACGCACGAACACCGGTGGAGATCTTGAGGACAATTTATGGAACCGGCAACGAGTCAGAGCCCGGCGGATTCTTCCCTCGTGGTGCCAATGGGAACATAGCGAGGAAATTCCTCTACCAAGGTTACTAGGAGCCCTACCTTTGCTCACAGTTGTTGGCTTTCTACATGAATAAGAAATGACTACTATTACAAGTATTAAGTATGCTGAGCAAAATAAAACTATCAGATGTGCTGATATATGTATATATGCAATAAAATTGTAGTTTGGACTTAATTATAAATTGAAATTACTTAGTCATCGTATCGGGAATTTCTTACTTTATTTATTTATTTATTTATTTTTGAAAGCAAAAGGATGAAAAACGAGAACTGGCATCAAGTTTTGAAGACACGTGAAATTAACCTATGTTGAAACTATCCCACGATGAGTAACTCAAATTTATTAAAAGAAAAATATAATCATAAAAGATTAATAGAGAGAGAGAGAGGGGAAAAAAAAAAAAAAAAAGAGAAACATAAAAAAGAGCAGTATAAGCTCCCAAACCTATAAAAACCCTAGAAATAACAATGTTGTATTTCAAAAGATCATTTACAGTTCTGACTTTCATACGTAAAACTGTTTATAAGATAGTAATTGTGCACCCACTAATTAATAACATTAATTTAAGAAAATTAACTACACCTACTGACCAATTTTTCATATTTTGTGCCATATATGTATATCTTTTTTGTCCAATTGTAATTGTCAGATTCCAATTTTATAATCCATGGATATCATAATTGATATATGCATTTATGATTAGTCGAAACAAGGTTGGGGGTTGTAATCAAGGATGATAAATGGTATTGGAAAAAATAATGGTACTTCAAGTCCACGAAAATTTTGAATAAAATATCGATATCGATAAAAATATCAAAAAATTATAGAAACTATGAAAATTTACTTTAAAACATATTTTGATATTTTATGATGAGATAAACATTGAATAGCATCTATAAATAAGTTTTACATATGAAATTACTTTGTATATATTATATAATATCTCATTTTTTTATATAAAAAAAAAAATCTTATTAGAACATGGTTGAGATTTCATCATAATTCAAATTCAAAGAGAAGATTCTCTCTAAAAAGTTTACTGCATGTTTGTTTCATATATTCAAGGCCAATTCCACAAATTTGCATGGTAAGCCAATCTCAATGGGCGTTTGGGAGTAGAAAATCCGAATAGGGATTCAGATTTTATTCGCCATCCGATTAGAGGAAAAACTGAAATTGACCCCCTCAAATTTGGCCCATCCCTATATTGTGCCCCAACTTGTGTTGCCTCCATCATTTTTAAAATTTTTGTTTTCAATATCTATTTAAACACATATTCAAACTTTATTCCCAATTTGGATTGCCTGCTTCATACATATCCAAATGCTAGTTTATTAGCTCACAAGTCAAATGACTTTTATTTTTCTTCAGTTTTTTCAATTTGAATATAAATAAGTCACATTGCTTACATTTATCAAATCTGTAAACCGAACGAATCTTGATATCTAGAAGACAAAAGTCACTTATTCCCCTTAAAAAATACATCTGCCCAATCGATTTTTCCGATATTTTTTAATTCTAGTAATTTTCCACTGTCACATGCTTGTCACAAAGTAAAACTTACTAACAGATAATTAATTTCCCGTACAATGTTTGGTATATGTGATGAATAAACAATTCAAGTTCTACTGAATTTTAGTTTTACAATATCAAAAATATCTAATGTGCCGGTACATTAGCTTTGCTGTAAATTTAATTGCATTTATGTACTTCAACAGAAATAGCATACTTTTTTTTTTTTTTTTGGCTATATAAGGAATGTTACAGGCTTAATTCCCATATTATTTCATTTCATCACATTTACAAAAATGGCCAATAAAAATATTATTTCCTCATCGTATTTTCGTGCTTTTCTCTTTGTAGCAATATTGGAAATCAGTCTTGTCGGGGGATCATCACATGATATTTGCAAACCAATTGTTGCCAACGATGTTGATTTGATCCAGTTTGCTCTCAACCTCGAATTCTTGGAGGCTGAATTTTTCTTCAGAGGAGCTCTTGGTGTCGGGCTTGACTCTATAAATTCATCTCTGGCTCAAGGTGGCCCGCCTCCTATTGGTGCTCGGAAGGCCAATCTGGAACCTCTTGTCAATAGAATCATCGAGGAGTTTGCTTTTCAGGAAGTTGGTCATCTCAGGTCCTAATCTAGCACCAAAAAAAAAAAAAACTTATACTAATTTTTGTATATTTGTATATAAAGTTTACACACGCAAAAAGAATTTTCATACTTTTATGCTTCGAAGAATAGTTACAGACTTAACCTAACAGAAACTTGACACCTTTACAATCAATATTCATGAGGTCTAGTGATTGACTCTCTTTCGTCCTCGATCGTTTGAAATAATTTTTAATGGCTTCATGAACTTCTAATAATGAAATGTTTTGCAACAAAATTTTTACACATGCAAAAAGAATTTCCGTACTTTTATGCCCTCAATTCCAGCTGTAGTCGCAGGCTTAGCCTTGCTAGCAAAAACTTGACTAGAGTTTGACTTTTCTCATCCTCGTTCGAAAGAATTTTTAATGGCTTGTTATGATTTAATGTTTAGTGGATTTTGATTAGGTCTTCTTTCTAATTAAACAATTATATGATACGTGAAATTGCTATCACATTATGCAGGGCCATTGTTAGTAGGGTGGGGGGGTTTCCGAGGCCATTGCTGAATCTAAGCTCAGAGAATATCGGAAGATTGTTCGACGAGGCAGTTGGTTATACTTTGAGACCTACGTTTGATCCGTATGCCACCACAACCAACTATCTCTTGGCGGCCTATGTCATTCCTTACGTCGGGCTAGTAGGCTATGTTGGCGCCATTCCAATCCTTGCCCATCCATTTTCTCGGAGTGTACGAACTAATCCTTTCATTTCTTACTTAGCTTTCATTTGACTCTCAGGTCCAAATCTAAGTTTTTTATGTCAATTTTTGTTTTTGTTTTTTGTTTTTTTAATGAAAAATCAACAAAAATCGTACCTATAGTTTTTGAAAACTTAACCGATTTCAACCTAAAAATTTTATTTTAAACCCGTACACCAAACACAAGCTTTATTTCATAAAAAAATAATATACTAAAAAATGATAATCATTAGTTATCTTACCTTGCAAATTCATCTTTCAATCAAGTCAGAAAATTATACTCTAAAATTATACGAAGACGTTACGTTCCTGTGGCCCCAAGTATATTAAAGAAAATCTATATCCTTTATATTTCTGTTGTTTTCTTGGATATTTCCATTAATATACCGATATATTTTTGGAGAAAATTAAGTTTCTCATATAAATCTAGCACTTAAAAATCATGATTCTTCATGGAGTTTCTAATTAATATTTTTCCATTTTTTTAATATATCGGATGAAATATCCTTACATTAATTAAAAGATTAAATTTAAATGCATCGATATTTTCATTAATAGTGATATATTTAGCTTTGCACGCGAGTCCTTAAAAATTAGTTTTATAATAATGGAAAAAAAATTAGTTTTAAATGTGTTATAACTGCAAATTAATTGGATGATTGTCATATCCAATAGCCGTGCAAGTCCAATAAATGTATCTTTTTTTTTTAGACTCATTTAACTATTAGTTGATTATATAATTTTATGATTAACATGTTACACTTTGAAATTTTTTACCAAAAATGTTCATAAATTAATAATGAGTTAGTATTGCAATATATAAATCTTGATATTACATGTGTTGGATTTTTCGACCGTCAGATAGGAGACTTTGTCCATATTAATTAGACACAATTTTATAAATATCTAGTAAATTGTGAACCCTAACTAATTAAATTGTTTCTAAACTTTTCATTTTAAGGCATTTTTAAAGTAGTAGACAAAATAGGCAATCCATATCATAAGATAAACTTACCTCTTATTTCTGAATACTATTTATTTATGCCTTTAATATACTCCTTTACAATATGATACTAAACTATATATATATATGTATGTATGTATGTATGCAGTTGGTTGCTTCACTTCTGGGGGTGGAGTCAGGCCAGGACGCAGTGATAAGAGCATTGTTGTACCAAAGAGCGAACCAAGTGGTGCGACCATACGGTATAACAGTGGAAAAGTTCACTAGCTCTATTTCTAAGCTTAGGAACAAACTCGCCAAGTGTGGCCTAAAAGACGAAGGAATAACCGTCCCACTGGCCCTTGGGGCGGAGAATCGGACGACCAGTAACGTTCTATCGGCCGATTCCTTTTCGCTCTCCTACGCCAGGACTCCGCCGGAGATCTTGCGGACAATATACGCAACCGGCGACGAGTCCCGTCCTGGAGGATTCTACCCTGAGGGTGCCAATGGGAACATTGCCAGGAGGTTCCTTGGTCGACCGAAGTGATTTATTAGGAGCAACGTACGTCCATGCTCGCAAGCTATTGGCGTCCATACACACACACACACACACACACACACACACGCACACACACACACTATGCCTAAAATAGATTATGTATCTCATATATAAAGTTTTACTATAAGATATACGCCATGTTTGGTTGCCTAAAATATAATAAGGTGTATTACATCGGTATTGTAACGTAATGTAATAATATGGCATTTGATATTGTATCGTTGAATATATTAGAGATATTTTATGCTTGCTACTGTGTTTTCATTCCCCTAAAAAGGATGTTTTATATTTCGTAAAATATGAAAAGCAATAAAGTAATTATGTATTTACATCTCATTTATTTTTGTCCAAAAAATGCACGAGAGAAATTATATTTTTCAAATTCGAACAACACATTTGTAGTTTTTTTATACAAAGAGATACATTCAGAAAGGAAAAAAAAATTTTACATGCATTTTCATAGTAGTTGGCTTGTGTAGTGTAGTTAAATAAGGATATAAGGATTGGTCTTCTTATTCAAAACAAAAAAAAAAAAAGAATTATGGACTATGTTCGGTGGACCATATTAGCATTATGTTGTATTATTGTATATTAATATGATATTTGCTAAGATCATTGTATTATATAAGTTAATCAAGATAATGAATTGTTATGATGAATGTCGTATTAGTATTTTCAGTGTAATGTATTGTATTATTTCATATTAAAGACAAGGTCAGGATTGAGGTTAAGGCCATACTGGTTCAGAGTTAAGGTCGATTAGGGCCCGATGACTTTTTAGCTAGCTTTGTGTAGTAGGATCAGCTTTGGTCCGGGTCCGCATGGGACCAGGGTCGGGGTTAGCTCGAGAAAAGTGGCATGTTGGTCTGTGATTCTGGGTTAGTGTCGATCCCGACCATGTGCTAGATCTCAAGTCGATACCAACCCTAACTCTAGGCCTAGACTGACCTTATAAAGTATACAATGCAATGTCATTTGGCTTACCAAATATTGTATTAGGTTAAAAATATCGTATTAAATTGAGAAAATCAGGTGGAAACCATGTTTTGAGTATCTCCTTATAATTTTACCCACTTTAATATTAAAGTTGTTAATTTTGATATTATGAAATGACAAAATTACCAACTTTAATATTATGGTGGGTATAAATATAAGGATGTGTTTAAATTTATAGCATTTTTGCATATAACCATATTATATTATGATACTTTTAGTAGATTGAAAACAATTAAATTCCTTTTTAGTGCATATTAAATTTAAAAATAGTAATCATTTTAATATAATTACTAAAATGTACATAATTAAATAATCATTGAATTTTAACATATTACTTTTCAAGAGTTACAAGTAAATTTGGCACCAATTCTCTTTAATTGGGAATCAATACCACGGGTTGGTATTTCCTTTTCTTTTTTTCTTATATTGTATGGGGATATCAAATTGTCATTATTTATGATATTAAAACTAAATATACAAAGAGAATTTCTAGTCATTTTTTCGTTTTTTCTTCCATGCGAATTTTTTCTTCCATTTAAACAACTGACAACCTTCCTGAAATATTATAACTATCATGTGTATATATTTTTGTAAGTTATAGGCATAAGTAGCTGCTAAGCTTATGAACAAATAACTAATTGAAATCATCCCACCTTGACGTGATCCCAGACCAAAAATTTAACCTTATCCGAAAAATTGTAGTGTGAATTAGTCAGAAGATATATGTGAGGTGGGGAGATGGGACTAGCTATCTCCATAAAATTTGGCTTTTTTTTTTTTTGGTTTATTTTAATCAATTTCAGAATCTAGCCTCCTTTTTCTCTTTGACATTTTGGCTGCATCCACCGCTCAATTAGTAATGATTTTCCGTAAAGAAAAATGGACAAATTGAAATCATGATGATTGGTGCTATGATTTATCATGATATCTAAATATTCGTGAAGTACTTTAAGATAATATTCAAAATTAATTAAATGCAAAAAAAAAAAAAGAAGGAAAGCAAAGTCTAAACCTTGTTATTATCCTTAATTTAACAGTGATTATGTACTTTTACCTATTTATCTTAAGACTAGCATTCTTAAACAACTTGATTCGAGTGGTCCAATTAAGAATAGAGATGAGAATGAGGATGGGGATGAGGATGTGGTTGACTTCATGAACTCCAGTCAAATAAATTAAACTATTGCTAGAATTTGGAGCACTACATGATGAAAATAGAAATGTATCAAGACATCTTAATAAAATCGACACCCATTTAATACCGTAATCATTTATTCATCTCGCATCACGTTATTAATAAAAAGAAAATACAAAAAAAAAAAATTGACCAAAGAAATAAAACCGCTCCGAAAGAAAGAGAAAACATAAAAATTATATATTGTTATATTATCGTCTTATAGGATTTATCTGAACAAATTTCGGTGTCTCATTAAAACCCTTTAACAATAATCATAATAATAATAAAGTAGAAGACATATTGATCGATAACATGAAGATCCCCTTGGATGACATGTATATATATTTCTATATATATTGGCCATAATTAATGTACTCATTGCGGTAGAAAATGCGTCATCCGCTTAAGATATGAGTGAGTAAATGGCATTTCATGAGCTTTCCATATGAATATTTTGTCTATTGAAGTACTGTTTGTTATATATGTTCATCGATTGCTAGTTGTTGACTCTTTCTCTGTAGTGTGGAAATTGACGTTTGAAAGAAAAACCCCCATATATATTCCACGGAATAAAGACATCCATAGATGTTGTATATAGTAGCTAATTATAATCATAAAAGCAAATTAAGTCATAGCCAATAATCATGTCCTCCAGTGCCTGTCTTAACGGCCCCATGTCTTTTGGAGATTATACATTACACATGATCTCCATCTATATATATATATATATATATATACATAAATATGTATTTCGCTTCTTTGATGATTTATATACAAACTTACAAACATACAGAATGATGTAATTCTTGTTCTTCACGTTTCCTATATATATATATATATGTGTGTGTGTGTGTGTGTGTGTTTGCTTCGACACAACTTAAATATGTACTTGTTTCCAGCTGCTATTATCCAAGATTCTATTCGAGTACTTTCAACGTTGTTGTTTCATTATTACATGCACTAGTATTTCTCATTTATAATAAGGGAGTAAAATCCTCTTATATTCCCTTCTACTTTTTATGGTGCCATGTGACTCAGCTCCCAATAATGGAGTCTCTTAATAACAAGTCGAAAAGGCTGTGTACTTTGTTATTTAGGAAAGAAAGTATGGAGCTAGGATATATGGATCATCATGATCAGAATTAGGAAAATACAAAAGAAAGGGAAGGATTTTACTTTATTTTTCTTTTTTTCGACTTTGGAGATATAGATTAAAAAAAAAAAAAAGGTACTTTACACAATTTGAAACTCCAACCAATTCATTCTCTTTTTCTAATATTCTTTGAGTTTTTTTTTTAATTGCCTCATATTGATAATGCATATTTTTAACAAGTAGATGGAAAAAGAAACTATACATAAGAAACAATTATTGATACATGAGATTTGAAAAACATAACTTACTACTAATGTATTTTTTCATGCTCTATCGTATAAATTTCCATTTCCTTTAATGTTAAATAAATAAAATTAGTTTCTATTTTCAAATAAATAAATATAAAAGTTTCTAAGAATTAATCTATCCACAATTAATCCTCCTACTCTTATGTCTTGTCTTAAGAATTTGCTTTACATGGTCAGATCAATATGTTGAACTTGCAGAAAACAGAAAGCCCTAGACATGCATGGGATCTAGACTCCAGGACTTTACAATAACAATCATTTTCCTTTTGAAATCTTACACAGGAATTTGCATGCGCATGTTGGCTGGCCACACCTAAAGACTGTGTCATATATATATAAAGTATATATATATATAACTGATCTATATATATATATATATATAACTGATCTATATATATATTTATATAGATATATAGATATATATATATAAAGTATATATCTGACTGATATATATATATATATATATGAGATCCGAAATTTCAAATGGGTGGGGCAATATTTCAAATGCTTTTTACAGAGCTTCAGAAATCGATGTCTTGCATCAAATGCAATGAACGATATGATGAGCCTTTGATTTAATAAAAGGGATGTCTCCAGAGGAGTAGTGGCTTTTTGTCCACAACTCAAGCCGAAAGAAGAGAGAATAGTACAAATATCTTTTAGTTCGTAAATGCTGAAATCACTAGCCACGAAATCAAATGAAGTCGATGGCCTAATTTTTGAAGTCAAATCTGCATGTCTTCGTTTGGGATTAGGGACATTCGTTACTATATATTGTTGTGTATAAATATATATAAATAAAATGCAGCCTCAAAGTACTAGTCATGTTACCATATTTTGAAAACTAATATTTGATACCATTTTAATTAGAAGATTAGGACTAAACATAGTTTTATAAGCTTATAAGTATATATTATTCAAATGGCTCGATCGTGAATTTAATTAATTCGCATATAGGCTCCCAGCTTATTTGGTAGGAGGAAAAGGTAAAATGAAGAATACAGATGATCAGAGGACTAGTGGGAATCTCATAATTTATATATGGTTGTTCGGTAGGAAGAAGTGGATTAGTTTAGGGTTTCGAACCCTTCAGAAATACTAATTTTAATTTTCTCTGAACATATATAAAGTGATTCGAGAAAGGACCGATCACAAGAAAAAAAAAATTCAGTTCTTTCTAGCTATTTTCTTCACCTAGTGTACTTTTTCTCTTAGCTAGTTTTTTGTCCCTCTTACTAAAAATAGCTTTATATAAAGCTTTGTAACGTCCGCAATATTATCGAGTACTTTCTTTTAGTGCTTATCATATATGCACAGCTAGTTTCATCTTCTTCTTCTTCCCTTTTTTTTTTTTTTCCACTTAATAAGGAAGATAGAGAGTCGAATTTTTTACTTTATGATATGCAGTTAAATATGAAATGCTGTACTGTATCTGCAACCACGTGGTTAGTTTCATCTTAGTCTCACCACTTTTACCTTTTGTTTCTAATTGCTTTGTCGCAATTAACCCGTTACTCTAATTTACGAGCAATGAAATTGATCACGGAGGCGTTACTTGTTTCCTCAACTATGCGAGTGCTCTGTAGTGGTGCAAAAGTACGAACTTATGATTAGAGACTGTGTTTTATTGGAGAGGACGGTTTCTGAGCCATCAAATTGAAATTTTCAACTAATAGAAGGATCATTTACGAAATTCATCACATTCAAAATTTGTTTTTATACTATTTTCTCTCATAAAAAAACTTACTATTTAAACTTATAAATCAAGCACGTCATAAATTATCTAAATATCGTCACCATAACGACGTGACGTAATAATATATATATTTGCCCTTATATGTCTGGTGACTTTCAACTATACGCAGTATTATTGAAATCCGATTTGGAAGCACTAGCCGCGGTGACATGAGCAGTTTTATCTCTGTCTTGTCAAGCCACCGGATAACATGACTTCTGCAAATTATCTTGTTTCCTCTATGCATAGCAATATTTGATGTGTGCAATTTCATTTTATTACTTGGATAAGAGTGTCATCCCATTCTATTTTCACATATATATTCGTATTCTACATTTTGCACAAGATAATATTACCAAAAACATATCTCATTTTATGAGAATTTGGGTTAGGAAAATGAAAAAGTACCTTTCGATCAGTTGAGTAAAGGCTCTATTTTTAACCGTTTGATATCTAAGAGCTTGTATCAATTTTGCTTTTTTTTTTTTTTTTTTTTTTTCTGTTTGATATGATTTCAATCAGATTTAAGATTTAATAAAAACATACACGATCAATAGAGATATACTCTAAAATAAAATAATAAAATAATAAAAAATAAAAAAACTACCTAACTCTAATATATATAACCAGCAATAATCAACTAGCATATATATATATATATATATATATATATAAACAAAAGACATTAATTTTTTTTTCCCATTTTGTTTTGCCTTTGTAACAAGTTGTAAGTGAGATCATGACTACAATGCGTTTCATCAAAATAGCAAACGCAAAAAAAAAAAAAAAAAAAAAAAAAAAAAAAAAAAATAGGGGACAGAAAATAGATAGATGTAGACCAAATTTAGATTACGTTCTTCTTATAATAATAATATATATTTTTTAATTGTCATGCATCATAAAATCAGTTAAGATCATGACATATCATTCGAGAAGCACATGCTTAATATATAATTTAATCAATAATTAAGGAATCCAATGGGGATCCCGAGGGCTGAAGAAACAAGCCATGACGTTAGAATCAAGAAGCTTGAGAGCCTTGGCCGACTTGACGCACCTCGGAGTCTTGTACTGGTTAATGGAACTTCCTTGGCTTATGTAGAAGTCCATCAGCGCCTCAAACGTCCCTGGCATCACCACCCTGATCTCCAACGGCCCCACCGACTTGTCGTTCGTCCGGCACCGGCGGTAGATGTAGTCGAGCTCCTCTTCCACGGCGATGCAACACTCCTCCAGCACGTGACCGATCGCGTCGTTTAGGTCTACCGATGGGGAGGGTGATGAGCCGTGTTGGAGGAGCTCCCAGTAGAGGACGTAGTGTCCAGGGACGCGGGAGGCATCGGCGTGGCTCGTGTACTCGACGAGCAGGGCGTTGTGGGGCTCGAGAAGCTTCTTGGCCACGGAGACGCTCTTGTGCAGGTCCTCCTCGTTGGTCTTGTCGTTGTCGATGCTGAGGACCACGTTTCTTCGGCAGATGAAGCGGAATTGTGGTGCTTTGTTGTGGAACCCCGTCACTTGCAGCACATCCCCGATTCGGTATCGGTTTAGTCCTGTGTTAGGTCACAATTAAGATGTTAAAGCACCTATTAATCAAATAGTTTTTTTTTTTTTTTTTTTTTTTGCTAGTTTACACGTTATCCTACTTACTTTTATAACCAAAATTACTAGCCTGTAAGTTGTAAAATATATGTGTTTGGATAACCATATTCAAATTGGATAACAGGCCTACTATATAATGCTATAAAATAATGCTATAGGGGTGTTAAGCAAATAACAATAATAATACTATAAAAGTCAGCTTATCAATAATTTTTTGATATATACCAATTAGATCTTTCTTTTTTTTTTTTTTTTTATAGATTTCTAAAGATTATTAAGCTAGTTAATACTAAAAAATTGTGTTTAGTACTGAAAATCAACCCCATGAATTGATATTAAAAAGTCAAAGATCCTAACAAATTTCAAGAAGAATTTAGGATACTTTTCGAGAAAAGCCAATTAGCATAAAAGTGTTAACTAATATGCCATCTCCCCCGTCACTTTTCGTCAAGAAATGAGAAAAACGTTCAGAAACACCATCGGTACTAAAAAGTGTTAATGATATGTTTAGTTGATTGACTTTTTAAAAACTATTCAAGAAATTTGTCGATTTTTTAGAAAAATATAAAAATTACATTAGAATTTTAATGTTAGAACCTGAGTTACAAACGAAGTTTAAGATATGTTTAACTCTTTAACATCGTTGAGAAACTAACTATACCAACTATTAATCAAAATAAACAGGAAATTTGTAGAAGCAAAATTATTAATTACCAGCAAAAGTGGTGACGACCAACTCATAGTAACAGCCACGTCGGACGTGCACCAAATCAACAAGCTTATCAACAGGAACCTCGTCCTCCTCAGCTACGTCGTCCATCAACAGCGTCCCATTCTCTCCCAAAGGTATGAACTCAAAGTAACACATGTTCGGCAACAGCGTGAACGCCACGTCAGCAGGGTCACACAGCGGGTTCAGGTTCACACCAAAGTAACTCTCCGACGAAGCAAACATGGTGCAAACCAGCGGCAATTTCCCCTCGCTGTAGTACTCCAACGCCGGTATGTACTGAGCCATCGACCCCGTTATCACGGCCTCTATGTACTTAGCCCTAGGCCACAGCCTGCAGAGGATGCCCTTCCAGGACTGGCGGCCACAGATCTCCTCGATCTCGGCTGCCAGACAAGGGTCGGGGGAGGAAACGATGGAGGACATTGCGGACCGACACTTGGGGTCGGTGACGACAGAGTGGTCGACCCGCCCCGTGCGGATGTCGTTGCACATGCTGGCCCAGTTCCTCTCCAGGAAGGAGATGGCGCGGAGGAGAGCGGAGGCGAAGACCGCGCCGAGGCGCAGGACCTGGTGGCGTTGGACTAAGCCTGCCAGGAGCTGGCAGTACATGCTCTGGTTGCTGTCGTAGCAGAGGATGGCTTGGTCAGGGCTAGTGTAGCTGTTGAAGGCGTCTTGGGCCCGGCACTTGAACTGCTTGCTCTTGTAGTAGCTCGTGAGCACTGCACGGGCCGGTAAGCCGCACGGCGTCGACATCTCGGCCTTGACGAAGTAGAGGAACATTGCCTTGCCCTCGTCGAGCCCCGGGACGTACCTTAAAAAAAAAAAAAAAAAAAAAAAACGAATCAGATATCGTCACGTAAAATAACGTTACAGTTTGTGACAATCTGTAGAGTTGAGATGTACTATCTAATTTTTCTGTTTCGGTTGGAATATTATATTATGCAGTCAAATCGAAACAAAAGTTTTTGTTTTCTTGTTCAAGGTGATGATTAGACATGGGCAACAAAACCTAGTCAATTGGCTAACTGAAAAATAGAATATTTAGAGAACAAAAATGAGGTGCACTAAAAGGGGATATTTCATGCAACAAATCCAACGTGAACATATATATATATATATATATATATATGTACATATATATCGACTACTTGTTTTGATTCTTTTTATCTTTGGGTATAGTAGTGGCTTCCACATCAAAATTAATGCACAGTTATATGTGTCGACGACGTGATAGGAGGTGCTATATATATATATATATATATATATATATATGGTGTCCCATCTCCAGGCCCTGTTCAAGTAAAAGTAGATAAGGAACCTCCCCCTCCCCACCACAAAAAAAAAAAAAAAAAAAAAAAGGAAGAAAAAGAAAAATCAAGTTGGGATAAGACCTTAGCAAACTTTTTGAGAAGCAAATGGGATCAGAATCACCAGAAATGAAGTTGGTGTGTTACAATAATATAGGTCAATATGAAAACAGTGGAATATTATTTCAGGATTATTGTTGCATGCAAGCTCATTATCACTTTGGCCCCCTTGGAAATGACTCTATGCAAAATTTTTGGAGCAACTGTTCCATTTTGCACACATTTTCCCTTCTAAAATAACATGACACAAAAGTAGTATTTATCATGCATGGACATGGAGAGAAAGTGTATGTATATCTAACTGGTTGATGATTGGCATGATGAGGTTGTATAGAAAGGTTCGACGGTCGAGATCTTCCGCAATCGACGGCATCATCTTAGGCTCCCCGGCCGATGTCCCGGAACTGCGAAATGTCATACCCCAATGATTTTAGTTCATTTTGTATTCAGATCATGACATGAACTAAAAGTTATCAGGACATCGCAACTAAGTTGATACCCAGTTATTAACCACGCGCTATTAACCGCGCGCGATCAAATCATATACGGTAAATTGACATAGTTAGAGAGAGAGAGAGACAGAAAGGACCTGCAGAGCATTGTAAATTGACATAGTTGAGAGAGAGAGAGAGAGAGAGAAACAGAAAGGACCTGCAGAGAATTGTAAATTGACATAGTTAGAGAGAGAGAGAGAGAAAGGACCTGCAGAGCATTTCAGTAATAGGGTGGCCAGTAATGAGAGAGGAGTGTTCTCCATTGGAAATTCTTTCAATATAAGGCTGAATATCCTTGTAAGTTATGACAGGGACACACTTCTTAAACTGTGAAAGTAGTAGATCTTTTGTCCCCTTGTTGTCAATATACTTACTCAGATACTCAGTCTCACAGTTTCTGGTCAAGATCTCTGTCAGAAGCTCCTCCTGAACTGTATCAGCCTCAGATGTCAGCCTCTCAATCTCCTTCAACGCCTCTTCACCTTTGTACTCCAGTTTTTTCCCATCCATGTTTTTGTTTAACTATTAAGTACAACAAAAGGACAAGAAAAGAACAAGAAATGTTAGGCTATCAGTACCAGTACTACTAAGATATAAGGGCAAATTCTTCTATGCTGAACAGTTTTGGGTAACCAGTGGGGGCCTTATATATAATGAGCTTGGCTATGTAACACATGGTTCTTAAGGTTTAGACTTTGCTTCGCATTTAAGTTTAACTCCAATTAAATTATATTTTTTCATCTTAATTTTTATCTTTTTCTGAAAAGACGACAAAATTTATTATTCAACTTAAAAATTTCATATCAAACCGTCGAACCAAACGCAAGCTTAGTTTTTATTATTAAAAGAGAGAGAGAAAGTTCCACATACATAAGACATGTTTGATAGCGTTTTTGTATTTGTTTTTAGCTAGTAAAAGAAGAAAAACAAAAACTATGACTTATTAGTAAGTGTTTGAAACAAAAAAACTTATGAGGTCAAAATTATTTCTAAAATTTTCTAATAAGTAAAAAAAAAATCAAATTAAATTTATAATTTATACATTAAACTTTATTTCAAGTTTGAAAATTTATTCAGAAGAGTTTTTATCAAAAGTTGTAATTTTTTAAAAAAAATTTTGATGCGAAACTCTTATGGAAACTAAAAGCACTTTCGATTTTCAAAAGATGATCCAAACACTTTCAAAAATTATTTTTGGATATAGAAAATCAAAAATAGTTTTTATAAAGTTTTGTCCTTGATGCAACCTAAGAGGAAGCAGTTGGTGCAGATGACATCCAAAATGCATGAGGCCCCACCTAGCTAGCTTTTTTATTTATTTATTTTTAAGATTTTTTAATTATCCAATCGGCTCAATAAAACCTCACTGGAGGATGTAGAGTAATGACAATTATTTGTATGCTTGATCAAATGTAATTGGTTAATATAAGTTAAATATCTGAATCACAAACAATACAATCCACACAAACAATATTCAACACAAGAAAAAGGCCACAAAAAGTGTCTGCCATATGACTAGACTAGTGTTGCGCATGAAACACTGTTTATTTCCCTTAAAAAGAATTTTAATTGAACAATTATTACTTAAAAGCTTCACATATATGATAAGGTGGGGAGGGAATAAACGAATAAAAAATAGTAGATCAACAGTTTGTTGGGTAAGAAGGAAAAATTTAAAGGTGAACAAAAATTGTACCCACCAATATATGAGTGGAAAGCTTGAAATTGACCAAATAATGATGACCAGGATTACTTTTAATCCTTGGTTTCTAATAAGTAAAATAATATACGTCGACATAATTAATAGTTATGAAATAAAACAACAATTATTTATTTTCTTTTTTCTTTTTTTGTCTATCAAATAATAAAAACGATAAATAACATCTTTTCTATTATTTTAATTTTCTAAACTCTTGTAAGTTTTCTCTCCCTCTTTTTGTCTGTACTTCGTAGCAAATAGACTGTTAAAATTTTTCTGAATTTTTTTAGTATATATAAGTTACATAATTAAACAAAAGTTAGACGTCACTCTTACAACAAGATGATATTACTCTTGAAGTAGTATTATTACTACAATTCATACATAAATATAATCTAAAGTTTTTGTATCATTTCCACAACATGATGTGGGAGAACATTATACTTGGAAACTAAACCCCACATTTCGTCTTTGATGTTTGTGATTAAATAGCACATCATTCATTCCCCTTCTAAAATCTAGCTGGAAGAGTGACGTACATACTCAACTACTACGACAATATTTATACATATTTTATGGGCGACAATTGAGATATCATTAGTATCTGGTTCTACATCATGGATTGTCCACACTTTTTTCTTTCTTTTTTGTTTTTGTTTTTGTTTTTTGTTTTTTTTCTCCTAATAGCCCTTTTCTCTTTTCCTTCCCCTTTCCTTGTCTCAATAAAAGCATCACAAAAAGTTGAGAAAATCACTAACAGAAGGTGACGTGCAAACCACAAGTGAAAAACACACACTATTTTTTCACTTCTTTCTATATAACCCAAGCGGTTATCATGGTATACACTAGAGAAGATATTTCTCAAAGTAAATAACAATAATGATAATAATAATAATAAATAGCAAACAAAAGAGTCATCTCTCATTTGATCATAAATCACAAACCCCATTAGCCTAAAAAGTTTATTTCCTAATGCCAAAAGCTTATGACTTTGGATTGGATTGCAAGGAAGTTCAATGTATACTCTTTAAATATGTTTGTTATAACCATTCAATGAATTTGATCAAAATGCTTAATTTGGGGGGATTTCTGAACTCAAACCTAATTAGAGAAGACATACATTAACTGGATGGTGTCCTCATCAGCATCTTTTATTTATAAACACAGATACTTATACATACATACAAGTATACACACACATATATGACGTTACATGCATCTAATTAACTAATTAAAAAAAAAAAAAAACATTTTTCCTCAAACACACATGACAATTCTAGCAAGACAAGGATCGTTGAGAGTACCAAAAATCTTTATTCCACACAAGGGAAATTTGGCGATAGTGCAGAGAAAAAAGCAAACTTTATCTAGAGCTTGATTTTTCTCTTTCCACGTCAAGGTGGAGCACATATATGTCGCGTGATGCCACTAAAATCATGGTGTCCTCCATTACCTTCTTGGAAGTATACTTTTTTCTGAATCATTTTCATTTCTCTTATAATTCTCTACTCAGCAAAAGCATATTTATATTTATATATATGTATGTATATATGTGTACATATTTTATAAATATAAATATAAAATCTTCATGAGTTCCGTACGTACATCCAAAAAAACACTAGATCGTGATAGTGGTGAATAGGGTAACCATTTCGTCAGCAAATAAGAGACTGAATCAAAGCTTATATATTATAAGACGAGTCGAATTTCTCTAAATCCTTGTCCTTTTTTTTTTTTTTTTGGTCCATAATCTCATAATTATCCCTAAAGATCTATTTGCACGTCATATTTAATCACCATACAATATGACCATTCCATAGAATTAATTGCAGACATAATAAAAAATAAAGAGAAAGAAAAGAGAATCGTCTTTTGTCGCCTTCACATATGGTTATTGCTTTGTCATGTTGGATTTAGTAGATTTTTTTTGCCATTTATATGAAAAATTTTGTAGCTCGTGCTTACGTTAATACGTACTAAGCTTTTCTTGTAGCAATTAACCGACAAATATTATGAAACTAATTAAAGAAAGGGCACTCATTATACACGATTAATTATGTTATATATATATATATACATATAATTTCTGATAAAGTGTGGTATCATCGATTTATAACAACTGGACAATAGTATTAACATAAAAATGAGACAACAAAAAAATATATTATCACAAAACTATGTGCGCGTTGGAATGCATGCTATAATGGTTTTCTATACGTGGTGACTCCAATATTAGAATTTGAACTTTAAGCATCCTTTTTTTCTGACCAGTGCCTTGCCAAACGTTCACATCGGTATTTCTTTTGAAACGATATAAAGAGGGAAAAAGGACTTTTATATATGTACATATATACATAAATATATTCGTAGTGCGCCTGTGCAAGCATTATAACTCACAAGCAATAACATAGGGCAAACCCCTTTTGGACACCAGAAAAATGCGTACATATAAAAACCAGCTTTAATTATAACCAAAAAGCAAACACATATAGTTGCTTTAAATTTCCTTTTGGGAATCTGGACGCGGCGATCTGTACCCTTTGTCAATAAACATAAGGAATATATATATACATACACACACAGATACATATACACGTACACATTTATATAAATGTAGGCATTATAAATATTCCATTTCTCGTTTTAGGACTCTCACTTTGGCTATTTCTGTGTCCACAGACGTTGGTTTTGTGACGAATGGAGCTAGACATTTGCTTTCTTTCTCGTGGCTCTCATTTCACCGTTCTTGGCATTGTTTTACGTCATTACAAATACCCTTTCTTTTACGCGTTTTTGCCGCCGTATTTGCTTATGATTTGTCTTTCAAGTTTAGTAGTTACTAGCCTACCTAGCAAAAATAAACTTGTTACTTAAAGAATCCACAACCTATAGAAGTTGCAATTATATATATCTATACATATATATATATATATATAAAGTGAGAATCCTCACTATTGTAGTAGAGATTTCGTCCAAAACGTTTAGTTTTCTTTTTCTTTTTCTTTTTTTCCTTCGGCCCAAATTTTTTATTTTTTAATTTTAGTCTTTTTTTTTTATATATTTTTTTTGTATTGGTATATTTTTAACATTTTAGTTCTTTTATCTTTTAAGTGTTTTTTCATGCCTATTTTTTTAATGTTCAAGTACTTTGTTTATTTTTTTTTGTCTAATGTTATATGTTTTTTCTTATCTAGATAAATTTTCTTAAATATGTCCAATCATGTGCATTGCACATGTTTTAAACTAGTGTGTGTATATAAAAGAAAAAGTACCTTTTTCTTGGTGGCAAAAGCTTTATCATGTGCCACCATATAATCCAATAATATATATATATATATGTAATTGCAATATTGTTGTGAGTCCTTTTTATTATGATATTTTAATTAATTAAGACTAAGATTTTTTTTTCTTTTTTTGAAAATTAATACTACGTATGTACCAAGATTTAGTATTTCTTGTTCTAGTAAATTGAATTGGAATATGCGCTAGCTGTGGTTTGCATCTAATCAGCGTCCGAGTGAAGCAAATCTCTAGCTGAAGTTCAAAGATATGTTTTCAATGGTTTTTGAAAAAGGCCTTTTTTCACTATAATTATTCGCAATAGACTAATAGCTATAGCATATATATGTTTCTATCTAAAGAGGTCTATATAGTATCTATGTCTTGTCTTGTACTTGTGATCTTCAATTCTAAACATGAAATGTTGTTCTGCTTCACAACTTGGCCAAAGAGCACAAAACACATTTCGCATTTCGCATTATCTATAGTATCAGGTTCAACCATATTTTTTATTTTTGAGATGCGCTTGTTTTTAAACAAAATAAAATGAATTTTGTGTAATTTGGACCTAATTTGTTGACTAAAATACCTGATTAAAGGGGTAAAAAAATTTTGAGAAAATTACCCCCAAAAACCATCTTTTTTTTTTTTCATCTATTAACGAACATAACACAAACTCTCCAATCTTAACCAACATGACATAAATTTTAGTTTACTTTACTTTAATTTTGTGTCATATTTTTTTGTATTATTTTGGTGTACTGATATTTAAATTTATATCATTCAGATACTTTTTTAAAAAAAATTTAGAAAGATGGATACTATAATCCACACGACTCTCTCGCATTAATCATATATCCAAATTAAGCATCTTTTTTTTTTTTTTTTGTAATTTTTTTGCCCTTTGCTTTCTTTTCTGTATTGTTAAAAAAGAAGAGATCGATATTGTTATTATGCTTTCAATACACCATTCTTTTGTGGTTCCTTTTTTTCCCAACTCGATCGTCCATAAAACGACAACAATTTTTTTCTTTAAATAATTTTTTTAATAATAATAATGAATCACATTCTTGAACAATACTATAAATTCACCAAAACATATATTTTGTTATTTATTTAACTCTTCCGTGTTATTCTTAATTCTAAAGTAAAAGTTTTCGAGTAATACGTCTACTATAGTTAAAACCAACTCACATACTCTTAATCCTACACTTCCAAAAAATTGCAATTTCTTTCCATTTTTTTCCTTACCCCTTATAAATGCTGTTTGGGGAAAGAAATAAACAATCTCTGTTCAATTTCAATGCACAATTTTATATCAAATAAGAAGTCCATTCTCAGTTTAAGTACTTAAGCTGAGCAAATTGCAAAAAAATAAAAATAAAATTCATCGGTAGTTTTTTGGTACTATGTAACACAATTATCTATGTCATAAAATCAAAATATAAAGGATTAAGTTACAAAGTTTTTAAAAAGTTAATTTTTAAAGGAAGTGAAATTAAGACGATCTGTGATAATGATTCACTAGCAGGTGTGAATTCAATTATTAATGATATAGCTTTAGTTGGATAAAGAGATTCTTGATGTCACGTTTCTCGTATAAACAATATGGCAATCCACACACTCGTTCGTTTTATTTCGTTTATTTCTTGTGACCAATTTTGATCGGAAGATGTCCCTCTTTGTATTTTGGATGTTATTCCTGATAAGTCTTCTTACTCGGTTTAAATGAAGAAATTCCCATTTTCAAAAAAAAAAAAAAAAAAAAAAATTGTCCATACTCCACGGTTCCATGTGTTTTTGTATTCTTTTAAGGGGGGAAAAAATGTTGTTTGAATATCACGAAATGTCGTTTGGCTCATCACTTTAAAATCTAAACGCCGTCGTTTAAATCAGTTAAAAAAAAACTAAACGATGTCGTTTGGATTCTTGCAGAGGACGTACGAGAGTACGACTTATACATCAGGTTGTGATTGCATGCGAGTAAAGTAGAAAGAACATCAAATCTCAGCCGCCCGTAGCTCAGACTGCAGAATTTTCCAAGGTTGTCAACGGTGGAGATCTCTCGAGAAACGAGCCGAGAACTGTGATGGAGGGTGATACGTGGCTTTGCCACAACAGCTGAGCTAGTAGACAGTTTTTGGATAGTGTAAGCGGCTGTGAATCTCTCTCCTCCTTCGTTCTTCTCATCTTTTTTCCATGGCTGTGGCTGCTCTGGCTCTGAACCAGCAATTGCTCTGCTTTTCAACCTCCAAAACAACAACAACAATTCCATGGCTTCCCACCACAACATCCACACTTACCCACTTCAAATTCCAAAAGAACAAGCCCCATCTCTTCTTTATCTCTTCTTCTTCTACTTCTCAGTCTCCTGAAGCCAATACTGAGACTGCCGAGTCTTGCGTCAACTCGGGTCTCCAACTTTTCTCTAAAGGACGGGTACTCTTTTTTTTTTTCCCCCCCTAATTTCTCATCGATTTGTTGGGCTCTAACTTCTTTCTTTTTTTTTTTTTTTTTTTTTTTTTTTTTTTTTTTTTTTTTTTACTGTCATGGTTGTCAATTTCTTTAGCCTCCATATATTGTGCCATTATTAAAAAGCTTGAGACTTTTCGTTCAATGAACTTTCTTGCTTATATTAAAAGCTTTGATTTTTATTTTTTTATTTTTTGTTTTTTTCCGTTGATGGATTGTAGAGATCTTTCTTGCTTTTATTTTTTTTCCGTTTTCAGATGATACTCACTCATAATTTGGGTTGTTATATTCTTCTTAAGAGTTTTAGATTAATGCTGATGAATAGTATACATTGATGATACCTGTTATTCAGTGGCGAATCCAAGGAAAAAAAAAATCTACACACACACACATATATGTATAGATAAAAGTGGGGGACTATGGATAGATAGAAGACGATTTTTTATTATACAGGACGTAGTTATTAATTTTAATTATCGAGTGAGATCATGAGTAAAATTTTCCTCATAATACAGAGGGCACAACTCAATTTTACAAAAAAAAAAAAAAAAAAAGGTAGAAAACTTAAATTTCAAAAGTTAAGTGGGGGAACAGTACAAATTTTCTCATAATTTAGAGGTACAACTGAAATTTTTCTAAAAAGTTTAGGTACGAAATTTGAAACTTCAAAGGTTGGGTGGGAGACGTGCTCCTCTATACATATTGCTATGATTTTTAATTTTTTTTTTCATTTTTTTGTTTTTTGTTTTTTTCAGGTATTGTATAATATGTAAATCCATATAACTAGTTGAAATTTGAGTTACTTTAATCAGGTGGGACCCAATAACAAAACACCACATATATGTTTTGACTATCATCTAACGTCTGAAAATGCATTACACGGTGTAATTAAGAATGACTGGTCGTATCCTAGTTCGATCTGTAGAAGAATGTCATTCTTTCCTGTATGTTTTTGTTCTTGGTAGTTATGTTTTTATAAGAAAGAAATTTGATGTCTTGTACTTCAGGTTAAAGATGCATTAGTCCAGTTCGAAACAGCGCTTGATTTAGATCCCAACCCAAAGGAGGCTCAAGCTGCTCTCTACAACAAAGCCTGCTGTCTTGCGTACAGGTATCTATCTCATCCATATTTTTTTTTAATCATCTTTTATTTTTCTATTTGGTTGATAGCTTCCCTTTTTTAAGAAATCAGCAACCATATTGAATAGTGACCTGGAGGGTGTCTTCCGCTAAATCAACGAGAATTTGGTTGCTTCGCATAAACTTTATTTTTCAGTTTCTTTAATTTTATGCTTAACCGTAGAACATAGCTGCTCTCAAATTCAATCTATGATCCATCATGTGGAATCATAGTAAACCCGATCAAGTCGCTTAACGTCTGTTTATGTTTACCTAAGGCCACTATGAGATCTTGGTTTATAAACTTATCTTACATGTTGATTGTTCTATTCGGGGTTTAGCCGTTAGATTCACTTTCCAGAACTTCTTTCTATGTCGATGGATCTACATTTGTTTTATTTTCTCTCTTCCACATTTTGAGGTAGAGGGGAAGGAAAAAAAGCTGCTGAATGTCTTCGTACTGCACTGAGAGATTACAACCTCAAGTTTGGCACAATTTTGAACGATCCGGACTTGGCCTCTTTTAGAGCTTCACCCGAATTCAAGGAGTTGCAAGAAGAGGTTTGTTGCTAAACTTTGTCTGTTTAATGGCTTTTATACATCTATATACATCACGGAAACTTCCTTTCACTGATAAAGAATCAAGTACAAAGAAAAGAGGATAAGGTATCCCTAGGAACGAAAATAAGAGAAATAAAGAGAAAAATAAATAAATAAAAGTAATATAGAGAGCAAAAGGGAGAACAAAAAACAAAAAATCAACAATCTATGATATCCTTCCAATTACAAACAATCATGGAAAGCAGAAAATCCATACAACAACTATTGTTTTGAAGATTTTTAGATGAAAAAGATGATTTTCGAGGATTCTTGTCTCTAAAGTCAAAAATTACATCCTCTTGGATGTTATGAAGTTCTGGAACATGGAAATAATTTAATCAAATTGAATCCTTGTCCATTGTAGGAGTTATACATACGAGTAAATTATTTCTTATATCACAGGCTAGACTTGGCGGGGAAGATATAGGCTACGGTTTCCGAAGAGATCTTAAACTCATCAGTGAAGTCCAAGCTCCATTTCGTGGAGTTAGGAGATTCTTTTCTGTAGCATTCTCAGCAGCTGCGGGAATTTCACTGTTTTTCACGTTACCTAGGCTATTCCGCGCAATACAAGGTGGTGATGGTGCTCCTGATCTCTGGGAAACCGCCGGAAATGTTGCCATTAATGTTGGAGGTTAGCGTTACACATCATATTGCGTCAAAAGATTTGCTTATAAACCATTGACTTTGATGAGTCTCCTATGAGATGTCATTTCCATTAGGAATCACTATGCGAGTATATTTATTGATACACATATACAACTTCTTCTTAACATGACTAAACTTTTGAATCAGCAATCTGTAGGTATAATTGCTTCTTTGGCATTATTTTTATGGGACAACAAGAAAGAGGAGGAACAACTTGCCCAAATAACTCGGGATGAAACTCTATCGAGGTTGCCTTTGCGTCTTTCCACTCATCGGGTTGTTGAACTCGTCCAGCTGCGGGACACTGCTAGGCCTGTTAGTATCAAATCTTTTAAATTTTTTTTTTATTTTTTTATTTTTTGTTTCTTGTTCATGTCAGATTCTGCAATGCCCTGTTTAAAAACTCCAATCAAGCTTGGATTTAGGTTATTTTAGCAGGGACAAAAGAGACTGTTTCTTCAGCGCTGCAGAAGGCAGAGAGGTTCCGGACTGAACTCCTTAGACGCGGTGTTCTTTTAGTTCCCGTCATCTGGGGTGAAGGAAAGAAGGAACCAAAAATCGAGAAGAAGGGCTTCGGGGCACCTCAAAAGGCCATAGCCTCTCTTCCCTCTATTGGGGTAAGGATGTTGTCAAACGTCGCAGTCCTAAAAAATTATTTACGGTCATTAATTTCGTTCGAATTGAAATTATTAAAGCACCAAATTTAGTTTTCGTGCACGTGGACCTCATTTTCTGTGTTGAAAAAGAATTTTTCTGCATTTTAACTATACTTTCCGAAACCACGATTTGAACTCGGGTTTTGGGGCAGTGACAGATGTTAAGGCTTCAATTAAATTTACGTATTTGTGCTTGTGTTTGTCCATGCAACAGATTGAGTAATTACAGATATAAAACGTTTTGTTCCTCACTGACACTTTCTTGTACAGGAAGAGTTCGAGAAACGAACTGAGTCTATAACTGCAAGATCAAAGCTGAAAGCTGAAATTCGATTCAAGGCTGAAGTCGTATCACCTGGAGAATGGGAAAGGTGAAACTAATCTATACATTGTCATGTTTAAACTTGCATCTTACGTTATTTTCATTTTTGTAACGTCCAGAAGTTCGATGGTGAATTTGTTACTGCAAAAGAAGCACTGCAACATGATATGGTTATTTACTTTTAATTTACATCATATTTGGTGTAACTTCCACTTATTAAAATGATTTTTCTAAATCTTGGCCTCTTGTTTATTTACAAACTTAATAGTTGATGCATTGTTTTAGCTGACGGTTCTAGCGAATGGTGTGTTTAGGTGGATAAAGGATCAGCAGAAATCTGAAGGAGTCACTCCTGGCGAGGGCGTATACATTATACTGCGGCTAGATGGTCGGGTACGAAGATCAGGGAAGGTATGTCCATAGTCTAGAGCACTTTGTTGCTCCCTTGTGAATTTTTCATCTTGCTAAGCTCTCTCCCAAACGGACGTAGAACGGGGCATTGATAATTTCCGTGTTGCACTGATAACGTAACGTTGGGGCGTGTTACAAGCAAATTGAGCTATAGGAATAATGGCATTGACAGTCTGGTTGTAAAGATATATATGTTTATACCTAAATACATATATATGTATAGATATTTTTTTCAAAACAAGGGGTAATGAAATCCCTTCCTGGTTGCAGGGAATGCCGGATTGGCAACAAATTGTACAGGAGCTTCCACCAATGGAAGCATTGCTAAGCAAGCTTGAGAAATAAAATGCCCTTCGTGTGTTTCCCAATACTTCACTCTTTTTAAACTTGTTTATTGTATAGCAACTTTTGCCGTCCAAATTTTGATATGTTGAAGAAATGATTATTCATTATGACATGTAAATTGTGTGTCCATTTCTACAATTCCTCTTACTATTATTTTATGAAATACTCTTCTGTTCAACAGCCATATACAGGAGCGATACTTGTAATATCTTATTTAGCATCTTGTACTATTAGTTAATTTATATGTAACTTTCTATTAAGGATCTTGTAATAAAAATTATTTAAAATTATCAGTTTAAAAAGACTTACGTTAAAATCAACTAGTTATTATAGTAACAAGTAAAATATAGTTACAACTATCATTCTATCATTCCAAACATGTGTCACACATGAGAATATATATTTATATATATATATATTAACTTGACCGAAGTGCGTATCACTACACAATACAGTGGATCTCCTTTGATTTCCCCCTTTTTTTTTTCTTTTTTTTTTTTTAAAGGAACACCAAGATATACCTAACTGCCACGCAGTTATATCTTTTGCTTCCCTTATTTGGATTCTAGCAAATATTGTTGTCTTGAGAATTTAAAACCTTCTCTCTTTGTTTTCTTTCGACATGATCATTTGAATATCAATTTTCAGATCCTATGACATAACAGATGATGCAGTATTTACTAAACAAATGCCATTTTTGTTTTTCCTAGTTCTTGGTCCTCTGAAATTGGTCCAGGCTACTAGATAACTTGGGATAAGGACGTCAATATAAAATGTTAGCCAGCCAATTTCAATTTTCAAGTCATACACACACACACACACACACACACACACACATACATATTGTGTAAATATAGAGACGCACACACTTGACTATTGAGTGACTCGAAGTTGTTGAAGTGCTTCTTGGCAAAGAGCTTTTTTGAATTCAAAACCAAAATCAATTCCTACACTTAGCACTTTATAATTAGATAACAGACTTGAAAAAACTAGTATGATTGAGGGGGTTTAGTCGGTTTGATTTGATTTATAGGGCTTTCATAAAAACGACACATATTTTTTCAGCTAATGTCAGAATTACCTAAGACTTAAACATGCTTTGAATTCGAACATTATTAATCTTAACTGTCAAAATCAGGTCTGGTTCTTCTTTATATGGTGGCTCATTTCATTTTCTTGGTTAGGTGTTGAGGAGTTCTCACCATGTTCAAGTGTGTGCGTCGGCAGCCTAATTGTTTTTTTTTTTTTTTTTTTTTTTTCTTTGGATGCAATTGGTGCGTGTTTGAATTTGAGGAAGAGTCATCGAAATTATAATCACTTTCATTGGAAAATGAGCCTCCATTTTTTATTAAATTAATCTTCCATATTCCTTTTCTTCTCTTCTCTTCTCTTCTCTTCTTGGGTTAGTTTAGTTTGTCATTAACTATAGTTGATTCCAACTAGTCTTGTCAAGAAATCCCATTCGAGGGTTAGTTGATTCCATTCGAGGGTTAGGACCCCAAGCAGTTGAGGTTGTTCGGTAGATAGTATAGGCAGTGTTAATCTAGATGGTTTTCTAGTATTGCACTAAATATATCTTAGGACAATCGAGAGTTAGAGTCGTCGGCATGTTTACTTCATACGAACGAAAAAGAAGAAACACTAGTGTGTTCCTTTCTAATCTAATTATCTGTTTATTTACATAACCGAAATGTGAACTCCACTTAATGTAAACCAAATGTCAATATAAGTTATCCCATTTTTTTCCTTACTATTTCATTTTGTTTATTTTAAACTTGGGGAGAGGGATTCGAACTTTATACCTTCCGATAATTGCATGTGTAGAATCACTATTAGGCTATGCCTTCACTATTTTAATAAACCATGAAATTACTTTTGTAGCCTAATAAATTTTAACTAATTATTATATCCATGAAAATGTACTAATATTTTAGCCATTAGAATTCTTATTCTTAGAATTAGTAATAGTAAAAAGGGCGTTGGATTGTTTGATTTGTTTCTAATTCTACTTCTTGATAGATAAATAAACATAGAAATGTTAAATCAATAATCCATTTTCTATTTCTTTTCTTTCCAATACCTTTCTCGTTCTTGTTTCATTTCATTACGAGTTAGCAAAACCGGATTAATTTCAATTTTTATCACAATATCTTCCAAGATTAACTTTAGAAGAACCGAAGCTAAAGAAAATAATATTAATACACTAGTTTGTCACTACATCACTGTCAAATATGAGGAAGAACAAAATGAAAGCATGACACTTGATCTACTACCATAACAAGACTTTCCAAGTTCAACAGAAGTGTCTCAGGCAAAATCCCCAAAAAAAAAAAAAAAAATCCCTATTTCTACAGTAGTCTTCATTTGTCCAATTTTCAGAATCTAGTTGATAATAACATTACACCATCTCTACTATCTTGGGTCTAGACTTTCCTCTTAACAAATTTCCATGAAATTTCCTTGGGATCCCACACAACCATAGTTCTATTCCAATGACTTTTTTACGTGTACCAATTTAACAGTTTCCTATGTACTAAAACCCAAATAAAAATAAAAAATAAAAAAATAAAAAATAAAAAAATCAAAGTTATTATTCATGAGAAGTCTGAAATTCTTTGATGCCATATCTGAAGTCAAGTGGGGGGAGGGGGTGTTGTAAATATACATAAAAACAATGTCATTTTCTTGAAACTCAACTACTTTAAATACAGGTTGCCAACCCTCTCACCTTGTCCCAAGCATGTCACACGCTATACTTAGGAACATACAAAATTTTGAAGAAACAGAAAATGGCCTACTTCTCATCCACTTTGCTAACCCTGTTGTTGTTCACCACAGCTCTGGCGATCGCCTTCTCCACGGTTGAGGGGAGCGGTGACCACCGGCTGAGCTGGGTGCTTGCCACAAGCAGTGGAGGGGGTGCCTGCCGTGGCTCCATAGCGGAGTGCTTGCCAGTGAACGAATACGACATGGAGTCGGAGAGTAACCGGCGTATCTTGGCGACCTCACAGTACATAAGCTATGGCTCGCTGCAGAGGAACACTGTGCCTTGCTCTAGAAGGGGTGCCTCCTACTACAACTGCAAGAAAGGTGCTGACGCTAACCCCTACAACCGTGCCTGCTCTAGTATTACTCGTTGCCGTAGCTAAAACTTTATAACAAGAGTTTTTTTTTTTTTTTCCTTCTTTTTAAATCTGTTTCTTTGCTCTTCTTCTTTCTCTTCTTTCCATGTTTATGGTTGTTTCCGTTTTCTCTCTCTATATTTGTAAGATAACAGTTTGCAATAAGATTTGGATTTACTTTTTAAAACTATTAATCTACTCTGTGGTATTATTGTTATATGATTTGTATTCTGTATTTTGGTATTTCATGGAATTGATCTTTTGATTAACGGAAACTAAGGAGGTATTTGTTCTTTTCTGGTACATCTGCAAATCTGGTTTACTGTCGTATTAGAATATTAGATTGTAAGAAATCTAGGCAACAATACTTATTTGATTAAGTTCTGATTTGATTTGCTAAGCCAAAGAATAATACTACGAGTCCTCCGTCCCAAATTCTATCCCTGTGACCATAGTTAGATTTTATATTTCAAAGAAATATATAAAATGTCTCCAGTTCTCTTTTCTTTTCTTTTTTGCTCTCTCTTTAGAGAGATCAAGGTTGGCTGTTGTCTTGTCTGCCCAAGAAGACACCAAACCGGTAGCCTTTTTTTTATTTTTTCCTTCCTTTTTTTTTTGGGCATAATTTTGCAAGGATTTTGGTTGTCAGTCAATAAATATTTTAATTAGATTTTGAAAAACAAACAACTCCAACCTAAAGAGTTTAGTTACAACCGGTGAACCAAACACAAGCTAAGCATTAGAAAAAAATAGTTACAAAAAATATGCCATGTCCCTGATCTAACTCCATAAAAAGCTCACATTGGAAATTTTCGATATTGCAGTAACAGAAATAGTTAGTCAAAATATCGTAATCCAGTGATGGAACACAAAATAGAAGATACAAACAAACTAGCTGCAGTATTGAGATAAAGCACTCAAAACCTCACACTAACAACCGTCTTCATTCCTAAACCAAAATGGTGGACAAAGATAAGCTGACACGCGACGCAAACTGCAAACATTGACCAACTCTATGCAGAACCGTCCTCTGGCTTCACATCATCAGCATTTGGCTTGGATAAGGCCAGAGGAGATGGAGAACCCTCCATGCCCATCTCTGTTTTTAGGTCATTGATGCTCTTCTCCAACTCATTTATGCGGGTTCCCATATCGTCAAGTGCATTGAATGTCAAGGAAATGTAATAAAGCCTCCATATAATCAGTTAGACAGCCAAAAAGAAGCAACAAGATTTCTAACCAAGACAACAACAATAACAACACGGCAAAAACAAAGTCACAAACTAGCTTAGGTGATGACAATATGCCACATTTTCTGCTAGAGACAATACTGAAGGAATGGATTAAAGTAGTCGGGAAATGTCGGTCTTTTCTTTTTGTTAAGAAACTGTCATGGATTTGTATGCAAATTGTAACAAGGAAAGGATATTCTTTGTGACAATGGAGTCAGACATTGCTTGGAACCTGCATTGCTGCAAATAGAATCCCGATGAGTAACACCCAATTTAATTGCTGAGGATAAACTCTCAATAATTACAGAACTCACCATCTGCTGAAGAAGATCTTGCACCTGCAAAACAAAAACCAACGTAACTAAGACACGACCGAGAGTTTAGAAAGAAAACCACATCAACCATAATTCGATGACTATTAGCTTTCATATTCATATAAAGTTCTATATATTTAAAGGGCATACGGGAAAACCAAAAACCTTCCTAATCTCAATCAGACAATATTTCTTTTCTTATTCGGACAAAGTCACAATTTGGTAGATTTTAACCGAACCAGATAACTATAAAGTTCATCCTCTGAAAATTTAAGGTACTCACAAAAGCAGACATGTCTGCGGTGCTCTGCTTTGAATCTTCTCCGTTGTGTCCGTCCTGAAAAGATTAAAAGACACGATAAATTTTATTAAAAAAAAAAAGTTGCAAAAACAAAGCAAAAATAAGAAACAAGAGCTGCATCTTCCACCAATAAAAAATTTTGTTGAACTGGTCTTTAACAAATAGATTTACCCAGAAAACGACCAGATTAAAACAAAAAAACAAAAAAAACAAAAAAAAAGGATTTCCTGTATCAAAAGAAAATGCGCGTAAGTTGAAGAAATTGCCAAGACTTTCAGGAACAGATTTGTGTAAAGATTCAGAGAGCTTCAAGTTCACAATCAGCGGAAACCCTAGCGGATTTGAATTAAAACTTAGAAAACACACTGCAGATTAAATTGGAGTACGAAATCTTGAAACCCACTGCAGATTAAATTGAATTAAAACTTAGAAAACACATTGCAGATTAAATTGGAGTACGAAATCTTGAAACCCTAGGGGATCAAATGAACACGAATTTGGATCCTCCATTTCAGTGAGAAAAAAAATGATATCGGTCACAGATCAAGCTCAGAAAAGAAAAGAATAGACATATACAGATACATATACATATACATATACAAGATATAGAGAGAGAAAAACACGTACCATTGCTAAGTATTGCAAGATTTTCCTGATGGTTTTGCGGTTCTTTTTCTCACGAAAGCTACGACACCAAAAAAGGCTTCTTTCTTTACCAGCGAGAATGAGCGAGGACGACTCTGAAATGAAACAACAGGCTGAGGACACATTTTCTTTTCGCTATTCTCCATCTGTGCAATTATAGTTTTACCCCCACAGATTTGTTTAATTGCTGCTCTACCTTACTTTTTTGAATTTGAAAGGTGAAAAAGGGTTTCAATTGGTGGACATTTTAGTCATTATGAAAAGCCCAAGTGCCTATTTGGAGCGCCATTTTATTCAAATTTAGAAATGTTAGGCCCCAGAAAATTAAATATGGAGAAATTATAAAATTGTACAAAGACGTTCCCTTCACAATAAAACAGTAAACAAAATTCCAAGAGCATTTTCGGTTTTTTTTTTTTTTTTTTTTTTTTAAATATGGGAAAGCATTCATCGATTTATTGAAGAGGTTTTAACCAGAACATCTCCTAGGCTAAAACATTTTTTTGATTAAAATTAAAAACTACAAACAAATGTCAACTTAAAATTTCGCGTAAGAATAATCTTTACTCAATTTTTCCAAAAATTCAATCTCCATTTTTTCTTGAAAGAAAAAAGAAATATTGATTTTACTTATAATTGACGATTCTTCTGTTAACCTCAATCAGTGAAAGACTAATTATCTTGCTATGGTTTGAGTAACCTCTTGATGTACCAAAAGCCGGCTTTTCTTCTTGCCAAGTTCATGGCTTCGTACTTCAAAGTTTAGTCTCGATTCTCGAGATTGCGGCTATTAGGTGCTCTGTAAGTTAAACGTTTAAGTTCATAATCTAAAGACGGTAAACATCAGTAGTATTTCTTCTCTGTTCCGTATTCATGAGAGTGAAAAGGATTGTCCTCTTTGTGGTCTAATCTAGATATGATCAAAAGTAAAAAAGGGTACAACAAAAAACATGAATATGTTTCATTCCTTCTTGTTTGCAGGCGTTTCTTTTTGGCTCACATAAGGATATTCCGACGGGGCAGCCCACAGACCAAACAGTATTACTAAATGGAGAGACAGCAGGAGTGCCGATGAGTACACATTTGATGGAAAAACGTTCCAGCAGAATTCCACCCCCAAAAACAAAATCAAACTGCAGAGTGCACAAAACAAATAATCAGTGAATCGTCTCCGTAGAAATCGTCAACTGGCAACTTTATTTGCACGATAGGTAATTAATGTTGTCGATAATTGAAACAACATACCGTAGAAGAGTATGAAAGCGTGTCCTCCACAGTAGATAAGGTAAGCTATAGAAATACCTGCAAGTCGCCGAATACACTAATTAAGTTCTAATGACAATGGATAAGCTGAAGTCCCAATATAAATAGCTAACGACCTATAGAAAGCACGTGTGCACGCAATCGCAAAAAACGTTACACAAGCACCCAAACTATGTCGTAAAGAAAAGAATTTGATGCACTGGAACTTACCATGAGAAGAATTGATAATGCAGTGACCGCGCACATACAATACCAATGAAGTTCCCAACAAACATTGTCGTGACAATATCTGAAATTATCAGACCAGACTTCAGCATTTAAAAAGGAGGAAACAAATGAAGAGGAGAGTAATGCGGGGAACAAGTTGGATATCCTACTAGAGTTTTACATATAGACATGACAAAACTTACGTTCTGCTTTGAGAATCTTCAAAGCTTTGTGACTGTTAGAGGTATTCTTCGAAGAAGTTGAACTTGCAGGAGCAAATCTTAACTTTGTCGAGATAAATATTGAATGCAAAAAATTCAGAAGCCCTCCTTCATGCCTAGAAGTGACAATTACACAAACATATTCAGGGAAAAGGCGGCATATGAATGGCCAAAAACCATTGTTTATTATATGGACTCCAAATAAATTGCCCATACTTATTTCGTAGATACGGTTTCAAAAGAGTTTGTATTTGGATTTCCTAGCACTTATATCACATCGTTAGGACCTTTATTCCTCACTTAAAAATGAAAAAAATAAGTGATTGGACTCACTTGCACCATCTATAATGAGCAAACGCTATAAGCAATATGAGGTGAGCAACCAGCAAGGAGACCGCAAATGACTTTGATACAAATATTGGCTCCGGAACGAACTTAAAATTAACTGACCTGATAAAATGGATTGCATGTTAGTTTTCAATAGGAGGAAACGTAGGAAAAAGAAAAGGTATAAAAATAATAGTATACATTCTCATTTGCATCTATATTATACAATCAATTTCTCTCCTGCATATATATTGAAATTATCGAATAAGCTATGCTACTGATTGTATGGAAAAAACTAATCCTGATAGATCTCTTTAGCCAGTCAGATAATGTACCAGAAGTGGATGAAGACGCGCCCAAGATTGAAGGCTCTTGATATGTATGAAATTGGATGAGATAGGAGAAAAGGCAGCCCCACAAGTAACTGCAGAACCATTCACGAACAAGGGGTAAACAAAGGAACACCACTAGCGGGGAATGTTCTTGAAGTCCAACTCAACTCACCTAACCATGTTGAAAGAAGATTAGAAAACTCAAACATTCAACTTCTGCATTTAAATACTCGTGCACTCTGTAAACCATATTAACATGAGTTTCATGATATTAAAACGGTCATTAGAGCATATAAAGCTGAAGATTCGGGAAAAATTAGACTCCTGATAACAAAAACAGACGAGGTAAGCACCTGTACTAGTGCAGCACCGGCTAAAGCAGATATCACTCCAATAATATCCATAGCCTGTAAACGATGTGAAGAAATAATTAAATAAAATAGAAAAGGGAAAAGAAAAAGGGAATGGAAAAAAGAAAAAGAAAAAAAAAAAGTTGCTGATTAATTTTTTACTAAATAATTTTGGCATATATTTAATAGAACAAAAGTCAAACAGAAGTACCTTTAACATGAGGAGTAATAGAGGCGGAGCATAAAGAAGAACATTCATTTTTATTGAAACAGCCCCACTACACGAATCAAAACAGGAATAACTTAAACACTTTAACCAGCATCATCTATCTACCCTCATAAAAAAAGTATAAAGGAAGCAAATATGCTACCTGAAAATGATCAACCCAAGATGCCACCTTTGGTAAAGAATTGAAGCCAGTGAAGCATGAAGGAGCATCATAGCAAAACAGTCATTAAAAAGGCGGAGAACAAAAATAGAGTGCACCCGTTTCGATAGACAGAGCAGGCTAAGAGCCCACCAAGGAAGCTGCAAGAAATTTCAAGAATCGTCCAAGCGAGTATCAAATCCAAGGCCTTTAGATCAGAGGAAGCAGATAAATAAACAGTTCAGACAGGAACAAAAAAACAGAGAAAATATCAAAACTTTTACGATATGCAAGTTTCACAGCCCTGGTATCAACAATCCATGTAGTTATAAATGAGTTACTTTAAATTACATCCCAGAAGACCACAACTAATGCGGACTCGGATCAAAGAAAAGCACTAGAGGTTCGCATTTAAGATGAACTAACAGTAAAAATTCCGGTGTGTAAACGTAACACAAACTAAAGCCGATCCTACGAAGAACATTATAGACTAGGAAATTCAATGTAACTGCTGAATCAACTATATTTATGCTACAATCCAGCAATCATATCGAAAATCGCGAAGCCGGCAACACAAGGTGCGAGATTGTTTCATACATACCACATTAGTCTTCACATAGATGACTAAGACGATTCCTAGATTTATGAGGTACAAAATGCCGAACAAAATCTGCGACGACAGCAATCAAGAGCCAATAAGTATATCAAAAGACGATGAAAAATCCATGGAAAGAGGTTACACGACCACATTCCAAGAAAAATTGCATTGAAGGACATGTTTTGACTTCCCAATTAATCCAAATTTAGGCGTGAAAAGTTGCGAATGAATGAAGTACCTGAGCTGGATAAACTTCTCCACCAGTAACATAGCGGATTGCAGAATAAACGTACAGAAACCCAGCTGGATAGACTAATGGCCCTGTGTCACCTTTCAAGTTCATGTAATCTCTTTCACCGCCCAGAAACCCACTGACCTATGTCGATCGAAAATATTTATATTTATATATATATATATATATATATGTAACTAATTGATACGAGGGGAAAAAAAAAAAAAAAAACAGCGCTTGGGAAAGTCATCTACCTGCGACATGTAAGCGTCCCAATCAATCTTTGTATCTGAAGAGAAAATCCGAAATCGATTTCATTACTCACAATTCACAAACCAAGGTTCAAACGAGAATCAAGCGAGAGAAACTGATCTTACAAGGGACGTAGGCGATGATAAGGGCGACGAGTACGGCATCGGCGAAAAGCAAACCGCAGGCGAAGACGAAATTTCGATTCCGGAGGAATTTCGCCGCCGTTCCCTCCGATCTCCGCCGTTGCATCGCCGATTTCGCCGCCATGGTTGAATGCTTGAATCGGATCGTCCCTGAAACTGCAAGAAGAAGACGACAAGACAACCCCCGATCTTCGTGGACCACCAAACTTGGGCCTACTACGAAGTTATGCTGGCCCAAAACACAGAGCTTGGGCTGGGCCTGGACCTTTTAGTAAACCATAGAAGGTCATTTTCGTCATTTTGTCTTCCATAGCAGGTTTTCGTGAATCATCAAAATTCTGATTAGCTAACGCCGAACAGATTCTACGAGTGTCGCCGACCAGTACCTTGCAGGAGCAATTGCTTGGGGGATGCCACGTGTCCTCCCACTACTGTGAAGTAATCCAGAGACCACCAGAACCGCCACGCGTCAGACTTCTTTTTCCACGGCATTCCACGAATTTCCATCTCCTCACTCCACGCGTCTCTCATTTTCTCGCTCGCCATACAGAAAATATTTAAACTACTTACCTCTTCACCTGAAAGAAATTCCTTCCGTAAGATAAGCTCATTTTTCTTCTCCATCTCCTTCCACGATATGGATTCTCAGAATCTCAAGCAGCGAACGACCGGCGATTCCTCTGCCGTCACCGAGGAAACCACCGCCGGAGATGATAAGACCGCCAAGAAAAGTAGCAGACGCGGCAGGGCAAGAACTGCGCTGGCCAAACGCGGTCTTAGGTCGTTGGCCGTTGCGGTCTCCGTACCGGTCTGTCTGACGCTCCTGGCCGTCTACTTGGGCTCCAGCGACACTTACAAAAACACGACAGCCTCGAAGCCGCCGTTTTGGTTCCCGCCTCTGTGGGCCCTGCACTTCACTTCCACGGCCTCGGCTTTCCTGATGGGCCTCGCGGCCTGGCTTGTTTGGGCCGAAGGGGGCTTCCACACGAGCCCCACGGCCCTTTATCTCTACCTGGCCCAGCTCTTGTTGAGCCTGGTTTGGGATCCGGTTGTGTTCGGGGCCGGGTCGAGTCGGGCCGGGTTGGTAATGTGTATGGGGATGTTGGGAGCTCTTATTGGGTGTTACCAGGCGTTTAAAGCGGTCAACCCGATTGCCAGTGAAGTTATTAAGCCTTGTTTGGCTTGGACTGCGTTTTTGGCGCTTGTTAATCTTACCCTTGTGTACCTCTGAATTTCTACTCTATAATAATATATCTATATTTATGTGTGTGTGTTATATAGCTGTATGACTAAAAATGTTGTTCCCCAGATTGGATTGCTTTTGTTTGCCGTTGAAGTTAATGTTTATGGATCCGAGTTTTGTACCTTTTGAGTTGTGTAATTGCCTAAATTATGAATCCATTTGCAGTTTACGGGTTTAGTGTAGCGATAATTTTTTGAATATTATAATTGAATAATAAAATAGGATGATGATCAAATTAAGCAACTTTCAGGTTTGCAAATGTTCAACATGATAAAAATAGTGTGTATTGTGTGTAAGCTCCAAATGTGGTGGGAAAAAAGTGCTAGTCAACCTGGCCAAGCTTCCTAAGGGTTATGGAGGTTCTCCTATTCTGCTGTAATTCCTGTCCTTTCCACTTTTGAAATCCTGGCCTGCGATTTATCTCATGCTTCCACAGATAACGTGCTTCTCCAGACATAAGAACCAAAGAACCTGGGGTCAGATAGACTGGAATCTTCGTGCCTTGAGAAGAACCATCACTGGTTGTTGCATTAACTCGGCTGAAATGCATCACACAAGATGACTCCAAGGAGAATATGGCAATCCCATCTTCAAATCTCATCAGATCAACATGTGCACAGATTCCCTGTCACATACATATAGAAAAATGAGTTGGGACGAAATATATACATATATATATATATATGTCATATATATCCACATGGTATGGGTGTATTTCATTGCCTCGCCTGGATGGTATAGATTGACAATGAGCTGGTCAAAAAGAGGATCTCTTGATAACAAATCTGGTGGAAATGGGAAGGCCTCGTTTAGCCCATTGCAGCTTCCCAACTCCACAGGATCAAGAACATCTCGGTAGCTGGAAAGCACCACATCACGAATGGAATCTGAAAGCTCAATTGCCCATGATGGAAGCCCTCCGAACCTCATTGCCTAATTTCCATGGCCAGAGAGTTCTCAATCTTGAACCTTGTTGCAATAAAAAAACCAAATACCCAAATACCCATTTCTGAAAGTATCAACAATTTATTCATTGGATTATAGCTATAAATACGCACCTGATTGTTGGAGGCTTCAGAAAACCAACCTTCTGCAAAGACGAGTAGGTCTTGTAAAACGGAATCTAGAAAGAATTTAAGAAGGTAAAAGAAACGGAAATGGATGAAAACGGCACCGTTTTGGATGGCGGAGAGCAAGGAAGATTGTTGTTGGGGAGAGAGGAAGTGTGTGCAGAGCCATAAACCTTTGATTTCTCCGAATCGTTCCCAGCACCGATTCGATTTCGGCTCAGATTCTTCTTCTTCTTCTTCTTCTTCGCTGTCCGATGATTCTCCGAACACTTCTATGAGAAGTGCCTTGTCAACATCCATTCTCTCTCTCTCTCTCTCTCTCTCTCTCTAGACTCTTAAGTCTGTGTCGGAGCTTTTGGACTCTGATCGAAGTTGGCAGTTCGGGAATACGGTATGAAGGTTTTAGAGGGGGGGTTGTTGGAAAATAATTAAACATGTGGGCCTACATATGTAATTAAATGTGTATTATAGGTTATCTTAAAGTACAGCTCATTTAAAGTGATCTAACTAAAGTTTAATTTTATTGGGCTTTAGGCATTAATTAAAATATGAGTTTATTATGTGTAGAGGCCTAATTTCATATTTCTAATTTTATGATGGGCCAAAATAGAAATATGAAAAGTATAACTACTACAGTTATATAAAACGGTTATGGTCCCCAATTCATAATATACATTATTTTTCTATTCTCTCTGACATCCCATCATCAGGAAGAATACAGAGATTTCTCTCTAAAGAAAATCGTATTGAATTGGAAGATCCATAACTCATAATCATCTTCTTCTCATGGATCAAGGTATGCTTCCGCTTTCATTCTCTTGATGATTTGACATGGTGGATCTTGGATAAATGGATTTTCTCCATTAAAGTTTTCAGTTTATTAATCTAACAAGTGGTATCAGAGCATTCTCCATGTTAAACCATTAAGAATTAAGTTTTCTTTCTAAATTAGGTTTGGTTTTGTTGGTTTTAAGAATGATTATGGTTATGGATTTTTTGATTTTGTTTTTTCCAAAATTCCGGATTAAACTTTTAGGATAAATATATATGGATTGTATATATTGCTTGAAATTTTGTATTTATGTTGTTTACGGGTTTTGATTTTGGATCAAGAATATGGTGTTGGCTGCACTTTTGCAGCAAAGGAAGAAAAAAAAAAAAAAAAAACAAAAAAAAAAAAATTTTCGGGGTTGGCTGCCATGGCCGGCGGCTGCAAAGAAGGAAGAAGAAGAAAAGAAAATAAGATTAGGGTTTTACTGGGCCTTGAGCCCATTTCTTTTCTTTTGGGCTGGGCAGCCCAATTTTTTTTTCTTTTGGGCTGGGCTGGGCAGGACTGGATCAGGATCCGGATTGGGTTGACCCGACCCGGCCCAGTCCTGACCCGGTCAATACGGATAGTTGACCAAGACCGTTGACCGTTGACTTTTTCGTTGACCGTTGACTTTTGTAGCCGTTGACCGTTGACCGTCGGATTTAAAATTTTTTTTTTTTTTTAAATTAAATTCAAATTTTGGTTTATTGGTTATATCTTTTGGATATTTAATATTCTAAAATAGATTAATTGAAGCAATATGTTACCAAAGTAACCTCTCTTGTGTAGATTAATTTATTCGGAATATTAAGATGGTTGTGTGTGTGTAATTCATACGGATATTGATCGGCCCAAAGGAAGGTTAATATTTGGCCGAATTGCATGCACACCTGTGGTAATAGATATGTGACGATTGTTAGG